>JAGTTD010000003.1:34132034-35612659 GCA_018398585.1 Simmondsia chinensis | reverse complement strand
TTACAAAAATCAACTCGAAACATAAACTCATCAATTCATTCAAAATAATCAAAAACTTTCTAAAACAAACAACTAATAGCCTATGTATAGTCACTCCTCGGACTCTACTTCTAATTCAAATTGAAATCCAAAAAACAATTATACTTTAAATAAATCTAATATAATCCTAATATAAGTCAAAAACCCTAATCCCAATTACATAAAAACAAATCCTAACAAATAAAAACCTAATGAACAGTAATTAAAATTCATCTTTTGTCTTGCTTGGGTTAAATCGGGATCTATTTGCATCATTCTCCCCCGCATGAGCAAAATTTGTCATTGAATTTGACCTGTTAGCCTTTATTAGGATAAATACCTAAACTCTCACAGGCTTGCTGGTGGATGAAGAAGATCACGATGAAAAGCAACGACTTCCAATTTATGAGCTAAAGTTTTCCGATGTAATAGTGTGCTTGTTGTTGCACGTGATGGGGGTGGTCGAGTGGGTATTATTCTGGGTGGAATTAATTTTGGCATTTGAGGTTGAATCGGTGGTGATTTAGGTATGGCGGGTAAAGTTGGTATTGGTGGGTGAGGTGGAAGTAGGGTTTGTGGTGGTGATGGAACTGGAATCTTAATATCCTCATGCGTCTTCTCATCATATAGGGACTCATCGAAGATGGATGGATATGAAAAGTCATGAAGGTGTTCATTATCCATTTTAATTGGTGGGAGAAGCGAAGTTTGTGGATCAAGGTTGGTTGGTGTTGGTGGTGGTCGTGGTTGGTGGTTGGGGGTTGATTTTTGGGTTTTTGCGTGACGGATCACCGGTTGGCTTGGCGGTAGTGACCTCGGGTGGTGATTAATGGGCAATTTTGATGGTTTCGATTGGGTTGGTGACACGGTGGTATGGATGGTGTTTTGGTGTGAGATTGGAGAATGGACGATGATTTTTGGTGGTGATGTGGATGGCGTCTTAGTTTGTGAGGCTGAAAAAGGCTGTGGAGGTGGTGAAGTCAATTGGGTAGAATAGTTGGTAAAGCGATGACTCACTGAATTTGATGATGTTCGATGTGGTGCGGTCTTGAAGGATGATCAATGTTGATGTCACAAGTCATAGATTTGATCAATGTTGATGTCACAAGTCATAGATTTTCACTGCTAATGCTATCATCTTCTGTATCAATCGCTTTTCCCTCTCCTCAAGCCGCTTAAACCTCTCATCCACTATGAGTCTATAATCCATCGTTCGCCTCCTTGGTGGCATAACTTAGGAACTTGCCTTCGCTCTGATACTAAATAATGCAGATCGATTTAAAGATTCGACTTGTAGCATCCCTAAACCTCAATGTTGCATGGTGGGAAAGGATTAGTGCCTCTTACCCCTTGATCGTACCCAATGATGTTGGATTATGAGGAATCGGTTAAAACTCATTAATTCTGCGGGTACTCGAGCAATAACTTGAAGAGGACTATGTAATTTTATTGAATACTTTCAAAAAAAATTTACAAAAATTAACTCAAAACATAAACTCATCAATTCATTCAAAATAATCAAAATGTTTTCTAAAACAAACAACTAATAACCTATTTATAGTCACTAACCCTATTCCTAATTCAAATTGAAATCCAAAAAAATAATTATATTTTAACTCTAAATAAATCTAATATAATCCTAATATAAGTTAAACACTAATACTAATTACATACAAATAAATCCTAACAAATAAAAACCTAATTAACCATAATTAAAATTCTTTTTTTGTCTTGGTTGGATTAAATCTGGATCTATTTGTATCACAAACTTAATAATTTATTAAATATATTAATTAAATATTTAAATTAGATATGTTTAATAATAGGATTATTAACATTTTACTACTCTGACGTTTTTGAAAATAATAAAAAGGACGATGATCTTTTTGAATTATTAAAAAAGGCTCCAATTTTTTTGTCCTATTAATAAAAACGCCCCTCTCCAACATGATGACGCTATTTTTCATCGATAGATCTCACGTGACAACTCCTTTTTATTAATGTTATAATAAAATGACCTAAAGTACATTTTAACATCTTTGTTCTTACTTTATAAGCATAAAATTTGAGATGTTGTGTTAATAGAAGCTACCTATTTTCGCTTAATTTATTTCAAAGTATGGTTACTAAAGAGTAACTTTGTTATTTTACTGCATCATACTTTAAAAAGCTGCTATTACGTCAGCTCTATTGACTAAAATAATATTATCATGTTGGAGAGGGACCTTTTTATTTATGCAATAAAAAAATTTAAGGACCTTTTTAATAATTCAAAAGGTCAAAGTCCTTTTCATTTTAAAAAATATTAAATACTAAAATATAAATAATCTTTAATAATATTAAAAAAAAAAGAGGCAAAAAAGCAAAGGAAGGTGCGTAGCCTTCATTCCGTTGAAAAGGACGCCACGCCCCTCCCTACATTCACTTTCACCAATCCCATTCCCCCCCACCCTCTTTTTATTCCACTTTATATTACATTTTTTTTATAATTAAATTTTATTAGTATAAAAATTATTATTATTTGTATAATAATAAAATTTATAAAACTACCTCAAAATTATAATATTATCTTGGCAATAACTTTACCCTTTCTTTTTTGTCTTAATTTAATTTTTATATTTTTAATTATTTTAATTTATTAAAAATAAATTATACAAAGATTTAAAATAAAATTGGTTGGATAATGATATTACAAGGGCAAAATTGTTACCGCAAAAGAAGATCGTATTTTAAAGATAATTTATAGCTCTTATTGTTTATAGGTAACATCAATACTCTGATAATAATGATTTTTATCGTGAAAATAATAATTTTTTTAGTATTTGTATAATTTATATTGGTATTAGTGTAAAATTGAAGTTAAGTTGACAATAGAATTTTTAAGGACCAGTCAAAGTGCATTAAATTTGGCTAAAACGAGTAAGTTTATATTAATACATTAACATATTGTATTTCATTTATCACTAAGTTGCTAAACATTACATTATTAACATAACTTTGAAGAACTAAATTTTTTTACATACAATTAGAAAAGGGGCAACCAAACCCCAAAAACTACGGCTCCTTTCTCTAATAAAAAATGGAATTCGATCCCAAATTTGAGATATCATGTATGAAATACTCTATCATTCAAATTAGTACACGTTTTTACTATAAAACTGAATCACATAAATTATACATGACTAAAAAGCAACAATAAACCGCTTGGGCTCCCGTCTAAGCAGGGTCCGGGAGGTGGATGTCGGCAACTTTCCCCCTTCAGGATGTTTCCAAGAACTCCTAACCTGAGGGGTGCAACACGAGGACTTCCCATGAGGTCACTCATTTTGGTACTACTCTCGCTCAAACACGCTTAACTTCGGAGTTCTAATGGAAGCCGGTGCTTGCGTGTCGGTACTCTGTTAGGCTAAAAATCGACACAATTAAATTGGCATAACTAAAAATAATATAAATAAACGTGGCAAATTAAATTGGTATAATATGTTAAAAACTCCACATATAAATTAAATATGAATATCAAACATGGGGGCTGTATGAAATAAGAGACTAACATATAAGCGAAGTGAAAAACTTTACATAAAACTAATTGGTTTAAAATGAAACCCCACTTGAACTCATATACCAACTTTATATGTTTTAACTTTGTGAGTCGAGTCGAAAGAGCTGATAAAATTTGACACGATGAACAAAATACGCATAAGAAACCCAAAAAGCATTAAAAAAATTCGGAGGAAGCTGACTTTTCAAGGCATGAATGAAGGCTCTTTGTTTCATACGCAGGCCCCACCAAAACGGAGAAGACAACACAATCCCAACCCCAACTCGCTCACCAGAAATATCGCATCTCCCCACGGAATCTACGGTCCACCTTTCACCGTCTATCCGTACCCTTATACGTGTACGGCTTATACGTACCCCATTTCTTTAACTTCTCAATTTTTGAACGTCTCTCTCTCTCTCTTGGATCCTCCTTTCGTGTTTATGGAGAGCCACATAGAGATATATAGAGAGAGAGAAATGGGTGTTGACTTGTAGCATGATTTTCTGTAACACCCTTCTTATGGTAATTAAATGTTTTGTAATTTGAAATTTTTTTGGTCCCTTTTTGTTTTTCTGCCTTTTTTTAAGGATTTTTTTTTTTTTTTTTGTGGATTTTGAAGATTAGGGTTGATTGGTTTCTAGGTAATGATTTTTTCCGGTTTTATGGTTCTTTGTTTTTTTTTTTTGATTGGATTTTGAATTATTTAGGATTTTTTTCATTATATGTTTTTAATAATTTATTTGGAAATCTTTGTTTCCTAAGGATAAGATATATACATCTTTATCTTTAAAGGGTGCTGTTTCCGAAGGGTCTGTTTGCTGATTTGAGTTTATTTAATAATTAGTGCTATTTTCTGGGTCTGTATTTTGAAATTTTTTGGTCCCATTTGTTTTTCTGTATATTTTTAAGGATTTTTTTGGTGGGTTTTGAAGATTAGGGTTGATTGATATCTGGGTAACGATTTTTTTCCAGTTTTATGGCTCTTTTTGTTTTTTTATTGGATCTTGAATTATTTAGGGTTTATAAATACGCGTAAATTTTTTATTATATTTTTATTATAATTTTTGAAAAATCTTTGCGTTTTTTATTTGAATTTGGATTCATGTGTTTTTATCTCTGTTGGACTTTTCAGGGCTTCAGAGAACGTGGTATTTGACTTTTGAAATTTGAAGCTCCAAGGAGGGTTGGTCATTTCTGGGTTATTTTCTTAGATTTCTGAAAGCTGATTCTGATTAAATCTAGCTTGATTTATGATTCAGAGAAGATGGAGTCAATTTCTCTGATTGATGCAGATTTTGATCATAAGGCTCTGTTAGGGTTTGTAAATATATAGCTTTTGATTAAGATATGGTTGACTTTGATGGGGTTGATTTTTTTTTTTAATTAGGATTGGTTTATAGTGTTCATCTGTTGATGGGTTTTGATGGGTATGGAAAGATTTCGGTATGGATGCTTGATCAGCAGCTGCTAGTTTCGATATCGAAGAAGGCAAGGGGAAAAGAGATTTTTGTTCATCATTTTTTATAGTGCTCTTCAATGGATGAGGATTCTGGGTCTTGGATTCGGAGAACAAAGTTCTCTCATACCGTTTGTCATCGATTAGACTCGTGTAGATTGAGGGCAGTTCCATTGACCTTTCGATCTGAGGGCGCGTCGTCCAGATTGAAATCAAGGCCCGAAACGTCTGATTTTCGTAAGAAACTCGCGCCTCCTGAGCCACAGATTCAACGGAATCCTCTGACGAATAAACAGAGATCCGTGTCACCACTCCCTGAAACGGTACTTTCAGATGTGTTCAAGGAGGCTCGCTCTAATTCAAAACGATTCTCAACACCTCAAAGGAAAGAGGGAGAAAAGAGATTTATGGGTAAGTTGTTTCATCGAGATTCTCATGAAGGGAAGAAATCAAATATTAAATTGACACCAAACACGAGTCCATTGAGGCATTTTTCTCCTATGAAGTTTAAGAAGGATTCGTCTTGGACAAAGTACTTTGAACACGGAGGTGGAAAGGTTACTGCTGTTGAGGCGGTAGATGAACATATGGTTGATTTATCGAAGCTATTTCTTGGGCTCAAGTTTGCTCATGGGGCGCATAGTCGGCTTTACCATGGGATATATAAGGATGAGGCTGTTGCGGTGAAAATTATAAGAGTACCAGATGATGACGAAAATGGTAGTTTGGCAACTCGTTTGGAGAAGCAGTTCACCCGAGAGGTTACCCTTCTATCTCATCTGCACCATCCGAATGTGATAAAGGTAACACTCAACTTACATCTGCTACATTTGTTGGATTTGGTGTACTAGTTAGGCTGTCCACCCCTAAAGCACGAGGTCGTCGGTTCGAGGCTCATCTCCCCTCTCCCATGAATGTTGGTGGTCGTATTAACAGTTTTGAACCTCATTACAATTGTAAAAAGAAAAAAAAAAAAAAAAAGAGACTTCCATTCGCTTCGACAAATGATCAGAAAAACCTCCTGTTGTGGCATATTCTAGTTTAGAATAGAGCTTGTGGTTTTTGCTTCTCTGAGACATGAAGAATAATTGTAGTTTCATTTATCAAAAGATATTTATTAATGTGTTCACATGTTGAAACTATCGCTCTCGTTTCTTCAAAATAAATTATTCTAAAGAGGATTTAAGCGGTTTATTCTAAGAGCTAAATTCATCGTTTGACATGGATAAGGAATTTGACATAGCCTTGGTTGATTTGTAGAGCTTTATGTTTACTAATTGTCGGTTTCCTGGTGGTTTTTGTTTTGATATTCGAAGACATCTTGCACCTGACGCTCTGTGCATTTGTTTTCTCTTATTGGTATTTCTTTTTCCGATAAAAAACTCAGCTAAAAAATGCACGTCTTGTCCTGTTGACGTTATCTTCCCGTATGTCTTTCAGTTTGTGGCAGCCTGCAGAAAGCCACCGGTTTACTGTGTAATCACAGAGTACTTGTCAGAAGGGTCCTTGAGGGCGTATTTACACAAACTCGAACACAAAGCGCTTAGTTTAGAAACACTAATCTCAATTTCTTTAGAGATCGCTCGAGGAATGGAATACGTACATTCACAAGGCATCATCCATCGCGATCTTAAACCCGAAAATGTTCTTATTGATTCAGCATTCCACATGAAGATTGCAGATTTTGGAATAGCATGCGAGGAAGCGTACTGTGACCCATTTGCTGATGATCCTGGGACATACCGATGGATGGCGCCCGAGATGATTCGGCATAAACCGTATGGAAGGAAGGTGGATGTTTATAGCTTTGGGCTCATGTTGTGGGAGTTGGTGTCTGGAAGTATTCCTTATGAAGATATGACTCCTATTCAAGCTGCATATGCTGTGGTTAATAAGGTGCGTACTTGTTGTGATCTTTTATGCGATGAGTAATGATCGATACCCTGTTAGCGAAATACAGTAGGAGAATGAAATGGGCTCTAATTCGACATTATATTTGAAAATGTCGGTCAAAAACTCTTTGATTGAGTCACAATAGTGGTAGCAGAAGTATAACACATAGTAATTATATGATACAATCAATACGAGTGTTGAAGTAACAAATTTACCAAAATGTTGAATATGGATTTTTAATCTAGTGCTAAGTTAATTATTTTCAATTATCATTTATTTTTTGAATGGAAAAAATAGGGGTACGTGTTATACACTGTCTATATATGAGTGCCTTCAATGAAGCGTGTATTTTAGCATATTATTGGAAATTATACGCAAATGCCCTTTTTAAAGGGAAAGTATGGATACATGTTCAAAATGTGTGTTATACGCGTTCTTCTACTAATAGAGCTAAATACGCTAACAATTTTCTTAACGCTAAGTGATGTCGATGTTTGACGAAAAGAAATATTAGAGCTAGTTATAGTTCAAAATATACATCTAGGCTCCGCTTGTTTTGATGAGAAACTTTTTTTGTCTCAGTGCTATTGTTTCTTTGCATAATTTCTCATCAACAATCATTATGGAAAACATTTTCCTTCACCAAGGAGGAAACGTTTTCCGTAGTAATCTCATGTCATATGCTTTACTTCAATCTCAACTTAGCCAAATGTGAATCTTATACAAAATTATAAAATGAAACTATATTCTTTAGTTAGAAAGACATACTTAAAATTATTCCTAAAACAAGGCCTTATGTCCTATGTAGCCTAACCATGTTTGCTTTTGTGTCCCTGTCTATTTCGACATGGCTTGCTCTCTTGGGTTGGGGGCCCGTGGACATGGCCTCTCTTTAGGGTAGCACCTTAAGGGGGTAAGGCTGCTTACATTTCACCCTTCTAGACCCCGCTGAAGCAGGAGCCCTTGCGGCACTAGGATTGTTGTTGTTGTTGCGAGCTCCTATCAATTTCTCTCTTCTCTCTTCTCTCTTCTCTCGGCGTAATCTTTGCTGTTATGTTCAAACCATCTGGCTAATTAGACTATTTTCTTCTTTCTGATGCTGTTTTCCAAATTATATTGAATGTTGTTCTTTTTTTTTATTTTTTTTATTTTTTTTTGCCTAGCGTCATTACTGATGCTTGATGACCAAATCCGGTTATTTCAAGTTTTGGTGACATGATCGTATGAGGGCCCGTTTGTTATTGTTTTTTGTTTGCAGTTTCTAGTTTGTTAGAAACTAAAAGTTGTATTTTGAAGATACTGTTTTCTAATTTTTGGTTTCTTGTTTTCTGTTTTTCATATTTTGGGGAAAATTGAAAATAGTAAACCAAAAACTAGAGATTATGTTTTCAAAATTTGTTTATTAGTTTCTTAAAATCAAAAATTGTAATTAGAAAATAATACCAAACAGACCCATAGTTATTTAGAAAATTAAGTTTGCTTATGGATACCCTCCTACTTCCCTTAAGATTTCAGAAGCACAATCCAGCTTGTTTTCTTTCATCATTATAAAGATAAAGTTTACAGGATACTAACGAAAGGGGATAATTCGGGATTGCAGAAACTGAGACCCGCGTTCCCAAAGGACTGTCCACCAGCGATGCAAGCTCTAATCGAACAATGCTGGTCCACACACCCCGAGAAAAGGCCCGAGTTTTGGCAAGTCGTTAAAGTTCTTGAACAGTTTGAATCCTCGCTCGCCAAGGATGGAACCCTCAAGCTAGTGCAAAACTCAAACTTTCAAGATCAGAAAAAGGGACTCTCGCAGTGGATTCAGAAGCTAGGCCCTCCACACGCCAATACCAAGTCCATGCCTAAACCAAAGTTCAGTTGATCTCTTCCCGATGACCCAACTCGTTTTGAATGCGAATGCCTCTTTGATCGCGTTCGTCTTTATCGGGATCATGCGAGGTGGGTGTGTGTACAATTTGAGGTAGGCATCCATATGGTTAAATTGGGATGAATTTGAAATTTTGCATGGAAAGAAGTTTGGGGTTAGTGATGAATTAGAGTTGTTATTTCTGGATGTTATAAGTGACATTGTTTTGGAAATGTTGCATCATTATATTATGTTGGTAACTCCAAAGTATAGCTTTTGGTCAGAACTATAATCTTACCTTGTTCCCCGGAGCCGAAGAGGCTTCGGTTTTGTGGTAAAAACACTATCAAAGTTGAGAGCTTAGGGTATGAGATCCTAGGTTCGGATCTCTCTGTCAATGTGGGTGAGTTTTTTGTTGTTTTTTTTGTTATTTTAAAATTTTTATATTTACTGACGTGGATCCTTAGTTGGATATACTATAGATGATACTGTAGGAGCCTTCTTTTGATAGGTAAGCAAGTAGTGAGGACGGGATTTGAACCTAAGACTTCCTGTTCTAGGATCTCAACCATAATCTGTTGGAATAGATGATCTATACTGTTTTGTAAGTTGTATGGTGTTGTCGTTGTGGCGTACCTAAGACGCTAATGAAAGGTTAATGTAGTGGTAAGTATACTTGATAATAGTCACGGGCTTGAATCGTATTTTTTCTTGGAAAATATGGGAACCGTTATTGGATTTTTACCAAGTAGGTCAAGTTGGAAGATTTGAACCTGTAACTTTTAATAATCGTTTGCTGTCAGTTCCAATAAGGCTTTGTTTAGTGGTTAAAACGTAATCAAGGTTAAGACCATAAATGAATCTCTTAGGTTTAATTATCTTACCCTCAACTTGCCTTTCGTAAAAGGTAAGAACGTATAAAACTGCTTTAACAAGGGCTATGAACATCATGAGGAGGGGGCGAAACAAGTTTCGAACACAAGACTTCGTGCTTGTGGTATAAATAATAGAACCACTACACCAAGTGAAGTTTAATAGGATGGTGTAGATTACAGTTAAGCGTGCTTAGGCGAGAGTAGTATCAGAATGGGTGATCTCCTGGTAAGTCCTCACCTTCAGGTTGAGGGCATTCGGAAACAGTCTCTTTTCAGGTTAACATCCTGAAGGGGAAAGCTGCGTACATCCTCCCCCCGCAGACCTTGCGTAGGCGGGAGCCTTTGAGGCACTGGGTATGTTTCTTATGTAGATTACAGTTGGTATTTTGATTGAAAGATCCCAATGATGCTCGCCTATCTCAAAGGACTACTATGCTTGGCTACTATGATCCTCTTCCACATGGTCATCGAATAGTGGGATATGAACCTAGGACGTCTTTTATTGGATGGAGTTACAGGTCTTGTATAATTTTCGTATTGTGTGAGGGATCGGAAAATAAACCTTGAAAATGAGCAGAGAAGCAAGAAGAATGATCGATCACCATTACAAATTTGATGTATCATTCATTTTTAATGTTAAACAAGTGTAATATTTTCAGATTTATATCCGCCAAATTTTTATGTACTCGGCTTTTATTGGCCATGTACTATTGGCTTTATTATATGCCTGTAGTTGTCTTCTGTAGGATGTATTTATAGTGCTAGTCTTATGAGGGGTCCAAAGCTGATGCTTGTGGCTTCTACGATCTGCAGGATATCATGTTCGCATGACGACTCGATCTTCAAGTTGGAGGTCCGCGGAAACAACCTCTCTTCTACCCGGAAGGGGGAAGGCTGCGTACATCTACCCCCCTAGATCCCGCTTGTGCTGGAGCCTCTTTGGCACTGGGACTATTGTTGTTGTATTTATGTACTCTGTGTTATATCTATTATGTTAATTAAGTTTTATTTCTAAACTGAGGGCACTTTGTAGAATAAATAGCTACTATTCAATATATATCAGAACATTACCATGTTCATAACACTTTATGTCATCGCAATAACAACAATTGTGTGAATTTAGTGTATTTATAGTCTATATTGTGTCAGCTTTAGTTTTTTGGTGAAATAAAAGTTAATTAATAACGTAATTTTTAATGACTCAGCTATTTTACATCCAAATGACTCGATAAACCCATTCATTGGATCAATTTAAACCAACCCTGATCTGATCATTATGAATTGCGGTGCTAACTTAATATCAAATTTACTCTACATTGAATTAACATGATGTAAATTATAACAGAATTTCATTGACACTTTTAAAATTATATGGACTAAATTGACACAATTTATGTGATTTTTAAAATCGCATCTAAAATTTAAGTGATTTTCATTTAAAAAAAAAAACCCTTTTTAATAGTTGGAAAGATTACAGAATGGGCCAATAGGCCCAGTCTATTGAGGAGGCTAAATCTCGAAATATATAAGCTTTGGGCCTATGAGATGGTGGGCCCATGGTCCAGGCCCATTCCTTAAACTTGGATTACTGTTGGTGAGGAGTTACAAGCTGGAAAAAAAAAATATAAATAAATATTGGTTAGTATTATTGTTAGGCGGCTGGAGTTCTTATGAGAGGGTAAGAGTGTGAGGGGGGCGAATTCTGGTCCTCCACATCTCTTTATGGGGCAGAAGAAAAAAAAAAGGGTAAGAGAAGAAAATTATATTTTTTTTAATACTCAACAAATCTTGGCCATAAATTATTAATTTTTTTAGTGTCCAACAAATTCTAGCCGTCCATTGCAATGGAGGGCTAGGATTCGCCCCTCTTACGCTGTCACCCTCTCATAAGAACATCACCCATTGTTGGCAGTTACAAAATCTTTTTGGAGCTTGTTATATATTAAAATTATTCTGATATTAACAAAAACTGTCCTGATAGTAACTTTATCCTAAATATTTAACAATCTTTTTGATATGATTTTTAGCTTTTAGTTTTTATTTTTAGTAAATTAAAATTACATATAATTTTTTCTAATTTTTATTTTTGATTTTTTTCTAAGTTAAATACAACAACAACAATAATTCCAGTGCCTCCAAGGGCTCCAGCATAAATAGGGTCTGGAGGGTAGATGTACGCAGCCTTCCCCCTCCAGGGGGCTACCCTGAAGGGAGGCTACTTCCGAGGACCCCCCGCGTGAAAAGCTGGTCCGCAGCAATGAGCCAAAGACCTTGCAAACAGAAGAAGCATCAAATGCATGAGTATAGCAAAACACACGGCAAGCAAAAATAACAGACTCAAAGCATGCCACATCAGACACAGATCAACATATAAGATGAAGATAAATATTTTTCTAAGTTAAATGGAGATTGAAAATAGAAAATCTAAAAATTATTTAAGATGTTGACCTCATAGTATGCGTGGCGCCTTGGTAGGTAGTATCCCTTCCTACAAAGAAAAATACCATTTCTGTACAGAATTTTTCTAACATGTATCCAAGGTGTATAAATTACACTTTTATTCATTCAATTTTTATTAAACAAAAATTTTATTTTATTAATTTTATATTTAATCAATCAAATGCTAGAATATAGTACAATTATTATACCTTAACATATGCCAAATAATCTAAAATTGTAGTGACAATAATATTGGTTTATTATAGTTTTGAAATTTTCCTAAAAATCCCCTAATTTTCACTCTAGAAAATGTAATATAACTAACATAAAATATTTATTAGTATATACTTATTTAATATATAATGAAAATTATTAACTATAATTATAAAAGCAATTGTCTAAGTGAAAGTAAACCATGGATATTTTCGGAGAGTTGTTATTGCTTGGACAAATTTTGATATTGTTAGAACAATGATGTGAATTACAAATAGTTAGAGTCACAAAATTTTCTTTAAAACTACGATCTTACTCTGACAATAATAATTTTAGCAGTAACAAAAATATTACCCTAGTTTTGGTAGTACTATAATATTTACTGTATTTTGAAAGTAGTATAAGGGCATTAATTCTGTAGCCTTTGAGCAAGGCATGTAGGGATTGAATATATGCTTATTAATTATCACCACGTAATTTTGAAAATTATATTTCCCCATATATATTTACAAAATTAAATTAAAGTGCATATTTAATTATAGAATAATGTTAAAGTTACACTTATTTTATATTTGATTTATATTACTACCTAATATGCAGGAAAAATATCATTAATTTATATGAAATAACTCATTTTCAATTTTAAATAATCTATATTTAATTATATACTTCAATTATGTAAAGGGTAAATTACAGAAAATCCCCCTATTTTTTGCTTCAAAAACAGAAAACCTCCCTCACAAATAAAAGCACTCACAAAACCCCCTCACTTTTAAAAATTTATCACTTAACCCACATGTAACTTATTTTTGACCATTTTACCTCTCATGTTTAATTTTATTTTTAGAAAAAGGTTTTATATTATTGGATAAAAATTCAATATTTTATGTTTTTAGCAAAAAAATTAAGAAAATTTTCTAAATTTATAAAAATATAATTATTTTAATTAATTATAGTAATATAATATAAGTTCAGAAGATAAAAAATATTTTTAAAATTTTCAAAAAAAATATTATGAGATAAAATATAACTTTTTTTTGGTTGAGGGGCAAAATAGTCAAAAAATTTATTTGGGGGCAAATTGAAAAATTTTTAAGAGTTAGGGGGTTTAGTGAGTGGTTTTATTTATGAGGGGGTTTTTTGTTATTGAAGTAAAAGTCAGGGGGACTTTTTGTAATATATCCATTCAGTAAATAATATTTCTTGTTGTATATTTGACATAATTGCTTTTTGAAAAAGCGGTTTTTATAAAAGTACTTTAAAAAAAATGAAAAACTTAATTCTACGTAAATAAAAAAAATATCACGAGTTACCCTTTAAAAGAAACATATTTTTAATTAAATAATTTAGTTATTCATTTAATTGTATAATTTTAGTTATGATTTATTTTAATATGTTTTAAATCAGTAATTTAATTATTTTTCAACAATAAATAGAAATTTCTCATAATTATACTTTTAATATTATGAAAGTAGTTTACTTAAACTTTTATAAATTTTTTGCTTTTTTCTAATCTTATTTAACCTAATGAAGTACACATTGAATAATATACTAATTGAAATGAAATTGTTTAGCAACAATTTATTCTAAATTATTCTATTATGTTCCAATTAATAATAGATTATCATAATGGATGATGATCAATTCCGTATCTCACGACAGTTTTAAGATTATTTCATAAAAATTACCAAATACCTGAATTGTTCTACCCACAAAACAATGCTTTTATATCAATATTATGAAAGGAGCTCCAGTTTAATATACAACTCCTCGTACCAAAGGTTATTTGAAATTATTGTACTTAGGGTAACAACCGGTAGTGAGAGAAAAAGACACGTCAGATACTTCTTTATTCACAAAGGAGTGTGAAAACAAGCGATGTTTATTGTACTGTGAAATTCAAGCCTCTCGAAAGTTTCTAATATTGTTCAAATTGGTTAAGAGATATCTTGAGTTTCTAATATTCTTCACATTCAATGATATTTATATTTCTAAATACATTTCGAGCGGTTAATACAGTTGGTAACTGGATTGTCAAGTTTGGTCACTCAATTTTCGGGTGTTTGTGAGTGGAACTATTGTCCTTCTGTCAAGTTTTAGTCTTGTTAAGCCAAGCTTCTTGATTCGAATATTATAAAGGGTCACGCCCGATTTAGTGCCGAGCCTCCCGACTGTCAAGTCAGCACGCCACATCACCTGCCACCTCAGCCATAATGACACGTCATCTAGTATTATTAGTATAAATAATAGCGATTAATTAGAGATTATTTATGCTTGTTGATGATGATGAATATATCTCTCTCGCCCCCTATCTAATATAAATCTTATGTTTAAATGGTTCATTTGGGTTCGTAAGCTTGATCCGATTTGATTCATATCACTTCTTTTATGAAAAGAAATATATTTTTGAAGAAAAAATATTTTTTATAGGATTTGAGGGCGTTTAACTTGAAAAAAGTGTTTCTATAAATAGAAAAAATGATACGCGAAAAATTAAAAATTTACAGACAAAAATGTTCATTTGCAGGAAAAATTGGAAGGATAATCACACTGGTGAAACAAAGAGAATCCCCCCCTACACAAGTCAATTTGAAGGTCTGAAATCAAAATGAGAGGAATTTACCCCTACACTTGCGTGAAAAATGACCCTCACTTTTTTAATCAATATACGTGATGACATTATTTTTTATTAACAGAGTTAATATGATAACTATTTTTTTTTATTATTGTTAAAATAAAATGATAAAAGTGTCATTTAATATTGTTGTTATTACTTTATAAGTACAAAATTCGAAATGTTGTATTACGTAGAAACTCTTTGTTTTCGGTTAATTTGTTTAAAAATATGGTTATTGAAGGGTATTTTTATTATTTTACTGTAGCATTAATAAAAAAATAGTTATCACTTTAGCTCTATTGATAAAAAAAATGACATCATCATGCCGAATAGTGGAATTTTTATTAATAGGTCAGGGTTATGTTTATTATTTCTAAAAATGTGAGGTACGAAAATGTAAATAACTTTTTTTTCAGAAAATTAGGGAGACAAGTCTTAGTACAAAAACGATGCACTCATGTAAGCGGAGTCCAAGAAAGCCCGCAAAAGCGTGACCTGTATAAGAAAGCTCAATCTTATAAGCATATAAATAATATATCTAAATATATATTTTAAGACAAAATATTATTAATTATTAGCTTATTAAAACCGAATTGATTTTGCTAGAGTGTGAAATCATTTATGGATCTATCAATTTAGGCATTTAATATACGTTTTTTCTTGACATGATGAGTAGTACTAGGATGGGTGACCTCCTGGGAAGTACTCGTGTTGCCAACTCTATAAGGTTGGGGGTCCTCGGAAACAACCTCTCGGCAGAGTTACACTCTAAAGGGGTAAGGCTGCGTACGTCCATCCCCTTGAACTTCCAAATTTGTGGTTACTATTTTTGTATTGATTAAAGTAGGAAATCCTTAATTCTTTTTTCCAATATTCAATTTTTTTTGTAATTTGTTTTAATTTTTCTCGTACCATTTTTTATTTTCAAATTTATTAATGTCTAAGGGATGAGTTACGTATAGTTAAAAAAAAAAATTTAAGGGCTACTATGTTGAATTGCAAAGTTAAGGTGGGTGTTGTGTGTAATAATAAAGTTTAAGATACTATTTTATAAAATTAAAAAAATAGGAGGCGTGTTGTGTTTTATTATAAAATTTATGAGGTTATTTTATAAAACTAAAAATTTTAAAAATATATTTTATTTAATTATAAAATTTAGAGGATATTTTTATATTTTACCGTAATTAAATTATTTATTTAAAATCAGGTATACTTTGCACCATAGAGTGTGAATAAAAGGGCAACAGAACCCAATGCTTACTTGTTGTGTGAAAAGTTGACTTCCATTGACTTTGACTTTCGAGTCCCTTTCCATTTCCGTATTTTGTCCTTTGTAATTAATTATCCATCGTATGTACTCACTAATTTAGATTTTTAAATTAATAATATTTTATTTTTGAAATAAAAAGTGATCTACTTATTAAAATAATTACTAGATATTATTTTTATAATAAAAAAATTAGAATTATATCATTGGAAATATAAATAGGTAATAAATTGTCAACTTTACAGGAAGTGAGTATAAAATATTTGATTGTGGGATGAGAAATTAAACTTTCTTGGAGAGACTAGCTAAAATCAAAGGAATTAGAACGCACCTAGGCAGGGCCGGTTCTGGGTGCAGGAGGGGTGAGGTTGGTTCTTGGTTGTGAGGCTACTAGGTCGTTTTTGTCTTTGGTTGGGTTTGCTTCTGGGTGCTGGAGGGGGTGAGGTAGTCGTGCTTTTGTTCAGTTTGGTGCAACAGTGGTGGAGTCCAGTTCTGGCTGCTGGTTTCCTTTCCGGTGCTTGTGTTGCCTTTCTTTGCAAGTGTGAGAAGCTGATCCAGGTTGAGGCAGTGTCGTTTTCTGCTAGTTGCTCTCTGTTGTTTTGGCTTATGGGTAGAGGAGTTTGTGTTTATTTCTCTAGTTCAATTCTTTGCTTTGGGTGGGAGTTCCGTGTCCTTTCTGTTTTGGCACTGTTTTCACTTTATGTGCTGGTCTTGCTAGGCTCTAGCTGTGCTTTAGCTCTTTTTGTCTGCCTTATTTTTTTTCTTTGAGCTCGTTTCTCTCGGGTCCCCGCTTGCTGGGACACCGCTTTTGTTTGGAGCTTTGCTCCTTATCTATCAAAAAAAAAAAAAATCTAGGCAGGGCTAGGTAAATAAGTTATTTCCTATTTTTTGAAGGAATTGAAACTTACTAAACAATTTTTACCAATCAAACAGGAGTCCGAATTCCTACTTCCTATGAATTTTTACTTCATGTCAATCAAACAAGGCCAATACGTTGTTATATATTAGAAGTCCTTTAAAGCACTTAATTAATGAAAATTTTAAATTATCAAAAAAGAGATGTTAAGAATAGCTCATGAAGCATAGATAAAAGAGATAATTATATTTTAATTGTTAAATTTTGTACTTTATAAGTTAATGTAAATACACTAATTAAATATTTGTTGATATATATAATTATTCATGATTTTTTTTTATTAGGATAAAGCAGAAATCTAAAAATATACAATTATATAATTTTATCTTCATACTAATTAAATCAATAAATAATGAATTTTAAAACTAAAAATGCTATATATTGAAATAAGTTTTTGGATAAATTATGCATTACTACAATGAGACTTGGTGTATAAATTTTTTAGTTCGTAAACATTGTGAAATAATATTTTAGTTCAAATGTTATCTTTATTTAATAAAATAGTCCAAATAATAGTGTATAAAAGTACAAAAATAGATTTCTCATCTAACTCTTCTACATTAGTAGTGTCATAATACTATAGTTTGTCTATGGAATGAAGGAAATAGCGAGCATTTACCAATAAATAACGATAAATTTGACTCATTTTCATACAATTATTTGAACTATTTTATTAAATATGAGTAACTTTTGAACTAAAGAAATACTGTAAAAAGTTTTTGGGCTAAAAGATTATTATACTAAAGATCAAGAAATTAATATGTAATTTACTCAACTATTTTTTACAATAGTAAGAAGGATACTATTTTTCTTTCTACAAGGTCACCTAATTGTTGGGTAATTTACGTGGTCTGTATTTTTGTCCCATTTTATTGCTTCTTGAAGGCTTATGTTTCTGATGGGGTTCTCGTAGAATGGTCGTTTGTTTGTCGATGGAGGTAGCCTTTTCGAGTGGTTCTAGGGCCTCTTTGTAGGTGTTTTGGTGTTGGTTTGGACGGCCGGCAGTTTTCTATTTGGGTGTTTTGGTGTTCTGATTGTTTACTTTCGTACGTTGCCCTGCACTCTTATACATTATTAGACTTGTACTTTAATTATAGGAAAGAAACTTGGAATCCAAAACCTCCAGCTCAGAGTTGTATTAATATATATATGTCAAAAATTCTTGTAACAAAAAGTCTACAAGTTATGAAAAAAAGTCACGAGAAGGAGGGTGCTTACGGCATAGTTGGTCGTTAAAGACCAATGGTGCCCTATGTGAATAATTATATTTGAATGAATGAAAGAGTACATGGGAGGCCTCAATATATAGGCAAACATCAAGAACCAAAAGACTGAAAATACCCCTAGGGTTACATAAGTCAAAGGGCAAAAGAGTAAACTGCAAAACCCTAGGAATGTTCTAGAATATAGTCTAATAGGCCCCTTCTATCTGAGCGGGGTGATAGCATGCGAAGATTGGCCTTGTGTTGAAAGAAGCGATTAGCCGCAAGACCCTTGGTGAGAATATCAGCCACCTGCTTTGTGGTTGGAGTGTAGTGAACTTGAAGGTCACCCTTGACGACTTTCTCCCAAACATAGTGAAAGTCAATATCCACGTGCTTGCTATGATCGTTGGACACCTGGTTAGTAGCAAGGTAAGAGGCGGAAACATTGTCACAGTAGACGATGATAGGTCCTGGGTGTCGGATAGCCAAGTCGCGCATGATGTATCGAAGTCAGTCACTTCAGCAACAACCTGAGCCACAGCCCGATACTCAGATTCGGTCGTACTTTTGGAAACAGTTATCTGCTTTTTGGCTCTCTAGGAAATGAGGTTTGGTCCAAGGTAGACGGCATAACCAATGGTAGAGCAACGAGTGTCAGGGCAACCACCCCAGTCAACATCTGCGAAGGCTGTGATAGTGAGAGTGCGAGCAGGTTGTAGGAGGAGACCATGATCAGGAGTGGATTTGAGATACCGGAGAATACGCTTCATAGCCTGCCAGTGGGGATCACGGGGAGCATGCATAAACTGGGAGACCAGGTTGACAGCATAGCATATGTCAAGACGGGTCATAGTGAGGTACTGCAAGGCACCCACTGCGCTCCTATACTCACTAGGGTCCTCAAGCAGGTCCCCGTCGCTCAAAGAGAGATGTGCTTGGGTGGGTAGGGGGGTTTTGACCGGTTTGGCATCACAGAGACCAAGTTTGGTGAGAAGGTCCACAGTGTATTTGTGTTGGGAGAGAAAAAGCCCACTAGAATTACGGGTGGCCTGAATACCGAGAAAGAAATGTAACGGGCCAAGGTCTTTCATCACAAATTGGGGCGAGAGGGACTGGATGAGAGACGTGAGGTGCGAGTGGTCAGACCCAGTGAGATAATGTCATCAACATAGAGGAGGAGACAGGTCAGATGAGAACGTGTTTGATGGATGAATAGTGAAGGATCAGCCCGACAACAGACGAAGCCAAGACTAAGAAGGAACGTACTGAACCGTTGGAACCATGCCCGAGGAGCCTGCTTCAACCCATACAACGCTTTCCGAAGGCGACATACGTGATTAGGAAACTTTGGATGTATGAAGGCTTGTGGTTGTTTCATATAAACTTCTTCCTTAAGGTGACCATGTAGGAATGCATTTTTAACATCCAACTGCTGTATAGGCCAGTTGTATGTTACAGCAAGTGTAAGTATAAAGCGTATGGTGATCGGTTTAACAATAGGGCTAAAAGTCTCTTTATAATCAAGGCCTTCACGTTGATGAAAGCCTTGAGCAACGAGGCGGGCTTTGAACCGTTCAACCGAGCCATCTGCTTTATACTTCACTTTATATTTCCATGTATTACCTATAAGATTTTTCGAGTGGTCATGTGGGACAAGATCCCAAGTGTTGTTAAGAAGTAAGGCATTAAATTCATCCGCCATGGCTTGCTGCCATTGGGGATTTTTAGCGGCCTGCGAGTAACATGTGGGCTCTTGAATTACCGTAATAGATGATAGGGAAAGTGGGTACCGAGTTTTACGGATCCCATCCTTAAGCCTAGTACGCATGGGATGCACATATTGAGTAGGGGAAGGCGGTGGGTCAGACACGGGACTGGGGTCGGACTCGACACTCGGAATCGGTGATGAAGGAATATCGTCACTGGATACTAGGACCGGAGACCCGAGAGGGGAGGAGGGGGTGGCGTCGGGTAGCACGGGCAGGGATTGCGCAGGCAGTCGGGCCGGGTTACCCACGCTAGCGGGGACGGGAGGCACCGCAGGCACCAGCTGGGGTAGCCCACAGTCAAGAGGTGCTGTGGCGGGTTGGGCTGGAGCCGGAGACGCCGATGCAATACCCGGGGAAGGGGAAGTGCAAATTACCAACGGTGCATTATGGGAAGCATCAGTTTTGGGCACATCAGGGCTAACAAGTTCAGGATAAGGGAATCTAGATTCATCAAAGACTACATGCCTACTAACATACATTCATTTATTTAAGACATCAAAACACCGGTAACCTTTATATTGAGCCGCATACCTTGAAAAATGCATGGAGTGGACCGAGGGGCTAATTTATGAGGGGCACGGGATGTGATGTTGGGGTAACAATCATACCCAAAGACTCTAAAACGATTATAATCAGGGTTGGTATGAAAGAGTTTTTGAAAGGGAGAGAAGTTAGAAAGATTTGGTGTAGGGAGACGATTTATTGTAAAATATACCGTGCAAAAAGCGTCGTCCCAAAATTCATAGGGAAGTTTTGAGTGAATTAAGAGAGTCTGTGCCATTTTAGATAGATGTCGATGCTTACGTTCCGCCACCCCATTTTGTTCGGGGGTATCAGGACAAGATAGTCGAAAGTGAATTCCAGCATCCGGGCATAGCGCATTCATGCGCCGATGATCGAATTCACCCCCATCATCACTTTGGAAAACTTTAATTTTCAGATTAAATTGGTTTTCAACTAAATTTTTGAAACCGGTGAATATGTCATAAACTTCAAATTTGCGTTGCATCGGATAGAGCCATGTAAAGCGGGAAAAATCATCAACAATAGAACATAGTATTTAAATGCGGAATTAGAAGAGACAGGCGATTGCCAAACATCAGAATGTATAAGTTACAAAAGCATAGTAGTATTATGTAGCACATGCTCAAAAGGCAGTTTTCTAGATTTACCCAAACAACATGAGGAACATTTATCTAGAAACTTAACAGAAGGACAAAAATGTTGCTTACACAAAGTATCCAGAACAGAGTTGCCTAGATGCCCTAGTCGCTGATGCCATAATGCGCCGTGAGTGACCTGTGCAAGGAGCCCAATATCATGTAGTGAGAAGTTATAAAGTGGTCCATTACTGGGCACTTGTAGAAGCGGTGTCCCCGTAGTTCGGTCCTTAACACAAAAAGAGTTTGAGTCAAATTTAACTCGACATTTATGTTCACGACATAATTGTTTAATCGACAGAAGGTTGTGAGTTAAATTAGGGATGAGCATAACATTGTTTAAATGAAGGGGTGTTTTAGGTATTGTAGTAGAGCCCACATGTGTTACAGGCAATAAAGCCCCATTCCCAACAAGAACACCTTTATGACTAGAATAAGGAAGTAGGTTATAGAAGATACCTGGGTTCAGCGTCATATGGTTGGAAGCACCCGAGTCAGGATACCAGTTGTAGTCATGTGGTTCCCCCATCGTCATGGCAGCGAAGGATTGGCTGGGGTTCGGGAACGAGGAGTTGTCGAAGCGATGACGACAGGTAATGGCAGTATGACCAGTTTGTGAACAGATCTGACAAAATTGGGGAGCGGGGCCGAGCACACCTGCATTAGAGTGGAAGGGGGGACCGACCGGAGGTTGAACAGATTAAGGAGCACTACAGGATGGCACCCCTAGGTGGGACCCGTACGGTGGGTCGGTATGGGGTGGCTTGCCACCGCGGCCCCCACGGCCCCCTTTCCCCTTCCGACCACGACCACGGCCACGGCCACCGTTAGTGTGGTTCGGTTGGGGGGGTTGCCCGCAAGCAACCATGGCATGGGCGGGGGCCATTGTTATGGTTGAGGGCACCTTCCTCATTAAGTAAAGCAGATTTTAACGCATCATAAGAATACAATTTTGAAATTTGTCGGGTAAAAGTTGCAAAAGCTGCATATTCATGGGGTAACCCATGAATAGCAAAGTTTTGGAATTCTCTACCAGACACAGGCGAGTCAATGGTAGCTAAATCATCGGCAATTGATTTAAGTTCAAAAAGGTAGGCATCCATGGTTTTGCCATGTTTACGTAGGGTTATGAGTTGAGTTCGGAGGTCATACTCCTTAGCCATGGAGTGATCCCGAAAACGCTTAGTCAAGGCATCCCACATGTCTTTGGAAGTTGGATAGCGGACAATATCATTAATAAGGGAGCGGGAGAGAGTGGCAGCTATGCAAGATCGGAGACTCTGATCTGTGCGTAGCCATGTAATGTAATCCGGATTAGAATAAGTCGATCCTGTGGGGAGAGTTAATTGAGCGGGGGGGCAGGGGTAAGATCCATCAATAAACCCTAATAATTGGTGTGCAAGTAGTAACATGTTAAATTGTTCTTTCCACGGGGGATAATCAGAAGTTGATTCGAGTTTAATTGTGACAATGCTAGTGATATTGGATAAAGGAAGAACAATTGGGGAAGCGGGATGGTTATAGATATTAGGGTTGAAGTAATTAGTATTTAAGTAATTAGGGTTTAGGGAAGGGGGAGAGGCGGCTGACGGCGTCACACCGGCATCCCCACCGACATGGGAGAGGGTCGGGAAGAGTGCCGGGGCAGAGCTGCCACCATCGGCTAGCCGGAATCCACCAGACAGGGTGGGTCCGGCAAAACCAGCACCTACCGAGGGTGCAGGGAAGGCAGGAAAAGGGTTCGACAATGACAGGATGCCCAGATTAAGTGTCGGGTTCGACAATGACCTCCCAAGTGGTGGTAGAGTACCGGAGATGGCGACACCGGCATCCACGGACCGAGAGAAAGAAACACCGGTGGTGGTGGTTCCGACAATGGAGGTATCGGTCACCATCCCCGGTGGGCTAGGAGCCGTGGTGGTGGGCAGAGTATCGGCATGGGGAGGGCCGGGTTCTGCCACTGAGCGGGCGCCGCTGGGGGGGAGGAGGGGAGGGACGTTAGGGCATTAGCGTAGGATCGATTCAGATTAGAAGCCATTACTCAAATAAATTATGAAAAGGAACAAAAAAAAAACAGTAAAAGGAGTAACTTACTAGAGAATTCAACACTTCAATTGCATAAAAGGAGAAAAAAAAAAGAAAACCGACAAACAACAAAAAGAAAAGAAAAGAAAAGCGGAAGGAAAAAAAAGAGAATCGGAGTAATTACTCTGATACCATGTAAATAATTATATTTGAATGAATGAAAGAGTACATTGGAGGCCTCAATATATAGGCAAACATCAAGAACCAAAAGACTGAAAATACCCCTAGGCTTACATAAGTCAAAGGGCAAAAGAGTAAACTGCAAAACCCTAGGAATGTTCTAGAATATAGTCTAATACCCTGTTCTTGACATTTTCGTGCGGCTTTTCTTGTGACTTGCAGCAATGCTCTTCTTGTAATCAAAAGAAAGTTCCTTTTTTTTTTTTTTTTTTTTTTTTTTTTTTGTAACATTGTAAGGCCTTGGAAGAGGAAATCCTAGTAACATGTCTTTAGTAGGGATCGAATTTGGGTGATTTTTCTTACCTTCAGCGATCTTGATTTTCAAGTCATATCCCTAAGGAACACATATAGGAGAAAAAAAAAAAAAATCCTATGCAATTTCTGTTTTTGAATCGGAACAACCCTAAGTGATTCGAACAGTTGCCTAATACGCCAATTTATTGAAAGTCAATTTTAAAAATTAGTTGTATTAGTTCCTTACTTCTACCGTATACCACCATCTATAATTAGATAAATAACGGCATATGTACAATATAACTAATATAAATGTGTACATACATGTTTAATATAACACAGCAGTATATTAGTTGTCCTTATAATTATTAGAAGTGTACTTAAATTGATGTAAATATAAAGAAGCCTAAGAGCTAAAGTTAACTAAAATTGTAAAATATTGGGGCTGATCCGAAATGGAGCATTGTGTTTTTTATGGTAATTTGGGTCATTTGGTCTACGAAGAATAAGATTCTATTTGAAGAGGGGCAATGGATTGAGAGCGACATCTCTTGGTGTATCAAAATGCAAACAGGCTTTGGGTTAACGTTGGATGTGACTCAATATCTTATTTACCGAATGATAGCAAGAAATATTTGTGAAGGACTCCGCATGTGAGTTTAGTAGAATCCTACATTGGAGTTCATGTGAGAGAAAAGAGATCAATATATGAACCTAGTGTGTTACTCCACCTAATACCAATTAATTTTAGAATTGAACCTCTATTTGGACTTACATGTAGATCTCATATCTGTGCCAAATCCGTGTATCGGGCTTAAAGCCCCGGTGAAATTTAACACCATCGAGTGCATCAAGAGTTGGGTTGGGTCCAAGTTGTTTTTAGGTGTTCAAGTCATTTAGTTTCTTTTCTAGTGTATTTCTATTTTTGTTCTTTTGCTTTTTTTCTTAGTTTAGTAAGTTCTTTCGACCCCCATTCTTACGGACGTATCGCCTTTTATATTACGAATTCTCTCGCTAATTTAAAAAAAAAATGAAACCGACCAGACCAGATCCTACTCGACCAGGCCATGGTTATTAAAATCCCGATTTGAATCTTAAAATCTTACGATTCTACGATTCCATAATTGCGGACCGATCTGAATCCTAAGTAGAATATTAATTTTGTAGAATCTTATGATTCATTAATATTATATGAAACTAACAGATAGAATCGTAATACAATTTTACTCCGATCTCAACTCTACCATTGTATACAAATAAAAAGTTAAAATCTAAAAAAAATCAAGCGTATATTATAAACAAACTTGCTTTATTAGTTTGAAATACTTTCAAAAAACATAAATTTATAGTTTTATGTTTTTACCTTATTATAAAGTTTAATTAGCAACATTTATCTTAAAATGACACATCTATATATATTACATGATAATATTTATCATACTTGATTGTATTTCTTATATACACCCATGTAAATAAAGGTTTATTCATAATTTTTTAAAATATATAACTGATATTAATACGAAAAATAATTATAATATATATTTAATAAAATTTTACCATTCTCGATTTGATTCCAAAAGCCTTTACCAATGCTAAGTGAGAATCGAGACTTTAACAACCTTAGACTGGATCAGACCCGACCCCGACCCTGACCCTGACCCTGACCCAGAACCACCGCTAAGTAAGAAGGGGTCATGACGGATGTAGGGTGTGGGTGTGAAAAGTTGACAGGGCGTGGACTTTTGACTAAGATGTGCTTTTCACCTTTATATATTTTGTTCCCATTTTAGTACCTTACTGTTGTCATAAATGGTTGTATATTTTAGCATGTTTATTCCCGTAACTATCAATTAAGTCTGAAGCGCAAAAATATACAAATGGTGGATTTATTTCGTATTTTTACTTAGATTATTTAAATATAAAGAATGGAGACCGTTGAAATGTATATTTCAACCAAAAAAGGGCTGGCTTAGCTAGGCCAAGGTCGGGCCACCGCTAGGTGGGATGTATAATAGATTGTTCTATACTCGGTTAAGTTACTTTTTGAGCAATGGTTGCAAGCAAATAGATTGTTCTACACTCGGTTAAGTTGTTTTTAATATTATAGATCCTAAATACATAATTTGAATACGTATTTGTGATTGAAGAAAAAGTTGGAAGCAGGAAGTTCCCAGAAGCTATGAAAATAGCACGTGTGACGCGTCCAGGTAAACCAAAGCACGTGAGAAGCACGTGAGCCCTTGTCTACGTCGTTTACCGGTAAAAGACCGCAAAACATCCCTGGTTTCCACCGTGGGGCCCACCTTCCAGCTCATCCCATTTTTGTGGTGTCTTTGCGCACGTGTTTAATTCCTGCTTTTTTACACGTGTCTAAATATGAGAGGGTCGCGCTAACCTAATGTTGGGAAACTCTGATAAGGTTGTCTCATTTAGGATTAATCCTTATATTTTTATTTATTATGTTAATTAATTTTTATTTATTAAGTTAAATTTAATTTATGTTCGGGTTCTCGAAAACAGCCTCTCGTCAGGGTTACACCTTGGAGGAGTAAGGCTGCGTACAATTACCTCTCCCAGATCCTACTTGTGCTGGAGTCCTTGAGGCACTAGGTATGTTGTTGTTGTTGAATGTTAATTTAATTTTTATATTTTTAATTTCATAAATTTAATTTTTCTATAATTGAAATTATTTTAATTAAAGATAATATTGAAATTAGTATTAATTTTTGACTAAAATTGTAACAATGATTCACTCTATGCAAATGTTTATCCCATTCTGAATACCTCGTCCGCGTAAAATATCATGTAATTAAGGTTAATGGATGTTATAATTTTCTATGGAAACTAACATATATTTTAATATTGAATTTAATTGAAATAAATTTAATTATACAAAGCCTACATCGACAAAAATAATCAAAATATAGTGGTTAACGTAGTAAATAAATTTTTAGAATAAACAATGTTATATAATTTGAATTAAATAATTTGTATAAATATAATATTTTAATATTCTAATTGTATGTTAAGATATAATTAAAATATGTAATTTCAATTTTCCTTACCTTATCATGGTACCAAAATTAATAAATTAAATAATTAAATAATATCATAGGTTTAAATTTGTCATGTGAGTGAAAATTGGTCAGATATTTCGTTTTCACTTGTGAAAATCTTCCACCTTTACAAAAAGGTTAATTTTTATGTTATTATCATTTTTTATAATTAATCATGTGATTTAAATCAATATTAAATTCTATAATTATGAGATATTTTGAGATATTTATAGTTTAATAATCTAATTCAATAAAGTAATCATTCCAAGAATGAATACTATAAAAATAATAAAGTTGTTTATATTATTATTAGCCAAAGGGCTTTTTTATAATTATACTTTCTTTGGTTTCTCTATATATATGATATCTTAGCACCATGTTGGGTACGTTACCATAACTTAACTCTCATATGGTATTAGAGCCTTACCCTTGATACCTTCTTCTCTCAAAAAAAAAAAAAAAAAAGAAACACAAAAGGGGGCCCAAAACCCTAACCCCTGTCCAACACCTGCGCCGCCGCCACCCTCCCCCACTCCCGGCGCTACTATTGCTTGCCCTCCCCACGTCCGGCCGCTGTTCTTCTCTCTTCGGTACGATCTCAGGAGGCATAGTCCGTGTATTTCTCTTTGATTGGTGAATCTATGGCTAGCAACCCATCCGATACTTGATGCATGACTTGGGTCTGCGGCACACTGGTCTGATTCTTATTTACTGTGATAACGTGTCTGCCACTTACCTTGCTGCAAATCCTATCTCTAATGATCGTAGCAAACACGTTGATGTTGATTTTCACTATGTCCGTGAAAAGGTTGTCAAGGATGACATCCATGTTCGATTTACTCTTACTACCAAGCAAGTTGCTGACATTTTTACAAAAGGGTTGGCTACCGCTTGGTTCCGCTACCACAAGGCCAAGCTGCACGTTGGTCCCCCGAGTACAGATTGAGGGAACGTATTAGGATAATAGAGTTGTTTATATTATTATTAGCCAAAGGGCTTTCTTATAATTGTACTTTCTTTGGTTTCTTTATATATACGATACCTCAGGACCCTGTTGGGTATGTTACCATAACTTAACTCTCACAAACACCATAAAGATAAGGTACTGAAGCAAGAGATTGTGGATACAGAAACCTACTACCAACTTACGTATTTCACGGAGTTTGGTGAAATTTGGAAATTTCTAAGTTTGTCGAGGCTGATATCGAGAAAATAGGTTATATCTTAAAGAATACCGCGGTTTAAGTGAATAATGATGAAATAGAGTTACAAACTGTAATATATTATAGTTCTATGCTTCAAATATGCATGTTTTAGGCAGGGCGTACCCCCTAATAAATACATAAAATGTATCCAAATAGTAGAGAGAACAAAAGACGGTCATAAATAGACTGTTCGATATAAGTTTGTTTGTTTCTAATTCTGTAATTCTCATATCGTACGATGGTTTAATATTGCGATTCGTTGGGCAATTAGCGAAAAAGATGGTCATAAATAGGCCTAGCATTTATGAGAAGATGTGAACTCCCACTCCCATTTTCATAATACGTCAAATTAAAACAAAAAAATAAAAATAAATGACGTCATTTCACATTACAGAGTTATTGCGTGTGATTTAATGCATACATGTGTTTACACGATTAATTTTACAGTAAATATCTATATAAATAAAGTAATATTATTTTCAAGACAAATTTATTATTATTAGTGCAATATCATTACTTTCAAACAAATTTTGCGGCTCTTATTTTTGTAAGTCTCATAAATGTTCTGACAATAACAACAGAATCTATATATAAAACCACAGTTTAATGCATTTTTAGGCTCAGTTTGTCTTGACATAAAAGCTTTAATGTCCTTTGTTACACAAATGAGTAGCAATCTTATTCTAACGGAAAATATTTTCCGCTACAGAGATCAAGTTGAAATCCTACAACAATAACAACAACAAACCAAGTGCCTCTAAGGGCTCCCGCAAAAGCAGGGTCGGGGGGGAGGGGGAGTAGATGTAGGCAGCCTTCCGCCTTCAAGGGGCTACCCTGAAGAGAGGTTGTTTCCGAGGACCCTCGACCGTTAGGGTTTCTTCTATACTTTAGAGTTCATTTACCAGATACTAATCCACCGGATCCCATTAGAACTCTGAAGTTAAGCGTGCTTGGGCGAGAGCAGTATTAGGATAGATGACCTTCTGGGAAGTCCTCGTACTGCCAACCCTATAAGACTGGGGGGTCCTCGGAAACAGTCTCTCGGCAGAGTTACACCCTGAAAGGGTAAGGCTGCGTATATCTATCCCCCAGACCCCGCTTACGCTGGAGCCCTTGAGGCACTGGATCTGTTGTTATTGTTATTGTTCCATACTTTAGTGTGGTTTTTCAGATCCTACCTTTATGAAGTGTCGGCTTTTGTAGTGCGATTTTTTGCTAATTATCAAAAAAATGAGGTGTTTTCCTTTTGTTCAAAGGAAAGAAGAATCAAGGGCTATAGGTCTCCCATTTGGTCAATTTTCCTTAGCAAAAATGCACAAATATAATGAGGCCCACCCCCTTCAAATCTATTGGCTTTTGTTGCCTTTATCCACACCTATATAATCATGTCAGTGTACTCAGTTCTATCCCACTGAGTCAAAGAAATCACCGAAGTTTACTGTATATAAAATTCCTACTTTAATTTAGGGCAAACTTCATCATCGGTATGGATAGAAACCCTAGCAAATCGTCCTCTAAAAAGCCCGATAGGAAATCAATTGAGAAAAATAGAAGAAATCAAATGAAATCACTCTACACCCAACTCAATTCTCTTGTCCCCCATCAACCCAGTTCGAGTTCAAGGGTATGTAATTGTCTTCTCTTACTCTGAGCTCTTTCTTTCTTTCTGATTTCTTAGGGCTTGGTTAATATTGTTTCCTGTTTATGATTGTAGTTTTTTGAGCAATTATAAACTAGGTTTGAAAACCCTATTCTTTGGTTTCGATTTTCATTTAAACTAGGAAAAAAACTGCATAACAAAAAACAAGACCAAACCAACCCCTAATTCAGATTCTTTTGTACTGATTCGATTTTTAAGAGCATTTCGACTTGAGTTGATTTATTTGTTGCTGGCGGGTGTAATAACAAAGTCTAAAATTTGATCTGTAACAGAAAAGAGAATGGCAACTATTTCTCCCAGGCTCCGGTTGGTTCAAAGAACAATATATTACTTATTGAAAATTTTTCTTCACAAGATATTTTCAATCATAAATATTTTTTTCTTAAAATTTTTGTTTTTCTGGATTTAGGAAACGTCTTCATACAATAAATAAATTTGTAAGGGTGTCAGTTTGAAGTTGAAGTGAGCAATATATGGCGCAAGATTAAAGCGGAAAACGTTTTTTTTGTCGATGAGGGAAAATGTTTCGCTTTTTGTTAAGGGGAATTCAAGTTCTGGTCAAGGAAGGAAAACATTTTTCGCACTTGCAGTTGTTGTTATGAAGTTATAATTAGAAATAATAAAATTGAGACGAAACATGTTTTCCATCAAGACATACAGAGCCCTAACGTCCGTTAATTTCTAGAAATAACCTCATATGAGTTCATCCATACACCTCGCATGTCAATTGTTCGCGTCGTGCCTAGGTGCAGTGAAATTTCACACTTGTCAACCATCTTTTCTCAAAAATACACTGTAAAATTTGACATATCAAATGCAAATATTGTTGTATGCCTCGCTTTCACAAAGTTTTCTCGGGCTCCACTTCGGTGGGTGCTTCAGCTTTGGTACAAAATGTTTTCTGTCTAATTATCGAAAAAAATATCGTTGTGTAGGAAGTATGTTCGTTGCCGGACCAAATAGATGAAGCAACAAACTACATAAGGACATTGCAAGCAAACATTGAGAATTTGAAGCATAAGAAAGATAGCTTGCAAGGGATTGATCCTAGGTCTTCTTCTTCTTCAAGTTCCATGATCAAATCCCCGGTTCAAGTCGAGGTGCACGTAAACGGGTCAGCCCTAGAGGTGACCCTGATCACGGGCTTGGAATGTCAGTTTGTGTTCAATGAGGCGATCCGGATCCTCCATGAAGAGCAAGCTGAGGTTGTCAATGCTAGCTTTTCTGTCGTTGATCGTACCGTCTTCCATACAATACATGCCCAGGTATGTATAAGGCGATTCAGACTTTGTTCGTCATTCTATTTTAATTTTTTGATAATCGAGTACAAAGCCCAACAACAGCGTGCAACACCTGGGCGAGAGTAGCAAGCTAGAACAAAATTACAAAATTTCGTTCGTCTTTCTATTTGTTTATCATATGCTGATGCCGAGTATCAACTTAACTATAAAACAATGTTTACGTTTGAGTTTTCTTTTTCATCATATGTAACTTGTTAAGGACTGAACATGTCAATTTAGCAAAGATCTCATGTTGGAGTTGTGAGAGAGATGAGATCAATATATCAGCCTAATGAACTATTCCACGTAATGCAAATTTTGTGACGGAACCTATTGGGGCTTATATGTGGATCTCGTATATGTCAACTCCACAGGTTAAGCCGTAGGTTTGCTGAAATTTCACATAAATAGTTGATCTCAAGAATGCCTTTTATACTTACACTCTAGTATCATTTGACAATTTAAATTTTTTGACAGTTTCTTAGAATGTTATTAGACCCTCTTTGCCTTCTGGGAAGTCCTCACCCTTAGGTTGGGGGCATTGGGAAACAGCATCTCTTCAGGTTAACACCCTGAAGGGGGAAGGCTGCGTATATCCGCCCCCTCAGACCCTGTGTAGGCGGAAGTCCTTGAGGCACTGGGTATGTTCCTGTTTGATATGTATGAAGTCTAAGAACTTAAGTTTTTGAGATAATTCTTTGGTTACGTATTGAAACACTCGTGAAATTAATATATATATAATAGCTAACACAAGATTCATTTAAGTTTGTATACACTTCAAGCGCTATGTAAATTGAAATATATTATAATATAAAATTATTTCTTCAAAATGAAGTTCACTTAACAACTTAACCCTTTTTTTTTATGAAGACCCAACAAAATCGCACACATAGTGCGGGAAAAAGAAAAAAATAACAAGAAATACCAATTAACATCGTATCTAACGCCCAAATACACCAGTAAATAGAAATATTTCCCATCCACTCCATAACCCTCGTGATGTCCCCTTGGTTTGTTAACAACTTAACCATAACACTTTGAGTTATGCAATCAATTCCATCTAAGAATATATCAAACATGCTTAGATTGTTATTATTGTCAAGAAATCACCTATCTCGGAAGTTTAAGTTATAACAGACGGTACAACAATAACAACAACAAACTCAGTGCCTCAAGCGGGGTCTGGGGATAGATGTACGCAGCCTTACCTCTTTAGGGTGTGACCCTCTTGAGAGGCTGTTTCTAAGGACCCCCAACCTTATAGGGTTGACAACACGACTTCCCAGGAGGTCACCCATTCTGGTACTATTCTTCCCAAAGCACACTTAACTTCGGAAGGTCTAATGGGATCCTGTGCATGAATACCTGGTAAATGAACCCTAAGTTATAACAGACGGTGTTAAAATAAATTAAAACTTTAAAATGCCTAATGAGCTTGGTCTGTAGATAATATACAAATCCACCATCATCCATTGAGCTAAACTCATATTAACATTAAGAATGAGGTTGGGATTCCTACTCGTGATACTACTCGATCAATATGACTCAGATACCATGCATCAATTAACCGTCTCAAAAGCTTAAACAGTGACAAATAAATGATTTTATACTATGATAACTATTGATGATGGTTGCAGATTGCAGAAAGTGGATCGAGCCAGGGTGCTGCAAGGATAAACGAGAGGCTAAAGAAGTTTGCACTTGATGATTAATCAGTGACTAGTCAAGCTAGATCTTTAACTAATTAATCTCTATTTAGTTATATTATATGCTGAGTGTTTAATAACGAAGCATCTCGCTTCAAGGAGTTCCGCTACATGGTCGAGGATGTGGCACGGTGTATTGAATGTATTAAGTGTAAGATGAACATTTGCATGTTTTTGTGATTTTTTTTTTATTATTTTTTATATTTTATGTAGTTTTTGAAGTGCTGCAAGGCCTTATGGCCAACTCGGCACTTTATAACGTGTGTTTTTGCAGCTTAAGATGTGGTACGATCTTATTTGATCATGTAGAACAACAGGTTTTTGAGTTCTCGACATTGTTGTGCTCGTCGTGGATCCGCCTCCCAGCCTCTCGTTAGCGAGTTTTTCATCATCTACCGTCCCGTTTTGTATCTTTTTTGCTTCTATGTGTTTTTATCGATTGTTCGGTGTGGCTTTTGCAGAATTTGTCTGCTTTTTAATTGGTCATTTTGTATTGATAATTATGTTAATGTAGTGAACTTATTTTATTGCTTGAAATATATTATGTTTTGTTAAGTCTGTACGGTTGAAATTTTTCATGAAATTCGAAGACGCTATGATCACCCTCTTTTGCTTTTTATAAAAAAGAAATTCATGTTCTTATCTTTTTAGATCAAAGCAACTCGAACTCCACAAAAAATGAGAGAGAAATAGGGTTTATACTGAGAAAATTCTAGAATGAGCAAATAAAAATAGCTAAGAAGTATTTATAGGAAAAACTAACAAAATCCTAAAAATAGTAAATTACAAAAATGCCAATAAATTAGCGGTAGAACATGAAAGTGACCCAAAATGGTACTTAGAGACCGACTTTGGGGAGAACATGTAGCGCCAATGGCAAAGCGGCGGTGTACGCATATTTGCTCCGAGAGATTCATTGTGATATGTAATGAACCCTGCTCGTAATTCATTACGCATCAGTAGTTATGGCTTTTTAAGCAGTAGGCCTGGATCAATGTTTTTGAGCTATCTGTTTAGGTTTCTGATTGTTCAACTGCTCAAAAACTCTTTGACTACTTATATACATCATAATCTATAAAAAAATTCAATAAATTTAGCAACTTTTAAAATTTTACATTAAAAACCGTATTAAAATAGAAATTTAAGTTCTATTTGACGGGATGAGAGAGGTTTTTTTTTTTTTAATATTTTTACATAAAAACTATATTTCTTTATATTTTTCTTCCATCTAGCTAGTTTAAAAATAGATTATATTATCTAATTTCGCATTCTTTTTGAATTTAACATATTTGGAATGCTCCTACTAGGTTTTTGTTTTGAGACGCTTTTGTTTCCTCGACTCTGCTTTTTATAGGTGCGCTCTACTTTGCTTTTTGATCTAGTTGCCAGTTAATCATCGAAAAAAAAATGTGAATTGAAATAGTATGAGGGTCGGGGGTGGATTAAGAAGGGAGCATAACAACAAGTTTTAAGCTAGACGGACGTTAAACTCTATATACGACTTGTTATGCAACATGCTTTTGTAATGATAAATGTCATTGAATGTTTAGGTCGGTCCCACGGGGTTGGAACATAAGAGATGCATGTATAAGCCAAAGTGGGGTGCCATCCTAAAATTAATTGGCATTAGGGGAAGTAACTCCTATACGGGATTCATATTAGGCTCACATATATAGTTCTTAACATCGCCCCTCACATGTGAGTCCTCAACAATTGCTATCCCTCGCCTTTTCCGCTCAAATTGGGTCAAACAAAAGATTGGGATTATCGACAGCTCTGATACCATGATAATTTTACTGTGCCTCCTGCCTACGAGGTGGAACATAAGAGGTCTAAGTCTAAGTCTAAGTGGGGTTTCACCCTAAAAATAATTGGCATTAGGTGAAAAAATTACTAAGCTTACATGTTGGTGTTTTCACTCTCACAACTCGTATGCAGGATTCACATTAGACTTACATATGGAGTTCTTAACATGTAAAACTGTGATATCGACAATAATACTATCATGAACGACGATTTGATGACAACGATGAGTACTCAATAGGACCCTAGTGAATTGAGGTCAAAATTAACAATTTGACTTGTGACAATTCATTTAGCGTTACAACCTATAGTTTGAGTTCGGTTTGACTTGTAAAGTGAACTCGAGTTGTTGCTCTAGCGATAATTTTGACGTACCCGAAAGTCATGATGCACATATCACTCGTGTTAGCTAGGTTGATTTGCAACCAAGTCAAGTCTGGAACTCTCTGAATAGCTTGGGCTTTTTGTATCTTCCTTGTCATGGGTCCAACCCAAGTCATGACTCGAGTTATAGTCCTGGCTAATCATTTTTTTTGATACCCAAGTGTTGATGACACAATGAGTCAGCACCCAGAGGACGTTTTTTTTTTCCCGATGATTCACGATATAAAAACTAACATCTCGCAAAGAGATTCAAAAAGCGCTACAGCTGCCAAAATCTGACACGACACGATAACACGACACAGACACGACACGAAGATAGCGGGTTTGGGTTGGGAGTTTTGAAGCCGGGTTGAATTTAGGCTGACCCGTTTTACCCCATTTAGGTAATTGGGTTAAATTTGGATTTGACCTGTGTAGCCCGTTTTCGGCACGATTGACCTGTTTTTATAGTTATGTTAGGCATTTAAGTAATACATTATTATCATTATATATATATATATATTTTGAGTTAAGATAATTTGAACTAGATTTAGTAATATTAATTTGATAGTTTATTTTAACAGTTATAAATATAACAAGTATTTATTAGTATTATCAGCCATAAAGTATATTATTAACATGTCTGTAAATTAAAAAACTAGCATTTAATTGAGAAAAGTCATCGATATAATTAAATGTGTAACCCGCGGGTTACCCGTTTAATAATTGAATTGGGTAAGGGTTGAGAGTTTCTAACCCGTTTAATAAACAGGTTGGGTTCGGGTTGACTCTATTCTTAAGACCCCTTGCATAGTACGAACACGAACACGACACGACACAATATGACACATTTGCCACCCCTAAAAAGCGGACACATAATGCGGGAAAAGGGAAAACTAACAAGGGAAACCTATGAACGCCGTATCTAACGACCGAATACAATCGTAAACAAGAATACATCAATTCCCATCAAATCTCTAATGCCACACCAGAAGTAAAAACAAACCAAGCACGACATCAGACTAGCACACACCAAAATGAAAAAGCAAGGGAAAAAAAAAAAAAACAAACCAAAGATGATGCGTGCCCATGAGCTTTGTAGTACTTGCCTCATTTGCTCCACTCTCGGATTACACCCATTCTGTCTTTGATACTCGAGGGCTCGATACTCAGAATAGCACTTAGAGCATAAAAACAATGTACGAGTTGGGTAAATTACAGAAGAATTGAGTTTGGGTTAGATGCCAAATAATATATTTGAAAGAAAGAGAGAAGTGAAGAAGAAAAAAGAAACAATTAGCAAAGATTCACGCAAAAAACCCTCAAAACCATATTAAGAACGCTTTTCACTATGATATCAAGGAACGATACATAACGGCACTAGCATATATATATATATATATCCACAAGACCAAAACCTAACTAAGATGGATTGTGGCATTGATCGAAAAAATTAAGGTCCATATCTTTGGGCCAAACCCCATCTGCACCCTCTAATGGAGGTCAGTTGGGCTACAATTTTAGCCCCAAAAGGCCCATATTCAATGCTATCACTATTTCTACAACGAGATATAAATTTCAAACACAGTACAACAACAGTAGCTCAGTGCCTAAGAGGCTCTTGCCATGACAAGCAATGGGGGGCGAATGTACACAACTTTACCCCTACAGGGCACTACCGTGAAAGGAAACTGTTTCCGAGGAAATTTGAAACATAGTACAGTGGAAAGAAATGCATGATAAGAATGAAGATGCAAGAACCGGAATGGACATAACGGATCACCAACCATGATTATTTAAGTAGTCAGTACACCGAGAAAAATACTAAAACTGGCAAAAAAAAGTATGGAAAACGATTAAAGAACTACTCAATTTGGATCACAATTTAAAGATTGAGAAGATTACAATACTCCATTAACATCAGTTTTGGTTGTTGAGGGGGAACAGCATTAATTGGAACTTGCCACGTATTGCTTCGAATTAGAATCCGTGTTACATATTGATCTTTTTTCTTTCACAACTCCGATGCGGAATTTCTTAATTACTAGCCTTATACATGAAAAACATCAGATTCCGAATGCCTATAGACTGTAAACCTAGACCTAGCCAAGTTTTGGTCTAGAACCGAATCAAACTAATTCTAGTATTGTTGAAGTCTTCTAATTTTCACTTTGGTTTTGTTATCTATTGAGTTGTTCCTATATTAGTGTTCTCTGCTACACGCTTTTCTAAGTATTAGCTCAGGCCGCTTTCGCAGGTTAGTCTACTTTCTATTGCAACTTTTGTCATTAATTATCGAAATAAAAAGGTGCCACTCACCTTTCACTAATCTTCAATGTAGTCAATCTTTGAACCTGAGTATTGAACATCTTAGAAATATTTGAATACAAGTCAAACCGAAACCCCTACCTAATCAAATAAATTTGTCCAAGACCAAACTAACATTGGTATTAGAGCCTTCGATCCTCAAATCGATTCCAAGGAGCTTGGTTTGGTATGGGATGGACCCTACTCTGGAGTCGTGCTCGATCTGGTATGGAACGAACCGTGCTCGATGGTTGTGCTTGACAAGTCACATGTAATAGGCCCAAGTTTCGAAAAGGGCTACCTCGCAGAGAGCTACCTAGAGTAAAGTGGAGCCGTCTCCATGAAAAAAGGACTACCTACTTAAAGTGAAGATACCTAGAGTGAAACCGTTGAGGACAATGGTTGCGGAGCAGGGTGATTTAATACAAGTAAAAATATTGAGCATATAAAGAAGTGAATCAAGCCACATTCTACTGGCCCAAGTTTTTAAAAGGGCTACCTAGAGCAGAGTGAAGCCATTTACTAGAGAAAACGGCTACCTACTCGGAGTGAAGCTACCTAGAGTGAAGTTGTCGAGGACGACGGTTGCGAAGTATGGTGGATTGATACAATCCCACATTGGTGGTGGGTAGGAACCCATTGCTAATTAGTTTTGGGATGGAACCTCCTTTGGTATGTAAATCGTTGTTTAGTTTAATCGAGTTCAAACAAATGCTCCTTTTTTAGTGCGTATGTTATGCGACATTTAGGGTTCATTTACCGAGCACTAATGCACTGGATCCCATTAAAATTCCGAAGTTAAGCGTGCTAGGGCGAGAGTAGGATCAGGATAGGTGATCTCCTGGGAAGTCCTCGTGTTGCCAACCTCATAAGGTTGGGGGTCCTCAAAACAGCCTTTCATCATGATTACTTCGAGTTTCAAAAACAGATTCCGTTTAGGGTTTTTCTTCTAAACCTGCCTAATGTAACATTGCGTTTATTGTTCTTAATAAACAGAAACATAAAACAGAAATAAAAAAGGCTAACAACGTAAAACCTCCTGCCTTTTATATGGCAAAGAATTCAAATGGATTACACTCGGGTGCAATTCTTCCCAAACCCTCCCTCCGCTTAATGAAGGCAAGATTTGATCTCTAGTCTTAAGCACCGCCACCCAGTTAAACACCTTCAAGAAACACCTACTATCGGCACAAAATATACCATTTGGCATGAAGAGCCTCACCAACTCCTGTCATGAGCCAAGTTCATGAAAGCTTAAAACAAGAGATCTCGGATTCAAACTCTCAACCATACTTAACGATTTAAAAAGCTACTTATTGGCAATCAACAAGAAAAAAGCACACGTAGGTCTAATCTCAATTGTTCTATTAAAAAATAACCAAAATCTACAACGCGGTCATTACAGTAAAGTAGATTGTTTTAAATATTATGTAACTAGTCTCGTTATGAAAATAATTATAAATATACCATCTCGTAACAGTAGTTCAAAATCTAATAATAATGATCATTTACATTATATAACAAGATTTAATACGATTTATTCAGTTTAGAAAATAGCCAAAATTCTCATATTATCAGAAAATAGCAACAGTTTAGAAATCAATAATTGCTCAACTCCCATCACATTTTATGTGGAAAATGTATGGCATTAATAATTACTCTAATAAGAACGCAGCCTGTTTGGCTTGTGCAAGGTGTGTGGAGTACAATCGCCTAGAGATTCGACATCTTTTCGAGAAGCGACTCGTTTAGCTTATTGAGTTGAGTTTGAGTCCGGTAACCCTCAATTTTAAGGCTTGTGAACCCAAAAACAGCCTAGGTGAGTATATCTTAAGATGTCCAATCGAGCCAAATGTGAGCTTAAATTAACCAAACTTGACCTCAAACGAGCCTAAAAATCACAAGCTTAGTTCGATGATCGCTGAGTTGGATTCGAGATTGAGCCTAGGATGAGCCAAGCTAAAGGTAAATGATACAAGCCTCAGGCCTGAAAAACTCGGGTTTAGCTTCGCTCAAATACACCCCTACTGGCACTTGTGTAAAGGGGTAACGAAACAAAAAGAAAAATGAAAAATTTTACAATAAGAAGAAAACACGACACAAGATATGCATGATTTTGACAATTTTGCCTACATCTACGGACTTATAGACTTTTCACTATTCTTTTAACAAGAGTAAAATGGATTTCTTTTACTCTCACGTAATCCCTCGCAAACCCTAAGTGAGAACACAATAACCACACAAAACCATGCCCACTATAGAATAAAACGAAACTCCACCACAGGAAGCCCAACAACTTGTACTATTTTTTGCTAGCCTTACTTACATGGAATCAAGCAAAAGGCATCACGATGAGATCAATCATCATGTAATTATCAGTTAAACAGTAACGTGCCCAAGTTGGGCATAGCCTAATGGTTGCAAATCCCGAGAGCCAAAGATGCCACTCGGGTTCGGACCCCACTAGGGATAAGTTGTTCCCTTTTCAGGATATTCACTGCCACCGGTCTTATCAGCAATAAAATAAAATAAAAATAAAAAGAAAAGTTAAACTGCAATGTAGCATTACATGTTTGATCAAGTTATTTTGGCTTCTTTTTTTTGATAATTAAAGCCAAAATCTATACAAATCATCAAGGTATAGTAAAAGATCTCAAATAAAGAAGGTAGAATTCAGAGCAGAAAGTCAAAAGAACAAATCAAAAGTACAAAAAAGGATCGGAACAATCGAGGACTTGTTAGTTGTTGTTGTTTGTTTGTAATTTTTGATTTTTGATAAATTAAGACCCATATTTTAAAAATTGATATTTTTCCTAGTTTTGGATTTTCAATTTTCATTTTTCTCTCAAATTAGAGAGAGCTAAAAACCAAAAGAAAAAAGCAAAAAATATCTTCTCCAAAACCCGATTATTTACTTTCAAAAAAGAGAAATTGCAAACAAGAAATGATGCCAAAGAAGCTCCAAGTTATGCATTATGGAGTAGATGACACAAGTATCATTCTATAACATCTAGTTCAAAATATGTTACATAAAGGCACTTATGCTTCATTCAATTTTATAGACATACCACAAAAAAGTTATCAAGAAATGAATTAGCCAAAGATCTATGAATGATTTTATACTCTAACATAACCAATTTAAAAATCTCGTATGATTGAGACACTGGAATTATTCAGGTGTTCAACATTACCTCAATTCATCTCACGTTTTTTATGCAAAATGCAACATTTTTTCTTGACACTTTTTTTTTTTTGATAATTTGTGAAAGAATCGCTAAACAAGCTGGCCATTCGTTAGGCGAGGCCTGAGTCCGCCTGCAACAACACAGGAATCAAAAACAACCAACACAAAACAAGAAAATAGGAACTAATCGCTCGCCTCAAAACCCGACACATCAGACAAAGAGAACAGGACCAGAAAAGACATAGGGGCAAAAAACAATAGCGCGCGCATAACCAATACAAACAGGGATCCTAGCTGAAGAAGAGACAGAAGGCCAGCACAAGAACATGGAACGGAGCTGAAGCCACAACCCAAACCCCAAGCCATATCATTGAGCAAGAATGTCTGCCACCATAGCCGGGTCGAAGCCATCAAAGTTGAAACCCACCTTTTCTCCTATCTCTATTGCCCGCTCCGCTTCCAGGATCCTCTCATCATACTCTTCTTTCGTGATCTTCTGGATTCGGTTTTCCCCATTCCATTTTTTCCTCTTTCCGGCTGTCTTAGGCGATTTTTCAACATTACTTGTAGGAGACATATCCTTGAGGAAGTCCTGCAACTCTCGCTTTTCTCTTTCCTTCATCTTGCGTTTGATCGCTTTTCTTTCTCTTTTTGTTGTGCGGAATTTTTCCTTTTTTCCTTCAGTTCGTGCTAGGCCCTTCCAAGCATGGAGCTGAAACTTGCTGACTCTGCGGCAAACTATCCTCATCTTGAGAGTCCTCGATTACTGTTGTGGGCTCGATTCCTGGAGGGAATTCAGGCCCAGATGTTGTTGACTTATTATCACTGTTACTTCCCCAAGTATCAATATCAGGTGTGGTTATCTGAGCTTGATGTTGATCAGCTGGAGCTTCATCATTCTCAACCCATGGCAGAAGTAGAGGAGGATGTGCCACTTGCTGTGAGGCGTAAGGCATGGCTTGCACGAGCGATCGCTGCAGGGCCCATCTCCCAATGATTTGGCCATTGAGGTGGAGGGAAACATGTCCAGATGACTGCCAAGCTACTCTCATCCCTTCATTTGCCAACCGCGGGGCAGGAATTCTAATCTCCTCACAAATAATCGAGCGTTCTGGTACTAGATGCAGAGAAGGTTGAACCTGTGAAGAATTTCTAACCACGGTTGTGCATTCGTTTCCTTGGGGGGAATGTGATAGCAGATGCAGCTCTGGACACTACGCCGGGAAAGTAGTCTGGTATCAGTATAGAGTTTCCTTCTTTAACGAAGATCAAACGGGTTCTCCCACCGTGTTGAACCTGGACAGTCTGGTGGATACATGTTGAGTTGCAGGTGTCAATCAGAATCCTTGCAACGTCAACGCATCTCATAGTGAATGTTCTGGGATCCACCCTAATGAACTTCCCCAGAATTTAGCGATATCAGCAAAGCATTCATTTGACCAATACTGGACAGGCAATCCATTGATCTCGAGCCAAACCCTTTTGTTAAGGGATTCAAGCGTCTCTCCAGAGTACTTATATATTTCTCCAAACATTAGTAGGAGAATCTCCTTGCATGGTCCGAGGTAGGCATCCATAGTGTCAATCAAATCACAAACCAGAATAAAGAAATTATTTCTTAAGCCTTTAGGTGTAAGCCCGTATAGGTCATTTTCAGTAATAAATGTAAGAACATCATCCAGACTGACCTCAACAGATGAACGGGCAATTATTGACCACTTAAGCCATGCCTCAGCACTCATGTTGGCATTTGACACCACAATCTTTGGAAAATTTGCACAGACATCTTCCCCACCCCGATTAGGTGGTGTATTCCCCTGTTCCTTAATACCGCTTGCATTTCTGGGCTGCTGGACTTCATTTCGCTGCGGTTGACATCGCGCGGATGGAAAAATTGTTCTTCTTTCTGGGTTAGCCCATTGCACTCTAAGCCTGATACCCACCACCCATCTTCCATTCATGGACATAACTGCTTGCGTAGCTTCATTCGGGTCATGAAACCGAACAAAGCCATAACTCCATCTAGACCTCAACCTTTTCTTCACAGGAACAAAGGTATCGTAAATTGACTTGAAATCACCGAACACAGCCCTGAGCCATGAGTTTTTTGTTCTTTCTGGTAGGCCATCAACAAAGATGGACCACCCTGCACCGGCAATCGGCATTTCAAGTGATTGGTTCTGTTGGCATCCGGAGAAATAAGTGGTGCATGGTGATGACTGTTAATGATCGGGGGAGGAGGAGGTGGTGACGGTGGGTGGAGGAAGTGGTGATGACGGTGGAGTTGTAATTGGTGAAGGTTGGTTTGGGAATGGAGAAGTGATGAAGATGGCGGTGGGAGATGATGTGTGCAGGTGAAGGTTGGAGGAAACTGGGGGTGGGAGTTGGAGTTGGTGGGAGATGATGGGAGTGGGAGACAGATGGTGATGGTTGGTGGTGGAATCTTGTGGTAGAGATGGAAATGGTGGTGGTTGTTGGTGGATATGGAGGTTTGGTGGAGATGGCGATGGATGGTGATGGGCCCCAGTGATGGGTGGTGGGGTGTGGTGATCAGTGGTGGAGTCTGGTGGTGAGGTGCGTTGCTGGAGGTCGGTGGTGGCGATAGGTGGTGGAGATGGAGGCTGAGGAGGGAAGCGGAGTTGAACCCACGAACGGCGGCAAAGGTTGTACGACCGGCTTGGCAAGACGACGACGAGTCCTTGAAGGTGGCTCCGGCCCCTGAGAGGCTGGCCACGCGCACACGCGCCGGGATAAGGTGGGGCGTGGGTTTGTTACTGTTGGGATAGGAGAGAGAATAGAGAGATTTACTGCTCACAAGAAAATATGTACTCTATCTTTAAATATCTTGTGAACCTCATTGCTCACCAAGTCTTAAAAGTTACAAAAATCCGAATCATGGCAGCACCAATGAAGGAAATCGTTTGTTCTTTAATGGAAAAGATGCATTCTTCGGACTCCTTAAGAAAATGTTATTTTTCAGGCAGTTCTAAAACTAATGGGAAACGAGCATGGGTCCCTCGTAGTTCCATCTTTTTCTCTTACGTGAACCCACAGGCTCAATGTATGAAGGCTATTGGAAATGTACCTATTTCGGTTCTTGCTAAGAGGGTGAGGCTGCGTATTTCCCTCCCCCCAAGACCCTGCATATGCGGGAGCCCTCGAGGCACTGAGCCGGTTGTTGTTGTTGTTGTATAAGTCAAGTGCATTACCATTTGAGCTGACCCCTTTGGCGTTAAAAACATGATACATGGCAACTCTGTTAGTAATAAACTTGTACGCTATGCTTATACAACATGTATAATCATTTTCTCACTTAAAAAGCGCATTTCCAGCATATTTATCAATTATACGGTGCAATCCATGTTTCCTTTATCTTATCCATTTACTACACGTCTTACCCGTCAGAATTGTTTGAGAGAATCTATCAATATATAAGCCTAGTATACAACTCCACCCAAAGCCATATTGGCTTTGTGATGAAACTTTACTTTGACTTATATATGGACCTCATATATGCCAACTCGATGGGTCGAGCCTGAGACCAAATGAAATTTCACATTCTAAACCGTTGCTTCCATTACATGTAGACACAATGGAGCCAAAAGTGAGCAAGGAAGTCAAGCTAGAATGGCAGCAAAGTGCAAAAGTAGAAGGAGATCATGTCACTTACAGAGTTGGTTTCACAGTGGATGCCAATTTTGGAGTCCCAGGAGGAATTACAGTGAGTAACATGTATCCAAAGGAGTTCTTTCTTGAAAACATTGTCTTTGAAGGGATTATCCATTTTGATTGCTATTCTTGGGTCCAGCCCCTCTCAGTTTACCCTAAGAGGAGGATATTCTTCTCTAACAAGGTACTTCAAAATTCCAAATGTATAAAATTGATTTAAGAGAAGGTTTATAGAACATAGCCTCCATAGTTACTTCGAGGTTTTAATTTGTCCTAATGCTCATGTCAAATAAGGATACTTAAAAGTTCGTAATAAAGATGTCAATGGTTCGAGTAAAACCTCGTCACATCATCAACAACAACAACAACAACAACAACAACAAACCCAGTGCCTCGAAGGGCTCCCGCCTAAGCAGGGTCTGGGAGGGGGAGATGTACGCAGCCTTCCCCCTTCAGGGGACTACCCTAAAGAGAGGCTGTTTCCGGGGACCTCCAACCTGAGAAAGCAGTTCCGCCGCATAGAGCGAGTGACCTGTGGGTACAAATATTGCCTTGTGCAGGCATAGGAGTATTACACAGCAATTAGGTCCTACTCCAAAACTAATTAGCGGTACATAGAATAACTTAGTTACAACTTCCCCCCAACAAAAGAGGAAAACATTTCTTTCCTGAGTGAGAAAATGTTTTCCATAGTAATATCACATCATATGTTTTACTTTAAGCTTAACTTCACCAAATAGAAACACAAATAAGTTTACAGAATGAAATGGAGCCTTGATGTTCCTTCTATTTATCTTTTCAATGTGGGACAAAAAGTATGCGTAAGTCAAAATACTCAAGAATTAGGTTTGATTTAAATGTCAGAACCAGATCTGACCGAAAAAAAGAAGAGAAGACAGAAAGAGAAACAATGGCACTAAGAAAATCCTTATAATGAGGGAAAATTGACAGGCAGAGGTGACTTTGCTATGAACTTGAATGTGGAAAATAAAAGCAGCTCAAACTCACTATTATAGAGAAAACGCCACAAGGCATAAATATACATAGAGGCGAAAAAGTAAAACTCTAGCAGTAAAGGTTCATACCACGGAACGAAGCCCCCGCAACTCAAACCTCCGCTCCGAAATCCAGCTTAAATTCAAGACACAATAAAGCAGTAAGGAATAAATACTATCCATACATATTGAGCATGAATGTTGGGATGTGCAGGCATATAAACCATGTGAGACCCCAGAAGGGCTGAAACTGCTAAGAGAAGAGGAACTTAGGGAGTTAAGGGGAGATGGAAGTGGGCTAAGACCAAAGTCAGACAGAATATATGACTATGACTTCTACAATGATTTGGGGGATCCTGACAATGGCAATGAATGAGCTAGGCCTACCCTTGGTGGTGAACTTCACCCCTATCCCAGACGATGCCACACCGGACGTCCTCCAACTAGGACTGGTAAGTTGTTCGAGTTGGTGTAGTGTTTAATTTAGTCAACCCAGAGGTCTTGAGTAGAGTACTCTAGTTGAGAACGGATACCACATTAGGTAATGTTAAATTTCACCGAGCTTTAATATGTAATGTCTATACTTAAGCTCAAGTGAGGTTACATCATAAAATATTGATATTAAACGGAGCAGCTCACTAGGCTTGTGTGTTGATCCCTTGGTTTTAACAACTTCGATGTGGAATCTCTTACTAGACTCATATATAGAGTATTTAATAGGTACAATTTAATTGAAGTATAAAGATTATATCTCAGTTTTCATCAAGCTCATTACCATGAGAGCAATTGTGTCCCTAAAAAATTCTAGGCTACATAAAAAACATCATAAAGACTTTTAAAACTCATCCTTGCATGTAAGGGCTTAAAGGAGTCACTTACCCAAAAAAAAAAAAAGGTTTTAAAGGAGTCGAGTCGAGCCGAGCACCCCTTGTTCAAACTTGATTAGCCTTGTCAAGCTCAAGTTATGGACGAGCTTTCATCGAGAGTTTGAACCATTTTTTGAACTCGTTTTGTTTAGATATTAGTGTGTTCGATACTTGGTCATTAACCTAATGAGTTTAGCTCATAGTCTAGCTGAGTCAGCTATCAAGTCAAGCTCGCCACCAAGCTTAGTTATTTGAATTACTATTGAGCCATCATTGAACCATTTTTGAGCTAATACCATTCATTAGCTAGCAGCTAACAAGTTTTTATCAAGCTCTTAAAGAGCTTTTGCGAAGTCCTTATCGAACTATTATCAAGCCCTTATCAAACTATTTGCAAATATTAAAGAGTCGAGCATCCCCTATTCAAACTCAACTCTTGAAACTTATCTAGCATTCTTGAACTCTACTCTATAAGCTATCGAGCCTCCAAAACAAACCCCAATTGATTTCCAATACAAGTAATTCATAGAACTATTGGTTCATTTGCACCCTATTTGCATGGAATCAAATAGTGCCTGAACCTCTAGACAAGGTGGCTGTGATACGCAATTTGATTCGCGTTTTTCCGCAATGTCTAGACTTAAAAGCAGAGAGTTCAGTGAATGCCAAGGTGCCAATGTAGGTGCCAAGAGATGAAGATCTTGAGGAGTCTAAGGTTGAAGCTGTAGAGATGGGGAAACTGAAGGGCAAGATACGTAATTTGATCCCTTGGCTTTTTGCTACCATATCCAAGGACAGTGACATTTTCAAAGGGTATTCTGATATTGGAAGTCTCTATAACAACCAACATTGATACATCAGAATTCACATGATAGTATCCAAGAAATGCATCTAGTGTCACTGACAAACGCCCTCAAGACAATAACAAAGACCGTAGACGAACTCCTCAGATTTGATCCTCCAAAAGTTACACCCAGTAAGTATTTGCTTAAAACTTCCTTTTTTATATCAGGGTGTCTCGGTTAGTTTATTGTTACTTCAATTAATGCCCTAGTTGCATGTATTGCACGCTTGAATGTTTAACTGCATGCACCAAGATAAGTTAGTGTCTGAAAACCAAATTGGTACCTGATGAAAGTATATAACCCCAGATACAATGCTTCATGAGCTTTTAGCGAAAGCGCATTAAGCACCATCACCAACCATCTCAGCAATGTTAGGTTTAAGTGTGTGGCCTGGTTCTAATAGGTCTTGTTTATGACGTAGAGCATTGAACCAATCTGATTTATGGATATTGGCGCATTGGGTTTAGTTTGTGGTTATATGTACTCATTGGAGTTATATGAGTTTGGTGAGCCAGGGAAAATTGCCCCATGTACTATTCTCATGTTTAAGCCAAATCACATAAATTCTAATATTGTGACTTTTCTCCCCAATCCCCTTTTGTTTTTGCTTGCTATTTTAATTAAGTGTTTCGGTCTATGCCTATGATCCTAACCAACAATCAAATTCACAAATGCTTTTTGAACTAGCAGGGGACACTATTGTCTTAAGAGATGATGAATTTGCACGGCTAACAATTGCTGGCATAAACCCACTGAACATAGAGAAGCTTCAGGTTAGCACAATCTATCCATCACCCAATTCTATGTATTTTAATGCATTTTTTCCAATTTGATATCAGGAATAAATTTCTCATTTACTATGATCATTTCAGGTTTTTCCACCAAGAGGTAAACTTTATCCCTCTGTGTATGGTCCTCTAGAGTCTGCATTAAAAGAGGAGCACATCTTAGGCCACCTCAATGGGATGTCTGTGCAAGAGGTAGTGCCTTTCTACATGAAACTTAGACTGTGTGTCCAACAATAATGATTTTACAATCGGTGTTGGTCTCGAGATTTTAAGGGTCCAAAACAAATTTGATTGATAGACCCTCTATCGGTAACTGAAGTATTTAGGCTAGTTTAAATACGTATTAAATAATCACCTTATATTGGAATATCACCTACTATGTGGATCTTTCATATGCATTTATAATATATCATATATACGTAGCTATTCTTCAAATAATGAATAATCGCATGCAATAGCAGCAAACTAATAATATAATTAATTTTTAAAAAGCGTCCAGAACAAATGGGGGCGCAAGTTCTTTTACTTAGGGTATCGACAGACTCCTAACAATAATTATTTTACATGGAACTAAACACTAATTATTTTACATGGAACTAAGGGGCCTTTCTATGAACTCAAAACATCATGTTCTCCTAGAGACAAGGTCATCAACTTTTCTTTGGTAACTAAGGTGCTCAGACCAACTTATGTGCACCTCGACTAATCCCCAAGTTGAAGCACTTGCACTCAAAAGTTTCCTACAATAAGATGGAACGAATATACCCAATGGGTAGTATTAAGGAATTGTTTGCACCTAAATGCAGAATCCTAACTTGAAACTGGCCTCTTCATGAGGTGCCAAGTCTAAAAGTCGTCTCACCTGAGCCAATCCCTTAGGGTTCTACTAGTTCTACAGACAGTATAAATAGCATGACGACTTCTCATACACGGCTATATACACCATAATGACATATTGTTGTCAAAGTATAATATCATATCTGGGTCTTCACTCATTAGCTTAACATTTTCAAATAATTGGTTTCTTATATGGTAAGCATTGTTGACTATTTGGTCGTGAGTTTGAATCCCAACAACCTCCGCTTTCAATATTAATATAATTTTAAAACAAGGTATGAAGTACTATGCATCATCCACACTTCAAAACTAATGGGCATTCTAGGCTTCATTCATCAGTTTAAACTTTTCAAATAGTTAGTTGGCAATTTCTTACAGTAGTTCCAGGTACTAACACATCACTTCATGTTTCCAGGCAATAGAAGATAATAAATTGTTCATACTAGATTATCATGATGTTTACCTTCCATTCCTGGACTGCATCAACGCTCAAAATGGCAGAAGGGCGCACGCGACTCGTACAATCTTCTTCCTGACGCAAATGGGCAGGTTAAAGCCCTTTGCAATTGAGCTAAGTGGTGCCCCAGGGAGTTCAATTCATCTAAAGAAACGAGTTCTCATCCCTCCTGTTGATGCCACCACTAATTGGCTTTGGCAGCTTGGCAAATCACATGTCTGCTCTAATGATGCTGGCCTTCACCAGCTAGTGAATCACTGGTAAGGAAACCAAGATTTTTACATCAAACAAAACCTTATGTTTTCAAAACAATCAATGAATGATCTACCATTATTGATTTTAATACTCCTCATATTAAGCTCGAGTAAAGTCGAGCCAGCTCATTTAGTTTACTGAGCCAAGCTTAAGCCTAGTGAAGCTCCACCTCGTAGGCTAGCAAACGTAAACAAACCTACATAAGCTTATCTTAGTATAATTTATTACCAAAGTGTAGAGTGCCATCTGTAGACAAATATCGTGGATTAAGATCATGCTCTATTAGTTTTGACTGAAAACATTTTTCCATCTCAGTTCTGTTGTTTCTTTGCATACCTTCATAGCATCACCCACAAATACAAAAAATCTTTTCCTCCGTTGGGGGCAATTGGCTTCTCCTCAACAAAAGGAAAATATTTTCCTTCGCAGAGGGGGAAAACTTTTTTCTATCATAATCTCACTGTCATGCTTCACTTCAATCTCAACTCGGCCATGCGTGAACCTCACACAAATTATAGAATTAAACCATTTTGTTTAGCTAGAAAGAAAAAAATTTTAAAGAAAAGAATATGTTCAATTGAAAACATAATGTGAAGAAACATTTTCTGCTGGACCAAATAGATCAACCAACGTAAGAGTTTCTCTTTTCATGGATGAAACAACAGGTTGAGGACACATGCTTGTCTGGAACCATTTATAATAGGGGCTCATAGGCAACTAAGTGTGATGCACCCAATCTACACGCTTATCGAACCTCACACGAGATACACACTAAAAGTAATGCAACAGCGCGGGAGATACCCATCAATGCCGGAGGCATCATTGAGACAGGTTTCACTCCCGGCAAATGCTGTATGGAGATGAGCTGTGCTGCCTATGGCAACGGGTGGCGCTTTGATCTTGAGGGCCTTCCTGCTGATCTTATCAGAAGGTTAGTCCCTTTTCACCATTGCTATGTGTTTTGACATGAGGCTGGTCCCGAGTTTTTTGAGGCCCAGAGCACATTTTGGTTGATGGACCCTTTTCGATAATGGATGTGTCTAAGTCAACTTAAGCATGTCTCAAGTAACCCACTTTGTATCATGATAATAGCTAATATGTGGGTCATTTACATTATATACTATTAGGCAAAATACCCCAAGAATTGGGTTCGATTTAGATCAAACCAGATTTGAATAAAAATGAGAAGATAGTAGAGAAAGAGAAATAATGGCAATGAGATTTATGAGGAAACCCACAAATGAGAAAAAAAACTCTAGCAGAGATAGAAAACTTTACTATGTTCTGGAAATGGAGAATACAAGCTTCTTAGAGAGGCTAAAACCTTAAAACTAGTACTTAAAGAGGCACACATGAGCAAAACTCTAGCTGCTAAAGGGGGTATAGTGGGCCAACCCAAATCCAAAGGTCCCCGCCATAGACCTCGGCTTCGAAACCCATATTAAAAAGTTGAGACAGAAAACAACATACATGTACATATATCTTTATAGTGTATTTACATAGGTCAATATCTCTCCAATTATAAATATATTATGCAATAGAAGCAAATTTATAATATAATTAATTTTAAAAAAGGGACCCTTAACAAATTGGAGGCCCGAGTGAATGTTGATAAATTCTGAAAACTAAGTTGGGTATTGGCGAGGAGGTCAACATCAAGTAAATGCAGTCTAGAATGCAAGACAACCGATGTACTATTGAGAAAGAAATCTTGCCCATCGGCGGTGTTCTCCAAGTACCAAGTATGATAACAATACCGAATAAGACATAATACATCACCTGACTTGGATATAAGAAACAAGCAACATCTAACAATAAATGAAAATTAAGCTACTCACTTAGACGTATCTAGGCACTAAACGTCCAGCCCTAGGAACCAGAGTACCTCAAACCCCATGTGACAATTACTTGGCTGAACCACGAAAATTTTGTGTCTCTTTTATTTTTGATAGAGCATGTTTATTTTTCTTGGGTTGTACCCAACCCAACCCCGTGGACTAAGATTGCTCATTGAAGACTACCCTTATGCAAGTGATGGACTTCTCATATGGTCTGCTATTGAGAAGCTAGTCCAAACCTATGTGACCTACTACTACCCCGATGATGGACACGTCCAATTAGACCCGGAACTTAAGGTAAGAAATTTCACTAGACATTAGACTACACTCACTAAGTCAGTTCATATATGTTGATCTCTTTTCTCTCGTAACTCTAATATGAGATAATTTAACTATACTCACATGTAAAGTTCTTGACACAGCCATGGTACAATGAGTCTGTAAACGTGGGCCACGCGGATCTTTCCAACGTTACTTGGTGGCCAAAACTCAACACTACAAATGACCTTGCCTCCATTCTAACCACCCTGATCTGGTTAGCCTCAGCACAGCACGCAGCGGTTAATTTCGGGCAATACCCATTTGGTGGCTACGTTCCTAGCCGACCACCACTAATGCGGCGGCTAGTGCCTCATGAGGATGATCCTGAGTATGCAGAATTTATGGCAGACCCACAAGGATACTTCTTATTGTCAATACCTAGTTTGTTCCAAACCACAAAGTTCATGGCTGTAATTGATGTACTTTCAGCGCATTCTCCTGATGACGAGTACATAGGAGTGAGAAGAGACCTTTTTGTTTGGTTTGGAGATCCAGAGATCATTAAGTCATTCTATGAGTTCTTCACCGAGATCAAAAGTATTTGAAAAAGAGATTGAGAGACAAAACAAGGATACGAACCTAAGGAATAGATGCGGTGCTGGGATTGCGCCATATGAGTTGCTCATACCAACCTCAGGACCAGGGGTCACTGGCAGAGGGGTTCCTAATAGTATAACAATGTGAAACGATCACAAACATTGCGACAATTCTATGGTTTTGATGTGCTTTCACTGAGTGCCTTGCGTTAGTGGACTTATGGCTTCTTTATCCTGTCTTTTGGTTGGTCATGTTTATATCTCTTGCCTAGCGGTGTTAGATGCTCGTTGTGTTTTGCTTGTTTTTTCTTGTCTTCCTGTTTGTATGGTTTTGTTGTTTTGATCCCCATTCTTTTTCAGGTTGACCCAGGGCTCGCTTGGTTGAGTTGCCTATTGTATTCCGCGACTATGTCGCTAAGTAACGAAAAAAAATTGCGACAATTCGATATATAGATAAATTTTGTAGAGTGGAAATATATAATTGTTTGACGTAGAACTAGTATCTCCTCAAAGAAGGATTTTTAGGCCAAGGAGAATTAGAATTTTGAAACCTTCAGTTATGGAGCGGGAAGCTAGCCTGGTTAGCTGGTATGTGGTGATTGATTTTCGGTTCCGTTTGCATTGTGTATGGTGATATTTTCTAAGGAGTAGGGAAAGAACGGTCGTCATTTGGCTATCCTGAGTGCAACAACAACAACAGGTCCAGTGCCACAAAGGCTCCCGCGTGAGCAGGGTCTGGGAGAGGTAGGATATATGCAGCCTTACCCTGTCAGGAGGATACCCTAATGAGAAGTTGTTTCCGACTTGGCTATCCTGAGTATGCCAGTGTATATGTATTGAATTTTGCAATGGCTATCCCAGACCTTGTTTAGGCGGTAGCCATTAGGACACTGAGTATCTTGCTTTTGCTTTTATACACCTACATTCTTCAAAAATGTAAAGATTATCTCTCTAAATATGTGTTCACTAATATTAAGATCTAAATCTTTTCTAATTGAAGGACATCTACATTTGGTATCTCAATATACAATCATGCCAATCTGAATCTGATACACTACTACATGGTGTCTCACGGGTGGACTTTTATCGAACCAACATTTTCAATATTCAATGCAACTCGATTTTGCAGATAACTGAGGGATGCAGAATTGAACTTATGATCTCTTATTTTGCGATCTCAAACTACCACTAAACCAAGACACTTCCAAAACTAAGAATTCCACTGCAGACAAGCCCACTAAAAGAAAGAGATCCATCAACAGTATGATCATGCATTTGTATGAAGTATTCTTACAAGCATGGTACTAATGCCTACTCAAGGACATTAGAACCGCATTGATCAATAAACCATGATGCAAATGGATCAAGGGCAAGGGAAAAAAAAAAGGAGAGAGAGAAATACCCATTAAAAAATTTTTGAATTAACCATCTCAAAAAACCCAATAATGGTATTATATACTAACATGTCACCTTATGTGAATATGTATTAAGCTTGAAGCGTAGATATGCACAGATACTTCGTTCCTTATTTCATCATTATATTAATAGGAGTTGATGGGATTTCTACATAAGACATCCAGGTACAAGATGCTCTCATACCATGTGAAGAATCGTATATCCTAAAAGCTTAAACTAAGGCTCGATTTGGCATATAAAATTGAAATTAGACTGTAGAATTGCAATTTCAATTCCAATTCTGGTGGCATTGGAATTTTGATGGAATTCAAATTCTATTGTTTGGTTCATCAAAGGAATTGGAGGTCGAAATTATAATTACATAATGATTCGAATCATCAAGGTTTTCGGTAAATTGAGTTCGGGTTTTAAATCAACTACGGTCAGATTTTGCTCGGAGCAATTCACATCGCGTTCACGTTATTATAATCGGAGTGATTCAATTTGAGTTTGACTTATTCAATTTTCGAGTCAAATCGGGTCGAGTATCATGTCAGATCATTTAGTATTCAAGTTACCTTGGATTTTCAGTTAATCGGGTCAGGTGTTTTCAAGATTCAGGCTAGTTGTGATCGGGTTTGAGCTTATTTAGATCATTTCAAGCTCGAGTCATCTTAGTTTTGGGACGAATGAGTTGTATCATTTCAAATTTCGAGTCATCTAAGGCTAAGTTTGAGACGGGTCAAGTTATTTTGGATATAAGTCATATTAAGTTTTGAGTCAATTTGGTCGGGTTATTACCACTTTGGCTTAGCTTGTTTACATCACATTTAAGTTGAGTAGTTTAATTTTCTAGATTTGAGTCATCTCGAGTTTTGGGTCAATCGGGTTGGGTCACTTTGGACTTTCAGATAAGGTAATTTCGGTCATTTCAAGTTTAAGTCATTGAAGTTGAGTGATTTCGAGGTCTGGGTCAAATTTTAGGTTGTGTCTAAATCTTTAGATTTTGAGTCATCTTGGATTTGGGTTAATTAAGTTAGGTCATTTTGGGTTTTAGGTCAATAGAATAAATATGAACTTGCAATTCCTTACCCCCATCCCAACGATTTGGAAAGTATTATTTTCACTTAAAATCCAATTCTATGGAGTTGGGAGTGAAATTATAATTCCAATTTCAGCCTCAGGCTCAAGTCTAACCTCCAATTTCATGCTCCAAACACTGCCTAATAGGTAAAACCTCGTATAAATTTTTACTCTTAACAATGCCAATCAAAACAACAAGAACTATATGCACGTAAGATGAACAACTCAAAGTATATTAACTGCAACAAGCAAGTGCCCAGAAGTTATTACCTTGTCTGAGGCATTTCATCAAACAGCTTGCCCCTTTTACCAATGCACACATCAAGCTCCTGTAACCTCAAGGAAACCTAAAAAGAATCATCCATTTAAGCGACAACATTGTTATTTCTTTGACGTTATTTGGTTAACATAGGAATTGCGTTTATTCAGAAAGTATTTCCCTTCCTGTCAGGGTTGTTAAAATCAGGATTTTACTTAGAATCGATAGGAGCTTTTAGAATCGGAATTGTAGAATCGAATCGAAAATTGTAAGATTTTACTAAATGTATATTATAATTATTTTTTGTATGAATATCAATTATCATGCAACATGTGACCAATATATATATATATATATATAATCATGCAACATAGATATGTCATTGTATGATACAATAATCATGTACAAATCGAATTTATATTAAGATTAAAACAAAAAACTAAACTTAATTTAAGTTTATTGAATGCGTATAATGCTTAATTAACTTTCACTACAACAAAAAAGGTAGATTCTCGGCGCATAATTATCGGCGTTTATACAAATGTGGAGAAATATTGGCGCTTAAATGCGTCGAGACAAAGCGTCGAAAATTCTCGGCGCTTTTAAATGACGCAAATATTCTCAGCACAAATAAGCGCCGAGAATCTCGGCGTTTTTTAACGTTGAGATTGTAACCGGGTATATATACCCTCCCGCAAACCCTAACCCTCATCTCTCACCCTTGCCGCCATTGAAATCGTCTCTCACCCTCGCCGCAAACGTTTGTCTCTCACCCTCACCATCCGATTTCCAACCTCGTCGTCTCCACCGCCCAACCCTCGCCGTTGTTCATCTCTCACCCTCGCCGCTAGCGTTCGTCTCTCACCCTCGCCGCCAGCATTTGTCTCTCACCTCCACCATCCGATTTCCAACCTCGTCGTCTTCACCGCTCGCCTCTGGCTTTCAGCATCAGATTTCGCCCACAAACCCTAACCCAGTCGCCTCTCACTGTCTCACCGTCATATTTCGCCCACAAACCCTAACCCAGGCCTCAACTGCTTGCCTTTCACTGTCTAACCATCAGATTTCGCTCGTTTCTCCGCCTCTTCATCAGATTTTGCATACTTAATAGCCGATTTCGAATTTGAGACATCCGATTTTGCCCGCCTCTTCATCAAGCTACCGTTTCGCCGCCATTTAATCGCCGTTTCACAGTTGCTCTTGCTTTGCTATTAGTAAGTGATGTCCTTGCCCTAGTTTCGGTTTTTATTTTTATTAGACTGCTTATTCTTCTACAAGTGTTATATTTGAGTTGGTTGAAGTAGTTGTATTATAGTTTTGTATTATCGCCATTTCACACTTTCCCCTGCTTCATGCGCATCTTTAATGCTATGGTTCGAATGATTCTATCGTTGCATCTCGTCCTTCGAATTGATTAATACAAAAGATTGTTGTTTGACGAAATTCTTGTGTTACTGTGTTTGATTGATGTTTAAAATTATGTGTTGGTGGCGCTTGTGAGTTCAATTTGTTAATGTCAGGGAGATTAGATATCGATTTCATAATTTTGGAATTTGAAAAAATAAAACTTTGTTGCTATATCCCTTGTTTAGATGGAACCTTCACATTAAAGGATTAAAATTGATTATAAGGAACTCATGTATCTTACTTTAATTTCTAACTTCTCCTAAGTCCCATTAATTATTTATTTTTGTATTTGTATATGTTTTGATTGGTTGATTAAATATTTGTCTTATGAACTCTAACTTTTTTCAACTTTTAGGTGATTTGATTGCATTACTTAATATTTAGAGATATGGATACGAGTTGGATCACGCAACCAAGGATTAGTCAAGCTTATATTGATGGTGTCATTGAATTCATTAAGTTGGCTAAAGAAAACCTTATAAAAGGAAAAACTCGATGTCCATGTAATAAATGCAAAGTAACCAGGAAAAGTGGTGGTTTTTTTGAGAACACTGTTTCGCAAGAATTTTTGGTGGATTTTATTATTATCTCACATTTCTTTTAATTTAAATATATATAATGTCTTTTTCTCCTCTTTGTAGGATACAGCTAGAGAAATAGTCGAGGCTCGACTTGCAACTTCTCCCAGACCTTGATCAGAAATCGAGGAGGAAGTATTTACCGAATTAATGTAAGAACAGGAAAATCCGGGCTATCGAGCAGTAGGCTATGGATTTGGCGTGAAGAGGAGTGATATATACGGAGTCAGGGGTGAACTAAAGAAAAGGGGACTCGACCGTACCGGTGATCATGTCGAAGTGCAAAATTTGAAAACAGAATTGGCCAATGTAAAGCAGCAAATGAGAAGGCTCCTACCCATCTATGATGCTGTTTCTTCTGGCCAAGCATCAAATGAAATGATAGCAAAAGGTCGAGCAGTTATTACTGCGGTGGCTGATCTCGTAAGATAATCTATTTAATTTGTATTTGTTTGTACTATAATGCAAATAATTACCTTTCTAATCCTTTGTAAATAATGAAATTGATGATGTGAATGATCGAGACAAAAGGCGGCATTGGGGTTAGTACTTTTGGGAAACTACATGAATTTACCATGTGAAGCAAAATTTTAGAGCAGATATGCTTGTCTTGCTGCTTGATAAGATGGTTTGGTTTTTGAATATTTTGACACTTCTTATACTAAATCTTTTCTCTAATATCTTCATTGATAATCCTCTTTCAATTTTTTCCATATAGCCTAACTTTAGACAACAAGATATAATTTGAATCATGTGTGTTGTGCTTTGCAAGATGTGGCAGAGAGTGGAATCTCATGTGCTATATTGTTGCCTTAAAATGTAGCAGACTCTTCATTTGCTTCAAGCACATACTAAATGGAAATGAGAATGGAGGGCAAGCTAAATAGGTGGCAATCACATGATATGAAAGTCATGAGATGCAGCACAACCTAGGCCTCCCTCTATCTACTCCTGCTTCCCTTCCAAAAGGGATTGTGGACACTTGAGGGTTGACGGGTTCCGATGAATGATTTCATGTGCTCATTATTATTGATTTATGTGATAGTAAACTGGTAGATTGATATTTTGTACATAAGTAATATTATTATTGTGTTGTCTATACAGGTTAGAAATGAATCGGGATCAGGTGATCGTGAACCCTCAAATTTTTCTGCATCTCCAAGCACGCCAAGCTCATTCGGTTGATTGATATATTTGTGAAGAATGTACTTGACTAAGTTAGCATTGTATTTTTCTTTTTTTTTTTTTTTTTGGTTGATAATAGATTAATTATGTTGATATTTAGAGTGGAAAAAATCTCAAATTATGTATTGAACTATCAAGATACATTGAAATTGTTGTAATATTTTGATTGTCGAATTCAGAGTCTTATGAAAAATTTATCGTATTAGATGATATTTTTTTTATTAAGTAATTATATATATATATATATGTGTGTGTGTGTGTGTGTGTGTGTGTGTGTGTGTTAGCGGGGGGGGGGGGGGGGGGGGGGGGGGGAGGGGAAGGGGGGGAATATGCACAAATAAATTAGCAACACAGGCTGTTTGTAAAATGTCCATGCTGAGAATAGAAAATTGGGTATTTAAAAAAGTCAAAAAATCTCGACACTTAAAATAGACGAGTATTTCGGCGTTTAAAAACACCGAAAATATTGGCGCTTTTATGAGCCGAGACTCTCGGCGCTTTTAATCGCCTAGACTCTCAGCGCTTTTAAACGCCGAGACTCGCGGCGCATAAAATCGCCGAGACTCTTGGCGCATAAAAGTGCCGAGATTTTGGCGCTTTTATTCTCAGCGTTTGCTTTCTCGGTGCTTGTTCTATGCGCCGATAATGAAATTCTCGACGCTTTTTTGGGCCTAGAATTGCAAAAATAAGCGCCGAGAATTTCCACATTTTCTTGTAATGTTTATGTTACTTCAAACTAATAAAGTAAGTTTGTTTATAATATATGCTTGATTTTTTTACATTTTAACTTTTTATTTGTATATGTTGGTAAATCGAGGTCGGATCAGTAGAATCGTAAAATCGTATTAAGATTCTATCCATTAATTTCATATAATATTAATTAATCGTAAGATTCTACAAAATTAAAATTTTACTTATGATTCAGATTGGTCGATCATATAATTGTAAAATTCTAATATTCAAATCAGGATTTTAATAACCATATGCTTCCTGTACAATAAGAGGTAAAAATGTTTTATTATCAAGATGGGAAATAAAATTTTCCAGGACCGTTAGGTGAAACAAAGGAACTAAACCTCGCATAAGAGTTTATATAAGTTGCTTCTAGGTTTTAAAGGAACTAAAAATTATTAATTAATTTCTAATTTTTATGTTTTATAACATCCTAATAATCAAACAAGAGAAGAACAATAAATAAAGATAATTTAGCTGAGTTTTATGATTATTATTTTATATGATCATATTATTATTCTAAAAATAACAATTATTGACCTATAATAGCAATTTTTCAAAATTATAACATTTTAAAGCATTTTTGCCAATAATTACATAAATATATTTTATTTTTAATTATAAAAATATCCTATCGGGCTGATCCACTAAATTCCTTGGGCCTTTATTTCGAGCCCAAGCCTAATGGGCTTAAGGATCTGTTTAATCATGATTAAAAAAAAATTTTTATCAAAATATTTTTAATACGGATATTTTGTTTGCAAAATTTTTGTTTATTTACATGCTTGCCAGAGTATAAAATCATGTTGAAATCCTCACATAACAACAGTTAGTTTTTTAACATGATATTAGAGACTTGTTGATTGAGATTATGAGTTTGAATTTTAAGAGTTCACTTTTAATACTATCAATATCTTAAACTGCGTGGGCCTGGCATTTGTTCGCGTGTTGCTCTGCCGTGCGTATTTTGAGCTGTCCTTTGTTCGGGGTCTTGATTGTGTTTTTTTGGTGTTCAGGGTGTTTGGGGTTTTCCTTTTTTGGGTGTTTTGGGGGGTTCGCATGTTGCGATGCGTTTTGTTTGATCTCTTCACAGGTTTGGACTTATTGTTCCTGCTTTTTTCCATGATCAATAAATTTTCAATTATCAAAAAAAAAAAAAATATCTTAAACTGCGTGAATATGTATATGAGAGGACGTGTTAGAGTATAATACCATTTTTTGACATTTACTGTATAACTTAAGTTTTTAAGACGATTGGATAAGCAGTATACCACTAATTGGGATCAAAATTTTAAGGCCATCGTTAAAGCAAGGGTAAATTATGATAGTATGCTCAGATTCGATATATTAAGTTCTTTTACCTAATAAATTTTATGAAATACTATTTTATTCCATAAGTTATATCTATTATTAAAATAGTTCAAACGATGGCATGCAAGGATATAAAATTGGCCTTTCGCCCGTGTGGAATCATGAAGATTCGTGTGGAATGAGGGGAATCATGAAGGGATGGTGATTTTACCTAAAAAGATTATTTTATTAAATATATATAATTTTTGAACATAAAAGTTATTTTATTATGAAGTTTATAGACTAAAAAATTGGGGTAATTTACATATTAGGACCTTAAAATTTTGTATATTAATTTTTTAATCTATAAACTTTGAGAAATAATATTTAGTCTAAAAGTTACATGTGCTTCAGTAAAATAGTCCAAATGATGGTATAAAAATGATGTAAAACTTGCCGTTATTTGTTTGTAAACCCACCATCCCCTTTTATTCCCTTCATCTTATGCATGGCCTACAATATTGTTACAAGCCTGTTTTACACCTTATGTATTACTGTTTAGACTATTTTATTAAATTTATGTAACTCTTAAACTAAAATATTATTTTACACAGTTTATAAATTAGTATAGAGTTAAGTGAATTGAGTTTAAAAGACGACAGACAACGTGATGGAAGGAAAACAAATCTTATGCTGCATGAGCAACGCTAAATAAAGATAGAGATGTGACATGAATTATGTGTCATACTTGGCTCCATACACGAGGACCCTCTTTAATTTACAAAAAGAAAACTATTTAAAATATCTAATTATATATTAAATACATAATCGGTAAGAAGAATAATCTATCTATTATATTATTACAAAATTTTTGCTCCCTATAAATCCCTCCTAAAATTTTCTATTCCAGTAGTTCTATAATTCTAAACTATTTTATTATAAAGTGACTTTTTTCAAAAGAAAAAAAAAACTAAGTATCTATTAAGAAAAATACATATGTCTGAATGAAAGAACATATCTTTTAATAAATAGGTCTGTTTCTTTAATATGTTTCTTAGTAAAGAGACGCGTCTTTTACTGAAGAGATATATCTATTAATGAAAAGATGTATCTATTAACGAACAAACAAGACCATTGTTATTTTGATGGAAGTCACCCTATTCTTCTCTATTAACAAGATTCTAATTCTCTATCTACTATAGCATATAAACCCATGAAATAAAAGATAATTAAAAAGTGATTAAAAGGAAAAAATTAAAATTTTTCAGTATTCATACTGAATGATCAATCAAGAATTGATATTAATTGAGGTATGTGCTTAATTTTAATATGAGAAAATTATAAAGTTTAAGATCTATCATAATTTTTATTGTATACACTAATGTTTATACATAGCACAATTATAATATAATAATATAAAAAATTAAAAAAATATTTTCATACATCGCACTGAATAACACTCATAGATGTATTATTGAGAGATATTTCGACCTAGTAAATCAATATTGTAAAAAAAATTTCGAAATGTTGCATAATTTTTTTAAAAATTACATAATTTAAATAATTTTTTAAACCAACATTTAAAATCTAGACAATTTCTCGTTTTTAATAAAAAATTTATTAAATCCGACTAATTGTGATCCCTAATTTGCAAGGGGTAGGCTTGTGTGACACGCATCGTCGGAATCATGAGCGGTGATGGTGCCGGACCCCTCATTTAATCCTCTATTTATGACCCATTTTTTTCGATCTGATTTATCTTAATTATATTATTATTTAATAATTAACGTAGAATGAAATTATAAAAATGGGTCTTCTATTTTTTTGGGGTAATGCTATTATAATGGTAAAATTATTATTATTAAAATAAATTATATATTTTTAAGATAATGCTATTATCATGGGTCTTCTATTTTTTCAGTGGACGAAGATGTTAACTATCGGATTAAAGAGGGATGGCATAAGTGGAAGATGGCCTCTGCGATACTTTATGATAGAAAGTTCCCCTTAAAGCTAAAGGGAAGATACTATAAGACGGTTGCGAGGCCAGCCATGATGTATGGGGCGAAGTGCAAGGCGATGAGACAACAACACACACAGAAGATGAAGGTGGCAGAGATGCTAAGGCAGAGATGGATGTGCGGACACACAAGGAAGGATAGGATCAGAAACGACGTCATAAGAGGCAAATTGGTCATAGCCTCCATTGAAGATAAATTGAGAGAGCAACGTTTGAGGTGGTTCGGACATGTCAGAAGGAGACCGGACAACGTTCCAGTAAGGACATGCAAACAGCCCCTTACTACACTAGGCAGAAGAGGTAGAGGCAGGCCAAAGAAGAGATTGATGGAGATGAGCCGACAAGACCTCACCCACCTAAATCTTCGCGAGGAGATGGCCGTAGATAGGGCCCAATGGAGGGCTAGCATAGGGGTAATAGAGGCTCCAGTTCGAGTAGGTAGTCGAGCTTACTAGGGCTAGGCCTCGTCATCCTCTTGGCGCTCGTAGGTGATGTACTTGCTTCATGAGCTGCCACTTGCCTACGTTTCTTTATCATATCTTCGTCTTTATCTTTAGCTCTATCATTATCTCTATCTTATCTTTGATCTCTGCTGATGTTAGTTGCTTTCTGTTGTTGTTTTGCTCGCATGTGTTTGCCCTACTTATTTGTTACTCTCCTGATGCCAAGTAACATGCTCATTGCGGCGGACCTGCTTCTCAGGTTGGGGGTCCTCAGAAACAGCTTCTCTTCAGGGTAGCCCCATGAAGGGGAAAGGCTGCGTATATCTACTCCCCAGACCCTGCTTAGGCGGGAGTCCTTAGAGGCACTGGGTTTGTTGTTATTGTTGTTGTTGTGTATCTTTGCAATATCAACTCTCATTTTTAATTGTATAAAATTTATTTGGATAAAGCTAATAAAATATAGGCCAACTTTGTAATAAAAAAAAAATTATATATACATATATAGGTACCAACTAAGGAGGGTCACTCTGCTATTTAGGTGGCTCGAATCTCTTAGCACTTAGTGACTGCTCTCATTAATAGCCGTTGGATCACTCGGAAAACTCCCATTAACCTTGGATTTGATCAATTAATACAACTACATTTACAAATATTTTGCAAAAAAGAATTTCAAATGAACAATATTAAGTAAATTTATATAAATAGATTAAGTAAATTTATGAAAGAGTAAATTTGTCACACCTTTTGTTAAAGTGAGGGAAGGGGGTGACATTAATTGGGAGGAAGATAATATTAGCAACCAAATTTTCTCCCACTCTCACCCTCTCATTGTATGTATATATATACACGCACACACACAAACTCGAGTATGAGGGTAATAGCAGGTGGAAAAAAGATGTTGGCAGCTAAATGAGAAGTCCATGATGTGAGAATAGAGTTACCGAATGAATCATGAGTACATACAAGCTCTGTTTATAAAGCTTAAGAGGATAGTCGAATGACAACAATACCGTTATTTTAAATAAGAAGTGAGGGTGTAATAGTACAAGTTCTAAACCCCCCTAATGAACCTTCCTAAACCATGAATATATTGAGATATATAAGAATATATTGCGGATATCCTCTAATAAGCCTCCTCAATCTGCACGGGATGGTATCACGTGAAGATTAGCTTTGTGAGCAAAATTTGTCAGCGGATAGCCCTTTAATGAAGAGGTCTACAACTTGTTTAGTGTATGGTGGGCATGTATCGAACTTGGAGATCTCCTCTCAAGACTTTTCCCCTTACATAATATAATAAAAATCGACATTACATGTTTGCTCCTATCATTGGAGACCGGCGGAGACGTTGTTCCAATAGCAGATAATTGGTCCAAAGTGTCGTACTCGTAAGTCCCACATTGGATATCATGTGCAATCACTTTCAGCAACGGCCTGAGCTACTACATGATATTCAGATTATGTGATGGATTTGGCCACTATTGGTTGCTTCTTGGCACGCCAAAATATCAAGTCAGGACCAAAGTAAACGACGTAGTCTGTAGTGAATCATCTTGTGTCAAGACATAAAATTAATTTGAAATTCTCATTTAATGATCTAAATTTTTAAATTTTTTTCTTTTAGCATAACATTAAAGTGAACTTAATATAGAAATCTGACCTTAGTATCTGAGTACCATTATTTATTTAATTGCATTTATTATATAATCTTGAGATCTGTAAGATTTTGTTCCAGCCGAAACTTCATGGGGCTTAGAAAATAAAAAAAAAAAGAAAAAAAAAAGAAAATCCTTTATGAATGATGTAAATTTTTTTTTGATAATTATTGGCATAGCCGAAGAACAAACATGTATTTCGAAAAGATGAGGTTTAAGTCACCCTGTAAACAGAAATGGGAACAAAAAGAGAATAAAACAAACAAACATAAAAAATAAAACACCCAAACAGAACACAAAGTCAATAAATTCTGTTATAAATTAAAATCATATAATATACACAAGGTCAAAATTGTTATTTAATGAAAAAAAAGTAATATAACTGCATGGATAGATATAGATCCTAGAATCGCATGGGTATCCTTTATTATATTTGTATAGAATTAGGTCTCGTTTGATTGTTATATGAATTATTTTTTTGTGAAAAGTTATGTTATTTAAGAATTTAATTTCTTTATTAACGTCTCAAAAAGTAGGCAATATTTGATTGTCTGACTAGTGAACAAAATTTCCTTTAGAAAATTAGTTAAAAATAAAAGGATTAGAATTTACCTGGGGGATTAGGTAAGTAACTTTCAGCTGCATTCTGTCTACTTCCTACTAACCAAACAAGAGCCAAAATCAGCATTTTTCATGAATTTTGATATTCTGTATCTACTCTCTGCATACCAAACGAGACCCAATAATTTTTTTTAATTAGTAACTGATACTTTGTATGGATATAAAACTAGTGTTATATCATTGGATCTACATAGGGTGATTACATGTTTGAAAAAAAAATTAATATACTATATCGAAACGTTCTTATTGTTTTAAACTTAAAATGTCATTTTGTAATTTCTTTTTTTTCAAATCTCAATTTTTTAATATATTTTCATTTTGTTATAATAATATTCTTTATATACGTATTCTTGTACGCATTTACAGATATTTTTTATTTCTTATTGTAGAAATATTCTTTAAGATATTTTGGGTTTGTTTAATTATCCTTGAATTAAATAAGTTTTTAATAGTATAATAAAAAAAATTATTTATTTTTCCTTTTTCTTTGAAGCTTGTAGAAACTTTATGATCAGAATATGGAGGCTTTTTATCTGGAGACACGTCTCCACAATATATAGAAAATAAATCTTTAAATTTTTTTTTAATGATAAATTCAAAGCTTAATTTCTAGATGGTTAAATTGTGAAAATTATTTTTTAAAAAATTAATAAGTTATTTTGTCTGAAAATTTTTTTAACTTTTACATATGCTTTTCTTTCAAAGGGAAACAACATTTTTCAAATTCTTTCTAAAAGTATAAAATTAGCTTCTAATTTTATTTAATAACACTTTTCAATAGTCTTTTAATCTATATATCTACATGTAGATCTCGTTTGAACTTTCATTTATTATTCAACTAAGATATTAATATTGGCTGATGAACTGAATGCAACAGAACTGTTATTTTTCATGTGAATGTTCCTTGCATAGGTACGCAACCAATTTGCCGTGTCATTTTATGTAACCTTCAAACTTTTGCCAGCTTTAAAATTTTAGTATCTTTGATTGAATATTCCTCGATTTTACACACTTCTGATTAGTAATTTTACCATATATGTTAATATATCTGACTAGGATCCCTCAAATACAATTTTATTATAATTTTTGTAAAATGTTAACAATTTAAAAAGTTAATAATTTTATTTATAATCACATTGTTAATATAAATTAATATGGTATGTGACATGGAAAGAGTTTGGTACTTAGTGCAATCTCGTTGGTACAAATATTTTGCTATCACGTCACGTTATTTGAATAAAAAAAAAGATAATTAAAAATGGCAATTGCTTTTCTTCTCAACTCCTTGGCTCGGTTTGGTTGTCACGTGAATCAAATTCCCATGAGAATTTATACTTTTTAGGAACTTGATTCCTATATCGACCTTTTAAAAAATTGGTAAAAGATATTTGGTTGCCGTGATAAGAAAATAGAATGGAGGCTAGTTAAAAACGAGGAAATTAGAACTTACCTCTTGGGTGGCTAGATATGTTACTTTCTGCATTTTAAAAAACTGGATATTGCTAAATAATTTCTATTACTGGGATTCTGCTAACTTTATGTCAACAAAACAAGAACCCAAATCATTATTCCCATTAACTTCTACTTCCCGCGTTTACTTTCTGTGAACCAAATAGGGTCTTTGAACAGTGAATTACCACATGGATTAATTTAAATGATAAGTTACCTCGACTTATGGTGTGTTTGGTCAAACTGTGAAAACACTAATTCTTTTAGAGTTGCTTTTTGTAGAAACATTTCTTGAAATGTGTTTTCAATAGGAGTAGTTTGTCTGAAAAATTTTTAATTTGCTTTTGCTTTAACAAAAAGTCACTACTTTTATGTTCTGCTTAAAAGCAGAAAAAACAATTCCTTGACTCCCTTAGCCTCACATGAGGTATCAAGTTTGATTTTCAAATCTTAATATTAGCGTAAACAATTCTATACAACCATCAGTTGAGTCTACGAGCTTCAACTTATCATGTTGTACTTAACAAAATTTTTGAGTGAGAAGTTTGTTGAATTTGGACCTAGTCAAACTGTACACAATTAGGCGATTTTTTTATGATCGAGTGATTTGTACTGAGGGACTAGGGTAATTTTTGACTTGAGTACCTTCCATCCTTCCTGATTTTGATGTTGTGCTCCCTTCTTACAACTTGATCCCGATGCTCCTTATTTTATTTTCAGTGTCTATAGTCTCCTAGCATCGGTTGACCTTGTTCGTATTTTGTTTTTCCATTCCTGTTTTTTTGGTTTGATCTGTTGTTTGTACTTGTCTTTTTTTGGTCCCCATTTCCATACGGGTGTCCTAAGCCCCGCTTTGGTCGAGTGGCCTGCTTTGTATCATGACTTTGTCGCTAATTATAGAAAAAAAAATGTACTAAATTTACAATCAACAGTGAAACTGTGACCTTCTCTTCACCGTTTTGGTCCCCTCAAATGATGAACATGCATGGGTTGATGGTTAGTTAACACCCACAATTGATATTTTACCTCTAGGAATACTCATTTAAAATATAATTTTGATGATATATAAGTATTTTTTGTTAGAATTCGATAATTTTTATCCGAAAAAATACTAACATAACATATAATGTCAACAACGTATACATAACTTCAACTAGAATTTACTGAATTCTTGTAGCCAGCAAATTGAATTTTAGTTAAAACCGTAGACATAACTCAAAAATATTATCATAAACATGGACAATATTAATGTTTGTGATGAAAAATGCTCAGCATCTAACAAAATCTCATCGGATTTCGATATAAGTCATCTAAGTGATAAAACTTTTAAACCTTATAATGTTCAGTATATGTAATAAAATATCATACTATTTAAATAATAAATATGCTCATTTTTTGAAATATGAAAACAATAAATTTTTGTGTTTTTAAGGAATAGAACAAGAAAATGAACTGGAAATCTTGGGATGCCTTGTTAAAAGTGAGTTTAAAAAAAAAAAAAAAAAAAAAAAGGACTCACTAAAATCCACAGAAATTCATGAGAAAACTTGCAAAAAAGGTTAATTTCTTTATGCATGGTGACATATGTCAACGTACTTGCCAAGAAAAATGCCAACCACCATTTTATTTTTGTTATTTATGTTACAGTACAAAACTAATCGTCGACGTTTATCAATTAGCTTAAGCTTTTGTAACAGTTGATTCCTTGACTTAGTATTATAGTTTTGATGACGAAAAAGTTACAAGTTTAAGTCTCAACGGGCCCCACTTTCAATATTAATATAATTTAAGCACGAAATATGAGGTAAGCCTAATCCATATCCACACTTCAACCCCAACTGCCATTTGTATAATGGAGTATGTTAGAGTATAAAACTAATCTTAAACTTTCATTCATCAGCTTAAGCTTTTACGAGGAGATAGTTTTTGACATGATATCAGAGCCTTGATGACCAAGAGGTCACGTATTTGAATCTCAATACCCTCCACTTTTAATATTAACATAATTTAAGCATAAGGTATGAGGCGGACGTGTGTATTATCCACGCTTCAAGCCCAATTAACATTTGCTTTAAGGGCCATGTTACAATATAAAACCAATCATGAGTTTTCACTCATCAACTTAAGCTTTTGGGAAGAGTTGGTGTCTTGACATGGTATTATAGCCTTGTTGACCAAAAGGTCACGTGTTTGAATCCCAAAAGCTTCAATTTTTAATATTAATATAATTTAATCATAAGATATGAGGTCAATGATATGTGCCTAAGAAGGCATGTTAGAGTATAAAACCATAAGCTTAAACTTTTGAAAAAATTAGTCCCTTGACAATTAAATCAATGTTATTTAATAATAATAATAATAATGATAGATATTCAATTACCTATTAAGGTATTGCCTCAGTGGTAGAAAACAAGTGTTGCTTTATACCAAAAGGTTCGATTCCCCCTTGAACTTTTCCCAGAATCCTTGATTTAACTAGCTCCTGTGAGGTTTTGGTTGCTGCGTAGGCCGGAGTTTATCGGATAACTGGATTCTTCATTAGCAAAAAAAAGAAAAACAATTATTCAATTATAAACTATTATTAAATTAACTTTACTTTTGTAATTTAATAATTTTTTTGATTTATAAAGTAAATGCATGCTTAAACATATGTTTTGAATATAATCAGGTGAATAATAGACACTATTAGGTATTGGTTAGGTGGAACTGAATTTCGATGGATCTAGGTGGCATGATAAGAAGATACGTAGTTTCGTTATTCAATATTACCTTGGTTAGCATGTGATGTCTCGATGTCAAATGCTTGGGAACATAGTAAAATATGGTACGAGAATTAAATGGAATTTAATACGTTCGTGTATTGTTTCTCTATACATAAAATGTTTGGTCAAAAATTCATCGACTTATAATATATGATTACATTCATGCCTATAAGAACTCCTTCTAAAATATTGATAGAGTGGAAATAAATGTAATTCAGTCAATTTTGACTTGTATTTGATGGGATTACCTGCAATAATGTTAACGAGAAGCACAATACATAATAAAAAAAATAATATAAGTCATTAATTGTTTTGGGATTTGAAATAACAAATTTTACAAGTTACAAAACATAGATACTCAATTTAGCTGTAAGTATGATTATTTTCAACTAATTGTTTGCCTTTTATTCACAAAAAATACTGATACGGGTTATAAAAATGGTATAAAATAGCTAACAACAAAAAACGCGTATTTTACCGTATTTTTGCCTATCATACCTTAATGCCCTTTTTAAACAAAAAAAATAAATATATGTTTAATACATCAATTATATACGTAATTTACTAACTATGCTTGGGAATGATGCAGTCTTGGTGCATGGTAGAAGTACTAGCAGCAAGGGACGATATTAAGAAGCGTATTGATATAAACATCGAGGGAGATATTATGGTCGTTAGTAAGGTGATGCAGAAAGAGGTCAAATGTCCATGGCGAACTAAAACCATAGTTGAAAATATATGAGAGATGCTTGCTAAAATCGACATTGTTCATATTTCTCATACTTTTGGACAAGGTAATAGGCAGTAGATCTAATAGTAAATGTAAATTATTTGAGGCAGGATCGAGGACATATAGATGGGGAATCGTTGCAAAGCGTCATAAGGATTGTATATGTGGATTCATTATCGAAGACATCAATTATATTTTTAAAAAAATTTATGTCTTAGGTGTACTGAGATTTGATATTTTAGTACTTAGATATTTTGATAATTTAACATGTACATAATAAAATAATCTAAGAATTAAAAATTTATCACTTTAATTTAGTACCTTAAAATTTAAAAATTTTATCAATCTATTGTTCTGTAATATGGAACATATCTAAAAATATTTAAGTATTTTAAAACAAAATTGATGGTTGTTTTTACAAAAATAATAACATGAGAAATAACTTCACCAATATGCAAGTACCATCCATTATCATTTACTAAATCTTTATCGTAATTTGATGAATTTTTACCAAAAGACTGACATTGTTCATATGTATTATTATAATCATGTAACATATCAATATGTTAAAGTTAATTACTCCAGCAAAAATTCACCAGTTTTCAGTATAAGTAGCTAAAACCGACACAACAACAACAGATCCAGTGCCTCAAGGACTCCCGCATAAGCGGAGTCGGGGGAGGGGGGTGAATGTATGCAGCCTTATCCCTTCAAGATGTAACCCTGCCAAATGACTGCTTAAGAGGACCCCCAACCTTATAGAATTAGCAACACGAAGACTTCTCAGGAGGTCACCCATCTTAATATTACTCTCTTCCAAGCACGTTTAACTTCGGAGTTCTAATGGGATGCAATGCATTAGATAATGAAACCGACAACAAGACATATTTCGAACATGAATAACTAAATTACTACAGTAACTTCATCTCCAATTAAAACTTCAGATTACCTAAGTAATTAATAAATAGGGTAAATTATAGAAAATTTCCTGACTTTTGCTTCAAAAACAAAAAACTCACAAATAAAGCCACTCATTAAACCCCCTCGTTTTTAAAAAATTATCACTTTGCCCCCAAACAACTTTTTTTAACCATTTTTTCCTTCAAAATAAAATAATTAAATATTTTATTTTAGTTTTAGGTAGGATTTTTTGTTTTGAGGAAAAATAAATTTTTTTTTATATTTATAAAAAAGGGAGTTTTCTATATTTATAAAAGTTATTATTTTAATTAATTATATAGCAGTGATATTATAATATTAATAAAAATATTGTATTTTATCTTATAATACCTTTTATAAAAATTTAAAAAATATTATTTATCTTCTAAATTTATCAAATAAAGAAAAAAATTATAGGAAGGGGTCAAACTTAAACTTCTTCAATGAATTTAGAATTAGAATTTAGTGAACTAATAAAATAAAAATATTTTATTTTCAAAATTCTTTATTCAATTATGACAAAAAAAATAAAATAAAATGTAAAATTCTTGATTAGTCTATCTCCCTTCTAATGTTGAATCCCCTTCCTTCCCCTAAAGGTACTCAGGTATACAACTAATATTCGATTGGATAATTATTTTTTTTTATAGAAAATGATATTACTATAATTAATTATAACAATTATAATTTTTATAAATATATAAAATTTTCTTAATTTTATTGCAAAAAATATAAAATTTTTGTAATTTTTTTCCTAATAACATAAAACTTCCTTCTAAAAATATAATTAAATATTTAACTCTCTTATTTTTGAAGGATAAAATAGTCAAAAAAATTAAATAGGGTTAAATAATAAATTTTTAAAAGTAAAAAACTTTTATAAGTACTTTTATTTATAAAAAGAATTTTCTATTTTTAAAATAAAAAACAAATTTTTTTTTTTTTTTGTTGTAATTTACCATAATAAATATTCAAATGATTTACCAAGAAAATCCCTATAAATAGAGGCGCCCCCTCTTCCTTCAAAAAGCAAGAGACCCAAAATGGGCATCCCCACCATTGTCTCTCTCCTCTCACTCTTCTTCCTCCACTCTCTCGCTGCTCTTGCTGATCACTCCTATGTTCCCCCTACCCTTCCCCCCACCGCTCAGCCACCGCATCGCCACCGTCACCGCCACCCTCAGTCTCCTCTCCCTTATTCCCCTCCAAAACCCCCTGGTCTCCCACCATTGACGCCACCCCCCACCTACTCCCCAGCAGTGAAGCCGCCCACTAAGCCTCCGACTTTCCCACCGTTGACGCCACCACCTACTTACTCCCCTCCGAAGCCGCCCACTAAGCCTCCGACTTTGCCACCCACCCTGCCAAAGCCACCCGTTAAGCCTCCAAAGCCGCCCATCAAGCCCCCGACCTTGCCACCAGTGAAACCTCCACCCACTTACTCGCCCCCAAAGCCGCCTTCGAAGCCACCGACTCTGCCACCAGTGAAGCCACCAAAGCCTCCAACTTGGCCTCCATTGAAACCTCCACCCACTTACTGGCCCCCAAAGCCGCCTACGAAGCCACCGACTCTGCCACCAAAGCCTCCAACTTGGCCTCCATTTAAACCTCCACCCACTTACTCGCCCCCAAAGCCGCCTACGAAGCCACCGACTCTGCCACCAGTGAAGCCACCAAAGCCTCCAACTTGGCCTCCATTTAAACCTCCACCCACTTACTCCCCACCTAAGCCGCCGACATTGCCGCCACCCACTTACTCTCCCCCGAAACCACCGACTTTGCCGCCACCCACTTATTCTCCACCAAAGCCGCCCATTAAGCCCCCGACTTTGCCACCCACATACTCGCCGCCACCCACTTACTCTCCACCAAAGCCGCCCACTAAGCCACCAACTTTGCCGCCAGTAAAGCCACCACCCACTTATTCTCCACCAAAGCCGCCCACTTTGCCGCCAGTTAAGCCACCACCCACTTACTCTCCACCAAAGCCACCCACCAAGCCCCCGACTTATTCTCCACCGAAGCCGCCCACCAAGCAGCCGACATACTCCCCACCGAAACCGCCGACGTACTGGCCACCGAAGCCGCCGACGTACCCACCAGTGAAGCCGCCGTACCACCCGGTGTTGCCTAAGAAAGAGGTGGCGGTGCAGGGTGTTGTGTACTGTAAGAGTTGCAACTACACCGGCACTGACACCCTCGTTTCCGCTTCTCCTCTTTCCGGTAATATTAATCTGTAGACATCGTATGAATATATAATTATATATGCATGGAGTTTATTTAATTTGAGTTACCCATTGTCGTATATTTTATTATCATTCTTTTTATTCTAAATTATGCAAATGGCTAAATTAATATGGGTGCCCGTAAGTTGTGACTCATTGGGTAACTAACATAAAAATTATAAAAACTTAGATTATACACAGATAATTATTTAATGTTGTGTTTTTATGATTTAAAAACATATTTTAGCATATAACTAGACTTATATATAGATTGTATACTCATAATATGTACATCTTATAATAGTATACCAACTTTTACATTTTTGTGTGCATTTTTTTTCCAATAATTAGCTACGGATATTCGAAGTATAAAAGGGCGCACCACGAGCAAGCAAGCTAAAAAAGAACAAAAACTTATATTTTTGGGTGCATGACATTATCTTTATATAAAATCTGGTCAATGAATCATCAATACTTTAATTAAAAAGTGTATATCACGTAATCTTAAAGTGCCCAGAGTTTAATTAATGTAGCTTCCTTTTTATATAACACAATCATACATGTAAATATAGAGTTTATTGACCAAGCACTAAGATACCGGATCCCATTAGAACTCTGAAATTAAACGTACTTGAGCAAGAGTAGTACTAGGATAGGTGACCTTCTAGGAAGTCTTCGTGTTGCCAATCCTATAAGGCTGGGGGTAATCGGAAACAGCCTCTTTGTAGGATTACACCCTGAAGGGGTAAGGCAGCGTACATCCACCCCGCCCAAACCCCATTTATGCGGGAACTCTTGAGGCATTGGGTCTGTGATTGTTATGGTATAATCATACATGTAAATGTTTTATACCCATAAGAAATGCCATAGACACCTCAAAAACATACCCATTTATATATCCAACTACGTAACAAAAGCTAATTTAATATCACTATTTATAGCTTTTTTTTTTTGGGGGTTATAGGGGCGCATTGCTTCGATTGGGATTCCGTTTGCGATGGGGTTCTTTTTTATCTTATATTTTCTTCTTTCTGTGTTGTTGTCCTTCACGCTTTGTGTGCTTGTCCCGGCCCTGCTATTGCGGATATGTCACTAGGAGTTTTCTCGTTAATTATCAAAAAAAAAAAAAAACCCTTAATTTTTATGGGTTTTATGTAGGGGCGACGGTGCAGATGGTGTGCAAGAACGCAGAGCAAAGGACAAAGCAAACAGCAACAACAGACAAGAACGGCTTCTTCTTCCTACAGTCTCCAAAGAAAATGACAATCTTTGGCGCGCACTTGTGCCGCGTCTTCCTGGTGTCGCCGCCCAAGCACTCCATTTGCGTGCACCCCACCAACCTCAACGGTGGCGTCTCGGGCAGCGCCCTCCTCCCGGTCAAGGCAGCGTTGCCTTCCAAGTTGGCCTTTGCGCTTTACTCTGTTGGGCCGTTCGCATTTGAGCCACCCAAGTGCCCAAAAGAGTGAGAGATGATAGGAGTGAATATTGTTGTGTTTAGTATGTGATTTGTCTGTTTGTAATTGAGTGTAGCAAGTGTAGTGGGGGTGTTATCTTATGTGAGAAATAAATGCAATTTGGGCTTATTTTATTATTAAATTGATGATCAATATAATTATAAATTGAATAAATGAAGATGATTGTGTTAGAGAATAGTACTTAGTTAAGCCAAAGTCATTCTAAAATCGAATAGTTGTGCCATGGAGGTCCAATGGTTTATGCCCTGCGCTAGTACAACGAGAAGAATTGGTATTGGAACTCTCTCGGTTAGTATTGTACCTACAACCTTAGTGTGCTTTACTCTAGACGATTAGAATACGCTCTAATTTGTTGAGGAATCAAATGGGATAGATAATATGGAAGCAGTGGAAACCTTCCGTAGGTGAGTTAGTCAACTGTGTAGTCTCACGCCATCATATAAGGCTATGAACCCATTCAAAGTACTATGCTCAACATTCACAAGTACAAAAATATATAAACCATACAAATAAAGAAGTACATTAGATGAGAATGAGTTTGGTAATAACTACAAATTTTTCTGTAAATATAAATTTTCCTAACCCCTAACTTTATTTGACCCATTGAACGTGGCTTGGAGCTACTATACGTTGGTTATCCATTAAAAAAATTGGGTCACACAAGCAAGCTTAAGTCCCGTTTTCTTTGTTGTTTCATCAATTGCCTTCTTGAAAAGGCCTTTCGTAAATGGATCAGCTAAGTTCTTCTCTCTCTTTCCAAACTTTGGTGGGATTAAACTATTCTTTATCAAGTGTCTCATGAAACCACGTTAAAGAAGAATATGCCTTCGCTTGCCGTTATACAACTCACTTTCCACCCCTTTATTGGCCGCTCGTGAGTCACAATGTATTAAGACAGAAGACGTAAGCTTGTCCAACAATAGAATGTCTTCCATCAAATTTTTGAGTCATTCATCGGCCAAACCTCCCAATTTTAAAGTAATGAATTAAGATTCCATGATTGATTTAGCATGAAAATTTGTTTAGAAGATTTTCAAGACACAGCAAAACTAGCAAGCATAAAGACACAGCCACGTCGTTATCATGGGGCTGAATATTGGGACAGGATTTGGTACGATGTTGTTACCATGGATGCTTGCTGCCACCTTTTTCTTTTGATAATTAAGATTAACATAATAAAGAGAGTCTCTATAATATAATGAAGCAAAAGAAAGAAATAAAATAATAAAGAAGAAAAAGCTACAAGTTAGAAGCGCAACACGGGCAAAGCAAAGCATTGCACGCCCTGCTTTGTCCATGGTCCGTGACACTGCTAAAAGGGAGTTTGAGGAGCATTGGAAGAAGGGCAATCTGAAACAGGAATCAATCTGAGGAGATGGTAGTCTAGGTAACGTCAGGAGCAGCCAATCTTTGTCTTAATTTGTAAGACACCCATGGTAGACCCCACGTGACATAGAGCTTCTCACTTGAGGGGACCAAAATCGTGCAATTAGCAAAGAAGTTTAAACAGGGCCATATTTATATTTGGGCCTTCGTTATTGGGCCTTTGTTACGGGCTCAAATGAAATTCTGCCACCTTCATCGTGCCCATAGTGTATAAATATATATATATAATTTAATAGCTATTTAATAAAACAAATATAATTTAATATTTATTTTTTAAAAAATTTAATTATTTTAAAAATTCCATATTATTTTTTAAAATAAATACATCCTTTTCAGAATATTTATCCCTTTAATTTTTCTAAATATTTCGTTAGTTATTCCTTACATTTAATACTGAATAATTATCTGATTATGTTTTATAATACTAGTTTCAATAGTGTATAAATTTATCCAAAAATTATATATCTTTTATAGAATAAAAGCAATCATTTAGCCTTTTTACTTTTAAATGATAAAATAGTCATTAAAGTAAAATTAACTTCTGAACTAATGATTATCAGTAAATCAAAGTTTTTAAAGGCTAACGGGTACAACATTTATTCTTAAATTAAAAAGGACTAACATTTTTTGTAGCTTATTTTTCTTTCTAAGGTAAATCGTATGATGCATATAGAAAACTTTCAAACAAAGCTAAACAAAATTGAGCTGATAACATAACAGTAACACAATATAAAGATAGCGTGTTTGAGTTGTGTGTTAAGGAAAAAACTATCTCAAAAACTTAAGCTGATAGATAAAGGTCCATAATTGGTTTTACACTTAACATGACCCTCTCATCGCTATCCCAGAATATTAAGCTTAAAAGTGAAGGCTCATGATTGGTTTTACATCATAATATATATGTGGTTTCGAATAGGGTTGGTTTTAGGTTGACATATTTCACGAGTGTTAAAGTGATCGGATTTAGGCTCCAATTGTTTTGGCGGAAAAGTAGAATCTAGGAATCTATTTTTCTTTGGAAAAGGTTTTCCTAGGAAATATAAAATCCGAAAGGGGTTTTTCGTTGTTTGTTTCAAAGGAAAACTTAATTCCGTATTGTGATATCTTCTTGTACGTTTTAAAAAAATACATTTTTCACCAATTATTTTACATCTAATTATAGGACAACATGAGTAATAATATAACATATATGAAAAGGAACAAAAAATAAATAAATTCACTATCAAAGCTCTACAAATTAGGGAAATTATCTCTTAGGTATTCTAAAATTTGAACATTTATCATTTAAATACCCATTCATTTTAATATATATAATGAGGTACGTTGAGATTAGAAATTTTATCACTTCAGTATGCACTATGTTAAAATCTAGTGAATTTTTATTAAAATTCTGCTAATTTCTTCCCGAAAACTAATGTGATATAAACTGTGATCATATTACCAAAAGATTATTTACATTCTGACAAAAATTACTTATATATTATCAAAAAAAATGTTATATTAGCATTTTTGAACAAAATAAATTATCGCATTATGATTAAAAAATAAATGTAGATTGTTGCTTTATTTAAAATCTACTAAAATTTGACAAAAGATACATGATTCATGACAAAATTTTTAAACTTTAAGGTACATTATATATTACTGAAACTGGATGGTACCTATGTAATAAATGTTAAAATATTGGGGCACCTAGATAATTTACCTGTATAATATTATATAGTAATTCAATTTGATTAAAATTGTTCTGTTACAACTATAACAAAGTAACATCCAAGCTACTTTTAAATCTTCAGTCCAACTCTTGTCCGATGTTATGGTGTTAAATGTCGAAGGTTCTAGTCTTGTTTATTTCAATTCGATCTAGATTCGCATGATGATTACTGCGAAAGTTTTTGAGTCAATTAGAATCATAACTTCCCCCGTTTTGAAAGGGAAGTCATTTTCCTTCATTTGAAGGAAAATGTGGTTTTCCCTCTAAACAAACGGAGCCTTAATTTGAGTTTATGTTGGATCAAATTTATTTCAAATATATATATATATTTAACCCAAAAATGATACAATCAACGTATGAAGAAGCTCCATAATAGATCATTTGCACACCACAATTTACTTTTTACAGTAATGTTGTTGCTCTTATTCGAAATCACTTATATCATCGTTAAGAGACTCGTTCTTGAAACTTTTAGACCGAACTACATGGTAACCCTTGCACAAAAGCTTCATTATGGCGGCCATTTCGACCCCCCATCGCTGCAAAACTACCATAAATTCGTGTCACTTGCCCCATTGAAGGGTCATGCGATTCCATCAACCTAAAGGACTCTTGTAGCATCAAACCCTCTCTAAAGAGAAATTGAGCCAAAAAAGAAAATCAATGCAAGGCTCTCGACTATTCGATCACGATATGACCATCATTTAGGAGTCCCCATATCCATGCATCGAGCTCATAGCCCACTTCAACATACTACCCCGTAGCTAACAGTGTAGTGACAGCACATTTAACTAATAGCCTTGCGTTTAACGAAAATAAAAAAAATAGAGTCGAATCTACACATCTCCTTCGCTAATTATAATTATAAATTTTATGTATCTATATTTTCAACGATTATAACGACATACTACTTGTATATTTATAAGTCAACAAATAAAAAAATTACATATATATTTAAGTAAATAAAATCTATAGTGTTGGAAAAAATCACAAATCGAGCACAAGCGGAAGCCAAAAACAATAAAAATCAACGTACAAAAATTTATGTAGAAATCCTTTTTTAACTAGAGAAAAAAATTATGGGACTAAAATAAGCACCTCATCCACTATAACATTTAAGAAATGTGATTTTCAAATCTGAACTTCTAATCATCATCCTAAATGTGATTATTGCACAGTAAGTCACAATCTTCCCACAATGCATTTTTGCACGGTAAGCAACTAACGTTTCTACTCTATAGCTTTGCATAATAAATCACCAACCCTTCTAGAACGTAGCTTTAGACAGTAAAAAAGCTTCCTTAACAATCAAAGCATGAAAGCATGCCTTCTTTCATGTTTAGATAAAACCCGCTCAACATCAAAACATAAGAAACCTTTCAGAAAGCATCTAAAATAAAAATCAATCATTATCTCTCTATAAACGAGTGTCTCTCAGGACACCCTTTTAGAAAATCGTCACACTTCTCATATTTATCTACTTCCATATCACATTATTCTTCTTACTGAACAACGTTACTTAGGAATGGCAATAAGACGAGTAAAACTTGTTACCAATGGGTATCGGCCCCATTTGGGGCAGGTATGGGTTGGGTGTACCTGCCCCGTACCGGCCACAGCTATGGGCGAGTGTGGATATAGTGTTATACCTACCCACCCACCTTATACCCATTATATACCCAATCCATTTTATTGTACTTAACTTTCAAATTAAAAAAAAGGGAAAATTATAAAAAACTCCCCTAACTTGTGCTTCAATAACAAAAAAAAATCCCTCACTAGTAAAATCACTTACTAAACCCCCTAATTTTTGAAAATTTTTCACTTTGCCCCCAAATAACTTTTTTTTGACCATTTTGCCCCTCAACAAAAAAAAAAATTATATTTTATCTCATAATATTTTTTTCTAAAAATTTTAAAAATATTTTTTATCTTCTGAACTTATATAAAAATATAAAATATTTAATTTTTGTCTAATAATATAAAACCCTTTTCTAAAAATAAAATTTAACATTAAGGGCAAAATGGTCAAAAATAAGTTGCATGAGTTAAGTGATAAATTTTTAAAAGTGAGGGGGTTTTGTGAGTACTTTTATTTGTGAGGGAGGTTTTTTATTTTTGAAGCAAAAGACAGGGAAATTTTCTGAAATTTACCCTTAAAAAAATACTTGTCTAAATTCAATTGTTTAGTTATTTATTAATGTTATAAAAAAATATAATTGAATCTTTGAAAAATAGTATTACATAATTAATATGGGCCGATATATATAATTATTTTATACCTACATTAGGAGAGCAACTAGCTCGTAGCCTAGTGGTAAGGCGCCCGATTGCCGTGTGAGAGAGCCGGGGTTCGAGCCCCACTAGTAACCCCCCCTCCCCTGCCTTTACCAACATAAAAAAAAAAAAAAAAAATTATACCTACATTAGGACAGATATGGGGCGGGTAATGGATACCGGTTGGATATCCGCAGGTAATGGGACGAGTATAAGTATGAGTTTGTACCCACTGGGAAGAGTATGAGTATCCATTTTATGGGTGTAGATTTGTGTGGCGGGTGCGGGTATGGGTATGGAGGAGGCACCCCGCGTACCCGTCCCATCCCATTGCCATCCCTGAGTCAGGTTTGCCTTCATCCAGATCTAACAAACAAAATCCGACCCAATCCAAATCCAAAAAACCCATTTATTCCATAAAATGACGTTGGAATATGGTTTGACATATTAAATACTTGAAATTTAGTAATTTTAAAATTTTCACTATATTAAATACAATTTTGGGTCGGATTTGGCTCGGGTCTGGGTTGGGTTTGATGTCATCTAAATTCGACCAGATCTAAAACTCATTTATCAATATCCAAATTCAAATTTATTTAAGACCCATTTTTGTATCAAATCTATTGCAAATAAATTAAATTAGATAAATATTCAACAAATTTGGATACAATTATCGTCCCTAGCTAACACTGCTTAACAAAAGCCAACAGAAATTCAAAATTCAAACCCAAATAATAATATCGGTAAACATCTTCATCCGAGTCCCATCAAAACAAACATTATGATATGTCCTTTTCATCCTTACTTTTCTGATTTTTTTTGTGTTATTTTTTATTTTCTTTTTGCCCTTTTCTTTTCAATTTTACAGAACTTCTTATTTTTCTAATAAAAAAAATTTTAAATTATTAACACCAAACCTCCCTTTATTTTAGATATTATATTAATTTAATTCTTATATTTTTAATTATATCAATTTAATTTTTATATAATTGATATTGTACCAATTTAGTGTTTAGAGTAAAAATCATGTTAAGCAGTTAAGAAATTTTTAATAATTCCGCCGTGTATTGGCTTAAATTGAGTCAATTAGTGTATTTGTAATGTGTAACTTACATATAATATAATTATACCATTAGAAATTACGTCAATAACTTAATTTAAATTTGAACAAAGAACTAAATTAACATAATATTAATTATATAAGTACGAATTGTCACAATAATAAAGATACAGGAACATTTGGTATAAATAATCCAAATTGTTTTTTTCAATCGTTTAAAATCAAAAATAAATAATCCAATTTCCAGCTTCGAGTTCTGCTCCCTGAGCTCCGGCCGCCGTGTTCCTTCCATGCCCCGAGTTCCATGTTCGTTGGGTCCCTCCATCGCCGACCGCCGCCAGTTTGCGCACTGCGCCACCTGGTTCGTCCTCCGTCACCGAGCACCGTTGTCGTCATGTTGCAACCACCCAGACGGGTTTCCGGGTCTCATCCGTAGTTTTTATTTTTAGTTTATTTTCGCTTTTTGTTTTTGGTGTTCAGGTCCAGGCAAAAACATCCCTGTGTCAGCACCTCTCCTGTTACACATCATTTTTTCTCAGGACTAGTCTAGTAAGGTCTGGTTGTTTTTTCATTGATGTGAGCCACCTGCTACACCTGTGCCGCAATAACAATGTAATCCCTCAAGAGGATTCCTGATTTCACCCGCCAACCTGGGTTTTCCTTTCCCTTCATGTGTTGTGGGCTCGGTACCCTCCCTGTCCGGCCGCATGTCTAGTTCCTTGCTTGCAATACAGGAGATGGGGGAATTCCTCTCTTGTTTTCCACCCTCTTGAGGTTGTGTGTCTGTGTCTGGAAGGTGTAGCTGTGTGAATGCCTGCTTCGGGTTCAACTGGTCCATTAGTTGCTGCTGGTCCTCTCCTGCCCGTGTGATGTTGCCCCGTTTGTTTTTGGTGTCTGTTTTTTCCCGTTTTGGTCTGAATTTTTGTACCCATCTCCGGTTATGGGATGGTTGCGGTCTCGCCTTGTCGAGGTCCAGTATGTACTACGGCTTTGCCGGTAATTATCAAAATATATATATATGTATGTACTTTTAGATTAGAGAATTCAACTTCTCTCTTTTGTGCTCATTTTCAATTTTGTAAATATTAATTTTGAGTTAATAATTGTTGGAAAAAAATTAAATCAACAAACACCAACACTCCAATATATAGGTGGAAATCCCCACCCAATTAGGGAAAAAATCAGGGGATCAAAACTGGTGCTTCATCTATTACAAAATTCACGAATTGCAATCTCCGATTGAAACATCTGAACCCTATATTACATTCATCAACGTGATTATTGCATGGTAAGTCACCAACACCTTCACAGTATAGCTACTGCACAGCGAGTAACTAACTCTCTCACAATATAACTTCTTCATTATGAACCATCGTACCTTATCACAATGTAACTACTGCATGGTAAGTCACTAACTCTCTCACAATATAACTTCTTCACCGCGAGCCACCAAACCTCATCACAATTTAACTACTGTATGGTGAGTCACTAACTCTCTTAACTTAGCTTCTACACAACAAGCTACGAACCCTCTTCAACATAGCTAAGAAAAGAGGAAGTTACAAGCTCTCAATCAAATCTCTTTTCCCCTGCCACAGTGCCACCATTATAAGAACACTCTAACCCCAAATCTTAATAACAATTAAATTAGTTAACCTAATGTCATTCAAATCACACCACGATCAAATCTTACCCAAATCTCACCTAAATCAAATCCTAATCAAATTATCACTTAAATCTTTCTAATACTTAATTGAATCTAAGTAAAATTGTAACTTTTATATATTTACTAATGAGTCAAGATCATTTTTTTTTTCTAAAAGGAGTTTTCATCTAATAATGACCAGTACGAGATCATCGAGGATTGGCTATTGGTGTGCAATGATGCTATCTTCGTGTAGGCATTTTTGGCATTAGAAGAGAGGAGAGGGGGGGGGGGGGGGGGGGGGGGGGGGGGGGGGTTGGGTTAATCCCTGCGCCTGTGGGTTACGACACCCTAACCCTAACCTCAACTCCCCTGCACCGCCTCCCTCGCGCAGCCAACCGTTCGACTGCCACTCCCCCACCGGCCGGAACCCTAACGGTGTGCCGCCACCACTGACCCAGCCATCGCCAGTTCCCTCCACTTGTCTCCGCCCCACCGCTGACCCGCGCCGCCTCTCCTCCCCTACACTTCGGCCCTCTCTCATCGCCGACAGTGCACGATGTCTCTGGTACCCGAACCCGAGTGAATCTATCTCTGCGTTGTCCTCTACTCTCTCTCTCTCCCTCCAACCCCAAGGTGTTTCCCCCCTTGTCTCAGGTCCCGGCAGCCGCTTCCCTACCTACGCCGTCTGTCCTCCAGCTGGGACGCGCCTCCCAGCCACCACCGCAGCTAGCAACAACTGGGGTGCTCTCCTTCGCCCCTGTTTCCTCCGGGTTCAACCACGGGCTCTCAATTCCTCCTCCTCCGGGTAATTTCTCCTCTGCGTATAATTTTGGTCTCCCTCCTTCCTCGCTTAATTTATCAAATTATACTACCCCCTTGTGGCCGGAGCGCCGTCTCTCACGGCACTCCCTTCCCAAATGAGCCCGCTTCCCCCCTCCTCAATCACTAATTTAGTTACCATTAAACTACAAACCCCCATTGGTTATACTACTTGGTGGGAACAAGTATCTATGGTTCTTCGCGCTCATCGACTCATGGGTTTCGTCGATGGCTCCAACCCTTGTCCCCCCCAGCAAATTTCTACGCCCACAGGCCACTATATCTCTAACCCTAACGCCATAACCTGGTCTTGCATTGACCAAAGCATTAGGGCATGTCTGTCTGCTTCCCTTGCCCGATCAGTCCTTAACAATGTTATTCATCATCCCACATCTCGCGAGATGTGGAATGCCCTAGCCAAACGGTTTCGTGACCAACTCCCTATCTAAAGAAGTTGACCTCCACTCCCAACTTGTCATTCTATGTAAAGAAAACAAAACCATGACCACTTACCTCACCGAACTTAAAACCATGGCGGATGACTTAGCAGCCATAGATTCACCAGTTTCCAACAATGAGCTCCTCCACTATGCACTGTTCGGCCTACCCCCGTAGTACGTCGCATTCAATACGTTTACTCCCCAGTCATCTCGTGACCTTCCCTTCGACCAACTTAAGACTGCATTGTTAGATAAGGAAGTTGTTCTGTCTCGCATCCACTCTCGTCCTCCTATAGATAACGGTCATGCCCTCGTTGCTAACAATGCGCCGTCGGATTTCTCGGGCTCTAGTCGGGGCCGGGGGGGGGGGGGGTGGTCGCAAGAATCGTGGACGTAACAATCACAATCGCAATGGGAATTTTGGGAGTCGTGGACAACATGGTCAACCGTCTCAACAGTCTCCAGGTACAGGTACGGCTTTCACTGGTGCTCCTCCTCCGCATCCACAGAGCTGGGTTCGCCTTACAGGTATGCATCCTCGTCCGCCTCATGATGGTATACTCAGTGCTGGTCCCTTAGTCTATCAGATTTGTCACCAAGTTGGTCATGCTGCCTCTCTTTGCCCTACTCGGACCTCTCCCAATCCCTATCAGCCATGTCTGTCACTGATCATGCTGAACCTACATGGTACCCTGACTTCAGGGCGTCTAACCACATGACTTCCAACTCAGGTATTTTAACTAAACACACTATTTATCGTGGTTCAAAATTGATACAAATTGGCAATGGGTCTTTATTACCGGTCACTCATGTTGGTTTTTCGAAAATTCGTACTCAAACTCGTGGCCTTCTACTTCCTAGTGTCATGTTGGTTCCTGGTCTCACATACAACCTACTATCTATTAAACAGTTGTGCCGTGATAATAACTATATCGTTGAGTTTGATTCTTCCTCTTTTTGTGTCAAGGACAAGGCTACGGAGTCGCCGCTCCTTAAGATACCCAGTGAAGGCCCCTTATACGGGTTTTCTCCACATTCTACTGGACTTGTTGCACAGACAGTCACGGCTGAGCTATGGCATAGACGCTTAGGTCGTTTAGGAAACTCTATTTTAGATACCTTACGTACTCACTCTTTGATTCCTTCTATTTCTCGCACTAGCTCAATAATGAATTGTTCTGCATACTGTTTAGGAAAGTCGCGTTGTTTACCGTTGTCACGAGTACTTCATGCTACTACTTTACCTTAGCAATTAATACACTCGAATGTTTGGCAGTCACCTGCTGGCTCTGATACTATGTGAGAATATGAGTTAGTGAGCATACCAAATAGGGTTACTGAGACATATATTTTAACAGAAGGAGAAGGAACAAATACAGAATATTCTCAGCATATAATCAGCATAATATAAATACAAATATTATCCCTAATATTTGGTGTTGTGATCTTCCGATGTAACGCTGTTGTTCGTATTTGTTATTATTATTATTATTATTATTTTATGATGGTAAAGCCTTTGGGGAGGGGGGAGGGGATAAACCCCTTAAAATCCTCAAAGAGGACACCACATTTTGAGCTTTGTGGGATTCGATCCCGGGTCACCTCGTTGGCACCCGGCGATCATGACCACTCGGTTATGTCCTTAAGGGACTCATATTTGTTATTATAGCGAGTGGTGATATGTATACTGGGAGATGAACATAGGTAGATCTTGTCTTTTTTGGTTTCTGCTGTTATATAAAGTTCCGTGTACAACTAAAATATTGTAATAATACTGCGAAAATACAGCGATAAATACAACGAAAATTCCAGCAGAAAATAATAGCGGTAATAGATTAGAATACTGCAGGTAAATTGTTCTAAATTATAGTTGAATACTGCAGTAACAAAACGTAGTAAAAACGCAGTAAAAAATCCAGACAAATTGCAGAAAAATATTGCTATTAAATTGCAGCTGCAGTGAGCAAATATTTCAGTAAAAAGAATGCAGCGGAATACCTAAACACCACAACCAATTATACCGAAAGAAGGAGAATAAGTTAGAAAATACCAAAGATACTGTGCCGTGGGAAATACCACTGTCCTAAAAGACGATTTCACCTCTGCTTCGGTGCAAACAGACAAGTAGGCGGCTGTCCTCTAGGATTAACACGATCCGACCCTTAACGTGCACTCGCTAATTGCCGGTTAGGAACGCCTCAAACTTTGCCCAGAATTTTATGAGGTAAGACGAGAGAGAACGGGAGAGAAAGTGTAATCTGATGGTGTAGAATGATCATATAAGGCTCTGTATTTATAGTAAAAGTCATATAACAGCAAATGCGATCTGTAATTAAGGGCTGATCAATGTTCAAATGCAACGTTCTTAAACGTCTAATGGTAATTACGGCAACGTTCATTGAGTACTTAATTGTCAACAGCCAGTAACGCATTTGTTTAATGCAGCAGATCAAAATAGCAATTACGTTTTTAATGACAATGATGGTAACAATTTTTCCGTAAAATAAATATACCCGGTGTAAAACCCTCACCCTCACCCTGCACGGCGGGCGGGCTGCCGGCACGCGTGTGGTTCCCTTCATTCCTTCACCCAAGGCTTAATTTAAATGAATAAAAAATATCCTCCCTTATAAACCCAACCACCCCCTCCTAAACTATCAATGTGGGATTGGAGCATTTGTTTTGTATTCACAATAAAATTGGGATACAACTTTCTTACTAATTTAGAATTAGCTTGTATTATTTTTTTAACATCTGCTCCTTTTGCCTTGATCTCTCTATCCACTATGGTGTGGTCTGGAGTTCCGTCTTTGTGGGATACCAATTTTTATGCTGTGATTATTTCGCTAATCATCGGGGAAAAAAAAAATCAGATATCACGTTGGTCACGCTGCCTTGAATGCCCTCGCTGAATGTATTTCGTCAATTTTTTGTCGTTTTCTTATTGACATCTGAATGTACGTATTGCGTGGTCATTTTGCATGTGAGCAACAATTTTCTGTCTTTAATACTTTTACTATTAAATTTTATCTAGTCTTAGACCTTATTTAATTGTCAAATAAATTGAATTCCTACAGAAATTTATATTTCTCGGGAAATCAATTTATGTACTAATTTTAGAGGAAATAGGTAAAAAATATTTGATTGTCAGTATGAAAAATAAAACGTGTTTGAGAAGGTAAGGTAAAAACAAAGAAATTAGAACTTATCTGGGGGATAGGTAAGTTACTTCCTTGACTTGTTTTTCTTTTTATCCGCTCTTGTGGGCTTTCTCGGGCTCCGCTTTTGTGGATGCGCCGTCTTGTACTGAGAGCTATTTCTCTCTAATTATCGAAAAAAAGTTACTTCTTGTACTTCTCATGAATTTCTACTTCTTACACTTACTTCCTGTCTACCAAAATAGGCCTTAGACATGATCTATAGAGTTGACCTATATAAGTTCACATATAAGTCTAAATAATTGTTTCATACTAAAATCAGTTGACATTAAATGGAATAACTCTTATAAGTTGATCTCTTCTCTTTTATAACTCTTATGTGGGATTTTTACTACACTCAAGTATAAAGTCTTTAACATTTACCAGTATCAAAATTTTACCGCTGTTTAACAACTAAGTAGAGTACAGTAAAATAGGGTAAAATTGTCATTTTCTTTAGGGGTAATGGAAGTTGTATAAAGTAAAGAACGTAAATTTTTTCCCTTACACTCAGTTGGATGAAAAAAATTTATATTTTTATGTTTTAAAATTTTATCAATCAGGTATTTTTTTTACCAAAACTTGATAAATTTTGTTGAATAATATTAAAGTAGAACATATTTCAAAAATATTTTAATATTTTAATTATAATTTTTGAAAATATATAAGTATTTTCATTTGAATTTGATGCATTTTTGCCTAGAAATTATTGACATCACACAAATTTGACAAAATATAATTAAGTAGCTTACATCAAAATTCACTTAATTTCTTCCACAAAATATTAGCATGACTTATGTATATATTATCGTATCTATGTACTATATTAGCATTTTCTAGATTTTTTTTTTTTGGTAATTAGCGACCATGTCACGAAACAAAACAGGCGCTCGAACAAGCAAGCCTTGAGAAAACCGTTCAATAACGGGGCTTAAAAAATACAACAGTAAAACAAACAGGGCTACAAACAAGAAAAAACAAGGCAAACCAATCAAAAGACTCACAACGAAAAACTGGGACTCGGGACCAACCAAACAGGACAAAGGGGCAGTCAGGTCACCCTTCTTTCAAGCATAGCGCTCACCATAGGTGGATCAAAGCCGTCAAAGTTGAAACCTAACCTTCTCCCCATTGCAATTACTCGTTCAGCTTCCAGGATCTTTTCGGTCTCTTGAGTGCGGCCACCCCGCGTCACCTTATTTCCCTTTTTGCGCTTGCCTGAGGCCTTGGTCTTTTTCTGCTCGCTGTTCCTGGGCGACATATCTTTCAAAAACTCCTGAAGCTCCCGCTTTTCATTCTCCTTCTTCTTGCGCTTTGACGCTTTCCTCTCCTCTCTTGTCATCACCCCTTTTCCTTTTCTCATCCCAGCTCTTCTAGGTCCCTCTACACAAGACTCAAACCTGTTCAAGGCAGGGGGCTCGAAACTTGGAGGAAACACAGGCCCCGAGGACCCAGAATCATTCTCACAGGTGGAGTCTTGAGTTTCCTTCTCACGATGCGATAACTGAGCATGAGGTTGAACTGAATCGGTTATGTCACACTCAACCCATGGGAGCAATGGAGGCAGCTGTTGGTTTCCACGCACTTCCTGAAATGGTATATGAGCACCAAGCTGGGGAGACGGATGGAGAAGAGAAGCATGTGGCCAACTGCACTCCACAAACCACCTACCGACATACTGACCATCAATATGGAAAGCATGCTGACCCGTCGACAGCTCTACTATGCTTACTTCTTCATTCAATGGCCCCATAGTGCGACTCCCATGACCCTCATCGCCCACGTCAGCCGTCCTGTGAATAGGAGAATGTTGAGCCACTGTGGTATGGCCCGCCAAGGTGGTGCACTGATTGTCTCGGTGTGGATTCATTGACGAAGAGGTTTGTTCTCTTGCTAATCTGGCTGATGCCGCAAGAGCAACAACACTGGGAGAGTAATCTGGAATCAACTCTGTTCTATCCTCTTTGACCAGGACCAATCTGGAAACACCATTAAATTGGACTTGGACCATTTGATGAATAAGTGATGGGGAGCAGGTGTCAATGAGGATCCTGGCAGCATCAATACATCTCATAGCAGACATCCTCGAGTCCACCCTGACTAACTTTCCCCATAATCTCGCGAGATTAAAAAAGCATTTCTTAGTCCAGCATTGGACAGGCAGTCCAAAAACCTCGATCCATACTCTTCTGTTAAGTGATCCAAGAATCTCGCCGGAGTATTTAGAATCTCTTTGAATTTCCTAAGAAGAATCTCGCGACACGGGCCGAGGTAAGACTCCAAAGTCTCAGCGGAATCACAAACCAGGATAAAAGTGGTGGTGCTTAACCCTGTAGGGCTTAAACCGTGAGGTCGTTCTCCGTGATAAAGGTGAGGATATTATCCAGACTCACCTCATCCCACGAGTGCGCAATTATAGACCGCTTTAGCCAATCCTCCACATTCTTGTTAGTACTGGAAACCATAATCCTTGGTATGTCAGAACCCGCAGAATCTCTGGCCCAAGTAGTAGGAGTCTCATCCTGACCATGAATACCGACAGCGGCTCTGGCCTGTTGGAGAACCCTTGAACGATGCTGGCTCCGGACAAATGACTCAGTTGATCTTCTGGATGGGTTAGCCCATTCTACCCTAAGCTTGGCACCCACCACCCATCTACCATTCATAGATGAAATTGCTCTAGCAGCTTCCCTCGGATCATGAAACCAAACAAAACCATACGAGCATGTAGACCTCAGCCTTCTCTTAACAGGAACAAAAGTATCGTATATTGACCTGAAATCTCGGAAGACATACTTGAGGCAGGAATTCGTCGTTCTCTCAGGTAAGCCATCAACGAAGATGGACACCGTCCCACCGGATATTGGCATTGGTCTCCAAATGGGTGATTGATGAATGGGTAATTGTTGGACAGGAGGCGTGTGTAATTGGTTTGGAGGAATTCTGATGGAGGGTTAGAGGAGGGGATAATTTGGGTTTTGTTTTGGTAATTGAAGGTTGTAGGTGGTGACGGTGGCAGAGGAGGTGGATAGGGCACAATGGAGGTGGGGAAGGGGAAGTGTTCTGTAAATCGGGTAGGGGAGACGGAGGGGATGAGGGAGTGGCAATGGCTTTTTAATGGTGGATGAGGGGAGATTGTGGGTGTTGGTGGTGGCTTTGTTGGTGGAGACCGGAGGGCCGACACTTGTGGTCCCACTTGAAGATGACCGTGGTGGTCGTTGAAGCAAGGCCACCCGGAGGTCCTCAGATTGTGCTAATCGTTGCACGACTCTACCGGCAGGACAAGGGCGAGGTCGTTGAAGCAACACTAGTCACCGGCAAGCAACTCACGTGCCGTCACGCCCCTGAAAAGGGTGGCGCGTGGGGTGGGTAATGTTACCGTTGCTTTTTACAGAGGAGACAGAAGAGAGACTCTGCATCACATTAGCATTTTCTAGATAAAATTGATCATATTCTTATAAAAATTATTAAATTCCGACGTAGTTTACTTATATAATAAAATATTCAAATCTCAAACTTTCTTATTGTATATATATAAAATTGTCGGAATACTTAAGTAATAGATGATCAAATCTAAGGTACCTAATAATAATTTCCCAATTCTATTTTTACTCTCTATAAACTCCCTGCATGATTAATATATGACCAAGCTATCATTTCTAGCTGGTTGTAGTGCTCCAAACCGTTAGTAGTCGCTTGTCTTATGAGTGAATCTCGAGGCCTATTTGAATAAGAACAAAAACGTAAACCTAATCATCAATGCGTGCACATTTTTTTGATAATTAGTGATAAGGTCGCAGTGTAAAACATCCCGCTCGACCAAGGGGAGGCCTAGGATACCTGTAAGAAATCGGGGACAAGAAAAGGACAAGCACAAACAATAGACCAAAATCAAGAAAATAGAAATACAAACATGGCCAACAGATGCTAGTATACTATAGACACTGAAAATAGAACCGGGAGTCTCTGGATTAGGGTGGGAGATGAGAGCACAACATCAAAGCCATACAGGATGGTACGTACTGATGTCAAAAATTACCCTAGTCCACCATTGCAAATCGCTCGATCATAAATGCCATGCACATGTAAACTGCAAAAAGTACATCATATCTAATGTTTTTCTCCCAATAAGTAGCGACAAAATTGTAGTATAAAACGGGCAATTCGTATTTATGGGGAAACAAAGATAAAAATAGCAGGAAAATAGGACAGGAAAAAACAAATAGGCACTATAATAATTTTTAGGCTTATTTGCGAGTAAGGTACTTTTACATTGTCCATTATATTAATTTAGTCCTTACACTTTGATGCAGCCCCGCCTTCTTTGGCGGATAGCTTGTCGGGTAAGTCATTGGCAGATTGGCGGGTATGTTGCTGCTGTTGTTGTTAAGAAAAAATTTACTATATATGAATAACCTACTTTAAACGTTCACTTGGAACTCTTAAAATGTCAAAACCGACCTTATTAAAAACAGATAAATCAAATGCAACAATAAGCCTAATTTCTTTCCACCACCTTTGGCACATTGGTTCGATCTCCCCACCTGGTTTTTTTTTTTTTTTTTTTTTTTTGTCCACTACAAATCTTCTCTAATGATGATTTAGTCATTTAACGCATGTTAGCTTCTCCTGTAATTTTTCTTGCTATCTTATTTTCTCAGGTTAAAATTTTATATTATTTTGTATTTTTGTGATTCCTATTTTTTAGGCTGATTGCAATCGTGCCTTATTTTTGAAGCTCCATTTTCCAAAAATGGAGCTTTATACAAAAATGGGGTTTCTGCTCTCCACTCATGCCCCATTCTTTTTACACCATCTTTTAATTTTTTTGATTATTTTAATAGTTAATATCATGTATAATATTTTAATTATTTCAAGATAAAATATAAAAATACGCTAGAAACAAATATAATATAAAAACTAATTAACTATATTGATAGAAAAAATTAAAATTACAAAAATTAAGATTTATATTTATAAAAAATAATGTAATATAAATAAGTAAATTAAAAAAAAAACACAAATTCAATATATAAAAATTTATTAATATTTAAAATATATATTTAAATAAAATTTAATATATTTTATTAATTAAAAATAATTTAAAAAATATAAATTTAATTAAAAAATTATACAAAAATACAAATGGGGCTTCCATTCGAGCCCCATTGTTTAAAATATTTTATGTGCCCTAAGAATTTGGGGCACTGTTGGGGTTAGTCTTATACGGATTTACTCAAATTTTACTTGTACTTATTACCGATTTTGTATTGCGATTGTCGCTTTTTACCAAAAAATAAAAACGAATCGAAGGGGATCACAGATTGGATTGCATGGCAAATATGTACAAAAATGGAAAATTTGGATGTTTACTTTTATCAACACTGTGGGGTCACTTTCCACTGCAGCCACTTCTCCATGTTCTCCTCATCACATATTTTCTGCCTCAATTATTCCATTGTACTGTAGTAAATAAAGGTGTCGATACAGTGACTTGTATTTTTGCCATTAAGTAAGAGATTTTGGGTTTAAAATTCATCGACTTCTTCTTAGTGTTCTCCATTTGTTGGTTTCTCTCTTAAAAGAAGGTATATATATAATTATAGCTATTACCGACGTTAAAAATAATACAATGAAAACTATTGAGCTCAGGTTTAGCTCAATGTTAGATGAGACCGTGTATTATTGTATATTGTATTTAGTAATTAGGTGTGAGTTATCTTGTATTATGTAATTAAATAGGTAGCCTTTAATATACCATTCATTAGGAAAATCAACGGGGCCTTTTCCTTTCTTTCAGCTAGCACCCCTTTAATCGAGCTTGGCTTGGTTCGTTCACACCTCTAGACTCAGCTCAATGTTGGTTGAGACCATAAACAATGAGCTTTAAGCTTCGATTGAGCTCGAACCTAATTTGGTGAGCTTTCAATTAGCTTTGTTTTATTTAGGCTTATTTAAGCTTGTTATAAGCTCGCTTATGCTTGAAAGTCGAGTTTCACTGGACTCAGTCTCGGCTCAAGTTACAATTAGTAATTTTTTATTATGAAACAATTATTTAAACTTTACATTCAAATTAGGTAGTTAATAAAGTGTAGAAATATTTTCAAATTCAAGCTGCTTTTGTTAAAGAGAGACGGATTCAGGATAACATTTTTGTTGCTCACGAGGCATGTCATGCCTTAAAAAATAAAAGAAAAGGGGGTTTAGTTACTATGGCGCTTAAACTCGACTTGTCTAAGGTTTATGATCAAGTTGATTGGTCCTTCTTAGAACAGTTGTTACTCAAAAGAGGTTTCCACCAGATTTTCGTTTCACAAGTCACGATGTGTGTCTCGACGGTTCAAGCCTCCCCTATTATTAATGGAAAACGGCTTAACCCAATCCCTTTGAAGAGGGGGCTAAGAAAAGGGGACCCGCTTCCCTCGTATCTTTTTTTGTTAGTAATGGATTGCTTTTCTTCCCTTATTAACAAGGCTTCTCTTAAAAGGGATTAGAAGGGTTTTCGCATCAAATGGACTTGTCCACCTCTCACTCACCTTCTTTTTGCCGATGACTGTCTTCTCTTTTTCGAGGCTTCCAAAAGAGGGGCTGAGAGGGTTAAGGACATCATTGATTGCTTTTGTGCTGCCTCGGGTCAAACCGTCAATTTTGAAAAGTCTCAAGCCTTCTTCTCCTCTAATTCATCTGAACAAATCAAGGAGGAACTGATGTCCTTTTTGGGGGTTCGTTTAATGGAGGAAGGGGATCGCTATTTAGGGCTTCAAGTCCTCTGGGGTCTCTCTAAGAAAAGTGCTCTGAATTTTTTATTTGATCGCATTCGCCTTAAAATTCAAGGATGGCAATCTAGGTTACTTTCGCATGGGGATCCTCATCAAATCCGTCCTTGCCGCTATCCCGTCCTTTGTTATGCACTGTTTCAAAATTTCGGTCACTTTTGTTCGTAAAATTAATGCTCTTTTTGCTCGTTTTTGGTGGAAAGGGGGTTCCTTGGAAGATAAAGGCATTCACTAGGTTAAATGGGATAAAATTTCGTCCCCTAAACATCAGGGCGGTATTGGTTTCAAAGACATGGAAGGTGTTAATGTTTCAATGCTCGCCAACCAAGCTTGGAGAGCCATCCATAACCCGAATGCTCTTTGGGTCTGTATCCTCAAAGAGATTTACTTTCACAATAGTTCCTTCCTCAAGGCCAAATTGGGTTGCAACCCTTCTTGGGGATGGACAAGTCTCATCGAGAGTCGTGAATTCCTTCTTAAGGGAGTTCGTTGGAATAACCAAAGTGGTTCTAACATTGACATCTGGTCCGATAAATGGGTCCCCTCTTCCTCTGACTTCACAGTTTCGATCCCTAGGCCGGTTGGATGTCCCTTGCAATCGGTCAATCAGCTCATGATCCCGGAGGCTTGGAGATGGAATCTCCCCCTTATCCATCAGTGGCTTGGGCCTGTGAATGTTGACCGTATCTCCCTCATCCCTATTGGGAGGCCGGGTAGCACGGACAGGTTGGTCTGGCACTTTTCTAACTCTGGGGACTTCTCCGTCTGGTCCGGGTACGATCTCTGCTGCAAAAACGGTAGAAGGGGCAATCCTGCTCCCTCCACTCCCTCCTCTTCCACATGCCATTCACCAAAGGCTATTAAATCCATTTGGAACTTAATTGCTACACCAAAAATCCGACACTTCATGTGGAGAGCCTACAGCAATGCCCTTGCAACCCATGAAAATCTCAAGAAAAGGAGGGTCTTGGGCCCTTCTCTTTGTGCTCGATGTGGTGAAGAACAGGAAACTGCTGAACATTCTCTTTTTCTGCCCACCTGCCAGGGCAGCCTGGTTTGGATCTCAGTTTGGTTTTCGGTTTCTTAAACAATGTTTTAGAGGTTTTAGATGGTGGTGGGATCATGTTTGTATTCATTTACGTTTATGTTCTAAAAGTCTCAGTTGTATTGCTTTTCTTTGTTGGGAACTCTGGAAAAACAGGAACACTTTTGTTTTTCAAGGTCGTTCTAGGGAGCCATCTCAGATCGTTCAGGACTCTTTGCGGGGTTTTTTTGGAGATTTTTGACCGGTAGGGATCCTCTCTTCCTTTTGGATGCCCCAACCCGTCGGGTGTGGCTCGTAGGTCCCCTCCTCCTAGGGGGGCTGTCATGATCAACTCTGACACTGCTTGGAAGACTAAGGATGTCTTGGCTGCGGCTGTTGTTGTTGCGAGGAACTCTTTTGGATCGATTGTCGGGGGTGGTGCGGCTCATTCCCCGCTTCTTCTCCTCTTGTTGCGGAGGCCCTCGCTTTAAGGGCGGCCTGTTTTTTGGCAATGACTCATGGTTGGAGTTGCATTTCTTTTGAATCGGATAGCAAGGCTCTCATCGATGCTATTCATGCGAGGAACTTGGGTGCTTGGGGGATCCATGCTATTGTTGATGACATTTGCTCTTGTACTTTTTCTTTTTAGTCTTGGTCTTTTGTTTGGTGTCCTAGAAGTTGTAATATGATTGCCCATTTTATTGCTAATGGGCACTTCTTGGGTAACTGTCTTCATGATTGGTGGAGCTGTCCCCCCACACCCCCCCCCCCCCTGTCTGATCTTGAATATTCGGATGCTCAGGGAATTTAATTTTGGCCTTGGGCTTTGTTGTGTTCAAAAAAAAAGAGAAGGGTAAAAAATAATAGGGTTATTTACTCCTGAGATCTACATATTTTTTCTTATTATGTCAATTATAATCACTGGACTTTTTATTGTGTCATTTAGTTCTTCTATAATTTATATTATGTCAATTTAATCCTTCGGACTTAACAAAAAAACAACCATGTGGTTAAATTTAAGTTAAATTATTTACATCACGTTAGATGCAAATAAATCCCTATAAATCCACATGTTAACTCAACAACAACAACAACAATAACAGTCCGAGTGCCAAAGGGGCTCCCGCACGAAGCAGGGTCGGGGGGGGGGGGGGGGGGGGGTGGATGTACGCAGCCTTCCCCCTTCCTAATGGAAGAGAGGCTGTTTCCGATGACCCCCATCCTGAAAATCGAGTCGTCATGAGAACATTGTAACCTGGAGACCAAGGAATACACAAAGCATCAGTTTAGGACACCGTGTTAAACTAGCAGTATACAATATACCACACAGAAGGCAACTACAAGGCACATAGTAGAGTATAGAGGTGGAAAATTCAATCCGACCCAAAAACCGACCCGAAAAATCCACAAATCGACCTGACCCGAGCCGAAAATATGTAGTAAATAATTGAACCCGAAACTAAAATGACCCGACCTGTTTTTTACCTGACCTGAAAATAACCCGATCCCAATTTGACCCGACCCGACCGACCATTGACCTGAACCAACCCAACCAAACTAACTTGAACCCGAACCCAACCCGACCTAAAAGCTAAATTTACTCAAGGCCTTTAAATTCAGTCAGAATTATTAGTTATCAGAAGTACAATTATACTTCATAATATATTATTGAGCACCTATATTAATGATATAATAAATATATAGGTAAAAATATAAATTATTTGGTATAATTTGAACTTTTATAACTTGCTCATACCATCAAGGCACTAAATATTAGGATTATGAAGACTTGAAACATATACAACTTGACCCAAGATTGACCCGAACCAAAGACCACTCAAAATTAAAGTGACCCGAACCCGAAGTAACTTGACCCAGACCCAACCCGACCTGAGTATAGGTAAAACCCGAAAGTGACCCAAGCCGGAATGGGCCGATCCGAGCCCAACCCGACCCAAGTTTATTGTAAACCTGAAATGACCCAAACCAGAATGGGTTCACCTAAACCCGACCCAAATGACCCGATTGCCACCTCTAGTAGAGCAAATAGTACACGGCCAATAATTGGCAAATAAATTGGGAAGCAAAAAAACAACAGATAAGTGTACTACCTGGGGTTATGACTGTCTAGAACTCTTACACTACCAGTCACTTACCGCACTACTCTACGCTACCACCTCCGCTACCCCTATACTAGCCCTCCATCGCGCTCTATCTAACACCTCCGCTACCACATGTTAACTCAATATAACACAATTTATGACCAAATTATTTAAAAATTTATTAGTAATTTAATATAAATATTAATCTAATAATCAAACTGACATTATATCAATTATAAATAAACTAAATTAATAAAATTAAAAATATAAAAATTAAATTAATACAATAGATCAATAATGGAGCTACAATAACTTTGAGGCGGTAAAAATAATTTTAAACCATAAATGTGAGAACCCCAATTGTACCATCCAATGAGAAGGCTACAAATGCGTGTTAAATGCTGACGGTGCACAATGGGACCACAATAATTTTGTTCATTTTGTCAAAGCTCTTAAAAACATTTTAAAATAATAAAATATTTAAAAAATATATTATTAAATTATAATATAGTTTTTTTTTTATTTTTGCCACAAAATTATAATATAGATATAACAACAACAACAACAACAATAAACCCAATGCCTGCAAGAGCTCCCGCAAAAGCAAGGTTTGGAGGATAGATGTACGCAGCCTTCCCCCTTCAGGGGCTACCCGAAAGAGAGGCTGTTTTATATATTATAATATAGATGAATTCATATATTAGCTTACCAAGTTATAGTAAAGGTAGTTGAAAAAAAGGTTATTTAAATATAAAGTACTTTTAAAACCTCTAAATATAAGGCAAAAATTAAGTCCAGTTAGGAATGACAATTGGATTCGAATCTATTGGATATCCGTCCAATTTGATCCATTTATGATGGATTTGGACTTGAAAAATGGATTTTAAATGGATTTAAATTTGAATGTTGATAAATGAGTTTTGGGTCGGGTTGGATTTAGATGACATTAAATCCAACCCAGACCCGATCCAAATCTGACCCGAAATTATATTTAGTGTATAAGAATTATTTTTAAGAGTTTTTTAAATGGTTGTTTAATATTATATTTTATAATTATACATATTAAATAATAAAAAAAGACGTAATACCAAATATTTACTTTTAAGGTACAATTATTACATTATTATTATATATATTAATAATTCATAACTATAATATTATAGTTTTTTCTAGGGTTTAAATGAGTTATAAATTTGGATCGGATATCCATTTCACCCGATGGATATAAATTTGGGTTGAATTTTTATAGGATAGATAAGTTTTTTTGGATTTGGACTGAGCTGGGTTTTTTTAAGTTGGATTTGGATGAAAGCAAAATTGATCCAAATCTGACCTATTGCCATTTTTAAATGCAGTTCATGGGTACTGCACCTAATCAGTACCCTAAAATATTTGATAAATGTATTAACAAACTTCAAAGTATAAGAACTAATTTTTTTTTTTTTTTAATTGAAAAACTATTATCGAACCAAATATTATCATATATTATGTTGAATTTACTATTTAAGATAGCAAGGCTTATAAATAAAGGGACCTCAACCCCCCTCTATAGAGGAGAGGCAAAATGTGGATCCCTAAACTCGATATCCTTGTACTCCTCTCGATCCTTTTACTCACTTGCATCACTATTACCCGTGCCGACCCCGAGTATGAAGACTCTAACTCGACTTACCCAGATCGCTATCATTTTAACACGCTTCAACACTCTTAATCGATCGTCTACCGGGACCAAATGATACTCTGACTGCTGGTTTAACACTTTTTCTCGTTAATTAGAGAGGAAAACTTGCAATAAAAAAAGACCCAAAACACTACGCCTGAAACACCCGTGTACTCAATGATTAGCGGGCGAGAATACGCCCCAGTATTGCTCAGTTATATCATGGAAAGTGAGAGAGCGACGGACAGAGAGTTCTCTTCCTTGTGTTTTAACAATATTGCTCAGTTATATTAAAATATAGATATTTAATTCAACTGTGGACATGAACGTTTAATTATCATTTCTTTTTAAGAGGAAATCTAAAGATATTATTATTTTATTGTGTGTGATACGAATAACATCAAGAAAACGTGTATTTATCATATTATTGGTAAAGACACGTAGACGCTAATGCTGTTCTACAATGTACGTATTTCTCACAGCGGATGGCGGTTAATAAGATTTATGATTAATTACCTTGCTTATGTAAATGTAATTAACTCCTTACAAATTTGTAAAGCTTATTTTTATTCAATGGATATATAATTTTATTAAAAAATAGCCAATATGTAACAATATTAATAAAATCAACCACTAAAATTACACGAAATACAACAACAGCAACAACAACAACAACAAATACTGTGCCTCTAAGGGCTCCTGCCAAAAATAAAGTCTGGGATTAAAATTACACGAAATATAAATAAGAATTGACATGGTACAAGCCCCAAAAAAATTTATTGAGGGCAAGGATCCAGTGCTGTAGATTGTTGGCAGCACTGGTACTGTGAGAGTATATTTTTTTTAATTTTAAAAATTATTTAAATTATATTATATAAAATATTTTAAAGAGGGAGTTTATTTTTTTTTTTTAAATTTAAATTATTTTGATATATATAATAATTTTAATTAAATAATAAAATATAAAAAAAGCAGTTCCTATGCAGCTGAAAGACTCATCGCATGGGATCTTTACCTATCACAAACACAACATGATACGACATGACAAGATATCTATACCGAAACATTCTGAAATGCCTGGCAAAATGTACAAATTTAGCAACACCACCTGCTTTGGTGGTTTCACTTTCCATGGCATCCACTTCTCCCTATTCTCCTCTTATCTTATCAATCTCAATTATTTCATTGAACTGGGAAAACTCGTGATATGAAAATTAATATTTTATAATAGGAAACTCGAGTGACACAGATACGATGTAGAAAAAGAAAAATAACATAAAAATATCCGTAAAAATTATCCAAAAAGCAAACAGCTAAAACGCTAAACAAAGAAATATGCATATTCAGCAACAAAAATAAAAATTGTAGTAAAAAACTAGACTAAGACAATCCTCCCAAAAAAGCTCCTAATATAGACAAGTAACAACATAGTTCACAGGACTATAGTAAACTGTTCGAGTTAAAAACGTTGATATAATGATTTTATCTTTCAACTTTTAAATAAGAGATTTTTGGTTTAAAATTCATGTAAAGAAAGTAGTGAAAACTATTCAACCCAGACTCAGTAAGGGGTACAAACGATAAACCTAGTGTTATACGAGAATAACAATAAATTTAATGCCTAAAAGGTTTCTACTAAGGTAGGATCGAGGACATTAAAATATATATAGTTTTATCCTATATAATCCTACCCTGAAGGAAGGCTGTGTCTGAATTTTTCTGAGGGCCCAACCCTGACATTAGGTAAATGTAATCAACTCCTTCCTACATTTTCAAGATTATACTAATAATTTATATTAATAAGTTATTTTTTATCATTATACTAATAATTTATTTGTTAAAAATGTACCCATTCTTTATTTTATAAAAAGATCTTTCAACATTACATAACAAAATAACTCCCACGGAAAAAAATACAGATCTTCAATAAACATATATTGTTCATATAAAAAAGCTAAAAAAATATGAAGTGAAAACAAATAAATAAAACGTGGCTAACACCCTTTTGTCCTCTTGGTTGGAATGCTTTATATCATCCTCGAAGTCTCGGGTTCGAGACACCTTCCTGCCATTCTATATAATGACTTTACCGACTTAAAAGAAAATAACATAAATAAATCAAACGTACAAAAAAATACAAAAGTAAGGCGATAACAAACATAATATGATACAACAATTCATGTTAAAAACAGATAAATCAAACGCGATCTTAACTGTAAGTTTATTTCCACCACTTTTTAAAAATCTATTATTATCATCAACAACAACAACAACGACCTAGTGCTTGTTAAAGGCTCCCACCACGGCGGGACTCAGGAGGGTATTGATGTACGCAGTTTTCCCTTACAATGTACTACTGTATAGGAAAGCTATATCCAAAAGCATAAACATTTTTTGTTTTTTAAAATCTATCAATCTTTTCAAAATACAAACACAACACGATCACAAATATAATATGATACAGAAATTAATGTTGCCCCCACAGCTTCGATTCCCTTTCAAAATGTCAAAACTGGCCTTATTAAAAATAGTTAAATAAAACACAATCTTACCTTTGTTAGAAAATAATACAAGCTAAACTTAAGTGTTATAGGAAAATATTCTAACCGTGCCTATTTACCCGCCGTTTACCGTTATTAGTCGTTTAGGGTCATAAAAATTGTGACCGTTGGGAATTAAATGACAACATATAGCCGTTGAAATTATTACATCCATTTATAGCCGTTGGAATTCATTACAGTTGATGACTTAATGCTTGTTACCGTTTATAGCCGTTGCAATTCATTACAGCCGATGACTTAATGCTTGTTACCGTTTATAGCCGTAGGAATTCATTGCACCCTTTTTTGTTTAATACTTGTTATCGTTGTCTACAATATATATATGCCATTAGCTATAACAACTAGATATATTCACTCTCTCCCTTCCTCTGTCTCTCTCTCTCTCTAGGTTTTTCTCTCCTAAAATTTGGGCAAAGTTTAAGGCACTCCTACCCGACAATTAACGAGTGCACATTAAGAGTCGGATCGCGTTACTCCTGGAGGATAGCCGCTGGTTATACTATGTGCACCGGAGCAGAGGCGAAATCGTCTTTTAGGACAGTGGCCTTTACCATGACGCGATATCATCGTTTTTTATAAGATCTTTCCAACTACTCTCTCCTTCGTTGAATGTTCTAATTGCTCGTCGGTATTCTAGCCTCTTCCCCCAGTTTCGGTATTATGTTGAGTACTGTCTTTAGATATTTTGCTGCCTATTTTTACAACAATTTTACGTAAGTGTGTTGACTGTTCCATTAATATTTTTTATAACAATCTAAAACACGATTTGAATGAAAAAAATTAACATCAAAAATTGATAAATGGGTCACAGAGACATACCAACAAGCACATAAAAAGAGATGGAAAAAAAAAAATTATTCCCTGTTCTCCGTGCCCTCTTGGTGTTATGTGTGAATCACACTGATAAATGGAACAAAATCGAACGAACTAGAAATTAAAATATAATAAATTTAAATACTCATTGATTATCCCCTTGAAAGATGGTCGTACTATACCAAGAACTAGGGTAATACCGGTGCTATTGTTTTCAATTTGATTGTACTTTTAGGATTTGTTTTATGATTTCATTCATTAGTATGAACGCGATTCATCGATTTGAATTGAATAGTGTAGTTGTTGTGGTGAATCCTATTATCTACGAACCTTGTGTTAATGGTGGGTCTAATGGTTTGGATCAATGGATTAAATAATCTGATGCATAAACTGAATGGTGAAGAGTTTTCTTTTAGTGTGCGTCGTTTGTTCCTCGAAATAAAAATAATAATATAAATAAAAATTTGAATTGATGTTAAAATGGGCTAGGGCACATGTTTTTAAAGTTCGAGTATGGAAATATTGTCTAAATTAAGTAGACATACCTTTTAATAATCTAAATTCTGTCATTTATATTCCTGTGATATGTATGCTAACATCTATGACAATGTTGTCTCAAATAAAAATTTGCACTCTGATTTGTAGCTTCATTCTTGCATATGTAGCATAGAAAATGATACACTTAACTGAGTTCCATTGTCTCATGTGGCGCACATATTAAGTTGCATATGTTTTTTAGATAAACTCACATTCATATGCCTTATGCCTCAAGCTAGCGAAATGTGGGGGAGTATAGCCTAGTAAGATAATAATGATAATTTTGCAAGAACTTGTGTGGATTGCATTAGTTTGGACTTCTAAAAGGAGAATGTAAATTATATTGGTTTTTATCTAGTTAGGATGAAGTAATGATACTCCATCCTAATAGAGATACATAAAAGACATAATCTCAGGTGTTTAAGTAATTGCCAACTTGAGTGTAAGATAGAAGAGTGACATGAGAGTTTGAGGTGGAGGTTTCTTTGTTGTTAAACATGATTATTAATATGTTAGATCATGAGGTATGTTGATTCTAGTCTTAGAGAGATTACTAATCATTCACGAAAATCCATAGACATTCTTAAAGGGTGTAAAACCAATTGGCAATAGAGTGGGCATTCAAAAATAAATTGAAGGTTAACGGCTAAATTAAGGTTAAAACTAGTGATCAAAGAATAGACCCAAAAACATAAAATTGATTTTTGGAATGACTAAGTACTAGATCCGAAGAAGGACATGAGCCCGATATAATGGGTATGAGGCGGTGGTGGTTACCCGCGGGGTACGCCTTGTTGCCATCCCCGAAAATATAGAAGCATTTGAAAGAACTTGCAGAATCAAGTGCATATATGTACTTTTTACACGTGAAAAAAAAGTTGAAATATTTTTCCCAAAAAGAGATTTAGGAGATTTCAATTGGGAAATGGTGTTAAGTAAAATTGTAAATTAATTCAATCTGCATAAAGCAGCCTTGCAATTTGCAAACTACCAATTTCGAATCCCGGCCCTCAGAAGTAAGATGTCAAGAGAACTTGAATATTATCTACGAAAATGAGAAAGGAAAAAGTAAATCGATGCTAAATTCAAGAATGGAGTCTTGAACCTAGAATTGGCAATTATTAGGTTAGGCATGTCTAACTGCACATCTAGAATCCCTTGTGTTGGTAGAGCATGGTATCTTGGAGTTTTAACCATCAGATTAACATTGTATGTGAGAGTTGTTTTCTTGCATATATTTGAGTGACCTATTGAAATAGTTGATCATTTTAAATGGCTAATAGGATTTGTGAGTTCTTGGAGATTTATGTGTGATTTTGTGTATTAATCTCCATGTTAATGTGTCTCGTGTATTTTTCATGGTTGTGTTTGAAGTATTGTGAACATGTTGTTACATGTTACTTGAAATGATGAAAATCATATTGTTTTAAGTGTTGAAACATGTCCTTTTCAAGCAGAATGTGCTTCTACATATTGTTTTAGCTATATGTTGTTGTCCATATTGTCATATATAGATTGTGGACTGTAAGATGCTTATGTACATGTTGTTATGGACTTTTACATGCTGGATTTTACAAGTACTGGAGTAATACTTGTTGTTTATGATGTGCAACTACTGTATGTTGTGTACATACTGCAGATTATGACGTTTAGTTTCTGAATGTTGCTGCCCATACTCGTATTTTGCTGGTTTTTGGACTGTTTTATTGAATTTCAGCTTGTGATTGGAAAAAGATGATATGTATGAGTCATATGTGGACTTGTGTTGCCGTTAGAGACTTATTATGCCCTTAGGATCATTGTTTCATGTCTTCTTTTCTAGTTTTTGCGAAAAGGGTAAGGTGCAGATCATATGAGAACCCCGATAAATCATAGACTTGGTATTTAGCTTGTGTCTAGATACCTTGTTTGGGTTATTGTCATATGTTATATGCTCATGTTGGTCATTTGGATGACATACTATATGACCCTAATATTCACTTGATGAGGAGAAAAACGTGGCATCGCGTCATAAGCTAAATACGCTAAAGTGATTGATAGCATTATGGTTTGATGAAAAACACAACACTCATCCTATTATTTCATATGTCAGTGGTAGACCTAGTCTGCATACATGATCCAAATGATGAATATTGAAGTACTCTAGTTAAATTGTTGAGGAATTAGTGAAGTATTATGAATAGGATTTACATTGTAATAGACTCCTTGTTGTGTTGGATATCTGATATCAATGAGAGATATTCTACTAATGACAATGTATTTAGGCTCATTAGTGAGCTATATGTTGTGAAACCTCTCTGAAGCCTGCATTATTTTTTTGTCCTTAAAGATTGGGTTAACAGGTAGAAAAATCGAATGACTTAGGAATATAGTGTGAGACATTCCATTGTGGGGGTTGGAAGAGCACTTGAGAGCCTATGAGATATGTTGTTTGATCATAATCTTTTTGATTATTGTGTTTTTGCCAATGTTTGCTAGTTATAGCTAGCTCATGGAAATTGATTATGATGAAAATATTATTTTGGTGACTGTCCAAAGTCAGTGTAAATAGCTTGACGATGTTAGCACTTGGGCTCGAGAGTCTTGCAGAGGCTTGGGTTGCCTTAAGTTGAACTGTAAAAGGCATCTTGTGAATTATGGTCTCTTGTACCTCTTTTTCTTGAGATCACCAAATATTTGATACAATATTTGATAGTACATGGACTACTGTTAATGATAATAATGCATGTACTCTAAGTATGATGAAAATGGGTATATGGTCTTTTGTGACCTAAACTGGTGGTGATCCAATTGATTTGAGATGATAATGTTTCACAATTGTGATGATATATGGATTGACAAGTTTGCGGTATATATTTTTCGTGCTAACTGTGTGTACGATATACGTACGATGTGTACTATTTGAGTACTTGGGGTGGAGCTATGATTTTATTTATATGATATTTGCTCCATTATTATGTTATACCGACCTTTGTTGGAGTTGGCAGGCGATGGAGCTAGTTGTTTAATAGCTCGTTGCAGATACCTTAATGTGGGGGTAAGAACAACTCGTGATTAACGTTGGCAATGGTTAACTCCCAAGTACCGCTTTGTTGCAATACAATGTGAAATGCCATGTATGATGGTTGAGCATAATGCTTTAACCTAACCTATAGTCTATGACGGGTGGTGTGAACACTGCACACTTGATGGGTTTGGCAAGAGGAGACCTATTCGTCTCAGACATAAGATCGTAAACGATTTACTCGAAAGAAAGTAATATCACTAGATTGTGTAAGATCTAAAAAGAACCTTGTGGATCCCCCTTATGGATCCATTGATTGAAAAAAACATCGAGGGGGACGGGACTAAAGTCTATATATGAATAAATTGTGATGCATCCAACCTGGTTTTAACAGGTTCAATGTGAAAAGTCATAGTTTCATTCAAGAAATGCACTGTGTTTTATGTTGTCCCTCCCTATGGTGTGACAGTGCGGAGACGGGTCCATAACCATATATTTGGTGGTGTAAGCAACGCTTGCACTTGATGGACGCTGTCTGTATATTACCGGGGGTGAGGTTGAGCTTTAGCTCTTAATGGACCCATATCCATATGTTTGGTGGTCTGCGGTAACACACACTTGATGGGATCCACCTATGTAGGTGTGGGAGTCTGACCGCTCCCTATGAAGGTTCAAGACTTGCCTTCTAGAGCGCCTATGAATATGCAGGACGAGTGCATGGCCGATAAAACGCGCCGAACCGCATGAGTTTTCATTATGTTACCAAGGAGTAAGGTTGAGCTCTAGTACTTAATTGACCCATAGCTATATGTTTGGTGGTGTGCAGTAGCATACACTTGATGTGATCTACCTATATAGGTGTGGGAGTATGGCTGCTCCCTATGAAGGCTTAAGCCTTGCCTTCTAGAGTGCCTAGCCAAGGTTTGGAGTTTGGTATGTGTCCAAGTGGAAGACTATACAACCCCTTGTGAGGTTCAAAACGAAAGTCACCTAGCAAGATGTTGGTCCTAAACTTGGTTTACACTAGGTGACGATTCAAGTAGCGAGACATCAGCACTGAAAAACTGAACTCCCTTTGCCCAATCTATTCTTCTTTGTTCTCTTCCGCTTGTATCATTTGTGGAGAATTGTTGGAAAAATGATACAGGCTAAACTTAAGTGTTATAGAAAAATATTCTAACTGTGCCTATTTATCGGCCGTTTACCGTTATTAGTCGTTTAGGGTCATTAAAATTATGACCGTTGGGAATTAAATGACAATATAGCCGTTGAAATTATTACGTCCGTTTATAGCCGTTGGAATTCATTACAGTCGATGACTTAATGCTTGTTACCGTTTATAGCCGTTAGAATTTATTACAGCCGATGACTTAATGCTTGTTACCGTTTATAGCCGTTGGAATTCATTGCACCCGTTTTTTGTTTAATACTTGTTATTGTTGTCTACGCTATATATATGCCATTAGCTATAACAACTAGATATATACACTCCCCCCCCCCCCCCCTCCCTTTCCGTTTTTCTCTCCTAAAATTTGGGCAAAGTTTAAGGCACTCCTACCCGCAATTAACGAGTGCATGTTAAGATTTGGATCGTGTTAATCTTGGAGGACGGTCGCCGGTTATACTGTGTGCACTGGAGCAGCGGCGAAATCGTCTTTTAGGACAGTGGCCTTTACCATGGCGCGATATCATCGTTTTTTGTAAGATCTTTCCAACTACTTTCTTCTTCGTTGAATGTTCTAATTGCTCGTCGGTATTCTAGCCTCTTCCCCCAGTTTCGGTATTATGTTGAGTATCGCCTTTAGATATTTTGCTGCCTATTTTTACAACAATTTTACGTGAGTGTGTTGACTGTTCCATTAATATTTTTTATAACAACCTTAATTTCTTTCCATCACCTTTTATGTCTTGGTCCGATCCCCGTTGTTCCTTGTCCACTCCAAATTCTCTCTAGTGTTAGTTTAGTCATCTACCGCCTATTAGTTTTCCTTATAATTTTCTCGCATCATGTTTTCATGAACTGGATTTTGTATTGTTTTTGCCTTTTTGATCTTACTGTCTATACGAGTTGATATAAATCTTATTTATATAAATTGCTTATTTTATATTACAACTTAGTCGTTAATTATTGGGAGAAAAAAAAAAAGCAAATGACAAAAATAATATGATGCGACATGTATAAAAATAGCAAATTTTATTGTTTACTTTCCATAGCAACCACTTGTCCCTATATTCCGATGTCTTATTACACATTAGTATCCTAAAATTTAATAAACTAAATTTTTTTTAATTTATAAACTTTATTAAATAATTTTTTAATCCATAAATTTGAATAAAATAATATTTTGATGTACAAACGTAACACAATCACAAATATAATATACAACAACAACAACAGTCTCAGTGCCTCGCTGCTCCCGCAAGAAGCAGGGTCTGGGAGGGGTGATGTACGCAGCCTTACCCCTTCCGCCTGAAAAGGAGACTGTTTTCGGGGACCCCCACAATCACAAATATAATATAATACGACAATTAGTGTTGCCCCGACGACGTCGATTCCCATGCAAAATGTAGAAAAATAGCATTTTTTTTTGTAGTTTACTTATCAACACCCCTCCCTATTCCGGCGTCCTACCATTTCTGCCTCAATTATTTATGTTATAGGATTGTGGTTCTAGCCATTAATATATTAAATTCAGTACAACTTGGTCTACTGGTGAAGATTATTGAGGGGTAAAAAAATTATTTCGAAATTGAATCCCGCCAGTTACAATTTCCATCCTATCCTTACTAACTAAAAAAACATTAGCATAGTGAAAACTATTCAACTCAGACTCAACTTGTTGTCGGTTAAGACATCGGTTGAACTCGAACCTATTTTGGTAAGCTTTGAATTAACTTCGTTTTATCTAGGTTGATTAAACTCGTTATTTGTTTGAACTTGATGCAGCGCGTGATAGGAAAAATTGGGCAACGGAAAGGTTCAACAGCCTTCCCTTTTGAATTTTATTATTACTGAAATAAAATTAACAAAAGAGATTTATAAGCTTGTTTCTCACATGTCGAGAAATAGAGGTTACAAAAAGGAAGAAAATAATTTATTGGAATTCTAATTGGATATCTTCTAAACTAGCATAACCTCCCCTTATACAGATGAGGGATTCTAATATTCAATTCAAAATCAGATCTAAACCGAATTAAGAAAATAAATTAACTAATAAAGGATAAATCAAAATTAAGGAAAGAGATAATTTGCCGAGTCAAAAATCAGCCAAAACCGTCCTTGAATCAAGTTGGAAATCTCGTAAGGCCTTCAACCGTGTTTGACCATGGTGGCGCCAAGTACTCACCCTGCGTGATCCTGCCATAGGCATCCTTCCGCCAAGCCGAGGCCTAGGTGTCTCAGCTCGCTGCATCAGAACTTAGCTTGTTTAAGCTCGAATTTAGCTTAACTAGTGACATTTAGTTTATAATGTCAAGGACGAAGGTAGGATGATTTAGACTCGTTTTAACTCATGAGCTTTTACACTCGAGTTTTACTACACTTGATCTCAACTCAACTTACAATAAATAATTTTTTATAATGAATACTGAATTGACAAAGTTAAATAAATTTAGGGACCACACTTACTGTCTAACAAAGGTAAAATGGAACGTTTATCTGAACTTTACATCCAAAATAAATATCCTCGTTTGGTTACTAAATGAATTGAATTCATATAAAAAGTTGTATTTTCTAGGAATTCACTTCTCTTGTCAACTTTTCAGGAAGTAGTATAAAAGTATTTGGTTATCCATAGGAGAAATAGAACTCCTGAAAATTTAATTCCTATATTTTGTTTGGTTGATGCAACAACTTCTCATAAAATTCAATTAAAATTTAAATGACTATTATATCTATGGCTAATCTTCCACTTTCCACTAAGGAAGGATAAGTTGATAGATGGACGTGCAATTAGAATTTTGAAGGGTAACAACAACAACAACAACAAAAAATTCAGTACACCAAGGGCATCCGCTTGAGCAGGGTCGAGGGGATAAGATGTACGCAACATTACAGGTTGTGTCCGCAACCCCCAACCCTAAAAACAAGGGTAAAGTTGTTATATTTACAAATTACAATGAATAGGATTGTAACATAAATTAAAAGTTACTAAGAAAGTAGAACTTATCCAGAGAGCTAAATAAGTTACTTCATGCATTTTGAAATAATTAGAAATTTCTACTTCCCGCATTTTGTCTACTTCTAAGATACCAACTAAGAGCCAAAATTCACACTTTCTATAAATCGCAACTTTTCACATCTAATTTCCATGTACCTAACGAGGCCTTAGTAACGTATTTAACAAATGTCACCACGGCCAGTCCTGACATTTCTGGGGTCTCAAGCGGACATTTCAAAAGGGGACCCTTTATATGTAATAAAATTCTAAAAATTGTAACATTAAAACTTGTTAATATTAACAACTAAAACTTTAAAAATACAATTCTCTAAAATTTGGACCCTTAAATTTTGGAGGCCCAAGCGGGTACTTGAATTGCTTGGGGTTATGTCCGGCCTTGAATATCACTCACGTGTACAATGCCGACGGTACATAATGGACCCATGATAATGTCATTTATTATCAAAAGGATATGAATTACTACTGTAACTTGTAATAAATATAAGGTCATAAATTTATTTACAAGGACCTTGATTCAATGGCAGAAGGCAAGTGAGGAATAGAGTGTTGCTTTAAGTCAAAAGGTCTCAAGTTTGATTTTTCTCTTGGAACTTTCCCCGAGAAATCCTTGACTTAACTGGCTCTTGTGCTGTGTGGGTTGCTACATGTGCGCCAGAATTTACTGGGTAACTGGGTTTCTTGTTAGGAAAAAATATAGATGTATGTGGAAGGGTACCTAAAAAATAGTTGTGACAGTATAAAGTACCTCAAAAAAAAATTTCAAACCGTAAATTATCTAAAAAATATATTATCAAATCTCAAAGTCACTAACTAAACTTTGATTTTTTTTATTTTTTATTTTTTAAAATTTACAATAGCAAGGCTTTATAAATAGAGGGACCCCATCCACACAAAGAACATCCAATCTCCCTCTAGGAGAGGCAAAAATGGATGTCTCCAAACCCAATATCCTTTTACTCCTCTCCATCCTTTTACTCACTTGCTTCGTGGTTGCCCCAGCCGACTCCGATCATGAAGACTCGAACTCTACTTACCCAAATCGCTATCATTTTAACACGCTTCAAGACTCTTATTCTATCGTCAATCGGGACAACCATCCCACTGACGATCCATTAATCAACGTCACCACTTATCTCCCAACCCACCGTAGGCCGAGACCTCCGCGCCCACCCCCACGTCCCCCGCCGAGGCCACCGCCACCACGTCCCCCGACACCAAGGCCACCGCCGCCACGTCCGCCAACACCGAGGCCACCGCCGCCACGTCCCCCGACACCGAGGCCACCGCCGCCACGTCCCCCGACACCGAGGCCACCGCCACCACGTCCCCCGACACCCAGGCCACCGCCGCCACGTCCGCCAACACCGAGGCCACCGCCGCCACGTCCCCCAACACCCAGGCCATCGCCCCCACCTCCCCCGACACCAAGGCCACCGCCGCCACGTCCGCCAACACCGAGGCCACCGCCGCCACGTCCCCCGACACCGAGGCCACCTCCGCCACGTCCCCCGACACCAAGGCCACCGCCGCCACGACCCCCGGTATGTTGTTGTTGGTGCCCACCACATGAAATCTGTTGTTGCTGGTGTCCCGCTGGTGCCACTCTCCGAGGTTACCCGATGACGCCACGTGTTCGAACCCCATTATCCCATTTCCCTATGTAGTTCATATGTAAGAATTAGGAAGATATATCTTCCCTTATGTTGGGCTAGAATAAGGTAATCATGGTTGTTATATGTATAAATAAGCGAGTTATTATTGGTTCGGTTACGAGTTTGGACGAGGTTAATTTCTGATCATGTCAATTTTAAGTTGGGCCAAAATCAAGTCGAGTTAGTCTCCAATTCAGGGCGACCATAGGTCAGGTCAATCTCGAGTATGGTCGACCTTGGATTAGGTTAATCTCAGATTGGGTATGCCATACGTTTGGTCTGGTTTCAGGTTAACGTTATTATGATAATCTATTTTTCTTAATATTTCTCTCTCATAAATGAAATTGTATTATTTTCGTATATTATTTGTGTTGGGAAAAATCACATAATCGAGCACAAGCAGAAGTAAAAAACAGCCAAAACAATAAAAAATCAACACCGATATTTTTACGTAAAAACCCTCCCTCAACTAGAGGAAAAAAACCATGGGACCCAAATGGGTGCCTCATCTACTGTAAAGTGTAAAAAATTACAATCTCTAATCATAACCCCCCAAACCTCATTTTACAATCTTCATCAACATTATCAATACCAATGTGGCTATTGCATGGTAAATCACCAATCCTCTCCCAATGTAACTTTGAATGGCAATCCACTAGTCCTCGAATCAAAGTAGCTTTGCACGGCATATGCCACCATCCCTTCAAGAATGTAGCTTTGAACGGCAAGCCACCAATCCTCCCATAACCCAGCTCTGGATAGAGGAAGTCACAAAAATTCTCTCAACACTCCAATAAGTCACCCAAACATGACTCTCTTCAAATTTGAGAAAACTCACTCAACATTAAAACCTCACAAAACACTCATACACATTTTTTCACATACCCTTCTCCTACTCGGGTGCCCCCGAGCACCCCATTACAAAACTCCGACACTCTTTACATTTTTTTTATCCACCGTCTACGCACTATTTACACTTCACCCACGTTAAAAAAAAAAAAAAAAAAAAAAAAAAACATAACATAGTCAAATTTTAAAACACAAAATATTTTTGGTAAAAAGACAACTCACTTTTTTTCCTTTCTTTTTAATCTTTCTATTTTCGTGTAATATCTTTTCACCTTTTTTTTTCCAGATTTTTCTTTTTCTCTTTTTTATTCTTACATATATTAATTTTGAGGTAAAAAATATACCCAATAATTTGAAATTGACAATATAATATCAAATTGTAATGAATCTTCTTATATATATTGTTGGAATTGTATTCCACTTTACCACTTTTCAATAAAAATTTATCAAATTCGGGAAAAGGGTACTTGATCAATAAAATTTCAAAAGTTCAGGGTACCTAACTGAAAAATTCTTAAACCTCTAGGTACTTCATTGTTATTTTGAAAAGCCAGGTTCCGTAATTGATAAATTGTCAAACCTCAAGATACCTGAGTGATAATTTCGCAAATAATAATCCAGAAAAAAAATATTTGGAGCACGTTTAGAAGTAAAAAGTAATTTCATTTTTTATTTTCAATCTTTTTAATATGGAAAATACATTTTGGAGTTAAAAATCTTTAAGAATCTGGTAACATTAAAAACTGAAAAATGTGTTTAAGTGATCCCTTTTTTTTTCAGTTTTCTGAAAATTAGAAAATTTAAGCATAACAATACTTGTAACTCTAGAAACCTGATAATCTGATACAAACGCGTTTTAAACAATTAGGATAACCAATCAAAAAATAACCAGTACGAGTACATCTAATTTGGAAAGTTGGGATATCAATTTAGGCATAAAAATCAATATAAACCACTTCGAATACACAATTTTAAAGTGAAACAAGAATATTTAATAAATCAAACCTTATAATATTAATGTGTAATTTATCTTATCTTATATTTAAATAATATATACATTACGAGCGTTTGCAGTGGTTGGGGCCTTTCGTTCAGTGGGTCTTGCTTAGTGGGCTTAAATTCAAATAGGCCTTGTTTGGTGGGCCTACAAGCTTTAAAATTAAATATTTTAAATAGATCCTTTTTATATAATGATATTTCATTTAAAAATATAAATAAGGATGCAATAAATTATAAAAATCTTAATCAAAAAAATTATTAATATTATTCACAATTCATGCTTTAAACATAACTGCAAAAATAATTACCTCTGGCATCGCCGCCAACTTTGGGCCCTAAACGTTTGCTTGGATTGCTGTATTCAAAACTTCAACGACTATTGTGTTTATAGTTTTACTCGGACATTATATTATATTTTTTACAGATTGGTTAGGTGGCGAGGGGGAAAACGCCCGTAGCGGGAATCGAAACCAAATGGCACCTCTGGCCCATTGAGTTTCCACCCACTAGACTATGTCCTTGAAGGACCGACATTATATCATTTTCTTTTAATCCTTTTAGAAAAAAAAACAAAAAAAATTGCAACTTCGTTTATAAGATAAAATATGAATAAACGTACTCCGTCAATTTAATGCTTACAAGTCAAGTGACCACACATCCGTTTAAATGACAAAAAATGTTATTGTTAGAACAATTATGTGATTTACAAAAAGAGAGCCACATAATTACCTTAGAAATAACGATCTTACTATGAAAATAATAACTTTTGTCATGAAAATAATATTACCATATTTAAATTTATCTCCTTTTATAATACAAAAATATTAATAAATACCACTAATTTCACCTAATTTACATATCTAATTAAATATCATTAAATTATACATTATAGAATATAATACTATATTAATATATTTATAAATTAATAATTTTATTATATATTAAATATAAAATTAGATATATATTTTAAAAATATATAATGTGATATTCTTACAAAAATTCATATTGAAAAGTTGATATTTTCACTTAATTACCCCAACTTTTTAATTTTTTTTAAAAACCACCTTAAAAAGTCTAATTTTTTTAATCAATCATCTTAAATCATTATGTTAACTATCCGTTAAATATTACATGATTTTCAAGTGGATTTTAGCTGGCTTTTTATTTTCACTTTTTTTGAGTGCACATGCAGCATCAATTGAATTCAAAATTAGTCAAGCAGGCAATGCATTCACTGTAAAAAAATCAACTTTTCCAAAAGTTTAAGCTGATGGGTGAAGTCCCAGGAATAGTTTTATACTCAAACATGCCCCCACATGAATGCCTATTGGGCTTAAAGCGTGGTAATTGCACAGGTCCATCTTATACCTTATGCTTAAATTATTTTTAATATTAAAAGTGGGGGCTATTAAGTTTAAACTCATGACCTCTTGATCATCAAAGCTCTGATATCATGTCAAGGAACCACCTTTCCCAAAAGTTTAAACTGTGGGTGAAGTGTCAAGAATAATTTTATACTTTAACATTTGCATTCCCCTCATTTAAGAGTTAAAACTCCACGTGTGAGTAAAAAATGTGAATCCCACATCGAGGTTATAGGAAAGAAAAGACTAACATATAATCTTAGTAAGTCACTCCATTTATAGCCAATTAGTTTTAAGATGGAACCTCGCTTGGACTTATATGTAGATCTCCTATGTACCAGCTCCTCTCGTCGGGTCAAAAGGCTCTGTAAAATTTATACCCACTCTTACCTAGATTTGATCCCAAGGTGTTTGAAAAAGGTGGGATTCAGACCTTCATGGGGACGGATGTGAAAAATGCTTTGCAAGCTTATTTATCTTAAGTCGTGTTTAATACGTATTCTAAATAAAGTCATTAGCATGTATCAAACAATTGACAATGCGTAGTTCTATACGTTTTATATTCTTTTAGTCATTTATTTCGGGCCAGTTCTATACATTCTCTATGTGTCTTTTAAGCAGAGTCGGACATAACTCCAAGCAGCCCAAGCAACCGCTTGGGACCCTCGAATATTTAGGGGTCCAAAAATTTAGAGGATGTGGTTTTTGAAGTAAAAATTATTAGTATTAATAGGTTTTAAGAGAAATGCTATTATATATGAATGACCCATTCGAAAATTTTGCTTGGAGTTCCAAGAATGTCAGGATCGGCCCTGCTTTTAAAAAAAAATTGTAACAATTTGTTCTACAAAATAGAATGTACTATAGAATTTTATCTCAATTTTCAAAAAGTTGCTAACTTTTTTGGCAAACTTCTTAAGACGAAAATCATCGGCGGGCTTGTTTCATAAAAAGTACTTTTATCAGATTTGAGGTTTTTAGCTAAGAAACAAAAGAGTTTTTAAATAGAACCAAAAGCTAAATGCTTTTCGATTTTTGAAAAGTAGAAAAATAATTGATGCAGATCGGAAACGTGGAATCAATTTGAAGACGTCAAGATGGAAATAGCAATTTGGAATCTACCGAAAAGGGAGAGAAAACTAGGGTTATGTGTTGAAAGTTTCGTTGAATGGATGAGAACAACTAGCCAAAAGACTATTTATATGGAGATTAAACAAAATTCTAAAAATGTAAAATTACAAAAATCTCATTATACTATCAGCAAACGTAAAAGTGCCTCAAAAATATGTTTAGAGGGGGAATTTGTGGAAAATAGGCAAGGCAAGCAGCAAAGTGGCTTCAGCTTGGGTTGCTAGTTCCTTCTGAGAGCTTCAATTTGACAGACAATTCGCCTTGTAACTCGTTATGGATCAAAAGTTATGCCCGTTTGAAGTTATCGGGGCAAATAAGTGTTTCCGGCCTACCCGTTTGGGTTTCTGGCAATCCAATTGCTCCATAAACCCTTTGGTTACTCATCGTACATCAATAATGCTTCTCCTTTAAAGCAAAAGTAAAAGCAAGAATTAAAAAGTTTTCGGACAAAAATATCTCTATTTGAAGTTTTTGCAAAAAATGTTTCTAAGAAAACAATTTTTTTATAATTTGACCGAACACGTCTTACATCTCCTCATCAATCGATCATCTCTTCTTTGACAACCATACCCGAATCACGCCTCACTTTTGAGATGGAGGGCTGTAAATGAACCAACCGCTTGATAAACCTTTTTTGTATTTGAAATCAATTAGGACATGCTGGTGTTACTTTGAGAACTCGAGTTTATCAAGTTGAGTTCAAATTAACATGCTCGATACGTTTACCGTAGGCAGTTCTAACAGGAGAGTGCTATTTGTTAATGTTCGCAAATAATTTGATAAGGGATAATTAAAAGCTTAGTAAGGATTTGACTAAAACTTATTAACAGTTGGGATTTATAAAATGATTCGATAATGGCGTGATATTAACTCAAATAACTCGATTCTATAGTAAGTTAGATATAAATAAATGTATTTGACAAATTACTTAGTATTCAAATTAGTTAACCCTTTTTTGTTTTCATTACGATAGGACAACTCAGGTAAAGATCGGGTGAATTTGTTAAAAATTACTTGAATATTTAAGTGCACACATATTTGTTTTTAAAAAATACACCTTATCCTTTCCCGTGTTGCTAACTCAATCATAGAGCTGGCAAAATGTGACCCAATCCAATGACCTGACCCGTTTGACTCGCTATCCGCCCCGACCCGACCCAAACCTGAAAAACTTTAAATTTATTGGGACTCGAACCCAATAATGAACCGACTCGAATTTGATCCGACCTGAACTTGACCGATCCAAGCTAACCCGAAACCCGAAATGACCTGACCCCAGTTAGACCTAACCAAAGTTTGACATGACCCTTGATGACCCGAGACCTGAACCAAATATGTCCAATAATCCAAAATGGTCCAAGTAGAAGACTAACTTATTATTTTTAGTTATAATTTTCAAGGTCGAATATATATATTATCAAAATAATCTGATAAATCAACCTGAAATCTGGCTCGACCCAAGGATGTCCCGACCTAAGGTTAACCCGTTCTGTGGTTGACCCGACCCTTTGTTGACCCTACCCCAGGTCAACCCGAACTCGATTTTGACCCGACCCAAGCCTGATCCAACCAAATTTTGACCCGACTCGAGATAGACCTGACTTAGCATTAACCCAATCTGAACGCGACTAGACTCGACCCGACCCGACCCAATTGTCAGGTCTACTAAATCATAGATATCCATGTGGATTTAGAATACTTTTGTGAGTCAAGTGGAAATTTTCAACACTGAATTGGGCATGGTCAACACGATGTCCAAGCATGGCATCTGGTCAGAGTAGGTCGTGATGTTTTTGAAGTTTCAAGCGAAATTCTAAAAAGAGTACTTTATATACAAAAAATTATAATAAAATTTAGGAATATTAAGAATTAGTACTTTAAAATCATAATTTCAAAAATCTGGGGCCTGCAGTTATTTGGGTAGCTTGGGGTTATGTTCGGCTCTATATCACGTGCTATGGCTACATATAAGAATGTAAAATTGATTGTTTGTCTGACTCTTTTTTGTTAGGATTGTCTCAACATTACGCTTTGTGTGTGGGATGGGGGGAATAATGAGGTTGTTAGGAAAATCTAACCTTGACAAATCTAGTATTCACGATACCAATTTGTAATATGGATACTTGATGCGGAAGCATTAACCCTAATCACTTGATTCGATTCAAATAATATGACTCACACAAAAGAGAAGTAAACAAAATAGGTAAAAGGAAGATCAAATAAAACAACACACAATAATTTACATGGAAACCCCTCTTCAATCGAGGGGCAGAAAACTACGGGCGGAGATGGAGATTCTTTATTGAGTATGAATAATGGAAGGATTACAAAGACACTTCTTCTGAACGAGATCTATGATACAAACCGGCTTCCACCCATGCATCAACAAGATGTGCCACCTCATCCCCCTTCTAGAATGTTCCCGACTGCCACCTCACCCCCTCCCCTACTTGTATAAATAGAGAGTAGTGGTAATGTAGAGAGTATGCAAAAAATATGATGTAGAGTTATTGAGCTCAAGTCTCTCTCTCCCTCCTTGTTCTCTCTATTTCTCCCCCCTTCCTCTTATGTAAAACCTCTATTGTTGGAGCTTATCCTATTAAATACTATATTTAGCTTGTGATTCCATTTGGTTTGTATCAATTGGTATCAGAGCGAGTCGGTCCTCGGCCACCGTAACACTGCCGGAATCATCACAACGTCACTGTCATCTTCATCGTTCCCATCACCACCGCTGCCGTCGCCGGAATCTCTCATTGTCAGCATCGTCATCGTCACCCTTACCATCATCTCCGTCACCTCTTCACTGTCACAAAAAAAAAAAAAAAAGAGAGAGCCCCAACAATCCACTATCAACCTCCTCCTCATCATCATCAACCGCACCCTCACCTCACAATCGCAGCAACTACATCGCCTGCACCCCACCTCTGTTTTTGAGCTTCACCAGAAGCCGATCATCACCACCATCTTCACCAGATCGGAGTTCATTGACCTCCTCGTCACCATCGGCATCATCATCAACCTACCCCTCAACCAGCTTCACCATCATCACCCATCATCACCGACTATCAACTATCGCCGCCGCCGAAATCATCATCATCCTCGGTCATCGTCACCCAACCTCACCGCACAACCACAGCAACACCAGAAACGACCCATAACCAACCACGCACCACCACTTTCCGATTTGTCACCCCCGGCAGCTATCAAACCATCAAAACCAGTCACCCACCCTACCCGCACACAAGGTGTTTGACAAAATGCCTTAACCAATTTTTTCCATTTTCTTACCACCAATCAAGTGCAGCTCACAAAGGGTCGCCCAAGCTATGGACTCCTTGACGGCTCAATTCACCAGAAACCCTCAGCTTAACTCAATTATAGAGCTCATGAGGCTTCGCCAAACAGAGAGTGTTGGCGAGTACTTGATCTGGTTTGAGTCCCTAGTGGACAAGTGTTGGTTGACGGAAAGATATGAGATGAAACTGTTCATAGGCGGTTTGAGGGACGAGATAGCAGAAGGCGTCACCATATACATGCCACAAACAGTGCGTGAGGCCAAAATTTTGGCCAAGAAACAAGAACGTAATCTCGCCTATCTAGCGAAGTTAGCTGCAAAGGAGTCTCTCAGTATGGCGCCAATCACGCTGTCGTCAAGCCTTGGGAATGACCGTCCCACCAACCCTTCTATCCAACAGCTTCCACCAACACCCGACACAACCAAGAAGACGCCTGCCCCACTTGTTGAAGATAACGACGTCTCTCGACCTCAGCCGGACCTAGACTCGGGCCCCGACCCTATTCCAGATACCGCCATCATCCCAGCTCTTGGCGTCTCTGGGGATGCCGCCATCTCCATCGCCTCTCCTTCACCGCCAGCTTCATATCAGGGCCTTAACTCCATTCCGGATACCGCCTCCGCTTCACTTCTTGGCGTCTTAGTGAATGATGCCATTAGCCATTCAGTGACGATAAAGGATGGACATCAGATTGTCTCTACAACCGCTTTACTCCCCGCCATCTCAGTGACTCGTACCTCGGTTCCACAGTTATTCTCCACATTCAGCTTAGGGCTGCCGCTCGAGTCAGATCTTCAAGCGCCCCACCAGCTGATTTCCGAGTCTGAGGTTGTGGACACCATTTCCACCCAGCTCCCTCTCGCCCTTCATCTCTTCAGTCGCGAGGAGGAGCGTCACCTGGATGACTTCGCGGATCCCGTACTGCCAAGGTTCCAAAAGTTAGTATTCGACCTGGGAGGAACCTCTACCTTCCAGAGTTGGCTCGTTGTCCGTGACCCTTGCCAGGAAGGAAATGAATTGATAGGAGCCAAAGTGGGATTTGGCGCACAGCAAGACGCCATCCCACTAAGTCCCCACCGCCCAGGCGACTACCTTGCTTCTGATCCTCGAGGACGAGGATCTTTTCAAGGGGCGGTATTGATACAAACCGGCTTCCACCCTCACACCAACAAGATGTGCCACCTCATCCCCCTTTTAGAATGTTCCCGGCTGCCACCTCACCCCCTCCCCTACTTGTATAAATAGAGCGTAGTGGTAGTGTAGAGAGTATGCAAAAAATATGATGTAGAGCTATTGAGCTTAAGTCTCTCTCTCTCTCCTTGTTCTCTCTATTTCTCCCCCCTTTCCCTTATGTAAAACCTTCATTGTTGGAACTTATCCTATTAAATACTATATTTAGCTTGTGATTCCATTTGGTTTGTATCAATCTATGAAAGAATTATGAATCACTTTCTCTTAACTCTCGTAATGCTCTCAAATTGATGACGACGGCTGACCTCACTTTAATTGGATTATGATTGGATGGCGGATCTCTTTGATTGGATACTTAAAACCTACCCCCTAACCCTATATTTATACTAAACGGCTAGGGTTACGCAAAAGAGACTCCCGATCGATTGGCCAAGTGCCGATCGATCGGCCATCTTTTGGCCAAAAACTGAATTTTAACGTAATTCACCCTATCGATCGGACATCCCCCCGATCGATCGGTGACCCTTTGGCAACCCATAGATCCTAAATACATAAATTTGAGGCATATTCCTAACAAACCTCCACCTTGACTCAAATTTCAAAAATAAAGACAATTCTCCACCTTCTCCACAAAACACCCTACACACGGGGTTATCTAGACAAAATACAAAACCTAACCGAGTCCGAGCGATGCTTGAACTTTTTGCTAGGTAGCAACTGAGTGAACATATCTGTGAGGTTATCAGCAATGTCAATCTTCTTCTTCTCTGGATTTGCTCTTGACACATTTTCTGAAATAGCCACCTACTGTTGAACTGTGTTACTTAACTGAAACTAAAATCCCTCTGGCTTATTCACCTGACCTGAATCACTACTAACTGATGACATCTTCTGTAGAGATAGCAATGAAGACTCATCAAACGTGACATCTCTACTCATCAGGAATTGCTTGAAGCGAAGACTCTTCTGCTTCCCATAAATGCCTTGTTCACAAGATATCAGCCCTGTAGACTGACCACACAACGAGCCCCTTTTATTGTGCTCAAACAGACTTGTATCACCTAAATGATCCAATCTCAAGCTCCTTGACTTTGTGATCTTTGGTTCTGTCAACAATGATGATGATGAAGATATCTTAACTGATCTGACAACCTTGGAACCGACAAGCTCATACAATGTCCCTACTCTTCTGCCTTTCATAACTGTAAAAGCATCCTTAACGACCTTTAAAACTCCACCTTTAGCTGTTTATCTGTACCCTTTAGACTCAAGAGTACCTAAAGAGATGAGACTTTTCTTCAAATTAGGAACATGACGAACGTCGCTCAATGTCCTAATAGTGCCATCGAACATCTTAATATGAATTGTTCCTATCCCCAAAACTCTGCATACTACATTGTTAACCATCTGAACAGTTCCACCCTGAATTGACACGTATGTGGTGAACTAGCTTCTATAGGGACAAATATGATAAAAGCAACCCGAATCGAAAATCCAAATTTCTCTAAAACTGGACTTAGGTTCAGACACTGACAGAATATCTCCATTCTCATATTCATCAACACTAGCTTCTGCGGATCTCTGGTCAGACATGTTATCTGCTTCTAGTTTTCTCTTAAGTTTGTAACAGTCTCTCTTAATGTGTCCTTTCTTATGACAGTAATTTACAGGTTAGGTCTTGATGTCTAGACTTAAACTTGTTTCCACTAAGATCATATTCTTTGGACTTAGTTCTTTCTCTCACAAATAAACCACAACCTGAGTTCTGAATGGAGTCGGAAAACTTCTTATCTACTCTTTCTTTACTCAGTAGGTTTCTCTTAACTTCATCAACTGTGATAGATTGCCTACCACTGTAAATCATGCTTTCTACAAAGCCTTTATATGAAGTAGAGAGTGAACATAACAAAAGCATAGCTTAATTTTCATCCTTAGGAGCATTATCCAATTCTTTCAATCCTTGAATAATTGAATTAAACTCATTAACATGATTCTTAAGTGACGTACCTTCTGTCATACGAAACGTGAACAAACAAAGATTAACTGTGAGTTTGTTGGAGACTGATTTGAAATAGAACATATCTTGCAATTTCTCCCGCAACTCCTTAGCGGTCTTCACTTCTAGAACTTCTGTCAAAACGTCATCGGTAAGACATATCTGAAGAGTTGTGAGTGCCTTCTCATCTAACTCCTCCCATTGTGCATCAGATAGACTCTCCGGGTTCTTCTCTTTTCCTTCTAGGGCTTTCTTCAAGCCACTCTGCCTTAGGAGACCCTTAACCCGGACTTGCCACAGACTAAAACTTCCTTGACCTCCGAACTTTTCAACTTCAGTCTTAATTGTGGACGCCATAATATCAAATCGAAATAAACATGGTTCTGATATCAATTGTTAGGAAAAATCTAACCTTGACAAATCTGGTATTCACAATGCCAATTTGTAATATGGATACTTGATGCGGAAGCGTTAACCCTAATCACTTGATTCGATTCAAATAATATGACTCACACAAAAAAGAAGTAAACAAAATAGGTAAAAGGAAGAACAAACGAAACAACACACAATGATTTACGTGGAAACCTCTATTAAATCAAGAGGGAAGAAAACCACGGGCGGAGATGGAGATTCTTTATTAAGTATGAATAATGGAAGGATTACAACGACATTTCCTCTGAACAAGTTCTATGAAAGAATTATGAATCTCTCGTAATGCTCTCAAATTGATGACGACAGCAGACCTCACTTTAATTGGATTCTGATTGGATGGCGGCTCTCTTTGATTGGATACTTAAAACGTACCCCCTAACCCTATATTTATACTAAATGGCTAGGGTTACGCAAAACATACTCTCGATCAATCGGGGTCTCGATCGATCGGCCCTCACTCGGCCAAAAACTGAATTTTAACTTAATTCACCCGATCGATTGATGAGCCCTCGACAACCCATAAATCCTAAATACATAAATTTGAGGCATATTCCTAATAGAAGGAATAGTAGGTTTACCAACAAATTAATAACGGCTAGTCTTATAGAATTGCACACTCTCTTGTAGACTCGTTTATTAATTAATACGTGAATTTCTAACAAAAAAATTATTTTAAAAAGTTTATGAACCAAATGATTTATACATCAAATCTTAAATATTAAAATGTAATTTACTGTAAACAATATGATAGGGTAACGTTATTATTAGAGCAAGATCATAATTTTTTAAGGCAATTTTGTGCCTCTTATTATATATAAGTCACATAATTACTTTACCAATAATAATTTTTATTCTTAACTATAAAACTTTAAGACCTCGTTTGGTTGCGACATAAATTGAATTCCCGGGAAAAGTTGTATTTCTTGAAAATTTAATTTTTGTACGAACTTCCTAGGAAATAGGTAAAACATGTTTTCTTGCCAATATGAGAAATAGAACTTCTTTCGGGAGGCTAATTAAAAATAAAGGAATTAGAATTTTATCATTAGAGGGCTATATAAGTTACTGCCTATGCGTTGAAGGAATTGAAAATTACTTAGCAATTTTTACTTCCTACATTCTAATTACTTCCTGTCAACCAAACAGGAGTTAAAATCCACACTTATAAATTTTTATTTTCCGCATCTACTTCATCCATATGAAACAGGTCAAACAACAACAACAACAAACCTAGTGCCTCAAGGGCTTCCGTATAAGCGAGGTATGGAAGGGGTGGATATACGCAGCCTTATCCTTCAGGGTGTAACCCTACTGAGAAGCTGTTTCCAAGGACTTCCAACCTTATAGGGTTGGCAATACGAGAACTTCCTATAAGGTCACCCATCCTAATACTACTCTCACCCAAACACGTTTAACTTTAAAATTTTAATAGAATCCGATTGTAGTAGTGCTTGATAAACCGACAATCCTATCAAACAGGTCCGATGCAATATAATAACACCACAGTAATCTTTCCAGTTGGTCGAACTCCAAACTCACAAAAGTCCCACCAAATTCCCCAAAACACACTTTCCTTCATTCTCTCTCTTCAATCCCTCCCATCATTTATGGCCACCACCACTCCGCCGCCGCAACCACCAACACCCATCATCAGATCCGACCCGAACAACCCTTACCCGACCACTTTCGTCCAAGCTGACCCCTCCTCCTTCAAACTCCTCGTCCAATCCCTTACCGGACCCACACCCGACCCGAATCAGCCCATCAAACCCAACCTCTACCAGCGCCGTAACCTCCGGTTCTGTCCGGATAGTATCTCCGGGTTATCGGGTTGGACCCCGGATCATGTAATGCTCAGCCCAGTTACGCCGCTGATGCCCGACCCATTTACCCGGTTCCCTGTAGAATTGGATTGGGATGCGGAGGAGAAGGCGATTGCGGAGAAGGGATTTTACTTGCATCCTTCACCGGCGACCACACCGAGGGAATCGGAGCCCCAGCTGCTGCCGTTGTTTCCGGTTACCTCGCCTAGAGGGTCGGGTTTGGATTCCGGTCATTAAAAGAAATTGGGTGATTGTCATTGTCGGGGTGAAAATGTTATGGAGGTAACTTGGTGAAATTTTGTAAATGTTATTCACTATGCGTTGTATTATTGTCCCGGTAATAACACTTTCCGATACCTTAAAGGGGTTCCGATTCCGGTTATTGAAATAGATTGAGTAAAAAAAATAGTAGTGTAAGTTATACATTAGTACTTAAGAATTAGTGTATTAATTTTTTAGTTTATAAACTTTGTAAAATAATTTTTATAATAAAAAGTTACATATTTTAGTAAAATAGTCAAAATCACAATTGTGAAGCTTAAAATATGCCTCTTACACATCTTTTCTTCATTAGTATCATTATAGTATTATGTTTTGTGTGAGATGAGGGGAATATCGAGAGTGTGTTGAGTTTACCGACAAACAATGGTACGTTTTACATTGTCATTTGGACTATTTGGTTTCATAAAATTTGTGAATTAAAAAATTAGTATATCGAAATTCAAATACCAATGTTAAACAAAAGGGAGTGAAAGAGGAATAGAATGAAAATTTTGGGTTCAATTTGAATGAAGTTGCGAAGAGAAGCGATCAATATATAAATTTATTAAGTTAGTTCACTCAAATCAATTAGTTTTAGAAATGTTACATGGACTCTTATACATGAACTAGTGAGTCGGGTTTAAACTCCAGTAAAATTTCACAATGATTTATGTGCTGATTTTGATCTTGATTCTATCTCCTTTCAACCTTACCTGTTTTTGGTGGACGAAGAATAATTTTGAACTATGTAAACCTAAATTTTTCATCATTATAGGAATTTTGAAATTATTTTTTGAATAATATTAATGTGAGATAAGAGGTTAGGATAATTCTTAGCTTAAGAAGAGTGGTGAGAATAATTTTTGCACAAAGGTGCATTAGAAAATAGAATTTTGGGGTTAGTGGCAATTGACTATTCAAGAGAATAGACTCCTATCTGAATGTTCGATTAATTACTCGTATTTAAAAATGATTAGAGGTGTGTTTGTGTTTATTTTGAAGGTCTCATAGCTTGTTGCGTTGAGTTCGAGCGAAATTGGTACATTTAACGAAGCGAGTTGAAACAGGAGATGCAAGACTCCTTATGTTCTCAAAAGTTTGATTAGATTATGTTAGGAACTCGTTAATGGCTTGAGTAACTCGGTTCAGTAGCAGACTTAACTCTATAGTAAGCTCGGGCCACAAGCATGACTCAATAGAAAGCAGGTCACGAGGGTGTGATTCATGTATGAAACACATATTTCACATTTTTCTATTTAAAAAAACGTCTATGTATTATTGCCAAGAATATAGCAATATACGTGTTTGTTTACATTAGTTGTATAATACATATTCTATAACACATCCATATTTTTCTTGATTAAAGAACAAATAACAATTGCAAATACTCATATTTATACATAAAGTAAGCATCCATATTCGATATTTTCTTAAATTTCTAAACTTCTACCTACAAATTACACACTTATATCTTACTTTTTATTATGTTTATATTTCTTGTTACCGCTCTTATGTTTAACACTATTAAACAAATTTCCAAAATAACAGAACTATATCTCTCTCTATTTTATTAGTATTTTAGAAGTTATTATAGATATAAATGTAATCATATATAATCTTAATTTTATTAAGTAAATAAAATCGAATAATATACAAATATATTAAATTTTATTTAATTTTCGTATCGTATATAGTAAACTAAGCTGGCGGGAATCTTATGTACAAAGAGACCAGAAAGGGGGGCAAGGAATCTTGACTTTGTTTTGCTGCTTCTGAATTTGAAGGGATAGATGCCAAGTCAAGTCTGCAACTTCGTTTTTCTAATTCAATGGAGCAGTAGATTTTAGACTATAAAATTATTAGTGGAACTTTATATATCTATTTAAATTTTTAGAATAGTTAATTTATTTATATAGTATGAGAAATTTATTGACTGAAAGGTCATACGTTTGAATCTTAGTAGCCCGTATTTGAACATATTTCAAACATAAAGTATAGATGGGCTTGTATATTATTCATGCTTTAAGTCCAATTGGCATTTTCGTGAAGAGGTATATTAGAGTATAAAACTATTTTTGAGCATAAGGCCAGACATAACCCCAAGCCATCCAAGCACTTGCTTGGGGCCCTAGAATTTTAGGACCCAAATTTTAGAGGTCATTATTTTTAAACTAATAATTGTTAATATTAATGAGTTTTAAGAGAAACGTTATTAAATATGAAAGGGCCCCATTTGAAAATTTTGCTTGAGGTCCCAGAATGTCAGGACCGGCCCTGCTTGAGCATTCACAACTATTAACTTAGACTTTTAGAAAAGTTGGTTCTTTAACGATGAAAACCATTAATGTCCAAGAAAATTACTAGAAATATTTTTTTTTCCTTCTTCCTTCGTATTTTCTGTTTTGACAGAAACCTTTTTTGTTCTCTTTAATTCTACTTTTTTTCTACATTACTTTAATTACAAATGTGAAAAATATTTTCCTCTATTGAAGGAAAACTCAACAAAACGGGAAAATATTTTCCTTTAAGGAGGTTAAATGCTTTTCATAATGATCTCACGTCATCATATGTTTCGCTTCTGTAGAAAAAGCACGCTAGTGAGTAATTAATATTTGAACTTAAGATACATAAAAAGAACCCAAGGGAAACAAACCAATTCTCGGATATCGAACTAGAGCAATCTTGACTAGCAGAAGCAATCTCGAGCTTAGACAAAACCACCTTGAACTTGAACTCGAACCATATCAAACTCGAGTAACCAAACATGAACATGAACTTGGAACTATATCAACCTTGAATCAAGAACCTCAAAATCAAATTGTTTCAAATAGTAGGAGAAAATTAGTCAGATCAAACAGAAGAATTGTTGTGTCTTGAAGTTCACCACTGCCCTAAGTTCTTTATGCTCCTACATCGGTACAACATGACCAACTGACACTTCGACTCCTAGGGTTAGCACGGGGCCTAGCATTACAATAACTCTCACAGTTCCATATTTTTTATGCGGAACGAAGTCCATTAAAGAAATTAAACCACTCCGTTTCCAATAACTTCAACTTGGTTAAGCATAAACCTTATACAAATTGATAGAATGAAGTCATTTTCTATAGCTATTCTTTGGGGCCAGTCATAAGATTTTTGGGCCCGAACTAGCAACTTTGATAGTTATAATGATATGAATATTACTAAGGGTTATGCTCAGATCAGTCCTGAGCCGGCCCGATTGCCACATTATCGGCGTCTCGTGCCACGTCATCACCGCCACCTCATCAAGGACACCTCATCACTACCCAACCCCCTACCCTGTAATATATATATATATATATATATATATATATATATATATATGCATAGGATAATTAAATATTAGGGCATGCTAATTGTGATGTGTGATATTGATCTCTATCCCTCCCCCTAAATTCTCTCTAAGTCGCCCCGGTTCTTCTATGTCTTCCTCCATCTTTTCTTACTATCAATATAATATAAACTTATATTTCGATACTTGATATGTGTTTGTTAGCTTGATTGGGTTTGGTTCGTAACATATAATGCGAGTTAATCAAATTGTGTAAAAGTGTTTTCGAACATCTCATCGTCAAATGGAGGCCGAAAAACACCATGGCCGTTTGTTATTTGTTGCAGATCGACATATTTTAATATTTCTTTTTACAATGGTAATGTCTCGGAAAGGAGAAATACCCCACAAATTCTCTTTAAAGGAGATCCACTATGACCCTAGTGGAGATCAAACCCAGTTGCACCATTGGTAGCCGCAGAACTCAGCCACTTATGTCCCTAGAGGACAATGACATAGTTTAATTTTGTGGTCTTTAAACATGTCTTATCATGTGCAGTGTCCTGACAGCTCATTTATTATTGTTAGTTATTAATTTTAAATGCGAAGCAATATTCTAGTTGATATGTTTTGTGTTTAGTTTTTGGTTTATGAAGATATAAATTAAGTTTTAAAGTCACTCTTTTCTATTTTTTTTTTATTTTTTTCCTCTATGTAAGTAGGAAATGAAATCAAAAATTAAGAAATAAAATTAATGTTTTAGTTTTAAAAAAAAACTAAATCTTGTAAATATAAATTTCAATCTTGGGTCACATCTTTAATCTCTGTCGAATATCACTATTAGATCAAGCCTTAAGTTGGTCCACAGTTGGCGTCTTTTCAATATGCAAAGAGGAATAAATAGGACTAACATTAAAAAATACGGATACTGCCTCTCTTCAGAGTAGCACCCTAAAGAAGGAAGGCCGTGTACATCCACCCCCCGACCCTGCTTTTGCGGGAGCCTTCGTGGCACTGGGTTTGTTGATGTTTTTGTTGTATTAAAAAATACGGATAATCACTAAAAATACAAATATGTATTATAAAGCATATATTCTACTATTAAAAATATACATTTATTTTATTATTGGTGATTATATGTAAAAACATCATTTTTAAATAAGAAAATATGAATCCATATTTGATAGGAAAAATAGTGGAAAAAAAAAAAACTCAACTAGCTATGTGCATTTTTTAGCATTGTACCTACGACAGTTAAAAGAAAAATGTATTATACTAGTGTTAATGAAATTTTTTTAGTATCGAACTACATATGAGTGAAACTGTAATGATAATCACTCTACGGGCTAGTGCCTACATAGATCACCTTAGCTTATCATGAGTCAAAATGCCAACAATGATCGAGAAATAAGTGATTTATTTATTTGTTATAAATTCGAGTTGCCCAGTGAAAAATAAGAGAAAATTTAAAACATCATGTCATCATCACAACTAACAACTAGAATACACAAAATAAGTACATCTTTAATGTGTAAAAGTTATAGTCATCTAAGATTTATAGGCATATGTGATGCAGCGCGTAAATAAAAATTTAGAAAAATGGAAGGTTCAACGGCCTTCCTTTAAATTCTTAATACAAAAATAATTAAAAACAAAGGAGAATACAAAGTCTAACTAAATTCTCACCCTGATAACTAGAAAGAATATATAAACAATGATAAGAATCTCTAAACAATTGAACTCTCTAAATCTTAATCTTCCTCTTATTTAATAAAGAAAAAAACTTTTCTAAAATAAAAGATTTAGAAAATAAATAAAAGGCTAAAAGATAATTGCAAACAACAACAATAACATTCCCAGTGCCTCAAGGGCTGCCGCAAAACCGGGGTCTGGGGGGGGTTGATGTACGCAGCCTTCCATCTTCAGGCTGTCAACCTGAAGAGAGGCTGTTTCCGAGGATCCCCAACCTGAGAGATATGTCTTCATCGCATCATGGTAACCTGTGAGCAATAGGGCATGAAAGCAAAAGAGTAAGCCATAGCATAAAATGATAAAAGATAATTACAAAAATAACTATTAATTATCTAAACAACTAATAATTATCTATAATCTACTAGCTAACCTAATAGATGACAAACTTTTAAAGCCATATCTCTATCCGGGTTTATCCTTATTTTGCAAAGTAACCTATCTCGCCAAGAGCCCGATCCGCCAAGATACGAGCTGCATCATCCTACCCAACCTGGAGAGAGTTCGCCCTCAAATTTGGCCGCTTAGTCTTGAAGGTGGTTGGCGATGGCAACTGAGAAAATCCAAGAGATCTCTTTTGGGTCATGGTAGAGCACTTCGATGTGGCCTTGTATTAGTTGGTGCTCGTGATGGGAGTTGAGTGGATAATTTTTTTGGTGGAGCTAATATTGTCGGTTTTGGTTGAGACAGTGATGGAGTGTGGATGATAGCCAAGGTTGGTGTTCGTGGAATTATCGGTGATGGGGATAAGATTTCAGTATCCTCAAGGATCTCCTCATCATAGATGAGCTCATCAAAGATTGGTGAAGAAGAAAATTGTGAGTGTGTTCATCATCCGTTTCTTCCTCGTCATCCGGTGTCAGCAGGTGTTGGGGCTGGGTTCTCGGCCTTTGCTCGGGATTTTTACCCAATTGAGTCAAGCAACACTCAAACCTCTCTCTCGGTTTGCCGTTGAAAGTGTCGCTCATATACGTCTCCAACAGCGGTGTATCTCTGTCGCCATGGGCCATCTCAAAGTTGTTCTGAGCTCTCATACCAAATGATGCAGCATGTGAATGGGAATCTTGGGATTAAGAAGCCTCTAACCTGTTGATCGTACCAAATGATGCCGGATTAATAGGGATCGCTTAAAACTTGTTGATTCTGTTAATACCGGAGCAATATTCTAAAAGAGGGCCTTTGTAATTTTTATTAAACTATTTTAAAATAAAAACTACAAAGATCAACTCAAACAAAAACAAATCATAAAATTATTTAATTCATCAAAAAGCTTCCAAAAATTATAAACTATTGACCTATTTATAAACATACAAAGCCCTACTTATAATAATATTATAATTCTAAGAACTAATCCTACTTTAACTCAAACTTTACTACTTTTAATAATAATATAAATCTAAAACCTTAAATCTGATTACATAATTCAATAAAACTAAACAGTAATAAATAAAATTCTAATTATACCGTAATTAAAACTCCTTTCTCGTCTTGATTATGTTATTTCTATCCCTATTTACATCAATATGAATGTCATACAGTGCTAAAAAATGTAGGTCATGCCTAGTTTATTGTTGAAAATTTTTATTTTGACTAGTACAGTTCTTTTTAAAATTTTTATAAATACAATGCTAAGAAAAATTACAATTTAATGCTCTATTAATTATTCTTTCTATATTGAAAATAGTCTAATTTTTCCTACATTGCAAAGTGAGTATTGTGTGACCATGGGTCACCGGTGTAGACGAGCCGAGCCGAGCCGAGTCGAATCGAGCATCCCCTTGTTCAAACTCGGTTCGTTAAGATTTATTGAGCTTGAGTTCGAGCCAAGCTGTTATCGAGCTTTCCAACCCCTTGTTCGAGCTCGGTTTGTTAAGAATTTGTTAAGCTCGAAGCTTGGCTCGGCTCGGCTCGTTAAGCTAATCGAACCAATTCGAGCTCCTTATCAAGCCGGGCCGAGTTCGTTATCGAATGAAATCGAGCTCATAACAAACACGAGCTTGTTATCGAGTCGAGCTCCATAACGAGCCGAGTTATTCGAGTTACTATTGAGCCATTATCGAATTATTTTGGAGTTAATATTAACTGCTAACGAGCCTTTAACGAGCCTTTAATGAGCTTTTAATGAGTTTTTTAACGAGCTTTTAACAAGTTCTTAACGAGCCCTTAACAAACTCTTATCGAACTGTTCACGAACATTAACGAGCTAAGCACCCCCTTATTCGAACTCGGCTCGTTAAGCTTATCGAGCCTGCTCGAACTCGGCTCGATAAATTATGAAGCCCTAATTATGAACACGAACGAGCCACAATCGATTTTGAACGCTAGTAGTTCATTGAGCGGTCAGTTTGTTTACACCCCTAGTTACCACCTTACTTATGCTGATGTGGCGACCCAACTTTTATTTTCATTTTTTTAATAGAAAGTTATGCCCAATTTTATAGCAATTTAATTAAAAATATGTGAAACTATATATTTTTTTGTTTTTTATAATTTGATACTATTTTTTAAAATTTGTATTTCTAAAATTTTAATATTTTGCTTAAAATTTAATTTGGGTACCATTTTTTAAATTAGTAATTTTAAAAATGTAGGTCACAAATTATTTCAATTAAAGCATGTAATATTTTAATATAACTTTTATTTATCTGATTTAAACCTTGCATAGTCGATATTGTATTTTGTAGTAGGCTTTCATATGAAATACTTAAAACTCCTTGATTTCGAATTAGCTTGAGCATATAAGAAGTGTAAAATTAATTTTTACTGTTGAAATTAAATTATCTATCATTCTTTTATTTTAAAATAAAAATTAATTTAAATATTTTTAATTAAGCTTCTATAAATTTGAGTATAACTTCCTATTAAAAAGTGCAAATAAAAGAGAGGATTTACCATATCAGTATAAGTGAGGCGGTGATCCTTGGTCACATAATAATTTTTCAAAAAACAAGCCCATGCCTAGTAGAGTACCAAAAATATTTATTTTAACTAGTACAATACTTTTTTTTTTAATATTTTGCTAAAAAGATTCTTACAAAACTAGTTTAGTATTTTTTTATTATAATTTTTTTTATGTAAGAATTATTCTATCAATAATTTATACACATAGTGGCTACAAGGTCTCAGAGACGTATTGTTCTACTTCGCCGGCGGTTGACAGGCGGAACCCTAATCCAAATTATTCAATCCCTACCTTTCTCGGCCAAATCACCGCCTTCTGCCGCCCCAATCGAAGCCTCCATACGCAATCCATGGCCGAAAAACCATCTGGGGTTGAAGATTTGTCCTCGGCTAAAGCAGTACTAATTGGGGCTCTAGCAGCTGGAGTCAATGTGCGTTTTAATTTTTCTTCAATTTTAGATGTGTTTTGGGTTCAATTTTTGATTTTTCGGATGAATTTTGACATGGGTGTTCTTTGGTGGATTAGGGTGCGACATGGAATGCTCTGAAAATGGCGTTGATGATGCTGGGTGTGTGCCTTGTTGGGATGTTGGGGTTGGCGTTTACTGTGAGGGATTGTGGTTTGATTCTTCATGTTGGGTTTCTTGTTCTTATTACTGTGATCTTGTTCTTTCTCCTTAGCAGGTAACTTATGCTTTGATTGATTCGAGAGTTGTTTGATTCTTTTGGTTCTAATATTTATAAGCTTGTTTAAATTGATATGTCGTTGTTTTCGGTTGTTCAAGTTGACAACTTGTATGATACGTGCCTAGATTAAGTATATGGGTCTAGAGTAATGAAATAACCCAATCTGACATAGAGTGGGCGCAGACCTAAAGAGGGTGGCAAAGTCTATAGAGGTAGGGAATTGTAGTAAATGCAAGCAATGAAATCATATTTCCTCTCTATCGTTGTCTCTATCTTTGTATGACACGTGGCCAAATTAGGTATATGAATCTAGAGTAATTGGATTACCCAATATGAAATAGAGCGGGCCAGGACCCAATAAGAGTGGCAAAGTCTATAGAGGTTGTGAGTTGTAGTAAATGCAAGCAATGAAATCATATTTCCTTTCTATTTTTCTCTGCTCTTTTAATTCTAGTCATTTACTGCTTTACTTTAGTTTTAGTTTATTTTCCATTTTTGAATCGTATCTTTGTAGAAGAGGGACTAAACTTGAGCAAACAAAACGACGAGGGATTCGTTCAAACAAACTTGAAGTATAGGAAAATGAAATTGTTACTATGTCTTTGTTGTGGGTTATGAGTGCAATTTTGATATTGTCTTATTAATTTCCGGCTTAGGTTTGTTTGTGTTTTTGGGTAATGTTGAATTCTGTGATATGTGCCATGTTGATTCAACTGGATGCCATTGTCTCCAAAATCAGGGTTTTGATTCAAATGGAAAATGTTTCGTCATAAAATATTTTCAATTAGAACTTTTTTCTTTTCTTGATCTTTGTCTTTCTAGCTCAACATGTGTATTTTATAAATCTATATGAGGTCCATGTTTACCAAGAAAAACATTTTTCGTAATTTTTGTTGTTGCTGTGAAGCTATTTAGAAAAACAATGAAATTAAGACGGAAAATATTTTCTGTACAAAATAAAAGGAGAACCTAGGGTTTGCATTATTTACACTTCTACATGCATTTCAGACCTCTTGACAATGTGATGTAATTCGCCTATAAGTGGTAAACCGTGTGGAGTCCTAGTAAAAATCAAGTTGTGTTTGTATTTGAGTTTCTTTCAGTGATTTCATGTAGCGTTTGAGTCGTATTATTGTGTTGTATAAGACTTTGCTAGCCATAAGTTCTAGCTATAAGCAATAATTTCTCACATAAGGGGGCATGTTAGAGTATAAAACTATTCTTAGACCTTCACCTATTAGCTTAAACTTTTGGAAAAGTTAGTTCTTTGACAATCTGGTAGATATGTCGTGCTGGGGGGTCCCCTGAGCAATTGTGTACAAGCATTTTATACATCTGACCCTTATAATATTGAGAATGAAGTATCATCATTCTTTGGGTTGCATTTCATTCACTATATTTTTCAATCTGTTTGGTCTAATTGTGAAAAACTTTTTTTTTTTTTTTTTTTTTTTGCATATTCACTTTTGTGAAAGTGCTATTAATAAGGGTATTTTTGTCTGGACAGTTTTTAGAATTTGCTCTTGCTTTCGCTTTAAAGAAGAAACACAAATTTTCTACTTTTGTTGAAAAGTAAAAAAAACTTCTGGTTCTATTTAATGCTTCAGGGTGTGCATGTAGAAGTGTATTTCATTTTTGCAGTCATTCTCATTGGATTTTTAGCCTTAATCTCGATTTCTGCTAGATTTTCAAGTGATCTCATTCCTATTCGTATTTTGATCTGTCTGCAGTTTCCTCGCGCAAACGGGACTAGTATCAGTAGAACATCAAATGCGAGAAATGGGCTTGATGCCCATCGATTCCACAGAAACACCCCCGAAGATCGAGTAAACAAATACCTTGAAGATGTCAAGTATATCATCTATTCAGACGAAAACATCATAGATTCTTTACAAATTCATTCAGAAACGCAATAAAACAATGATCAGTAGCAGAAAAACAACAAAGTTTCAGATGATTCAGAGATATGTCTTGGTGTCATTGACGCTTCTTTTCATTCGCTTTCCCTTTGGCTCGCTTGGACTTGACGAAGCAGAAACACGAACAGCACGGCAACTGTAACAAGAACGACATGTTCTTTGTCCTCCAATAGGTCTAGTTTGTACAGACGAGTTGCTTTTGTGTTTCCGTAGTCTGTTTTATACACGATTGTTTCGATTCCATTCTTCTTGTTCCTTCTGTTTGTAGGAAAGATGCTTAGCTTGTTCTTTATGTTCATGGCCACCATGTCAGCTTTGCATTTCTCCCAGGCCATGTAACATGTTTATGTTTAAATATGAGGAAGAAAAAGGGGAAATATAAGAAAGGTATCTCTCTGTTTTCTTTCTGACAAGTGATACATTTTGAGGCCTGAAACAATGTGTGGCTATACCTTTAGATCGAGCAAAATAACGGTTATAATACAAGTAACCGATCCAACTCTATGCTATAAACACTGCTTCTAGGCTTGTTATTGTTTGCTGCTTCATTTGACTTGAGTTATGCCTATTTGCATTAGATATGTTTGTTTTTATCTGACAGAGTAAGGCTCATATTAGAGTTGAGGGCCCTTTGGAAACGACATCTCTACATGGTAGCACCTTGTAAAGCTGCGTATATTTTACCCTCTCAGACGTTACCTTAACAGAAGCCTCTAAGGCGCTGGGTTGCTGTTGTTGAAACTACTCGTGGCTATACATTTACTTCGGGTGAATTTAATATTGTTTCTGTCTATATTTTTCAATTCTTGAGATGCTAAAAATTATTCTATTTTATGTTTGATTTTATATTTATATTTTTTTCCTTAGATTAGTAAAGACTAAAAAGTAAAAAATAAAAAGTAAAAAATAAAAAAAATCAAACATTAGAAAATATTATCTTTAAAATATCATTTCTAATTTCTTAAAATTCAAACCATAAACTCCATATTTAGTACTTTCATTCAAATTTTACTCAACGTCTTTTTTAATAAGTCGATACCATCCTTCTAAGATTTAGAAGGATTTTACTAGTTGAAGTAACTGAATCAAACTTATGCCTCGATTTTTTGACCTTTGTTGTCATTGCTTTTGCGTTACGAAGTAAAAACAGTATGCATATACACGCACACGCACACGCACGTGTATATAATTTTATCATTCATGCTACCAAAGAAGCAAAAACAACAGCGGAAGTTAGGACGAATGATACCATGAGCTAGTTGCCACATACACATTCGTAAACCGGAGATTTGAGAGAATTAGAAACTACATAAAGAATTGGATTTTGATGAAAATTCACAAAATGAGCGTAGTTGGCACATTCATGATGATACATGTTCTATCGTTGAGAAAAATGGAAAGTCATGAAGAAGACACGCGAGAAAGGGAAGGAGAGAACTCATGATTGGCAGGTTATGAACCCAGTTTTGATTGGCGCAACGTGCTGTCACTGTAACAGGACGATAAAAAAAAAGCCAATTAGAGCACTTTTACAATTATCGTTCCGTGCATGACTCTTATAAGATGGTGAGAGTGAGACGGTAAAATTCTAAACCACATATTTGTTTAAAGAGAGCGAAGAAAGTGATGTTAGCAACCAAATAAGTGGCCTAAAATACACCCTCATTTTGACCTTCTCATAAGAGTCACGCCCCAATTGGGGGGGGGGGAGTAGTCATAATTATGACTATGAATCATCTTTTCACCCCCCCCCCCCTACACTCGTAAGAAAGGAGCATTAGAATCCGTCTCCTAGAAAACACATGCCAAGACGCATCAGCCATAAAAACAAGGGCTAGGCTGAGGAAACAAATATGAAACGCAATCAATATTATGACCCTACTTCACAACCAAACTAGCTGCCGGCCTTTATTCATTACCTAAACTCCATCTGGTTATATGGGGAACATTTTCTTTACAAAAATTTGCAAAAAGTTTTCAAATAAAAATATTATTTCATAATTTTTTTGTCGTTTAACTAAAGAAAATTTGTTTTATTCTATATATTCACTTTGACCAAGTGGAGGTTAAAGTAAATCCTATAACGTAAAACTGCAACGGAACATTTTCTTCTCCGTAAAGAAAAATGTCCCTTTCCACTCAATCTGCCCTTTAAAAGTTTTTATAGATATAAATGCAATCGTATATTATTTTTTTTATAAAGCAAGGAACTATTGATCAACTGAATAATATAAAGGTGCATTTAATCCTATTTAATTTTCATATTGTATTTTCTTGGAAAAGGAATCGTAATCAAAGTTAGTTTAGCATCTTGACTTCTGTATCAGCAGTATAAAATTCCTGGGCTCTGTTTGTAGATGAATGGTGGTTCATCCAACATATTAAAGCCACGGAAAACGCAAAATTAGGGCTATGTTGGTTTCGACAAAAAACATTTTCCGCCTCAATTCTACTGTTTCATTGCATAACTTTGTAAATAACAACTACAATTAGAAAATGTTTTCCTTTGCCGAGCACAAATTGACTCCCCCCCCCCCCCCCCCCCCCCCCCCCCCCCCCCCCCCAAAAAAAAAACACAAGGAAAAATATTTTCCTTCAGGGATCAGAAAACAGTTTTTCTTGTAATCTCAATGTCATAAAGTTCACTTCAACCTCAACTTGGCTAACTATGAATCGTATGCAAATTTGTATAATAAAGTCACCTTTAGCTAGAAAGACAAATTTTTGAGAAAAATTGTTTTTAACTGAAAATATTTTGCAAAGAAAAATTTTTTGTAAGAAAATGTTTACCATTGATCAAAACAAAACCTAGAAAGGAAATCAACTGAAAGCAGCACATGAGATTGCAACGGAAAACGAAAAACAATGAAGAGGATGTTAACGAATTCATACCTTAAACTTCACAATGACTTCACTTCCATAGCTGTTCCATCGGTATGCCTCGTTCGCGAGCCACATCGCGAAATTGCCTCATCTTCTGCACAGCAACCACAGTCGCTCTCGCGTTGTTCAAGGCATTATTGCTTCCCAGCTGCTTTCCCAGCGCATTCTCGACCCCTGCCATCTCTAAAACTGTTCTGACGGCTCCTCCTGCTATAACTCCGGTACCCGGAGAAGCAGGCCGAAGCATGACCTTTGCTGCACCATAATCTGCTTCTGAGCTGAAAATCCAAATGGGGGTGCAAATTATAATTGCCTTGAGAAAGAATTAATACCATAGAGTAACTGTTAATAGAAAATAATATTCTATAATAGATTTCAATATACTTAAAAGGTGAATACCATAGACTCCTGAATTATAGCTTGAAGTCAGAGTGAATGCCTCGGGGTCTTGTTTGGTACGATTTTCTGTTTACAGTTTTTCATCTTGGAAAACTAAAATAAGTGCTAGAAACAATTCTTTCCTGTTATAGGTTTTCCAGTTTTTGGTTTTCTTTCAAACTTCGAAAAAATTGAAAATAAAAACGAAGATAGAATCATTTTCAAGACCCAATTTTCAGTTTCTCAAAAATCAAAAAGTATTTGGGGGGGGGGGGGGGGGGGGGGGGGGGGGGACTAAACAAACCCTATGACTAGGGGTGTAAATGAGCCGAGTCGGCTCGTGAGCCCTCGCGAGCTGGCTCGTTATATAGCTTGAAAAGCTCGGCTTGGTTTTAGCTCGAGCCAAGTTGAGCAGGCTCGTTTAGCTTATCGAGCTAAGCCCAAGCCCAGTGAAGCTCAAGCTCGTAGGCTCGCGAGCCTAAACAAGCCTAAGGGAGCCTCTTGTAGTATAGAATATTTGCTTAAATATTTCCCAATGAAGCCATATTGGAGCCTAAATGAGTCAAGCCTAAGCTTAAACGACTCTATATTGGGCTTAAATGAGCTGAAATATTGCAAGCTTAATTCAAAGCTCACCGAGCTTAGATCGAGCAAAGCCGAGCCCAAGTTTTTGACGAGCCGAGCTTGAGCCTGACCTTTCAAAGCTTGGCGAACTTCGAGCCAAGCGCAAGCCAAGCTTAATGGTAACGAGCTGAGCCTCGAGCCTGGCAAGGTCAGGCTCAGCTCGGCTCAAATACACCTCTACCTGTGATGTTGAGGGTCTAATTCAAACTTAATAAGTTATCTGCCCGTGACTTTGAAAAAGAGTTAAAGAACAGAGTTGCGAGGTCACTTTGATTTCGAGCAATAATTTATAGCATCTCCGTGACCTTACATTTACAAATCATATGGAAAACTTCAAACACCATTCAAACACAAATTTAAAGAAAACAATTAGTAAATGGCGTTTACCGATGAGGAAAAGTAAGATATTTGGTCATGGGCACGGTGACTAGGTTCCTACGAGCATCGTTAGCTGCCTTCTGAACAGCGCCAATGACTTCCTTGGCCTTCCCAACGCCCACACCGACTCGACCCTTCTTGTCACCCACCACTACAATAGCTCGGAATCTCAAATGCTTCCCTCCCTTCACCACCTTTGTCACTCTTCTTACCTGCACCATTCAGCTACAATGTCAAGCCTAGCTCAAATTAACATAAGAATCCATACGATACTGAAACAATAATGCCATTGCACGTGGAATAAGATCACGGTTCACAGGCATGGGAGTTGAGTCATTGAATGTTATGTTATAGGAAATAACAACCATGTAGAGTTTTGGACGTGCAAATAAGTCATGCTCAATGTTATCCATTCCATTCCGAGACCAATCAGTTAGTTGATCTTTCTCTATTCCAATAGATAATGCTACAAGTGTTACAAAAAAACATGAGAGGAATTATCATTGTTTTAGTATAAAATAGTTCCTGGGTCTCATTTATTAGTTTAAACTTGTCGGGTAGTTAGTCCCTTGACATGTTATCAAAGCCTTGATCAAAAAATCATGAGTTCAAATCTAAAAAAGCTCCACTTTCGAGTTTACTATAATCTCGGCACAAGGGATGGGGAAGGCCACACTTTTAGCTCGATGGCATTTGTGCGAAAGAGCATGTTAGAATATAAAACTATTGTTGGGTCTTCACCCATTAGCTTAAACTTTTAGGAAATTTAATTCATTAACATGTTATCAGAGCCTTACTAACCAAGAGTTCATAAATTCAAATCCCAACAGCCTCCACTTTGAATATTAATATATTTTAGCATAAAGCACGAGATGGGTCTATACATTTACTTCAAGCTAAATGACCATTAGCGTGAGGAGCATGTTAAAGCATAAAACTATTCCTGAGTCACCACTTATCAGCTTAAAATTTTGAGAAAGTTGTTTCCTTGACAATCACTAAAAATCTTTCCACTTTCTCTATTCTCACTCACCATAGAAGTACAAAACAAATAAAATCATCCCAATTACAACCCTCAAACAGAAACCATAACATTTCATCGAACCCAGTCAGCAACATTCTCAGCGCCCCAAGGGCTCCCGCCTAAGTAGGGTCAGGGGGGTGGATGTACACAGCCTTCCCCCTTCAAGGTGCTACCCTGAAGAGAGGCTGTTTCCGAGTACCCTCAACCTAAGGGGTGAGGACTTCTCAAGAGGTCACCCATCTTGGTACTACTCTCGCCCAAGCACGCTTAACTTCGGAGTTCTAACGGGATCCAGTGCTTGCGTGTTGGTACCCTCTTTGGAAACACAGTCAATTATTTCCAATTCAAAATTCGAATTCCAATCATACAAACACCCAATTACTGAAAACATTCAACAAATACCCACAATTGAACCCTAACCCTAATCTCAGAAATCAATGCATACACACTCAGTAATCATGTAAGAGCATAAAACTATTGTCTTCACCTATCAGCTTAAACTTTTAAAATAATTAGACCCTTTTTGACCAAGAAGTCACGATTCGAATCCCAACATCCTCCACTTTCAATATTAACAATGGGCAATTTGCACGAGTGGCATGTTAAAGTATTAAACAATTTCTAAGCTTCCCCCATCAACTCAAGCTTTGAGACAATTACTTTCTGACACACATTGTTAAATTTCATCAGACCTTAGGCCTAACCCATATAGTTCGCACATATGAGGTCCACATATAAGCTCAAATGAGGTTCCATTGTAAAACCAATTGGCATTAAGTGAGTAACCCATCGGGCCTTATATATTGATCTCTTCCATCTCTCAACTCCAATGTAAGACGCAACTAAACTCACATGTGTATTTCTTAACACGAATCAGTCAAAAATTAAACCCGGATACCTGAACAACAGTCTCCTCGAACCCATCCCTAATTTTTTCTTTCTTCGCCTTATTACCAATCCCCGCCGTCTTCTTCACCTTGGAGTCCATCACATACACATCATTCCCAAGAAAACTCTCCCCACTATACGCCGGCCCATACAGCTCCTCGTAGGCGCGTGCAATCTCCTCCTCGGACTCGAACGGGGGCTCGTCGATGGGGCGACGGGGAACGAACCCCTCAGGCTTCTCGGGGGGGTTAAAGGGGATGTCCTCTTCGGGGTCGACTTCATCGAAGAAGGTGATGTCGATGTCGTTGGGCTTCGCGGGTGTGCGGGGTTGGGCGCGGCGGAAAGAGAGGGAGGATGCGGTGGTTGTGGAGGAGAAGAGGGTGGTGGTGAGTGCGGGGTAGAGAGAGGAGAGAGAGAAGTGGGTGGTGGTGGTGGTGGTGGTGAGAGAGAGAGAGGAGAGAGAAGAGGAGAGGAAGATGGTGGAAGCCATGGGGGATTGGGGGAGTGAGGAGAGGGGAGTGGCTTATCCTCACTAATATTGTATCAACTTACGCCAATTTAATACTCTTGCAATCGATATTGTGTCAATTTAATTTTAAAATAAAAAATTATGTTAAGTTATTAATTTGGTCATAAATTAAGTTAAATTAAGTTAATTGGTAGATTTATAGTGGGTTATCAGTATCTAACATGATTGTTTGTTAAAAATTAAGTCAATAATTTAACTTAAATTCAAACAAATGACTAAATTGACGCATTATAAATTGTACATGGACTAAATTTACAAAATCAAAAGTACAAGAACTAAATTGATATAAAAAATAAAATATAGTGATTATGGTGTAAATAACCCCTTCTTTTAACCAGTAAAGAGAAACTGCTTTAGTTTCGTCCCTACGGACGAGAAATCCTAAACTATTACCACAAATGAGAGAAAGGAGGGTTATCTCACACGGAAAAACCAAAGTTTGAAAAATTCAAGTTTACAAGCTAATTTGAGGGCCTATTGGTTTCATGATAGCAGTAGTTGAAATTGATCTAAACATACTGATAGTTAACAATATGAGTATCTGCTCAAAATTTAAAGTGTGTTTCCTACATTCAAGTCCAATATATTGAAATTTAAATGTTACTTTGTGTTTCAAAATTTTACTGTAGAATTTTTATTATAGAGATTTAGTCCAGAAATTGAGAAATTACTGAGAGTTTAGTGAGAGTTTGTGATCCTCCATTCCATGTTTAGTGAAATTTCTATTCTTCTTTCTGTGGTTTTTTTTTCTCATTTGAGGATTTTACATGTAAATCTTACTATTCTTATTTCTTTTTCTTATTTTTTCATTTCCTGTTTAGATTTGGTTTTTGTGTCTAAATCAGAGCCAATGCCTGAGATTCTTTGCCTAACATTTAATAATATGTTCACCATACGTAACGGTGAACCTTTTCATGTGAAAAATATTTACAAGTCATAATTATTAAGGTCGAACATAATTTCAACATACAACTATTCTCTATAGTTTTTGTCTAAATTATCAAAATAGATAATCATCCTCTTCTCACTAGTTTCTCTCTCGGTCACATTTCACCTGAAATCTTTTGCCTTTATTATCATAAAAAAATAATTTTCTGTCGAAAGATGTGACATGACTCATGATTTTGAAATATATGTGCGTCTTCTGTTAGAATTCAATAAATTTTTTACATAATATATAGGAGTTTGCGAAAAACCACAAAAATTCTTATATATATTATTTTAATTATATACAATATAAATATTCTCTGATAAAAATTCTCTGTATTTTGACAAAAATTTATCATATTCCAAAATATATTTGGAAGATTAATGTGTAAGGCGGAAAGCCCAAACAAGGGTACCAGGATCCAATGGGCCTACGGCCTGCTCTTCCATCTCTGTGCTCTTCTCTTTTTTGACCAATCTTACCTGACTTTTTGGGAAGTCTTTACCTTGAAGTTGGGGCACTAGAAAACAGCCTCTCTTTAAGTGAACACTCTGAAGGGGAAAGGCTGCGTACATCCGCCCCTCCAGACCCAGCGTAGGCGGGAGCCCTTGAGGCACTGGGTATATTCCTATGTTCCTCCTACCTGTATGTGTTGAAAACGTGTAGCAAACTACTTTTCTTAAATCTTATTTTATTTTTATCAAAATAATTTTAGAGGTATAATAAAATCTTACAATAAGTAAAAATGTATGTAAAAATAAATAGATTTTTAAGATTTAAGAAGACCTCAACAACAACAATAACAGACCCAATGTCTCAAGGGCTCCTGTATAAGCAGGGTCTGGAAAGGGAGGATGTACGCAGCTTTACCCCTTTAAGGTATAACCCTACCGAGAAGCTGTTTCTGAGGACCCCCAATCTTATAGAGTTGACAACACGAGGACTTCTCAGGAGGTTACCCATCTTGGTACTACTCTCGCCCAAGCATGCTTTAGTTCGGAGTTCTAATGGGATTTGGTGGCTTAGTGCCTGGTAAATGAACCCTATTTAAGACAAGAGAATGATTTTAATTTTTCAAGTAATTATCAAGATGTCATTCTTTCATAATGAAGGCAAATTTTTATAAAAAATTAAGTGTCCTTCGTAGGGAGACATCTCATTTTGTAAAAGACTGTTACACCAAATCGGTGTAACGGCCCTAGAATTAGGGTTTAGGGGAGTTAGAGTGAGATGAGAGAGAGATATAGAATAAGGAGATGAGAGGTAGAAGGAAGATGAGAAGAGTTAGTTTTTATTTGAATGAATGCAAATGAAGGGAATACACCCCTATTTATACTTCCTTAACTAATTTTCACTAAGTACAATTTATTATGCTAATTGTATGTAACGATACCCCCCGCTTGAGAGCTTCCTTGTCCTCAAGGGAGAAAACTCGAAAAACGTAAACGTAGCTCAAAGGCGTCTTCCCAAGTGGCCTCCTCGACTGCATGATCCTTCCACTTGATGAGGAGTTGAGTCACTGCGGCATTGCGGCGTTTAGCGAGACGACGATCCAATATAGCTTCGGGCTCCCACGGCTGGCCGGGAAGAAATGGGAGTACACTCGGATGGCCCGCCGTAACCGGACCAACATGGCGACGCAGTTGCGAAACATGAAAAGTAGGGTGAATCTTAACAGAGTCAGGAAAATCAAGAGTATAAGCAACAGCGCCCGCACGAGCGATCACACGATATGGGCCGTAAAACTTAGCCGCAATCTTCAAGTTAGGTCGTCGAGCAACCGAAGTCTGACGGTACGGTTGTAAACGCAAATAAACCCAATCACCGACAGCAAATTCGCGCTCCGAATGATGAGCATCGGCTAACTACTTCATGCATTGTTGCGCCCGGTGAAGATGGTGTTTGAGTAACTGAACGACGTCTTCCCGGGCTGGTAATGATCAGTCTACGGCAGCGACCTCAGTTTCTCTGGGCAAATACGGAATATGGAGAGGCGGGGCTTGACCATACAAGACCTCATAAGGGGTCGACTGAATGGCCGAATGAAAACAAGTGTTGTACCACCACTCCACCATCGGAATAAATGTCGACCATTCAAAGGGCAAGTCACAGCAAAAACAACGGAGATATGTCTCTAAACTCCGGTTCGCGACCTCCTTTTGACCATCTATTTGTGGATGATAGCCCGAAGACATATGCAAATCGACACCCAATACACGGAATAACTCTTGCCAAAATAAACTCAGAAATACCGAATCCCTGTCGGATACAATAGAGGCCGGCAAGCCGTGAAGTCGGAACACCGAATCAAGAAATACCGTAGCCACGGTTTGGGCCGTGTATGGGTGAGTGAGCGGCATAAAATGAGCGTATTTACTCGACCGATCTACGACCACAAAAATGGAGTCCTTACCATGGGAAGGAGAAAGCTCGTCAATAAAATCCATGAAAATAGAGCTCCATACCGTCGGAGGAATGGGTAGAGGCTGTAGCCAAAAATCATACGTAACTGAGGATTCTTGACTTTACACACTTTCATATGGCCCGGAACAAATGGTTCAGTACAGAAGAAGCAAAGACCCCGCTCACGTCTATCTTCAATTTCCGCCACTAAGATGGTACGGCCCTAACGTTTGGGAGGTCGGAAACTAGAACTGGAATCCGATGCAGATTTAAGCACAGACCCCGGGGCTGGAGCCGTACCAGGTGCGGGTCGGGCAGGTAGGGCCCTAGAGCCCCCGGAATAGGATGGACGAGAGCCCGACAATAAATTGTCCTCTTGGAGTCTGGACAAGTGCATAGCCTGTTGTAAACTACGCAGCTGTAACAGCAAGATCGGATATCTAATTGAATCTTTAAGGCCCGAAACAAAATAAGAAACTAAATGTTCCTCAGAAAGGTTTAAACGCGAAATCAAGTGCTCAAACTGTGTCTGATAAGCGGAAACATTGAGAGTTTGACGTAAGTGCATTAAATCAGACATAGGATCTTCATAACTATGACCAAACCGGGCAATTAACAGCGATGAATACTCAGGCCACAGAATAGACTCAATCGGACGCCCTAGGGTTCGAAACAAGGCACGATGCCATTCTAAGGCATCATCCTCTAAATGTATCGAAGCAATTTTAACTTGCGCCGAAGAAGGAGTATTATCAATCTCGAAAAATTGTTCAACCTTCCAAATCCAATTCTTGATATTTAAACCACCGGAGAACCGAGGAAAGTCAATCTTAGGCATTCGTGTATGAATTCAATAAGGAGAAGAGGCAGAGGAGTCGATACCAGAGGTTGGCTCTACCGACTGTACCGGAGGAGGTGGCGGAGGCGATGGTGGTGGTGGTGGCTGTGCGGAATCGACCGGCCGAGCAAAAAGTCCGTTGCCGGTGCGCTGCGACTGACGAATTTCCTCTAGGATATCCTTGATCGCCGACAGCTCCAAATCCAATTGTGACTCCAATACATTGAATCGATCATCCATTCGAGTTTCGTTTTCGTCCAAACGACTCTCTAAACGACGCAAATCGGACGCACTACGAGTGCCGTCCGCCATTGATGCAAGTAGAAGAAATTACGCAGCCCGTTGCCTGTGTCTGATACCAATTGTTACACCAAATCGGTGTAACGACCCTAAAATTAGGGTTTAGGGGAGTTAGAGTGAGCTGAGAGAGAGAAATAGAAGAAAGAGATGAGAGGTAGAAGGGAGATGAGAAGAGTTAGCTTTTATTTGAATGAATGCAAATGAAGGGAATACACCCCTATTTATACTTCCTCAACTAATTTCCACTAAGTATAATTTATTATGCTAATTGTATGTAACAAAGACACAAAGACCACGTCAAGTAACGGCAAAAAACTCTATAAACTAGGTATCGATACACCCTATAAAGTGAGCCTTATTATGCTTGACACACACTAAGACATATAGACATATACATCCACATCATATCCGACCCAAAACACTTCTACAACAAATTTGTTTTAAATATATATCATTCATAAATGAAATTAATTTGAAGAAATAGTAATAAATCTTGTTAAATTTTGCCAGGCCTTTAGGCCCAACTCACGAAGTTGGAACACATGAGCTCTACATATAAGTTCAAGTGGGGTTCCATCCTAAAACCAATTGGCAATAGGTGGAGTAACCCACTAGACTTATAAGATGATCTCTTCTTTCTCTCAACTCCGATGTGGGATTCCATAAGACTCACAAGTGAAGTCTTCAACAAATCTTAATAAATTCATCATCAAATAGCCGTAGATTAGTCAGAAAAAATTCATTACAAAAAAAGAGAGTATCGACAGCGCAAGTCAAGATCCCATGAGAGGGAGACAAAGAGGACCAAACTGACATACACGTGGCAGCATCCTCAACTTACGTGGCATGCAAAGGAACTGCCACGTGTCCTCTTCTCCTCCCTTATAATGACATCCTACAAATCTGCAACACTCTCGTGCATATTTTTGAAGTGAAGAAATTAAATTTAGGAAGAAAAGAGAGAGAGAGAGAGAGAGAGAATGGCAAGCATTTTCATGGCGAGGAACAGCATGTTGAAGGTCTCAAAAGGGTTTCCACAGGCACCCTCATCTCTCTTTATTCGTAAAGTCTCTAGGGTTTCTTTCACCTCTTCTTCAAAGTTTTGCCAGGTATTGTTTTCGTGTCGTGTTATTGGGTTCGTTTGGTTTGATGGAAGATCTTTTCTGCCTTGGTTTGAATATACGAGGTCTATATAGAAGTTTAGATTGTGTTTCATTCTCAAACTAATTGACATTAGGTAGAACATCCTACTAAACTCATATATTGATCTTTTCACTCTTACAACTCCTATCTAAGATTTGCATTAGACTCACGTGTGAAGTTCTTGGATTTTTGTTATTTGCCTCATGAATTGAATTTCTGCATAAAGTTATATTTATTGAGAATTTAATTTTTATGTCAACTTTCTAAAAAGTCGATGAAACATTTTTTTTTTTTTTTTTTTTGATAATTAGCGGCAAAACCGAGCAACAAAACAGGGACCTCGGCAAAACTAGCCCCTGGAAAAAGTCGATGAAACATATTTGATGGTTAGGAGGGAAATAGTAAATCCTTCGGGAGGCTTTTTAAAAATAAAGGAAATAGTTCTTTAGATTTATGTACTCAAGGGAAAATACTTAGGTTATTCAATATAAAATACTTATCGTCTTAACTCGAATACAGAACCGATATGCAAGAGAAGATGCCGGTGGTGAGGAGGACGCCAAGGCAGCAGAGAGAATTCGCGAGGCTCAGCAAGTGTATGAAAGTGACGAGGAAGCGAGGAAGGTAGAGCAAAAATATGAGGAGATGAAAGATCAAGCCAAGGAGACAGCAGAGCGAGCGAAGGAGAGGGAAAAAGAGGGAGCAGAACGAGCGAAGGAGAGGACAAAAGAGGGAGCAGAACGAGCGAAGGAGAAGACAAAAGAGGGAGCGGAACGAGCTAGCGAGACCGTGCAAGAAGCCAAAGAAAGGACCAAAGAGACAGCCGAGGGTGTGAGGGGTAAGGCGGCTGAAGTGGCTGGGTGGACATCAGAGAAGGCCAAGGAGGGTGCGTACAAAGCGGCAGATGCAGCAGAGACAGCTAAAGATAAGGCAGAGGGTGCGGCGAGGGGAGTGTGGGAGTCGGCTAAGGATGCAACGAAGAAGGTGAAGGAGAACGCGGTGGGCAAAGGAGAGAAGGGGACCTCGGTGGACGAGGATTACGTGGAGGATCACTTGCCTAAGCCCGAAGGCGATGACCATCCTCACAAGAAGAAATATTAGTAGGGAGACTAGGACTCCGGAACAAGAGGTCTTTGAAAATCTCTCGAATCCGTTATAGGTAATATTAATGGGAGACCGAGACTCCGGGACAAGATGTTTTTGGTAATCTCTCAAATCTTGCATACTATTAGAAAGATACATTTTATCATATGTTACTTGATGTTGTTTTTTTCTGCTTTTGTATTTAATGATAATAAAATTTGTTTTTTTTTGTTTGGACCTTGCACATGAAAATAGGCATTCACTTTATGTCTATGATCAAACATAAAACATATGGCATAATTTTTCTGTTGTTTTCCCTGTTGTAACCTGTTGGTTTGGGTGGCAGTTGTCAATCCAAAGGTTTAGGATTCGAGAGACATATCCCCACCTCCTTGATGATATTTGTCAAGAAATCATCTTTTCCAAAAGTTTAAACTGATTGGTAAAAGACCAAGAATAGTATTTATATTCTAACATGTCCCCTCACGCGAATGTCTATTGAGCTTGAAGTGTGGATATTGTACGTGCCCACCTTATACTTTGTGCTTAAATTGTTTGTAATATTGAAAGTAGAGGCTATTGAAATTCGAACTAGTGACCTATTGGTCAACAAGGTTTACCCATCATTTGGTTACGGGTATAAAGGGGCGAGGGTGGCACGGTTAAAGTTTTGTTTGTATTTGATAAATCTTTTTGAGGGGTGAGGGACAGCGGTGCTATTCTAATGCAACAATATAGAAGATAGAGCAATAAGGTCGGCCTTTGTTATAGATTTTGCTATAATAGTTTGCTTCATTGATTTTTCACTTATTGCACCACCGCCTAAGGTGAATACATATCCACTGGTAAAGCATCTTCAGTTTAAGAGTTCCGATCTGTAAATCCTTGAATTACAGTTGAAAATCTATTACAACATAAAGTATAATTCATAGTTCTTTTAAGATGTGTCATATGTGCCTGATCTCTCCGCTCTACCACAAATCTCTATTCAAAATTTAGACAAAAAAATTTGAGATATAATATAACAATAATAATGATTAACAATTATCAAGAAAAACAAAAACGATTAACTACAATCCAACGATCCAATGACGAGAAGAGGGTTTATGCGTGAACCTACTCAATACACCAACTGTATAAGTTATATCATGTTGTGATGTATCAGCTGTATATCTAAGGCTACTAATAAGTTTAGCCTACTCACTTTGATTAATGATATCTTTGGTCTTTCCAGTGGGAACTAAGTTAAAGGGTGAGAAATGAGACGAGAAGATCTAGACTATAAGATGTAAATAAAAGAAATATGATCATGAACTTTTATGACAGATGTAAAAGAAATTTTGAAATCTGAGTCATTGGTTTAGATATAATGGTCTATATTCTCTTCTTTCATTTCTCACCTTTTCCTTTTGTTTTTATTTCTGGTTCTGTTATTGCCACTTTTGTGATTTGGGTTTCGCTTCTGCAAAATATTGGGCTTTTGCATTGCAATTTTTCGCTATGTATCATAAAAAAAAAATGAATCATAGTTCAGATATGATGATCCATATTTTTTTCTCATCTCTTATCCTATTATGCGAATTTGTTTATTATGGTGGTAAAGTCATGGGGAGGGGGGAGGGGATAAACCCCTCAAAGTCCTCATTAAAGAGGACACCACTTTGAGATTTGTGGGATTCGATCCCGGATCACCTCGTTGGCACCCGGCTATCACGACCACTCGGCTATGTCCCTAAGGGAGATATATATATAAAAGTTGCTATTAGAGTACAAATTATTCTCATCAGCAACATGACATGATTATAAAGAAAAGAGCTACAAATTTGTTTTAGAAATAATAATTTCACTTTAATAATAATAATTTTTTCTATTAATAGCTTATATATATATAAGTATATAGAGTTGTTATTACTGTAACAAAATTTGCTATTGTTTCAGATTAATAATATGACTTCTAAGTAATAAGAGTTATAAAATTATCTTATAAAATATAATTTTACTACGACAATAATAATTTTATTATAGTGGTAACATTATATACATCATTGTCCTACCACCTATGGTGGTACATTCAAAGTCAAAGGTGAAAATGCTTATCAATTAAGGCACCGCGTACCATCATTATACATTTAAACAATGATCTTTAACCTAATTCTAATTTTAATTAATATATAAACTAACAATTAAATTAGATGTATTTAGTTCGTTGTAAAACAAGCAACATTTTCAGTGCCCTAAAGGCTCCCGTCTAAACAGGGTCTGGGGTTAGATGTACGCAGCATTGCCCCTTCAGGGTGCTACCTTAAAGAAAGGCTGTTTCCAAGAACCCCCAACTTGACGGGTGCAACACGAGGACTTCCCAGAAGGTCACCCATCTCAGTACTACTCTCGCCCAAGCACACTTAACTTCGGAGTTTTAATGGAATCCGATACTTACGTGTTAGTACCCTCTTAGGTATTTAGTTCGCTATACATTTATTCAATTTTCACACCTAGCGTCTCCTACAAGCTTGATCATTACACAATTAAAATAATACACACATAGTATAGAAACTACGTATAATTTAGAGTATGATAAAATTTTCACGTTATAAAAATTTATTTAATATTAAATTTATATACCTTGATAGATTTTTATATATAAATTTTTACTGATAATTAAAAGGATAAGATCTTCAAGAGTGCATTGTATATGTCTTTCAAATTCTTAGTTTCGAAGATCTTTGAAAGACATTTCAGAGACGTTTTCAAGGGTACCGGAAATTAAAAGGATAAGATCTTTGAATATATACAGCCATACAGGTCGGTCTTGATATTTTTGGTGTTTAAAACAAACATTTTATAAAGGGCTCTTCATATATATAACAACATTTTTCTAAACGACTTAAATACTATACTAAGATAATGAAGTATAAGAATTTGAATACTTATTAATATTATTAATAATTGATACATAAACAATCACTACAAAAATGGAACAAGAAACTTTAAATGCTGTCAACTTTAGGAACCCTTACATTATGGTCGACCCTAATATAGGATTCAAAAAGAAACATATACACATACAATTTCATCGGGTAACCCATTATGAATCGTTACGTCTTTTTAACTGTGTTTAATTGGCCTGATGTTTTATCCTTGCCTCTCAAAAAGGAAAAGAGAGAGAGAGAGAGAGAATGGGACTCGTAGAATGAAATTGAATTTCTATTCAGTTGCTGTTGACATCATTAGGCTTATTCACATAAATTATTTATAACACTTTTTTTATTTGATAAATAAAATACAAATCTTAAAGTCATAAAAATATAGGGTAAGACTCGAAAACTTGATGTTTTTTAAAAGAATGTTTTAAAACCGTGTACTCATAAGCGTACGAGATTGTTGTAGCTAAATCGGGTATACGGATCGTATCTACAGGAGCTCGGTAGGGTTTGCAGCCGGGAGGACCACTCTGGGAGTGGTGACGGGTGCGTCCGCAGTGGGGGAGTAAGGGATGCTCGGTCCGGCCGCCGCCGCAGTGATGCGGTTGGGAGCGGGTGGGCACCACTGTGAGGCGGGTGTGTGTATTACTAAGGGTGGGTTTGTTATGGCATTAGACGGGAGTCAGGTGGGACGAATCAAATTATTATAAGAAAAAACAGATTCATCAAATACAACATGCCGACTTATGTACATTCGTTTGTTGATGGGGTCAAGACAATGATATCATTTGTATTCGCATATACCTTAAGAAATGCAAGTAGTGGACCGTGAGGCCAATTTATGAGGGCCACGGGATGTGATGTTTGGGTAACATACACACCCAAAGACTCGAAGACGTTTGTAGTCAGAATTTGTATGGAAGAGTTTTAGAAAGATTTGAAAGCGTTGGCGTTGGGAGACGATTTATGGTAAAATATGTCGTACAAAAGGCGTCATCCCAAAATTCATAAGGCAGTTTCGAATGAATTAAAAGAGTCCGTGCCATTTTAGATAAATGTCGATGCTTGCGTTCCACCACCCCATTTTGATCGGGGGTATAAGGACATGATGGACGAAAGTGTATTTTAACATCTCGGCAAAGCACATTCATGCATCTATGATCGAATTCACCTCCACCATCACTTTGGAAAACTTTAATTTTGACGTTAAATTGGTTTTCCACTAATGTTTTGAAAGCAGTGAATATTTCGTAAACCTCAGATTTGCGTCGCATCGGATCTAGCCACGTGAATCTTGAAAAATCATCAACAAACAGAACATAGTACTTATCTGCAGAAGTCAAGGGAATAGGAGATTGCCAAACATCGGAATGTATTAATTGAAGAGGCATGGTAGTAGTATGATGAACACGTTCAAAAATAATTTTGCGGATTTACCTAAGCAGCAAGAAACACATGTATTCAAAAACTTAACATTTGGACAAAATTATTGTTTTCATAAAGAGTCAAGAACAGCCTTTCCTAAATGCCCTAATCGCTGATGCCATAATTCACCCTGCTTAACGCATGCTATGAGGCCAACATCGTGCGGTGAGAAGCTATATAACGGTCCGTTACTAGGTATCCGTAGAAGTGGCGTCCCCATTGGCTTGTCCTTAACATAAAAGGAGGTGGAGTCAAATTCAACCTTACAACTATTGTCATGACACAGTTGTTTTATGGACAGTAAATTATGAGTAAGGTTTGGTACAAGTATATATTGTTTAGTTTAAGGGGAGTTTAGATATAGTGGCAGAGCCAATGTTTGTCATAGGCAGTAAGTCTCCATTTCCTACAAGAACAGCCTTATGACCAGAATAAGGAAGAAAGTTAGAGAGAATACCTGGATTTAGCGTCATATGATTTGAGGCACCGGAGTCAGGGTACCAATTGTAGTCGTGCGGTTCTCCAATAGTCATGGCAGCGAGAGAGTGACTTGGGTCAGGAAATCTGGTAGTATAAAGTCGATGAGGGCAGGAAACAGGAGAATGTCCTATATGGGAGCAGATCTGACAGAATTGAGGAGCGGGTCTGAGCACACCTGCATTGGAGTGAGAAGGGGGACCAACTGGAGGGCGAACCAGGCATTGGGGGGCCAGGGGGAGGGGAAGCGGGTGGGGTATGGGAACCGTGAGGGTTGGAGTTTTTGCCACCCCGACCACCACGGCTAGGGGTGTAAACAAACAGAGCGTTATATGAACTATTCGTATTCGAAATCGATTGGGGCTCATTCGTGTTCATTAGGAGAGCTCGATAGCTTAACGAGTCGAGTTCGAGCAGGCTCGATAAGCTTAACGAGCCGAGTTAGAACAGGGGGATGCTCGGCTCATTACTATTCACGAACAGTTTGATAATGGCTCGATAAGAGCTTGTTAAGGGGCTCGATACGAGCTCGTTAAGGGCTTCTTATGAATTCGGTAACAATTAGTATTGGTTCAAAAATAGCTCGATAGTGGCTCAATAATAACTTATAAAGCTCGGCTCGTTAATGAGCTCGACTTGATTGTAAGTTTGGCTCGATTTTAAACTTGATTGGGCTCGATAATGAGCTCGGCTCGACTCGATAACAAGCTCAACTTGGCTCGATAAGCCTAACGAGCCGATCCGAGCTGAGCATTGAATGCACTATATTCTTATCGAGCCGAGTTCGAACAAGGGTTAGAAGTGCTCGATAAGAGCTCATCTCGAACTCAAGCTCGATAAGCCTTATTGAACTCGAGTTCGAACAAGGGGGTGCTCGGCTCGGGTCGGCTCGTTTGCGCCCTACACGGCCCCCTCGGCCCTTGTTTCGGCCTCGACCTTGGCCACGGCGACCTTGGCCTGTGTATGGTTCAGGGGATTGGCTCGAGGCAACCATAGCATGAGCCAGGTCAAAGTTCGCACGTCCAAAATTTCGTGTAATAGCACCTTCTTTATTTAGTAAAGCAGATTTAAGTTCATCATATGAATATAGTTTTGAAGTTTGTGGAGTAAAAGTTGCAAAAGTAGCATATTCAGGGGGTAAACCATGAATAGCAACGTGTTGAAATTCTCTAGCAGAAACGGGTGAGTCAATGGCAGCTAAATCGTCTGCAATGGTTTTTAATTCGGAAAGGTAAGCATCCATTGTTTTGCCATCTTTGCGGTGATTGATGAGTTGGGTTTGAAGGTCATACTCTTTAGTTATGGAGTGATCCCGAAACTGCTCAGTTAGGGCATCCCACATGGCTTTTGATGTTGGATGGTGAACAATGTCATTTATGAGAGAACGAGATAGGGTTGCAGCAATGCAAGATCTAAGGCTTTGATCTGTACGTAGCCAAATTATATAATTAGGGTTTGTATATGTTGATCTATTTAGGTGATTTAATTGGGATCCAGGGCAGGGATAAGACCCGTCAATGAACCCTAACAATTGACGAGAGAGTGATAGCATATTAAACTGTTCACGCCAAGGAGGATAGTCAGTGGTCATTTCAAGTTTAATTGTGATGATGCTAGTAATATTAGACAATGGAATTACAATTGGGGAAAATGGGTGCTTGTAAGTGTTAAGGTTCATAAAATTAGGGTTTGATACAGAGTTAAGGAGATGGGGTAGGGGTGCTCTCGTCAACCCCCCACCGGCATGGACAAGAGCCGGGGAGAAGGAAGAAGTGGCACCACCCGCACCGGTCAGTGAGCCACCAGGCATGGTGGCTCCGGCAAACATGGTGCCGATGTGTCCCGGGAGAGAGAAAGCAGGAAAAAGGGATGTGGGGGATGAGATGCCCAAGTTAAGTGACGGGTTAAATGTTGACCTCTCAAATGGTGGTGGAATGCTGAAGATGGCGACACCGGCGTCCACCGACTGAGAGAAAGAGACACCGGAGGTGATGGGTCCGACAGGCGTGCTGTCGGTCACCACCTCAGTGGTAGTGCCAGGCGCTGCAGCAACTGGTGGTGAACCAGCATGGGAGAGGCCAGCCGCCACGAGCGCTTGGTCTGCGCTGGGTTTAGGGGTGGGGGAGGAAGCCAAAGCATTTGCGTAGGATCGATTAGAGTTAGATACCATTACTCAATGAAAAAAAGAATTAAGTAAATAAAATTGCTAGAGAAATCAACACAAAGGGAAAACAAAAACTAGCGGAAACGGAAAAGAAAGAAAACGATAAAAAAAAAACTAAGAAAGAAAACGAAATAAAAAACTAACTAAGAGAGATGGCTCTGATACCATATGAAACTCTATTATTGAATGAGTAAATAGGTACATATAAGGCCCTTTATAAAGGAAAAGTATAAGAGACAAATGACTAACAATACCCCTAGGTTTACATAAGTTAAGGAGTATAAGAGTAAATCCAATGCTAACCCTAATCCTATGCTAACTCTAGGTTATAGGATATTCTAGAAGTTGCTCTAATAAAAATAACAACAAATTACGACAAAAGAAGTCCACCACCTAAAAGAAAAAGCCGCCCAGAAACAAAAAAGGCTAACCAAAAAACAAAAGACAATGAGAGGCTAAAACAACAAATGTACACTAGGAACGGACTATCTACCTTCTAAACTCTAATGCAAAATGCCTAGATAAGACAACCCAACTGCCTACAGTTTGTGCTGAAAATCGTTATATAGTCAAAACATTGACAACCCTAATAGCACGAAAAGCCTCTTCACTCGAACAAAGGCAGTTCTGTGAGCTCAAATAATTTTGATGTAACTTTTAGGGTTACATCTACAATTAGAGCAAATTATTGATTGAAGAAGAAGAGAAGAGGATGAAGATTAGAAACAGAATCAGGGTTCGAAAGAATTAGAGAGAGAGAGTTGATGAAAGAGAAAATGGTTTGTTATTGTATTTACTTAATCTCCTAATTACACTTTACAATCCCTTTTATATCATCACATAATATCAAAAACTACTTAACTACTTTGTCTAACTCACTAACCAACTAACCAGAGGTGGCAAAGACAACCGGACCCGTTAAACCGACCTGAAAAATCAATAACCCGACCTGATTTGACCCGAAGATCCGAAGTAAATAACTTGACCAAAACTTAGAATGACCCGACCTGAGACTCACCCGACCCAGCCTTAATCCAACCCAAAAAGGCCCGATAAGAATATTGACCCAACCCGACCCACTGATGACCCGATGTAACCCGACCCAAAATGACCCAGACCCAAATAGACCCGAGCCCATCTAAACCCGAGCAAAAACCCAACCCGACCTGCAACCCGAGTTAACCCTAAGGCCTTTAAACTTAAAAATTATTGTTATTACTATGGAGAGTTACAATTAAAAAGTTATTATTTTGACCCGAATTAACCGAAATTATTATTTTGACACAACATACCAAGAAATATATGAACAATGTTTTGACCTGAATATAGATTAGTAAGGCTATGTTTGGTTCAAAAATCCATCTTTATATTTAATTTAATTTAATTTAACAATATTTAAATAAAACTTGTCTCATCCCCCAAAATTTTTTAAAACTCAAAACAAAAATTTCAAATATCACATGAATTTTAACTTAAAAAAAAAAAACTTACCATAACTACACTACATCCATTATTTTGTTAGGAGGGAGAGTGGGGAGACGTGGTTGGTTTCCCATTACTTGGTCGGTAATTGCGCAAACACAATTTATCACTTGCCTTGCTATTCTTATTTAAAATAATTCTGTATATAAAATACTTTTTCTAAATATTTTCAAATTATATTTTTTTAGTTTCTCCGGTTAAAGAAAATTATTTCATTCTATGAATTTACATGGAGTTCATGCTTAATTAAGTTGAAATTAAAAAACGAGACATATATAATGTGAGAATTCCACAAAAGAGGTTTTTTTTCCCCAAAATGAAGGAAAGTGAGTTTTTCATGAAACTTTTCAATCAAAATTTCATTTTTTTTTAGTTTATCCAGTTAAAGAAAATTATTTTATTATGTAAAAATTATTTTATTTTATGAATTTACATAGGATACGCTTAATTAAGTTGAGATTGAAAAAGACATATGTAATGAAGGAAAGATGATCGGGAGAATATGGATATCATCCACTACTAAAGATATCAAATTTACGTAACTCACATGATATCTATATTCTCCATTTACATTGAAGTGGCGGTAGTGGATGAAAAACAAAAAAATAATAAATATTGTATTTTATAATATAATAGAGATCAAAAAAATATGTTAAAAAAAAATTAGATACAATTATAATTCATAAAATATACATATTAAGTAAAAATAAACAACCCGATGGGTCAACCCATAATTACCTGAGACCCGTATAACCCGACCCAAAATTGACATATACCTGAGATGACCTGAAATTGAGTTGACCCAAACCTGAAATAACTTGATCCTGACCCAACCCGACCCGAGGAGTTGAAAGTCGAAGATGACCCGAGCCCGATTGGGTTGACCTGAGCCCGACCCTACCTGAGTCCATTGCAAACCCGGGATGACCCAAACCCGTATGGGTTCACCCGAACCCGACCTAGTGTACCCAATTGCCACCTCTACAACTAACTATCATTTTATTATTTCCTACTAACTATTTCTTTATGTATTACTTGTATAACGTTTACAACACTGCATGGTTGCGATTGAGAAATGCTAAATATATAAAAATTACATGAAATTAATAATATTAATTTAACTAGTTATAAGTAATATTCTTCTACCGTATATATTAATTAAGGTGATTTTTTAAAATAGCACGTTTGGTAATTTTTATACCAAAAATAGAGCAAAAAAATTCAAAATTATCAAAATAGCACACCTAATCAAACTGCCACATGGTAGCCATGCCATATCAGCAGGGCATTTTCATCATTTTATATTTTTAGAAATTAAAAAAATGGAAAATTAGGTTTTTTTTTTTTTTTTTTTACGCCTGCAAAACTTTTTTCTCAAATATAAAAAGAAATGTAATAGCCTAAATTTTTTCTAATGTATTGTATAAATATTATTTTTATGCTGTTTAAAATTTTGTTTTTTTTTAAATATAACATATAAATTTTCATATATAACAATAATAAAAACAATAAGATTACTTTTTTTTTTTTGGACAATACTTTTCTAAAAATTTGATAAATTTATGTATATTATATAATAATATCTATAATACTAAAAATTTAGGCAATTACTTTTCGTTTTATATTTTAGTAAAAATTTTCCGCATGCGTAAATAAAAAAAAACCTTCTTTTTTAATTTTTAAAAATATAAAATGACCAAAATGCCTCTGTTGATGTGGTATGGCTGCCACATGGCATGCTGACTGGGCGTAATATTTTGATAATTTTAAATTTTTGGGTGCTATTTTAAAAATAAAAATTACCAAATATATTATTTTAAAAAATTACCCATACACATTAAAAATATAAAAATGATATTTTTGTAAAAAAATGTAGATAAATGGCTGTAGAAAACTGAATTTTTTACCCAATTGGCATAGTTTTGAAAAAAATTACCATAATAGCATACTTTTAAAAATATTTACCAAAATGGCACTATTTACTGTAACTCGTTCAACGTACGCTGTTTGTAACGGCGTACGTCCAGTGAACAATTTTTTTTTTATCGGAAGCACAGCTAATTTGTATTATAAAAATTATTGCATTAAAACTATTTTACATAAATAATTTAAAATTTTAATAATTTTTTAAATTTAAAAAAAAAAGTGTGCTAATTTTATTATGACATTGTATGTGTCATCTTTTTGATTGTCATGTCATCTGCCACATATTCTTTTTGGTTGTTATGTTATTTTTTTAGCTAATTGTCCTGGTCCCTTATAAATAGTTGATACCTTTTATGGTCCTTTTCTAAATAATACTTTTCTTCTTGGTCATTTTTGCAAAGTATGTTGCCCTTACTGTGTATAATATTATTTTTATAAACTTTCACCATTTATATTTTCATCCAAAAAGTAATGAATTTTTATGTATATAGTATTGGCTCAACAAAAATTTAACGAGTATCTAAATGATGAAAAGACCTATATATATATATATATATATATATATATCATTATTATTCACTGTATTAAATATAGTCTTCAACCAAAGAGGGCACCAACATGCCGTCACCGGATCCCATTAGAACTTTGAAGTCTGCTTGGGCTAGAGCCGTAACTGGATGGGTGACCTCCTGGGAAGTCCTCACTCTCAGGTTGGGGGCACTTGGAAACAGGCTCTCTTCAAGTTAATACTCTGAAGGGGGAAGGCTACGTACATCCGACCCCCCAGACCCTGCGTAGGCGAGAGTCTTTGAGACACTGGGTATGTTCCTATTAAATATAGTCTTCAGGGTACCATTGGGACATTGGGAATGTATCTTGCTTTCTATTTAATATATTTAATAAAGTGAATAATAACGATAATATATACGGGTCATTTCATCATTTAGGTACTCGTTAAATTTTTGTTCAGCCAATATTATATACATGAAAATTATGCATTACTTTTTGGATGAAAACATAAATGGTGAAAGTTTTCAAAAATGATATCATACATAGTAAGGGCAACATACTTTACAAAAATGACAAAGAAGAAAAGCATTATTTAGAAAAGGACCATAAAAAGTATCAACTATTTATAAGTACCAGGACAATTAGTCGAAAAAATAACATGACAACCAAAAAGAATATGTGATAGATGACGTGACAATAAAAAAGATGGCCATATAATAACATGATGAAGTTAGTATACTTTTTTTTTAAATTTAAAAAATTATTAAAATTTTAAATTATTTATGTAAAATAGTTTTAATTCAATAATTTTTAGAATACAAATTAGCTGTGCTTCCGTTTAAAAATAAAATTGTTCACTTGACGTGCGCGGTTACAAATGGCGTTTGTTGAATGAGCTACAGTAAATAGTGCTATTTTGATAAATATTTTCAAAAGTATGCTATTTTAATAATTTTTTTTTTAAATTATGCCAATTGAATAAAAAATTCTAGAAAACTGGAGAAACTGAAAGGGGGGCATCACCGCCACTTATAAAAGATGCTTCTTTTGCATCCTACTAGCCTACTTCTTTCTACCCTCTTAGATTCTCCTATCTCTTTATTAATCTTTAAAAAAAGTAATTTAAGGTCAGTTGGTGAAATCGGTGAATGAGCGACTAAAATATTAGTTTTTTATTACGATATAATTGATTTTAAGATTATAAGAAAGATGAAAAAAATATCTTTAAATAGAATGATCAGAAAATAAAGAATTAACAGAACAAATTGCTGCATCATAGAGAATCCACTGCCCTAAGTCATTTATATCCCTACAGAAATACAATAAGATGAACGACACTCCGACCCCTAAGGTTAACACGGCACTTACCTCAGCAGTGTACTTCGGAGAAATGAATTGGAGTGCGTCTTAACTTGTTTAGTAATAAAGGAGATAATATTTTGAGGGAGATAAGGAACGGAGTGAAGAAGAAGGAGTAATATCAGAGTTAATTGTGTTCTCCATGTTAATTGTATATAATATTTTTATCTTTTTCTTGGATTTTCGCTTCTTGTAACCATTGGGAGACATCCCTCGGTCCAAAAAAATTATTTCTATCTAAAAAGTTTTAGTTTCTATTTCTATTTCTACTCTAAAGGATAATAATATTTCCCTAGTTTTATTTAAAAGAATAAAAACAAGTTTTACTTCTATTTTAAAAAAAACATTTTTTTTTTCGAGACCAGCACTTTTGAATCCAAAAAAAGGCCTTAAAAGTATTTTTTTTGCCCGAAAAGAAAACTTGATCAAACTAGCCCTTAACTTAAAGTTCTGAGATTTTACTCGTATTCGCTTTATTTACTAAAAACAATGAATTTCACGTGATATTAGAGTTCTATTGATTAAGTGTTCATGAATTTGAGACCAAATAACTTGACTCTGAATGTCAATATAATTTCAATATAAGTATAAACAATAAGCAAGTTCCTGCATCATTGACATTGATATAAGAGTATATGTTACAGTATAAAAATTATTTTTGAGCCTCAACCGCATTGTTTAATTTTTAAAAAAATAATTGATTCTTTAACATTTTTTTATGAATATAATTTGGTATTTAACATCGATACGAAGTAAGCACTTGATGACACAGATGAAGTTTGCAAAACCTAATTCATAACAGTCAAAAGGAAGATACCAAAACAGGGAGAAAAAATAATTCGTCGACACTTATGTTTCTAATTTATATGATATTATATACTTGACAGTTTGTTCCGATCCATTTGTGTTCGGTTTGATAGAGAAAATGAGTTATATAAACATGAAGGCTCTATTTGGTTCAATAGAGGATGCTTTTTATACCGGAAAATTTTTCCTTACAAATTATTTTCAATTTGAAATACTTTTTCTTTTCTTAAATTTTAGCTAAAAAATGATTTCATTTTATAAATTTATATAAAGTTCACACTTGTTAAAGTGAAATATATAATGTGAGATTATAACAGAAAAAGGTTTTCTTTTTTGTATAAGAAAATGTTTTCCCATATCATTCATTGAGGGGACTCCCCTCAATGAATGAAAATATATTTCGTTTTTGTGGTTATTGCTACAAAGTTATTCAAAGAAACAATAGAATAAAACGAAAAATATTTTTCATCAAACTTGGTTTCAAATACTAGTGGGTTGCATAGATATATTCATTCACCAGTGTATAGAAGTCCAAAGAAGATTGGTCCCTAATACTTTTCCCGATTCTAGATCCAGATTCCCATTACCACATATTTCCTAGCCGCTTCTTAGTCATCGCCTTTAGTTCTGGATCATAAGTAAAGTTAGATAACTTTAACCCGACTTTAACCATAATCTGCATCTCGGGACAGGGTTTTAATTTTTGCCATGCTTTCTTTGGAATCTCATGAATTGTTATAGTAACTTAGTGAATTTTGAATGCTACCCAAATATGCATATATATTTATATGAAAAAAATGAAAGAAACACTAAACAAATTTTATATGAAATATTTTAGTATTATACTTACAAAGTTAAAAAATATATATATTGTAGTCAAATAAATATTTTTAACATTGCACAAGGCATTTTTTCTGGTAATTAAAGAGCAAGGCTCGAATTACAAAAAGACTGGAGTCCCAACATAGAGACCCGAGATAAGAACAATATGAAATAACAAAAGACAAAAAACCGTGCATTAAGAACTCGGTGACCAGGCCTTGAAGCATTGCATATTACATGCTGGAAACTGGAGAGGACGGAAATGAACTACACCACTCTTTTACCCAAAAGTCTACTCTCAGCTTAATTGACCATTCCGTGTCCTTGATGTTCCAGGAAGCGTGCTGGAAAACCACTTTATTCCTCAATCCCCAAATTTCCCACACAATGACAAAGAAAAGTGGCATTGAACAGGGCATGAACTAATTTTTTTGGAACTATGTACGTGGCAGGATTTGAAACTCACTTGCCACCATGCTAGTGGGGAATGTTTAGGCGATTTCTAAATAGAAAAATTATTAATAAAACATCAAGCACATTTCATTTTGGTTTATAAGCATATTAGCAAGTGTTAGACACCATACAATGCTAAAAGAATTAGTTCATGTCTAATTTAATACTGAAAATATTAATTTTTTACTTGACAATAATAACTCTAAAAACCTTAATTTATAAATATAATTATATTAAACTAATTATTTAATAAATTTAAAAACTTATTGTTATGTTTTTTTTATTACATAATTTTATTTTTTTTATACATATAGCACTATTTTTTAATTATTTACAAAATTTATAAAATAATATTAAATATTTATTTATTATTTAATAAATTTTATTTCAATCACTAAATTTTCGTACTAAATATATGAGTGATATTATTGCCGAAGCAAGATTATAGTTTTTAAAATAAATTTGTGGCTCTTATCGTATATAAGTCACATAATTGCTTTGATAATAATACTTTTTATCATAATAATAATAAATTTTATTTATATATAAAATAATTTTACCAGATTTCAAAAAAAAAAAAAAAACATAATTAAACCTAAATTGATAAAATGTTCAAATACTAGCCAAAACTACAACAACAACAACAACAACAACAAATCCAGTGCCTCAAGGGCTCCCGCATAAGTGGGGTCTGGGAGGGTTGGATGTATGCTGCCTTACCCCTTCAGGGTGTAACCCTGCCGGCAGACTGTTTCCGAGAACCCCCAACCATATAGGGTTGGCAACACGAGGATTTCCTAGGAGATCACCCATCCTGGTACTACTCTTGCCCAAGCACGCTTAACTTCGGAGTTTTAATGGGATTCGATACCTTAGTGCCTAGTAAATAAACGCTTAAAAAAAATATTCCTTTTCTAGGAGTGAAGAAGATATTCTGACCTGAAAAAAAAATTTAAATAAAAATAAAAGATATTTTTCTATTTGAAAAATTATTATTAAGTATCTTAAGGTTTGAGTATTTATTACATATATATTCTAACATTTCAATATACAAAATGAGGTATCATGATGTTTAAATATTTTATCACTCAAGTACTCTATCTTAAACTTTGATGATTTTTTGTAAAAATATAACAAATTTTATACAAAAACACACTAATTGTTACTATAAAAATTCAGCAATATTTTCAATGACAATTCAGCAAATTACGATAAAGAACTCACAAAATATTGAATTAAACACCTAAATGTTGCTGAAAACCACGTCTCATGTTGACATTTGTATGGAAAAAATCACCAATTCTAATAAAGATATTGATATACAATTGGAATTATGTTTCATTTTAGTATTTTCAACAAAAATATATTGAATATCAACACCAACAACAAAAACAGTTCTAGTGTGCCAAGGGCTCCCGCATAAGTAGGGTTTGGAGGATGGATATACGCAGCCTTCCCCCTTTAGGATGTTACCCTGAAGGGAGGCTGTTTTCAGGGACCCCCAACCCAAGAATTGTGTCATTACGGGAGCACTGTAGCCTGGAAGCATGATAGAAACAAAGTATTAGAGCAATACATAACACTAGCCAAGCGTAATGAAGCAAAACCCAAAGGAAGGTAACTGTAGGTAAATAGTCGGCAAGTGCTCAAGTACACAGTTAAGTAAAAAAATATATCAAATATCGACTAAAGGATACCCAATCGATACAATTCTAAAACTTTATAGTATCTAAGTGAGAAAATGATGAAACCTGAAGATACCTAGTCGTTTGGTCAAATTAAAGTCAAGTCCTTAGTGTCGAGTGGAAGGTTTGTCGCTCAATGGATAAAAGTTACTCCAGGGCCTAATTTTTAACAACATAATTGCGTTAGATACAATTAACCTATTATAAATCTAGTCTTAGACTCAATATAACTCAAATCATGAACAAACCATTAAAAATTTTATTAACAAATTAATATAAATTTTTATAGACCAAATTGACAGAATATCAATTATACAATATTCTTACAAAAATTCATCAAATTTAGACAAAGGATACTTAAGTAATAAAATATTTAAACTAAGGGCATCCTATTATATATATTGAAATCATATAGTACTAAAGTGATAAATTTTTAAATGTTAAGATATCGAAATAATAATCTCCATTCAAAATAAATAGATAAAATACCTATATTAACCCTCTAAAGACAAGAGAGAGAAAAAGGAGGGAAGTCAAGTTAGTGGAAAGAGAGAGAAAACCTGAAAAAGCAAACACCCACCACCACTACCACTACCACCACCACCACCATCAACTACAGTGACTTTTAGAGAGAGAAACACATCTAGAGAGAGAAAACCACCACAAACAGGCTCTCCTGCTTCATCGTTTGGGCGCTTTGGGGCTACGCTTCTAGTCGTAGTTTCGTCTTTTGTATCTCAAGTTTACTCGCTAATTATTGAGAAAAAAAGCTGTACTGCTTCATTTCCAACCGCCACAACCACCCTTCTCTGCCGCCAGAACCACCCATAACACTCTCTCTCTCTCGCGTATAACCGAGGTGTGCAGGCTCGCTTAAGCGCACCTCGAATAGTTTTCTGTTTCCTTTTTCGGGTCCTTTTTGCTATTTGAAGACGATCACGATCCTCTTTTTTCACCTGTGTATGGTCTGATTTCCCTTCCATTTCAAGCTAACCAAGGTGTTCAGACTAACTTAAGCGCAACTCGAATACTTTTCAGTTTCGTTTTCCGGGTGGACGATCTTGATCCTCTTTTTTCATCTGGGTAAGTCTGATTTCCCTTTTATTTCAAGCCCATAACATACCCTCACTTCTAACCAAGGTGTTCAGACCAGCTTAAGCGCAACTCATATACTTTTCTGTTTCGTTTTCCGGGTCTTTTTTTGCTGTTTGGAGACGATCATGATCCTCTTTTTTGATCTGGGTATGGTCTGATTTTGCTTCCATTTCAAGACTTTCCCTTTCCTTGCATAAACAACGTGCTCTCATTGAATTCCTAATGTGAAACGACAATCACAACCCCAAGTTTCCCGTTTTATTACTGACATCAATTCAATCTAAGTTCAGATTTTAAAGACCCAGATTTCAATTTTGGTGTTATTCAATTAAATTTTGATGAATCAGTACCCCTGATTCAATATATCCTGTGGGTTAAAATCTGGTTGGGTATGGGGAGTGTGAACTCAAAATTTTTTTTTTTGAAAAAGATAAATTTGAATGCACAGAAGAAGAGGGGGGGCCGGTGATCTCAACTGATTTTCTGATTTCCTAGATTTCTGTTTATTAAATTTTTAATGTTTTGCAGTATCTCAATAGAGACACGTTGTGGGTTCTAATTCATTTCTCTAAATTTTGCTGTAACGTATTATTTCTATAGTTTTTGGGTATTTTTTTCCCCTTCAAAAACCCACCAATTCATTGAAATACCCACAATTTAACTGACCCATTTCCTCGAAGTAGAGACTCGAAGCATAAAGTTGAGAAATTGATTCAATTTTTTAGAGAGAGAAAGTAGAGAGAGAAATGGATTTGTTGGGGGTTTCAGGTGGAGTTGGTGGTGGTAGTGGTGAGGGGCAGGGGAGGCGGCGGCCGATGGAAGGGCCGCCGCAGAACCACCAGCACCCACCACCGCAGACGTGTCCACGGTGTAACTCGACCAACACCAAGTTCTGCTATTACAATAACTACAGTCTCTCGCAACCCCGATATTTTTGTAAGGGATGTAGGAGGTATTGGACTCAGGGTGGGACCCTAAGGAATGTCCCGGTTGGTGGTGGCTGCCGGAAAAGCAAGCGGCCCAAGGTGTCGTCCTCTGACGCCACTGCCACCAGCACCCGCCAGCCACCGCTCCCGTCACATCAGCAGCAAAAGGGTGGGACCCAGTTGCCGGGTATGGTGATTGGTGAGTCATCAAGGACAGGGGCCTCTGATATGGTGTCATCCATGACATTGAACCCAAACCTGAACTTGAATCCGAACCCCAGCCTAAACCCGAACGTGTTTTATCCCGGGCATGGTGGTGGTGGGTTCTTGTCATCATTAGCAGCAATTCAAGGGATTACTAGTAATCCGGGTCAACCCGTTAATCTCGGGTCGAATCTCAGTTTGCTTCAAGGTCTAGGCATACCTTTCAGTACTCAACAGCAGCACCAACAGGGTTTTTACTCACTTGCCGGGCCAGGTCCGGCATTAACCCCAAGCACGGATTGGAACCGGGCCTTGGTGGGCAACCCGAACCCACCTACACCTACACCAGAAACCCCATTTTGGAGCATCAATAGTGGGAACGGAAGCAGTATAAACAATAACAACAACAACAACAACAATACTGACCCGGGTGGCTCAAACCCGAGTCAGTGGGCTGATTTTCCAGGCAGTGATGGTGCATGAAACTATAGCTAAGTTTAGTTATAGCCAAGTTCATAATTTTAGAAAGCTATGTATGAAGTAGTACTAGCTAGAGTAGGCATGAAATAGGAATGAAATTTACTGTTGAGAAAATGAAATATTTAGTTTAAATACAGAAAGAATGTTATTGGAGTGGATTGGGATTTTAAATTGTTGTTGCTAATTAATTTATTGGATGAATTACGACATGAAATTAGAGAGGAATATATTGATCATGATCATGTGGGTGTCTTTATTACTTACTATTTTATGTGTAAATGTTGGTGTAGTAGCCATTACAATATTATATTTTTGATGTTTGGATTAATCGAGATCGGCTGTATTTGTAGGGTCGTGTTTTAGTATCATTTTCTGTTTCTAATAATTTTTACGAGGAAATTAGGTTTTAAAAATAAGTTTTTTTTAATTAATTTTTGGTTTTTTATTTTTATATTTTACTCAAAGTTGGAGAAAACAGAAGATGAGAAATCAAATATTTGAAGAGATTGTTTTTAATATATGCTTTTAGTTTTAAAAACATAAGAAGTTGTGGATAGAAAACAGACTTAACACCATAAAAAGTTCAGTGGACGCCATAGTAAAGGAGGCCGACAAACAGTGCAGGAGTACTTGTAACGTTCTCAAACCATGTCTTGATGTGTTCTAGCTCTTGATGCACTTGATACTTCTCGTAATATCCGCAGGGGAGTAGGGCATTTCATCGCACCAAGCTTTAATCCAAAAGCTAGTTCTTATTTTAATGCTCCAGAAGATATTACCCTCATTCTATTACCGACCTCCAAAAACCAGCTTATTTCTTGTGTGTTAAAATTACCCAAACAACCACGAGGAACATGGAGATTCAAGTCTTTTTCTAAAATCTTCCCTCAACATTACAGGAAAGTTAAAGTTCAAAAAGTGCTTTGAAAGTTCACGAGACAATCCAACATAAATCCCACCACCTTAGACATTTAGGCCTTAAACTCCAAGAAACCTTACACCCAGGAAAAAGATGACAAAATTCAAGGCATAAATGTCTAAGGTGTATTCATTGGATATCTTCATGATGAAGTGGTCCTCTTCATTGTGTGGTTCACTTGTTTCTTTAGCATTGACGGATGCGTTAGGTATAACCTTTCTTAGGGAGCTCTTTAACAGAAACTTAAACAGTTCATAATAAAACAAACTGATATATTGTGATTCATATAGTTAATCTTAGTTAAAAGCAACTCTTACACAACCATCTTTTGGCGGGAAATTTTACTAGATTTCTTGATGGTCACGTGCTTTTTTAAAGCAGGTTAGTGATCAGCCGATACCTCGAGTTCATATAGGAGACTTTCAAAAACAAGTCCAAGATTCTCTTTACTATTTCAAAGCGATATCTAAACTTAGTGTTTCTATATATTTACTCCGTAATAATATTGGAAAATAATAAAATAACAAATGTATACTATTCATTACTAAATTACATTTGTATTGAATATAGGCGTGTATCATTTAATTCTCCGTGTTTTAGGAGTTAGTGTGGGTATAGAACTCTCAATTTTTTGAGGCTTGCTGTTGAACTTCAGAGGTTGGCGTGTTGGTAAGTGTCTAGAGGTTCTAGGGTATATTGTTTTGTTTTGTTTTGTCTTATTTTTTCCCGGCTCCTGTGAGTTTCCTCAGACTCCACTTCAATGGGTGAGCCGATTTTGTACTGAGAGTTATCTTGCTAATTATCCAAAAAAAATTGAATTATGATATGTGGTTTATTAATTTGATTTTACAATTCTTTTTTTTTTTCCTATGAAATAGAGATGTATGAACTCAATATGTGTATCCTATTTTAGCCAAAATTGGCATGACAAACATATGATATGCTAAAAGACAAATAATATGAATAGTTGTTGAGCAAATACACAAACACACTAGTAAGGCTAAATATTTATGTAGATATTTTTTTATTTTCGGTATTTTTTGTAACGTTCTTGTATTGATATTGTCTGTTGCATGCTTTTCTGTGTGTGCTCTTATGCCTCGCTTTTGCGAGCATGTTTGCTTTGTATTATTGCTAATTACCAAAAAAAATAAAATTGAAAGAGGATTTATATTTATAGTGAAGATTTCAAAAAATACATATATAATTAATTAGTTTTACATTTAGAGATATGTAACATATATACATAAACATTAGGAAGGTCAATCAAACAATCCTATTAGTATTCACAAAATTGTAAATTTATGCCGGCTTTTAGGCTCTTTTAGAAACATAATTTAAAAACATGTTATATAAACGATGTTCTTCTATGTTATTTAATTATCATCTATAACTTTTTTACGCTAATTAGAAACAAAGTCATAATACATAATGGACGACTCGAACAAGTGAGGCCTAAGAAAACCGAAATAAACTCGGAAAAAAGAAACACAACACAAAAACTCAAAAAAAAAAGGAAAAAAACAACCAGGCACTACAAGGCAATAATAGCACTGGGGGAGAGGGCTCAAGTGTAGGGAGTGACATGTTATATAAATGATGTTCTTCTATGTTATTAATTATCATCTATAACTTTGCACAGAAGAAATTTTTATATTCATATACGACATGTATCTATAGTGCACCATAATATATGGCCTGATTAATATATATCATATTAATCATTCTCGAGTTATATATTTGAAAGTAGTACTGTAATCACCAATAGAATATGTCCCGAGTGAACAAATTTCCTGGATTCACTACTGGATGCATAATGGGGGTGGGGGTGAAAAGATGGAAGAGAAAGAGGGAATATTAATGAAGTGAAAGAAGCATAGATAGGAGTAAAGGGGTTTGCTTTTTGTGAAAGTTGATGGACAGTCCTAGTCATGTTCTTCCATGTGCTTTCCTCGAATCTTGCCTGACTCCCTCCCTTTGAGTTCCACCCTATCGACTTTAGATAATTAGCGACAAGAGTCGAGATACAAAACAGACACATCGATAAAAGTAAGGCCTAAAACAGCCAGTAAAACAGCATGGTTCCGATCTATGGATTCACTACGGTTGTAGTGCTATTGGTGCTTCTTTTCTTCGGAGTAAATGTGGAGACTATTTCAATGAGATTAGTTGGTATAAAAGTTGTTGCTCCCACTTTCGGGTATGTGGTTTTAGGTTTGGGTTTAACTTTTCCAATGTTTGTATGACGTCGATGGCCTTACTTAGGGTAAATATTGTACTTCTTATCGTTATAAAAAAGGTGGAGCTTGTTTGTCTTCTGTATTAACGGGTCTACTATGGGTATTGTTTTGTAACTATAAATTTAGTATTTAAAAGGAAGTAATGGACATGGCATATCTTTGTTTCCTAAGAACAGTTATGCACGTAGGCGTCTAAATTAGGTTGCGGTTGATGTATAATGCGTGTACTATGAAAGAGATAATAGGGAAGGATACTCCTACAAGTATAACTATTGTTCATATAGTGAAATTTCTATGCTCCCTCCGCAGACATTGGCCTAGGATCGAATCTTTGTAATTTTGGTATTTTGTTTTTCTCCTGATCCCTATATGTGTGAACACATACTAACTAAATTTAGGGTTTCGTGTGTGTACGGATAGCTCTAATAGCTGGTATTAGAGTCATAAGTGAACCATAAACGGAGACCTAGCACAACCAACAGGGGGAAAAGCTGCAATTTGAGGGTGATAATTTTACATATTGGTGGATGCTGATTGAGGATTATTTTCTTGTGAATGCTGCAAATGTAACTACGGGAGAAAGACCTTGAGGATATAAAGGGAAAGGAATCCAACCTATTGAATCGGCAGGTTTCACGCCTCATTTAACTTTTTCAGTTCTAGACCTTGGTGCAAACTTTTGTCCACTCGAAGACAACAATGGATTTGATGGAAACTGGGTGGTATGGGATCCTAAGAAGCACAATTAAGGAAGACTTATTAATGACACTTTTGTACTAAAAAAACCTGTAAAATGGAGAAGTGATTATGGGTAATCAATGCATATAAAAGTTCTAAAATTCACGTTAGTTCTTGTAAGAATTATACGTGTCTAATCCTCTTTCATGGGTAAAGAACGATTTCCTAGAGTATGAGTTGTTTGAACAATATTCTCTCTACTTTAGTACAAGTCACATTTGGCTAAGTCTAGAAGAATCAAACATGAGATCTCTATTCACACCCACATCTACATTTTTCGAGTTCATGTTATCATGGAACAAAAAAAAAATACTACACTAAATATTCATACTATTTGTTTTAGTTGTTAACGACTCCACGTGAGAGTCTAGTAAGAAATCCCACATAAGAGTAGTGAGAAAAAAAATATCAACATATAAGCATATAATGTGCTACGCTATATAATACCAACTGATTCTAGAATAAAATTTCGCTTAAATTTATATATGAATATCTCATATTTCAACTACGTAGATCGGGTCTAAAGCCGGGTTAAATTTAAGAGTAGTTGTAAAATTAGGGAGAAGGAGAAGACCAAATCAGAGGGGGGATGACAAAGAGATTAAGATATGGAGGTCAGAGAATAAAGTAGCTCCCCAACTGCACTTCTTGTACTCTATTGCTGACCCTTTCCACTTTCTCTCTCTTGTTATTTTTTTTTTTTTTTCAATAATTAGAAAGATAACTCTCATGACACAATTGGGGTATCTATTAAAGAGGAGCTCGAGCGAGCCCACAAGAGCGATATGTCATACCATCTAGTCATGTATATGATATACTAGTGAAATTATTCTATGATGTAGATTTATTATTAGATATTTGAGGTTTGAGAATTTAGTATTTAAATATTTTGACATTTTAATATATACTAAGTACTATATAGTTTGAAAGTTCTATCAACCGAGCATCATCTTCAAGAACCCGAGGAGTTTTTGTAAAATATGTTGACTTATATTTCCAATCGGTCCTACACCACCATAAAGAAGTCTTACTGTAACGAACTATCCTACAAAGCTGCGCGCTACTCTTGATGTCTAGCTATGATCATGGTGCACGAGTTTGTTTCGGGTGCTAGAAATTTGGATTCTATGTTTTTTAATTTCAATTGCTCGCCTTTTGTATGTGTTGGACGGCTCTCTCTTCCCTTTAATTATTATAAACAAATATTAGGGGTCGAACATTTAGCGTATCTTCAAAAATAATTATTGTTCATTAAAATATTAACAACTTGTTACTATGCAATGTCCGAATAGGCGTGTATTAGAATAAGTTGGAATGAGCTTACCCTTAATAGGGCTGCTAACTATGTTATTCACCTACTTATCTTCCGGAGAGTTACTCACCAGCCCTCTCTCTCTTAGCTTATCCTCCTCCCTTTTCTTGATGCCCGAATACCTTACTCCCCATAAGGCCTCTAATCTTACTCGCTCGCCTGCGCCCGAGTAACTTGTTCACCCTCCGAGCTTTGGATACACATTACTTAGGAAGGATCACGAGCAGTCGGATCCTTACTGCCCACTCTTCATGTCAAGCACCAAATACATGTTTTTGGTAAAGAGTAGTGCTAATTATCTCTAAGGGCACCTCATCGCACTCACTTTTTCTTATAAATACCAATTTAGAGCTCAAATTGAAGCCGAAGCATTCCACGTAACATTCCACACTACTCGCCCAAAGTCATCCTATAGAGCTATTTGCACCAAAGGTCCCTAAACCTTGCCCATTGTGTCAATTTAATCATCGTACTTTTGAAAGTGTCAATTCAGTCCCTCTACTATTTATATTGTTTCAATTTGGTCCTTTAGGTACGATTTATGTTAATTTGTTGATGAAATTTTTAATAATTCGACCATTAGTTGGGTTAAATTATGTCAATGGATTGATTCATAGTGGATTACTTGTATTTAATATGATTTTACCATTAAAAATTATATCATTAACTTAATTTCAATTTAATTATGGGACTAAATTGACAAAAATAAATAGTAGAGGAACCAAATTGACATAATTAAAAGTCTAATGACTAAATTAACATAATAAGCAAAGTACAGGGACCTCTGATGCAAATAACCCTAAAAACAATTACAACTCTGTTTTTGAAGTATTACATTAATTAAGTTATATATAATCTGAAGTATCATCATTGATATGAAAATTAGTTTGCTCTGTTAGAGTATAAAATAGATACTGGACATGATATTAACTTAAACTTTTGAAAGATTTAGATCCTTGACATGATATTAAAGCCTCATTGACCAAGAAGTCACGAGTTCAAATTCAAACAAGCCCCACTTTTAATAGTAATATAATTTAAGCACAATGTATGAGGTTGGTCTATACAATATTCATGCTTTAAGCCCAATGAGCATTTGCATGAGGGCTTCATATTAGATTATAAATCTAATGCTGAACCTTCACCCATTAACTTAAACTTTTAGAAAAATTAGTTTGTTGACATGATGTGCCATCTTTTGAGCGTTTTAAATGAACTAATAAATTTACTAAATTTTATTATATTTTATGGTGCAGCGGCTAGATGGAAAGTTAGGGAAACGAGAAGGTTCAACAGCATTCCCTGAAATTTTATTACGAAAATAATAAAACAAAGGGGGAAAAGGGTTACTCAAATTCTCACAATTCGAGAATAGGAGAAAAAACTCTAGAAAATAAAGAGGAAAATCTGAATAATGGAATGCTAAATTAACCCTATTCTTCCTCTTGTTTAAACAGATGAAAAAACTCGCCTAGAATAAAGGGCTTAAAAATAAAAGATAATTAAAAAACTAAGAGATGAATACAAAACCAACTATTAGTTATCAAAACAATTAATAATTATCTCTAATCCATAGCCTACTGGAAGACACACTCTTCAAGCCATATCTCTAGCCGCATATATCTAGCCGCATCAATCAGTAGCTCGCCAACTCGATCAACTTGCCAAGAGTCACCCGTCAAGAATCTCGCTAATTGTAAAAGGCGGGCTGCATCATTTTATATAATAATACTTTTTAAAAAAACGTAAACTGTGGATAATTAAATTATTTTTGACAATGAGGAACTCAGTTGCCCGGTAAACCTTGGCCCATACGGCAAACCACACACCATAGGAGTCAATTAAGTCAAGAATTCCTCAGGGAGCAGTTTAAGAGGGGAATCGAACTCCAAATCTTTTGATTTAAAATAACACTTTATTCCTTTACTTACCTCTTAATACTAAGATAAGGCCCTGACTGATAGATAATTAAATTATTAACATAACAAGACGACATAACGGGTAGACATAAGTGGTAGAAAAATAGGGAGGGGATTGGAGGAATGCATTAATAATGGAAATATGTAATTGGACAATAAAAAAGTGAGCATAATAATAATAATATCGACCGTGGGATGTCATTATTATTCTTTGCATTAACGATTTACTATTCGTGTAATTATAGTTTCAAACTCATCCCCCATCACACGCACTTTAATTATTTCTTAATTAAAATCTTGCCCATAAAAATATATATTTATTATGGAAGCATTAACAAATATTAATGATTAAAAGGTTATTAAATTATAAAAAGCGATCTGTTTAATATTACTTTTAATAAGCTTATAATTTTGTAAGAAATTCTTTGTTTAAGTATTGTATGTAAATCTGGCCTTTGTATTCATCTATGGTTTCTACATTAAGGCTCTGAGTTTCGAAGATAGAAGGTGTAATTAGACTGCTAGAACTAATAAGGCAAGTACTGCATAGCTCATAGCCACCATCTATGGTTCTTTTCCTGCTTTGGTCATTTCGGCTTGTGCCGTTCGGTTGTCCCACTTGGCTGTTTATATCTTCTGGTATGGTATTGGGGTATGGTGGGGATTATTGTATTTTTGTTTCCGGGTGGATTGGGTTGCTAGATTGATCTTTGTATGTGTTTCTTGTTATTTTACCTTTCCCCGCACTTTGTGTTTGCTTTTTGGGTATGAAATGTCGTTTTTGGTATCGCGAGTTTTCTTCGCTACTTATTGAAAAAAGATCTAAACACTTATCATTTAGATAGTCTAATGTTTCAATATATATGTGTGTGTGTGTGTGTGAGTTTTTTTTACTGTATATCACCCAAATTTTGAAAAATTTAGGTGGTTTTTTAAAAAAATCAGAAATTTTAAGTAATTTTTTGAAATCTCACCTAAGATTTAGGTGGTTTTAATTAAAAAAAAAAAAAAAAACTCTCTATATATAAGAGATAACTTAAGAGAGAAAATGACGGGGTGAGAGTGAATAATAGACTACTTATTTGGTTGCTGACATTATCTTTCTCCTACCTGACATTACCTTCTTACCCCACTTTAATCAAATGTGTGGGCCAAAATTCACCATCTCATCTCACCATGTCAATATAATTAGAACTCCGAAATTAAGCGTATTTGGGTGAGAGTAGTACCCAAATAGGTGATCACCTGGGAAGTCCTCGTGTTGCACCCCTCAGGTTGGGGGTTCTCTGAAACAGCCTCCCTTTAGAGCTGCGTACACCCCCGAGGGACCCTGCTTAAGCTGGAGCCATTGGGGCACTGTGAATGTTGCAATTGTTGCTTTTTTATATATAAACATATGTATGTATGTATATAACAAAGAATCTTGAAATCTAAAAGTTTTAGTACTTTTTAAATTTTTTGTTGACATGTCCAAAAATTTTAAAGTTTTATGGCTCTTGTATATAGTCTACTGAAATTTGGTATATTTTCGTAGGAAAATATTGATGCCGAACGTGGTTCAAGGTGTCTTCTATAAGAGTTCAATAGCTTTTTGCTGAAAAATTTTGACATTGTACAAGATTTAAAGAATATATATATATTTAGTAGCCGGTAATTTATTTGTAATTTGTAGAATTTTGCTAAAGACACTAACATAACCTATATATTTTATTTTATTTATGTATTAAATCAACATCTTCTAGTAAAATTTGTCTAAATCTTGAAAAAATCATAGGGCAATTAGATAATAAAATTTTGAACATCAGATAAGTTATTGTATATATATTTAAATGTATAAATATTTAGTTAATAAATATTCAACCTAGACAATGCTTGAATAATAATTTTTCTAATTTTCTATTATATATTATTTATGAAAATTATCGCTTAGTTATCTTAAGGTTTGTGCAAAAAATATATAAAAATTTTAACAATTGTGATAAAATAGTTATAAAATGTTGATGTAAATTACCTAAAAATTTGTGTCATTTTCGCATTCTTGACAAAAAAATCATTAAATTCTAATAAAGATACTAATATATTGTCGAATTTTTGACAACATATATCTAATTGATAAAATTTTAAAACTTCAGGGTACTTAAGTGATGAAATATCTAAAACTCAAGGTACCTTATTATATATTGAAATGTTATAGTACTTAAGCTATAAATGCTCAAACCTTAAGATACTTAAATGATAATTTTACTATTATTTAATATTGGTTAGATTTAGTATTTTCTAAGCAAATGTGGAATATAATCAATTAAGGGGATTAAGAATTATAAAGAGAATGGATTAGACAAGGCATGCACCGCTAATATAAAGTTAACACTTTAAAAATTTACACGTGTGTTCCACACGTGCGATGCGCAAATGAAACTAATCATACTTAGAGGCATTATATCAGTTATTAGATTTTAATTTTTTTTTAAATTTAAAATTAGATTTTTAATTTTTGACTTACAAATAATAAGAGTCATAAAATTGCCTTAAAAACTACATCTTGCTTTAACTGTAACAATTTTACGTTAATAATAATATTATCGATTTTGAAGGTGAATTTCTACTTTTGATTTTTGCTCGGACCATTAATCATAAAATCATTTCTAATGTCTGATCTTGGATTTTTAATTAAGGACTAAAAAATTTTAAAAAAAATTATTAAAGGAAAACAGCAGCAAACAACAATAGTTTAGTGTCTCAAAGAGATTTCCGTCAAGGCAAGATTTGGAGAGGATAAGGATGCTACTTTATAGAGAGACTGATAAGAGACAATCTCAATTGCATACCTAAAATGGAATAATTTTTCAAAATAGCATATTTTGACATTTTTATTCAAAAAATAGCACGCAAAAATTTAAAATTACTAAAATAATACTTAAAAATTAAAAATTACTAAAATAGCACGCCCAGTCAGCACACCATTGCCATTTCAATAAGTACATTTTGGCCATTTTACTTTTTTTTAAATTAAAAAATAAAATTTTATTTTTTTATTTTTTACGGCTGGGACAACCTTTTACCAAAATGAAAAAAAAAATAAAAAAATTATATGCTGTGTAAATTTTTTGTATAACATATAAACTTAAATATATAATAATAATAATAATAGTAAATATACTTTTGCTTATACTTTCAGGATGTCTGCTCTCATGACGATAAGATATTTAGGTTGGGGGCCCTCAGAAACAGCCTCTTTTCCACTCGGAAGGGGGAAGGCTGCGTACATCCACCCCCCAGACCCTGCTTTTACGGTAGCCTTTGGCACTAGGACTGTTGTTGTTGTTGTATACTTTTTTCTTACAATAAGTTTTGACATATCGAATAATAGTATTAAGTCAATATTTATTTTTTTATATTCGGGTGAAAAGTTGTAGTAGCCATAAAATAAAAAATAAAAAAAAATTTTCTTTTTTGTTATAAATTTTTAAAATAAGTGAAATGACCAAAATGTCCTTACTTAGGTAGCAACGGCGTGTTGACTGGGCATGCTATTTTGGTAATTTTTAATTTCTGTGTGCCTATTTTAGTAATTTCAAATTTTTACGTGCTATTTTTAAAATAAAAATATCAAAATGTGCTATTTTGAAAAATTACCTCCTAAAATATCTCAAAAATATTTAGTTTAATTATAAAAAAAATGTCATAGAGGGGATGATCCGTCTTAGTTCCATACCTAAAATATTTGTATTAAAAGTTTTAAAGAAAAAAGTAATGAAAATTTGTTACTGATTATAACATTTGGTGTAAGAGAAATAGGAGGATCTTTTCTAATTGTAAAAAAACGTGAGGATGAGATGAGTCGGTCTATAGTGAATCAAGTCTGGTGTCGATTTAATTACTTGTATTTTGATTGATAGGGTGAGAGAAGTGGTTAGTTTTGGGTGGGGATTTTGTTTAGGTCAGTCTACTTGAGTTTCTTCTTTGAGTAATATATATCAGCTCTTACTGATTGGCAAAATAAAAAAATAATGAAAATGCATGTTTTTTGAAAATAAAAATAAACAACCAAAAGTAATGAAAATGCATGCTTAACAAACAAATTCCCAAAACAGAAAACTAAGGTCAAGTTGTAATAATTTTTTGTCTGCATGTTTTTAAAATTTAATTAAAATTCTATATTTTTAAAATAATTTTTTTATTTCTAGTTTCTTATTTTTAATATTTTCTAGTTTGACCAAAAAAAATATAAAACTAAAAATAAAAAGTATTTTAGTATTTAATCTTAAATTCCCATGAGTAAAAAATATAAATAAAAAGAAGTAATGTTTTATAAGGGCAATTTTATGACTACAATTTCTGCAGATCATATTGTCTTATTAATAATAATTTTTCTTTTAACAATAACTCCCATAAAAAAAATTGTAATATTATTACTATGACAAAATATTAATATTAAAGGAACTTTCTAAAATCTCATGGTTGCTATTTATTATAAGACATATTATTATTATTATAACAATTATAATTAACGGCCTGACAATAACAACAAATTAAAAAAATATCAAATATTTAAATGAATAAATCTAAGGACAACACCGTAGTTCCTTTGTTGAGTATGCTCTGGCAATCCTTGTTGTTAGGTGTTGAATGATTTTAGGCTTTTGTTGGTACGTTTTGCTCCTAAACTGATGTATCTGATATGTTCGCCTTTCGGGGCCCATACCCGGGCTGTCGGTTTTTGTATTGAGCTTTGCTCGCTAATTATCAAAAAAAAAGGACAACACCGCAGCCTCAAATCTCAACGATGAGAGGCGGAACAGATAGAGTGTCTCTAACCCGTTGATCATACCCAACAATGCCGGATTAAGGAGGAGTTAGGTAAAACACATTGATTCTTCGAATATCCAGGCAATAACTTAAAGAAGAGTTTTGTGATTTATTGTATTAGAGATATTGTTTTGATATTATTCCGATATTATTTTGATATTGTTCTGCAAATATTCTGTAATTATTCCTATTCTCATTACTATAAATATATGCCTTAGCAACCCTATTGGGTATGCTCCACAACTCCTATTCTCACATGGTATCAGAGCATATCAAACCCTAAAAATTAATCCCTTCTCCTAAACAAAAAAAAAAAAAAAGAATGAAACAGGGGAACCCCGCACAGCCGCCACGAAACCCTAACCCTAACCCCACCAGCGCCGCCGCCTCGTGCCCCTGCCAGCTCGGCCTCCGCTCCCTTATCGGCAGGAACCCACACGGCCTGTCACCGCCGTCGCTGTAGTCAGGCCCCTCCCCAACTCTCGCATTGCTCCCTCCTCCTCTCCTCCTACCCCGACCCCAACGCCGCCGCCGCTGCCGCCCTGCCGTGGTGTTTTGGCTGACCACAATGGCTGCCTCCTCCTCTTCTCCCTCTCTCAACAATACCGAGGCCTTCCCCCCACTGTCTCAGGCTCCCGCCGTGGCCGCACTCCCCACGAACGCCTCTCTCCAGCCACCACCTCCGCCTCTACACAGTGGCACCGCCCTGCCCCTATCGGCGTCTCTCTCCTCCGGACTTCTCACGGTTTTCTCTCCCTTCTCTCCGCTCCTCACATCCTGATCCAGCTACATCGTCCACCATCATTGGTCCTCCTTCATCCGGGTATAATCTTGGACTCCCGTTTTCTTCATTTAATTTCTCTAATTATTCCTCTCCTCTCATGGCTGGGGCGCCGCCTCTCGCGGCCCTCCCTCCCCATGTGAGACCTCTTCCCCCCTCTTCTATTACTAGCCTCGTTATGATTAAACTAGAAACACCTACAAATTATACCACTTGACGAGAACAAGTATCCATGGTTCTCCGTGCCCATCGACTCATGGGTTTCGTCGATGGCTCAAACCCTTGTCCTCCCAATCAAATTTCTACACCTACGGGTCAATACATCTCAAATCCTGATGCCCTAACCTGGTCCTGTATTGACCAAAGTATTAAGGCATGTTTGTCTGCGTCCTTAGCCCGCCTAGTCCTCAATGATGTCATACATCATCCCACATCTCAAGAGCTGTGGGACGCCCTTGCTAAATGTTTTCATGACCACTCTCTCGCTAAAGAATCTAACTTACGCTCTCAACTCATAACCCTACGTAAAAATAACAAAACCATGACCGCCTTCCTCACCGAACTTAAAACCATAGCTAATGACCTGACCGCCATAGACTCCCCAGTCTCAAACCGTGAGCTCCTCCACTATGCTTTGCTCGGTCTCCCACCAGAATATGCTGCGTTTAATACGTTTACTCGCCAATCATCTCGTAACCTTCCCTTTGAACAACTCAAGATTGCACTATTAGATCAAGAGGCTGCGCTTTCCCGCATTCACGCTCAATCCCCCGCCGATCACGGCCATGCTCTTGCCGCTAACAGTATGCCGCCAGATTCCTCGGGGTCTAGTCGGGGTCGTGGAGGGCGTGGTCGAGAGGGTCGTGGACGCAACAACAACAACCGCAATGGGAATAGTGGGGGCCGTGGCTCTCGTGGTCAACCGCCCCATCACAACTCTGGCATAGGTATGGCTTCCACTGGTGCTCCTCCGTATCCACAGAACTGGGGACGTCTGGCAGGTATGAATACTCGTCTGCCTCATGATGGTATACTCGGCACTGGTCCCTTAGTTTGTCATATTTGTCATCAAGCTGGTCATGCCGCCTCTCTTTGCCCTCACCGCTATGTCCACTCGGATCTCTCCCAATCCCTCTCAGCCATGTCTGTTAATGATAATGCTGATCCCACATGGTACCCTGACTCCGGGGCGTCTAATCATATGACATCCAACTCAGGTATTTTAACTAAACACACTGTTTATCGTGGTTCAAAATTAATTCAAGTTGGCAATGGGTCCTTACTACCGGTTACTCATGTTGGTTTTTCCAAAATTCGTACTAAAACCCATGACCTCAAGCTTTCTAATGTTATGTTGGTTCCTGGTCTTACATACAACCTCTTGTCTATTAAGCAATTGTGTCGTGATAATAATTGTGTTGTTGAGTTTGATTCCTCCTCTTTTTGTGTCAAGGACAACGCTACGGGGATGCCTCTCCTCAGGATACGCAGTGAAGGCCCTCTATATGGGTTTTTTCCACACCCCACTGGACTTGTTGCATGGACCATCACGGATGAACTCTGGCATAGGCGCTTAGGTCATTTAGGATATGCTGTTTTAGACACTTTACGTACTCGTTCTTTAGTTCCTGCTATTTCTTGTTCCAGCTCAATAAAATATTGTCATGCATGTTGTTTGGGAAAATCATGTCGCTTGCCCTTTTCAAGTGTGCTACATGATACGAGTTTACCTTTGCAATTAATTCATTCGGATGTTTGGCAATCTCCGGTTGTGTCTGACTCTGCGTTTCGTTACTATGTGTTATTTGTTGATTATTTTACTCGCTTTACCTGGCTCTATCCGATGCAACGGAAGGATGACGTGTACTCCATCTTTTCGGATTTTAAGACTCTCGTTGAAAACCAGTTTAACCTCAAAATCAAATGTTTTCAAAGTGATGGAGGCCGCGAGTTTGACAATCGGCCTATGGCTGCCCTTTGTCGCACCCACGGCATTCACTTCCGTCTTTTCTGGCCTGATACTCCATAGCAGAATGGGGTAGCAGAACGAAAGCATCAACATATAAGTGAAATGGTACGGACCCTACTTTTTCAAGCGCGCCTCCCATCTAAATTTTGGGCTGATACTGCTTGTACTGCTTGTTATATAATTAATCGCTTGCCTACCCTGCTCTTACAAAACTTGTCTCCCTTTGAAAAACTATTTAAAAAGGCGCCAGACCAAAATTTTTTTTAGGTCTTTGGCTGTGCTTGTTACCCTAACATCACATCCCGTGCTCCTCATAAATTGGCTCCCCGCTCTATATCCTGCGTCTTTATTGGGTATGCCGGACGTTACAAGGGGTATCGCTGCTTAGACCCCACTAGTGGCCGTGTCTATACTAGTCAACATGTGCATTTTGTTGAGCATTTATTTCCCTATCCTGACATTGTGTCTAGCATGCATGCGCCGCCAAGCTCAGGCCCAACTTTAGTTGACATCCCGTTGCCTAGGCCACTTCTCGCCCATGCTCACCACACACTGGACCTGCACACTTCGGGACCTCTTCCGGCGATCCCGACTGTGTTGGACTCTGGTATTGTACCGGCATCCCCTATTGCGGCACCCTCGGCTCCTTCCCTGACACCGGCCATTGTGGTTCCTACGGTCGGGACGAGTGAAGGTGTCACTTCAGCGGGCGTACATCAGGATCCCCCGGTTGGACCTTCTGTGACCTCCTTGGATGGTTCTTCCGTGTCTAATGTCCATCCCATGCACACCCATCTTAAGAATGGGATACGCAAATCCAAACATATCATATCCCTTAGCTCGGTTGTTGTGGTTCAGGAACCTGCTTGTTTTTCTCAGGCAGCTAAGAATCCTCAATGGCAGGAGGCCATGGCTGAGGAATTCAACGCCCTCATTCAAAACCAAACATGGGATCTTGTTCCTACCTCTTCTTCTCAAAATGTGGTAGTACTTGGAAGTACAAGGTCAAGTATAAACCCGATGGGTCTGTTGATTGGTTTAAGGCTCGTCTTGTTGCTCAGGGTTTTCACCAGCGTGAGGGCCTTGATTACTTTGAAACATTTAGCCCTGTTGTTAAACCTACCACCATCAGGTTCATCCTTGCCATTGCTATCACTAACAAGTGGCCCATTTGCCAAATAGACGTTAAAAATGCATTTTTACATGGTTTTTTAAAAGAAGAAGTATACATGCGACAGCCTCCCGGGTTCATCCACCTGAAATTCCCACACACGCATGCTGTCTGTGCAAGGCTCTGTATGGCCTTAAGCAGGCACCACGAGCTTGGTTTCATAGGTTTAGCATGTTTCTCTATAGTCTGGGTTTCTACTGTAGTAAGGCCGATCCATCGCTTTTCATACATCGGTCACCTACTACCATTGTGTGTCTCCTACTATATGTGGATGACATTATCCTCATGGGTTCCAATTCCTCCCTACTAGCTCGCCTCACCACCTCTCTTTCAACTCAATTTGCAATAAAAGATCTTGGTCCCCTTCATTGTTTCCTTGGCATTGAAACCAAACGCACCTGCCATGGCCTTTTTCTTTCCCAACATAAGTACACCCTCGACTTGTTAGGTCGGCATGACATGCTTGAGGCTAAACCTGTACAAACCCCCTTACCAGCTCAGGTGCAACCCTCTGTGACTGATGGGTCTCCTATATCTGACCCGACCGAGTTTCGTAGTGCAGTGGGTGCTCTCCAGTACCTCACCATGACCCGTCCGGACATTGCATACGTGGTTAATCGTGTATCTCAGTTCATGCACGCTCCCTCTACTTCCCATTGGCAGATGGTTAAACGCATCCTACAATACCTTAAGCTCACGCCCGATCATGGTCTCACTATAGCTCCGGGTTCCTGCACATCTGTTACTGCATATGCTGATGCTGACTGGGGTGGCTGTCTTGACACTCGTCGCTCCACTATGGGTTTTGCCTTATTCCTTGGCCCCAACCTCATTTCCTGGCGTGTAAAGAAGCAGCCTACAGTAGCTAAGTCCTCAACCGAGTCGGAATATCGAGTTGTCGCCAAGGTTGTCGCTGAATGTGATTGGATTCGATACCTCATGTGCGATTTAGGTCTACGTCACTCTGGGCCGATAATTGTGTACTGTAATAATGTTTCCGCTACCTACTTGGCTGCCACTCCTATTTCTAATGATCGCAGCAAGCATGTGAATGTTGATTTTCACTATGTTCGTGAGAAGGTTGTTAAGGGTGATATCCAGGTTCGATACACGCCTACCACCAAACAGGTTGCTGACATATTCACCAAAGGGTTGGCTACTGATCGGTACCGCTACCACAAAGCCAATCTGTACATTGGTCCCCCTCGCACAGATTGAGGGGGCGTATTAGAGATATTATTTTGATATTATTCCGATATTATTCTGATATTGTTCTGCGAATATTCTCTAATTATTCATGTTCTCAATACTACAAATATATGCCTCAGCAACCCTATTGAGTATGCTCCACAACTCCTATTCTCACATATTGAACTTTTTCAATTAAAACTATAAAGTTCAACTCAAACATATATGAACTCATCAAAGTAATTGCAATAATTCAAAGTTATGTAAAACTGCAAACTAAATGCCCTATTATAGGCTTAAAAAACTCTACTCCAAGTACTAATCCTACTTCAAATCAAACTCTGCTACTCATAATAATAGTCTAACTCTAAGAACTAATCCTACTTTAAATCGACCTCTGCCTATCTAGGGTTGTCACTCGTGTGTCTCTTTAGAGGTATCTGTTCTTAAAAAGAATTCCATTTTTTTTAATTCTTCATCTCGATCGGGTTAGTCTTATCATGAGATACATGCCTAAATCCTACTAAGCTCAAGGGTTCCATCTATGGTCTAGTTTCCATCCTGCTTTTTGGTTTCAGTTTGTGCTGTTATGTTGTCCTGCTTGCTTGTTTATTTACTTTTGGTGTGATATTGGTGGTACATGGTGGGAGTTATATTAAGTCGTTAGATATGACTTTTATAAGTGTTTCTTATTATATTTTCTTTCTTTGTACTATTTGTGCGTGTGAGGAAATTCGGAATCCCAAGTACTTAATTCGAATCAAATACTACGACAAACGAAAAGTAATACGGATAAAAGAGAACGAAAAACAATAACACAATAATTTACGTGGAAACCCCTCTTCAATCAAGAGGGGAGAAAACCACGGGCTGAGATTGAGACTTTTATTGATTTGAGAATAGAAGAATTATAATCACTTCTCTCTCTCTCTCTTTATGATGACGGTGGAGCTCACTCTTTGAATTGGATACTCAATACGTAACCCTACAGCACTTATATATACTCGCGTGTAATTTTGGCTCCCGATCGATCGGTGGACCCTTTGGACGCGGGGGTCTTCTACATATGTTTTCCGATCGATCGAGGTACTCCCTGCATGACTCCTGCTTAAATATAAGAATTTGAGGCATAAATCTAACAGTGCGCTTTTTGGCCCTCTTTGTAAGATGTCGGTTTGTGCTCCGCAAGTTTTCCTCGTTATTTATCGGGAAAAAAAGTCTGAGGAAAAGCAATGTGAAATGGGGGTGTGGGAGCGTAGAGTGTTCGGTTCTTCTGAGTTCTGACAATAAATAACAACTGCACGGGGGAAACAATCTAGTGTTTCGCTTTAACACTTCATGTACATTTTCAGTAACACCATCATTATCATTATCATCATCATCATCATCATGATGCACATACATGTATAGTCATATAATGTATAGTGATGGCGGTGTGGGTGGGGGTCCCATCTCCTCATTGACTACGGGACACGCATAAGTGAAGGTCCCCACATCATGCATTCATCAATCAAACATCCCATCATCACCATGCATGGCTCCTTCATCCCATCATCATATCATCTCCTATCAGTGCCGGACGTAACCCCAAGCTAGATTTTAGATGTCGACTCTACTGGTATCCTTGAAGTGACTGAGGATGTGGATCTAAATTAAGGTACGGAGGAGGAGGTCAATATTGGTGTTGATGAGGCGGCTGTTGTACAGTTGTTGGGTGAGGATAAGGTGTCTGAGGCTGGTTCTAGTGATGGTCTTCCAATTTTTGTAGGCCAAGAGCATATTAAATTCTTTGTGGAGCATAATTGCAATGGTTCTGATTTGATGGTTGACCGCATTGATGAGCCTTTTGGTGTTCTTGGTCCTGATATGTCCTCTGCTGAGCCTCCCTTTGCCCTCGAGTGGGCTCGTAGGGCATGGGACCTGGGGAAAAGATTAAGCCTAAAATATGATGGTCTTGAGTCCGACGTGTATCGGATTATGTGCTCTGTTGAAGATGAAGCCCGTGGTGTGGTTTTCCGAAAGAAGAAGAAGCTTTGAAAGAAGAAGTCAGGCTGCGCTTCCTTGCACTTCAAACCGTGATGTCATTGGTGCTCTTCGCGTATATTTCTTGGGGCGTTTGTGAGCTGAGTTTTGTTTCGAGTGCTTGTGGATAGTGTTTCTCGTCATTTGTAAGAGTTATTGGTGTTTGAGATTGTAAGCCTCTTTTCTGTGTTGTCCTTTCAAAGATAGTGACCATTCTTCGTCTTTGGTGCTCGTTGTTTTTGTTTAGGTATTTTTGGCTTAATTTGGAGTGGTTCTCTAGGTGTTTTTCTTCCCAAGAAGTTGGTGTAGGTGTGTTTTTAGGCGTCTTTTGATTTTCAGGTCTTTTTGTTTGCTTTTTTCCCACTCTTAAGGTCTTTCTAAGGCCTTGCATTGGGGGGTGCGCCGGCTTGTATTGAGAGTATTCTCTCTATTTATCAAAAAAAAGATGATATGATTTTGAAGTAATAATTATTAATATTAATATGATTAAAAAGAAATGTTATCATATATGTGAAAGGCCCTATTTGAAAACTTTATTTAGAGTCCCGAGAATGTCAGGACCGACCCTGCCTCCTACCCCTCCATTTGGTCATTTCCGGGCAAATACTCTGTGGAGTAAGTGGATTGGCATTTGAGTTATAACATGAAATTTAAAATCTGAGTAATATTATTGTCATAGTAAAAATATTATAAAGTAATTTAGTAATATTTTATGGTTATTATTTATTATGAATTAATCTCTCTGACAAATGTTCTGACATTAAAGCCCTAAATATTTATGGGCTTCTGTGCTCATCCTCCCCCCATTCCTCGGAAAAGTTGGTTCCTCCGATTAAAAGATCACGAGTTCAAATCTCAACAATCAAGATCTTAGAAAAGGTATTTGGGGGTGGACATTGTTTCGTTTTTATATTTAGTATTGTCTGTGGAGGTGTATCTTGTTATTTTTTCTCCTTTATCAACACTTTATGTGTGGCTTCCAGGCCTCTCTATGAGATGCCAGCTTTTATATCACGAGTTTACCCTACTATTTATTGAAAAAAATATTGTTGGGTCATGATCTAATGAAGCATGGACTTAAGATACACCCCATTATAGCACTTACGAGTAGGGCTGCAAATGAGCCAAGCCGGCTCGCGAGCGGGTTTGACTTGGCTAGCTAATGGCTCGACTCGGGTTCGTCTAAGCCATAAACGAGCCAAATCAAACCGAGGCTGACTCGGCTCGAAAGGCTCATAAGACGGCTCGTTTATTGGCTCGCATATTTAGACTGCGCCACTTGGCGCTTCCTCCACCATTCATTTATATGTTTTTGTTTGAGTATTTAAAGGTTTTTAGGATTTATCTTTCTAAACTTTGCCTCACTAAAGGAGAGAAAAAAAAGAGAGAAGAACAATAATAAAGAAAAGGAAGAAGATGGCGCTCCGTTTTTTGGTACTCTTCTCGGTCCTAAATATTTATTTTCACTTTATTATTTGGTTAGTATGTTCTCAGCCCCACCCTTTTTTAATAGAATCTGTGTCTTTGTTTATATTGTTATTGTTTATTATCTAATTCAAATTCTCAACTTTTTGGTATTGCTTAAAGACAAAAAGGAGAAATGAGTGGGGGAGGGGTGGTGGTGACAGGGGTAGGGCAGTGAGGGCTCGGGGGGTGGTGGTGTTGGTGGCTAGTGGGTGGGGGGTCGGGGGGTGGGAGAGGTGATGGTGGTGGCGGTTTGGAGTGGGGGTGTGGAAGGGGCGGCGAGCGTTGGGAGGGGGCTGGGGGTTGGTGATGGTGGTGGCTGGAGGGTGGCCGGGGGGTGGCAGGGGTGGCCGGGGTGGGGGTAGTTGGTCGGGGGGTTGGGTGGGGCGGGGGGTGGGGGCTGATATGGGGGACAAGTAGAAAGAATTAGGGTTAGAGTTAGGTTTAGATTTATTTGTTTATTATTATTAATTAAAGTAACTTAGTATAACAATCCAAGTAACAATGATCATAATTGAGTCTAACAATCCTAATAAATGAGCTTAACGAGCCCTATAAATGAGCCCAATGAGCCGACAAAGCTAAACGAGCCTGCTCGCCAAATAAACAAGCCTTAATGATATCGATACCGAGCCGGTCTCATTTATTAATGAGCTGGTCTCATTTAGTAAACGAGCCGAGCCGAGCATAGATATGTGACTCGATTAGATAAATAATACCGATAACGAGCTGGTCTCATTTAGTTATCGAGCCGACTCGGCTCATTTGCAGCCCTGCTTATGAGTATGGTTGCAACTCCTATTTTGTATTATTAGCTGTTTTTGCTCCTTATTTATCAAAAAAAAAAAAAAAAAAAAAAAAAAAAGAACACAAGAATGGTCGCAACATTGAAATTTGATCACTTAAATATGTTAGGTCTTTTTCGGTATGGTTCTTACCTAATTTGTTTGTAAAGTTTTATTTTTTAGAAAATTGAAAACTAAGTTTTAAATATATATATATATATATATTTTTTTTTTTTTCTGTTTTTTGGTGTCCCTTCCAGTTTTAGCCAAATAAGAAAAAATAGAAAATTCAAAAACACATTTTTTAAATATAATTCTTAGTAACTCAAAACCACCAATAAAAAACTAATATCAAATAAATTCTTAGTTTTGCACGTTATTTTACCGTATTTGGGGGTAAATTTAGAAAATGTGTAATTCATTTCGCTTTTTGTGCTTCTCAGAAGTTTGCGCGGGTGTAGGCATTTTTATTTGTCTTTGGGGTTTATTTTTGTCCTTTGTTTTTCTTTCTTTCGCTTTTGTAAGCGTTCATGGAATCCGCTTCAGTCGGTGCACAGATTTTGCATTTAAAGTTATTTTCTAATTGTCGGAAGAAGAAAAAAAATTGAGTTGACTTTGATTCTTGACATTGAAAAAATTGTACTCCAATTTCCACTTCATATGCGTTTACTTCTTAATCCCAAAGTTTTGACTCCAAGGTTTTCCCGCTTGTTTTATTGAAATATTTATTTCCATTTTATAATATTTCTTTATTTATTTATTTTTTTAAAAAAAATAACATTTCAACTAATCATCATATATCTTTTTATTGCCAATATAAACTCCATCTATGCCATCAAGAATACGCGCCAATCAACGAAAAACAGGAAAACCGACTCCTACAATATAATTTTCCTCATAAACAAACCGAGCCTTAATTTACGTATTAAATTTACAACAATATATATATCATCCCGTCATTAATTATCTTTTGTGATGAAAAGTAGTTCAATTGTGACAAGACTTGTCTCTCATTGTGTTCATGACTAATGTTCCCATAATAATAGGTATATTATTTTCGATAAGTAGTTAGGAAGACTCGGGATATAAAATAACATCTGACAAAAAATCTAAAAGTGCACAAACACACACATAGTAATAGTTATATAAATTAGATGTACAATACATTTGATATTTTTACTTAATTAATAAACGGTCAAACTTTAGGATAAATAAGTGATAAGTTTTCAAAAAAAAAATTTATTGTATTGCTTGATATGAAGTGGAAAGAATCATAACTTTAATTCGACAATATTTAGTTCCACTGGAATTTTTAATAAGAAAAATTTATGTCTACACTATTTTTGCCATATAATTTGAATATGTTCTTTTTTTTTTTGATAAATATGTAGCAAAGAAGCTCAATATTTGTGTCAATTTAGCTCTTTTAAAATTCAAAATGTGTTAATTTGGTTCTTAGAGAAAATTTTATGGTAAGTTTTTAATCTAATTTTTTTATGATTTTGCCACAAATTAGGTTAAATTGAGTAAATAAATAAATTTATGATAAGTTACTTGTGTCTAACGTAATTTTGCTATTCAAAATTATGTCATTAATTTAACTTAAATTTGACCAAAGAACACATTTTAAATTATACAAGAACTGAATTGACATAATTAAAATTACCATAACTAAATTGACATAATAGACAAAGTATATGGACATTTGGCATAAATAATCTTAATTTATTTATACTTATTATCTTTCAGTAAAATAAACAATGTACTCAATTATGTACCAAATACACATAATAAAAAGTTATTATTCTATAGAAACTTAATTAAATTAATATAAGTTTTAATAAATTAATAATTTAATACCATATTTATTAAGTATATTTAAATTAATTATATTGAAAATTATGCTAAGGAAATTGAAGGCCACCAAAGTAGTTAGTACAGGGTACAAGAATTTAAGAAGCTCACAAGTCAATGAAAATTCCAAGTACAACATTACTCATCATTTATTCAATCTCTTATTATTATTATTTTCGACAATTTTGAATATTAAAAAGCCTTATTATTATTATTATTATTATTATTTCCGACATATAATTTTATAATTATATATAATACTTTTCAATTAAAATATAATGCATTAATTATAAATTTAAAATTCAACAATAATTAATTGAATAAATAAAAAAGAACAAAATTATGTGTAATTAGAGGTGGCAAATTCAACCCGACCCGAATAACCGAGCCAACCCTAACCGAAAATATGTTGTAAATAATTGAACCTGAAACTGAAATGACCCGACCTGCAATTAACCTGACCCGTTCTTTGCCTGACTCGAAAACAACCCGATACCAATTTGACCTGACTCGACCCACCATTGACCTGAACCAACTCAACCCAAATTGACCTGAACTTGAATCCAACTCGACATGAAAGCTAAATTTACCCAAGATCTTTAAATTCAATGAGAATTGTTAATTGTCAGAAGTACAATTGAACTTCATAACATATTATTGATTACCTATATTGATAATATAATAAATATATTGGTAAACATATAAATTATTTGGTATAATTTAAACTTTTTTAACTGGTTCATACCACCAAGGTACTAAATAGTAGAACTATGAAGACCTAAAACTTGTACAACTTGACCCAAGACTGAACCGAACCCAAGACCGCTCAAAACTAAAGTCACCCAAATCCGAAACAACTTGACCCGGACCCAACCCGACCTGAGTACAGGTAAAACCCGAAAGTAACCTTAGCCTGAATGGGTCGACCCAAACCCAACCCGACCCGAGTTTATTAAAAATCCGAAATGACCCAAACCCGAATGGGTTCACCCGAACCTGACCCAAATAACCCAATTGCCACCTCTATAATTAATATGCTCCAATATGTGTCACATATATATATGGTGACGTTCTTTTGAGAGGGCGAGAGTGTAAGAGAGGCGAATCTTGACCTTCCATTATAATGGACGGCCAAGATTCGTTAAGTATTGAAAAAAATAATTTTTTTTCCCTTACTACTTCTTTTCTCTGCCCTATGAAGGGATATGGGCCGTAAATTATTTTTTTTTAATATTCAACAAATCTTTGCCGTCTATTACAATATAGGGCTAAGATTCGCCCCTCTCACGTTTTCATAAGAACGACACTATATATACAAGTTAAATATTTAATAATACATTAAATTTTGATGACAAAGTAATATTAAATAAACATTTTTATAAATTAATTAAGAAAATTAAATATACTATTTAGGTGCATGAAACATTGAATATTAATTGTTGACAAAAATTGGTAAAACCTACACGGTCAAGCGAGACTTTAGCCTAGCCCAAGTCCAAAGGTCATTAAATATTTTTTAATTTAAATATTATATATAGAAGTTAAATGCTAAATAAATCATATTTACATATCAAGTTTGTGTATTAAATTATTAATATTATAGAAAATTATTAAATTATAAGAAATTCTATTAAATTATTTTTTATATTGTAATAATTTTTTCATATTTATATAATAAATAATTATGTATTTTTAGTACCTATGGCATTGCTATAATGGAACTTTTCAAATTATCATTATGGGAACTTCTTTTTTTTTTTTAAATATTCTGTCTAGTTCAAAAAGATCTGTTTCATTTTATATAGACTGCTTATTTAGTCCATCGATATGAAGTTAGGGCCAGACATAAATCCAAGCAACTGCTTGGTACCCTCAAATTTTTGGTATTGTAATATTACTAAGTTTTTGTAATCATAATTTCGAACGACCCAATTTGAAAATTTTGCTGAGGGTCCCGAAAAAGTTAGAACTGGTCTTGTATGAAGTTGAGGATACAAGGTTTAAAAGAAAATGCTTCCTCCCCCGAGTTAAAAAATTTCTTACCAATTTATATCAAAAGGATATCATCTTTGCTCCACGGAGAATTATTCTTATTTTTCTTTGATCTATTATTTTTTTCTCGATAGATAGCAAAAAAATAATTTTAAATAAAAGAATTAAATTGATAGAATATATAAACATACAGACATTTAATATAAGTAATTCTTATAAAAAAGACAAAAAGGACTTCTGTTAAATCAAGATCGAATCAGGGATGGCAATGTGGCGAATGGATACAGCTGTACAGGGTGTCTCCTTTGTACCCCTACCCGCCAACCGAATCCATACCTATAACCACTTCATTACCCTAGGGTAATAAATTGGATATTCATAACCACTCCAACGAATACAAGCCTATACACATACCCACCTCTTTACTCGTCGGTATACATTACTTGCTCCATACCCCTCTAATATGAATACCAAACGATTATCCATATAAACACATATTGATTATTTAATATTATTTTTAAGAATTCAATTATATTTTATTACAACATTAATAACTAATTATTTAAGGTAATTTTATTCAAAAATATATTTTGTTAAATTTAAAAGTTAATTAGATACAAAATGAAGCAGGTACGATAAGTATGAGGGTGGTGGGGTCAGGGCGGGTACAATATTACATCTTTACCCGCCCCATACCATGGAGAGTATGGCTAAGTGTATCCATTCTGTACCTACTATCTGTTGCACTTGTACCCATAAATGTTCCATTACCATTTCTAGATAAAAAGGAAGGAACATACTCAGTGCCTCAAGGGCTCCCGCCTACGCAGAGTCTGGGAGAGAGGGGCGGATGTACGCAACCTTCCCCCTTTAGGGTGTTAACTTGAAGAGTGAGAACTTCTCAGGAAATCGCCTATCCTGGCACTTTTCGGCCAAGCACGCTTAATTTCGAAGTTCTAAAAGGATCCGGTAATGACGTGTTGGTGCCATCTTTGGATTACCATTCCTAGATAGAATCTAAAAAATAACACTCTTCTAAAATAGTATTATTTTATCTGAAAAGAAACTTGACCAAAGAGATCGGGATAAAAGATCCCTTTCAAAAGAGGCAAAATTAAGGGGGGGGGGTGGGGGGGGGGGGGGGGGGGGGGGGGGGGGGTTGCGTGGAGCAAAAGTTAAAGAGGGAAGAGCCCCCACCCCAGCACGATAGTAAAGGCATTTCTTGCCTTAGTCGTCATCCTTCATTTGCCTACCCATAAGGCCCCCCATTATACTTTCCCGACTTATTATTATTAGGGTAAAAATTATTATTATTAAAGTAATGATCTGACTTACAAAAAATAAGAGCTATAAAATTATCTTAAATACTAAAATCTTACTCTAGCAAGAACAATTTTTCTCTGGTGATAACATTCATTTGTTTTTTTATTTGTTATTTATCCTATTTCCTTTACTTTGTACAGTGTGTTGATTTAGTTTTTATATTTTTGGTTGTATTAGTTTAATTCATGTACAATATATATTGTGTTAATTTAGTTATAAAATAAAAAAATTATGCTCATTGGCCAAAAAGGATGAGTGTATATTGGGTGATTTACATTTTATATAACTGAAATGTTAATATTTACATTATTATTTTTTGATCAAAGAAAGAGGCCAGCGGCCTCAAAATTAACATAATAGGTTTTAACGAAATTATTGCTTCGTGCGAGAAAACAACTAGTATTTGATCAAGTATCTAGCTTATACATTATTTTATTCTTCGATACGTGTTTCTTTACGAATGTAAGGATTGTAGGAAGGAGGTTATGAGCTTCGAGTCCAGGTCACTCTCAGATGAAGGTAGGATAATATTGCTTCATCAACCGCAAAGAGGCCTAGTATTCAATATATATGCACTTTGGTTCGAGTATCATGTTTGGGTTAGAAGCTCACACTCATCGGCGATTTGGTAAGGAAAGTTTTTTTTTTTTTTTTTTCCATTTTTGTAGACAATCTTCCCTTTCAAATGAATAATGAATGGTTGAAGATCTTATTCCCCAAAATTGTTTAACGTCTTCCTTTCATTCATTTCGGTCTCTAGGGTTCTCATTTTGCTGCTAGCACCCGTTAATCTTGAGATGCCTCTTCTATTTATGTTGAAAACACCCATAATTAAGTGGGGGCATGTGATTGAGTTAAACCCGCCATTCTTTATATTTAGTCTGATTTGTTAATGCAATGGCAATTACAATAACATTTAGTTTGATTTGTGGGCTACTATTTCGCTTTTACTTACTTTGTTGTTACGTTGTGGCTTTTCTAGTCATATTTTTTCATTTTCGTTTCTCTTTCTTCCTTTGGACCACTTTTTTTGATGCGTCCATACTTATATTGCGAGTTTCCTGCTAATTATCGGGGAAAAAAGAACACATACCATCCAATACAAGTCCATAGTGGGTTACTTGTCCTCTTCCATTTGGCTCATTTAGAATGATTTAGTTTGACTTTTTTTTTTCTCTATTTGACTTCTATCTATGAACAAAGACCATGGTGACTTGACCAGATGTCTTGTTGAATAGGGAGAAGTTCATGTGAGATATTGGTCTCCTAATTCTTGTTTGGTAGGACCCATTGTAAGAATATGAACAATATTTAATAATAAAGGGAAATATCTGAGAAATTACTTTTTAAAAAAGGAGTAATTTAAAGCATTTTTTGTTATATAGGAAGATACGAAGAATGTTAGGCGAGTTATCGATAAATAGTTGGTCCTAGTGAGTCCACAATGACAATCGTTGTGAGATTCGGCCATGATTCCCCTTCTACATGTCTTCGGTCCTGCCCAAGATGACTTGCATTTGCCATTAGATCTATAGCCTAATCACCTTCTATAAAAATATGATAAACTCGAATGTAGTCCAAAACTAGCCAGCATCTTCTAGATGTCTTTGATAACAGTCCTAAAATGTCATGGGCATTTGAACTCATTCATAATCACCTTGATTAAAACTAGATTATCTCATTTGACATGAACTTAGGAAAACCACTAGCCATATACTTATGAATGTCATTCCTCACTGCTACTGCTCCCATTACCAAGACTAGAGCATTTCCAAGCGCTTGACATTCAGACATCACGTGCTCACCCAATTAGTTTCAGATAATGAAACCACATGTCCCCTTGCCATGCCTCCTAGACGCATCAAAATTTAGTTTCACTCAATCAATGTCCAGCAACATCCATTAGCCATGATGGTTACTTGATTGATGATTAGGACAATTGTTGTCCTGATCGACCTTACTATGCAACTTCTACTCTATATCGTTCATGTGTTGCTCCAGCAGTTGTATTTTAATTGAGTTATGCGTTGAACCTGAGACCATCACATTACAATTCTTCCACGTAGCCTGTAAGAAGTGTGAGAATCCTGCATGATTGATCTTTTGCCCCAGGATTCCTATCTTTAAGAACTTTTTGCAACCACCTATTGAGAGAAACTCAACTTGGGATTAGCTTAATCCACTCTCTAAAGCATGCTTGCGCCCAACATGGCTGGGTAAGGGGGCACTGTAAGCAGATTATCAATAAGCTCCTAATGCTCTAAACAAAGGAGGCAACATGTCACGAACTGCAAGCCATGGGACGAAACACTTATAATAGGTAAAGCATTATTCAACATGTGTTGTCATGCGAAAACCTTTGTAGGAACAAGGTCGAGATTCCATAGCCATTTAAATAGTTAGCTGTTCTTATCCTTCCATTGACTGTGAGTTAGCCATATCCTTTATGTCACGTATGCCTCTCTTATGTACATATTTTTTGATAACTAATTCGATGTTAGGAACTTAGCAAAAAAAGAATTTTAGGAGCAAAATTTTAGGGAGTCATCGAAAACAGCCTTTTTTCCACTCGGAAGGGGGAAAGCTGCGTACATCCACCCCCTCAGACCCTACTTTTGTAGGAGCCCGTGAGGCACTGGGACTATTGTTGTTGTTGTTGTAGGAGCAAAATATTAAAGGTATTTGTTTAATTATGATTGAACGTATATTTTATTTACTGATTTTTTTCCCTCATACTCTCCCTTTTTTGAGCCAAAGTCTGAAATAATACTAAAATAAAAAATAGTTTTTCAAAACTAGCTTTTAAAGGAAAATATATTCCCAAATGACATTCATGTCATCATTTGACTTTTTTTACTTCTTTATTTTTGATACATTTGCATTTTTTTAATTTATAATACTTTTTTAATCATAACAAATAAATTAAATTAAATTATTTATTAAATATTTAGATTAAATCTGGATATAAATAATTTTGTTTGAAATTTAATTTGTTTATTATAATACATAAAATTTTATAAATTAAAAAATTATAAATATATTGAAAAAAAAAGTAAAAAAAAAATTCAAATGATGACATAGATGCCATTTGGAAAAATAATTTTTTTGAAAAAGCTAATTTTGAAAATATTTTTTATTTCGATATTATTTTGGATAAAGGCTCCCCTTTTTTCCTCTTACTATGCTCGGCTATTATTATGTGGAAAGATTCCTCCAAAAAGAAGTATATGGGGGTTGATATAATAGCAAACTAATTTGATTCCAAACACACTGTGACATAGGACGAGCAGGCAAAGAATTTGTAGAGCAATCGAACCACCAAAAACTCAAACAGGCGGGCTGCAAACACTAATTTGCATAGAAAACTTCAAAGGATCATCAGCCTAGTTTGCATAGAAAACTTCGAAGGACCATCATTTTTGATACGAGGCCTGTAATCTATCAAATCGAAACTCTCGGATCGAACTATGCAATCTCAGTAGCTTCACCATTGACCCTGCCTATTTTTTCAAAATTCGGCCTCTAAACATATTTATAGTCACTTTTATGTTTTCCAGAAAGTTTAGTGACATTTTCGTAATTTCGCATTTTTCGTGGCTTTTTCATTATTTCACGTTTTAAGATTTTCTTTGTTTTGCCTATAAATACTTGCAATAGATGGTTGTATTGCTCATTCATCAATTGCTTAATACAAAAACCTTAGTTTCTTTCTCTCTTTCAGTGGATTATGAGTTATTCTTTCAATTTTTGACGTGTTCAAATCGTTTTCAAGTTTTCGTTCCATATCACACTGTCCTTAGGACTTAGAGCATATTTTTCATCTTGTCATTGGTAATGTCCATATGAGGCAGAGAATTGGATAGAGTGAACTGAGTCCAACCCAGATCCGACATGGTTTTCGGTGAATCTTTTACACACTAGAGTTTCCATCCAGTTAATTATAAGCAATCACCTAAAGGTTTGTGCACGGTGTCATGTGAGAGAGTGAAATATGGAGCAAACAAAAGTAGAAAAACAGAAATACGGAGCAAATTGTCATAAGGCAACACAGGCAAACACCATTAAAGTAATAAGGCACGAGATACAACAACAACAACCTTCCTAGTGCCACCAGGGCTCTCACCGAGGTAGGGTCTGGTGGGTGAGATATATGCAAAATACACACCCAAATAAAAGAAAAATATAAGGGACCAATTTGAACAAATATATAAAAATCAAGGACCAAGAAAATACATAACTCCGTTTTTGAACCCCAATCTACCCTGTGGCATTAAAAACCTGGCCTAGCAGGAAATGCTTTTTTTTTCTATAATTAGTGAAAGAACTCGCGATATAAAAACCAACATCTTACAATAGGAGACTTGAGACACACACACACACAACATGGAAAAGAGAAAAATAACATAGACCGCCTTGAAGATCTACAAAAGGCAACCCTCCAAAAAAAAAAAACCTAAAATAGAAACACCAGAAGTAGAAGCATATTGCACCCAGACAAAAACAAAAGTAGCGAAAGAGGAGCAAAGCAAGTGGGAATATGCTTCAAGCACCCGACTATTTCCACCAAAACATCCAAGCATGACATGATGCCAATGATTAAAAACGCCTTTGATGTTACTTTGGACAATTCAAAATGAACCTCATCAAACAAAAATAACAGTCCTAAGAAAGTAAAGAAATACCCCAAGCCCTCACGAATAGGACTCAAACCATCACACTCCAAGTAAGCAATGCATACAAGTGCTATTCAAGAACTAGTCGAGGTACGCATAAACTGATCCCGATACTTGAACTACCAAGAAAAAAGGGATAAGTGGGCAATGGGAGCTCTCACTTTTTTGCTTTAACTTTTTTCACATATGGACAGGCATGCATCTTATATGAAAAATGCAGAAGGGAGGGAATAATACTGCCGTGAGTAAGCAGCTTTAACCAAGAAAGGGTCCACGAATAGTTCCTCTCTTAACATATGCTCAAAAAACACATAAAAACCTTATTATAAACGCATTACTACATTTTTTTGGGATAAATAACGAGGAAAACTCATGATATAAAAGCCAACATCTCATAGAGAGATCCAAGATATACACAAACAATGCAAAAAAAGGCAAAATAACAAAAAACACATATACGATTCGTAGATACCGATTCAATACACCAAGAACTAAAAATAACAATGAACAGATTATTGTATTACGAGTTTATCTTGCTATTTATTTATCAAAAAAAAGTCATATTCTTAGTTCCTTTAGTTCTCATTTAGATAAATCTATCTTTTTTTTTCCCTAATAGTACAATAAAAGCAAAAAAGGGAGATAGACTAGATTGCTTGTTTGTCATGACACAATAATATGACTTGAATAAAAGGGCGACCAAACATATCATGATTTACCATTGAAAAGCAATTGACACAAAGTACATCTCTCTCATGTTTGCTTATAGTTAAGAGTAAATGTTTATCACATAATGAGGGTTTTTTTTTTTATATGTAAAAAGATGATGGAATTCTCAAGAGATCGATATGTAAGTTCTTCTTTTCTAATAATTAGAGAGAAAACGATCGATGTCATAATCAAGTTGTTCATATGATCAAAACCGGGCATACACCAAATTTAACTTTGAGGATGGTTTACAACTGTAGAGAGTAAGGATTAAAAGAATGGTAGATCTTGATCAAACAGAAAGATCAAACGCATGTCTACTCTAAGCTATGAAGGCATAGCTCTGGAGATAGTCCAAGATAGAGCTAGTTATCTATGGTTGTACAGATGGACAACATTGACTCAAGCCTCGTATTTGCAAGTACACTTGTTTTGTGATGCGTCCCAACATTATTTATCGAAAAAAAAAAGATGGACAACACTGGTGCACCAGATATGAAGTTATAGCTACCGCCTAAAATGATTGTCACCCCTTAGGATAAAGGAAGATGCTAAATATTATATTATTAAAACTAAAACTAAATCTATCACCTTTTGTAATAATTTTCTAACAATTTATGTTTAATATGGAACTGCACGTCTTTCTAGGGAATGACATGGCTTTAATGGTGTTGTGCTATATAGTCATTACGCAAAATGTAATTCATAAATAATACACACTAATTAATTGATCCACTATTGATCTCAATTTGCATTGGTTGTATCCCATTAATTAGAGAGAAGAAAACTCTCAATCTAAAAATTAGAGCAAGCATCAAAACGAAGCTCGAGAAAGTTCGTAAAAGTGTGACAAAGGAAAAAAAAAAAAGCAGCTATTCAGATGCTACATCCACTTAAATTCATCCATTCATATTGGATATTTGATAATGCGTTAAAATATAGTCAGATCACAAAAAAATAACACGAAATACTTAAAACAAGCTAGTAAATTTATGGGTATAATTTAGTACATGATTAGATAAATAAACCGAGTTCACCTCAACTCACTCTTAGTATTGCATTTACTTTTTTACTTTTTTGGTCCTCGGAGCACTGCTTTTCGTAGGTATGCTTTGCTTTATGTTTCGAGCCTTAACCCATTAACTTATCCAAAAAGAACAAACCAGAATTAGGAAAAGGAGTTCGTTAAAATCATAAAGGAATCAAACACCATTGATTAAGTTCAAGTGAAAAAAAAAACACCAAGATTGCACCAACAAATCCCCCTCTTTTCTATACCAATATACCAAACATATTCCCCCCATAACCCTAAAAACAAAAACAGAAAAATCTAAGAGGTTTTTTTCTGATCTAATGACCTACATATACCCAAACCCCCCCAAAACAAGAAAAAAAATACAGAAATTGCAATAAATAAAGCATATTGTCATGAATATATACATTACATGAAGAGAAAACTCACTTGGAGACCCATGATCTTGCATCATATGCATGTTGATAGGATGAGGTGGATCCGAGGTTCCTCTCGACTCGAATCTCTCTGATCCATGCTCCTCCCACCATCATAGTTACTTCAACCCTCTATTGTGCCCAGAAGTACGTATCCCATATTGGATAATGATGTTTGAACACCGGCATGGCACTTAGACGTTTGAAATTAGGCCGAAACAGTAGGAAAGTCTTAGAATGTAGCCAGATCACATATTTGGGTGTAGTAAACTTTGCCACATCTCCAATCCAAGCTCCTCCCACGATTTTTATTTCTTCAACTCTTCGTTATATCCAAATTAAAGTACGTATCCCTTATTGGATAAGAATATTTGACATCGACACCTTCATATTAGACCAGAACAGTAGAAGAATCTTAGAAAATAGCCAATATGATTTTTGGGTGCATGCCCTTTAACCCTCATACCCGAGTTCCATGACATAAACCACCATGGTTAAACCCATGAAATTTCACCTTAGTATCCCCTTGTATGAATCAAGATAACCCCACTAGCTATGTGATCATAAGAAACAAAAATAAAAATTTACCACCTACCCAAAAGAAACTAAACCTAGCAAGAGGGAGACAAAGTAAAGGATGAACCTTTACTCTCTTTTTTTTTTTTTTTTTTTTTTTCCTCTCTTAGATCAAAGAAGGGACTGAAGATCCCATACTGGAAGGATCAAGCCAAGTACCCATACTTGTTCCACTCCACAGAACAGATGTGTCAGACGAACTCAAATTCAAATTGTTCTGATCCATCTGAGTTTGATCATTTGAAGCACTCCAGTGATCCATTGATCTACTTTGGCCATCTTCCATTTTCACATCCTTCTCATACATCCCACTTCCATGGCTATTACCCTTCATTTGCACTTCCTGATAAGGAAATAATCCCTGAAAATTGTTGTACTTTGATGCCAAAATAGAAGAGATTGTTGAAGGAGTAGTATTTGTATTTGAAGATCCAAAGTGGGTTGTGTGATTTGAAGGCAAAGAGCTAGGAAAGATCAAATCTTGGAAAATTTGCTTGGAGGAATTTAATCCAGTTCTATACTCATCACCATTAATATTCATGATGCTTAACCCAGAAGAAATCCCGAACCCAAGACCACTAACTCGCGAGTTTTGTTCAAGATCATACCTTGAAAACGGCAAATTGATCATCTCATGAGAACTAGTGTTTGTGGGTAGCCCAAAAAGCATAGGATTCAAATGGTTTAAGGGTGAAGAAAGAGACCCATTAACATGGTTCAAAGTTGAAGTATGAATACCATTATTAGCATCAAGATTGGGTGAAGAAGAAGGAGAAGAATTTATGGGTCTTTTGACCCTTTTGTTCTTCCTACACCCACCCCCAACTGGGACATTTCTTAGGGTACCCCCTCTTGTCCAATACCTCTTACATGCCTTACAGAAGTGTCTCGGTTGCGACAAACTATAGTTGTTGTAATAGCAGAACTTAGTGTTTGTCGAGTCACACCTCGGACACCTGAGTGGCTCTTGCTGCTGCTGCTGCTGCTGCTGCTGTTGCTGCTGCGATTTTTGTAATTGATGACTAAATTGTGGTATTTTCTCCATACCCATGTTGATCCCTGATGAACCCATATTCATAACTTTAAGATCATCTATTACAAGCTGATGATTCTGCAAAAAAGAGAGAAAACAACGAGAAAAGGTCAATTTTTTGTTTTTAGGGTAAAGGAAACAAAGAGAACAGTTTGTATGTTGAATATTCTCTCCAAATGCTAGGAAATAAAAACATGGGGTGTCATATCATATGCCCTAGTCCAATAATTATGTATTTTTTACCATAAACATTTAAGAATAGTTTTATATACCATAAGATATCCGCTTATACTAATACGTATTAAATGTCCATTAAATTTAAAATATGGATTGCACAAAAATCCGTAATATACCTAATGTTGTATGCTATTAAATATGGGGTTGCTGGAGGTTGAGCAAGCGACTTTCTTGTACTATGAACCTCTAATATCATACTAAAGATTCACTATTTATAATGCTTAACGCCATGTTTAGTATTATTTTTATTTATATTTTTGCACATAAATAAGAACTAATCTGTTTTAAACAAGATTTTTAGTTTTTCGAAAACCAAAAACCATAAACAAAAACAATATCAAACATACCTTCAATTGTGCTATAAATGCTTACAAATAGTTACATACATTAACAATGATTATGTATGTGATTGAATCTTTCTCTTTAATTATCAAAAAAAAAAATGTATGTAATTTCTAAAATTTCACAAAAAGCAAGTGAAAAAGAGAAAGTTCTACTTGGTATCATTTCTTTTTCATAATTCTTACTTTTTATAAACTAAAAAACCACATTTTAGAAACCATTTTTTCTCATTTTTGGTTTAATTTTTCAGTTTATTCTTACTTTGAATTTTTTTTTTTTTTTTGGTGGATAGTTAAGGATCGCAATACAAAACCCAACATTTCACGAAAGTGGAATCTGAACCACAAAAGTGGCTACAACAAAGCATACAAAAACAATAAAAACAAGAAACAAGAAACCAAAACCCAGAAAACAGAACCACTTTCAAAACCTAATTTCAATTTCTCAAAACAAAAAATATATTATTTATTTTCCTTTGTTTTGGCCCCCTTTGTGGGGGCTTTTCGGGTTCTTTGCTGCAGAACACCCGTCTTGTATTGCGATTTTATCGCTATTTATTTTTTAAAAAATTCAAATAAAAACAGATACCAAACATATCAGAATTTAACCTGAGAAGACCATTGACTAGAAGAAGGGAGGAGCACCATATTCTCGGATCTTCTCTCAGGCATTTCTTCGAACACTCAGCGTGCAGACAAAGAGAGAGAGAGAAGGTGGGTAACGTTCAGTCTTTGTTAATGGTGGGGGGGCCTCTAATAGTGCACTGAGAAAGCGATGAAGAACACTATTTTTTTTTTCTTTTTTTTATGAATTAAATGAAAATAATAAATGGGTCCTAATTAAATGCAAATTCACGTGATGGGTTAGCTCTAAATTCGAACAAGATCGCTAAAATTAATTAAATTTAATTTGAAAAATAAAAAAACAAAAAGCAGTAGCATGAAAGAAAGATTGAATTGAATTGAATCTGTCTCCTTTCACAGAGTTCGAGGATGAAGAATTTTGAACATGACATGATCTACCCATCACTACGTGAAAAACATTCCCTTTGGTTTTTTAAATTATTATAATTTATTTTATTTTAATTGATTTTTTCAATAACTACAAAAAAACTCTCGATACAAAAATCGATGCATTCACCGTAAAGGATTCCGAGAAAATCTACAACAGCAGGAAAAAAAAAAAAAGAAACAAAACACAACGAAAAAAAGAAGTAACTCCACAACTAGAAGTAAAACACCACAACAATCTGTACACCTAACTCCTGAATTTTACTTTAATTAAGTATTTAATATATGTTTACAAGTTAAAATTTTATTTATGTTTATTTGTGAGGAAAAATGATTTATGTACATTGTTTAAAAATAAAAATAAATCTGGAATATATATGGCATAGAATAATCAAGCAAAGTCTAGTATAGCGATGGTGATTATTGGAGGACTAAGTTGCTACTTAGACCTAAGAGGTTACCAACACACAAGCACCGGATCATATTAGAACTTCAAAGTTAAACGTGCTTGGACGAGATTAGTGCCAAGATGGGTGACCTCTTGGGAAGTCCTTGTGTTGCACCCTTCAGGTTGGGAGTTCTCAAAAATAGCCTTTCTTTAAGGTAGCACCGTGAAGGGGAAATGCTGCGTACATCCACCCCCCTAGACCCTGCTTAGACAGGTGCCATTGGGGCACTGAAAATATTGCTGCTAAAGAAGCTACTTAGGATTGAATTCCACTAGCAATATAATAACTCAATTCCCTCTTTACCAACTTACAAAAGGACGTGGCATCGAATAATATTTATATCGTACAAAGATTAATAAAACATATTAAGAATACTAGGAATATCATTATTTTTTGTTGCGATTTTGGTGATTTGGTCTACATGTAATAAAAATTGTGGTTGAGAACGGCATCTGGAACAAGGATAATATCTTCTTGAACCATTTGAGGATTGGGTTTTCGGATCTAAACCTAGTGTGAACCTTTTCCTCATATGCTGATAAGGTCGCTAAAAATATTAAGTTCATCAAGAGTTGGTGTGAGGCTAGTCCATCGTCCTAGTCCATGTAGTTTTCATCTTTGTTGTTTTCTTTCTGTTTCTTGTATGTTTCATCTTTTTGCGTTTGTTTTCCACACTTTGTAGGGTTTCTTGGGCCATGCCATTTAGTAGGTGTGCCGACTCTTATTGTGAGTCTCTCGCTTTTTTCGATAATTAACTATGAGTCACGATACAAAAATCGGCATTTTGCAAGAGCGAAACCTAAAACCACACCGAACTATAGGGATACAAAAACGAACGAAACCAGAAAAACAGATAAAGAACAAAAGCAATGCGGGTCTCTCGCTATTTATAAAAAAAATACAACTTGTAGTGAATAATAGTCACAAATGCACTAAATTGCCCTGACAATAACATTACCCTACAACTAATAGAATATATTTTTTTACTAGGTAATAAAGTACTACAATGTGCTAATAAAGGTCCCCAACATATGACAAAGTAAAGAAAGAAACGAGCTTCAAACTTAAAATCTCATACTTATACGTGGATATGCGCTTAACCACTACATCAAATCTTACCGTTCAATATAATATAATATGATTGATGTTATTATTTCTAGAGCTATAATTGTTATTATCAGCCAGAAGCTCTTCACTTTCACCTAGTCGCCTGGTATTTCGAAACCTATTTGCTATTGGGGGCACGAGTGAAAATATCTAAGAAAAGATTTCCTTCGGGTTTCCAGCTATAACTTGTACTAAATAATAGTGGTAAACTTTCACAAAATTGATCTGACATTAACAGTTTTGTTCACTTAATAATATTGCCTTTAATAATTGCTTCTTGTTTGTAGTATTTGCCTTAAAGATTAAAAAAATAGGAAAAAAATTGGGGGATCGAGGGAATCCCTAGAGCTCAGTCTTCGAGGAACACTAGACAGCGAATCCCACTTCACTAATTTTAATGATTGTGCTTTTTTGCTTTTTTTTTTTTTTAAGATTTTTTCTAATTAGGACACATATTCTTATATTTTATTAATCCATATAAAAATAATATTATTATTTTTTAAATATTTGAATAATTTAGTAAAAATTTATCAGTACAAGTGCAATAAATGTTAGGGCACATGTTAGAAAATTCAATTAGAATCGGATCTCATTAGAACTTTACAGTTAAGTGTACTTACACGAGAGTAGTACCAAGATGGGTGACCTCCTGGGAAGTCCTCGTGTTGCCAATCCTATAAGGTTTGGGGTCCTCGAAAACAGTCTTTCGGCCCCTTACCCCACTTATGCGAGAGCCCTTGAGGCACTAGGTATGTTGTTGTTACTACTACAAAAAAAAAAAAAAATCTATTTTATTATTATTATTATAATCAATATTATTGGAGCAAATTCCTGTTTGGTTCAGTTAATTTTTTTCATTTTCTAAAAAATGTTTTATCAAATTTTCATGTTGAAAAATTACAGGAAAGTGAGTGAATAATTAAAATTATTCTTTCTTAATGTTAATACACACCCGTTAGCCAAATCAATTGTTTAAATTTTCGAAATATGTTATTATAAACAAAAGTAAAAGTTATTTTTCTACTTTTGAATAAAAATAGAAGTTATATTTTTACTTTTAAAAAAAAGTAGAAAAATAGGAGAAATTATTGTGTAACCATAGGTTATCACGTCACTTATGCTGATATAGTGACCCCCACTCTCATTTTCACTTTTTAATGGGTAAGTTATTCCCCAATTTTTTGGGGATTTAACTAAAAATTTGTGAAATTATTTTTTATTTTTTTATAATTTGACACTATATCTCACGATTTGTATTTCTAAAATTTTAATATTTTGCTTAAAATTTTATTTAGGTACCATTTTCTAAAATAGTAATTTTAAAAATGTAATCCTAAATTATTTCAATTAAAGCATTTAATATTTTTATATAATTTTTATTTATCTTACTCAAACCTTTCATAGTAGATGTTATATTTTGTATTTCATGTGAAATATTTGAAACTCCTTAATTCCAAATTGGCCTGAGTATATAAGAAGTGTAAAATCATTTCATTCTTTCATTTTAAAAAATTAATTTAAATATTAAGATTTAATTTCTAAAAGATTGGGCATAACTTCTTATTAAAGTGAAAATGGGAGTAGGGGTCACCACATCAGCATAAGTGACGTGGTGACTTATGCTCGCACAATAATTTCTCAAAAAATAGTCAATCTTATTTAAAGTAAAAATAGAAACAAAAACTAAAAATATTCTAGATAAAAAAATCCCGATTAAAAGCATTTTTTACAAAATTATTATGAGAAAATCAATTTTTCATGGTTATCAAAAAAAAAACCCTTATGTTGATGAATTTTTAGTTTAGATTCCTTTGTACTAATATTCATCACTAATTATATAGTACAATTAGTTATATCCCATAAAAGCACCCCTAATAATTCATCCAAAATAAAGGACATTTTTTCATACTTTTTTCACATAAATATTTTAATTTTAGCAAATGATCATTTGAATAAATATCGAGAGAGAAATTTCAAGGTAAAGTTATTAAAATTGTAAGTTATAGGATATAAACAAGTAGCTTTATGGAGTACAAGGAAAAAAATAGTTTTCGAGGAAGTTCAGTGGAACTTAAAGGATGCGGAATCGGCCATTAAAATCAGAGGTGGCTTTTGAGTGAAAGTTTGGTGTAACTCATTCAGGTATTCCCCAGTTGTCTCAGCTCGAAATGTGGAGCATTTTAAAACATGGTTGCCGAACTCATAAGTCATGGAGTCATTCCTGCGCTAAAGTTATGGTTTTTGTGGCTTAATCCTGACTTGCCCCGGTGGAGCAAGGTTTGGTTCAATGGTGTCATGCTGCAGCAGCCGAAGGGGTCTTTGAGTCCAACATACTGTCGCGATTGAGTGTTGTATTTTTGCCTTTTTGACTTTTATTTATTGTTTGACTTGTAGCTTTCCTCGGGTCCCTGTCGGGTCGCCGGCTTGTATTGAGCGTTTTGCTCCTTATTTATCGGAAAAAAAGCTTTGTGCCTTAGGTCTTAGTGCCTCAGGAGTTCCTACAGATGTAGAAGTTTAGGTTCTTTTGGGGTTTATTACTTTTATATTTAGGAGATTTTTCTCTTTTATTTTTATTTTTATTTTTGTTCCGCTCTTGTGGGCTTCCTTGGGCTCCACTTCCCTGGGTGCGCCAGTTCTATTTCGAGAGTATTCTCCCTAAATATGGGGGGGTAAAAAAGCTTTGTGCCTTGTGGATTTATTTATTACAAGTATGGACTAAAAGCCTGAATCGAGACACCTATTATCAGTGCAGTTTTCGTACTTAATTTTTAATTTAGTTATTGATCCTAGGTGGATTTTGCTCTCATTTTGAAGTTATATTTTAAATACTAAAATATTTTCCCAAATGAGATCAGAATATTTGGTTTAAAACTAGATTGATCAATTATTGTTTGCTGGGGTCTTTCATCCCTAATTTTGTATTTTTATTGACTGATTCGATCTTATTTTGCAAGTTCCATACAAAATTTACACTTGAATGTGATTCTATATTCTATAATGTTGTTAAGAAACCAGGATCAAAATATACAATTAGGTCTAAACAGTTACTAATCTTCATTCCAATACAATTCATAATCATATTGACGAACACCGTGATTAAGGTATTTTAGGAGCGTAATGGTGTTTCTCAAGGAATTTCACTGTTTGGTCATCTGCACTCTTCCTCTTATGTTTTTTCAGTTTTGTTAGGTTCTTTGACACACCCTTTGTTCTTTTTCCAATAATCGAGAGATAATTCTCAGTAAAAAAACCTCGCATACCCATCAAGTGGAGCCCGAGAAAGCCCACAAGAGCAGAAAAAAAAGGTAAAAAAATATAGCAATATATCATAAATCATTTCAGGTCCTACTTTGTGGGATGATAGCTTTTGTATTGCTAATTCTCGCTGATTATCTAATAAAAAAAAAGAGCGTAAAGTGAAAAATATGCAATTTTTTTCCTTGCCTTTTCCACTACAATTTTTTTCTTGCTACTTTTCTTGTGATCGAAGTATAAAATCAAAATATATATATTTATATTTCCTGTTTTCTTCTTTGAATTCTCAGAGAAGAAAAGATAGCCTGATGCTCCATTTGGATTTAGAAAAATTTTAAGAAAAAAAATATGAGAAAAAAAGTTGAAGGGAAAGAAAATAAAAAAAATGACTTTTTTTCCTTGTTTGGATGTTAGAAAAAACCAAGGAAACAAAAAAAGTAAATTTTCAAGATTAAAAAAAAAAATTTTATTTTTGGGTTATTTGGGAGAAAATTAAATAAAAAAAACTCTTGTCTAACCTATATTTTGCTTGTATAGTTTGGGTCGTGTAAACTTTTCTAATGAGTTGTCCTGATAATGTTTATTAAGAATTTATTATTTTGATATCCTGAGTTTTTATCACCCAAATACCTGTACTTCCAATCAAGTACCTTAGGTGTAAAATTTTAGAGAAAATTTGGTTCAAGTACAAAAATATTTCAATATTTGGTTCACGTACAAAAATATTTCAATATTTTAGGATAGTTGGATCAAATTTTATGATACTTAACTCCAAACGTTTTAATATTATACAAATTATGTATTTAAATGAAAAATTCCATATTCAGTTTATCCTTAATGTACCAAACATACTTAATGTATTCAATGAACCTATGTGACAAGTAAAACGGATCCCATTAATGAAATATAAAACTCAGATAAAGTCTAATGAATATCAGATTGACATCATTTGAGTCAATACACATATTTTTTCCCATTTCCCTCTCAATTCTAAGAGGAAAATGACTTTCCTCAAGCCCTATTGTAAAGTTTTAAAATTTTCCGTTCAACTTTTTTTCTTCTTATTTTCCTTGTGTTCCAAACATGAGAAAACCACTTTCCTTCACATTTTTTTTTGTCTCACGATTTTTTCTACGCTCCAAACGGAGCCTAAAGCTCCATGTGTTTGACGGAAAACATTCTTCGACTCATTTATATTGTTTCTTCACGTAATTTCATAACAACAATCATAAATACGTAAAGTGTTTTCTTCATTGAGGGAAAATTGACTTCCTCGCAATGAAATGACTTCCTTTTGTGAGATGACGGTTTTTGTATCGAGAGTTCTCTCACTACTTATCAAAAGAGGTGGAGGTGAAACATTTTCATCGTAATCTTATGTCATATGCTTCAGTTCACCTTCAATTAAGCCAAGCACGAAAATCACACAAATTTATAAAACATAACAATTTCATATCTAGAAAAACAAAACTTTTTTAAAAATTATTGTAATTACAAATATTTTATAAAAATATATATCTGTAAGAAAAATATTTTCCGTTAAACTAAACAAAGCGTAAATGTTTGGTGTGTATCTGTCCTACTCATAAGGACACCGACCTTGAAATTGAGGGGTCCAATTAACTATAGAAAGACATGGCGTTCCATAATGAATAATATTAAGAGATTCGTACAAATTCAGATTTATTTTTTTATAACAACAACGAGAGGTCTCTGTTAATAACTCCACATGTAAGTTATTAAATATAAATCTTATATAGGAGTTGTAGGACAGAAGAAATCAACATATAAGCCTAGTGGTTACTTCACCTATTGCCAATTAATTTTTGGATGGAATTCCACTTTGCCTTATATGTGGATCTTATATGTGCCAACTCTATGATTCGAGCTCAAAGGTCCGGTGAAATTTAACACGGTATCAAGCGAGGTGGGTGATCCTGAGCTGTTGTTTGACTCACTGTATCCTCGAAAAGAGGGGGTGCATTTGTGTTTGGTGTTCCGAGGGTCTCTTAAGTATGTTAGATCCAATTGCATCGGAGAAGTGCGATCGTTGAGGACTCACATGTAAGAGAGAGTGTTAAGAATTTCACATGTCAGTGAAATGTGAAATTTAAGTCTTACAATTATTTTCTAAGAAATGAGTAACTTAAGGTATTTTATGATTATCCAAGTAAATACCATTTTGTGGGGTGTAAATGAGCTGCATTGATGAGCCAATCACCCCTTTATTCGAACTAATTCAATAAGATATTAATGTGTTTGATATTTATCTCGACACAGCTTGTTAGCCTAATAGAAATCCAATTATCCAGTTGTGATTGCTCATTATCGAGTTGAGTACTCTAGCCCATATTCAAGACGAGCTTACTATCATGCCAAGTTATTCAAGTTACTATAGAGCCATTACCAACCATTTCATGCTATTACCAATCATTAATGAGTCCTTATTGAGCATTTATCAAATAATTTATAACCGTTAAACAGTCAAGCACCCCTGTTCGAACTTGGATGATTAAGCCCGATAAGTTTGCTCGAACTTGGCTTGATAAGCTATTTGATGCCCTACCACTATGCAAACCCTAAGGTCTCCAATTCAAGGATCTTTTTTCGATAAGTAAAAAGAGGAGAACATCCTTATGGAAGTACATAATGTCTCTCTAATGAAAAAAAACAAAAGGCATAAATACCAAAACCTTGACCCCAAAGCCTAATTGGCACCATGATCAAAGCCAGACATACATGGCGCCTAGCTTTGATGATGATCTATGACAAAGCTAGCTTCCTATGGGTAAGAAGATACTCGACCTAGATTTAAATCCGAAGGTAGCTATGGAGACGTATCCATGTGAAGTTTCCATGCAACGGCATGCCAAGACATTCATCTAGTGCTTGAAACCATGTAATAACCCTCAAGTTTTTATTTTTTAATTAAGAAGAGAAAATGCTCGTAAGTACAGAAGAAAGGCCTGCATAGTAACAAGAGCCAAAACAATTAAAAGTAAACTTTGACTAGATGCGAATCATGGTCAAAGCCAAATTGAAGTATCATAGCTTTGCCTATGCTCCGAGTCTACCAGCGATGTCAGAAGAATCAAGGGGTATTATACGCAGTGAATCTAGATCTGGGTCTGAGTCTAATTCTGATTCTGAAACCTATAACAGTCCTCGATTTTATGCTATCAAGGTACCTGACCAATCTGAAGGCAAATTCTAAAAGGTAAGTGAATACTTAGAATCATGCATTATTAAAGAGTCACATATAATGAATATAAGGAGTCATAATATAGGGAAACAGGCATAGACATAGGCTCAAACACCCTCCCTATAATGTACCTGGCTAGACCATTATCATGATAAGAAATATGGGGATCATCTATATATATAATAATGTCATAGAACTAACATGTTACATTAAAAATATACAAGCCAAATGCTAAAATAATTGTTAAGATTATCTACTTATTTATATTTATTTTAAAATTTCTATATTAAATAAGATAAACGATGCTAAAATAAATTACACATCACTCTATTGTATTAGTATCTTGAGATTTAATCTATTAATTTTTAGTTCATAAACTTTGTAAGATAATATTTTAGCACAAAAGTTATTTGTATTTTATCAAATAGTTTAAATGAAGGTGTGAAAGTGCGTAGAACTTGTCGTTATTTCTTAGTAAACCATTATCTCCTCGGTATTTCCCCCATCTCACGCACGAACTGCAATGTTATGACACTATTATGAGGAAGAAGAGTGGATTATTTCATTAAGTACATGTTACTTTTGGACTATAATGTCTTTCACAATGACTAAAAATATTGCACATTCACCCATTAGATTAAACTTTTAGGGTAGTTAGTTTCTTAACATGATATTAATACATTTTGTTGACCAAGAGGTCCCGAGTTTGAATCCGAACAACCCCCATTTTCAATCAACATAACATGATAGATGTACGCAGCCTTACCCTTTCAGGGTGTAACCCTATCGAGAGGTTGTTTCCAAGAATCTCCAACCTTATAAGGTTGGCAACACAAGGACTTCCCAAGAGGCCACCTATCTTGGTACTACTCTCGCCCGAGTATGTTTAACTCCAAAGTTTTAATGGAATCTGGTGCATTAGTGTCAGATAAATGAACCCTTTTAAAATTAGTAACAATAACAACAACAACAAACCCAATATCTGCAAGGGCACCCGCAAAAGTAGGGTCTGGAGGGTAGATGTACGCAGCCTTCCCTCTTCAGGGGGCTACCCTAAAGAAAGGCCATTTCCGAGAACCCCTAACCTGAGAGATTGGTCCGCAGCATATCGCATGTGACCTGACAGCAGAAAATATGTAATGTTATATAATGTTATTATACAAAACCTTAATATAGAAATATGCAATGTTACCATATATTATACAATAAATAAAAAAAGGAAGAAAATGCAAAAGATGAGAATGAAAACTCCAAGAGGGAAAGGACGAGAGGGAGCATGTGGGGAAGAGTGTATCGAGAGTATAATCTTAATAAAGGGGGCCCCCCCACCATGCTTTATTCCCGATGGTTCATTTTCTTTCTTTGCTTTCTTCCTTGTCCTACCCACCTCTTTTTTGTTTTTCAAATTTTATCATCCTCGTATTCTCGTATTCGCTTTTTAAGTTAAACTGTAGTTTGATACTTTAAGGTTTGATGAATTAATCTTTTAGTCGATAAAGTTCGTGAATTAGTTTTTCAGCTTTAATTTAGTCTAAAGTCTAAACTAATCACATATTCCAATGTTATATGTCACACTTTTCTGCTCCCTTTCCCATGTGGCCATCTTGCCCATACCTTCATTGAGTTATCGTCGACTTGGTGTTGCACCTTTGCCCCATGGTAGCCCAACGACATTGATTACTTCACACAACAATGCTCAGAAATTGACAATCCTGTCAACACTTACCGAAGCACAATATTCTCGTGCCGCCAATTTGGCTAGTGGGAGAGAAATGGGAAAGGCCTGGACTGACTAGCGATTGGGAAAGGGGGTGTTGAATGTGGCGATCCATGATGGTGAATGGTGTCAGTAACGGCTAAAGCTAGGGCACACGATAAAGGGATGGTGGGTGGTGACATGTCACCTCTGTATTGGATTATATTTTCTTTTTCTTTTTCTTTATTCTGTTATTATAACAGTCCTTTAATTTGTTATTAAAGAAAAACGCAATGTTTAAGTAAACGTATTTTGGTTGTTTAGGATATTCTATTAAAGGATACACCCATAATTGGGTTAAAAAATTATTTAATTATAATTTATTGACTAAAAATATAATTCACCAAAATTATTAGAATGTACAAATATTCAGATACTTTTCATAAAACGTAAGTTATTAATTAACTAATATACATCCATCGTAAAAAGCTGTTGGACTTTGTGTAGTGGTTAAGCTATCCCCCTTTCAAGCATTAAGTCTTAGGTTCAAAGCTCGTTTTCTCTGTCCTTAATATCTTTTTTTTTTTTTTTTGGTCGAACAAGTCCTTAATATCTCCTTACCTTCCAAAAGAATATGTCCATCTTAAATGAAATTACCATATTTATTTTATGTGGTTTAAAATTGACGCGGTATGGGAATAATGTAAAATATGGAATTCGTGAAGACATCTAGATTGGAGGGATTTTAGGTATATTTGTAACTTTGTAATTCTTTAGATATTAGTTTATCCTTTAGGATTCATTGAGATAGATTAGATTTAGAATATTTAGGAATATATTTTATTTATTTTAAATTTTGATTAAACCTTAGTTTCATATTCCTATTCCAATTAATAGTGTTCAGATTCCCTATTTCTATAAATAGGGACCTTAGATTATTATAAGAGATAACTTTTTTCTTATTATGCAGTAAAATATAACTTGAGAATATATTATCTCCCGAGTTTAGAGATTTCTTTCGGTAGATTCCGAGTACGTCCGTTCAAGTGAAATTCGAGTAACACCCATTCATGTGTTTTACAAGTTTAATAATTCTGAAACCCTCTTCCATCTTGCGTAAAAAAATATTTCTTCCATATTATTCACATTTGAGCTCACTTTCCTTTTCAATTACATTATTAATTTGACAATTATTTGATCATGGATAGTCATTGCACCTAATGATATAATTCTGACACTTTTTTTCGATGTATAGAGAAAATCATAATACAAAAATAGGCATTCCACACAGGCGAAAACCAAACCAAACCACACCAAAGCGTGGTATACAACAACATTTTAGAAAATATAATTGCGACACTATAAATGACATATTGAATCTATTTTAGAAATTGAATCCTATTTGTCATGGTTTGTCAAAAACCAATGTTAAGAACTCTATATGTGACTACAGTACTAAAAACGTCGGTATTATTGTTATAATAAAATTATTAATATTATCTGTCAATAACGATACCGGTTAAAAATCCCACTAAAATTAATATCGAGTTAAGGTGATTAATTAACTAATTTGCCTAAACAAATAATATAGGTAAAAGTTACAGTTTAGTTCAAAATTTGCGATAGCTGGGGAATGTATAGCAAGGGGTTGTTTCTTAGATACTTGTTCCTGTATGGTTTTCAGGTTGCCTATTTCTGTTATTTTTCTCACACTTTGTATGTGCCTTTTGAATATCTCGTCGAAATACTAATTTTTATATTATAAGTTCTCTCACTATTTATAAAAAAAAAAAAAAAAAAGGGTAATAGAAAAGAAAGAAAGAATAGACAAATAGATTTTGTAGAGACCCAAGGGATCTTCTCATTCCCCATCATTATTCTTCTGCCACCTTCACTTCTTACTAAAAACTTTTATCTTCCTTTTTTTTTTTTTTTTTTTTTTTTTTACTACGAGAATATTTTTGCTTCACATTGTTCTTTGCAAAATTTATTTTTTATTATTTGTTTATTAACTATGAACCTAGATTTTGTGTGCTGTAAAATAACATTATATTATATATATATATATATATATAATGACTTCATATAAACTCCAGTAATTAACAAAGTTTTGCTACCCATCACGAAGGTGTCTCAGTTGGTGGCGTCTCCTACCGATACAGTTATCGCCCAGGGGTCAAGAGTTCGATTATCACTGAGGATATAATCATGACTTATCTGCTCATGGGGAGTGTGAGCCTCCTCATTGGGCCAGGGTTAACTGGGGCAACCCAGTCCCTTGTTACCAAAAAAAAAAGTTTTGCTCCATATTTATAATATCATAACTGTACTTCGTTTATATATGAGCCTCGTATGTCATTGCTAATCGGACTACGCCAAGGGTGAAACTGATATGAGTAATACAAATGTTTGTGTTATTTTTTCATCTCCACATTGTGTGCATGTCTTCGAATCTCGCTCTGAGATGTCGAATTTGATCTGACTAATATTAGAGATGTTGGGTTAGAAATTTATGGAACTTCGCCGTAGCATTAAACCTTTTAACTCATATAGTTGGCGTATCTAAAGCTCTTATATAAATCCAAGTGGAGCTTTATCCATAATAACTCACTAATGTATATAGTTATTTCATCTTTTTCATAACTTCATAATAAATTTTTTCAATGAACTCACATGTTAAGGCAAGACCATACCGAGAAAGGAGAGTTTCAACTATTTGGGTTCCATGATACAGCAGAACGGCGAAGTTGACGAGGACGTCAACAACCGGATTAAAGTAGGATGGCTTCCGTGGTACTTTGCGATAGAAAGTTTTCATTAAAGCTAAAGGAAAAATACTATAAGACGATGGTGAAACCGGCAATGTTATATGGGGCGGAGTGTTGGCCAATGAAACAACATCATACACAGAAAATGAAGGTGGCGGAGATGAGGATGCTGCGGTGGATGTGCAAACACACAAAAGGAAGGATAGAATCAGGAACGACTCCATAAGAGACAAATTGGGCGTGGCCTCGATCGCGAATAAATTTAGGGAGGTGGTTTGGTCATGTTAGGAGAAGAACGACCACTGCTCCAACCAAGAGATGCGAACAGCCCCATACTATGCTAGGCAGGAGAGGGAGAGGCAGGCCAAAGAAGAGATGGTTGGAGACGATCCGACAAGACCTCACCTACCTAAACCAACAAGAGGAAATGGCCTACATAGAGCTCAGTGGAGGACTAGCATAGATGGTAGATGTAGCGGCTTAGAAAAGTTTTGCTTATTATTGCTATTGCTAGTGTTTCTAGGCGTATATAACTTCCTCTTTGGGTGCACTTATTTATTTATATGCCTATTTGCCTATTATTTGTCTTGCAGTTGCCTTCCATTGAGTTATGCTTCGTAATGCTTGCCTTATGCTATGTCTTGCTCTTAGACTTTGTTGCTCTCTTGCTTCCAAGCTGCCATGCTTCCATGCTGCCACGCTTCTCAAGTTGGGGGTCCTTAAACACAGCCTCCCTTCAGAGTAGCACCCCTGAAAGGGAAAAGTTGCGTACATCCATCCGCCCAGACCCTCCTTAGGCAAGAACGGCTGGGGCATTGGGACTATTGTTGTTGTTGTATTGTCACATGTGAAATCCATAACAAGAATAGACAAGCAATATTGCCCAATGGAATACACCTATATAACGTTTTTTTCAATAATTAAAAAGATCACTCAATACAAAACCGACACACCTACTGAAGCAAAACCCGAGGAAGGCCACGGGAATAGAAAAAGAATACACATATATAACGTGGATGGAATTGGTGGTAAGGTGGCCCCGCCAAACTCGACCACAAGGACAAAGATGAACCCTAATTGAAAATGACAAATGTTAGCCATAATTGCACCTTCAATGCATAAATCAAGAGTGGCCAAATCCATACCAAATATTCTAGTCAAACTACAGTTTATCTAACTCTCCCACCGTTTTTTTAGGTAATGAACTATGACAAATTATATTTAGTAACTCTAATATATGATACAGCGCGCAGCTGAAGTGAGATTGAATGCAGATTCTTGCTGCCTTTTTTTAATCGAATCATGAAAGCCGGAGATGCAAGATGATTGCCTACATAGGATGCAACTTCCATAGTACATAAATCAGAGTGCAATAATTCCAGCAGTTGGCGCCTTCTGGATCAGCAAGAATGATTCTCTGTGTTTCTTTTCCAACACACGTCTTATAAACTTCCTTACTGACAAAAAAGAAAATTCTTTCAAACTATATTTGGGACAATTTGAGATAAGCCAACAACCAAATTCTTCTAAGAAAAAAAGTTCAAGCTATTGGAGTTAAGATGCCTGAATCACATATGCTAAACTCAATTATCACCATTTATTTCTGAACAAAAGTAAGGTGAAGTGTCGTAATTAATTTTTAGTGAAAACATGCAATTCAAAGACATATTTGTCGTCGATATCACTGATAGAACAAATTCCTTTGAAAATCCGCACTTTGTATCTCTTCTCTGATCAATGTCCCTTGCTCAATAAGTTGTGACAAAACCCAGCTACATAAAAGAAATTTGAAAATTCTATTAATGGAACATCCTTCAATCCAATTGAGCATAAGTAGCTTTTCTCCGTGTAAAAGTTAAGTTGTGGGAGAGTGTTGTTGTGCCTGTGCGAAAGTTATGTTTCAATCAAGTGATTCTGATTTGGATTATGATTTAAGATTGTAATTCCAAAATTCAATAATGGTAGAGGGAACTGTTTGGACCCCATGATTTTCCCTCTAATTAAAAAGAAATTTTCAGTATGTGATTTTTTCCGACAATTGCTAATTGAGAAGAAAAAGGGATACGAGGGCTTGCATTTTTGGTGTCAAAAGAACCAGTAAACTCAAGTGATCATCTACTGGAAAATATGAATATCACAATGATAATTGCATGATCATACATTTTAGCCTTTTTTCGATTAACGAGAAAAAACTCGCGATATAAAAGCTGACATCTCACAAAAAGACCCCCCCAAAATACACATACACAGTGCAATGAAAGGGAATATAACAAGAACCACCTAAGTCGAAAATACCAACTCGATACCCCCAAAGACAAAATTCTTAGAAGCCCACATCAAACAGCCTAAACCTCACCTCACCTCACCTCACCTCACCTCACCTATACAACCCACAACATTGAACATAGGTCGGGGCTGGAAAGCATAATTCTGCTGGTAAGCACAAATGCATGCGTATGTACACACGCGCGTATGCGCATATACTTGTTTTCAATAATTAGCGAAAAGCTCACAGTACCGAAGCGGGCAAAGAGAGGTACAGAACAAAAGCCAAACAGCCAAAAGTAACAGTAGCCCAAAATAGCAACAACTCCAAGCGAAAAAACGAAAATCAAGCAAAGAGACTCTCCAGACAACCACCAAACCAGAAGGCTTTCACTTCCCAGCCGCTGACTGACAACCAACGCAACCCCGGGCCACCATTGCTATAGAAAACACCCAAAGACTACACAGTCACAGTCACAGTCAAGATCACGACCAACTCGTAATGCATTGTATATTTCTAGCAATCTCGTCCGACAAATATGAGGAGTCCACACACCAAGCGTTCATGCACCGAAAACTTTCATCCCCACACCAATGACCCCCTTCAAACACTATTTTGTTTCTAGAATTCCAAATCACCCAAATGATGAAAATAATCAAAGTAATCCATGCCCTCTTCTAGAACTTTGCCACCCACGTAACACGTGATCCAATGTTCAAAGTGCTCTTTCACATTTCCCGACGCAACCAAGAGAGACCCCACCATTCTAAACATTTACCCCATAAATTATAAGAGACATGACACCCAAAAACCAAGTGATCAACTTATACATAAACATATATGAACGTCTATATGCACATCATAGTTTAATGCTTGCTAATATAATTAAGTTGTACTTAACATAAAAGTCCACTGTATATGTATATATATATATATATACACATATCAGGAAATTTCTAAAACTCACGAGAAAAAACTCACAAAAATGTTACGTGAAGCAGGGTTCCTAGGAACAAATTGGTCGTTAACGACAAACTTTGCCCTATTCTTGGCATTTTCGTGCACCCCTTTTCGTGCCATGTAGCAAAACTCATACACATAAATATATATATATATGTGTGTGTATATATATCATTGATACTTGCCAATATACATAACCTGCATAAAATTACATCGAATCATTGATATACACCGTCACAGACAAATTCGAATACAACATCATAAGCGACTGTGATTCGAAGCAAAATTGCTGACAAAAATACTAAACTCTGGGTCAAACCAAACATGGTATATAAAATAAATTGAACTAATTATCATATCTATTATACATTCACTTATTTTAAGCAAAACGTACATTTGCCACGATTAAGTTACAAAGGCAAGACACAAGTGTCGTATCCGAGGTATATTTAAAATAGTTTTGCAAAATGATCCAAAACAGCAGAAACAAGCAAATCAGTAAGGACATGTTTGGTGTCATTTCTGTATGCAGTTTTTAATTCTTTTAGGAACTGCAATCAGGTTTTGGAAGCAATTTCTCGAGTTTTTTAAATCAAAATAGAAACAAATTGAATATAAAAAACCCAAATAAAAGAAATCATTTCCAAAATATGATCTTTATTTTCTAAAAAACTATAAACTATAAACAAAAAATGATACCAAACAAGCCTTTAGCGTGGTGTGCGTTGAAGACCAGAAACATACTTGGTGGTTCTCAAGCTACTTGTACAAGCAACATTACTCTACATCTACACTACCTGAGCTGCCCATCTTCTCTAAAGTACTCTCTGTCAGATAAGGAAATCTGAACGCTAGTACAACATTTAAATACGTCAAATTATGACCTCTGAACTCACACCCATATCAACTTTCAATCCCGAGTGTGCAACATAGCTCTATGTCAGTACCACCACAACATATTCCTCAAATGCTCAATCCCAAGCAGGCCGGCCAAAGACAAAGAATTGAAGGATCAAAACTCCCCATTGAAGATTTTAGCAAATTGGTTTCACCAGATGAAGAAGCAACTGCTTCGATGTCATAACTTGCTGGGGATAGTATCACAAGACTCTCGTGATTTCTTAATCAATTCCTGCCTCTCGGCCATGAATTTCGCAAACCGAGAGCCCTTTCCTTGTTTAGCATCGTCTTTAATCGGCAATTCATCAATTCCAGGCAGCCAGGGGGCCGGGTTGGGTGAAAGCGGGGGCATCATAGCCCATATAGCAGAAAGCTCCTTGTTTGGTCTGTCTAGTTCTTGTAATAGTGACAAATTCCGCATGTCTATTTAAGGAAACAGATACTTCAGCATTGATTCAGAAAATAGCATACCATTCGGAGGGAAGAATAACTGTCTTTCTAATAATGGCGAGTGCCTGAGCTAAACATGTCAACTAAGTTAGAACAAGTGGCACGTAGTGTTAAGACTCCATGTGTATCTGTCGTTAACGAGTCTCACAGAGAAAACTTGATAAGAACAAATCAACGTATTAGCCTAGTCAAGTAAACTCCACTCTTTGTCAATCAAGTTTAGGATGAAACCTCATTCGGTATTAGTGTGGATCTCAAATGCCAACTCGTTGGACCAGAACCCGAGCCTGACTAGAATCTCACAATTCCCTTTGAATTTAAGGAGAAATCCTCTTCCAAACTATTGACAAAGAAAATGAACCTCTCCAAAGTAACGTCATTCGCATTTATCTTAACAAGTTATGTTCTCCAAGATTGCCTGAGCCCTTATACTTTTCTTTCAAAGATGTTTAAATAGTTAGGAAAATACCCTAGAAATGGACTCGTCTGGTCTGAAAGAACATATATGAAAGAAATTGAGAAGAGAAGATAGAGACAGAAAACAATAACACACATATGTACATGTAAAACCCTAAAATTGACGAAAAACCACAGCCGAAGGAGAAAGCAATCCATTACAATCAAAAGGAGAAGATACAAGGTACCACTCATATGTCTATATATAGGCGTCCTAAAAGCCTAATTTCCCTTAATGGACCTACTAGGCTGAGGTAAGAAAATAATAGGACCAACTGCAGGGGCTTTGCCCCCTACCCGTCCCCCAGTGGACAATTGACCTTCAAATCTGAATCGAGACATTAATTTGAGGCACACACAACAGTAATCAAAAGTTTTGGATAATCAAATTCTTTCAAGAAGGGTAGAAAAATTACCTTTCGAGTACTTGAAGACGGGCTCCAGCGCTGCAGATGGAATGCTGAAATTCATATGTGGTATTACCGTGCCCCTGCCGTGCTTTGCATTGCTGCACAAAGAAATGAGAGTTTGAAATTTGGACCTCTTTCATACCTTTGGTACTGAAAGAAGCATTTAAAGGAGTCAAATTCACGCAATGTAGCATCTTTTTTCTGGGTCAGCGGTGATTAGAGGGGAAAGAGTTTGCAGTTAGGACCTCTTGTCCTATCCTAGAGCCTCAACCATTGTAATGTTTCAGGCATTGAACCAAGACTTGGTTTTTGATGAATTAAAAAATTGGGCCCTGAAAACAAGTTTCTTATTTTTTCGGTTTCTTGTTTTTAGTTTTACTCAAATGAGCACAAAACTAAAAACAAAAAAACAAAAACAAGGAAAAATCATTTCCAAAATATGGGTTTTAGTTTCTAAAAAACTAACAAAAGAAAAATGATATCAAACAGGCCCTTTAGTAGTAAAAAAAAAAAAAGGCGGATAAAGGAACCAAAGTTGAACATGTAGCACCTCTTTTTCGAGTCAACAGTGATATGGGGGTGTGGATTTGAATTCAGGGCCTCTTATCCAAGAGGCTCAACCTTTGTAATGCTTTTAGCACTGAACCAAGAACTTGTTGGATGGGATGCAGCACCTCAGAACCTAAATCACACGATTCCTGAATTCCTATCAAGTATCATCTATTTAAGGCTCAGTTTGGTTAGAGGGAAGACCTTTTCTTCTAAAAAATCATTTCTCCTCAAAATGCTTCAGCAAAAAATTATCTCTTCAAAATTTTTTGACTAGTTTAGGAGATCAATTTCGTTGCTTCAACTTTACATGAAGTTGGGTGATCAGCAAATTCAAGATTGAGCTATAAGAGGAAGAGCACGCGGTTTGGGGAGGCTTGGGAGGACAGAAACCAAGAAAAAGTTGTTTAACTTTCTACTTCAATGATTTTATTTTTTTTTTTTTTTTTTTTTTGGGTTTTCCGTTTTTTAAAGTTTGAGTAAAAACTAAAAACCAAAAAAATAAGAAAAAGTTGTTTTCAAAACCTACTTTTTCTTTTCTCAAAAATCAAAAGGCAAAAGCTGCAAATAGAAAATGATACCAAATAAGCCTTTAATGATTATTCATTCAAATTTAACAGAACATATGTCTCTTTAAAATTTTATGTACCTAGTGACAAGTCCAATCATATGGCCAGCTGAATTAACGATGGCACCACCGCTACCACCAGGATGAACTGAAGCCGTCGTCTCTAGCATTGCTGGTTGTCGTCCACCTGCATCCCTTTCCATTTTGACAACTTTCGAGATCACTCCAAAGTATACTGATGGGAACAAATCTGGTACTCAAATAGAACAGAAAATGTGGGTAAGAAATCCATGGATAGAGGAATTTCGTCCATGAATGTAAATTTAAAAGTCAAGGCTCCTACTAAATCGTGGTCTAAGAGAGTCAAGTCAGATGTGTGCAATCTTATCCCTACTTTTGCTGAGAGTTTGTTTCTTATATTTGAACTCATGACCACGAGAAAACCTTATCGCTTGCATCAAGGGCAATCGATGCCTAACCCACTGGTCCAATATGCAGAAAATTTCTAAGGCAAACCTACTGGAAAATGATATGTTTGATGGCTGACTTCAATTTCTCGTAAGCCATTATAGGAAATGGCTTGCTTTAGATATCAAATTGCATCATTAGTAGGGGGTGGAAATGAGCCAAATCAGCTCATGAGCCCTCATGAGCCAATTTGTCATAAAGCTCGAAAGGCTCAGCCTATGTTGAGCTCAAGCTCAAACCAAGTCGATCCGGCTTGTTTAGATCACCAAACCGAGCCCTACCCCAGTGAAGCTCGAGTTCATAGGCTTGCAAGCCTAAATGAGCCTATTTTAATACAACTTATTAGCCTAAGTATGCCCATCAAGCCAAGTTTGAGCCTAAATTAGTATAACTTGAGCCCAGCGAGACTAGATCGAACTTAGCTGAGCCTAAATTAGGCAAGCTTAGTTCAAAGCTCACTAAGCAGTGTTCTTGCTCAACCAAGATAAGCTAAGTCTATAATGAGCGCAGCTCAAGCTTGAAGTTTCCAAGCTCGGCCAGCTTCGAGCCAAGCCAAACCGAGCTAAATGTAGAAGAGTCGAGCCTCGAAACTAACAAGCACAAGTTGGCTCAACTCAATACACCCATAATTATTAGTGGAGTATGCTCAGCAACATTCCATAATACTTGACATGGTGTAAGAGCATATCAAGATATTCATGAAAAGTTTCTACTATTGAGTATGCCGTAAAGTTCACTCATCGAAGCAAAAGCAACTTTTTAAGGAACTTTTTTCATATATATTTTTCCGTTCTTGACCATTATATAAAATCGTTACTAAAGGTAATATTAACCCATATATACTTGAAGATAAATAGATAAACAAAAATCTAAGAGCTTATATGGTATCATTCTCTATTTGTAGTTTTTAGTTTTTTGGAAACAAAAAATCATATTTAGGAAACGATTTTTTCTTGTTTTTAGTTTTTTGTTTTATAGAGCAAATCAAAAACAACAAAAACTGGTTTTTAAAACCTAGTTTTTAGGTTTTTTTTCCTTAAACAAAAAATTGCCCACAAAATACGCTACCGAACAGCAAGAACTCAATGTCCAAGGTAAGGATTATAAAAGAAGCCAGGTGAAAGAACACCAAGAATTGAAGTCACTAGTCATGACGTGCAACATATAAACTAAATGTATGTCAATGAGAAAACATAAAGTTTCAACACCCTTATCAGGAAAATCAATCGCCTTACCACATCGAGGCCCGAATAATCCATGACCAACAACGAACACCTTTGATCCTGGGGCTGGGCAGGCAAGGTCCACGTCAATGGGGCAAAGACGACAAGGAACAGATTCAAGTTGCAGCAAGGATATGTCTAAGGGTCCTTTAGAAACATACACTACTTTTGCAGGGCACCAAATCCAAGGATCCACATGATCCAGGCGAACCCTTATGTTTCTGTGATATTTATGAGCACGATAAGATCCATGACCCTCGTCCAAAACATCCAGAGAAGATGTGGGATACTGCGGTAAGAAACTTTCTGGTCGCTTTCCATCTCTGTCACCTTGCATTGGTGTTCCACCGAATCTCCAAGGTTCCAAAAGGTGAGCATTTGTGAGAACCAGGCCTTGATGGTTAAGCAAAACCCCGGATGCCCAAATGCCGTCATCAAGGGAAATGAGACAAATAGAAGTCATTGCCTGCTCAACTCGCGATGGTGTAGCAGTACCACTCATGGCATGCTTCTTGCTAAAACTGGGGTCGATGCTGTTCAATGCCATTGTCTTCTCATTGCGGAAGCTCGGCTCGATATAGTGGAATCCTCTTCCTGTATTTTGGTCTTCAGGAATCAGCTGACAGGAGTTACTGCAAGCAGCTTCGATTGCTTGCCATGAAATCACCATCTGTAACCCAAAGCTATAGCTTGTTTGTTTATTCAAAGTTTTAAGGAGTAAGGCTCCATTTGTTTCTACGCAAAAACATTTTTCGTCTCAATTATGTCATTTTTTTTGCATAACTTCGTAGTAATAACCACACATACAAAAAATGTTTTCCTCTGTTGAGGGAAAATTGAAAACATTCTCCTCCATGGAGTGAAAAACATTTTCCATCACAATCTAATATCATATGCTGCACTTCAACCTTCACTCAGTCTAGTGTAGATCTCATACAAATTTATAAAATAAAATCATTTTTTTTAGTTAGAAAGACAAATTTTTAAGAAAAAAGTACTTTTGATTGAAAAAATTCGTGAAGAATTTCCATAGTGAAAACGTTACCCATTGAACTAAATGGAGCCTCAAGATCGAAGCTTGGCATTGTAAGTTACCTGGACTTCAGCGCCCGTACTTTGCCTCAATGGTCTCGTAAGAAGACCAACCAAATGTGCATGTTCACCCAAGACTGGACCACCTTCCATACCTGTGCCATTTCAGAGTTAGAAACTAGCTGCATTTCCTGATAAATTTGGGTCTTGTTTGGTGTGGTTTTTTGTTTGCATTTTTAGGCTTTTGATAAATAAAAATTAGGTTTTGGAAACGAATTTAGTGGTTTTTATTCTTTTTTGCCCCCCAAAGTTTGAGTGAAAATCGAAAACAGAAAATCAAAACAAAAAATTGTTTTCTAAGCTTGTTTGTTAGTTTCTTAAAAATTAAAACTACAAACAGAAAATGATATCCAACGGACCCTTAGCCAATAAGAAATATGCAAAACATACCAGGAAGGCAGCGGATATCAGCCATTAATAATGATGCATCTTGTGAAGTGGGTGCATAGCAATTGGAAACAAACCCCACTGATATGCTGGTTCAAGCAGAAAATGAACTATAAATCAAGATTATGTAATTTATAAAAACAAAGAAACAAGCATAGCTAGGGTTTCTAATAGAAATTTGAAACCAATAGAAGGTTAGATCTCATATATTTTCCTCCTGTGATCTAATCTTTTCCGACATGAGCTACCGTAAATCTATTGAAAGTTGCACAACCACGAACACCAGTAAGAAATGTTATGAGTAAAAAACCATTATTGTATTTTCACCCATTAGCTTAAGCATTTGATATAGTTGGTTATTCAATATGGTATCATAGCCTTGTTGACAACCAAGTCACAAGTTCGAATCTCAATAGGTCCCACTTCCAGTATTAATATTATTTTAACACAAGGTATAAAGTGAGCATGTATAATATCCACACTTCAAGCCCAATTCACGTGATAGGGCATGTTAACGTACAAATTCATTCATGGACCTTCACTTATTAGTTTAAACTTTTAGGATAATTGGCTCCTCCACAACAACAAAGTAGAAGCAAGAACACGTCACTATTTCTTCTATCGGTACTAATTAAAAACAAAAATTATCAGTGTCCTCCAAATTCTCTGTCAAGTCGAAAATAATTAGAAAGGTTAAAAATACTTCTTTATGGACCTGGTGACAAAACAGGATTCAAGAGAACAGATAATCTTCAAGTAGAAAGCATCCAATGGAAACACATAGTATAACTGACCATTTGCTGGCCTCTGAACAAACCAAAAGGAAACTAAAATAAGGTAAAAGTCCATGGCTACGATCTATACCTATTGAAGAAGTGCACTGGAGAAAGGATGCCAAACGGTGATCCCATTGCAAGGAGAGCATCTCCTCTCTTGCTCACTGGTGATATCTTAATCTCTGGCAGATCCTAGAAAATAATAATGCATAAGAAAGAGCGAGCTTATGTACAACTCTCCGTCAACAAATTAGCACATAGTTGCAGGAAACTCCTAAGATGCTAGGGTTTCATGCTCAAAAACGCAATTTGTCATATTAAAGTCAGATTCATGTTCCAAACATGTATCAAACTCAACGAAAACACGATTCAAACAATTAGTGAATCATTAGGATAAGACGATACTTCTCAAGTGATTTATTGGCATATTATATTACTCGATTCAAAGAACTATTGAATCATGTGGACAAGTTGGAGTCCATTTTTTTTAATTCATTGGGGTACTCAGTTTTTTCTGTTATTGTTAGTATTGACTTTGTTTTAATATATTATGCTTTAACAATTCAAGTACTGACATTCATTAATTTTTTTTATATATCTAATATGTAGTAATACAAATACTTCCCACATGCTCCCAACCTTAGAAACTTTTATGAATGTCTGCTCCCCTATTCCCTTTCCCACTCCCCCTTCATGCAACCATGAATTAGCAGGAGCCCTCACCTTGTTAAGTAGACAGTTTACTTGAAGAAAGGCAATTCTGGTAGTGGACTTGCCCATCTGGTTCCCATCGCTCAATTTTCCCTCCGTCAAATGGCTCCGAACTTCACAGGAAGGAGGTATCACATTATTTTCCTGACAAAATTGCCATTGCAAGAGAAATGAATGATTGCCAGCTCCGAAGCAGGTACGACATAGAGGCTCTTAATCACTTTCAGAACCCAATTGGAAAACGTTATCATTCTTAACAATGCATTCTTGATTCACAATGAAGTCAATAGGTCAGAGAAAAAAAAAGGCAGACCACCTCCATATGCATGATCACACAGTCAACCAAGGACAAAGTTAATTGCCACAATACTATAGGATTCTTCATTATGAGTCCCTTACAAAAAATGCAACAAGCAAAATGAAACAAGACATAAGATTTTTGTAGTTATGAGTCCCTGGAGGACGAACACCGATATTTCTGCATGCACCAGAGCAACGATGAAGTCTTCTTTTAACACAATGTATTTTCTCCATGATGCAGTGACATTTGTTCATCTTCCATATAAGACCTTTCCCATTGCCTCTTCTTCGTTGTGACAGATTCACTGTTGCTTATTTTCATTAACACATACTGTTGCGCACAAATTCACATTATTTTGCAGATTACTTTCCTTTCTCCTTCCACTGCTCAGGAGAGATAAGCAAGAATATACAAGAAATAAACGAAATAAATTACATATTAAGCGAAAGGAACAGATTATGAATAAGCTAAAACTACCTGTTTTAGCACAGCATCATTGAACTTTTGATGATTATGTGAAGCCAAGGACCAACCAACCTCCCAGCCATGCTCCAAGGATTCAGAAGAAGCTCCAATCAGGGATTGTATTGCAGAAGAATATACAGAGATATTAACCTTCACAGGTCCACATTAAATTGTTCTAAGACATCACAATCACAATAAGTAGGGTACAACTACACATTGATTTCTAAGCATACATATTGTTGTAGAAAATAGCAATAGACTGCTTGATATGTTAAAACATATAAGAGTAACTTTGTGAACTAAAATTCAAAAATGCAATGGGGAACTGCCAAAAGCTGAAGGACAGTAGCATTTTCCAAATGCTGCCTTTTCCTCAAAAAGCTATTACAAACTGCTCCCCTAAGATTACAGGCAAACACCCAAAAATTGAGGAACACCCAAACCAAGAAATTAGAAGGAGACATGATACATGAAACAGAAAAACATAAGCAACAAAAAAGGATGCCTTGTTATAGTAGTATAAGTTCTCTTTAATTTAATTAGCAGTGTTCACAAAAATAATGGATGGCACTAATCAATTGATAGAGGAGTGCAAGATAATATGTGCAACAAAATTTAATCTCAAAACACCTTATATGTATTTTGTAAAATATGGTCAAAGTTTTCTATTTGAACTAGTATAAGCAAAATGAAGCAAACTTTGACCACCATAACTAATTACTTCCTTCCGCAATAACATGGGCATATGCTATATAAGATTATCTATCCACCCACGAGATAAGTCTTAGTTCATCGAAAATTTCGTATGAAAGAGGGAGTGTTCACATCATATTCCATGAGCACTCCCTCAACATAGCATTGCCCAAACATAATTTCCTCCACTCACATATAAGGTGAAGTCCATTACACGAAAACCTTTGTACAACAGGAATCTATCTACAACCACTGCCTTCAAAGTAGAACAAATGGCTCGGCTGTATATTTTCTACGCACTGTCCAATGACTAATTTCTCAATGATTCTTATACATATTCAATCCTGTTGTGTGGTGCCTCAAATTTATGTCTCGACTTAGAAATGGAGGTATGGATCTTTCATTTTCTTGCCTCATCCCAGCAGGCATGTTAAAAGGAATTTAGGATTCAGACGTCTACATACGAACATATGAATGGCACCTGATTGTAACTTCTCCTCCTAATTTTAGTGGATTATTTTCTCCTCCACCGTATTTTTCCCACAATTTAGGGTTTTTCACATAAATCTGTGTTATTGTTTTCTCTTTCCCCCTTCTCTACTCAATTTCTTTCAAATGTCTTCTTTTGCATCTACATGGAATCCAATTTTTAGGTATTTGCTAAATAGATCTAAAGAGTCTCAGTTCAATTAAGTACCCACCACTTTTAGAACTTGAGCATCAAACCATTGTGAAGCTCCCTTGTCTGATCCGTCCAGTTTGTCTTGTGCCCCTAACTTCCCCTGCATACGACAAACATATCACTATACCATAGACTAAAAATTTACGCCATTAAAGAATTTTTTATCAAAAAAAATATATCATTAAGAGAAAGAATGTACAAAAAGTTAAAGGACAAGATGTCCTGAAAACACAACCAAGAAACATATAAAATAAAATTTTAAAAAAAATATGAAACTGACAACCCAAAGCTCTCCTGTCCCTCTAAAAATCAACTAAGGCTATGTCACCAAAACCTCCGAAGCTCTTGGTCCAAAAAGCTTCCAAAAAGACCACATTTTTCCACAAGAAATTAACTACAGTATATTAATCAATATTAATAGCTAACAAGGAACAGGGAATTATATCCAATACCTCAAGCAGTACATCAATCTGGGTACCAGCAATCAACTCAGGTCGAGCCTAAAAAATGCCATAAATTTACTTTTAATACTGAAGCATATACCCTAAACAAACTAATAATACTATGCAAATACGAATGCAAACTGTAACATAGATATATCGCATTGAACCTGAACATTGGCCTCTTTAGAATTCTGTGACAGAAATGGGAGAACAATTGATGCAACAGTGACAATTACAGCCGAACCCGGAACCCGATTTGAATCAAGGAGGTCATAAACATAATGGAGATTAGCAGGCAGCAAAAACCCTGATGCTGAGAGTGTGGTTTTGCCTGAGCTGCACAAAAACCCATATGAGAGGGTGAAATAGGCTACATCTGCAATCCTGTAGTATTTGGCCAAAAAATTTCATCATTAAAAGACAACATCCAATAATTGCCATCCAGTGTCAAGCAACAAACTATCTCAAAAGCTTAAACTAATGGGTGATAGTAAAGGAATAGTTTCATGCTCTGACATGCCCCCTTGTACAAGTGCCTGTTGAACTTGAAGCATAGATAATGTATAGGTCCACCTTATACCTTCTATTTGAATTATATTAATACAGCACTAAGAGTGAGGCCCATGAGATTTGAACTCGTCATCTCTCAGTTAATAAGGCTACAACACCATATCAAAAAATCAACTATTCCAACAACTTAAGCTAATGTCTAGAAGTCCGAGAACTATAATATCCAATGACCCAAATGACATATCACACTTGTATAGGCATTCAAATTATGTACAATTTTCTTTCTCATTCTAATAAGCTCAAAGAAAAGGCCAACACCAAAAAACAGTGAACCGTCACACTTTGAAAGTTTTCTTTTTTGGGTAACGAGGCTCAGCCAACCCCGGCCCACAAGGAAGCCCACAATCCCCTTAAGCAGGTAAGTCATGAGTATATCCTCAGCGAGAATCGAACTGCTGACCCCTGGGCAATGACTGCATACGAGTAGGAGACACCACCAACTTAGACACAGTAGAAAGTTTTCTTTACAAATTCGCACTTACTGGTATTGGTGGAAAGCATGATTCCTCATCTTCAAGCCCTTTGGATCCTGAAATTAATTTGCAGAAAACAAAATTAGCCCAATTGCATTCATTATTATCAAGATTATAACAAGGATGAAACTATAAATTTTAAGGAGGGAGAAAGACAAATCTTACAGGGCCATTGATTCTGACCATGACGGAGTAATTACGGGCAAATTCAACGATTTCCGGTAGCTCCATCAACTTCGAAGGTGTGTGGAGCCTCTAATTTCGTTGAATCATCGAATGGAACCGTTGTAATTTCTATCCGCTCTCTTTGACGAATTTCTTTACTGGGAGGTTGTCAAGATCCGAGGTGGGCTCGAGTTATGACTTAGAAAGAATTAGAATTTGGAGAGAGGAAGAATTAAGAAGGAGACGAGGAAGAGAAGAGAATTAGAGGGAGGAGTAGAGAATAGAGGGAGAATAAGAGAATTAAGTATTGTCTTCTTAGAAGTAAATGAGTATTATTTATAGAGATAGCTACAAAATATCTAAGCTCTAACTAACTACACACCTTCCAAAGCACAACTAACAAGCTAATACAAGAATGAGTACCTAATACAAATGAGTATCTAACAACCTTAACTAATACTAATGAGTATCTAATACATTCTAACTACCTTTGAGTATTTATCACATATAGTGTTCATGACAGAGGTGCAAAATTCAAGGATCCGCAACGCAAGACAACCTTTTTTTTGTTTATTTGCACAAAAGATTTTCGTCCCTTGCTTATTGTATTACTCTAGTTCTTATATTTTTAATTAGGATCTTTTTAATTGTACCATTTTTTTCAATTAATTTAGCCAAATATAAATGCAAGAAAATTATGTATTTAATGTACCATTATTTGACCAATTAAATACAAAGAAATGGTGTATTTAATATGATGCAGCGAGCATCCCATGGCTTGGCCATGGCAGGACCGAAAAGAGAAGGAAATGTGCGTACCGAAGGCACTTGGCTCCAGCCAAGGAGTTTGCATGGAACAAGCTGGCACTTGGCACTTGGTCAGATGCGGTTGAAGGTTTGCGGGATTTTCGGGCTTGATTCAAGGACGGTTTCTTTCCATTTTCAATCACAACGGCATTTGGGAAGCGTTGACCAATCAAGATTAATTAGGGGATTTGATTTTATTTTATTTCCATTTTAGTTTTAATTTGATTTTTGAATTTTGAATTTGAATTGTTATCCCTCCTCTATATAAAGGAGAGTTTAGGCTTAGGTTTAGGAGGACTAAGACTTTTGATTTTGATGCATTATGATTTTTTTTTTTTTTTTTATAGAGATTTAGACTCCTCAAGGTGTGAGAGTGTTACACCAATTGTGGTGTAACCTAATTAGGGTTAGGGTTTGGGAGTTAGAATGAGATGAGAGAGAGAAATAGAAAGAAGGGGATGAGAAGTTAGAAAGAGATGAGGAAGTGTTTAGTTTTTCATTGCCCTCTAATGATGCTATTACATCTCTATTTATACCAAATCACAAGTAACCCAAGAACTAAGTGCATTATTACTAGGTACATTATTATACGTAACAATACTCCACCCTTAAGAGATTCTTGCCCTCAAGAATCTTAGAAGAGAGTTGAGACTTTTGAAGAACTCTTGATGTAGATTTGTCACAGTATGTAAAACGCACGCTGTTGCTGACACTGAAGCTTCACAAGTGATGTTGACTTAGGGATTTGAGGTTGCTCCTTGCCACGAACATATGCTGCAACAACACAGATCCAACTCTGCCCTAGAAACGGCACAGCTTTGCTTGTCTTTGTTTCAGCACATGGTGAGGAAAAGCTTGCGAATCTCCTCCCATTTGAGTGGCTTGACAACAAAATGCTCATTGTTATTGAACAAGACGGGAATGCTCTTGAAAACCTGCTGATGTACACAAAGTTGCATACCCATCTTCGTCCTTCTCCTCATGTCCTCCCAACTTGCAGCAGCTGTCTTACTTCTATTCCCATACTCAACCAAAACCTCAATCCTTATGTAATTGTGGAACATATCAAGATCAATTTTAGATCTGGAAATCACGTCCCTGCTGCACTGCCCGAAAGTAACGTCATAACTTGCGTCGGATCGCGTGTAGAGCTTGCCAACAAGAACATTTCCTCCTTCCACTACACCTTCAGGAGGTCTTACATTGTATTGCGTCTCAATGCCTTGTATGATGTTAATTTTCTGATTTTTTTCAGTTACGGCTTCTGGTTTCCAATTGAATTTAACAAAACCAATTGAATCTCTCACCACGTCTTGCTCACTTTCCTGCTGCAACTGTTGCATATTTTCCAAAGGAACATTAAATTCCTCCTTTTCCAGATCCTGTTGTCTCATTGGAACCTGGACTACTCCTATTAAACATTTGAATGTTGTGAACAGAGCTTCTAAATCAGCTACTATAGGTGGTTCAACACCTTGCACTTCAAACTGTAACACATCAATTTCAGTCTGTAATGCACTAAGTGGTGGTCGAGTTGCCTCAATTATATCCTCACTTGGCACACACTCCTCCTCCTTATGAGGTTGATCTTGCACCCTTAATGGCTCATTCACCACCTTGTGCTGATCCTGCTTAATTTCAAGCTCATCTTTCCCGATTTGGGGCATGACTTGCGTTAAGGCCAGCAACCTTTGAAGACTTTGCTCAACCTTCTGCCAACGTGTCTCGGAAACGTCTTCTTTGGTTTCCCCAACTTCTTCTTGTGTTTCTCGAATTCCTTTACTATGAGCGAAGAATTGAATGTCTACGTACAACAATAGTCATAGATGTTTCTCCCATGTAATTGATTGCGTGCTCTCTCAGCATCCTTTCTCGAAATATAGGTCACTTGAGCTTCAACTTCTAACTTAAAAATTGAAGTTACCTCAATACTTTGAAGAGAACCATATGGCCAAAAAACCTTATAGAGAACATCCTTGGAGATAGGATATAAGACATTGAAGATTTTTACCAATAAAGTAGCATTGTTGGAGACTTGAAGAGCTTGAGTATCCATTTTGAGCTTTGCATACTGAGAAGCTTTCACCAAATCTCAGGTTGTGCTTAGAGATTACAAGTTGTAGCTTACAATCACTTTAGACTTGAGACTTGCTTCATTGATCTGATTAAGGCAGCAGCAACAGAACACGCAGAACAACAGCTGCAACAAGTCGCAAGTTCATTGTAGATCGAGCACCTGCAACCTCAACCGATCAGACGCACGATTTTGCACCAAAATTGAACACACTGAAGACCTGCACCAATGCTAACTTCCACCGGCTTGATTCAATACAAACTCAACCTAATTGAATTAAATTCAACTACGCCAAATGCAAATCATCAAGCTACAGCAAAAGAAGTAGCTGAATTTTTTATTTTTTTTTTTAACAACCGCAAGTTCTCAATCAAGAATTCAAAATTGAACTCCTAATCAATTGGCAATGCGATCAAGGATATTTGATATCAAATTACGCTTGATTTGGAAGCAAACCTGGCTCTGATACCAATTGTTACACCAATTGTGGTGTAACCTAATTAGGGTTAGGGTTTGGGAGTTAGAATGAGATGAGAGAGAGAAATATAAAGAAGGGGATGAGAAGTTAGAAAGAGATGAGGAAGTGTTTAGTTTTTCATTGCCCTCTAATGATGCTATTACATCTCTATTTATACCAAATCACAAGTAACGCAAGAACTAAGTGCATTATTACTAGGTACATTATTATACGTAACAGAGAGAGCTAATTCTACCCCTCTTTGTGTATTTTATTTTAGTTCTAAATAAAATACAAAGGGACGGAATTTTGCCGTGCCCCCTTTTATCCCATCACGCGCTGCATCATAATACACCTTAACATGTGTCCTTAGGGCATATATTAGAAAATTCCTTTTAATTATATTAATTTAATTTTTTTTATTATTTAAATTTTATCAATTTAGTCCAATTATTAAATTGAAGTAAATTTAATGATGCAATTTTTAATGGTGCAATTATATTAAATGCAAGTAATCCGCTACAAATTCACCCATTAATTCAATTTAACCTAACACATTGCCGAATCATTAAAAACTAGAAATTAAAAGTATAAGGACTAAATTGATAAAATGGGTAAAATACATGAATTTTTAGCAAAAATAACCCTTTTTTAATATTGATAAGGCAGGGGAATGGGAATGTTACAGTAACGAATTAAATTTGGGTGGTTTCTCTGACTTGAAAGTTTTCAACTATTAGGCCATGTTCTTCAAGGACGGCATCATCTTGCCATTTCTTTTCTTGAAATTTATTGTTGTGATTTGAAGATTTATCATTTAATTATATTAATATTTTAATATATGTAGTAAAATATCATAAAATTTTGAAGATTTATTATTTAAGTACCCTTCAACATGTGAAAGTTTATCAAAATTAGATGAAAACTGCTAACTTGGCACATGAATACACTAATATGTATACATACACATATATATATATATATATACATACATATATATATACATACATACATATATATACATACATATATATATATATATGTATGTATATATATATATACACATATATATATATATATATATATTTGGGCAAATATTTGTTGAATTCCAACAAAACACCTGCTAGATTAGAGTGGAAGATATCTATATATAATCATATATCATATTCCATATTCAACATTTATAGGGGAAAGTACACTAGATTGGTGAACGATACTCATTAAGTGATAATTCTTTCATCACAAATTCCTCGGATTCTATAGAAGGCATTTAAGTAATACAAATTTTAAACCTTAAAATGCTCAAGTGATAAATTCTTAAACTACTAAATACAAATCTTGATGCCTCACAATAACAACAGACCCAGTACCTCAAGGACTCCCGCATAAGCGGGGTCTACGAGGGGTGGATATATGCAGCCTTACCCCTTCAGGGTGTAACCCTAACGAGACGTTGTTTCCGAGGACTCCCAACCTTATAGGGTTGGCAACACGAGGACTTCACAGGAGGTCACCCATCCTGGTACTACTCTCGTCCAAGCACACTTAACTTCAGAGTTCTAATAGGATCCAGTGCCTTAATGCCTGGTAAATAAACCCTAATGCCTCACAGTATTTAAGTAATAAATCTCCCTTTTCAATGACATAACAAGGTTGGAGATTTTAGTGTAAAATCTATTGTCTTAGAATCTTAATTTTAATGACGATAAGATTATTTGATGGCTTCTTTTACTCTTTATTGACATATACACCATTCTGTGGAGAATTGAACTGAGTCAATAGATCGTGAATATGATAATTGCTAATTTCAGAAGATGATGAATGTTTGAAGTCTTGGAATTAGTTGCTTAGGATAAACTAATTTAAACATTCAACATATTAGATTGGATGCCATTTGACCCCTGAAACATCATTGGATCCATCAGATTTTGCAGAAGATCAATCTGATCATCAACGACCAGCAACGCAAACTCAACTCCTATAACATAAACATTCAAGAAGACCGAGTCTCTATTCATAATTTGGATGCAAATTCAAGAAAAACCGAGTTTTGAAAACCCATCATGGTAGATACAAAGTGTTGTACGATAAGAATTACAATGCCCGAAAACGATGTGCATCCACAACAACGATGTAAGTTTTCTTTGTCACGAGGCAGGGCCTAATACAAGAATCAAACGAAGTATACTATTACGCTTTATCATGAATCACATATTTGTTAAGCTTCAACTGGAGATTCCTCTTCATGGTCATGGCTGTGATGTAAAAGGAGACCAGGCGGTTCAGCCGTTCATCACAGCAGTGACCCCTGCAGCTCCGTCATTCTGCAATAAAAACCGCGGCCTTTTTTTTCATTGAACGGAGTCAGGTAAATGGATCAAAAGCAGGTTAAGTCTGAAACTTAAGACCAAGAACGGGATGAAATACATGTGTTTTGGTCCAATTCCAGACCAAATCGATGGGTCTACTAAGATAGCACTGACAATCTGGACCGATACTTGTTCAACTCTAACTATTTCAATCCAAGACCATCCTACATAGATGATACAAAGATGTCACATTATTAGCAAGCAACAAGCAACAAGCAACCCAATGTCGTTTCAAATTCTATGACTACTCCCAGCATACCTGTGAAGAATCTATTCTCCCGGCAATGTAATTTGTTATACAACTATTACGTCGAGTAAAGCACTTGGGAAAATGGACAAGGAACCGGGATCTTCGACCAAACTTTTTCATCATCCAGAGAGAGCCTCATCATGTTTCGAACGCATTCAAGAATCTTTCTGGCCACAATGAACGTGCGCATAGACTCGGAAGTGTCTCGTTAATGTAATTCAGGAAGCTTTGGTGTTTGTACTTCTCTGTGCACCCGCATTTTGACAGGAAGGGAATAGCAAAAAGGGGGAACTTCTATCCTCATTGCTGAACTGGCATCTTCGATAAAGCATTCAATCACTTCAGTTACAAATGTGACTGACATTTAGACTCCGATTGTTTTGACGGAATACTTTTTCCGTCTCAATTCTATTATTTCTTTCCGTAACATCATAGCAACACCCACATATACATAATATGTTTAGGCTTCTCCTCAACAAAACGGAAAACATTTTCCTTCAGGTAGGGAAAACGTTTTCCATCGTGATCTCTTGTAATATGCTTCATTCAACCTCAACTTGGCCAAGCTTGACCTCATACGAACTTATAACTATTTTCTTTAGCTTGAGTAACAAGTCCCTTTCTAATGCCACAATGCTAAAATTTGTAGGTTGGAAACCGTTATCTCTCTGCTGTTCAATCAACATAGAATTCAACCCTCCCAGGTAAAAGACATCAAGTGGACTTGCATATCTATAATGGGGTTCGAATCTGGCTCCCCTTTCCAAACATTACCAATGCATAAAAGAAAATAAACCTTCAACTGGCAGCACCAAATCCCCAGAAAAGTAAAGATACGGGAGTGCATGAAAACAGAAGTGAACTCATCCAATTGATATGAAAAATAAGAACGGAGGGTAGAGTGATTAGGGTATTGAACATCTGTTTCTCTCTTTTTATAATTGATAGTCCCTCGAGGTGCACAGTGTGCAGTGAGGCAAGTGAAAACACTAAGAGAAACTGCACAATACCCAACCATAGTATCAAAGCAAACCCCCAAAGTGCGGCACGAGGCTCAAAACCAAACCTTCCCTCCCCCCCCCCCCCCCAAAAAAAAAAAGCACAATTGAAACCATTTATAGAATGGAATGAAAATCGCATGTCGTATGCTATACTTCAACCTCAACTTTGCTAAACGTAAAGCTCATACAAAGTTATAGAATGAAACCATTTTAATTAGCTAAAAAGATGAAAAACGTCAAGAAAAGAACATTTTTAATGGGAAATATTTTGTGAACAAAAATTTTCTCAAAAGAATATTTTCTGTTGAACTTAATGAGAACTTTTCCCCTATCAAGTTATCAAAGTTAACCAAACTGTTCAAATTGGTGGGCTGCTATGCCTCATATACACTACGTATATCAGAACTTATAGTGTTCATCATCACTTGCAAGTATAAATTTATCATACTTGTAACCATAAACCTAATTGACGAAAAGCTAGTGGAGACGATTAGACGACCTTATCCACCTAAACCTACGTGAAGAAATTGCCTTAGAAAGAGCAAAGTGGCGATTGGAAATACATGTAGTTGACCCAGATATTTGCATTAGACATTGTCCATAGCCTTGCATGTCTGTCATTATTTGCTGCTTTATTTGACTTGAGAGTGCCTGTTTGTTTGTTTGCATTAGACATGTTTGTTCTCATTTGACGGAGCGGGATTCTTTTTAGTTGGGAGCCCTTCGGAAGCAACCTACCTTGTAGGGTTAAAACTGCATACATTGGAATGTTGTTGTTATTGTAACCATAAACTGGTATCTTGCCATTTTTTCCATATCTAATCATTGCAACTTATTTCTTGTTCTAGTCTACAACATGGAACCAAATAAAAGCTATTTGTTACATAACACCCATTATGTAACAAATTGAGAGCCAGCTCCATGGTTGCCTATTACATAACGGTTACTTTGTAATAGACTTCATAATGCAATAATTAGAACATATTTACAAACGAATTTGCATGATAAAAAATATAAAAGGGTATAAATTAATTATTGTATGGCTATTCACCAAAATTTTGCAAGCATAAGGTTTAAAGCTACTTATAATCCCTTTAAAAACTCACCACAAACGCCAGTCCCGTTACATAATGTCCAGGATACCTGCTAAGGCGACAACGAGATGCAACCATGAACCACCATCTAATTACATGGTCCATACCAAAATCCTCAGTGAAGTAAGACTTGCAAACAAATAATTCATTTTTATACCATGTAAAGGAGACCACCTCGGATGGGTAAGCAAATTGCCTGAGAAAGCATCCATTCTGGAATGCCACTAAGTAATTTTCTACCTTAGATATTCTATACCTTCAGATTCTCATAAATCAAAATTAATTACACCTGAACAAGATAGAAGGAAAATATTTATTTAAGAAATACAGTTTGATGCTATATTGTATCCATTCTTAACAAATATTTGCTTCACATTTTCTTTTATCCCCATAGTTATCAACATATACCTTTCCACGAGTATATTTAAGACATATGAATCAAAACTGAGTTTGGAAAAAAAGTACCTTCGTTCGCATTTGTTGCATTATGTGCACCAGAGTGCATAAGGACTTTATCCAATAATATGATATCTGAAAAATAAGGCAGTAAATTATGAACATTAACAGATCCAAATAAACTTACACAATGAAAGTAAACCCTAACATAAACTACCAACATATGGCATCAAATATCACTTGAAAGACGGCATAAAATGACTTTCAAATCAATTGAAGCCCACAAAACCTGAAATATATTACCAGTGTCTTGAAAATTCATGAACTACTAAGAATGCTGATGCAGGACATCCAAGGAGAATTAAATGAAGAGTCACATTGGGTTCAAGATAAGCTAGTTTTTAGGGAAGCACAAAGCTATAAATTAGGGTTCGACATTTGCTTGGGCTGAAGAACAATCTGTGGCATGAAATCCAAGAGAATAACGACTGTAGAGACTAGAGACATCTCAGGGTTGTCAATACATTAAACAGGAAAATGAAGACATGGGATAGCAAGATTGTCCAAGGAACAAAGATAACAAAGCAAGCACAAAGGCAGAAAACTCGGAAAATATTCTCCATTGCTCATACGAAGAAACAGTGCCACCATACCTAAACACCTATATTCTGCTTATCCAAAGAAAGCAAGTACATACTATAAGGTCAAGAAGACTCGATAACTGAAAATGTAAATAATTACTTGAGGCAATAAAGATGTAAATAATTACTTAATCAAAATACAACATATATTGGCCCATATAATCAAGACTCTAAAACCAAATATGCTACAAAGCAAAATATCAAAACTACTGGAAATTTAAGCTCAATTAATGAGAAAGAAGAAGAAATTGAAAGAACAAGCACTTCCATTCATGATTTCCTCCACTTATATCCATGGCTTTACATAGCCAAACTAGGCAAAAGAAAAAGAATTAAAATAAAAGTAAATTGCTCAGCAGATATCTGTTTGGGAAGGAATCAAATCTGGTATTGACTATTGAGCATCAAATTCTCATCTAACTTCTCCATGGACGAGCAGTTTCTCTTCTTCGTTTCAGTTTCACGTAGACGTGTTGCACAAGTCTTCTTCCAAAACACCAGCTGAGGTAGGATACGGAAGGACCCCACGTGCGAATCTGCTAGGCTTAATCTTACAATTGGACCAGGCCCAAACGGATTCACAGACCTGCAAAGCGACCTGCTTGGTACAGACTCTTTCCATTTTGTGCACCAGTTCATGGAACAGGACATGGTGAGTTCCTAAAGCATTTCAAGCCACAAAGGTGACTGAAAAATCACTCTTTCTGTTCCATATGCAGGCAAGATAAACTTTGTTCAACAACTCACTTCCTGGCTTATATTCCTTGAAAAAATAAATACGAGTGACTATATGCAAGTCAGCAAAGAAAACAGTCCATTCTGACAAGGCCACATCTTAACAATTCATTAATTTTAAACATCCAAAAATTCCTAAATAATAGAATCTCTGAAGTGGAAGAACTTTAAAGTAGGCTGAAGAGAAAGGAGCTGAGTATACATTGTAGGACAATAACTGGCATATCAGGAGTCTGCAATAGTATACGGAACTGTGGGAAGGGTTCGAGCAGAATCCTTACTAGAGAATCTCCCAAAAGAATAGCCCGAATAAGCGGTATTAGATAAAGCATACAAGCAACACTGTACTGCAGAATGTCGACTCCATCCAACATGAATAATTCTTTGATGAGGTTTATTGGCAAGCCAATCTTTCATCAATGAACTACAAACATACAAAAACAACAATAACAGACCCAGTGCCTCCAAGGGCTCCTGAATAATGTCTCTATGAACTATAGACATAGAGATATTATTCCACTACCAGCAGGAGAAAAACTGCAGGCTAGATTTCCTAGTAAGTAGGTAATCTTCAGGTAAAGGAACAAGCATGCCACTTCAAAAGAGACAATTTTATCAACTTCACAAAGAAGGGGCGGATTTGTTATCTCTGAGCGTCACCAAAAATAGGAATTGTTTGAATCCAAGGATCTTTTAAGCATCGGGAATTGGAAAAAATTACAATCTCAATTCCAATTCTGATGGAATTGGAATTAGAATATATTTGAAATTTCAATGTTTGGATAATCAAAGAAATAACATGTTGGAATCTTAATTCTATAACAATTCAATTCAATTTGGGTTTGGGTCAATCGAGTTGGATCAATCCGAGTTTTGGGTAAACGAGAGTCGTGTCTCGATTGGGTTGGATCACCTGAGGTTCAAACTATGTTGGCTCAACCCATGTTGAGTTTTAGACAGGTAGGATCCCTTTGTGCTTGAGTCATCTCAAACTTTTGGTTAATCAGGTTGGCTCATTCCGGGACTCAGGTTAGCATGGGTCAAGCTCAAGTCATCTAGATTTTGGGTCAATCGGGCTACGTTATTTCAAATTTTGGATTATCTTGGGTCCGATTAAATTTAGATTGGGACTAAGTTGGATATAGTAATTTAGGGGTGGGTTTTGAATCATCTCGAGTTTTGAGTCAACTAGGACGCATCATTTCAGGTTCCGGGTTAGCTCAGTCTGATCACATTCAGGTCAAGACTGAGTTAGGGAGGGTCATTTTGGGTTTGAGCCATTTTAGATTTTGGGTATAGGTCTCTTCAGACTTTGACTTAAATGAGATTGGGTTTAAGTTCAAGTCATTTTAGGCTCAAGTCATTTGAATTGAGTCATTTCAAGTTCCGGGTTAGATTGAAATGTATAAGTGTCAGCTAAAACATAATTCTATCGATTGGAATTGTAATTTCAATTCCAACCGGTGAACCGGACAATGGAATTAGAATTCTAGACCTCAATTCGGCTACATTATTTCCATGCACCAAACAAGAACTAACATTTTTTGACAGTTAAAGGCTCATAATCAAGCAATTTTAATTTTTTTCTGTTTGACTTGGGGATATATACAAGATGGACTAGCTTTAAGCAGTCAACCGACCAAGTATCCATTGTGATTTCGCCCAACACAGTAGACTAAAATGATGAAACCAACCTCCAAGTTTCCCTTATTATCCTGATTGCATAATATAGGTTTACTAGCATCATGCAGCTCAACTAAAGTACAAAGAAAGCATGCGAATGCACAAACTTCACAAAGGGCTGCCCAGAGATAAATTAACCAGAGTCTTTCTTTTTTTTTTTTTTTTTTTCCCTCCAAACAAAGAGTTACTTCAAAGTCCAGACCAGCCTCAGATAAATCTCTTTGACTTCTAGGTAATCAGGTGGGCAGGAAAACCGCACATAATTCAAACCAATGCCCAGGCTGGTCAAGATTTACCATACTTCTCAACATAAGCCTGCAAATCACAATGGGCATGTTAAATTTGGATCAACAAAAGATGTCATTGAGAATGTTGAATTACTACAGTGAAGCTCTCACCTCAATAAGTCTCAATATTTTCGTCTGTGATGAAGAGAGATAGTTCTTGGTCAACTCCAGAGTATTTGGAATTTGGTTTGGCTGAAAACTGCTCATCACCTTTTCCTCTACTTTTTGAACTATTACTTTAAATGCATTCTTTGTCAAACGACCCCCATGCCATATGGGTTTCATTAGATCTTTCACATTTTCTATAAGAGCAGCTCGGAATTGTTTCACCACCCTCAAATCCTCATCGTCCACTTCATTGGTTAATGAACCTGTTTCTGCCTTCACCTCCTTGTACTTAGCACTGCCACTTGTTTGCGTATAATCACCATCATTACGGATCCTGCTTTCTTTCAAAACATTATTGGTATGAGCAGGACCTGTGGGATTTTCGTTATCTCCACTCCCATAGATATCTCTGTTCTGAGGGTCGTTAGCAGATGCGGATGCAGATTCTGCTTCAAGTGGGGGCACTGCTTTCTCCTGCCCATAAGACTTCTTCTCCCACAGATTGCACTCAAAACCTTGAAACATTGGCCTTCGACTAGAAGAAGATAATCTTAAAGGTATATTTGCAATGTCAGCTTGGTCAAGACTATCACGAAAAGGATCATACTGGCTTCCCGAAGATGATGTTCCCAAATGCGGGATAAAATAGGATGGTCGAAAGGGCATGGATGGTTCCCAGTTATAGGGAGTAAACCTTGTCTTGTAATCAGCTGGATAAAGCATATCCTTGGAACTGTTCATACGAGATGATTTTTCTAAATCAGAACCTGAAAATAGAGAAGTATGCAACATGGAAGATCTAGCAAGACCATCTTCTCTGTCGCTCCTTAACCGCCTCTGTACATCAAAGCGATCTTGATTCAAAGAGGAATAACCAGTTAATGGTTTTCTCCAGGCCGAGATATGATAGGGAGAATCCTTGATGACAGCAGAACCATTTGAGCCGGCAATTAATGAATTACCAGAACCTACTGGGCTATGATCATCCAGTACATAGTGACTTCGTGCATAAGGAGCTAAGCCACCACTGAACTGAGAGCCAAGTGATACGCCAAAACCCCTTGACATGGAACTGCCTCTAGCTACTGATAGATCATGGTCATGGTTCTCGGACAAGCTATTTCCTCCATGGATATCTCCTACATCCTTAGACGAGGAAATAAACCTAGAAACCTCTCCAGACGAAGTTGGTCTCTGGGAATCAGATGGGGGATAGGGACCCAAAATTCCTTTCCCATGCAAGTTGAATCTATCATTCTCCCAATATGACACCTTGCCTACATTTGAATGAGGCAGCAAAGTATCACTTTTTTCAATCAGGCCTGGTTCGCTACAGAAGGCAGACAACTCTGGTTGTCTATTCGTAATTCCAGAACCTGCTACAAAAGAAGGTACTTTATTAGAAGCATCAAGATGGAGGATGCTCAATACGAATATGCTCCTTGCAAACATGAAATTACCTTTCTTAAGCTGTTGGCCATCTCCGGAAGATGCTACATCACTGTCTACCTGTTGACTAACACTATCTACATGGTCTCTCTTATGGAGGAACCTACAGGAACTCCCTCTGATGCACCAACCCTTGGCAAAAAACTCACATACAAGTGCTGGTCGTTTGTTTTCACTCTCGATTCCAGCATCAGAGGACAAACTCCTAGGCCTCACCAATGGAGCAGAAGATCTGAGAATTCAAGATTAAACTAATCAATAATTTGCAAGGTGACCAATTTTAGAAACAAAAACAGATCTACCAGTGTTAATCATTAAATTTATTCAAGAATTGTGACTACACCTTGATCCCTGCTGATCAACGTCCATCTTTGGCTGCAGAATATCATCTGCCTCCTTAGCAGAGTCATTTTTCAAGGATGCCACAGGGAGAGCCTCTTTATCAACAGCAGTAGGAGGCAATACTTCCTCCATATCTATCTCCTCACCAGAGTCGCTTTTGAAGGAAGCCACAGGTAAGACCTTTTTATCAACAGTGTTAGGACGCAAAACTTCCTCCATATCCGTCGTCTTAGCAGAGTCATTTTTCAAGGATGTCGCAGCAAGAACCTCTGTATCTACAGCACTAGGAAGCAAGAGTTCCTCCATATCTATCTCCATAGCAGTGTCGTTTTCCAAGGAAATCACATGGAGAACCTCTTTATCAACAGTTTTAGGAAGCAAGAGTTCCTCCATATCTGTAGGCTTGGTCTCACCGTCATCAGCATCAACAGCACTTGAGCAGTGTTTTAATACGCTAACAGCATTTGGCTTTTCTGCAGGAGACAGATTACCATCAGCAACCTGAATCACACCTCCATCCAAGGACCTAACATGTTCCCCTGAATCTGGAGTAATGGAACTTCCAGAACCTGATGGTTCCTCCCTTCTACTCTCAATTTCCTTGTCTGGTGCAACAGGGCTTACAGGATTTTCCCCAACATCTCCCGTAGCATGTACATCCGATTGTAAAATCGCCTCAGATTTTACAGTGACTAAGGAACCGGACGCTGAGCACCCATCACGCCCTTCAGATTCCATATGATGGCTAATATCTATAGAAGAGGAGGAAAATGAATGAGGCTTTCATACTTCAAATTAATTTTTTATGCACCAAATCTAATATGGTCAACTCCTACTTCGTTGGTTTTCAAGAGCAGCCTAAATGGACAAATCACTTAAAAACTGGTCAAGTAGCAGCAGAGGGGCTATTAGGGGCTACCATTTGTGAGAAACCAAAATGGCGACTTAAGGTATGTTTAGTATCAATCTCTCATTGGCACAAGTTTAAACTTGAGCTAAAGAGTTCAAACAAGAAGAATATTGCATAAGCTGTGATTCCTTTCTAGGCCCCGACTTCTTGGGTGCACCCTTGGCTGTTTGCAAGCTCCCTTGCTAATTATCCCCAAAAAAAAAAGTAGCAGCAGCAGAGAGAAATACAGACCAAGAAGCCGAATGACAGCAGCAATAAAAAATGATTATCACATGTAAAACCCAGATTCTAAATCAGATTAGGAAATAAGGCTTCTGCCAAATCTGCACGGTTTGCAAAGTGCAATTTTAATGCCAGGGGACCTTCAAATGGCCGCTGGATAGAAAGAGAGAGCTGATGCTTCGATCTCATATATCCCATCTATTCTCTGTTTCAACCTTAACATCAAAGGTTCCTCTGAGAAAAGGGTGTTGGGGATAGATAGCGCAAATGGACATAGGTCATTGCGTTAATATTTCATAAGCAGCCATCATTAATAGGATTAGTTATCTAATCCTCGTAGCTTGAGCCAAGACGATCCTTTATCCCGTTCTCCATTCATGTTGTAACGCCCCAATCCCACATGAGATATATGAGGAGTTTGACCAATATATAGGTGACTTCACCCCATACATTAAAGAAACAAGGCCTTTCCCTTTCAAGTTCAAGTGATCCATTAAGGGCCCATTAGGGGACTTCCTACTTTTGTGGAGATTGGGTTGCAGTAGTGTTGGGTTGTTGTTATATATGGTATTCGAACCAACTCACTCGTCAATATACGAGCCACGTGGAACCTAATTTTAGGTTGCTTGTGATATATGGTATATGGATGGGCCTCGCACTTTTACTACTAAATCTTTTTTCATTATCTTACATTACATAATCGTTTCTCAGTCTTCCCCATGCTCTCATGCTTGGAAAGCTCGGGTTCCCTTCAATATTAAGAGGTCTTTTTGTAGTCTTTACTTCTTAACAAACTAAATAGTCAAGATTGCCTGTAGAAACGGAGATCTTTTAAAGCTTTTTCTCTAGGGATTTTTGTTAGTTGCTTACAAAGTGGTGAGACGCACAATCATTTATTTGTGCAATGTGTAATAGCGGGGAGTTATGGTGCAAGCTTTTTTCTCTTTTTGGCCAAATGTGGGTTAGCAAAAAATTGGTTAACAGTATCCTTCTAAAGAACTTTCACGACAAAGGAAAGTGGAAAGACATCCTAATGTTACTCTGCATGGCCAAGATTCTGATTTCAGGTGTATTTAGTTGGAAAGTGATGCTAGAATTTTTAAAGACAATTTTACACCTATTAATTTCCTAGGGGAAAAGATGATCTTTTTAGGAGCTTTTTAAACTAAAAGCTTTGGGGGCTTCGTTGATACACCCTTAGTTCATCTGCAGAGAGATTGAAGGGCCTTGTTTTATTAGTTTTAGTTTTTTGTTGTTCCTTGGTTGCGTTTTTGAGGACATCTTACTCTTAACTCTTTTGACATTCTTACTCCCTTAATGATTTTTTCTTTTTCGATCAAAAATAAAATATCAAGGTCAACACAGCTAACTTGACTATAAGACTCTGATTGTAGGTATATTTGGTTGGAGAGTAATGCTAGAATTTTTAAAGACCATTTTACACCCGTTAATTTCCTATGGGAAAAGGTGATCTTTTTAAGAGCTTTTTGAACTAAAAGCTTTGGAGGCTTCATTGATATACCCCCTTAGTTCATCTGCAAAGAGATTGAAGGGCCTTGTATTATTAGTTTTGGTTTTTTTGTTGTTCCTTGGTTGTGTTTTTGAGGACATCTTGCCCTTATCTCTTTTGACATTCTTTCTCCCTCAATGATTACTTCTTTTTTGATCAAAAATAAAATATCGAGGTCAACACAAATAACTTGACTATAAGCTCGTACTCTTTCATGGCTAATAGTATTGGACAACAATAATCTCTAACTTACGTAAGCATCAGGTGGCAATCTTCGATAATCTAGTTTTTGGAAGCATTTAGCTATAAAATTGCTAAAAGGTTAGATTGGTGGAAACATCCTTCCTTGTCTATGCATTACATCTTACACTTATCCAATCTTCTATTTCTAGTATTCTAATGTACTACTTATTTCTCTTTTTTTGTTTTCGGTCAAGCTACTTATTTCTCTTTGAAATCTCTATTATTGTTGTGAAGCATATTGCCAGGTGGGCAAACGGTCATAGACCAATATGAACCAGTGAAATTCTAATGCGGAAAGGTGGCCCTTTTATAATCCCTTTTGGACAAGGAGCCTTGGGGGCTTCGCTAACATACCGTTGGTTGATTTGCAAACAGATAGATTGAAAGATTTTATATTATTAATCATTAGTTTTTCTTAATTGTTGGGTGGTTTATATTCGAGAACATCTTGTCCTTAACTTTTTTACATTCTTTTTCACTTACTAATATTTATTCTTCAAGATAAAAAAACTGAGGCTAATGCATTCTTTTTCTTTTACTAATATTTATTCTTCCCGATAAAAAAAACTGAGGCCAATGCAGAGGATTAACTAAAGGACAATCCTAACTATGCTTTTCTAATTACGTAATAAAGGAAAAATCACCTAAATTATCATTGAAATAAAACTACCTACTAAAATATAATCACATGATTATTTTTTTTTTTCTGTAATAATCTATGTAACTTTCACTTCCATTTTCAGCTTTAAGCTACACATGCTGCCCTAACTCATCTACATTGCCATCACTCAAAGAATCATCCAACAACCCTAACACAGACCTCATCACTGAAAATACAAGTAAAATCACTGACTCCTAACATTGAACAATTGGCATCAAAATAGAGCATGTAAGACTGCAAGATCAAATGGAATCAAATTCGAAACTACAAAAACAGGAGAATTATAACATATAATATACAAACAATCAGCTCAGAATCAAAGAGAATAGACTGATAACAATTTCAGGAACAGATGAGGGTGAAATCAAACCTTGACGCTCTTTTTCTGGTGAATCCGATGCGTCATTCTTTTCTTCTTCTTCGACTTCCTCTTCTACTTCTTCTTCGACCTCTTCTTCTTCTTCTTCTTCTTCTTCTTCTTCTTCTTCTTCCTCTTCTTCTTCTTCTACTTCTTCTTCAACCTCCTCTTCAACCTCAATCTCCTCCTCTACTTCTTCGTACTCCTCTACTTCTTCGTACTCCTCCTCCTCCTCGTTCTCCGCCGGACGGCATGAGTCGGAGGCGGCCGCCATGGATGCAGACACGGAGATAGAGATAGAGAGAGAGAGGATTGATGTGGAGAAGGCGAAAGCGTAGGTTAGGTTTCCGCTAGGGCTTCAGTTGTCGCTCATCCGCTTCAATGTCTTCATCCCCCTCTTCCCCTGGTGCTTGTGGGGGTTGTGTTAAATTTCACGGGAACACAAAGTAAGCATACATAAAATTTGCATAAAAATATAAATTGAGTTTCATTCTAAAATTAATTAATATTAGATAAAATAACTTAATAGACTAGACTTATAGATTTCATTTTAAAATAATTGACATTGGATAAAATAGTTTTCTAAACTTATGTATTAATATTTTCTTTCTCGTAACTCCAAATTGAGATTCAATTAGACTCACAGATAAACTCTTTAACAAATTGAGACTTGAGATCAATTGGACTATGCTGGTTTTATAGTTATTTATAATTTTTTAGGGTAGTGTTATTATTGCTAATACAAAATGTTTAATGTCGATTTTAAGAAAAATATGTGACTATTGTTTACTACAAGTCATATCATTACTACGACAATAATATTTAGTTTTGACAATAAGAACATCCTTTTTTATGTTGTACTTGATTATTACGGTTGTTGCGGATTTACCAATGAGTTCAAGTTCTTGTATATCATAACGATGGACATGTCCACATCCTTGTGTTTCAATGGTTGAGGATGCTTTAGACTATTCCCAGTGTCCCGGGTTCGCGGCACCTTTCCCCCGCTGCTAATGGAATGACCTTACCAATTTAAAAAATTGTATCATAATTGTTCCTATGATATGTATGGTTGAAAAGTTGATCGCAAGGAAAAAAAAAATAAGAGGGCGCAGGCAAGCAATGCGTGGAAAAAAGAAATACATCGCTCTGTGTTCGTTGAAAGGTCATATTTGGATGTAGATTGATTAATACGCTAAAAATCATGCATACATGGATCATCAAATAAGCAGAAAATTGTATCTGAAGCTACTCTTTAACCTCTCTAAAAGTCACTGTTGTAATGCAAATGCTTGCAATTGCTAGTGATGTCGATTACTATGTCAGGATTACATAGCATGGCAGAATAAGCTATGAAGAGAATCATGAAAGCTATCATTGCTATCTTCGGAGAAGAATAATTAAGAACACTAAATGCCAACTACTTCCTACTAGCAGAATATGATTGCTATCATTTATCGTTGTGTTAGCTAGTCCATGTGTATGGAAAGCCATGCATGCTCGTTGAGGCCAGCATAATCTTTGCATATAACATGTTTTTTTTTTTTTTGGCCTTCTTGGCTAGTCTAGTGATATCAATTTGTTTGAACGCTTCAGACTTTTATGACTTTGTCGGGGGTCTTGCTTCTCCACAAATTACACCATAAATGGTCATCAATGCACAATTGGCCATTATGTTGCAGACAACATTTGTTCGAACTCGACAAAATTGTGAAAACATTTCATATCCTCAGAGATTTAAAGCAAGAATTTTGTTGAAGCTCAAGAGTATGCAATAAAGGTCACTGGTATTGGGAAATCTCCTCACTATTCAATTTGGTGGTTATTTGGGAGTTTCCCTTTTTTGGTCGTATTGTCCAGGTCTAATGGTTCTAAAGTTTTTGTTATTCTCTATTTGGGTGTTTATTTTTTGGTGAGCTCCTCAGGTTGTTCCTTTTGTACAATTTCTAGTCGCTTGTATGTTTTAGTTTCTTTGCCTTTCTGCTTTGAATTTTGCTATCTTGTTTGAGAGTCATTACTCTTGGTCTTAATCTTTTGTATAGATTTTGACTTCAATTGTATAAAAAAAAAAAAGAGTATGCAATAAAGGATGAATTACGAATAGCAGGCCTTCGGCGTGCCTGAAGTTTGTTTCCTATTATTTGTGGGCCTGATTGTTGTTTGAAATATCAATTGTTTGATATCACAAAGACAGCATAAAATAGTTTTCAAATAAGAAATTAAATAAAACTAGTATAAGGAAAGATTAATATTTTAGTCTACAAACTTTATGTTCTAAATACCGTGATTTGACGAGGTAATGTTTTAGGCAAAGCATAAGTTATTCTTTGCGTGTGTTTATAAAAAGACCCCCATACTCCTATAAAATAATTGCATTTTATTAGAATTATAAAAAATTAAAATATGGGGCTTTTTTATAATATCAAAGAAGAAGAAGAAGAAAAGACAATACACACTTTATACGCACCCAGCTCTTCAACACTGACTCCTCTCTGCCACCATCGCAACTCATCACCTAAGCCCTCTGCTTACCGACTTTTGTTTTTGCTAACTAGCCTATTTTCAAAAAAAATTAAAAATTTGACCTTATTTTAAAAATATTTAACAAATTAGCCCATTTCACTATAGTCAAGTGGGTGCACGACATATAGAACGTCGTGCACCCACTTGGCTACAATAAAATGGACCAATTTGCTAAATATTTTTAAAATAGGGCCAAATTTCTTTTTTTTTTTTTTTTAAAGTAGACTAGTTAGCCAAAAAAGTCCTGCTTTCACCACCCATCTTTCCTTCTCCTGAAGATAGCAAACGAGTTGACCTAGGTCCGCACATGACAATGGCAAACCCGCATTCTTATGTCGCCTAATATTTTTTAAAAAGGGTGGGACCCATGACTCGTGACACGGGCTTGAAATATTACTATGAGAGGTCTAACACGGTATATATATACGTCGAAGTTGGTCAGGAGTTAGCTAGTAGATTGGGCTGAACCTAGAGCGTGGTGGCCGGATATGAGTAGGGTAGTACCAAGTCGTAGGTTGACCCGACCCATTGGTCATCTTGACTTTCTCTCACTCTCTCCCTCCCCTTTTTATCCATTCTGCTGACCCCCCTTATCCGAACCATCATCACCAACTATTTGACCCTGGTTGCCACCCTATGACACATCACTCGAATCCTGCGTCTGCCATCGCAGATCTCTCTCTCGCCCTCTCTTTCTCATTCCACTAGCCACCAGTCGAGATTCTCTATGACACATCACTTAAAACTCTGCATGGGCCACCCTCATCTCTCTCTCGCCCTCTACCTTTCCCATTTCGCTACCTACCACTCTAGGTACCGGACCACTTGCCACCATCGCAAATCACCCAACCACCACATGGAGAAAAGGGTGGTCATGTATACGGGGGAGCATTGAGCTCACGCGAGAGAAAGGAACAAAATATAGATATTTTAAATGTATTTAAAAATTCAAACTAAAATGTGACACCATATACTAAAAGCATGACATCATAAATTAGATTATGGATTAAAAATTAATTTAACCTATATGCTAAACTAATAAAGTATTTCATGAAATCTATGAACTAAATAGTAATTATTGAAACTTCAAAAAGTTAACTTTATAATTAATTATTTAAAAATAGTCTTCGTTGTTTATCAAAAGCAGCTGCTTCCACAATAGGGGATTTGAGACGTTATTTTATTATATCTTTGCTTGTTGTAGCATTTTGGCACTTCTGTGGTTTGTTGAGTTTGAAAACGTTGTTTTTGACTTTTGATCCTTTTGTTAGCTTCAATCGTACCTCGAGAGTTGAGATATGTCCCTCGTAAACTCGTGCATATTTATTTTCCTTTATATTATATCTCGGTGACTTACCACAAAAATTGTCTATCAAAAACGGTTAACAAGAATACCTTATTATTTTAAAGAAACATAAATTAAACACAAAACTTTACTTAATGAGCACTCAAAACCCTTTTGCTTCATTGTTTGCGCCCTGATCCACCAAGTCCCAAGGTCAAACACACTCCCAAGTCCCAATGTCCAATGATCAAATAAAAAAGCCCTCAAGTCCAACCTCCATACATTTAATCTCTTTCTTTATATTTTTTTATAATTAAGGTAATGCTCAGTATTAATACAAAGCCAGTAAATTTAAGAACATGGATAGAATTTGCAAATCGTGTTCACATGAATCACATGAAAAAATATAAAAGCTAAAAAATATAAGATAAGAGAGGTAAGAGATGAGGAACTAGCTTATGAATAACAGGTAAGTACATCCGCATCGAGTCACTTAGAGGTTGCAGGACTCAAAATACATTTGTTTAGTACTCCATCTAACATGCACAGTTGAACACTATGATGTTATTCTATTTTTGTCTATATGTTCGATTTTTACCTATTTATTCAAATTCAAAAAATAATTATGTTTTAAAAGTTTAGCATTTTACAAGTTCTACGGAAAGTTTTGCATTTTGCCAAGTACCTCCATTCTCAAAAGCTTCTAAACCTCAGTCAAAGCAATTCTATAAATGTATCTCCAAAAGCATCTAAATTCCAACATAAGCAATTTTAAGAAATAGTTATTTAATATTCGAGGTTATAGGAAAGAAAAAATAAGAAATTCAATATCTTTACTGTATAATTTGGCAAAGTATATGATGAGTATAAAAACTACACCCAGGCGGTACCGAGGCCAGAGGCCTCTACCGTCCCCTTCTGGGTCACGCCCAGGGCGATACCAAGGCCAGAAGCCTCTACCGTCCCCTTCCGGGTAGCTTCCAGGACGGTACCGAGGCCAGAGGCCTCTACCGTCCCCTTCTGGGTCGCGCCCAGGGTTGTACCGAGGCCAGAGGCCTCTACCGTCCCCTTTCGGGTCACGCCTAGGGCGGCACCCAGGCCAGAGGCCTCTACCGTCCCCTTTTGGGTCACGCCCAGGGCGGTACCGAGGCCAGAGGCCTCTACTGTCCCCTTTCCTGATTTAACTCCCAAGCGGTACCCCTTGGATTACTTCACACGCACGCATATCTCCACTATAAATAGGGGGAGGACTCCCACAAAGAAGGCAAGGAACTTGAGCTTAGTTCTACCCTCAAGAACCCAACCAAAAAAATCCATAACCAATAGGCGCCGTCTGTGGGAAGGGCATTACAAACCTTTCCCATGTTAAGCACCAGTCGCTCCACCACCCACGGGGGGCATCACGACCCTGAGTACGTAACCCAGGGTCAGTTTGAGCAGCTTCAACAACAAATACACCGGCTTTTTTCGCACACGCCCACCAATAACACAAAGTATATTCCAGAACCTGACCAGTCCACCACTGCATCCCCACATGCCCGAACTCAAAATTTAAGAGGAGCTACCGCTTCCATGCCAAGCGCAGGTCTAAATCATACAAGGAGGGACTCCAAGAAGGTCCCCAGGCCGGTCGTATCCTACACCGTACCAGGAACTCACTCACCATTCACATCTCGAATTCTGTCAGCTCCAGCGGGGAAGGTGAAAATCCCAAACATTGATCCGTTTGACGAAACTCAGGACCCGGAAGATCACTTGGCCAGCTTTATGGCACGGATGTATCTACAAGACTTGGGGGAAGACATCTGGTGTAAATGTTTTCCCGCCAGCTTAAAGGGGGTCGCACAAAATTGGTTTGCTTCCCTTCCAAATTCTTCTGTGGATAGCTTCACGGACCTTTCCGAAAGGTTCGCTCGGCACGTCGTCAGTAATAAGAGAAGAAGAAGGACGGCGGCGCATCTGCTTAAGTTACAACAGCATGATGTCGAACCCCTGAGGAGTTATGTGAAACGATTCACACGAGCCATGATTGATGTTGCCACCTTATCTAACGAAACGGCAATCACCGCCTTTGTCAATGGGTTGCAGAACTCCAACTTTAAATTCGCCCTGGCAAAGGGACCGCCCTCTACCATTGATGAGCTATAGCGAAAAGCCAACAAATACATCCTGGCGGAGGATGTCATGCAAGTAATGCCCAGGGCTGAAGTAGCTTAGGCGTCCTTAGGGTCAAAGGACCACCCCAGGCCACCCCGGTGTAAAGTCCGACCGGCCAGAAGGCCTGCGCCCGTCTTCAAAACTTAGAACCAACAGCCTGTGCCTCGCCAGCTTTTAGAGGTGAAAATAAAGGGGCCACTCAAAAACCGGGACTCTGCTCCGTCTGGTAACAGCAGACCAGTATGGTGTTCATACCATCAGGTCTCTACCCATGACACGGCTAATTGTCGGGCTTTGGACTTTTGCCTCAAGGAGCCGAGCGTACTGGCCAATGGGAATATAAAAAGAATGAGGACGGGGAAAGCTCAAACCACTAACGATGGCGAAAAAAGTCCTGGGAATACGGCGGCCAAGGTCATTGCTACCATCGCCCCAAGGTTTGCTCCCCCCTCATTAAAGGAGGGAACAAATGTCCCAAAAGGGGGAACGGACGCAGCCCGGAACGCACCCCGGTGCATCAGCTTCACTAAAGAGGATGCCCAAGGAATAGACGTACGGCAAGATGATCCCCTCGTTATTACAGCTGACATCTGTAAGCACACGGTGCACAGAATACTGATCGACCAGGGCAGTTCTGCAGACATTTTATTCTTGGAATGGTACAACCAAATGGGAATACCGCTTAGTGCGCTCATACCAGCACCATATCCCGTTGTGGGCTCCACAGGGTCGCCCGTTCGGCCACAAGATAAAATAACGATGTCTACAGTTTTCAGAAACGAGAATGAGGGGCGAACGGTTAAGATAGAGTTCCTTGTTATTAGCGCTCTTTCTTCCTATAACGCAATCTTGGGAAGACCCTCCCAGAACTGTTTACAGGCTGTGGTATCAACCTACCACCTAGCAATGAAGTTTGAGGAGGATACTAGGGACGTCATGACAATACGAGGAAGGTATGGCGCCTTTTCAGAATATTACCATACTTTCTCTAATCTGACTGTAATGGCGGCCGAACCTTCGAAACCCCAAAGGTCTCCTCCTCCAACCTTGGAAAAGTATGAATTAGAACTTGGGTGTTACACCTATCTGGGCGCTTCACTCCCTCGGCATCTGCGCGAGGAGATTGGCGAACTTCTGAAGCAATACCGAGATGTTTTCGAGTTTGCCGCAAAGGAAATGCCAGGAATACCGCCTGACGTGATCACTCATCAGCTTAACGTCCGCAGTAACAAGGCTCCCGTCAAACAGCGAAGACGTAGCTTTTGTATAGAGCGCAACGATGTCATTAAAGCAGAGGTGGAAAAATTGTCCCGGGCCGGATTTATACGAGAGGTGTTATACCCCGAATGGCTGGCCAACGTGGTACTAGTTAAAAAGTCTAATGAGAGCTGGAGGATGTGTGTGGATTCTACGAATATTAATGAATCCTGCCCTAAGGACTCTTATCCCCTACCCAAAATAGACGGGCTGGTAGATTCAATGGCGCGCTGCGAACTATTCAGTTTCATGGATGCCTTTTCAAGGTACCATCAGATTCAAATGCATGCGGCCGAAGAAGAAAAAACGGCTTTCATCACAGCTGAAGGAACACTCTGCTATAAGGTAATGTCGTTTGGGCTTAAGAATGCAGGAGCCACCTATCAGTGGCTGGTGAACAAGGTCTTTGCACCACAAATAGGGCGCAACATGGAAGTCTATGTGGATGACATGATAGTCAAGTCAAAACATAAGTTAGATCATGTTTTTGACTTAAGAGAAGCCCTGGAAGCACTCCGAAAATACCGCATGAAGTTGAATCCGTAAAAGTGTTCGTTTGCCGTACCAGACGGTAAGTTCTTGGGTTTCATCGTAAGTTCTCGAGGGATCGAGGCAAACCCTAGAAAGGTGCAGGCCATACTCGACTTGAAGCCTCCTCGCTACCCTAAAGATGTGCAAACATTGGCCGGCTGCATGGCTTCGCTCAACCGGTTCATTAGCCGGGCCGCGGAGAAGGCTTTACCCTTTTTTAAGGTACTACGAGGGAAACAACCTTTGCTCTGGAATGAGGAGTGCGCATGCGCTTTTGATCAATTGAAGAAGCACTTGGCGCACCTCCCTGTGGTCACCTCTCCTGAGCCAGACGAGAAGCTGGGTCTCTACTTGGCCGTTTCAGGAAGCACTACAAGCGCGGTACTGATAGCGGACCGACAAGGACAGCAGCTCCCAGTCTACTTCGTAAGTCAAACTCTCAAAGATCCAGAAAAGATGTATCCCGCTATTGAAAAGACCGCCTTAGCCCTGGTCACCGCGGCGCGTAAGCTAAGACCTTACTTTCAGTCCCACGAGGTCACGGTACTCACTAACCTTCCGCTCAAGAAGTTGCTCTCAAAGTTAGATTGTTCGGGGCGAATGCTTAAGTGGGTGGTTGAGCTTTATGGGTATGACATACACTATCAACCTTGAAGAGCTATCAAGGCCCAAGCTTTAGCTGATTTCTTGGTAGAATGTGACTTTAGAATTGAAGTGCCCGAACTGACAGAAACTCTTGAAGCGATGTCCACTTGGAGGGTATTCGTTGACGGGTCTGCAAACTCAGAAGGTCGCGGTGCAGGCATAGTATTGATCAACCCGGAAGGGGAACGTGTGGAGCACGCGGTAAGATTTCACTTTGAAGCAACTCACAACGAGACCGAGTACGAGGCGCTATTGCTCGGTATGGATTTCGCTAAGGCTGCAGGGGCGGTTCGCCTGGAGGCTTATAGTGATTCAGAGTTAGTAGTAAACCAAGTTACAGAGAGCTACAGGGTAAAAGAACCGCACCTGTCCCAGTACCTGGAATTGGTCCGAGCCAAGGTCTCTACCTTTCAAGACTTCAAGATACAGAGCATTTCCCGAGAAAGTAATTACCGGGAAGATGAACTAAGCCTCCTAGCTAGCATTGGGAGTAAGGATTCAAGCAGGCGTATTCATACTCATGAATCCAACGTTAAATACGTGGATCAGGCGGCGCCCATTGATGTTATGCAAGTACGAGGGAAGGACGGGTGGATGCGTCCAATTCTAGACTTCATCCTTCACGGTAAGGAGCCCGAGGATAAAACCGAAGCACGGAGGCTGAGGAGGCGGGCGGTACGCTTCACAATAATCAATCAACAGCTCTACAGAAGGTCATTCACACATCCTCCGCTGAAATGTCTAACACGGGAAGAAGGGGACTACGTTTTAAGAGAAATTCATGAAGGGATCTGTGGAGTTCATATTGGAAAATGAGCCCTTGCTGGAATGGCGTTAAGGGTAGGATACTTCTGGCCTACCTTGAGGAAGGACGCCGGTACCTTTGTGCCAAAATGCGACAAATGCCAAAGATTTGCACCCCTCATCCACGCTCCCGTCGCGCCACTACAGCCCATTGTTGACCCTATACCCTTCGATCAATGGGGAGTGGACATCTTAGGTCCCTTTCCCTTAGCCAGCGAGCAAAGGAAGTTCTTGATAGTGGCTGTAGACTACTTTAGTAAGTGGGTAGAGGCTGAGGCGGTAGCTCGGATTACAAATAATGCGACCCGGCAATTTCTGTGGAAGAACATCATCATGCGCTTTGGAATTCCTAGGGCCGTTATCACTGACAACGGGACACAGTTCGTCTCGCCACGGTTCCGAGCATACTACCAACGCATGAACATTGCTCTCCATTTTACATCCGTTGCTTACCCCCAGAGCAACGGGCAAGCTGAGGCCGAAAATAAGAAAATACTCAATGGGCTTCGAAGGAGGCTGGATGAAGCTAAGGGAAGAGGGGTGGAAGAGTTACCTAGTGTACTCTGGGCCCACTGCACGATTTATCGCGTAGCTACCGGGGAAACTCCATTCATGCTGACCTACGGTGCTGAGGCGGTAATCCCAGTAGAAGTGGGAGAACCTAATTACCGCATACAACACTACGATCACCTACGCAATGAAGACCAGCGGAAGTGCACCTTGGATTTGGTAGAGGAGGTCAGAGAAGACGCCCTCCTTCGGATAGTAGCCCAAAAGCAAAGGGTATCCCAGTATTACAATAAACGCCTGAGGATAAGGAGCTTGGAAGTGGGGGACCTAGCCCTGCGACGGGCCAGCACCGTGGCCCAAGGGATAGGTACCGGCAAGGTAGCGGCAAATTGGGAAGGGCCCTACCGTGTGACTCAGAAGCTGAGGGAAGGAAGTTACAAGTTAGAACGCATGGACGGTTCCCAGGTACCTCGAGTGTGGAACATCAAGAATCTCAAAAAGTACTACGCATAGCTCGGTAAGTCGTGAAAGAGTCTATGTAAAATATTAGACCTAGATAGATGCTGCACGAGTTGTATCCCAGGAAAATTAGGGCGGTACCCCATGTGCATAAATAAATTGTACATTCCCGAAGATTGCATCAACATGGATCAAAAGAAGCCAAGGCTATTAAAGTTGTAGTTTAAAGAAAAACCATTAGAGGTAATGCACAACGAACTATCATTAGTTTCAATAAAACATACATCGGGTAGGAAAATAGAGGAACCTCTGCCTCTAAGTATGCCAAGTACATATAAGTCAAAAAATAGGGGGTTACAACAAAAATGGGCGCCCCCTTGTATTCCCTTTACATTTACAAAAGAAGAAAGGGAAAAACAAAAGCTGAAATCAAGGTCTGAGCCTAGCCGCCACCAGTACCTCCCCGAGAGCGAACAATTTCCTGGCGAAGCTGGTCTACCGTCTGCTGAAGGGATTCATGGCTAAGTTGAGGATGGCTGCGAGCTAGACGCCGTGCAAATGAGGACAGACCCGAGGCAAAACCTTCCCAATAGAAGGTGCTCGTTGACAAACGAAACTCAGCACTTTCCCTAAAGCGGGAAACCGCCTCCGCGGCCTCGGACCGGGCATGCTGCACCTCGGTAAGAAGCATCTCTGACCGCATCTGCTGAGAAGAGAGTTCTTCTTGCAGCTTCCTGAAACCCTCCCTCAGTCCTTGAGCTTCAGCGGCCAACGCTTCTTTCTCCTCCCTGAGCTTGCCAACACTATCTTTTAAGCCCTGAGACTCAACCGCCAGGATCTCCTTCTCCCTCCCCATAACTCTGGCCTGCTCTTCTTTTTCCTCTTCAGCTCTTCGTGCCGCCTCCACTGCCTCTCTTTTTTCCTCCCGCAACTGGGCCAGTTCCTGCGTGGCAGCTTCCTGCTCATGAACCACTCTAAGGCCATAGTAGCCGATAGGGAGCTGACCTGAAAGATAAGTTACCAAAGCATGTAGTTAACATGATAACAGCTTAAAGGTACAGTGAGCGGTTTTACCTTAGCAACACAAGAAGCTACTGTGTTGCTAGTCACAACTTGCGGATCTTCAGAGGAAAGAACCGCCAAGGCGGCGTGCTGAATGGCACTAACACTTTGGCGAGAGGAAAGGTTGGCGGAATCCCCAGACCGTGCACCTTCCTCAATGGGAGTTCCCTCTTCTCTAGGAACCTCCCTTTGAGGCTCAGAAGGAGTGCCGGCAGGGTTGTCAGGGGCAGTTAGGTCTATGCGGAACGAGGGAAGAAGGCTGTCGTCTATTTGAACGTCAGGCCTCACATTTGCTACCGCCTCCTGGGGCGATCCTGGCAACGGAGATGAGGTCCTGACGGGGGACCCTCCTCTTGAAGACGAAGAGGCAGGCATTACCGTCTCTACCGGTGGCAGTTTCGACACCCCTACCGGCCCTTCCAAAGGCCTCTCTTCTTCTTTTTCCTTTTCTGGCTGAAGGCCTACGCCCATCCCTTCTCTCAGAGTCTGAGCGGTTGGACATCTAGCCGGTGTTGGTAGAGGTTCACTCGCGGTCACTCCCGGCAAGCTGACGGTAACGGCAGGCGTAACACTGGGCCGCTCCTCCACCGAAGGTTCCGTTGTTGGGGCATCTTGAGGATGAGGCGCGACTGATGCTCCACCATTCCCTTGATGGGGCATAGAAGTGCGCATTTCGTGACCACTTGGAGCTGGAAAAGACCCCCCAGCAGCAGGAGACGCTTGGACTATGAGAATCTCAGAAGGCGCCTCTGAACTACCGCCTGAAGCGGGAGCCTTCACCTGTGACTTTTTAGACTGCGTGACCTTCTTAGGAGGTCCCTATCCTTCCTCAGTGACCGTCCTCTTACTTCTAAGGACGGTTGTCTTACCCTTACCCTCACCCTTTCTCCCCTTTTCCCTCTGCTCCTCACGACAGGACTTCGTGAGGGTCACGATATCCACATCGGCTTCTGGTCCTGAAAAGAAGTAGTGAAGCAGCCAAGATAGAGTTATTAAACGATGGTATGAACCAAAAAGAGAATTTTCCCGTCCCAGAGAATTACTCACCACTAACCGGTCGAGCGCATAAGCTTGCCCGTATCAGAACTTTCTCCTGGCACAACACCTCTTTGGTAGCGAGGTACCGTGCACCCGAATCCCTCTCAAAGTATCGAACTACCTCCTTGTCTAGGTCAAATAGCTCGTCCGCTGAGGGGATGCTACACTTATTCAGCGGGGTCCAATAATGAGGGATGCCGAGGGGATAAGAGGGCCTTACCCAAACAAACCTGTTCTGCCAAAAATTCACCTTTGAGAGGTTGATCTCCACAAACTTAACCCCGCTCTTCCCCTCAAAGCTGACAACGCCTTTTAATTGTTTGGCCCTAAATAAAAAATCAAAACTACGGGTGGAGGGAATTAATCCGGCCACAAAACAAGTAAGAAGGAAACCGTAAATGTTACGGAAGCCGTTAGGGGTAATTTGGCTAGGACATATTGAGTATTGTCTAAAAATCCACTCCAGGATGGGCGGCAAGGGAAATCGCAAGCTGGCATCCAAGGAATCCACACTGACAGCAAAAAATTCAGGGGAACGAGGGTATAAACTATTGTCGCTCTCCCGGGGGCCAACGACTTCGTAATCATTAGGGAAAAAATATTTTTCACGGAATTTTCTCATTCCCTCCACCGTGGCTAATGAGGATACAAGGTTTCCTAGGGGAAGAGCCGCGGCTGTATCGGGATACTGAGCGCGAACGGCCATTTCCTCAGGAGACGTTGGTGATGAGGGAGCCAGTTGAGATAACGGCTCCACCATCATTCCCTCATCAGAAGATGCTCCTCTAGCACCGTCTGAACGTCCACTGCCCTTCTGCATACTTTTTGGAGCCATCTAACTAGTTCAAAAAAAAAAAATACAAAGAAAAGTTAGAGAGGGATCTTACCCTGAGGAAAAGCAGAAGTCCCACCAGAATTTCCCATTGGTGAGGCAGGGGCGTTGGTTTCATGTGAAGACAATGCAATCTCAGGACCAGGCCAACACGTAGAAGGGGAGAATCCCTAGTCATAAAACACCCCCGCCTCCCCAGGGCAAACGGCAGGACAGCCGGCTAAAATCGCGGTAAGATCATCAATGAGCTGGGGGTCCAGCTCGATGCCTTCCTCAAGCTCGTCCAAGGGGACCTCAAGCTCTGCCAGTGGAACCTTGGATTCCACCATGGATGTCTCATCCTGGAGATACGACCTGACAAGCGAAGGGCGAAAACGAAAAGGAAAGAAAAACCCAGAAAGCAGTGAGAAAACAAGTAAATACCTTTGAATCATCACGAAAATGAATGGAAGTAAGGATTGAAGGTGAACTAGAGGGAGAAATGCAGAAATCGGGGCGAAATTTTGCAGAGTAAAGTGAGAAATGGGGAAATTAGGGCTTTTGAGGGACGAAGTTCTGCAAAGTAAAGTGAGAAATGGGAAATTAGGGCTTTTGAGGGGTTTTATACGAAAAGGGGTCAAAAAGGGCAAAAGGAGAGAGAGGAGTACCACGTGGCACAGGCCCTTGGGCCTCGTGAATACTGATTGGACGATAATCCTTCACCTAATGTGCAGGATAACAGGCGGTTGGCTTTCACCTAATGTGGAAGCCCACGTTACTCTAAGTCCCTTTAACAATGGGGGCTTAGTGTTTCTTGCTCAGATTGAAGAGAAGGAGCAAGAAACGGTTAAGCGGTTAGTCCCTTTAACAATGAGGGCTTAGTGTTTCTTGCTCAGATTGAAGAGAAGGAGCAAGAAACGGTTAAGCGGTTATCCTTCACCTAATGTGAAGGATTACAGTTGGCTGGCTTTTACCTAATGTGGAAGCCCACATTACTCTAAGTCCCTTTAACAATTGGGGCTTAGTGTTTCTTACTCAGATTGAAGAGAAGGAGCAAGAAACGATTAAGCGGTTATCCTTCACCTAGTGTGAAGAATTACACACGGTTGGCTTTCACCTAATGTGGAAGCCCACGTTACTGTAAGTCCCTTTAACAATAAGGGCTTAGTGTTTCTTTCTCAAACTGAAGAGAAGGAGCAAGAAACGTTTAAGCGATTATCCTTCACCTAATGTGAAGGATTACGGATGGTTGGCTTTCACCTAATGTGGAAGCCCACGGTAGTCTAAGTCCCTTTAACAGTGGGGGCTTGGTGTCTCTTGCTCAGGTTGAAGAGAAGGAGCAAGAAACGGTTAGGCGGTTATCCTTTGCCTAACGTGAAGGATCACAGCCGGTTGGCTTTCGCCTAACGTGAAAGCTCATAATACTCTAAGTCCCTTTAACAGTGGGGGCTTGGTGTCTCTTGCTCAGGTTGGAGAGAAGGAGCAAGAAACTGTTAGGCGGTTATCCTTTGCCTAACATGAAGGATCACAGCAGGTTAGCTTTCGCCTAACGTGAAAGCTCATAATACTCTAAGTCCCTTTAACAGTGGGGGCTTGGTGTTTCTTGTTCAGGTTAAAGAAAAGGAGCAAGAAAGTGTTATGCGGCTATCCTTCGCCTGACGTGAAGGATTACAAGCGGTTGTCTGTCACCTGACTAAAAAATCACAGGCGAATTGTTTGTGTGTGCCCCATCTAACACCGGGGCAGTTGTGTATGTCCCATCGAACATCAGGGACGGGCGGTAAACTCTCACTAGCTTGAGAGCCCGCGGTTGTGTGCCCCATCTAACACTGAGGCGGTTGTGTATGTCCCATCTAACATCAGGGACGGGCGGTAAACTCTCACCAGCTTGAGAGCCCGCGGTTGTGTGCCCCATCTAACACCGGGGCGGTTGTGTATGTCCCATCTAACATCAGGGACGGGCGGTAAACTCTCACCAGCTTGAGAGCCCGCGGTTGTGTGCCCCATCTAACACCGGGGCGGTTTTGTATGTCCCATCTAACATCAGGGACGGGCGGTAAACTCTCACCAGCTTGAGAGCCCGCTGTTGTGTGCCTCATCTAACACCGGGGCGGTTTTGTATGTCCCATCTAACATCAGGGATGGGCGGTAGACCCTCACAAGCTTGAGAGCCCGCAGTTACATACCCCATCTAACACCGGGGCGGTTGTTTGCATCTCAGCTAGCACAGGGCCGGTAATTAGCTCACACAAATATAAGCGGGCACAACAAAGTAGCAAACCGTGACAGGGACACAGGTAAGGTTTTAAAATATACAAGAGTATTTATATATATTACAACAAAACGTCATTACATCAAGTTTCCGATATTACAACTACATTGCCAAAAGTAACGTACAGTAAAGATCTAAAATGTCCTCCTACACTTATTACGGTCTACTCAAACGCGACGTGAGGTACCATGGGATCATTCCCACAACCAAACAAAGAATCCGAATATGGAAACAGCTGAGTTTGAAACTCCCCCTAGTAATGTCCTAAGAAAACCGGGCGGCCACAGAGATCACCATGAAGCGAACACCGAAACACCTGATTATGTGCCGTTAACGTCAGGTGTTTTTTTGACACGGTAAAGCTTGTGATAGCCGGGTCCCATCTACCCCCAGACCACGGCAGCCGAATGAATAGCCGATCCCACCTTGCCGAAGAGGAAGGGTCCTCCATGTTGGTTAAAGTCCAGATAGTGAACACCGGACTTCGGAGTGTGATTAAGCACAGGGAAGGGGGTCCTGTTGTCACGTCCCACCACTTTGAGATCTTCGCTTCCCGGCACGTTGATAGGTTATTCCAAACTACGTCCGGGAGTGTCATATTATAGGAAACCCCTGTCTCAGTATTCCAGCGAACTATATAGGGATGGTTGTTAGTACCGTCAATATAATGGCCCCAATATGACAAAAAGAAAAGCTCCCCACGTAAGCAGACGTGATCCATGAGAAAAACGTTTCGAGGACCCACGTTAATACTCCCCTAGAAATTCCAGTCACCTTGCCAAATATATACTTGATACTCATTAGGCCAAAAGCCTTAATAAGGGTAGAATAAGTCCATTACCATGAGAAAAAGATAGAAACCGAACTGCAGGGTGGAGTCAAAACATCCAAACACTAAGTTCAAGGGAACGTCCAAACAGTTCATCAAAATACCTTCAAGCAGCGGTAACGGCTGACGCACGCCCAAGGCAGAATTACATACAAACAGCTTTGAAAGATTATAATCCCCATACAGTATTAAACCACCCTGAGCACCGAGAACTCTAATATTATCTGTCAACACCTCCATTACTTCCGGCGGCATGACTGGAGAAAAATCCCCGGCAGATGAAAACACCCCCAGGCTGTCACGAGAAAACTCACTTTCCGGCTGCAGCAGAACCCCATCAGCACCACGATCAAGCGCACAAAAAGATTATTTTTTAACAAAGTCATAATATGTGAGCAAGTCATGGAACCAAGTGGATACACAAGAAAATCTTAGGAGAGATTTAGCAGGAAGCCAAGCTAACATCTCACGAATAACATCCTCCATAACCATGAACCTGAAAATATTGATGAGAGAGTTGGAGAGAAAAGGTACCTAGGGGGCAAGATCATGGGGTGGTATTTATACACTTTGAGGGCAAAGAAATTTTGACCTCAAAGTGGGGGGCTAACTGATGAGTATAAAAACTACACCCAGGCGGTACCGAGGCCAGAGGCCTCTACCGTCCCCTTTCGGGTCGGGCCCAGGGCGGCACCGAGGCCAGAGGTCTCTACTGTCCCCTTCCGGGTCGCGCCCAAGGCGGCACCGAGGCCATAGGCCTCTACCGTCCCCTTCCGGGTTGCGCCCAGGGCGGCACCGAGGCTAGAGGCCTCTACCGTCCCCTTTCCTGATTAACTCCCAAGCGGTACCCCTTGGATTACTTCACACGCACGCATATCTCCACTATAAATAGGGGGAGGACTCCCACAAAGGAGGCAAAGAACTTGAGCTTAGTTCTACCCTCAAGAACCCAACCAAAAAACTCCATAAACAGTATATAATGTTGTATCTTTGATAAAATACCAATATAATTATATATAAATCAAATATCCTCTGTATATCGCACGGGATAACACTAGTGTATGTATCTATTTGAGCATGAACTCAATGTATAATGTATATTTTTCAAAGCAATGTTTTTAAAAAGAACATACTTAATTCAAGTACCGACCAATAAACATGACAATAATTAATTTGATATTACTTTTATAATCTCATAATTTTACGCTATATTATATACATAAACTGCAGAAACTCTAGATATTTTCATATAAAAGATTTTTCTTTGGGTAGGGCAAGTGAGCTCAAACCTTGACCTTCAAGTGTGAAAATAGTTACATTATAATCTCGATAAATTAATAACCTCGATTAAATAATATTTTTGGCCAACCCTAACTTTGAACCAATATGATAAATAATACTTTGATTAAATAATACCTCGATTCTCCATTAATTAATATATTTTCATGGTTTTAAGGATATTAATTTATTAAGGTTATATTGCATACATTTTTTATTTAAATGGCAAAGAAAATTTTTTTTTTAAAGATGTCATCTTTTCAAAGGGATATCCAAAACATCGGCATAAGTAAGAAGAAGGAAGGTCATGTACGAAGAAAAACCTTCCAATATAATGTCAGAGCCTCATTGACCTGCATTTGCCAACTAATCTACTGACTTATTTGCTTTTCTGAGCAGTGCTTGATTGAAGCTTGAAAGAGACATGAATAATATGCATGCTTATTCTATATTTTTGGGTAAAGCTTTTCAAGAGTAGAGTTATTATCAGAGCAATATTGATATTTTTAGAATAAAATTATAATTTTTAAGCTAATTTTATATTTCTTGTTATTTATAAATAATATTATTATTTGATAATAATCATTTTTTCGCACATTATGAACTCCCATTTAAAGATACTGCGCTTGTAAGCGCAATGCATTTACTCCATGAGAGAGAAAATGCAATGACGTGGCTGATTCTACACCGTCAATCAAATGCAGTTGTAGATCAGGAGAATGGACGGTGGGATTCGAGGGGAGAGCACAGAACATTAATGAACCGCCGTAGTAAAATGAATGCGCCCCATTCCTTCACGGATCAAATTAAAGTAAAGCAAAATTCTTGTCTCTAAAAGGATATCTAACCACAATCCAATTACGTTATAACAAAATTAAATATTTATTCAAAAAATTAAAAAAAAAATTATATATATATATATATATATATATATATATATATATATATATAGAATTTTTCTAACATGTAGGTACATATTAAAAAATATTTATTGCATTAAATTCTTATATTTTATTAATTTATATAAAAATAATAATATTTTTCTTTTTAATATTTAGATAATTTAGTAAAAAATTAATACATATAAGTGCAATAAATGTTCCTTAAGGCACATATTAGAAAATCTGATATATATAAAATTAAATTAAATAACTTTTATTAACTAATAATTTAAAATACATAATTACTTTTATTTTTTTGGGTCAAAATTATTTGTGTAAATCTCATTAATTATAAGAATATACCAATAAATAATTATTTAAAATAAAAATATAATTATTTATTTATAGTTTAAAACATTAGACTGACTTTGTTTGATTGGCAGAAAATAGACAAGTGAAGTAGAAATTTATGGAAAAGTAAGGATTTGGGCTTTTGTTTAGTAGAAATTAATTAGTAATTTTTAATTCATTCAAAATACAGGAAGTAATGTACCTAGCCTCTCTTAAGTAAGTTTTAATTCATTTGTTTTTAACTTCCTTCCTCAAGGAAGTTCTTTTCCTATATTGGTAACCAAATATCTTTTACCTACTTGTTAAAAAGTTGACATAAGAATTGAACTCATACGAAATATAATTTTTGTGGGAATTCGATTTATGTGGTAATCAAACAAGGCCTATATATATTAATAGTATTGCTCTTCTTAAGAGTCATTTTCTTTGATTAAAAATTAATTAAAAAAATATTTTTTGTTTTGAAATTTTTTTGTTCTAAATTTTTAATTTCTGTGAAAATTAAAACTAAAAAATAAATAAATAAGAAAAAAGTTATTTTTTAAATCTAATTTCTAGTTTTTAAAATTAAAAATGCAAATAAAACACAATATCCAATAAAACTTCAATATTTTTGAGTTTGTATAACTATAAACTGAGTTCTTATTTTTTAAAGGTAGCTGTTATATTTTATTTTTTGATGGAAAACAACAACAACAACAACAATAATAATTTCGGTGCCTTCAAGGCTCGTACATAAGCAGGGGTCTGGATTTTATTTTATGATAGAATTTGTATAAGTTCAGTTCGTAATTCCTAAAATAGTGTAATATATTTTGTTGTACTTGTAATAAATTAAAAGCTAAATTTAGATTTTTATTTAATAAAACAAATTTATTATCATTGCGGGAGCCGCAAGGCACTGGAACTGTTGTTGTTGTTGTTGTTGAAAACAAATTTATTATCATAACAACAATATCCACTATCAAAAAACTAACCACATAATTATCATAACAAAAATTGTTCGAGTATAAAGCCAATATTACACCTTCACTTATTAACTTAAATTTTTGGAATAATTAGTTCTTTTGATATAGTATCAGAGCCTTATTAACCAAAATATCACGGGTTTGAATTTTAACAGCCTCACGTTTAATATTAACATCATTTAAGTATAAAGTATAAAGTATAAAGTAGGCATATACAATATTCATATTTCAAGTTTAATAGACACTCAAGTGATACAACATGTTCAACTATAAAATTATTATAAATCTTCACTTATCAAACGGTAACATGCCGTCACCGGATTCCATTAGAACTTCGAAGTTAAGCGTGCTTAGGCGAAAGTAATATTAGGATGGGTGACTTTCTGGGAAGTTCTCACCCTGAGGTTGGAGACACTGAAAAATAACATCTCTTCGGATTAATACTCTAAAAGAAAAAGACTGCGTATATCTACTCTTCCAAACCCTATATAAGTGTGAATCCTTAAAATACTGAATATGTTTCTTTTCTTTCTTTGATACGGTATCACAACTTTACTGAGTAAAAAGGTAACAATATTACGGAATAATCCTGCCCGTGAAATGAGATTACAAATATAAAGAACTCATGTTCTTGTCTACAGGCACACAAGTGGGAATTCATTCTCTCTCTCTCATTCATTCTAATCGTCATCTTCATCACCCAGAAATAGAGTATACTTTTAGCGAATCATGAACATGTAAGGTGTGTGTATGTGTGTGTGTGTTTTGCAGAGCTCACAGCGGTTACCAATTCACAATGTTCAACATTCAACTTCTTCTGCTGCTCTTCTGCTTCCTAGTAACCGTCACTCCTTCCATTTCTCGCGCTCGTAGTCCTCTTCTCTCTCTCTCTTTGATTGCTTTCAATTTCTTGTTTGTAGATTGAAATTTGATTTAATTGATGGATTTCAGTTGCTGTTTTTGATTGATTCAGTTTTGGTGCATGTTGTGCTGAAGTTGATTAATTTGTTCGGTTTTCTTGTTTTTATCGAAGCAATAGATCTGCTGTGCGTTGTATATGCTTTTGACTCTTTTTTGTGCAAAAAAGCAGATTGGAAGTTGGTAGTATCTGCTTATTTTGGCTTGTTTTTGGGGTGGTGAGATTGCAGAGTAGAAGCGGTGGTGTTAGATTAAGAAACCAATTTAAGCCTTTACACATTAGCTTAAACTTTTATAAAAGTTGGTTCCTTGACATGATATTAGAGCTTTGCTGACCAAGAAGTTATAAGTTTGAATCCCAACCGCCCCCTCTCAATATTAACACAATTTAAGCATAAGGTATGAGGTGGACTCGTGTAATACATATTTTAAGACCAGTGGGCAAGCATGAGGGGGCATTGCTAGAGTATAAAACCAAAATCGGGCCTTCACCCATCATCTTAAGCTTTTGGGAAACTTGGTTTCTTGATAGGTAGATCAAAACGCTGGATTTTGAAGTGTGGAGAATATGCAATTGGTGACGATAGGTGTTTAAATGGATAGATTTGTGGATTATGTGCGAGAAATTAGGGTATTACTAATTGTTTTTGGTACACTTTGTTCTGTTTATGCTTGCCGCTGTGTTACTCTCCTGCTTCATTGAGTCAACTTGTAGTAAATTCATCTTCAAGTAACTTCAGATCTAGTCAATTGTCTGCTTAAAATAATTGATTTACTTATGAACGGGTGGAAATGAACCAAATGTTCAATGAACTAGTTGTACTTGAAATTAATTATTTCTTGTTCTGTTTGTCGTGGGGGTTCAATAGCTTATCAAGTTGTGTTCGAGCGAGTTCGATAAACTTAATGAACTAAGTTCGAATAGAGGGGTGCTTGGCTTTTTAGGAGCTCATTAAGGGCTCGTTAAATGTCGGTGTTAGCTCGAAAATGGTTCTATAATGGCTTCATAGTAACTTGAATAACTTGGCTCATTAGCAAACTTGACTCGATAGCAGGCTTAGTTATGAGCTCGATTATGAGCTTGATTTGGCTCAATAATGAGCATGGCTTGACTTGATAATGACCTCAAATTGATTTGATTAGGTTAACGAACCGAGCTCAGTTGAGTATCAAATATGTTACTATCTTATTGAATTGAACTCAAATAGAGGTTTGAAAGCTTGATAAGAGCTCAGCTTGAGCTCTCGATAAGCTTTATTGAGCTCAAGTTTGAACTGAACTCATTTACACGTAGAAGGGGTTACTTATGACCTCATGTTAGAGGAGTGGATTAAGCTTCTATTCATAGTGCTTCATTTCAGATGGCCTCAGGATAATATTGTTTGGGGTAGCATTTTTCTGGGGGACATGCGAGTTATTTTTGAAAACATGCAGATACAGTTGTCCAAGAATAAGCGTAATCTATTCATGTTAGAAGTTTGACTTCCTGTAGGCTTCTCACTTCTTGCAAAACGGAAGCAAGCATGTCTATAACTTCCTGAAAATTTCTACCTCTGATTCCTTCTTCAATTAAGCAAAAAAGGACCCATTGATAAGCTTATCTTGTACCTAAAACCACTGCACATATTTGTAAGGTATGTTAATGTTCATTGCGTAAGTCCCTATTACCACTGTGGCTTTAGAGATCTAGTTGCATTGATTCATGAACTTGTATCCATTGATCTTACAAAGTTGATCTTGATGTGCTACAATAAGAGATCAGCTGTTTACTCTTACAAATCTGATGTAGTAAGTAGCATGTAAACCAAGTGGATCTTATTTCGGTATTCCTTGTTGTTTAATGCTGTGCCCATACTCTTTTTGAACTGTAGCATATGCTTTGCGGTTAAGCTGTGGAGCTCGGAAAAATATCCGTACTCAACCAACGAATACATTGTGGTACAAGGACTTTGCATATACGGGAGGTATACCGGCCAATGCTACACGTCCTAGTTTCATTACTCCTCCACTTTCTACTGTTCGTTATTTTCCTTTGTCGGAAGGCCCAGAAAATTGTTACATATTTAAGCGTGTACCCAGTGGTCACTATTTAGTGAGGATATTCTATGGATTGGTTGATGATCCAAATTTTGACAATGAGCCTCTATTTGACGTCTCTGTTGAGGGGACTCTAGTAGACTCTTTAAATGCTGGATGGAGTACTCAAGATCCCGCGCTAGTATTTACTGAAGCAATTGTCTTCCTTACTGATGGCACTGCATCCCTTTGTTTCCATAGTACGGGTCATGGTTCTCCGGCAGTTCTTTCAATCGAAATTCTTCAAGTTGATAATAGAGCATACTACTTTGGCCCACAGTTTGGTCAAGGATCGATTTTGAAAAAAGTTAGGAGAGTCAGCTCTGGTTCAGGGAAGCCAAAGTTTGGTGAAGATTATAAGAGTGATCAGTGGGGTGGGGATAGGTTCTGGAATTCACTCATAACTTTCAATCAAAGTTCCGATAAGGCTATCTCTGTTGAAAGTACTATTAAGAAAACTTCACTTGCTCCAAATTTTTATCCGGAGGGTCTTTATCAAACAGCCATAGTTAGTACTGACAGTCAGCCTGAGTTAACATATACAACGGATGTGGAACCAAATAGCAATTACTCCATTTGGCTTCACTTTGCGGAGATTGATCCCTCGGTCACTAAAGCTGGGCAAAGGGTATTTGACATTTTGATCAATGGTGATGTTGCCTTCAAGGCTGTAGACGTTGTCAGCATGAGCAGAGGTGTTAACACTGCTTTGGTACTGAACACAACTGTTGCCATTAATGGCCGGACTCTGACAATCAGTCTGAAGCCCACCAATGGAAGTCATGCCATTATAAGTGCCATTGAGGTCTTTCGAGTTATTGTTGCTGAGGCCAAGACTTTATCTGCTGAAGGTATATATATTATTCTCCAAACTGAGCTCTTTTCCAGGTTCCAACCTTGTGACAGGTTTTTTATATCACTGATATCTTGGCTCAATGCCTGCAAGATTTTAGTTTCTTACTGTTTCTGTTTCTGTTCTAAGAGTAAGTTGCATGGCTCGATGCCTCGATCCAAGATTGAGGTTTCCCTATACACACTGCCCTGTATGTAATGTAACACCAAGGAAATTAATCAATCACCCCCAAGTTTATGTTCAAGCTTACACTGATCTTAGTGGGTTGATGCAAAAATTGTGCCATTCAGGTCAGGTCTTCCTAGTGGCATCATACTGTTGCTTACATTTCTATTTGTGGCCATGGCGTCTAAACGTGGCCAATACGTTGTACTTCATCTTCATTTCAGGATGGAATGTATATAACTCAAGTCCACAGGATAACTTTAGAATCCAAACTTTATGGAGATAAACAGCAAAGTGTTATCGTTGGAAAGAACCAGAATGGCTCTTGAATATTTCAGTTAAAGTTTTAGCACTGGATTATAATTATGCATTTAGAAGAACAGACACCTCACCAGATATAACTATAACTTTCGGCATGTTATTCTTTGAGATGAAAAATAAGTTTTAGGAGGCCTTCAGGTAATTTGCACGCACAAGTAACTTCTAGAAGAGCCCATGACTTCTCCTTTCCATTAATTATAAAAACCCAAATAAGGGCAGAAACTCGTAGACATTGGTAACTGGCAGAATGTAGATGCATCTGCAATTTATCATTTGCAAGTCTTTATTGATTGTTCTTTCCCTTGTTTCTAGTTAATGCTTTGCAATCACTGAAAAATGCATTGCAACTTCCTCGCCGTCTGGGGTGGAATGGTGATCCTTGTGTTCCCCAACAACATCCATGGAGCGGAGCAGATTGCCATTTTGATAGCCGTCAGAGCAAGTGGTTCATTGATGGGCTGTAAGATTTCAATCTCGTTTCCAAATCGTCTGATTCTATTTCCTTTTTGTTGTTTCTCTTCACTTGACTCATACCTATACTTGTTTATCAGCTGAGAGTTGAGCACATATGTTTGGGACCCAAAATTGTTGGCCGATAGTATTTTCCTAGAAGTTCCTCTAGCCCTTTCACTTTTCAAGCTTCATTTACACGTTTTAGCTCGGCTGTATAACTTTTTCTGCGTCTCTTAGATTAGCCGTATTACTATTCCACAATATTCTAGGTTATTTTCTGAAACTATACACTAAAACTTTGACTTTTTGGGTTCTCTCTATGTGACATCTTATTCCTTTCAATCCTGGAAGGACTGTTGCAGCATGTAATTCATAGCTTCCATCTTGTTGGATCTAGCGTCAATTAACTTGCTATCTACTGTATTCTTGTGCTTCTTCCATGTCTACCGGTGAAAAATGACCTGTTAATGTTTTCCTTGTGCTGCTGTCTTGAATCAAAATTTTGATTCTGCATGTTTAGTGGTCTTGACAACCAGGGATTGCGAGGTTTCCTGCCTAGTGACATTTCAAGATTGGGTCACCTACAGAGCATGTAAGTTCTTGATGATTCCCTTATGCATGTTTCATCTATTACTTTATCGTGTTAAAAGCCCCATACTCGCAAGATATAAATATGCAAACAGCTTTATAACATGTTCTAATTGGCTTGGATTTGGGAACACAGAAACCTTAGTGGAAACAGCATTCATGGGCCCATTTCTTCATCACTGGGAAAGATCAGAAGCTTGGAGACATTGTAAGTGCAATCTGACAGTTGGTTCCTTTTCTCTATCATTATTACTTTGATTTTTTTGTGTAGAACTGGCAAAATAAAAAAATCGCCACGCTAATGCCTTGCTGGTTACTTTATTTGGAAGTCCGGTAGCTTGTAGTAGCTAGTTTATAATGTACGGTATTTTTTAATTATGAGAATACATTAATTATGAATGGCCTTTGCAATACCACTGGACTTGGGCAGACCTTTGTTTCTTCCTCGTGCACAGTTGTTTGCCTGTTTTTTGTGTTGGCTGACTAACAGTCTGTTAGTAAAAACATGTATAATAGACATATTGAACATGTATCTGTATTTTCTGTTGAAAAGAGCATTTAAGCATAATTGCCAATAATATGGTATAATATGCGTTTTCTTGATGTTATCCATTAATACACGTCTTATAACACGTATCCACGTTTTTCCCTTCTAAAAAATAAATGATTAGTAGAAAATAATAAACAATTATACCTAATTAAGTATCCATATTCTATCTTTTGCTAAATGTGTCACTTCAACTCTCAAATTGTTGATTGTATAACATGTTTTATGCTTTCTACTACAGTCAATGAGGCTAACATTATCAAACAAAAGTCGAATTGGTAGAATTTTATCCTTCGTCAATTTGTTCATATTTTAAAAGGTGGATTGTTTTAGACATAAATGTATCTATAGATATTTTTTTTATAAGTCAATGAACTTTTGTCCGAAATTTTCATGTATAAATCCAATAATACATGTAAGTATTAGATTCCTTTCAACCTCTTGCTATATTCAAAAAATGATTTTTCTGATCGAAGAAAATGATTGACATTGTTTTCCTTGGGAGATGAGAATGGGGGCAAGTGATTGGTGCTAGAACACTATATTGGCAGTAGTTGTATAACAGGACCATTTGGCACTTTCATAATAAGAATTTGCAACATTGAGACCTTTACTGAAACTCCAATGTCATAAATGGACATGCTCTCACCTATTAATAGATTCCCGGTGTGAATTAGTCAATCAAGTTGCAATTTTCTTGTATTTTGTTGTACGTTTATTAAAAGCCTTAAGATTCATGGAAATGATGCTGCATTTCTGCAAACAAGTAGATCCTTCTACCTTTCTGAACTTAAGAAAGAAAACCAGTGGATAGAGTTAGGCTTTGTTTTTACCCAGTACTCTTTCACAGCACAAATATTTTGCTAAATGAGGCGTCAAGCCGGACAGGTCACTAAAGTAGTTGAGTTTTCAAGGTTGGGGAACTCGCGCAAGTGGTAAAACTACCAAGGTTCAGGTCTAAGGATAAAAGGTTGTACGTTCAAATCACCCCAATTCCACGTACTTTACACAAAGAAAGAAAGGCCGTGGTTCAGGAACTATAATTGTTGACGCATGATGTTCAGTTCTCTTCAAAACTGCTTTAGAAAGCAGCTTGGCCAAAGGACCGTTAACGTTGGCTCTAACTTTGTCAAGCACAGTTTCGTGTTTTTGCCACTGTAAGTAAGGCTCAAACATGGTATGACGTTTGGGTATTTATTACTTTATTCCATGGGGTAGGGGTGGGAAGTTAATCCAAAGACGATGAGAATTAGTAGCTTTAATGAGACCACTCCAAAGACTTGTGTTGGTAATGAATCATAGTTAATTCGTCTTTTTTCTACCCCAAAGTACCCATGTCATATAAAGACACTTTAGATGTTTATATAACAATTAGACACTTCAAATTAGACCAGAACACAGAAAAACATTCGGAAATGTCTCAATGTAACGCCTACCATACCCCAAAAAGATAACATAGGTAATGATGATGTTAAAAGAAGGGGATAGAAAAGAATTGGCCTAACCTTATTTTGTAAAAGTCTAGTTTTATTCTGGCACTTGCAGTTTCATTGATGTGCAATATCTATTATTATTTTCTCAAATGGATGTTTGAACACATTGATAACAAGTAATGTGCCAGGGATCTCTCCTACAACTTTTTCAACGGATCAATTCCTGAGAGCCTTGGACAATTGACTTCCTTACGCATTCTGTAAGCGAATTCTCAACAAGGCTATGTTTGTTTTATAAGAAGCCTTCTTCTATCCTTTTTTTATGGTACAGAAACGAGTAGTAACAATGACCAAAAAAAGAAAATATTTTCCTATTAATTGGGCCAATCAAAATTCAGAACTCTATGTTGGAGTATACAACAATTATTTGGTTTTCATCAATCAGTTTAAGCTTTTGGAATAGTTGGTTTCTTGATATGGTACAAGCTTTGATGACCGAGGGGTCACGAATCCCAACAACCCCCACTTTTTATATCAATATAATACAACACAAGGTTTGAGATGGCCCAGTGCACATTAAGCTTCACACCCGATGAGCGTTTGTATGAGCGGGCATGTTAGAGTGAAACAATTCTGGGGTCTTCACTCATTAGCTTAAATTTCTGGGATGGTTGGTTCCTTGACACTCTATATAGACTCTTATAATGAAATGATATCCCATGAAGAATTTCTTTAACAAGAAAGTCTCTTGAAAACAAAAATTTTCTAGAAGGAAAACGTTTTATGTCCAATCAAACAAAGCTTAAATTGTGTCGTGCAGGAATCTCAATGGCAACAAACTATCAGGAAGAGTTCCGGCAGCACTTGGAGGAAGGCTGTTACATCGAGCTAGCTTCAAGTATGTTCATTTTCAACTTTTACTGATAATGCAGCCCGAACTTAGTCGCAAATGCTAACCTCAATATCTTCAGTTTTACCGACAATTCAGGTCTTTGCGGGATACCCGGGCTACCTACATGTGGGCCTCATCTTTCTGCAGGCGCTAAAGTTGGCATTGGATTTGCTGTATGTTTAGCGTGCCTTCTCCTTGTTGGTTGCTTGATCGTATGGTGGAAAAGGCAGCAAAATATTCTCAGAGCTCAGAGAATAGCTGGTAAAGAGTCCTATACCTCTTAACATTATGAGTTTTAGTGGTAGCTGCAAGATATAGTCATCCTGCTTGATTAGAACCAGTAAAGTTTGACATGATATGATAACATGACTCGACATAAAATGAACTTAGCGAGAAACTAGAGCTAGATGCTGATTTTAACCCACCTTAATTTACCAAATTTTTGAGCAAATTGAACTAATTAACATATGTTCTTTGTTTTGTCATGTTTTAAGACAAGTGTGATTTTTGATATTGATTAAAGGGTTATTTACACCAAAATTCCTTATACTTTATTGTGTCAATTAGTCCTTATACTTTTAATTGTGTTAATTTAGTTCTTCTACAATTTATACTGTGTTAATTTAGTTCTTTGGTCAAATTCAAGTTAAGTTATTGATGTAATTTTGAACGGTACAATCACATTACATGCAAGTAAGTCACTACAAATCCACTCATTGACTCAATTTAACCCAAGTTTGTGGTCGAACCATTGAAATTTTCATTTAACTTAACAAAAATTTTACTATAAGGACTAAAATTAAAATGACACAATCTCAAATGTACAGGGACTAAATTGATACAATTGGCAAAGTATAGAGACCTTTAGTGTAAATAAGCCTTAATTAAATTATGCTACAAGAAGGCATAAAACAATTTTGTTAAGGAATAACTATTTAAAAAACTTAAACAAATGGGTTAAGGTTCATGAATGGTTTATACTCTATCATGTCCTCTCAAGCAAATATCCTTGCTTACAGCATGGATAGTGTATTGACCCACTCATCCTAGTGCTGAGACTGTGTTAATATTGAGAGTGGGGGCTATTGGGATTTCAACTTGCGAGCTCTTAATCAATAGGGCTCTGATATCATGTCAAGGAACCAACTGTTCTAAAAGCTTAAGTTGATGAGTGGAGGCATATGAATGATTTCATACCCTTTCATCCTTATTAAATGATGGTGTTTCTCACTGAAAAAAAAAAAAAATTCATGCTAAGTTATTCTTGCATCTCATTTCGGCTCTTCAATCCAATTGACAATACTTCAAATCAATGACCATCCGAAAGGGAATTAAGTACTCTGCAGAAGAAAGAATAAAAGGAACAAACTTGCAAACATTTTGATTTCCCTATTCTCTTTAGTCTCTCTAATCCATGCTTTTTGCCTTTCATGTTATGTTCATCCAGCAAGGGAAGCCCCCTACGCCAAAAAACGAACCCAATTTTCACGCGATGTGCAGATGACAAGAAACCATAGTGCTGGACGAACTGCCTCCGAAAATGGTCCCATCTTGCTCTCGTGACAAAGATCTCATATGGATGTTTAGCCATCTGGATCCCGAGTTCGTTTTTTGCTGGAACTGCAAAGACCTAGTTATAAGATCTTGGGATCGAGGATCATCTAACTGAGGTAATGCTACATTTTGTCATTTCCGTGCTCCCAATTGCTTGATAATCTTGCTCAATGACCCCATTTAAATTACAGGGTTCTCTAAAATGTTAATATCATTGAGCATTGTAAATTTGACCAAGTCTTGTACATTAATCCAATTCTTTACCCAAGTGTTTTCATCATAATAGCAAAATTGTATACGTTAGATGCTGTCACAGTTATTTGTAGAAATTTTGATCTTTGTCCTTTCTTATTTTTGAGCCCTTTTTGGGGCAAGTCTTATTTATGAACTAGGACTCAAGTCTAGAGCTCCCACATGAATTTTTCCAAGTGCTTAATTAGTCTTTTAGGATTTTAGCTTAGGAACTAAGAATTAGGTTTTTCACAATAGGTTCTTTGGTTTTCCTGTGTTCTGTTTTTCTTTTTTACTCAAATTAGGAAAAATAGAAAACGAGAAACCAAAAATAAGGGAAAAAAATCATTTCTATTGTATATATATGGCTTTTTAGTTTCTAAAAAAAATCAAAAATGAAAAATATAAAATGATACTAAATAGGCTTTGTGGCTGTGATTGTAACCCTTAGGGGTTAGTTGAGGTGGCAAGAATTTAATCTTTGAAGAATTGCGAGGTTTGAGGTTCTGGTCCTTTTGTTGCCAAAAACAATTTCTTGGGACTATGTACCAAGTCTCCAGCTTTAAATTCTTTTTTTTTTTTTTTTTTTGATACAATAACAACAACAAATTCATTACTTTTTTTTTTTTTTTTTTTTATATGGCATGATAGTTACATGGGTTATACAAGAGGGCAACTTTATCTGAATTCCTTTAGACTCTTTTCCTTTGACGAAGGTCGGATTCAATAATAGGTCTAAGACACTGCCTTCAAGAGACTTTAACAGCTGAGTTAATCAGTGCTTTTAATCTTGGGTTTTAACTTACCTCGTTTATGGGATACTTTTAAGTGGGTGGTGCATCGCCCGTGTAATCCTTCGATTGGTGGAGGTGCGCTGAGCATGAACCTAATACTCTGATTACTGAAAGAAAAAGGAATTTTGCACCCAAAAGCGTAGCTTTTATTTGAATCTAGCTTTTGCCTTAAAAAAGACCAGCTTTTTTCTCTCTGGCCCCCCCCCCCCTTTTTTTTTTTTTTTTTTTTTTTTGCCTCCTAAAAGAAAGCATCATAGAATTTTAGAAGGGAACATTTTTTTACCTTTTGTTTTAACTTTGTGACTGATCTTTCTTGACGGTGAAACCATGTGCTAGTGTGGTACTACTTGACTAGGGATGAAAATTACGTCCGAATCTGTCCGGTATTTATTTAATTAGATTTGTTTATGATGGATTTTGATGTAAAAAGTGGGTTTTAAATAGATTTGGATTTAGATATTGATATATAGGTTTTGGGTTGGGTCGGGTCAGATTTGGATGACATTAAACCCAATCCAGAACCGATCTAAAGCCGACCTGAAATTATGTTTAATATAGGAAAAATTTTAAAATTACTAAATTTTAAGTCTTTAACATGTCAAGCTATATTCCAACATTTTTTTTGTTGTGTCAATATTTTGAAGTTTGTTTTGCCACTATTTCTATAGAACTATGATTTAACAAATATATGTATAAAGATTACTTGTTAATAGTTATTTGAATGATAGTCTAATATTATGTTTATACATAAAGAAACATACTCAGTGCCTCAAGGGCTTCCGCCTACGCAGGGTCTGGGGGAGCGGATGTACGCAGCCTTCCCCCTTCAAGGTGTTAACCTGAAGAGAGGCTGTTTTTTAGTGTCCCCAACCTGAAGGTGAGGACTTCCCAGGAGGTCACCCATCCTGGTACTAAGCACGCTTAATTTCGGAGTTCTAATAGGATCCGGTGACGGCGTGTTGGTGCCCTCTTTGGTATTATGTTTATACATATCAAATGAAAAAAAAAAAAATGCAGCAATTTGTTTAAATATTAGCTTTTGAGGTATTATTATTGTTATATATATATTAATATTAGATTGTAATATTACAATTTGTATAATTTAAATGGTAAATGGGTTATAAATTTGGGTCGGATATCCGTTTCACCTGATACATTTGGATTTGGATTGAATTTTTATGAAATAAGTAGGCTTTTTTTTTTTAAATTTGGGTTGGGTTGGGTTTTTTTGAGTTGGATTCGGACGAAAGCAAATATGATCCATTGTCATTCCTATACTTGACAAGTAATGGTAATGTCAAATTTTATTTTATTTTTGATAATTGAAATTTGATGAATAGCTCGGACACAGCCCCTTTAGAGTATCACTCTAAAGAAGTAAGGTCGTATACATCTTACTCCTCCAGACTCTGCATTGGAAGGAGCTCCTGAGGCACTGAGTTTTTTGTTGTTATTGTTGGAGTTTGATGGATAAATGTCAAATTCTACTTTTATTGTAAAGATTTAAAATATTTAATCCACACCTAAACCATCAAATTTGATGATTTTGTTAACTGAGTGGCAGTTCAATCTGTAAAAATGCTCTCATTTTGGAGAGTTATTATTATTGGTATAAACATTATTATTATTAAAGTAATAATCAACAGTAATAATAGATCTTGTGTCGCTCCCGTCTAAGCGGGATCTGGAGGGGTTGATGTACGCAGCCTTACCCCTTCAGGGTGTAATCCTACTGAGAGGTTATTTTTGAGGATCTCTAACCTTATAGGATTGGCCACATGACTTTTAAAGAGGTTATTTATCCTGATACTACTCTTGTCTAACGACGCTTAACAATAGCATTAAAATTTATATGCAGCATGTGATCTGACAAAGGGGAGGTGAAAGCAGGTTGGCATCAAAATCAGAAGAGGAGCAGAAATATATATAAAGCAGCACACGCAACGTCTGTGTCTCTGTTCATACAGACAGATTCCTCACTAACTCACCACCAGGTTGATTTTTTTTTTTTTCTTTTTTTTTTTTTTTTACAATTTTCATTTTTTCTTAATAAAAAGAGAAATTATAATAAATAAATAAAAAAAAGTTGATGGGCCTTTACCTTAAAATCAAGCTTAAAATTTTAACTACAAAGCCAACCAAAAGCTCAAATAACAAGCTTGAATGCAAAGCTTATAAAGTAATATTTTTGTCAAAATAAAATTATTCTTATCAAAGCAAGATTGTAGTTTTTAAAGTAATTTTAGAATTTTTACTGTTTGTAAATCATATTATTGCTATGCTAATAATAATTTTGGCATGATAATAACAACTCCCTTAAAAAAAGATCACATAGTAAGTCCCAACTATTTTTCGGCCAATGTATGGTGGTTGTTTATATTTTAAAACATTGTAGGCAAGATGAATAGCCATGGTTTGTCTTTGAAGTAGCTGAATTTTTTCTCGAGAGTAATTCCTTGCACATTACGTTAGTTGTTGCAATTTACTCAATCATGTATATGGCCATTGTTTTCATAAGTATATTGAGATTTGATAGTTTATTACCTAGACATCCCTAACTTTTTAATGTATACGATGTGGTACTTGGGGAGAGGGAGGGGGAGACCGACAGTACTATCGGGGGTTGGGCCATCATGGTGGTGGGGACGTCACCGGCAGCAGTGAAATTATTAATCATTTTTAGGTTTTTTTTAAGGGTCATATTGGCATAAACTAACGGTAGCTTAACAAAGGTATAGGGAGTACTCCTTGGGATTTGTTTTTCCCCTACACGCTGGTATCAGAACTCTGTTGTGTTAAGATATCTTATCTGTCTCTCCTAAAAATTTGATATCTTCCCGAAAAATTTTAACTCTCCACTTGGACTTCGCCTACTTGGCTTCTTTTATTTTAAATGATTTGTCTGTACCTAAAAAAAAAAAAAAAAATTATCTAAGTTTAAGTTAGTAGAAAAATATTTTAAATCCATAACGTACTACTTAAAACTATATTATCAAATTTTAAAGCACCTAAATCAAAATTTTCAAAAGATTTTCATAAATAATTATTCTTTACCGTATATATTGGGTACACAAATTAGCTACTTATACCATCATTATCCTAATGCCGTGTTGACAAAGCACTGTCGCTTTATAAAGGTAATAAAAATATGATTTTCTTTTCAAAACAAACTGAACACTGAGTAATAATTTAAGCTTCAGAAAATATATAAAATGACAAACCTTGATTATATAAAAGATATAAAGATAATATAAAATTTAAAGTTACTAAAAGTAGAGAGTTATTACCAAGCTAAAAATTATTATTATTAGAATAATAATATAACTTACAAATAATAAGTCATAAAATTATTTTTAAAATTACAATTTTATTCTCACAATAATAATTTTATCTTGATAAAAATATAACCTTACAACACACGTAAAAAGACTTAAGGCCTCGTTTGGTATGTAGGAAATAAATACGGAAAGTAAAAGTTCATAGAAAGTGCAGATTTTGACTCTTATTTAATGTGTAGAAAATAGGCAGAATGAAATAATTTTTAATTTCTTCAAAACACATGAAGTAACTTACTTAGTCTCACTAGGTAAGTTATAATTTCTTCATTTTTAATTAGTCTTATATAGAAAGTTCTATTTCTCTTCACAGCAACCAAACATCTTCTTCCTACTTTTTGCAAATTTGACATGGGAATTAAAATATTGACAAATGCAATTTTATGTAAAAATTTAATTCACGTGGTAACCAAACGAGGGCTAAAAATGAAAAGGAAGTGACTCTCACGCGCCTAAAGCGAGTGGGCAATTTCATCTTCTACTACCACTTTATAAAACATTGGAGACGTGGCACAAAACTACGGGATAGAGAAAATATGTCGGAAATAAAGGAGTCTGATAGTCTCTGTCCTTTTTTTTGAATTTAAAAAAAGAAAAAGAAAAATGGGGGGGGGGACACGACAAAGTTGTAATTCTAGTGAAAGTAAAAGTTATCGTACGCCGCACGGAGACTCCGTCTTCCTGTCGGCGTCGGCGGCGGCGTCGTCGTCTCCTTTAACGGTCGCCCCCCTCACGGTCTTCTATGATTCTACCCCTCCTTTAACGGCGCCGTTACACTTGTTTTTTCTTTTTGTAATTTGTAATATAATTTGCTCTATATATTTCGAGAAAAATATTAGAATTATTTATATTTTAATCATTTAATGCATAAATAATAAAATGATGCTTGATCTTTTTAATTTATTGTTTTACTATTCTAAATTTTCTTTGTATTCGTTAATAAAACCCGCTTTTGCAACACCTCTTATGAGAAATATGGAAAGACAAAATTGTCCTCTCTAAGATAAATGCATAATCACGGTAAAATAATTAAAACGGCATCATTTTTGTGATTAATTTAAAAACCCCCCAAGGAATTCAAGGGGTATTTTCGTCAATATAATTTATTGGGTATTTAAAATGATCTATCATTTTAAATTTTTTCTTGAAATATTACGTCATCTAGCTGGAGAGGTTCCTTCTTATTAAAACAAATAAAATTTAAGGCATTAAGAGAATAAATCAAAAATACACAAGACTCTTTATTATTTACACAAGTATTAAGATACTGAAACATAAATAACACAAAATATTACATATTATTCTAAAATATATTCAATTATACTTCTTCATCAACTTCAAAATATATATGCAAATTAGCTATTTTCGATTACCAATGACTTAACTATCAAAAATTTCTTCATCCACTTAATGTTCTATTTATTCGAAAACTAAATTATTGTTCTGTATGTTATATAAAATTTAAATTAATATAATTAAAATTTTAAAAATTAAATGAATATCATTATTTAATTTTATATTTTGACCCACTTTTTAGCATATGTGATATTGGGTGCATCTCATGTTATGACTTATGAGGTTCGCCATTGTTGACAAGTTTGATGTTTTACGGTACGGATGCATGAATGAGTAAATCGACGTCACAATGGAGCGTCAAAAAGAAAATTGATTCAAAATGAAAGGATTTAACAACGTTTTTTTGATTTTTATTGCAAAAATAAAAGAAAAAAATTCTTAATTATTATTTTATCAACTAGAGAATCAGAAAGAACAAAATATAATTAAAAAATTTAGATATAAAACTGAATTAAAACCCTAATCAACTTCCTTCTACTCATAGAGGAACTTTCCTAACTTAGTTTAAAGGCTTAAATAAATCAAAATAAAAATAAAATAATTTTATCTAAATACATCTCGTATTCTCAAAATAAATTAAATAAGGATAAGTATAATAAATTTAGCCTAATTTGGCTAATATGTATATTTCCAACTGGAAGACTCCTGTGCGGATCAAAACTCTTAATCGCTCATCCCCTGCTTGCCAAGATACGGTCTGCATTACGTTACGTCATACCCCTACTCCTATTCCTCTAAGTTGCTTGTCAATATATACAATGAATTATTTTGAGATTTCAAAAGGTACTATTATAGAATCTAGAATAGAAAAGCTCTTGATGCAGCATGTTCGACTGTCTTCCTTTTAATTTTATTACAAAAATAATAGAACAAGGGGGAAAAAGTTTCTTAATTTCTCACAACTCGAGAAAGAGAGAAAACTTGAGAAATTCTTGAAAATTAAATCTGAAATTGAATGCTAAAAATCCTAGTCTTCCTCTTGTTTAAGTAGAGAAGAAGACTTATCTAACCTGAAAAACTTAAAAGGTAAAAGATAAATAAAAGATTTAAAGATAAGTACAAATAAATATTAATAATTATCTATAACTTACTAAGTATCCTAAAAATGACAAACTCCTCCAGTCACATCTCGAACCACGCATCTCTAACCGTATTTACCCCTAGCTCGCCTCGCCCGGGGTCACGCCGAGCTATCAAGCCGCTAAGCCCCATCCGCCAATTATCAGGCTGCATTAGCTCTCTATTATTCCTATACATTTACTTCCTTGCCCTTCGATATAATGTCATGACTCTCTGATTAAAAAAATATATATACTGTTATGACTCAAGTGAATTATTGTACTTCTCTTATGCTCGGCTCTCTATATAAGGAACCCCTTTGTACTCATTTATTCATTCAGTATCAAAGAATTCTCTAGAGGTGTTTCTCATATTTCACATAGTATCGTAGCCATTTTCGGATTGAAAATTCGCTTTCAACCCCTCTCTATCATCTTCCGCTTCTTTTAATTTCTTTTCAACTTTTCTGTATTTTCTATTTAATGTTGTTTGAGTTCTCCACTTAAACTACGTTATTTTTTTAATACGACATCCCTCTCTCCTAACCCTAACCACCGGGCCTGCCTCTGTAGACGCGGCAGGGTACAACTTACTTGAAGTGACACAAGTAAAGGTATGATATCAAATCCACAATTCATTTTTGCATTCAAATTGTAAACATCACATTGATCAACAATAATAGTGGACCTCAAAGTTCATCGCATGAGATGGACCCATATCACATGTGTTGTACAATCAGTCAAAATATTAAATTAAATAAGGGTTTTAACAACGAGAGATTTGAAAGGGTACGATTAAAATTAGAGGAGGATTCGAGTAACTGTATATATAAAAAAAAAAGTTGAGACATCTAATTCTTTAAAAGTAAAAGTTACTCATGTTTTAGCAAAAGAACTGATCGAACCACTTTAAAATGGAATGATTAGTAAAAGCAGACAAGAAATTTGGATTCTAGTATTGGATGACATCTATCCAAAAAAGAAAGCATTCAATTTTAGGGCTTAAAAACAATGTAGGGATTTGGACCTCAGGCTATGACAAGATTGTGGATCTTTTTATATGAGATTATTCGAGATGATTCCGTTTAATGCTCCTAAATTGCCTATGCTATCAATCGTCGTGATCAAGATAAATATCGTTTACGAGAGACATCATTTCATGAAGTTAGTCAAGCTCTATTCAAATAAATTCGCACAAATCGCTAGGTCTAGATGGTTTTAACGCCTTCCTTGTTCAACGTTTCTAGGATATTCTCAATCCGAATATAGTAGATGCAATTCAAGTGTGTTTTAAGGGACAGAAAATGAGGGAAGTCAATCATACCTGCTAATTCCGGGGCCCATACCCGGGCTGTCGGTTTTTGTATTGAGCTTTGCTCGCTAATTATCAAAAAAAAAAAACTGCTTATCCTTATCCCTTATCATGAAATTGATAATCCCTAAAGCATAAACCGTTTCTTACCAAATTTAGACATTGCAGTATTCTATATAAAATCATCGCAAAGTTCTAGGCTTAAACCAACTCTGTACAAAATTATTACTCCCTTTCAGGGGGCATTTTGCCCCTGTCAAGGCTATTCATGATAACATTCTTACTACCTACCAAGGGACCGAATGTTTTCAGTTGTAAGAAAGACAACACTCGACGTGAAACTATTAAAATGGATGTGGAAAAGGCATATATAAAGTAAGACGAGACTTTCTTCATGGAGTCCTATTAAGGTTTGGCGTTTCAGACAGGTGAACTGATTGAGTTACACAATATTTCATGGCAACAGCATTCTCCATCCTCGTTGAAGATTCCCAAGTTGGCCTTATTTGTACATGTTTAAGCCTTAAAAAGAAAGTTCACATTGTCATAGGCTTTGTATGTTGTTAGAGTATAAAACTAATCCTGGACCTTCACCCATCAGCTTAAGCTATTGGGAAATACGGTTCCTTAACATGGTATCAGAGCCTTGATGACCAAGAGGTCTGGATTTCGAATCTCAACAGCCTCCACTTTCAATATTAAAATAATTAAGCACAAGGTATGAGGTGGGCCTGTGCATTGTCAACACTTCAAGCCCAAACGAGCATTTACGTGAGAGGGCATGTTAGAGTATAAAACCAATCTTGGACCTTCACCCATCAGCTTAAGCTTTTGGGTAAGATGGTTCCTTGACATATGTCTATCATCATTGCTGCTTTATTGCTTAAATATAGAGTATTACTTTATTTGACGTGGACCTTGCAAATATTGTTCCTTTTTTTGTTTACGGTTGGGAGCCTTTCAAAAATATTCTTTTTATAGGGTAATACTATGTAAGAATAAGGTTGCGTACATATTATCCTCTCCAAATTTTGTCTTGACAACGACCTATTTGAGGTATTGGGTAGTAGTAGTTGTAATTTAGTACTAAGAAAATTTATAATATATAATAAAATAATATAATATTAAAAAAATATATGATAGTTAAATTTAATATTACGTTACTCAGTGATTAGACATTACGAAAAGGGGAAGGACACATGACGCATTATATTCCGTTGCCCGTCCTTCGAAACCCTTTTTTTTCCGATAATTATCGGTATAGTCGTAATATAAATAAGTAACTCCACAGAACGAGCCTTGGGCCACCGTTCGAAACCTAATTTATGGGTTTGTTTAACTTATGTTTAAAGGATACATATTAATGGCATATTAATTAAATTATAATACCTTTTTTTTAGTTAATATTAAAAACACTATTATTTTAGATCCTATATTTTGATAAGAGTTCTTGAGGCACTAGTTTTATTATTATTATATTAAAAATAATATTATAATTTAATAAATTATATATAATGTCTTTCAATTAAAATATAGTACACTAATTGTGGGTTTAATTTTTGATATAAAATATTATAAATAATTATTAAATTAAATACAATAAATATACCTTAATATGTGACCTGCATATGTTAGAAAAATTCTTAATGTATTACTAGAGTATAAATTAGTATTATCAAAATGATGATATAATTAACAGAAAATAGTAGTCTTAAAATTATCTTAAAAATAAAAATTTTGTTATTACAATAGTAATTTTACTCTGATAATAAAATTATTAAAAATAAAAGAAGAAAGTGTTGCCAAAGAGGGCACCAATACGCTGGCATCGGATCCTATTAGAACTTCAAAGTTAAGTACGCTTGGGCGGGAGTATTACCAGGATGGGTGACTGCTTGGGAAGTCCTCACCTCTCAGGTTGAGGGTACTCGGAAACAGCCTCTCTTCAAGGTACCACCCTGAAGGGAAAAGATTGCGTATATCCACCCCTAGACCCTGTTTAGGCGGGAGCCCTTTGGGCACTTGGAATGTTGTTGCAATAAAAGAAAGTATTGAGACTCTACATATGAGCCTAGTAATTAGAATACCATATAGGAGTTGTGAGAGCAAAAAGATTGATTTATAAGTCTAGTTGATTACTCCACCTGTTATCAATTGATTTTAAAATGAAACCTCACTTGAACTTATATGTAGATCTCATGTATTATAACTCTATAAAATGGGAGTAAAATTTAACAGAAAGAATTAAATTTCCATAAGGCACTGTTTGGCTTATGAAATTGGAATTGAACCATGTAATTGCGATTCCAATTCCAATTCTGATGGAATTAAAATTATATTGTTTGGTTCATCAAATGAATTCGAAGTTGGAATTATACTTTTTTTTAATAATTAAGTTTAACATCATAGAGAGAGTCTCTACAATACAAAGGTTGGAATTATAATTACATAATGATTTGAATCATTGATGGTTTCCGGTTAATTGAGTTGGAGTATTTCGAGTTTTGAATCAACTACGGTTCAATTTTGGTCGGAATAGTTCATATTGCATTTAAGTTATTACGGTCGGAGAGATTCAATTTGAGTTCGATTATTTGATATTCGAGTCAAATCGAGTCGAGTATCGCATCGAATTATTTGTGTTCAAGTTACCTCGAATTTTTAGTTAATTCGGTCAGATTTTTTGGGGATTCAGTTTTGTTAAGATCGAGTTTGAGTTTAATTAGGTAATTTCAAGCTCGAATCATCTTAGCTTTGAGACAAATAAGTTGTATCATTCCAAATTTTGAGTCATCTTAGTCTAAGTTTGAGATGAGTCGGATCATTTTGAGCATGGATCATATTAAGTTTTTAGTCAATTTGGTCAGGTCATTTCCACTTTGGCTCAACTTATTTACATCACATTCAAGTCGAGTAGTTTCATTTTATAGATTTGAGTCATCTTGAGTTTTAAATCAATCAAGTTGGGTCACTTCAGACTTTGAGTAAGGTGATTTCTGTCATTTCAAAATCAAGTCATTCAAGTTGGATGATTTCGAAGTTTGAGACAAATTTAAGATTGTAACTAAATCTTTGGATTGTGAGTTATCTTGGATTGAGTTAATTAAATTTGGTCATTTTAGATTTTAAACTCTAATTTCATCCTAATTTTAACCTGCAATTTCATGTTTCAAAAAAAGGAACATACTCAGTGCCTTAAGGGCTCCCGTCTGCGCAGGGTCTAGGGGAGTGGATGTACGCAACTTTCCCCCTTCAGAGTGTTAACTTGAAGAGAGGTTGTTTCCTAATACCCCCAACCTGAGGGTGATGACTTCCCAGGAGGTCACCCATCCTAGTACTACTCTCACCTAAGCACGCTTAACTTCAAAATTTTAATAAGATCTGATAATTACGTGTTGGTGCCTTTTCGTGTTTCAAAAACAGCCTAAAATTGAAGAGCGGAAAAGATAAGGCGTGACGCACGATGCTGGGACTGCAGATGTCCTACTTTTCCAGAGAGTCAGCTACTCAGTCAAACTATTCCCACTCCTCCTCCATTCCATGCACCTTACTAAATTTTTTGTAAGTTCTTCATAAGTTTATTTCATTAATTTTTTAATTCATCAATTTTATAAAATAATATTTAAGGTTAAAATATGTATATATTATTTAATAAATTAGTTTAAATAACAATGTATAAGAATCTAAAATAGGGTTCTCATCTTGTTAAAGTTCACGGAATTTTAAACTTAAACTATGGAGTTGACATATACAAAATTCACATATAAATTCAAATGACGTTCCATCCTAAACGAATTAGGCATTAGGTAGAGTAACCCACATAACTTATATATTGGTCTCTTTGTACCTACAACTCCTACGTAACATTCACATTTGACTCACATACAGAGAGTTCTTAATGGTAACAACAACAACAATAATTCCAGTGTCTCAAGGGCCCCCACGTACGCAAGGTCTAGGAGGGGTAGGATATACGCAGCCTTACCCCCTCATAGTGAGACCCTGACGAGAGGCTGTTTCCGAGGACCCCCATCCTGGTAGTTGATAGTTAAGAAGAGCACATAAGTAGAGTATGTATAGTATGTATAAAGAATATGTAAAGTGTAGAGATCATAAATAGCATGTAAACATGTAATTATGGGAGCATAGCAACCAGGGCAAAAGGTAAAAGTAGACAAGCATAAAGGGGAAAGATCTTACATACGACACACTGCAAATATATAGAGAGAGTAGAGCGTATAGAAAGTGTAGGGGGAGAGAGAGAGACAGAAAGAGAGAAAGTAGACAGAGACAGCTAGCTCACACGTGCTCATTGTTCCTACACCGTTATATTGGATACCCCTGTACTAATTCTCCACTGAGCTCTATCCGGGGCCATCTTTTCATTTAAGCTGAGGTAGGCAAGGTCCTTTCGAATTGTCTCCATCCAACTCTTCTTTGGCCGGCCTCTTCCTCTCTTCCTGTATGTAATAAGAAGTTATTCGCATCTCCTTACAGGGGCAGTAATGGATCTTCTCCTGACATGCCCAAACCACCGCAGAGAGTTCTTAATAGTTACAACCCGCGAATACGGTAAGCCATTCAAAGGTTCAATCTTTGACAGATTAAGATGCTCATAACAAATAATTGGATATAGTGATCCATAGGTAGAAGAGTACTGGTGTTTGAATATATTTTAAACAAATTGGGTGCATACCACATGATTAAATTAATTAATTTAATAAAAAATTTGCTTGATTAATATTATTGTTGCATCATCAAGGAAAGCAACTACAGCCGTATTGTCGGGGTTTAAAAATATTCAATAAATTAATGTATCACAACATTAGGATTAGTTGGTCCCATGATTTTATTATTTTATGCAAACTTTGTTTAGTATAATTGCTTTGCATTGAATAATTAAGTTGCGAGAATAAATTATCTAGTGACCGTATTATATTATATTATATTATATTTTTGAAGTGTTATTATATAGTATGGTGTACTACTTTTATTAATTAAAAGGATTACGTCGCACATCGCATGGACGAATACTTATATGTTGCAAGGTTAGAGTATCCTATCACAAGAGGATTGACTTTCTTGAAAACACGTCTATCTTCGTTTTTCTTTTTTGAACGTTATAGAGTCCTAAAAAAGCAACATTCTCAGTACTCTAAGGGCTCCCGCCTAACCAGAGTTTGGAGGGTGGATGTACACAGTCTTCCTCCTTCAGGGTACCCTGAACGAATGTTGTTTCCAAGAACCTCCAATCTGAGGGGTGCAACACGAGGGCTTCCCAGGAGTTCACTCATCTTGGTACTGCTCTCGCCTAAGCACGCTTAACTTTGAAGTTTTAATGAAATTCGATACTTGCATGTTAGTACCATCTTGGATTGAACGCTATAAAGTCGTGGGGATAAAAAATATCTTATAAGACTATGACTATATGGAGGGGAAAAAAAAAAAAAAAAAAAGGGTTGCCTTCCGAAGCTCTATTTCTTAGCATAAAAATAGTATAAGAAATGGGAGTTGTTATTATGAGAGTAAAAATTATTGTTATCAGAGTAATGATGTTGCAACAACAAAATTATCTTAAAATCTACAATCTCGCTCTGACTGAGAGTGTATTTAAGCTGAGTGGAGCCTGTTAGCAAAGCTCGAAAAGTTCAAGCTCGAGCTCGGCTCGATGAGCTTTAAATTAAGCTTGTAATATTTTGGCTTATTTAACCTCAATGTAGGCTTGTTTTGGCTCATTTAAAGTTAGGCTCAGCTTGTTTAGGCTCAAATTTGGCTTCATTAGACATATTTAATCAAATATATTATATTAAGAAAATCTAGTTTAGGCACGCAAGCCTACGAGCTTCACTGGACCAGGCTCAAGCTCAAAGGAAACCGCGCCTTTCGAGCTTTATAACGAGCAAGCTCAGCTCATTTACTCATTTAGCTTTGCCAATAATAATTTTACCGTAATAATAATAATATTAAATAAAGAATGAATAAAAATGAAAAAAAGTGTAAGAAAAGAAGAGGAGGAAATCTGGGGAATAGATACGGAGGACCCCGTCAAATGCGGCAGCCGCGCTTTCACTTGCTTTCTTCCCCCCACGTGTTTCTCTCCCTCTTTTTATTTTACATTGAAAATCACTATTTTTTTTAAATTAATAATAATAAGAATTATTTATGTTAAAAGATTCTTATATTTTATTTATTATATTAATTTAATTTTTATATTTTTAATTATATTAATCTAGCTTAGAATAATTTAAAATATATTAATTTAATCATTTGATTAAATTTAAGTTATGTTAATAATATAATTTTAAACGGCAAAATTATATTAGATACAAGTAACTTATTATAAATTCATCTGTTTATTAAATTTAACCCAGTTCGTGGCCGAATTATTAAAAACTTAATATAATTTTTTTTTTAAGGACCAAATTAACTCATTTTGAATTATACAGCGACTAAACTAAAACAATTAAAAGTATAAAAACTAAATTAACACAATAAATAAAGTACAAAAACCTTTAATATAAATAATCCTAATAATAATGATACATGTTAAAGAATGTTTTATCTTAAAACTAACTGATAATGGATAAAATAACTCCTTGGGCGTACATATGTACATTTGATCATTCTCTTTTTTTTTAGACATGTATCAAAGATGCTACAATGTTACTCTAGATAGCTTCACTCTGAGTAGGTAGTCATTTTTTCTGAACGGTTTTACTCTACTCTTGGTAACCCTTTTCTCTTGTAAACGGTTTCACTCTATGTAGTTTCACTCTGAGTACGTAACCATTTTTTCTGGACCGCTTAACTCTACTCTATATAGCCCTCTCCTAAGTAGCCCTTTCCAAAACTTAGGCCCTTTATAAATGGTTTGTCTAGCACGGCCATCGAATATGGTCCGTCCCATACCGGACCGAGCATGGCTTCGGAACAGGGTCTGTCCCATACCAAACTGAACTCCTTGTAATCTATCCAAGAATCGACAGCTCTGATACCAGTGTTACATACCAAAGGAAGTTCTATCCCAAAACCAATTGACAATAGATTGAGTAACTTTCCTAGTATATAAATTAATATTTTTTTGATGATTTCACCGATGTGGAATACCTTTTGGGCTGTAACAACAAACCCACAAAAGTATGAGGTTCACATCATATTATTAATTTATTCACATCGCATTATTATACTCTGTAAAATTTTACTGACCCTTTATTTCGACCTATATATGAGATTCACATATATGCTTAAGCGGAATCCGATCTTAAAATCAGTAAGAATAAAGTGGAGCATCCCACATGTTTATATATTAATATTTTATATTTCATAGCTTTAATTTATAAATAAATAAAGTATAAAATATATTAATATCAAATTTTAAGAATAAAATGTCACTCTTAGGTTAGGCCAAGTGGCAGCTCTTATCCGTCTTTGGAACTCCTCTCATCATTCATTGCCGAAAGCACCGCGCCCTTTCTTCTGTCCCCACTTGCTCTATTCTTTTTTTTTGTCTTCCAAAATAATAATATTTAAATTTATTTTTCAGAAATTTGAATTAATTTTTCTTATGTAATTAGAAAATAAACACAAAAAGTACAATTTATATGATATTTGTTTTCTTATTTGATTATTCAAAAATAAATTGATAATAAAAATTGAAAATTCTGTAAAAATTTCTAATTCTTTTAAAACTTACAAATAACTTATTTAATAAATCGTATGTAAGTTTTAATACCTTTACTTCTAAGAGTTTCATATTGACACCCAAATACTTCATCCATATTAAAACAAATAATAATGCAAATTTAATAAAGAAGTAACCACCGTTGGAGAAAATGAAAACTGTAATACACCTCTTTATTCCCAGAAACAGGACACTTTTTCTACATCGGAAAAACGCCAGTGTACAACGGAACAACAGAGCTAAAACGACGTCGTTTTCGATCTCTGTTGCAAAAAAAACACCGGATATTGGGGGGGATACATAAAGAAGTAGCTAATTAATTTAATTTCCTATTCACATGGACCGCTGGATCTCTCATCAACGGCTCTCCTTCATCTCTCTCTCTCTAATTTTCCTTTTTATATTAAAATAAAATAAAACTTAACCTACAGTAACGGCGTTAAAAATTGTTCAGCAATTAACGGAAAAACAACGCTCCGTCACCGTCAAAAAACGGCGATTAATACAGCTTAGATCAAGCCAGATCCAACGGTGGAGGTTGATTCAGATCGATTTGCAAACCAGAAGCCGCTGGTGAGTTCAAATCGTGATTCAAATCGACGATCGAGGATGAACCTGAGTCGCTCTGGGCACCGCCACCGGCGGATACCACCGGCGCGTGGTGTGTACTCCTCGGCAGGTGGTACGGCATCCGGTGGTGGAGGACCGGATCGTAGTACAGAAAGCGATTCGCCGCCGGAAAACCTCCGGCGGGAAATCCTCCGGCGAAAACAGGAAATCGAAGAGCCGAACCGCCAGAGTAAAAAGCCCCGTTTCCGGTTCCGGCGCCGGCGAGGGTGAGGTCGAGAGCCGGCGATGAGGAATCCACCGGCGCCGCCTTGTCTTGGCTTGAGGACTCGACGGTGCTACTCTGGCTAGGACTCCGATCGTTACCGTTAACATAACCGTTCAGCTTAGCCTTAACAACGTCGTTGCGACGGTTACAAAACTCAGAAGGTAACGGAAAGTTAGTCTTTGCTTTAGCTCCACGGAAGGCGCGTGCAGCGTCGTCGTAGGCACGCGCTGCGTCCTCGGCGGTGTCAAAAGTACCAAGCCAAACGCGGCTCTTCTTGATCGGATCTCTGATCTCGGCGGCGTACCTTCCCCAAGGTCTCTTCCTGACGCCTCTAAAATGCGCCTCTTTTACAGTAGCTTTTCCAGCGGTGGAGAGGGCGCCGCCGCCGTGGGAAACGCTAGGGGCCATGAGTGTGGGTTGAGAAAGGGGGAGCAGTTTATTGGAGGTGGGCTTGTTGGAGGAAAGAAGAACGAAGCGAGGGGGCAGTTTATATAGGGGGGACAGGGGGCGGTGGGGCCCAGTCAGCAGTGTATTTGACCGGCTTTGGGCTAACCTGGCAGCCGATTACGTGGCATACGTGGGATTGGGTGATATCCTTAGCCGTCGATATTGTTGATCGTAAGGGCAGCAAGGATGTGTAATGTGTTTTTTTGAACACTATATTTATAATCTATCTATTATATTATTACAAAATTTTTATTTTTTATAAACTTTTTAAAATTTTTCATTTTAAGAATTTTATAATTTTACAATATTTTATCATAAAATGACTTTTTCAAACAAAAAAAATTAAAGCATCCGTTAAGAAAAAGACATATGTCTTAATAAAATAACATATCTTTTAATAAATAGGTATATTTTTTTTATATGTTTCTTAGTAAAGACATGGCTTTCAGTGAAGAGACACATTTATTAAAAAAGAGACATGTCTATTAATAAAAAGATATGTTTATTAACGAAAAAATTCAACCATTAGTGTTTTTATGGAAGTCACCATTCTTTTCTATAAATTAGATCCTGATTATTTATCTACTACAATATATAAACCTACGAACATGAATGATAATTAAAAAGTGGTTAAGGTGGCAGAGATGCGGATGCTAAGGTCGATGTGCGGACACACAAGGAAGGACATGATCAGAAACGACGTCATAAGAGGCAAATTGGTCGTAGCCCCCATTGAAGGTAAATCAAGGGAGCAACGTCTGAGGTGGTTCGGACATGTTAGAAGGAGACCGGACAACGCTCCAGTAAGGATATACGAACAGCCCCTTACTACACTAGGCAGGAGAGGAAAAGGCAGGCTAAAAAAGAGATGGTTGGAGACGATCTGACAAGACCTCACCCACCTCAACCTTCGAGAAGAGATGGCCTTAGATAGGGCCCAATGGAGGGCTCGTATAAGGGTTATAGATGCTTTAGTTAGAGTAGGGTAGTCTAGCTTCTAGTGCTAGGCCTTGACTTCCTTCTAGCGCACTTAGGTTGTGTATTTGCTCTCATGAGCTCCTACCCACCTATCCTTTGATTTCGTTTCTTTGATTTCTTGATTTCTTTTATTTCCTTGATTTCTGCGTGTCATTGCTTGTTTGAGTTTGTTGTTTTGCTCGACATGTAGTTTATTTTATTCATGCTTTGTTGCTCTCCTGTTGCCAGGTCTCATGCTCTGCTGCGGACCAGCTTTCAGGCTTCTCAAGGTTGTCCCCTGAAAGGGGAAGGCTGCGTACACCTACCCCCCAGGACCCTGCTTTTGAGGGAGCCCTTGCAGGCACTGGGCTTGTTATTGTTGCTGTTGTTGTTGTAAGGGGGAGAAATTAAATTTCTTCAGTGTCTATACTCAACGGTCAATCAAAGATTGCTATTAATTAAGGTACGTTCTTAATCTTAATATTTGAAAATTATAAATTTTAAAATATTGGCATTTTTATTGTATACAGTAATATTTATGCATAATACAATTGTAATGTAATAATATAGAAAATAAAAAAATACAAACACATATGTGCAACGAACGGGATAACAGTCGTGTGTAATATAAAGGAACATTATTATCGGAACAAAATTATTTATTATAAGAGTAAGATTACAATTTTTAAAGTAATTTTAATTTTTATTATTTGTATGTCATATTATTTTTATAATAATAATAATTTTTGTCCTGATAATAACATCTCTCGTAATATAACCTTGATTTTAAATTTTTTTAGTTTGATTAGTGCTTCATGAGATAAGTTACATTATTATTTTAGAAAATTACAAAAATGACTCTAATGTTTGCATCGAATTTTCATGTGAGGAGAGTTAAAGTTAAGGCTCTTTCCAATAGAGGATAAATCTTTCACCTGTAGATTTAATCGCACCTTCCACAGTTCTACTTGGGTGCAGTCTACAAGTCGGGGCCTTACTGGTGTTATTAATCCAGTTAGTTTTATCAACAAATATACGAGATACTTTACCATTAAATAAATATTATCTTTTTACAACACGAGAAAATAATGTTTACTTTGATTACGTTGGGTTAAGATTCGCTTACTTCATGTTCCAAGTATAAATTCTTATGCCCTATCTTTACTTTTTCATGTTAGGTATCGATCAACAAGTTGAGTCGGGGAAAAAATTCGAATCATAAGCAACGTTTATCTTAAGTTTTAGAAAACAAAGCTAAATTTCATGTTCTAAGGGTAAATTATATATTAGTATCCCGAGATTTAATTTATTAATTTTTTAGTACACAAAATTTTAAAATAATTTTTTACTTCAAAAGGCGGCGTGTATTTAATATACATTTAATAGTACAAACAACTATATGAAGGAATGAAACCGGCCTATTTTGCACCATTATACATTACTATTTGGGTTATTTTATATATATATAATTTTTTGAACTAAAAAATTATTTCACAAAATTTATGAACTAAAAAATTAATATACCAAATCTTGGTGTACTAGTATGTAATTTACCCTAACTTTTAAAATTTAAGTATTTTTTTTAAACACATAATATTTAAGTGATTAAATGTGAATTTTCTAAAATAATGTTTTAATTTTAATTTTTTTCTATTATTAAAGTGTTTTTTTTTTTTTTTTTGATAAGGCTCAGGTGTCTAGTGAACGGGAAACTTGCCGGATCATGATCACAAATCCGACGGCCACGATTCCACAACAGTAGACTGCGCTTTGCACTTCCTAAACAAGCCCTCACGCTCTCCCAAAGCGCGTGTAGTACCGCAAAAAAAACGTGGCGGCTAGATAAAAGGCGCGTGGGTAAAAACGCGTGGAGGAGCAAGATTCCGCGTGAGGTGGGGATCCAGATTTGATTTGATGGGGAATGGCTGCAAAATGAAGAGAGAGAAAGTGGCCCCCAATTGAAGCGCTCTATTTGACCTATGGTACACCAATGAGGAGTAGACACGTGGAGGAGATAGAGGGTACGCGTGTTGAGTGCTTAAGGGAGAGAACAGTGGGGCCCACAGAAATGTGTGTCTGCATTATGACAGCGGTATCAATTTCCTCGGACATGTTTCCTTTAGATTAAATAATTATAAAAATTTGTTATTATCAAAATCTATACTATATCTATTCATATACATATAGAGAAGTTTCACCTCCCTAAAAACTTTTCCTATCCCAAATACTAAATTTTGAGATTTTTTTTTTAATTACCTTTTTCAGCTAATTCCTTTTTCTTAAATTTTTTTCTTTTTCCTTAATTTTTTTATAATCTTAATTCTTACATATTTACCTTTTTATTTTTTTCCTTAAAATTTTTTTTTTGATCACCTAATTAATTTGTATATTAAACATCAATAATTGTTATTTATTTATAAATTAAACGATAATAATTAATCTAAAAGCAGCCCAACTGTATCTCAACTTATCAAAGGGATGGCAATGGAGCGGGTAGGTATGGCGTGCCTCCTGTATACCTGCCCCATTACCCTAATGTGCATATAACATTGGTAAATAATTTGAATTATTAAATTCAAAGGCATATTTTTTAACTTTAGAATTAACTATATACAAAATGAACAATTGGTGGGTATGAGGCCAGGCGGGGTGGGTATGGAGCATGGCGGGGCGGGTCACCATTTATATCCGTACCCACCCCGTTTGACTTTAGTTTATAAGATCTACGTACTACACAACAAAAATAACCACACCCGCCATTCAAATCCTATTCCGGTACGCAGCCCATGACCCGCCATGGGTATGAATTGCATACCCGTACCCGCCTCACCAGTGACTGACCCGTACCCCTATCCGCTTTATTACCCATGGGTATCCATTATCCACCCCGTACCTCTTTGACGTGCGTACAGAACAATTATCTATACCCGCTCCTATCAGGTGGAGCCCATTGCCATCCCAATATCTCTGAGTCAAAAAATTACCCACCACCAACTTTTTTATCAAAATAAACCAGAGCGTTATTCCATACCCCATACTAAACCACCAATACAATATCTTTAAAATCGAATTATTTAAGTTTGATTATTTTTAAGTTAGAAAAGTTATAGTTGGGTTATTTTGATAAAAACCCTAACGCATTGTGCCAAACATATATTCGTGCATAAAGTAGTACATTTTTTTATTTTAGACTTTTCTTATGTAAACTAAGAACAGGGCGCGGGTTAGACCTCTGACAACTCAAAAAAAAATAAAGAGTTTTCGTATTTAGTCCACGAAGTGCGACATTTTGCGTGCCTACTACAAGAAAGGATTTATTTTAACCCTGTAAGGTATATAATTTTTACTTTGGTTTAAAAGATCTGCGCATTATACAACAAAACTAAGGTACGAAAAAACTTAATTAATTAAAGTTCGAAAAATTGAAAAGGAAATATATTTTCAATTTAAGATTTTTCGCATTTAACCTATACAAAATAAAAAGGGTTCTAAAAAAGGCCCCTAAGAACAGAAAATAATAAAGAAAATATTAGGGCAATATATTATTATTTTAGTACTTCTCTTATGTAATCCGAGAATAGAGTACCGGTTACGCATTCAACAATTTCGAATCAACACTTTTTGAATTTAGTCCATTAAAAAAATCAAGTAAACTTCCTATAACCAAAAAATAATAATAATAATAAAATTTTAATTTAAGACTTTCTGTATTTAATTCATAAAAAAAAATATGTAAAAAAAAGAACAAATAAAGTCCATGTGAAAGATTTAAAATATGAAATATAGTTTGACTTATTTTTTGTTAAAATTTTTACAGCTACTACTATAGGAATTATGTAAATTGAACAATATTATAGACAGCAGATCAAATAAGATGTTAGTTCGATACAAAAATTCACGGATATAAAAAAAAGTGACCAATAATTACGGTCCGTGCATCGCACGGGAATAAACCTAGTATATATATAGAGAGAAGTTGTCCCCCTCCCCAAAAGCCCCCAAATCTCCCATTCTTTTTTTTCAGATATCTATACTATATACTTATTGTGAAGTTGTCCCCCCCTTAAAAAGCATCCAAATGTCAAATTCTTTTTTTTTAGATTTTTTTTTTTAAATGCTCCCTTAACCCTAATCCCTTTTTCTTATTTTGTTTTTTTCCTTTTTTCTTATTTTGCTTTTTTTGTATTGATTTGTAGATTAATCTAAAAGTAGTACAACTATATCTCAACGTATCAAAGAAATAACAATGGGACAGGTATGATTATCTATACTTATTTTTTTTTATAATATTCCCACAATGCCTCCGTTATCTCATATATTAAGAGTAGAACTATCTATACTATATATATATAGAGAAGTTCCACCCCCCTAAAAACCCTTCCCACCCCAAATTCTAAATTTTTAGATTTTTCTTTTTTTCAATCCTCACTTACTTATCCTTATCCTTTTAATTTTTTTTTTCAATCATCACAAACTTATCCTTATCTTTTTAATTTTTTTTTTTCTTATTTTACTTTTGTCAAGAAAAAATGAACAAATCTATACTATATATATATATTGTGAAGTTGTTCCCCCCTTAAAAAGCATCCAAATCCGCAATTTTTTTTTTTTAGATTTTTTTTTTTAAATGCTCCCTTAACCCTAATCCCTTTTTCTTATTTTATTTTTTTCCTTTTTTCTTATTTTGCTTTTTTTGTATTGATTTGTAGATTAAACAACAACAATTAATCTAAAAGTAGTACAACTATATCTCAACGTATCAAAGGAATAACAATGGGACATGTATAATTATCTATACTTATTTTCTTTTATAATATTACCCACAATGCCTCCGGTATCTTATATATTAAGAGTAGAATTTTAAATATTTTCTCGGTTATAAATAGCACGAAAATAATGTATATCTTTATATGGTGAACTTAGGGATGACAATAGGACGGGTATGATTATCTACACTTATTTTCTTTTATAATATTACCCGCAATGCCTTCGGTATCTCATATATTAAGAGTAGAATTTTGAACATTTCCTTAGTTATAAATAGCACAAAAATAATGTATATCTTTATATAGTGAACTTAAAGGGTATTGAGTCAATTTCAGTGAGAAAACTATTAGTATACCGTAAAAGTCTTAAATAAATATATGACTAATGTATTTCCTATTTTAAGTCTTCAATAGGAAATTTATTTTCCCTTTTTTCTTTTGCCGATTATTTTTCTTTATGAATTAAATACAGAAAGTCTTAAATTAAAATTTTATTTATTTTATTTATTTTTAGTTCGTGTTATTTAATAAAAAAATTTACAATGTAATAGGGTGACAAATTATTTTATTAATTTTTCTTCAAAAATCAAAAAATAAGAAAAAAAAAAAAGAGAGATAAAAAGGGTATTTAAGAGTAGAATTGAAAAAAGAAAAATAAAAAAAAGAAAAAAAATATAAGAAAGTATTAAAAAAAAAATATCCAATATAATTTTTGATTGAAAAATATAAAGTAAACCATACTTTAGACTCTTCTAGAGGCCTTTTCTTAACCTAAGATTCAAAAACTTCCTAAATTGCCCACGATGCCTCCGATATCTCATATATCTTCAATGTTTGCCAACCACAATTGCACAATAAATTTTTTTTTTAAGACTTTTCTTATGTAATCTAGGAACAGTGCGCGGGTTAGACCTCCGACGACCCAAAAAAAAAAAAAGATTTTTCGTATTTAGTCCACAAAGTGCGACATTTCGCTGCGCATTACCCAACAAAACTAGGGTACGAAAAGACTTAATTCATTAAAGTTTCAAAAATTAAAAAGGAAAATATATTTTTAATTTAAGACTTTCCGTATTTAACCTATAAAAAAATAGAAAGGGTTCTAAAAAAAAAGGCCTGCGATAACCGAATATAATAAAGGAAATATTAAGCCAATATAGTATTGTTTTAATACTTCTCTTATGTAATCCGAGAATAGGATGCTGGTTACACCTCCAACAATTTCGGATTAAGATTTTCGTATTTTGTCCTTAAGAAAAAATCAAGTATACCTCCCATAATCAAAAATAAAAAAATAATACATTGTTAATTTAAGAATTTTTGTGTTTAATCCATAAAAAAAATAAATCGGTAAAAGAAAAAAAAAATTCAAGTCCCTGTTAAAGACTTCAAATGAAAAATACAGTTTGTCTTATTTTTTACTGAAAACTATTTCGGTTATTACTATAAGAATTATATAAATTAAACAATATTGTGGACAGCTGATCACACAAGATCTTAATTCGATACAAAAAATCACAAATATAAAATATAGTGATCAATACATACTATCTGTGCATCGCACGGAAACGAAACTAGTTAAAGAGAATTTTTAATGCTTGAACTCTATTTTTAATGATTAGAATATAAAATATTGAATTTTGAAATGTTGATTTTAAAAGATACTGAATTGGTAGGTGAGTGTCTATAAGTGGAGCGGTTAGTGCGTATAGGTGAGGTGTACCGGCTCTGTACCCAATACTGGTATAAGGCGGGTACGGATATATAAAAATATTTATTTAAAATTTTAAATGTTTGTTTCAAACTAAAAGTCACGGGTTCTAAAAATAAAAAGTCTCAAACTAAAAAATACAGTCCACAAATTCTACATTTCTAATTTTTAATGTAATTCAATGCTTGGTTGTATCACAATGAATATTATATTGAGATATCCTAATTAGTGAAGTATATAAATTCTATGAGAAAACTCATACTCTAATTATTAAAATAAATAAATCCAATTCAATTAAACCATAATTTCAATGGACTAATTTTTATCTTTATAATAGTAGTATTCAAATTGGTCACTTAAAATTTAAAGCATGCTTATCCATCTTTATCTAAATTCTTACAATGTACAACCCTCTAAAATTACTTGAATACAAATGCTAAAATTATATTATAAATATATTCCATTTACCTTTTATTTTCTTTATTTGAACTGAAAAATGTCATTTAAAGTAAATGATGACTTCTCACTTAAAATGGAGGAGAAGAAAATACATAAAAATTATGCACCCTTCCCACCCCAAATTCTAAATTTTTAGATTTTTTTTTTATTTTCTTTTTTTCAATCCTCACTTACTTATCCTTATATTTTTAATTTTTTTTTTTCAATCATCACAAACTTATCATTATCTTTTTAATTTCTTTTTTTCTTATTTTACTTTTGTCAAGAAAAATAAACAAATTAAAGAGAATTTTTAATGCTTGAACTTTATTTTTAATGATTAGAATATAAAATGTTGAATTTTAAAGGGTTGATTTTAAAAGATACTGAATTAGTAGGTGAGCGTCTATAAGTGGAGCGGGTAGTGCGTATGGGTTAGGTGTATCGGCTCTGTACCTAACACTGGTATAAGACGGGTACGGATATATAAAAATATTTATTTAAAATTTTAAACACATATTTTTTTTATTTAAAGGTTAACTATATACAAAATTAACCAATTATCTATAACTGTACCCATCACCCAAGTCCTATACCCGTACTTGTCCCATTATCCGCCATAGGTATGAAGTGCATATCTAATAATAATTAATCTAAAAATAGCACAACTATATCTCAACGTATCAACGGGATGTCAATGGGCGGGGCCGGGTACGAGGTGCCTCCTCCATACCCCTATCCGCCACCCAAATCCTATACCCGTACCCACCTTATTGCCCTAATGTGCATACAAAATGATTACTTATACCCGCTCACATTAGTTATTTAATACTATTTTTAAAAATAAATTTAAAAACAAATTACTTTTTTATAACATGTAAAAAATGATTATCTATACTTGCTCATATTAATTATTTAATACTGTTTTTAAAAATAAATTATATTTTATAACATTGATAAATAATTTCGATTCTTGAATTTAAACACATATTTTTTAATTTCAAGGTTAACTTGATTTATGAGATCTACGCATTAGACAATAAACTAAACGTAACCGCCACCCAAATCTTATACCCGTACCCGCCCCATTACTCGCCACCTGTATGAAGTGTATACCCAACAACAATTAATATAAAAGTATCTCAACTATATCTCAACGTATCAAATGGATGGCAATGGGCCGAGGCGGGTGCAGGGTGCCTTCTCCATACCAGTACCCGCCACCCAAATCCTATACCCGTAACCACTTTATTATCCTAATGTACGTACAAAATGATTATCTATACCCGCTCATATTATTTGTTTAATACTATTTTTAAAAACAATTTTTTTTTAACATTTATAAATAATTTGGATTATTAAATTTAAACCCTTATTTTTTAAATTTCAAGGTTAACTATATACAAAATGAGCCGGGTATGATGGGTATGAGGCCAGGCGGGGTGGGTATTGAGCATGGCGGGGCGGGTCACCATTTATACCCGTACCCACCCCGTTTGACTTTAGTTTATAAGATTTACGTACTACACAACAAAAATAACCGCACCCGCCACCCAAATCCTATTCCGGTACGCAGCCCATGGCCCGCCATGGGTATGAATTGCATACCCGTACCCGCCCCACCAGTGACTGACCCGTACCCCTACCCGCCTCATTACCCGTGGGTATCCATTATCCACCCCGTACCTCTTTGATGTGCGTACAGAACAGCTATCTATACCCGCTCCTATCAGGTGGAGCCCATTGCCATCCCAATATCTCTTAGTCAAAAAATTACCCACCACCAACTTTTTTATCAAAATAAACTAGAGCGTTATTCCATGCCCTATACTGAACCACCAATTCAATATCTTTTAAAATTGAATTATTTGAGTTTGATTATTTTTAAGTTAGAAAAGTTATAGTTGGGTTATTTTGATAAAAACCCTAACGCATTGTGCCAAACGTATATTCGTGCATAAAGTAGTACACTTTTTATTTTAGACTTTTCTTATGTAATCCAAGAACAGGGCGCGGGTTAGACCTCCGATAACTCGAAAAAAAATAAAGAGTTTTCGTATTTAGTCCACGAAGTGCGACATTTTGCGTGCCTACTACAAGAAAGGATTTATTTTAACCCTGTGAGGTATATAATTGTGACTTTAGTTTATAAGATCAACGCATTATACAACAAAACTAAGGTACGAAAAAACTTAATTAATTAAAGTTCCAAAAATTAAAAAGGAAAACATATTTTCAATTTAAGATTTTTCGTATTTAACCTATAAAAAAATAAAAAGGGTTTTAAAAAAGGTCCCTAAGAACCGAAAATAATAAATAAAATATTAGGGCAATATATTATTATATTAGTACTTCTCTTATGTAATCCGAGAATACGGTACCGGTTACACATTCAACAATTTCGAATTAACACTTTTTGTATTTAGTCCATAAAAAAAAATCAATTAAACTTCCTATAACCAAAAAATAATAATAATAATAAATTTTTAATTTAAGACTTTCTGTATTTAATTCATAAAAAAAATCTGTAAAAAAAAGAACAAATAATGTCCCTGTGAAAGATTTAAAATAGAAAATATAGTTTGTCTTAATTTTTGTTAAAATTTTTACGGTTACTACTATGAGAATTATGTAAATTGAACAATATTATAGACAGCAGATCAAATAAAATGTTAGTTGGATGCAAAAAATTATGAATATAAAATAAAATTGACCAATAAATACCGTCCGTGCATCGCACGGGAATGAACCTAGTATAAATTATTATGATAAAATAATAACATAACTTATAAATAATATGAATATATAAATTACTTTAAAATTTATAATCTTATTTTGATCGTGACAATTTTGTCACAATGTTACCGTAATTATATAAGTTACCTAGGAAAAACTATTCGCTCCTTGTATGCTAAGTTTTAATAATATATTTTTGCAAACAAATAAGAGAAAGGTCTCTAACTTTGTTACAAAGAATTTTTTTTGATATTCATTTTTTTTAATAATAAAACAAAAGTATTTAACACTCGTATATAAATTATTTTAGAATAAAATAATCATATAAGAATTAATTTAAAATTATATAATTTAGTAGAATAAATCAAATATTATAAACGACAATAGAACCATTAAAAAGTATGGTTTACTTTTTAGTATCTCGACATTTGTGATTTATTTTTTAATAATAAGTATATCCTAGACTTTTTACCTAATTGGCACCTTTCCAAAAAAAAAATCAAAATGACCCCCTTTTAAAAATATTTACTAAAATGGTTTCATTTACTGTAACTTGTTCAACGTTTTTTTATTTTAAAGTTTACTCAACATACTCTATTTGAAACGGAGTATGTTGAGTAAATTTTTTTTTTACCTTTCTCAACATACTCCATTTGAAACGGAATACGTTGAGTTATTGTATTTTAAGTAAGAGAGGTTGTTTTCGAGTACCCCAAGACCCTGCATAGGTGGGTGAAGGCTAGCACTCTCATTCCCAATAACCCCCAGAGCCTGATATCTCTTCACCTACCTATGCGAGATTTGGGGTACTCGGAAACAGTCTCTCTTCAGGGTAGCACCCTGAAGACAGAAGGTTGCGTACATCCACTTAACGTACTCGACGTACTCCATTTCAAACAGGTGGTAACGGTTATTGAATTTTTAATAGGTAGCACACTTAAGTATTTTTTTTTATAGTTTACTCAACGAATTCGATTTGAAACGGAGTACGTTGAGTAATTTTATTTTTTTCCGAAAGTACAGCTAATTTGTATTTTAAAAATTATTACATTAAAATTATTTTATATAAATAATTTAAATTTTAATAATCTTTTAAACTTTTTAAGAAAGTATATTAACTTTATCATAACATTGTATGTGTCATCTCTTTTATTATCACGTCATCTACCACATATTCTTTTTTATCGTTATGTTATTTTTTCGAGTAATTGTCCTGGTCACTTATAAACAGTTGATACCTTTCCTGTCCTTTTTTAAATAATATTTTTCTTCTTTGTCGTTTTTGTAAAGTATGTTGCCCTTACTGTATATAATATCAGTTTTAAAAACTTTCACCATTTATATTTTTATCTAAAAAGTAATGCATAATTTTTATGTATATAATATTGGTTCAACAAAAATTTAACGAGTACCTAAATGATGAAATGACCTGTATATATTATTGTTATTATTCACTATATTAAATACAGTAAATAGAAAGCAACATACAGTCTCAATACCCCAATAGCTCCTATCTATACAGGGTCTAGAGGAGTGGATGTACGCTGCCTTCTCTCTTCAGGGTGCTACCCTGAAGAGAGACTATTTTCGAGTACCCCCAGACCTTGCATAAGTGGGTGAAGAGATATCAGACTTTGAGGGTTATTGGAAATGAGAGTGCTAGCCTTCACCCACCTATGTAGGGTTTTGGGGTACTCGAAAACAGCCTTTCTTTTTTAAAATATAATAATTTTAATGCAATAAATTAGTTGTGCTTTCGGGGAAAAAATAAAACTACTCAACGTACTCCGTTTCAAATGGAGTACGTTGAGTAAGCTAAATTTACTCAATATACTCCGTTTCAAATGGAGTATGTTGAGTAAACTATAAAAAAAAAAAAAAAAAATACTCAACATACGCCATTACAAACGGCGTACGTTGAACAAGCTACAGTAAATGGTGCCATTTTGGTAAATATTTTTGAAATGGTGACATTTATTAGACTATATTCTAGAGTATTCTAGAATGCTCCTAGGGTTTTGTGTTTTACCCTTTTGTTCTTTGACTTATGTAATCTATAGGGGCAATATAGTCTTTTAGTCATTGTATTTTGCCTATATATTGAGGCCTCCTATGTACTCGTTTATTCATTCAATCATAATATTTCACATGGTATCAGAGCCATACCCATAATACCCTCTCTTTTTTCAAAAACAAAAAAAACAAAAAAAGGGTTCAAAATCAACTCCAGAACCCTAACCCCTTTCTCTCATCTCAGCTGCCGCCACCCCTCCCCTTCGCCCTCTTTCCCCACGGCGGCCGCCACTCGCGCCGCCGCAAGTTCAGCCTTCTCCGGTGCTGCGCGCCCCGCCCTCCCTTCTCTTGCACAAGAGGCTGGTGTTCTCCCGTCCGTCCCTGCTCTGTACTCGCCCCTCGCGCCACCACAAGTCCGACAGGCGGCTGTTCTCCCGAACGTCTCTGCTCGGCGCCCGCGTCTCTTGCCACCGCACGCCTCCCCTGGCTCTGATTCTCCTCTCTTCTGCTGTTCTCCTTTGTCGTTTGTCGGGTTTTCTTTCTCTCTTATATTTGTGAAGTGTTGAAATCCCTAGTAAGTCCGAATCGAACTTACGCTAATGCCCTGACCTCCCTCTTCCCCTCCCTTCCTAGCCCCGAACCCATTGTGGCTAGCGGCGCTGGTGGCCCATCGAGGGTGGTGGCCGACACCCATCTTGTCGGAACCACCGCCACCGATGTCTCTTTCCCTCGGTCGGTGGGTTCCGGTGACGCCATCTCCGGTACCCCACCACCACTTGGGAGGTCATTATCGACCCCGGCACTTAATCTGGGCATCCCACCTCTACCGAACCCCTTCCCTTCACTTGTCTCCTCCACTGCTGGTTTCGCAGGCCACCTTTTGTTTGGCGGCTTCCGGTAGGTGGACGGTGGTCCCGCACCGCTCCTCCCTCCGGTCCTCTCTCCGGTCGGTGGTGATGGTGCGGTGCTGCCAGCCTCCACCCCACACCACCTCAACCCTAATTACTTAAACCCAAATTACTTAAACCCTAATGTTTACAATCATCCTACTTCTCCAATTGTTCTCCCTTTATCAAATATAACTAGCATTGTTACAATCAAACTCGAATCAAATGCCGATTATCCACCATGGAAAGAACAATTTAACATGCTACTACTTGCGCACCAACTACTAGGGTTCATTGATGGGTCTTACCCCTGTCCCTCTGCCCAAATAACTCTCCCCACAGGATCGACTTATACTAACCCGGATTACATTACATGGCTCCGCACAGATCAAAGTCTCCGATCTTGCATAGCCGTCACACTCTCCCGCCCTCTTATTAACGATATTGTTCGTTATCCGACCTCTAAAGCTATGTGGGATGCCCTGACTAAGCGTTTTCGGGATCACTCCATGACTAAGGAGTATGACCTCCGAACTCAACTCATAAACTTACGAAAAGATGGCAAAACCATGGATGCATACCTCTCTGAACTTAAATCAATTGCCGATGATTTAGCTGTCATTCACTCACCCGTGTCTGCTAGGGAATTCCAACACTTCGCCATTCATTGGTTAACCCCTGAATATGCCGCTTTTGCAACTTTTACCCGACAAACTTCAAAACTGTATTCGTATGATGAGTTGAAATCTGCTTTACTTAATGAGGAAGGTGCCCATAACAGAAACAATGGACGTACCAACCCGGACCCTGCTCATGCCATGGTTGCCTCTGGGCAACCCCCCCAACTGACCCAACCACATGGTGGCCGTGGCCGGGGTCGTGGTCGGAAAGGCAAAGGGGGCCGTGGTGGCTGTGGGGGGAGACTGCCCTCCACTAGCCCACCACCCGGCACCCCAACCGGGCAGCACCCCCCTAACACTTCTTATTCTTTTCGACCTCCAGTCGATCCCCCTTTTCACTCTACTACAGGTGTGCTCGGTCCCGCTCTTCAATTCTGTCAGATCTGCTCCCAGACAGGTCACATTGCTATCGCTTGCCCTCATCGCTTTAACAATTCTTTATTCCCGGATCCCAGCCAGTCCTTTGCTGCCATGACAATAGGTGAACCACATGACTACAACTGGTACCCTGACTCGGGAGCCTCTAACCATATGACGCGTAACCCAGTTATTCTTCATAACCTCCTTCCTTATTCTGGTCATAAAAGTGTGCTTGTTGGAAATGGTGCATTACTGCCTGTCACACATGTGGGCTCTACCAAAATACCACGAATTTCTCTTCATTTAAACAACGTCATGCTAGTTCCCACCTTAACCCACAACCTTCTATCAATAAAGCAACTATGTAGTGACAACAAGTGTCGAGTAGAATTTGACTCCCACTCTATTTGGGTTAAGGACCAGGCTACGGGAACACCGCTTCTACGAGTGCCCAGTAATGGACCGCTATATAACTTCTTCCCTCATGACGTTGGGCTTCTTGCTCGGGTTACTCACAGCGCATTATGGCATCAGCGACTAGGGCATCTAGGGAATTCAGTACTTAATACTTTATGTAAACAACAATTTTGTCCTTCTATCAGATTCTTGGATAAATGCTCTTCATGTTGTTTGGGTAAATTTAGGAAACTTTTTTTTGAACGTGTGCTATATAATACAACCATGCCTTTACAGCTTATACATTCTGATGTTTGGTAATCGCCTGTTTACTCTAATTCCGAATATAAGCACTATGTTTTATTCATTGATGATTTTTCCCGCTTTACATGGCTATATCCGATGCGACGCAAATATGAGGTTTATGACATTTTCACCGCTTTCAAAACTTTAGTTAAAAACCAATTTAACCAGAAAATCAAAGTTTTTCAAAGTGATGGTGGAGGTGAATTCGATCATCGGCGCATGAATGCGCTATGCCGGGATGTTGGAATTCACTTTCGACTATCCTGTCCTGATACCCCCGAACAAAATGGGGTGGCGGAATGCAAGTATCGACATTTATCTGAAATGACACGGACTCTCCTATTCACTCCAAACTTCCTTACAAATTTTGGGATGATGCTTTCTGCACGGCCTGTTTTACAATAAACCGTCTTCCCACGCCAAATCTTTCTAATTTTTCTCCTTTCCAAAAGCTCTTTTGTATCAATCCTGATTATAATCGTTTTAGAGTCTTTGGGTGTGCATGCTATCCTAACATCACATCCCGTCCCCCTCATAAATTAGCCGCCCGCTCCATTCCCTGCATTTTTCTTGGGTATGCGGCTCGATACAAAGGCTATCGGTGTTTTGAAGTTTTAAATAAACGAATGTATGTTAGTCGGCATGTTGTATTTGATGAAACTCGATTCCCTTACCCTGAACTTGCTAACTCTCAAATGCCCGTACCTGATGCCTCCCATAATGCGCCGTTAGTCATCTCTACTTCCCCCTTCCCGAGTCCTGCCTCAGGAATCCCGAGTCAGGTCACCGCCGCGACCCTACCACTCAACACTGGGCAACCACCGTTGTTGCCCATGGCTCACCCCCCCCCCCCCCCCCCCGGTGTTGGGGCTCCAACCTGGTCACCCTCGCAGCCCTAGCCTGTGCCGCCCTCGCCCTCGCCCGCAACCCCTTCCCCCCTATTTCCCTGAGCCCTGTCCCTACCCATGACGCTACCTCGTCATCCATCCCAGGTGTCGTGTCCAACCCAAGCTCTGTGCTTGCCCCTCCTCCCTCCCCGGAATCATCGGTTCAAAATGTGCATCCTATGCGTACTAGACTTAAGGACGGAATCCGCAAACCTCGATACCCACTTTCCCTGTCCTCCATTACAGTTGTCCAGGAGCCCACATGTTACTCGCAGGCTGCTAAAAATCCCCAATGGCAACAAGCCATGGCGGATGAATTTAATTCCCTCCTCCTTAACCACACTTGGGACCTTGTTCCACATGATCCCTTGAAAAACCTTGTAGGAAGTACTTGAAAATATAAGGTAAAGTATAAGGCAGATGGTTCGGTCGAACGGTTTAAAGCTCGCCTTGTTGCTCAGGGTTTTCACCAATGTGAAGGCCTTGATTATAAGGAGACTTTTAGCCCTGTTGTAAAGCCCACCACCATACATTTTATACTCACCCTTGCTGTCACTTACAACTGGCCTATACAACAGTTGGACGTTAAAAATGCTTTTCTACATGGTCACCTTAAGGAAGAAGTTTATATGAAACAACCACAAGGCTTCATACATCCGAAATACCCTAATCACGTATGTCGCCTTCGCAAAGCGTTGTATGGTTTGAAACAGGCTCCCTGGGCATGGTTCCAACGGTTCAGTACGTTCCTTATTAGTCTTGGTTTTGTTTGTTGTCGGGCCGACCCCTCTCTTTTCATCCATAAAACCCGTTCCCATATCACATGTCTTCTCCTCTACTTTGATGATATCATCCTCACTGGGTTTGCCCACTCGCACTTAAAAACCCTCATTAAGTCGCTTTCCACCCAATTTGCGATGAAGGACCTTGGACCATTACATTTCTTTCTTGGTGTTCAAGCCTCTCGCAACTCTAGTGGCCTCTTTCTCTCTCAACACAAGTACACCGTTGACCTCCTCACCAAACATAGTCTCTGTGATGCCAAACCAGTTAAAACCCCCCTCCCCACCCGAGCACATCTCTCCCTGAGTGACGGGGATCTCCTCGAGGATCCTACTGAGTATAGAAGTGCAGTGGGTGCTCTGTAGTACCTCACGATGACCCGCCCAGACATATGCTACGCCGTAAACCTGGTCTCTTAGTTCATGCATGCTCCTTGCACTCCTCACTGGCAGGCAGTGAAGCGCCTTCTTCGGTATCTCAAATCTACTCCTGATCATGGTCTACTCATACAACCTGCTCCGACGCTCTCTCCCACCGCCTTCGCTGATGCGGACTGGGGTGGATGTCCTGACATTCATCGCTCTACAACTGGCTATGCTGTCTAACTTGGCCCCAACCTTATCTCTTGGCATGCCAAAAAGCAGATAACTGTCTCTAAAAGTACGACGGAATCTGAGTATCGGGCTGTGGCTCAAGCTGTTGCTGAAAGTGACTGGCTCCGTTACATCATGCGCGACCTTGCTCTTCAGCACCCAGGTCCTATCATCGTTTACTGTGACAACGTTTCTGCCTCGTACCTTGCCGCAAATCAGGTATCCAATGACCATAGCAAGCATGTGGATGTTGATTTTCATTATGTTCGAGAGAAGGTTCTCAAGGGTGATCTTCAAGTTCACTATACGCCGATCAACAAACAGGTTGCAGATATCCTTACCAAGGGTCTTGCCGTTGATCGCTTCTTTCAACACAAGGCCAATCTTCGCGTGCAACCACCCCGCTCAGATTGAGGGGGCCTAGTAGACTATATTCTAGAGTATTCTAAAATGCTCCTAGGGTTTTGTGTTTTACCCTTTTGTCCTTTGACTTATGTAATCTAGAGGGGCATTATAGTCTTTTGGTCATTGTACTTTGCCTATATATTGAGGCCTCCTATGTACCCGTTTATTCATTCAATCATAATATTTCACAACATTTTGGTAATTTTTTTTAAAAAATGTGCCAATTGGGTAAAAAAATCTATATCCTAAGCTTTTTAAATTATTTATTTTGTACTTTTGAGTCATGATATATATATATATATATATATATATATATATATACAATTTACCCATTACAATTTACCCAATTTATAATGTCACGGCGAAAAATACTAATGTCAATTCATTTAGTAAAACAACGCCTAATAATAAGACATTAAATTGTGTTATATTATTATTTTTGCCCCTGACAATATCAATAATATATAAATATTATCATGTAATATAGTGAACATAATTGAATGGCTGTATGTGAAAATTCGTGGAAAACGTTAGGGTGTGGCTTTTACACTTTAATTGTCAATTTCTATTGAAAATCATGAAAACGAAAGGCATGCTTTCACATTATTTGCTTACTTTCGTCAATCAAAGATGCACGGCATAAATCAATAGTATGTTTGATTAACTACTCGTATTTCATACTAATAAAAGGTTTTTTTACATTCGATTTCACGACTCGATGAGTAAATAAGTAGAGTTCGTGCATTTAGATAAGTTTCATGGGCTAACTTAGGGCCTGTTTGGCTAAGTTTTTTCTTCTGAAACAAATTATTTCTTTCTTGAAAAAAGCATTATTTCTTGGATTTGAAGATTTTTGACCAGGAACGAAAAATATTTTAAAATAAAAATAGAACTTATTTTTCTTCTTTTAACTAGAAATGGAAAAAAAAAAAAAAATCCTTTAAAGTAAAAGTAGATATAAAAATAACTCTATTAAATGCACGTTTTATAAAAGAGTTTACGCAAAAAGTGCCTTATAATAAGAGGAAGCTAAACAAGAACTTGTTAAAGACTCATTATAAGCACAATATATGAGCTCAAACATGATGGCTCGGTGGTGGCTCAGCTCAGTTGGCTTGGGTCTATAACTAGTTTAACTCAATTTAATAAGACTAATGAATAATATTTTATTCATAAAATTATATATTGATCTGTGCAATGGTTATTAAAGTCAAAAGTTGATAGCATATGTTAAAATAATTAATTGTACGTTACATTATTATGTAGTAATAATAAAACTTCATACTAAATTTGTACTGGATACTCTTACAATCTAAATAGTCATATTCTTTAAAATCACTTCATATATCTATAAACGAAGTTTCATACGTATCTTCAATATGATCCATGAGAATTATAAAAATAAGAAACAAATGGACACTCTTTGGCTTTCTAACTTAACCACTACAATATTAATTTTCTGTTCTGTACCAAAGGTCCATATATTTTTTTCATTGCATCAATTTCGTGTTTATACTTTTAATTAATTATATCATTTTAGTTTTTTGGTCAAATTTAAATTAAGTTATTAATTTAATTTTTAATGAGGCAATCACATTAGATGCAAGTAGTCTAGTACAATTAACAAATCCTCCTGTTGACCCAATTTAACTCAATTGGTTACCGAATCATTCAAACTTCTATTAACAATTTAACGCAAATTTTACTTCTAAGGACCAAATTGAAACAATATCAATTATACAGAGACTAAATTGATGCAATTAAGAGTACAATAACTAAATTGAGATTGGTGAAGTACAAGAGTTTTTGGTGCCCATCATCAGGGTGTCTCAGTGGGTGAAGTCTCCTACCCATGCGGTCATTGCCCAGGGGTCAGGAGTTCAATTCTCGCTAAGGATATACTCGTGACTTACCTGCTCATGGGAGCTTGTAAGCCATTCTCACGGGCCGGAATTGGTTTGGGCAATCCAATCCCTCGTCATCAAAAAAACAAGAGTCTTTGGTATAAAAAACCCTTAATTATATATATAAGATAATATTATTATCAGAGTAATATTATAACCACTAATATAATTTTATAGTTATCATTCTTTATAAGTCATTTACCGGGCACTAATGCACCAGATCCTATTAGAACTCCGAAGTGAAGCATGCTTGGGCGAGAGTAGTACCAGAAGAAAGTCCTTTTGTCACCAACCCTATAAGGTTGGGGGTACTCGGAAACAGCCTATCGGCAGGGTCACATCCTAAAGAGGTAAGGCTGCGTACATTCACACCCCTCCAAAAGACCCTGCTTAGACGAGAGCCCTTGAGGCACTGTTTCTGTTGTTGTTGTATTCTTTATAAGTCATATTATTAACCCAAAGTAATAAGTAATTAATTTCCTAAAAGATAACAACTATACATATAATAAAGGAGTAAAAACAATTAAAAAATAAAGTGTATTGCGTGTAATTGTTGATAAATGTGAAAATGAGAAGTCAGTCAACATCTATAAGCAAGCCCCATTTAACCGCTGACTCCGTTCATCATCTCCTCCCCCTATTTATGTACCAACCGTATTTCATGTTTAATAAAATGAAACAAAATAACCTTTTTTTTTCCCGATAAATAGCGAGAAAACTTTTAATATAAATAGGCGCACCTACCGAAGCGGAGGCCTAGAAAGACTGCAAGAGAGGGGAAAACCAAAACAAAAAGACTTGAAAAACAAAAGACGTCAAAAAAATACACCTACACCAATTCCCGGGGAAGGAAAAACACCTAGAGAACCACACCAAACTAAGCCAAAAAAACACCTAAATATTAACAACGAGCACCAATGACGAAGAATGCCCTCCAACTTTCAAAGGACAGCACCTAAAAGAAGCCTACAAACTCAAACACCAAAAACTATTACGAAAGATGAGAAACACTGGCTACAAGCACTCCAAACATAACTCAGCTCACAGCCGTCTCAAGAAATCCACGCGAAGAGCACCGATAACATCACGATCTGATGCGAAACCATGCATAGCCTGACTTCTTCTTTCGAAGTTTCTTCTTCTTTCAGAAAACCTGCCATGGGCTTCGTCTTCAACAGAGCAAATAATTCGATGCATGTCAAAGTCATGTCCCATGCCCTACAAGCGTGCTTGAGGGTAGAGGGAGGCTCATCAGAGGACATATCAAGACTAAGAACGCCACGAGAGAGAGGAGGGGTGGGGCAGCCCACAAAATTACTTTTATAACAACATAACATCTTAAAATGTAATATTAAATATATTTATATATACATGAAAAAATAAATATTTTGAAAAAAATTAAAAAAAAGGCATCATATTTAAGAAAAACTAAGAGCATTGACTTAATAACCAGTTGCCATATCATTTATCTTACTGTTACATCATCTAACGTGCTATCTTTTCCATTAACATATTATTATTTCGGTTGCATATAATGTAGTCGATATCCTTATTGTTGCACTTTCTAAAACATGCTATTTTTTTGTGTACTTGTTTAAAATATATTTTTTATGTATATAATAAATACAAAACCTTCTTTTGATCTTTTTTTCACAAATATTATGCCAAGTAGGGAAAACTCAATGGAATTCGTAACTTTCATGAATTTAATATCTTGTAATAGAACCCATACTTGATAGAAATATTAAATCGTATAGATTTGCCGAATATAATAAATTAAACACAAGCAAAATACACAGTGACTGTACAGAAAATAACACAAATAAAGCAAAGGAAAAGGGAAGGGAAAGGCACATATGGTCCACCACCTTATTAGAATAATAATCATATACGTCCACCCATACACCCACCTTTGAATAATTGTAACTTTTTCAAATTATTATAATTATATTTTATAAATAATTTTGTATGAATTTTGCTTTAAATTCTTACCCACCTTGTCACAAAACTTCCTTACTCATAGCTGATGTAAAAGTAAAAAAGCAACATTTCTAATGCCTTAAAGGCTCTCGCCTAAGGAGGATCTGGGGTGAATATATGCAAGTCTTCCTCCTTCAGAGTGTTACCCTGAAGGGAGTTTGTTTCCCAGAATTCCCAACCTGAAGGATACAACACGAGGATTTCTCCGGAAGTCACCTATATTGGTACTACTCTCGCTTAAACACGCTTAATTTCGGAGTTCCAATTGGAGCTAGTGCTTGCGTGTTGGTATCCTCTTAGATCTTACACATAGCTGATGTATTTTAGGGAAATAAATTAGTGGCAGAAAACTCTGAGATTTATAAAATCACTCGAGTTTGATTTCCATCAAAGATGAATGTTATTACCGTTTAAAGAGAATTTCCCCTAAAATCTTACCGGCAGAAAAAAAAAAAAAAATAAACTAAACATCATTTTCTATTTATAATTTTGGTTTTTAGAAATCAAAATCTAACGTTTATTTCCTTTTATTTAAAGCTTTTCCGTACTTCAACTGAAACTAAAAATAAAACATATAAAATAAAAAAGTTTAAGAAATTTAAAATATTGAATAAAAAATTATATGAAAATAGTAGTTAACAAATGAATCAAAATAGGATAATATTATTGTTACGACGGAATTGTTTCTTCTAGAGAAGAATCATAATTTTTAAAATAATTTTACAACTCTTATTATTTGAATCACATCATTATTATGGAAATAGTAATTTTTACTTCGATAATCTTTTATATTATTATCAAATCTCTCTTCCTTAAAAGTCCTCAAATCCTAAATCGTGAATTTCTAAAGTCCCACCAAAGAAAAGATATATGTCTTAATAAAAGAATATGTCTTTTAGTAAGGAGACATGTCCCTTTGATATGTTCCTCAGTAAAAAGACATGTCTATTAATAAAAACACACGCCTACCAACGAAAGGACACAGCCATTGGTGTTTCGATGGAAGACATCCCTTACTCCCATATAAATAATAGTATGGTCCTCTCTTTACCACAAAATATGAACACATAAATATGAAAGATAATTAAAAGCACGATATTCCATCTTACATTACAAAAAGTGGTTAAGAGAGAAATCAAATTTTTAAGTTATTTATACTTAACGGTCAATCAAAAATTGCTATTAATTAAAGCATGTACTTAATCTTAATATGTAAAAATTATAAAATTTAAAATTTATCAAAATTTTATTATATACACTACAACAATAATAATAATAACAAAATCAGTACCTCTAAAAGTTTATTATATAGACTAATATTTATATATAATATAATAATATAAAAAATAAAAAATATAAATATCTTCGTATATCGCAATTACGATAATTTATTTACATAAAAAGGAGAGGAAGGAGAGTGAAATAGGTGTGAAAAAGGAAGAGACAACACGTTTTTTTAAGAAACAGACAAGACATAAACACTCCTTTTTTTTTTTTTTTCCATGCACTGCCGAGTTTTTATTATTATTTATTTATTTATTATTATTATTATCATTTTAGCCGTCCATTTGTGATTGAACATTTAGCCGCCCCCCTCCCCTCTCGCGTTTTTTTTTTTTTTAACTTCTACGCGTCCACTTCCGGCCGTACGTTCACGCGCCTCGGATGTTCAATCAGTGTGCTACTTACTGACCCTTTCAGTTGGGCCCCACCACTTGGCCGGTTGCCCCCTCTATGTATACGTACATCTTGACTGCGTTTACTTTATGATGCGATCATACATCCTGTTACTTCAGTGGCTGCCACATCGTCTCCTGACGCGTTAACAAATTGAGACATCTTGGCTGCCGACAATTAATATGATATTAGTATGTGTTAAAGAATCTTCTGTTTTAAAAGTTAAAGCTGATAGGAAAAGCTCATGAATAATTTTATACTCTAACATGCCACCTCATGTAAATACTAATTAGGCTTGAACCGTGAATAATGCACAGGCCCAGCTCATACCTTGTGCTTAAATTATTTTAATATTAAAAGTAGGGGTTGCTGAGATTCAAATTCGTGACTTCTAGGTTATCAAGGCTTTGATACTATGTCAAGAAACCATCTGTACCAAAAGTATAAGTTGATGAGCAAAGGCTTGGGAATGGTTTTATACTATAACAGTATGTCTTAATTAAGCGTGTTTAGGTGTGTTTTGGCCCATTTATATCTAGATAGGGCACGATGGAGGGCTACCATAAGGACAGCGGATGTGCCAGGGTAGAATAGTGCGTCGAGTGACTGGTAGTTTAAGATTTCTAGGCAATCATAACCCCAGATAGTGCACTTATCTGCTATTTTGTGTTTTTCGATTACTCGGCTTTTATTGGCCATGTACTATTGGATTTATTATATGCCTGTAGTTGTCTCCTGTAGGGTATATTTATAGTGCTAGTCTTATGAGGAGTCCAAAGCTGATGCTTGTGGCTTCTATGATCTGCAGGATACCATGTTTGCATGACGACTCGATTTTCAGGTTGGAGGTCCGCAGAAACAGCCTCTCTTCTACCCGGAAGGGGGAAGGCTACGTACATCCACCCCCCCAGACCCCGCTCGTGCGGGAACCTCTTTGGCACTGGGACTGTTGTTGTTGTTGTATAAATAAGGGTCTTGAGCTAAGAGTGAGAGTGTGATTATGCATTTGCTCAAGTTGGTCCGTCTCTCTCTCTTCTTCCTCTAACTGTCTCCCTCACTCTCTGTTTTTCTCAATCTTCTTCCTACCCCCGGAACCCCTAAACTTTCCTAGTAAACATCTTATGCTTGTAATTCTTTACTTATAGTGAGATATATAAAAACACTAGTGCTCTTGTTTCATTTATCTTGTTTATTTGGATTGGATTGACTTGATTGATTGGAGTGAATTGAGATTAAATCACAACATTTTAGGATTTGTCTTTTTTGCAAATTTTTTGATAAATTATTTATTATTGTCCTTAATTAATTAATTTTTAAAGCATAAACTTTATAGAATAATTTTTATAATGAAAAAAATTTAACCAGATTATTACCATAAAAAATTAGGTACTAATACATTGTTATTGTATAAAACTGGATACAAAAATACTAGACTTAAATTAAAATAATAAAATAGTAAAAAGGGTGCATCCTTTTTACTGTGTCTTTTTCTCTCTTTGAAACTTTTTCTTCTTTACGAAACTTCTGTCCCCTTCACATTTACTTACCTCTATTTTTATTGTTGATTTATTACTTAAAATCTATACCGACGTGAATATCAAAGGGGACAGGCCCCTCTAACCGTTTTCGAATCTTGCAAGAAATGCCAAGTTAGACATGTGGCAACCGCCTTCTCACTATAAAGAGTCCGAGTCTAGCTCTCATTCTTAATTATGAATCCGAAATAATTTTTAATCTAAAAGTTATATATATCTAATAAAATAGCTCAAATAACATCTGTAGATGCCACATCCAAATTTTATTTACTAACGGTGTCATAAAATTATGGCTCAGGTGTGAAATGAGGAGACGGTGATAGGATGATGAAGTTACCAATAAATAACAAGTTTTACACCATTTTAAAATTATTATTTAAACTATGTCATTAAATACAAATAATTTATAAACAAAAATTACTCATAAATTTTATAGATTATAAACTAAATACAACAATATTATAGTGACTAATATCTAATATACTTTAAAAAAAAAAAATCAATTTTTTTAATAATAGATTACCATCTGAATAACAAATCACGAAACCCACAAGCCCAAGGTGCGGCCCATGACTCCCTGTCTTCAAAACTTATAATAGTACAAACTTTTACAGATACCCAAAGTTTCTTCTGGATCGAACAAATAATCCCCACTTTATTTTTTAGAGTAAATTATATATTGGTATTCTAAGGTTTAATATATTAATTTTCTGATCCATAAACTTTGTGTAATAATTTTTTAGTCTAAAAACTTACATATATTTAATAAAATAATCTAAATAACGATGTGTAAAGATACAAAACAGGCTCCGCTTTTATTTTTTTCACATTGTTGTTTGGACTATTTTATTAAATAAATATAAGTAACTTTTTGAACTAAAATATTACAACAACAACAACAACAACAACAACAACAAATCCAGTGCCTCCTTTTTTTGAACTAAAACATTATGTTACAAAATTTGTGGAATAAAAAATTATTATACAAAACCTTAGGATACTAACTGTTTCAGTTAAATTTGGTTCAGTCAGTGAGCTAGACACATGCCCCGAGCAACAAATATTTGTAGGTTCTTGATGAGAGCGGGACTCAACCCTCACTTGAGAAAGCAGCCGCTGGCGCTTTTAACCCGATCTCTCCTGCAAAACGAGCAAGGCCTTCAGAGGGACCCGCAGTGGTTTGGACCGCGGGAGACCCCTCCGATGCCTAAGTCAGTAGGGGAAGTGGTAGCAGCAATAAATAAATAGGCATAAGGTAAATGATACCTGGTAAGCAGAGGTCGGCTCGTAGAGAGAGAGGCACGTCGGATGGTAACAGCAGAGGGGAGGGAGCAAACCCGGGTCCTTATAAAGGGAGAGACGTGAGGTCTCTTGGGGATAGGGTGAGGCGTGAGGCCCTGGGCTGGACTATAGAGAGAGAGTGGAGGAGTTTGTCGGAGCCCCTCGGAGCCTGTTTTGAATGAGGGAAGTGATGCTGGTATTTATAGGAGAAGGGCGAGTTGGTCGGTGCTGGGTGGTAATGCCAGGTTGGGGTGGTACCGCCTAGCTTTGCATAACATGGAGGTGGAGGTAGCTGATTGGTTAAAGGGGAGGTGGTACCGCCTGGGTGATGAGGAGGTGGTTCCGCCTTGTGATGATTGGTTGAAAGGGGTGGTGGTATCGCCTGGGTTTGTGCCTGATAGTAGAAGGACGGTGAGTGCACATTGTGGGTGGATAAGCGGAAGTCTAGGTTGACGGTACCGTGACGCTGGTGGAGGTAGGCGGCTGCAAGTTAGGCGGTAGCTGGGATTGGCGGAATCGTGGTCCTTCATGTTAGGCGGATACTGGCAGTAATGGAGGATGAGCATGTACCGTTAGTATGTTGACGATAGGCAGGGTCGGCAGTACCGAGGCCTATAGTAGGCGGCACCCTATGATGGAGGAAGCAAGTGGTACCAGGAGCCTAGGTGTGGGATAAAGATGAGCGGTACTGGATACCGTGTATGCCATAGCTTGGCGGCACCGTGGTTTACAGTAACTAAGGCAGGTGGTGGTATATTTAATGCCGCCAATCTACTACAGGTATGGGCTTAAGGCAGTTAATTGTTGTGAGGCGTAGAGGTACCGCCAGATCTGGTACCGTGGTTGACTTATTGACCTAGTTCATTTTTTTTCCAAACACTAACTAATATGTAATTTGTTCTATTTTTTAGTATGTAAGTGAGTTGCAGGAAATTTAAATGCCTTTTATTTTAAAATTTATCTTGACCACTAAATATGAATTTCATTGGTACAGAAGTTCATAGAGATACAGAGGCAGGGCAAAGATCAGGTGTATTTTAACAAATTATAGTACATCCTGATATATTGAGTTTGTTTTTAACAAATATATAATAATATAACACGATATGTCTCCATATAACTTGTTGTTTGTTTAATTGCTCACTTGCTTACATGTTTACCTGCATACTTGTTTAATATAGCCTATATACTTTACATATTTTACATGCTATTTATAATTATTAACTATAACTATCCAACTATTCATCTATCTACTGTCAGGTTGGGGATCCTCGGAAACAACTTCTCATTAGGGTCTCACCCTGATGGGGTAAGGCTGCGTAAATCCTTTCCCTCCCCCCCGACCTTGCGCAAGTAGAAGCCCTTGAGACACTGGGATTGTTGTTATTGTTGTTGTTGATATGTCTACATATATATTTATTTTTAAATTAAAATGATAAAATATAGGGTGACTTTTTAAGAAGTCCTTGTGTTGCCAACCCCATAAGGTTTGAATTTTCGGAAACAGCCTCTTGACAGGCTTATCCCTGAAGGGGTAAGGCTGCATACATTTATCCACCCCCCCCCCCCCCCCCCAACCCCACCCCACCCCACCCCTCCCCAGACCCCGCTTAGATAGGAGTCCTTGAGGCACTGAGTCTATTGTTGTTGTTGTACTATGTTAAAAGTGAGGAAATGATTTTAAATAGAGCTTAGTAGAAGGCTAACATAGAGGTCGCCGATGTAGCAGTTTAGAATAAATGAGCATATTCTGGTTAACACTAGTGTTCCTAGGCTCATATGACTACATCTTTGATGTACTTGATATGGCCAGGAGCTGTTCTATTTACCTATCGTTGCTTTACGCTTGCCTTGTGCCGTGTTTTTGCTCTCATGCTTTTATGCTTTCATATTTCATGCTTCTCAGGTTGGGAGTCCTCGAACACACCCTAAAGGGGTGACCCCCCCCCCCCCCCCCCCCCCCGAATTTGCTTATGCGGGAACTCTTGAAGCACTGGCTTTGTTGTTGTAAGAGTGAGAACTATTAAGATTTGAACCACAAAATATTAGAGAACTAACTGTCTCATAAACATCTACTCTTAAGTAAAGGCTTAATAATAATTTTATACTTTAGCGGCTATATTTTTCCTCCCCATAATACTTGAAAAAGATCAGGGTACAGATTTGTACACCTGGGCATTAATACTTGGATTCAACTTCAGAATTTATATTACTATTTTCAAATGACAACCGAAGATAACAAAGCCACTTATTTCAAAAAATAAGATAAAAACGGCATTACATATTTAATTTTATTAATCCAAATTGATACTGAATCTACTGCTGATAATTAAAAAAAAAAAAACAAATATGGGTATTTAATTTTATTAATTCAGATTGAAACCTTATCTACTGCTGATAATTTAAAAAAAAGAAAAAAAGTACAAATATGAGTATCTACAAATTTCGGATGTCTCTCTCCCCTTTCACAGATTCTACCATCCAACAAATCCCAGGAAACTGCATCCAACAAAACTCATAATCCTTAATTCCACTGCATAAAATTGTTAAAGAATTGAAACATAAAAATGAAAACAAAGGGATAAAAAATAAGATACAAGATTTACGTGATTCATCTAATTGTGTCTATACCCACAGAATTGAAGAGATTTTTACTATGCTTTTGGTGCAAAGTACAAGAAAATTTCTTTTCTTCTCACATACCCAGGCGAGTAAGGATATGTAACCCCGTAAATCCTACTATGCCTATCACGGTTTGTCACATAATAAAACTAGGCTCCACAAGAGACGTCAAACAAAAACTTGTGAACGGGTGAAAATTTATGTGGAAAACCGTTCAATTTGAAGGGAAAAATCACAGGCGCCAAGTAAAATATTCGGCAATTTTTAACTGCTTTTTTAAAAGGTAAGGAGGTTACAAACAATGAGCTTCGAACTTGAGACCACCAAGCCAACCCAAGGAAGCTCGATTTTCACCCACTTGATTGCCTGATAAGCACCTTGATGAAGAATTTAGATCTCAAGCTCTCTGACTTATAATTTATTTGTGGATATTAATCACCATTGTATATGGTTGTCTCTCTTCGTTTTCCTTCCCCTTTGATCTTTCCCAACAATTAGTTCTTTTTCTTATTCTATTAAGGTTTGGTGTAGGAAGGAGAAAGGTATCATGTGGTATTTTCGACAGTTAAGATTGCGATCCTTTTCAATAAAAAGAAAAAAATTGCAATCCTTTGGTGCAGTTGGCTAGAAACGAATACTAGAACTTTTAAGGAATAATATACACCAATGAATTTTCTTATGCGATAAATCTTTCGTCAGGGTAACACCCTGAAGGGGTAAGACTGCATACATCCCGCCCCTCACAGACCCTGCTTATGTGGGAGCCCTTGAGGCATTGGGTTCATTGTTGTTGCTGTTGTTGAATTTTTTATGCGATAAAGTGTCTTTTTAGGAGCTCTTTGGACTAAGAGATCTGTGAGCTTCCTAGACATATCATTGGCAGATTTGCTGAAAGATTGGAGACCTTTATGTTATTAGCTTTTGGGTTTTTATTAGATTATTAAGGATATCTTGTCTTTAGGTTTTTGTAAATTCCTTTTCTCTTAATAATATTCATTTATCGATCAAAAAAGAAGTCAACAGTGGCCCACGTTAGAACGTCACCGGTCTTGTTGCTCCCCTTCCGAAAGTAAAATGTTTTAGGTTGTTTCTTTCTCAACAAATCATCCCCTTTTAATACTGTTGATGACCCATAAGGAGGTACCACTCAACAAGTTGAAAAGTCCAGATGAAATTGCGACAATGAAGATAGTATTATTCGAATGTCAATTAGTCTCAAGAATCTCAACAGAACTTATATGTCAGCTTCCCTCGGGAGCGTGAACAAATCAAACGTTCGATTAACTACTCCGGTTCAAAATTGATTATGCCTCTTTCGTGTTCATTTTGGGGGCTCAATAGCTTATCCAACCGAGTTTGAAGATGGGGTGCTCAACACATTAATGTTTTCTAACGATTAGATAAGGGTTTGTTAAGGGTTCTTTAAAAGCCCATTCAGGGCTCGTTAAGATTTCTTTAATGGCTCTGTATTATCTCATAGTTGATTGATGATGGCTAGATATATAGTACCTCAAATAGCTTAGTCTATAGCGAACTTGACTTGTCAACAAGCTGGGTGCAATAGTGAGCTTTATTCAATAAGAAGCTCGATTTGGTTTCGTTAAACTAATGTGCTGAGCTGGTCAAAGTATAATATCTTATCAAATCGAGTTCAAACAACAGTTGAGAAGCTCAATAAAAACTCAGTTCAAACTCAAGCTTGTTAAGTGTTATCAAATTCGATCTTCAACTAGTCAATGCTCGACTTGGATCAACTCAAACTCAAACTTGTTAACGCTTATCGAATTTGGGTTGAAACTAAGGAATGCTCGATTTAGCTCAACTCATTACATCCTTAAACTTTAAGTACCAACCCTCCAATCAAGCTCAAGGCCCACATTTCACATATATGCCCAGTCTTACTCGTACACAAAAAGATAGCTACTGAAACCCTTTTTGTGCAAGTATGTAGTGGGGAAGACATTTACTAAGACTCATGTTAAAATATAACACTACTCCTTAGCCTTCACCTCTCAACTTAGTAGGGAAGCCATGTGCTAGCGCAGGTCACCATGTACGTGCCATTAGACGCAGCCCTCGACATGGACCTTGACAACCACTGTTAAGTCATGGCTCATATAATGTCATGCACATGACATGGATATTGCAAAATTTTTAAGATTCGCCCAACATCTACCCTCAAAAAATTACTATTAGACTTTCTGTGTGGAGTTTTATTTTACATACTATAACAAGCTATATCCATGACGCGGGCTTGTTTTGGTACCTAGCTCATATAAGAGTATGTATCAGGCACCTAGGATTTTCCATGTGGCTCTATAAATTCCTTTCTAGGATTTGTGCGCCAACATATAAGAAAAGAAGGATTCTCGTATATTCTTTGAAAAAATAATAAAAGATCTCTGCAACTAACTAGATTTAGGCATAATTGGCAGGATGTAAATCTTGTATCTTGTTTCTTCGTTTTCTTGTTGAATTTTTCACCTTTGTTGCTTCTTTTCCACTGAAAATAGAAAGACGAATCCTAATGCAGAGACAGAGCTGAAGCAAAAAATGAACACTCCACCACCTATTACCAAATTCTAGACTAGAAATTCACACTTTCAAACGTAATGGTTGTTATTGCCAAAGTAATGATGTAACTTATAAACAATAAGAGCCACAAAATTATCTTAAAAACTACGACCTCCTTTGACAATAATAATTTTGCCTTGGCAATAACATTACCCCAAAAATTAGTCATTACGGTCGCAAATTTCACTAGAAGTTCCATCAAAACTTCAAGTTTCCACCCCAATTTCCAATCCATACCTACTAATACTATCTTCAATACTGATACGAACATTCCCAATACCATTATCAACGAGGCCGATACTTATGCTCCCGGCTTTGCCACATCGTCAGCGATTGCAGGTCCTCACTGCCACATCAGCATGCTTACTCATCTTTTGCTTAGTATAAATAAGTAGAGGAGATTAGGGTTTGTTTATAACTGGATTGATTAAGTCTTTAGTTTTCTCTCTCCCTATCTTCTTCTCTAATTCTCCCCCCTTTGCCCTAAATTTACTATCTTACTAGTATATTTTACAATTACTTGTAGAGTTTATATTTATAGCAATACAATACAATACCTGGTGTTGAGATATGGGTTGGATTTGCTAGATCATAGCTGGATTGGTGCGAATTGGTATTAGATTGCATCAAACAATTCACTCATTTAATAACCAGAACAAACCCACAAAACCCCAATCATGAACAAGTTGAAAGGCACAACAAAGAGCAAAAAAAGAATGAAAAGAGAGCAATGAAAGAACCTGAGAGAGCGAAGAGCAAGAAAATGAGAGGAGAGAAAATGGAAGATGAAATGAGCGCCGTGAAGAAACATCACCATTCCAGTGCATCCCGAAACCAAGAATTCTACCCCCATTTCTTCTTCTTCTTCTTTACAACAATCTCTCTCTCTCTCTAAAATTTCGAATTTTAAGGGGACGATGAAGTGGTTATGCGTATCTTTGATAATATATTCCGTACTCATCGTGTCAGCCATTGCAACTGGAGGGGGTGACAACTGGATAAAGGAAAATAAAAAAGACAAAAATAAGGTAATATTTTATTTTTATTTAAATAAATTAAATTAAAATAGTTAAGAATAAAGAAGGATAAATAAGTTATCCTTATTTGATAATTGTGTAAATGAGTAAGAATAAAGAAAGTTATAGTTAAAATAAAGGATAAAGTTATCTAAATTTATTTTAAAAATTTTTTTACCTCCCTTTATCTTTAATTTGGGGGCTAAAAAAAGTGGAAGTCAAGAGGGGTAATGGAGGTAATAGGAGTTAAAAACTTACCTTGTATTATCCTTATTAAAACATTGTTGAATGGGGGTATGAATTTACCCCTTTGCCCTGACCCCTTTTTACTTCTCATTACTCTGTTGTTAAATAGGGGTTAGGGATGACAATATACACTTGAATTAATGTGATATTCGTCTAATCTAATTTATTTATCATGGATTTAAATGTAAAAATTGGGCTTTAATTTGATCTGAACTTGGATGTTGATAACTTGGTTTTTGATTCAAGTTAGATTTAGATGATATCAAACTCAACTCAAATCTATCCGCCAACTATATTTAGTATAGTATAAAATTTTGAAGTTACTAAAATTTTTTGTTCTTTAGTATGTCAAATTAGGTTCTAACATTCTTTTTAGCGTGTCAATATTTTGGAGCTTGTTCTAATAATATACTATTCTTTGTAAAAATTATAATGTAACAAATCTATGTATAAAAGATTTTTAGTTAAAAGATTTTTGAATTGTGGCTATTATTATATTATTTTTATTTTTATTTTTGATGCAGTGCATAAGTGAAAAATTGGAAAACATTAAGGAGTCAATAGTCTTTTCTTTAATTTTATTAGCATTAATAAAATAAAGAGAAAAATAAACTCAATTATCACAACCTGAAAAGAGAGAACTCTCTAAATAGAGGCTAAACATTTGAAATATTGGTTAATGAAAACCCTAGATTTCCTCTAGTATGTACAAATGAGCTATTTAAATAAGAATCAAATTCTAAAAGATAATTCAAAATTTAAATAAAGCTAAAATTCTAATTAAACTCAAATTCTATCCATCAGCAGTGTCCTGAATCTGCCAACTCTGTACCGCCAAGGTTGCCCGTATCTCTCTTCCTCGTTAGCTACTAGCCCCGCCAAGACCAATTCCTCACGGCTACCACCCCGCCATGAAACCCGCCAATCTCGAACGTGAGGCTGCACCATCGTATAGCCTATCCCGCCAAGCCTCCTGCCATGGTGACGCCGTCCAGCATGTGTTGACCCACCAATAGTGGGATGGCGGCTATCAATTTAATTATTATATATATCAAATGGAAAAAAGAAAAAGAATACAACGATTTTTTCAAATATCGAATTGTATAGTATTGTTATTAAATTATTATTGTTATAATATTAATATTAGATTGAAATATTATAATCTGTTTTTTGATTAAATGAATTATGGATTTAACTCGGATATCCGTTTCACTCGATAGATTTGTATTTGGATTAAATTTTTATGTAATAAAAGGATCTTTTCTGAATTTAGGTTGGCCCAGATCTTTTTCTAAGTTGCATTTGGATAAAAAAAAAATCTTATCCAAACTTGACCCGTTGCCATCCTAGCTTGCATTTGAAATTTCTTGTTTTAGGTTTAATAAGTTGTTGTTTATTTAGTAAGATATAAAGAAAATCGGTATTTATCTTCTTATTTGGTTACTAAAAAATTGACATAATAAAGTGAAAATTCGTGGAAAGTTTCAATTCTCGTGTTATACAAGTGGTTATTTAGTGAACAGTAGACATTAGAATTGAATTCTAAAAAATATAACTTTCGATACAAATTTAATTTATGTGTTAACCAAACAAGGGTTGAGTTATTTATTTGGTTAGCTTCTAATATTTCTAAATTTATTTTAAATTATATTTTTTCTTTATTTAAAATAATCTGAAATATTTATAAAATTTTCAAATTATCTCTTATTCTTGTCTTTGTTTAAAATAGTCTTTACTATTTATAAATTTATTCAAATTCATCCAACGTCTTTTTTTGTCATTTAAAATAGTCCTCTCTATTTTATTTAAAAAGAAAATGCCTAATTTACACCGAATTAGGGAAATTTTATAAATAAATAAAACATGAAGGATAATTTTTTAAGAAAAAAAAAATTATAAAGAACTAGTTTGAACAAATTTATCCCTAATATGACTTGGTCTAGTAATGATGATTACTGGGGCACAAACATCCCTAATAAAGAGGGTGAAAAATCTTCATCTCCAGAATCTCGCTCATGTATGCAAGACTTCGAGGGCTATCCACAGTCAGGATAATTCATTGTGGAATAAATGGATCCATAGTAATTATTTGATGTACCATTCAATTTGGGGATGTTACATAACAAAGGAGGTTTTATCCCAAAATCTATTGACAATGGGTGAAGTAACTCCTTAGGTATATAAAGTGGTATCATTCATCTTTATTCACAAATGTGGGATTCACTTCTTTTTGTTCAATATTTTAACTTGTATAAGGGGATCACAAGTCAAACATTTTGACTTGTGGAAGTGGAAGTAAGCCTCGAAAGTAGGATATTACATATAATACAACGGTTTCGTCATATGGTTGTTGTTGCATCTTTTCAAGTTGAGATGGATAGAAGAACATTTCTTTTCTATATGAGGCCCTTTGCGACAAGAATTCTATTATGTGTATTATGTTTGTGTCAAGAGGACAATGTGAATCACCTGTTTTCGGGTCTCGAGACTGATTTGGGATGGTTTGAGGAAATGGGTAGATTTGCCTTCATCATCTGTGCATCATGGATTGGTTAGGAGTTGTAGAGATAGGTAGAAATATTCTAAGCCTCAAAAACAAATATTTGTGACAATAATTTGCACAATTTCAAACTACAAGAACAACAAGATGATCAAGGATGTCTCTCGTAATGTGAATAGTCTTACTGGCCTAGGTCTATTTAAAGTTATACATAGGCACCTTACTCCGTGCAAAATAGTATTCGATATTTTTTAGGAGAACATAATTTTCTATCCTTTTAAAACATCATTCTTTTATTTTTAATTTTGTTATTTATAATCAAAAGGATTACTTTTACATATTCTTCAAACTTATAATAAAAATGAAGTCAATGCTACATTGTCTTATTTTTTTAAACGGAAAGTGGAGCCACCAGCAACTGACAATGATGTCTGGCAAGTAGCAACCCCCATTATTATTTGTAAGGAATAATGCTGAGACTCATACAAAAATTATTATTATTAAAATAATAATATACAATAAAAGTTATAAAATTACCTTAAAAATTATAATCTTACTTTAACTATAACAACAATTTTATCTTAACAATAACATTACCTATAATATTTCGTATTAAAAGTATTCTTAATAAATGTGACATCAAATCCACACTTATATATGGATAGCTTGTCATCATACCAACACCACCAACATCAACGTTGATATCCTAACTTTTGGGTTTTGAAAAATTAAAAACAGGTTTTAGTAATGAATTTATTTTATTTTTATTTTTTTACTTATTTGAGTGGAAATTGAAAAATGAAACTAAAACTTAAAAAAAAAAAATGTTCAAAATTTAGTTTTAGTTCGTCGAAAAACAAAAATTACGAATAAAAACCTATATTACACAAGTCCCAAAGAAAATGAAAAAGAAAGAAAACTCAAAATTGATTTAATATCATTTCCTCAAAATCAATAGACTTTTGATGGAATAAAATCATCAAAATACATGCTGAATGAAGAAGAGCATGAACAAGATTCACTTGCAAGAGGGGATTTTTGGTCAAGAGACACACAGAAATGCAGATCCCCATCAAGAATATACCTTTTATCACATTTCAGTTAGATTCAATTACACTTAAACTCCTCAATTACGCTTCCCGACATGCTAGTCATCCAATAGGGTGCAGAGAAGCAGATCTTGCACAAACCCGGCTCTTCCCACTGCTTGTCTTATCCTTTTCTCTCTTTCCTCGCGACTTAGCGACGAATCAAAGCTGTAAAAAGGGAAGCAAAGCATTAGACGAGTAACGCATAGTTAATAAACCAATGGGGTCCTCATGGTCACAAAGGGTGCAAGTTGTGGTCGAGTATAAAATTATTCATAAGTCTATAGCCGTTAGCTTAAACTTTTGGCATAGCTTTATGCAGTCTGTTTTGAAACATTTTAAAGAAGAACGAATCATTTACATACAGAGAGTTAAGGAACTAGTAATCCAAGTAACATAGTTTGGGGAATGGTATGTCCAAAAAAGTCCTATTGTGTACCTAGTAGACTAAAATTTCATAGTTCTTGGAAAAGCAACTTACTAAAGTATGACCTTTTGCAGCGCAATTATTTTCTGCCGCATAATTGAGTACATAAATTGAACATATATAATATTTTTCAATGGAAATATAAGCCGGTATAAGATCAAGAAGACCTATCTCAGAAGAAAATCCTGAATTCGAGCTTTAAGGCTTAGCTAATTTACTAACAAACAAATACGCTTCCAAACGAGCTGAGTTCGCGTATATCTCAAACCTGCTTCATTCATTGGGATATGTGTACATCATGGAAAAAACATATAAAAACACGATGAAAGTTCAAAGAGTTACCTCGATTTCCATGTATGTGCTGATGAAACATTCTTCAGAGAAGAATCATTCAAGCTCGACGTCACAGATTTCGAAATATCATCCATTTCAGATCCAGTGAAGTTCAACGCAAGTGATGACAAGAACGGATCAGTAACGGTGTTGGACGCGTTTGTATTACTAGAACGAAGCCCGCTGCCTCCGAGAAGTACTTGCAAATGCGCTTCTCGAAGGTCTCGATTGAGTACCGACAGCGCTTGGCTCGTGGGAAGGGCAACTCTCCGTAATCTACGACGTCGCTGCATGTAACTTTCAGTCAAGGAGAACTTGAAGGCTCGTTTGATTCAATAGAAAACATTTTCCTTAAGAAAAATTTTAAATTAAACATTTTTTCCCCTCAAAATTTGTTCTTTATCTATTTAAACAAAATGATTCCATTTTATGAATTTGTACGAGATTCACGCTTAGTCAAGTTGGGTTGAAGTGAAGCATAGACTATGATAGAAAACGTTTTCTCCTCTTTGAAGAAATACGTTTTTCCTTTCCTTGAGGGGAAGTCAATTTCTCCTCAATGAGAAAATACTTTTCATATTTATGGTTGTTGCATTAAAGGTATGCAAAGAACTAATAGAATTAAGATAGAAAATATTTTCTGTCAAAACAAAGAAGGATTAAATGTTTATGCAGAAGAAGAATTGCGAGCGTATTGAACAAAATACGTAAAGGAACAACTACAGAAACAGGGTGTCCCGAAGGATATCTTGAATAGATGCGCGTGCTGCAATGTGATATGACTTAGCATATCCCGGGCGACTTTGATGGAACAAATTGGACAAATCTGAGACGAAAAACGAGCATACGAACATAAGCCTCATGTTATGGAGAATTGGCAACAATACTTAGAAAAAAAAAAAAAAAACAACATTCCCAGTGCCCCAAGGGCTCCCGGCTAAGCAGGGTCTAAGGGGTGGATGTACGCAGCCTTCCTGGAAGGCTATTTCCAAGAACCCCCAACCTGAGGGATGCAACACAAGGACTTCCCAGGAGGTCACCCATCTTAGTACTACCCTCGCCTAAGCACACTTAACTTCGGAGTTCTAATAGGATCCGGTGTTTGTGTGTTGGTACCCTCTTAGGTGGCAACAATACTTAGAAATGAAAGTAAAAAATAAAAAAAATAAATTCTGCATTAGTCACAAACAACAACAACAACAGTCCCAGTGCCTCAAGGGCTCCTGCATAAGCGGGGTCTGGAGTGGTAGATATACGCAGCCTTCCCACTTTAGGGTGAAGGGGGGCTGTTTCCGAGGACCCCCAACCTGAGAAGCTTGTCGTCATGGGAGCATGGAAGCCTGGGCCCACAGTAGTCACACAGATGTTAGCGAATTAACCAAAGCGGAAAGATTAAGATGCTTACGAATTAATTAGGTACCACATGATTCAAGAGGAGGTTAGATGAAAAAAATTGGGCATAATTTGATCGAAGCCAGAAATAAAGGCATAAATTTTCACTATCTCATAGTTTGAAATTTTTTTTTAATGATTCAAAACATAGTTTTCAGTTTCAAAACCAAGTACTCTCAAACGAAGAGCTCGTATTAATGTGTATTGATGTGTAGCAAGTACTCTCAAACGAAGAGCTCGTATTAAAGCGTTTTTCGACCAACCCAAACTGGTGCAACTGTAATTTCTGGTAGTCTAATCACAACACCACCCTTGGTGAAGATCATGTTCTTCATCAACAAAATTGATTGTGGGTGTGTGTTAGGAATTTGAGCCCTTTAAAAAGGTCCATTAGGCCCTACTCAAGCCAACAAAAACCACACGAGTCTCAAAAATAAAGTCAGCTGACAAGAGTATGAAGCATTGCAGGGAAACTTGGCTCCATAAACTCTTCGAAACATTTTGATAATGAAACCGCGTGGGACATTAAGGAGCAAACACTATTAAGTTTATGTGTTAAGTCTGGTTTTAATAGGTCTTGTTTACAAAGTAAAAAGGAGCAATCCACTGAGAAACCTGAATGGTGCATATGGTTACGCTGTACACAATACTACGTATATATAGGGGGAACGCTAAAAAAAAAAAAAAAACCCTGATGAGTCTACTGCCCTCGGCTAGCATCACAGACTTCCATTTCTAAACTGAAACATAAATTCGATATACAACACAACAGCAACGACAACAAACTAAATTGACATCCAGACTCATGTTTGAGCTTCGTCATTGCAACAAACATTCTCAAGAATATGTAATGAAACTAATCCATTCTTCACCTCCCAAATCCAGAGCCAAAAATTTATCTAATCAAATCCAAATTTTAGAAAAAATTTAGCTTCTCACTTTTCTTTATCATAGGCCATACACAAATTTCTTTCACCTAGCCTCCTTCACAACTTCCTCTTCAAAAACGCAAATTAGGGCGTAGGAAAAATGTAGACAGATGAACGGAAGTACCTTAAAAAAGGCATTATGTTCGAAAAAAAACGAACAAGGCATAATTTAAACAATATATATAAGATACACAACATGTCCCAAATAAGGAACAACGTCGACAATACATTTAAAAAGAAAACACGTTTTGAAGCTTCAAGTTGCCGTTTCTTTCAAAACACGATGCCTTTTTCATGTATACACTAAATATTATATCCTTCTTATTACTTTCCCCGACATAATGCATTTTAAGGCAAATTTTTGCCCTAGAAAATCCATCTAGGGATGAAACTATCGTCCCAACATGAAATCTCAAAGCCGGTAGGTGAAAGATTACGAATGATTTTCAACTCTAATATGCCCGTCAAATAAATCCATGTCCAAAAATTAACTGTTCTAAAAGTTTAAGAATAATTTTATATCCTAGCATTATCATCCCCACCTAAAAAAAAACAGAAAAATCCAAGGAGTTACCAAACGTTGACCTGAACCCAACAAATATTGAAACTCAGTTGCACATTACCAAAACTAGAAAGACTTAATATCATTATCAGATTAACACAAAAGATGTATCAATTACAGAAAGAAAAATCTAACCGTAGATTTAGACTCGCAAGCATGTTCATCTTCAAGATGAGCACAGAGCGAGGCGAAATCGAAATCTTCATAGCAATACGGGCATGGTATATCATGTCTGGTCTCCTCCTCCACCTCCATATCTTCTATATTCAACCGATCTAATCACACCCACAAAAGCCCACAAAAAATCATTAGCAAATTCGGAATAAAATCTAATCTAAGAGCAATTTAATGAAAATTTACTACTCTTATTCATTACGAGTCGCATCATTGTTTGTTTGTCTTGTCAATAACAACACGCGTTTGAACACCTATAGAATTATTTCAAAAAATTTAAGCTTATAGCTCAAGGTCCAGAAATAATTTTATAATCTCCAACATATCCCAGTTAACAAAATTGTAATGTAATAAATATATTAGAAAACCAACTATCTCAAAAGTCTAAACAGATAATTAGAGACCCATAAATCATTTTATATTTTAACAAAGATTATGAGAAGAAACAAACCCAGTTGAGAGGCGGTGATGGGAAGGTGGTGGTGATAGAGGTTGAACTGGCGTTTGGCGGCGGCAAGGCGGGAAACCCAGTAATCCGAGTCCATTTTTGATCTCTCCCTCCTTCTATTTTACCAAAAATGAAAGTTGAAAATGGGTTCCTTTGGATTTGTGTGGGGGCAACACAGAGATGGAAAAGAAATCTGAGGAGAAAGAAATGTCAATTGGAGGGGGTCTGATCGATGAATTTAGATGTGAAATTTGCTTTTTTTGGGGAGACGGGGAGTGATTAATTGAGTAATTAATTGGGGTTGGGGGGAAGGTTGACTAGTTCTTTTGCAGGTGAAAATGGTGCTGCATATTTGATTGCTTACATTCTACGAGGAAGGAGAGAGAGAGAGAGAGAGAAAATGAGTGGATATAAGGTTACTGTGTGCGCGTTCATTATCAACCATTCCATTTTTAGTGTTAGGCACGACTTTTTCTAACATGTACAAAAAGAAACACATTTAGCACCTTATTCTTTGTTTGATAACAGAATAAAAAAAGGTAAAGAGGGATAAATAAGAATAAAAATAAAAATAGATAAAGAGGAGTAAAGAAGGAGGAAGGTAAGGTAATATTCTACCCTTATTTGGATAGGTCAAATTAAGAGGGGCAAGGGTAAATGAGTTATCCTTGTTTGACAATTGGGTAAAGGGATAAGGATAAAGAGAATTATAGTTAAAATAAGGGTAAAAATGTCAAATTTTTTTAAAAATTACCCTTACCTCCCTTGACCCTCCAATTTGGGGGTTAAAGAAATTGGGGGTAAAGAGGGGTAATGGGGGGTAAAAAATTACCTCCCATTACCCCCCTTTACCCCTCGAAGAATTTTGTTAAACAGGGGTAAAAATTTACCTCCCTTTACCCCTACCCCCTTTTATCCCCCTTTACCCCGTTGCCAAACAGGAGGTTAAGGGTTCCCGCCTACGCAGAGTCTAGAGGACAGATGTATGTAGTCTTTTTTTCTTTAGGATGTTAACCTGAAGAGAGACTGTTTCCCAGTGCCCTCACCCTGAGGGTGAGGACTTTCCAGGAAGTCACCCATCTTGATACTACTCTCGTCCAAGCACGTTTAACTTTGGAGTTTTAATGGGATCCGGTGACGGCTTGTTGGTACCCTTTTTGGTACTTTTTCTAACATGTATCTATCTATTAAATGTGTGGAGTATTTGTTACAAGTTAATCATATCGTTTAAGTTATTTATTCGGTAATAATTTAAAATTTGAGTGTAAATTTGATAACTATTACCACCCATTTAAAATTGGTTAACTGAAGTTTCGATTTTGGTTAATTGGGCAATTACTTATTGAAAAAGAGATTTAAGTTTTTTTTTTTATGAACTTGAACTCTAAATCTTTCCTAGTTAGAAATATTATTTACTTGTTTAGAAATTCATCGATATACGCATTTTTTCACTTACAAAAAATTATTACTTTTATACTTTGAGGTTTGATTATTTATCATTTAGGTATAATTAATTTGTTAGTTATGAACAAAATAAAAATATAAGGATAAAGTTAAGAAAATTAAATCCGCCACCCTTTACACCAAAAGTAAAGCACTTGACTACTGTGCTATAATAGTCTTAAATAATATATTTTGATTTTTTTGATTAACCGTTTAAGTCAAACCCACAAACCTAAATCGTCCAAATTATTATTATTTTTTTTTGGTAAGTTAATCGTCCAAATTAACCAAGTATTTTCTCGGTTTGGTAACTGAACCGGCTTTTCAAATACAATAACCGAAATTTTCGATTCATTTTTCTTGGTTTTGGTTCATTTTTTTGGTTTCGATTTTTCATGAACACCCCTAATTAAGGTTATTTTTGCTTAATTTATTTCAAAATATGGTTATTATAGAGTACTTTTGTCATTTTATTGTGGTATTAATAAAACTGCAGCTAGTATGCCAGATTTGTCGACTAAAAATGACATTATCATGTTAGAGATGGACTTTTTTATTAATGCAATAAAAACTTGAGGGTCTTTTTATTAATATGACAACAACTTATGGACCTTTTCAATAATTCAAAAAGGTCAGAGTCCTTTTTATTATTTTTAAAAATGTCAGAGTACTAAAATGTAAATAATCTCCTAATTAAATGCATATATTTTATATTCTTTTATGATAATAATAAAGAATGTAAATATACTTTTATAAAATATGTATAGTATTTCTCAATTAAAATACATAATACTAATTACAGGGTACAATCTTCCATAAAAATAAATTAATTTAATAATGAAAATAAATAATAAATAGCACATATTAAACAAATCATTAGACATTTAGGCTGACTCGCGTTCCATTTGGGTTTAAATTATTACTATTTTTAATTTGTAATTTATTTATTATTTTAATTAATAAATATATTAAATTTTATTTTAAAACATATTTTATATTCTATCAAATATTTATCTATCTTTTTTTTATCAGAAAAAAAAAAAGATAGATAAAATTTGATAGAATATAAAATATGTTATTCATATGAAGTTATTTCTCAAAAATATAAATTCCAATTTTTATAATCTTAATATTCTTAATTATTTTTCTACTTGTATGTGTTTTCATCTTTTATCCTAAAATAATTAAAATAATATTAATTATTAAAATAATAAAAAAATATAAAAAAGAGGTTAAAAAAATGAGGCTTGGATTGGAGGAGAGAAGCCCCATTTTTTATTATGTGACAAAAATGGGGCTTGGATTGGGGATAGACTTAGACGATATTGTTTAGTTGCTACATGAATTGAATTACTATAAAAAGTAACATTTTTTAGAAATTTAATTTTTCTTTGTTAATTGTTTAGGAAGTAGGTGCAAATATTTTGTTTGTCTGGATGAGAAATATAACTTCTTTGTAAATATTAGTTAAAAATAAAAGAATTAGAACTTACTTATGGGAATTAGATAAGATACATCTTACGTTTTGAAAGAAGTGAAAATTGATAAGTATTTTTTTATTTTTCACATTTTGTCAACTTCTTGCCAACCAAACAAGCGTCTAGATCACTACTTTCTATGAATATTTACTTCTCACGTTTACTTTATGCGAATCAGACAGGGCGTATATAGTTTTTGTTTTTTAACATAAGAAATAATTAATATAGTTTATGATATTTCTTTTGGACACATCTTAGAAAAATTATTTACAATTTAAGGCTTTTTTTATCATTTGTTGTTGTTTATGATTTTTGTTTTTAATGCACAAGAAATCAAGTTTCAAAAGAATTATTTTTATTTTCAGTTTTTATCCATACAGGAAAGTTTTAAAGTTTGTTTCAAAATTAGCCTATTTAAAGTTTTTATTCTTAAAAAAATTTAGAACTAGATTTGAAAACAATATTTATAATTTTTTGGTTTTTTTTAAATTTTCCTCACTTAAGAAAAAACTAAAACATAAAACTAGAAATTAAAAAGAATTATTTTTAAAATATAATTTTTGATTTTTTAAAAACTAAACAGCAAATACCAAAAGTCCTTTTTGCTTCACATGTTACATTTTTTGAAAAATAAACTTTCATTATCAAGTTAATTTATACTTTCATATATTCTGCGGGTTTATGAAAAAAGGCCTTTGTAGCCGTATTCCTCCAAATTAGACCGGTGAAACGAATTTGTTATTTTGGTGGATGCAGGCTTATTTTAGAGCTAATTACGTAAAATTTGGATCTCTTATTGGATATAGATTTTCCATTTTGTATTTATTGCAAGTGTTTTGCACAACATTTACCCAAACGTGAATTTTATATTATGTTTATTTTTTTTACTTTATAGTCAAAATTGAATTTAATAAAATAAAAAAGAACTTTACAAACATGTTTTATGATAGAAGGGGTGTAATATAAGATTTTCACAAATAATTAATCTTATATTTTTATTTTCACCACTTTGGTCACATTTAAAATTTTTTTCTTTGGATTTATAATTCTATTCTTTTAGACTGGACAAAATATAGTATAGATTATTTTATTTATATATATATATATTTTTTGTCAACTAGAGCATCCACCGGCCAAAATATAGTATAGCTTAAAGTAACATTTCCAGCTCCTTAAGGGCTCCCACCTAAGCAGGGTTTGGAGGAGTAGATGTACGCAGCCTTTCCCCTTTAGGGTGAGACTGTTTTCGAGAACTCCAACCTGAGGAGTGCAACAGGAGGACTTCCCAAGAGGTCACCCATCTTGGTACTACTCTCGCCCAAATACGCTTAACCTCGGAGTTCTAATGGGATCCGTACCCTCTTAGTTTGTACATGTAATATTAGCACGGATGAAATGACTCGTGTGCATTTAGATGCAACATGAACTGGCTGAAATAGTGTAATAAAACAAATCATTGGAATGTACAAAACGGCTTGAAATCTATTTTATCATTCGATATTATGTTTCAATTTACTATACAGAATTTGTTAAAGTTAGTGCTCAAAAAAAATTTGTTAATATTGCTCTTTTGAAAATGATCATATTATAAGTTCGCTTTTATCGCATATAGTTATTTATGTTTGGGAATATATAAATCTATATGCACATTATAACATGAATGACTCATTTATTAGCAATAATATAATATAAATTAAATTATTCAATATGTGTATAAGCTGACTTGGACAACTCCATCATTATAAAAGAGCCCACCACTTAAAACTTATTTCTAGCCTCTAAAATCTTGATAGCAGCCTTTATAGTTGGTTCTAATCTTATTACACTCCTTGCTAACGAGGAGCCCGTTAACAGGTAAATCTCAACCCATGCAACGACGCACATATTACAGGAGCCAGTTAAGTCAGAGATTCCTCGTGGAAAGGTTCGAAGAGAGAATCGAACTGTAAACATTTGGCCTAAAGCAATACTCTACTCCTTACCTGCTTCTACCAGTGAGGCAATCCACCCCTAAAAGAAGAGAATCTGTTATGTTACATGAAAATAAAAGGAAAGAAAAAACAAATTATGAATCCCTTCGTTCAGGCAAGTTTTTCATAGCATTTAGCTGTCATGACTAATTAGGTTTGTAAAGGCAAATGACTATGTGGCTTTTCATACAGATGTTTGCAAACATTAGCCTCAAAAAGATCAAACCGCAACGAAGAGGGAAACACAAGTACATCAAAAAAGCATATGTCGTTTCGACATTCGAGCATTTTGCAATCGACATAATCCTATTATGTTATCGACCATAATTATTCCTACTGTAGCCTTCCGTAACACCTCGTCTATGAATCTCATCGATAGCACTACATGACACGACACGTCTCACGAAGGACCTGCAGATATTTGAATAAGCTTTTATTAGACCTTTCCGCTTCCTCAAAACAAGCTTATACTCACTGCAGGAAGCCAAACCACCCTTATTGGTAGGTTCATCATTTGTGTATTGCACATTATTAGGCAAATACCCAAGAATCAAGTTCGATTTAGAAGCAAAATAACAGGCTTGAAAGAAATTGAGAAGGAAAAAGAGAAAGATGAAAGGATAATACATAAATTTACGTGGAAACCCTTCAAATTGAAATGAAAACCATGAGCAGAGAAAGAGATCGACTTAAATATGAAGTAGATGGCACAGACAAGAGCTACTCAAAAGCTATATGAAGACCCCAGAACCCTAATTTCCTAACGGGTTTGCTAGACTAAGGCTGGGAAATAACTGGTCCATACCATTCGTGCAGGCTTAAAAAAAACATAGAATATAATTTGACATCTCAAAGGGAGTTGGTATTAATGTTCAAAAAAAAAAAAAAAAAAAAAGGAGATGGTATTGCCAGGGTAAAAATTGTTGATGCCGAAGCAATGATGTGACTTATAAACAAGGAGAGCCACAAAACCACCTTGAAAACAAACGATCTTGCTCTGGCAATAACAATTTTACCCTGACAATAACATTACCCCATCTCAAATCCCATATCGTATCTATATTTGCTTTTGTGGAAAAGTGAACAACAACAAACCAGTGCCTCATTATGGAAAAGTGAACAAAATTCTAAAAAAGCATACAAATACTTTGGTACATTTCAGACATCTGAAAATGCACATTCACATAACATAAACAATTAAAGGGTAACAATGACATGGCTCAATGCAGTTCTTATCTGATGACTTACAGGAAAAAAAAAAAATATGAAGCAAATGTCAGAAATACCCGGGTGCCCAAAAGTCTAAACGCGTCAAAACTAGCCTAGGTTGCAAGTTTAACGACGAAAGGGAGAGAAAAGCTCGGGCTTCTCTGGGTTGCGTCAACAGCATAGCATAGTGCGTGTGTACACTAAACTGTGTCCGAGCCATCTGAAATTCATCATACATCGTCATTGCAATCTGAATGTATAGATGCATGCATTAGTATTATTCTAAGACCGATTTTCATGAAACAATCAATAGAAGAAATTTAAAGAGAATACACATGTTCAAGTCAAGTAGTAAACATATGAATCTCTGAACCCCTCATGACAATAGCTCACATAATGACATGTAGCGGACTCTTATCTTATGTAAGAGAAACATTTTCAAGAATCCCAAGAACACCAGAATTATGTCCTTTATCTGAGAGGCACTTTGCAATTATGTTAAAACACATAAGAATAATTTTTTGAACTGACATTCAAAATGCTATTTCGAACTGCCAAATGCTAAGGGAAAGTCCAATTTGCCAAATGCATGCTATTACAAAATGCTCCCAGGATGAACACCAAACACCCAAAAAAAACTGAGGATGGCATTTTGAGCGGCTAAAACACTAATGCTACCCAATTCTAAACGCAAAAATTATCAATTTATTCTAAAAAGATCGAAAAAAAGGCCGTCCACAAGTCAAAGCTGTGTAATCAATATTCAGAATTCCTTAGCTGTTTGTTAGAAGAAGCAAAGAAGACGTTTGCTTTTTCAGAATTGAACTACTCTAGCAAACGATAACTCACAAACTAGATCGATGTTGTTTCTTTTTCGATGGCTTGATCTTCATCTACTCTCGTTTTTCCCTACAAAATAAAACGCGGGTATGCCTCTTTTAGACAAAGGAAGAACGAGAGAGAAGCTAATCACAACTGAAAATTTTCCTTTTGAATAAAAGGCACCCCCCTACAATGTAGAAATACCCTCAACTCGCACAGGGAATGATTGTGGCCAACGAGTGAGTTACATCTATTTGGACTTTAAAATCTCAAGCATTATACAAGGCACAGTTCCAGCTTAAGAATAAATCCAACCTAAATGCACAATGGGACAAAGACCTTTAAGATGTTAGCAAACCTAGGGCAGAAGACACCTGATACTAGCTATTATATACAGATAGATTTTCAAAAAGACTACACAAGATTGGGCTACATAACAGGATAGAAAATAACTCTTGGATATTGACTATGCGTGGAATATCCAGTCTAGGGGAGTAAACGAGCTGATTCGAGCCAACCACCCCCTTGTTCGAACCTAATCTCGAGTTTCAGCTGAGCTATTATTAAGCTTTTAAACCTTAATTCTAGCTCGGTTCGATAAATTTTAGTGCGTTCAATACTTGGTTCGACTCGTTAGCCTAATTGAGCCTAGCCAAGCTTGTTATCAAGCCGAATCGAGCTCATAAATGAGTCGGGCTTGCTATCGAGTTGAGCTCTCCAAATTACTATCAAGCCACTGTTGAACCATTTTCAAGCTAATGCCAACTCTTAACAAGCTCTTATTGCGTTATTAACGAGCTTTTATCAAACCTTTAATGAGCTCTCATCAAGCTGTCTGTGAATGTTAACGAGCCAAGCACCACCCTGTTTGAACTTGGCTCGTTAAGCTTATTGAGCCTGGGAGGCGTAATCGATTTCAAACATGACTAGTTCATTGAATATTTGTTTCGTTTACATCTCTAGTCTAGTCAGCTTATCAGTCCCTAAGGGTTGATTATAAAGATACTCCACTCCATTATTATCCCATATGTTGAGGATAATACTGGGGCCTATCTCACCTTTTATGAGATATGTGGTAGTGGGGAGTTATTTTGGTGAGTCTATAAATAACTCACCTCCATCAGAACTCTTGCTGAAAAAGACAGAACAAATCCTTAGTCGTCCCTGAAGCAAAAGCTCTCATTAGAGTACCATCCATGTCTCTGGGCTTGAGATGTAAAATTGAGAGCACCCTGCTAGCTCTCTCGATATCCATTCATGATTATAACGGAGGTCAATCGAGTAGTAGAATGAGGTCATATGAAGGCTCATAAGACAAGTTTAAAATCCTATTGATCAATTGAGGTATCCTACACTTTGTGCTTGTACCTATATTTTCCTTAACAATATGCATTTAGACCACCAAACAGTTACTATCTACCCATCGTTGGAAATTCCACTCTTATCCATATGTAAGATGGACATTTATGCTTCCGCATTCCGAAAACAAAATGAACTCTCATCCCCCCATACTAATTACAGCTTCATGCATCCATCACCTACTTCAACCAACACCTTCTCTTTAACAAGTTACAGAACTCCGCATTGATGCAGCTTCATCTTCGTCATGATCTAAATGGGTACCCATAGTGGGTTAATTCCAATGAGACTTTGATCTAGTGGCAAAACATTATTAAGCTTGAGACTCTCGAACAAGAGGTCCTATGTTCAAATCTTCCATCCACACATACCTTTAAAAATTCTTACTAGAAAAACAAATTGCTTATTGATTTCTTGGTCCTATATCCTTTGATATCACAGACACGGTTTTAGGATCTTTCATTCCTTTGTCCATATTGGAAGACTAATGCACGCCCAATTCAATATATTTCCACATGCAAACATCATGAAAGATTCGCCACATTGACACTACTCTAGACAATTGCTCACACTGAAATATTTAAAGACCTTTAATTATGCTGTATAAATATCTTATTGCGCACAGATATTAATCACAGAGTTCCGTAAAGTACAACCTAAGACAGATTCTTTCCTTTTTGAATTATACAAGACGCCTAATTATCTTAAAGCTTACAGTTTCGTCCATTATAATTGCAACCATAATATATCTGCCAAGGCTGTTCAAGACCCAAAGCCCCCAACTTGTTAAAGGGCCCTTTTGAGCATTAGTTATGTTATCAGTTTGTTTATATCACCATTCATACTAGGAGAATTGCCCACCTATATTTGATGCATTATAATGAAAATATGTACATATATAACATATACAGGACTTATATATTAGCTACTAAAATAATATAAAGATGAATTGCTCGAGATATGCTTAAGCTAGTTTATAGTTTTTGGACATCCCAAACACATGGGTTACCAATCAAACTTGCATTAGGCTCCTAAAATCTCAAGACCTGCCCTTATATCTGCATATTCTCAGGTCTACAACTACAGAGAAGAAATAACCTACTAGTCAATCAAACTTATCACAACAACTCATTGAGGCCTTGAATTCTTCAAACAGCAAAGAAGACACACAGACATAATTCGAATTACAAATTCCCAGCATTGAAAATAAATCAGAAATTACCTTCAAGAGTCCAACCATAGCGATTAGCCGTCACGGACAGCATTGAAGTAAGCAAAGCAGAGGCGGTGGCCGTGTGATATGGAAGCAGCGATTCAACACAACAGCTCAACTCAACAGGGGACCTTCAATTCATAAATTAAACAAACGGGTTAGCAAATCATATCAATCTTTTATGTCAGACATTTACTATAAGTAATAAATCAGCCACTATTTTATTAGTTGATTATCTCATAAATTGAGATGTTATGAGATATTACCCCATATGTAATGGGTGGTTTTCACCCAGCGTAATAGGGAATTGGGATTAGAGGAGAATTGTATTTTGTGCCTATAAATAGTTTCCTCCTCTCTCCCCATTAAGAGTATAAAACTATTTATGAACTTTCACTCATCAGCTTAAACTTTGGAATAGTTGGTTTCCTGACATACGAGGCAAATTGAGGGAGCGACGTTTGCAATGGTTTGGGCATGTTAGGAGGAGACCGATAACCGGCCCAGCCAGGAGATACAAACAACTCTGAGCTACGCTGGGAAGGATAGAGAGAGGCAGGCCAAAGAGGAGATAGGTGAAGACAATCTAACACGACCTCAGCCACCTAAACTTATAGGAGGAGATGGCTTTAGATAGAGATCAATGGAGGGCTAGCATAAGGGTAGCCGATGTAGCGATGTAGAATAGGGGAGCATAGTTTGGCTAGCACTAGTACCCCTAGGCTTATATGTTTGCCTGTTTGATTTACTTGATACGTTTGGGAGCTGTTTTATTACTTATTGCCTATTGCTGCTTCTTGCTTCTTGCTTGCTCTGGGCCGTTGTTTTTATACTCTTGTACTCTTATGCTCTTATACTTTATGTTTATAGGCTGTTATACTTTTGTCATTCTCAGGTTGGGGTTCTCGGAAACAGCCTCCCTTTAGGGTAGCACTCTGAAGGGGTAAGGCTGCGTATACCCCCCACAAAACCCTGCATATGCGAGAGCCCTCAAGACATTGGGTCAGTTGTTGTTATTGGTTTCCTGACATGGTATTAGAGTCCTGTAGACGAGGGGGTCATGGGTTCGAATTCCATTAGCCTTTGCTCCAAATATTAATTTATTTCAAACATATGTGGACTTGTGCATTATCTATACTTCAAGTCCAATGAGCATCCACATGAGGTGGGGGTGTAAGAGTATAAAACCATTCACGAGCTTTCACTCATCAGCTTAAGCTTTTGGAAAGTTGGTTTCTTGACACTCCAATTAATAACTTATTCATCTCACTATCAGTAAACTCTCTCCTATTATAGGTTTCTCACTAGAGTCATCATCTCCAACGCTAGGATTTGTTGACATGAAAAACTAAAGTACTCTCGTGGCCCTCTTAGTTAATTCTACATAGTTCTCAAGGCGATCAACCGAAGACAGCAAGACAAATTCATGTCCGATTTCACAATCGAGATAGAGGACTTTGGTAGCCCTCTCCGACTCTAGGTTTTAGTGATGTGAAAAATTAGAGAACTCTGATAAACCCCTTAGTTAATTACCTCCCGAAGCCAATAACAGAAGTCTGGATCCAATTCCACAATCGAGGCATTTTGTAAACTTTCTATTCAAATTCACCTATATTTTCATACATTTACAGATTGGAGTAATCGTACCAAACATTCATAGTATTAATTGGATAAACATGAGATTCATATTGTTCGATTTTACCTGACAATGCGGGGAGGCGAGAGAGGGCTTTGCTTGGGGATGCGAAAAGGGGACGGCAGCGACGAGGATGGTTTTGATTTGGCGGCGGCGGAGAGCCCTGAGGCGGCGGGTCTGGCGGAACGGAGAGAGCGAGCTGCGGCGGCGCAAGCGGCGGCCATCTTTTGATTTGGGTTGGGACGCAAATGAAGAGGAGGGTTCTATTGGGGTTTTAGGAGTGGCCTAGGAGTGGCGCTGTTGGGAGTAAAAAGGAACAATCCAGCGCTTCAAGGGCTCCCGCCTACGCAGAGTCTGAAGGACGAATGTACTCAGCTTTCGTCCTTCAGGGTGTTAATTTGAAGAGAAGTTGTTTCCCAGCTCCCCCAACCTGAGGGTGAGGACTTTCCAGGAGGTCATCTATCCTGGTACTACTCCCGCCCAAGCACGCTTAACTTCGGAGTTCTAATGGGATCCAGTGACGCCCTCTTTGGTTGTTGATGCCCGCCTTCGCTGTTGGGAGTAGACATCGTAATTGTATATAACTTGTTAGCTATTCAACTCGATTTATTTACGATAAATTTAGATGTAAAAAATAACATTTTGAATAAACATAGTAGTAGTACAAGATGATCTTGTTTGGTTATCGAAAAAATTGAATTTTTACAGGAAGTTATACTTTTTAGGAATTCACTTCCCTTATTAACTTTCCTGGAAGTAATATAAAAATGTTTGGCTGCCCATATGAGAAGAACTTCATGGGAATTCATTTCCTGTATTTTGTTTGGTGGACACATCAACTTCTCGTGAAATAGAAGTAAAATGACTATCATGTCAATAGACAATCTCTAATATCATTCATCTAACGCAAATTAGAAGAGGCGGAATTGTCATATGGATTAAAAGTTATCAAAGAAGTAGAACTTACCGAGGGGAAGCTAGGTAAGTTACTTTCCCTGTTTTGAAGCAATTCCAACCTCCCACATCCTGCCTACTTCCTGCATACCAAACAAGAGCCAAAAACGACACTTTCCATGAATTGAAACTTCCCGCATACCAAAGTTGGCCTTAGTGTATTAGTTTTTTAATACAAAACTTATATATATATTTAATAAAATAATTCAAATGACAATATGAAAGATTATAAACTTCCCTTATTTGCCGGTATATTAACTATCTGCTAGCTATTCCCTCTGATCCCACATACGAACCAAAATGTTATGACATTGCTTACGAAGAGGTCTATTTTACACTCTTATACACCGGCCTTCGGATTATTTTAATAAATACATATAACTTTTAGACTAAAATATTATTTTACAAAGTTTGTAGACTAAAAAAATTAATACATTAAACATTGCAGTACTAAGATGTAATTTACCCTAAATTTTAAATAGATTTTGATCTGCACATTGATAAATATATAGATGAACTATGGGTGAAAGGATGAATTATAAGTTACCCATTTGGTTAAAGAGGGATAAGGGGTGATGTTATCAGGCAAATGAGTGGCTTATATATATATATATATATATATATGACACGACTCTTATAAGATGATGGAAGTGGAGGGATGATTCTGGACCACTCATTTTGTTACGGACATTATCTCCATTTCACTTGACATCACTCTCTTCCGCTTCTTTAATCAAATGTGTAGTCCAGAATTCATTCTCTCGTAGGAGTCATCTTCTATGTATGTGTGTGTGGGTATATATAGGAACATACCCAGTGCCTCAAGGGCTCCCGCCTACGCAGGGTCTGGGGGGCAGATATACGCAGCCTTCCCCTTTCAGGGTGTTAACCTGAAGAGAGGCTGTTTCCCAGTACCCCCAACCTGAGGGTGATGACTTCTCAGGAGGTCACCCATTTCGGTACTACTTTCGTCCAAGCACGCTTAACTTCGGAGTTCTAATGGGATCCGGTGACGGCATGTTGGTGCCCTATTTGGTCGTGTGTGTGTATATATATATTTCAATCATTATTTATTTTCTAAACGAAAAAAATACGGATTATATATGTTGTAATACGTGTCTCATACAGATAGCATTAAGAAACACATATTTTATCTATTATTAATAACAATTACAAATATTTTTTTTTAATTTAAAAAGTACAGATACATGTCCAAAATGTGTATTATAAACCGATTTTACTAACAGAGGCGAGCTTTGTTCTCATTTTGGACCTATGTTGGGTTATACGAATTGGGCCTTGACTTGTAAGTTGAATTTAGGTGTTGCCCATTAAGAGTTGTGGCTATTCTATGGTCTCACCCTTTTGATACTTTGGTGTTATTTTTGATGTGTATTTCTTGGCTCTTCGTTCTTCCCCTATCGATTTATTTTTAGTCCTGTGTGGCCGGTGGCTGTTCTTGTCGATTGTATATTTTTTGCTTTTAATCTTGCATTTGGATCTAACATATTATGTCTGATTTGTAAATGGCACTTAACCACAAAAAAATTGATATTAAAATCAAGAACACACATTATTTATCTAATATTGTAGTATAACATGATTAGTTAGCTTGGTGCAATCTATTATAAGTCAAGTTGCGCTCGAGTTTGTCAGGTTTAAGGATCGGTTCAAAACTCTCCCAATTTGAAAACTTCAAGCTTGAACTCGACCCAATGAGATCGAACCCAACTTGTCTAGTTCAAAACTAAGTATGCTTTGTTTAGGCTCATTTAAGCTTGATTTAGATTTAAGCTCATATCACTTAAGCAAAGACAAGAAGAAATTATTGGGATGGTCGTTCTACTTGTTTCTCGTGTATTGCGTTAATTTTTTATATTCCTTTGCTCATAGGATTATTTAATTGCTATAATACATGATTTGAAATAAGTGTATTGCTATATGGTAGAAAATTTTTGATCTTTTTTCCCTTGATATTTCAAAATTACATTTATCAACAACAACTTTATATGATAGTTCTTTTAATAAATTTAAAATCCAAAACACACAAGAAGAAATTATTCAAATTGGGATATATAGAATAGGCAACCTGATTAGTAGGGTTGCCATTTTGTAATATATGTCGAGATAAACAGATAAGATATAAAATATAGTCCTAGGGTAAATAAGACTATCCTAATAAAATTAGTATCTTATAATACATCATCTCAATCTGTAGGGGTGAAAATCACGAGGAGTTTTTCAAGAAGATGCGTAAACTAATTTGGTGAGATCCTTTGTGAAGATGTCAGCTAACTGGTCCTCGTTTGGGACATATCGAACCCAGATGTTCTTCGAAACTTGTTTTTCCCGAATATAGTTAAAATCAACATTATATCTTTCGTCATAGTTTGAGCTATCCAGTTTACTCAGAGATATGTTGCGGAAATGTTGTCACACCAAAGATCCATGAGTTGATGAAGGAATACACCAAGGTCACTTAGAAGATGGTGAACCCAGTAAGTATTGGTCACACACAGTGAGCCAAGACGCAACTCCAATTTGGTAGTGGACTTGGACATCATAGGCTACTTTTTGACTCTCCACAAGACAAGATTCGACCCTCAAAGACCACATATCTAGAAGTGAAACGCCTACTACAGGGACTCGCCCAGAATTTGCATAGCAAATGCCATGATTAAAACATCACAATTCGGCTAATATAAGAGACTATAGTCCATTGCCCCCTTGATGTACTGAAGGATCTGCTTGACCGCCGGCTACTGTGGCTTCCTAGGAAAATGCACGATTGACTCACGAATTAACAACAAAATCAAATATTTCATTAAGTGAAGGTGAGGTAGTGTGACGCACCTACCATAGCTCTATGCAAGGTCGAGTCAACTATGATGCAATGTCTAGGGGGTAGCGGTGTCTAAACTGGTTGGCATAGCCCATATTGAATATTGAGCTAACAAATCAGAGGCATATTTTTGCTGGTAGAGAGGTAACGAAGTAGGTGTATGGTGTACCACGATCTCAAGCAACTAGCGCATATCACATAAATCTTTTATAGTAAGGAAGTGCATGCAGGATATGCCTCAATCATGATGAAATAGGGCACATTACCTAAATCTTTCATAGAAAATTGAGAGGAGAGTCTCCAAGAGGGTAGTGGCTAGTATGACAGAATCATCAATTATTATGATGTCCACCAACTTATAAGACCAGTAACATAATACCTTGAAGCAAGTAATAAATAAAAAGCGAGGGATAAGCACAAGAGGATTGAAAAAGAAACCGAAGTAACATAGTGTTGAAGCATTGAAATCAAGCCCGATGTACCTATTGCAGAACATAAACGGTCTTTTGAAGATGAAACACTTGAGGGATACCTAGGGTCCAACGATCGAGAGCTCATCAATGTCATAGGTGATGCGCAACAACTAGTTTGACCATTCCCAAAGGGAGGTTGCAAGACACAACATTGATGGTTTAGAGGCAGGATATGGCACTAGGGATTGAGTGGAGGAAGGGCCAAGAGAGTGGGATGGCGGTGCCAACCCATGAGTAGGGTATCTTGTCACGAGCCAAGAACCATTCAACCCGTTTTTGCTTTTATTATTTTGTATCAATATGTAATGTAAAAAAATGTAAAATCAATTAGTAAAAATTAGCTTGAATTTTGAATTTAGGAGGGAGGGCAGGTTTGGGGACAAGGGAAGTAGGATAGGATTACTTCTTGTAAAGCATGGTTAGGCATTAATTAATTTTGTGGGCTATTGTAAGGGTCTAGGGTGTAGGTGTGTTGGGTGTGTGTCTCCTCCCCAACCTCTATTTAATCATGTGTGAAGTGTTGTAATTGGCATCAAGAATCAAAGTTAAATTTTAAATTATTCCTCTCTCTCTTTCTCTCCTCTCTACCGTCACTCTCCCCTCTCCCTCTTCTAACTACTAAACTTCTCTTCTTTTCTCTAACTTACTCTCTAATTCTCTTCTTAATCTCTTCTCTTTCTCTCTCTCGTTCTTTCTCCCAAAATTATCCAAGTCACGGACTTAGGTTCGTGACATATCTAAGGTCCAGCTGCCTTTGCAACTGTAGTGGAGGGGAGAGAGATTGATGGAGGAGTCGGCACAGTTGAGTTTGCGCTAGTCATTGTGGTAACACCATGTAAGCTGCCTGCTAGGTGACAACTAATTTCATTAAAGAAAAAGACACATAGCTTGTTGCAAAGTGAAGACTCAATGAAGAGAGAGACATTCAGACTAAAGACTTTGGTAATAAAACGAGGTCTAAATAGACTACACGGTGACTTGTTTAGAAATTACCAATCTAAGGGTCAAAGACAACAACCCTTATAATGTTGTGCAAATCCTAGAAAGACACACATAGATTGAGATGCTAATTTGATAAAAACAACCAGGGTAAGATTCATACCTTGACTTTAAAAATCAAATACTAGTCTTGATAAGGGGCCGCGCGAACGCAGGCCCCCACAACCACAAATTATGACGTACACTCTCTGACCATGCAGAGATGTTAGATAAGCACCCCTCCTAAGTGCAATGGAAGTCACCGACCTAGGCCATGGCTCTTATTGATCGGCCATTGACCCCGTCCAGGTAAGTATGTTGTACAGTACTTTGCAGTTTGCTTTTATAGTGACTTTCACACTTCCATTTCCTTGCGTTGCCGATGTGGGACACGAATGAGAGCGTTGGCTACGCCCCAAACAATGGTCTATAGTGAAACTTGGGGTAATTCTGCATTGTTTTTATTTTATTTATCATTTAATATTAAAAAAAAATTAAAAATAAGAAAATATTATTCGAAAAAAATGAATTTAATTTCTGAAAAAAGCAAAGACTGCGAACAGAAAATGAAAACAAATAAGCCTTTGGATTTCTAGCCTCTTTCACTTAAAAGGATAATTCAATTAAATTTAATTGCTATAAGCATATAATTTGAGTATAAAATTATATTGCATTTATCTTAAAAGTTATGGTTGTTCATGTCAAAACGTCACTTTAGTTTGTCTACTGTGTCAATTTACTTTTAGCAGTGTATTTCGTTTAGAATTTAGATTGTATCAAAATATTTATATATCGCGTATGATGAAATTAAAGCTATATTAGTGTTGTATTATTTGACAGCCTGGTCATCTTTGACCCAATACAAGTCCATCTGTTAACCCAATTAAACTCTACTGTGACCGACTTTTAAAAATTATGTCATTAATTTGATATTAATTTAATCATAAGATTAAATTGACGTAATGTAAGTTATACATGGAGTAAATTCTAACAGTCTAGCTAATAAATTGTTGTATTAAAAAATAGACCGTTTATTTAGCACAGTGTCCAAAGTATAAAAAGACCTAAAAAAATATAAAAACACAAATATTAAATGTTCAAAAAGATAATATCAAATGATTGTTCTTTATAGTTTAATAATATTCTGCCGTGTGTATTCGAAATTAGATTGAATATAACTTGTGTGTATCGCAAAGAGTAAATACGTTATATGCTAAGAAGATAAATTAACTACAAGTCGTAAAGTTAAAGAACAGACAAAAGTTTCTTTTTTTGATAATTAAAAAGAGGGAAATCAATAAAAATAAATACAAATATTTAATTAAGTCTAAATGCGTATCATAATCAAAGTCAGACTATTGAAGAATCCAACTTTAAACATGGTTCGTGTTAGATCTAACGATAATGACGGAGAAGAGGCAAAAGTTGTTAGAAACATTCTTGGCCCATTGAATTGCGAGCAATTATGCAAAGTTAGTCCGTCAATCACGCACATAACAATGATATGTAAATATGCTGAATGTATATATAAACTAATTTGAGTGACACTATTTTCAGCATGAAAATATAATGTAACTACTTTTATATATTTTTCTCTTACCAACAAATTATTGAGAAAACTTACAATCATGTACAAACGGAAGCGTAAAAAATAATGAAAAGCAATACATCAAATTTACATGGAAACCCTTTCTCAATTAGAGGGAAAAACTACGGGGACCAAAATGGGTGCCTCAATCTATTATAAAATTAAGGACTACAATCTCTAATTATAATTCCCAACCCCTTACAATCTTCATTATTATCATCATTATCAATGCGACTATTATACGATAAGTCACCAACTTTCTCGCAATGTAATTATTATATAGTGAGTGACCAACCCTCTCACAATGTAACTATTGCAGGGTGAGTCACCAACCTTCTTAATGTGTAACTGCTGCACAGTGAGCCATCAATCCTCTTACAACGTAGCTTGGAAAAGAGGAAGCTACAAACACTCTCTTTTTTTGATAAATTGCGACAAAATCGCTAAACAAACCGGCCACTCGCTAGGCGAGGCCAGAGTCCGACCACAACAACACGGGGACCAAAAACATCCAACACAAAACAAGAAAACAAGAACAGAAAAGCTCACCTTAAAACATGACACACCAGATAGCGAGCATAGGACCAGAAAAGACACGAAGACAAGAAACAACAGCACACGCGGAATCAATACAAACAGAGATCCTAGCTGGAGAAGAATCAGAAGGCCAGTACAAACACTCTCTTATCTCTCAATCAAACGCTTTTCAATCAGAACATCTTTCCCCTTGTACGGGTGCTCCCTAGGCAACCCTTTATAAAGCCTTTAAGCCCTCACATTTTTCCTTTTCTTCTCCTCTACCTCTCAACCCTCAATCTTAACTCCTAACTATAATTGACTTACGGAAATCTAATCTAATTCAAAATATCAAGTTAAACTTATTTAGGTAACTCAATCTAAATCATATCTCACCCAAATCAAATTTAAATTATATCAGATTAATATTAATTTTGAAATAAATAACATCGTAACACAAATGTTGTTGCGACATCATTCCTTCAAAGCATCATGGGAGATTCAGGCTATTGTATGTGACAAATGGAGGATTTAGTCGTTTTTTGGGTCGTTGTCTTTTTCTTGGGTTCCTAGATCTTGTAATAGGATAGCTCATTTTGTAATTTGTTAAATTTTACCGGGTCTTTAAGCCCGACCCACAGAGTTGGAACATTATGAGGTTCACATATAAGCTCAAGTGGGATTCCATCCTAAATTCAATTGGCAATAAGTGGAGTAACTCACTATACTTATAAATTGATCTCTTCACTCTTACAACTCTAATGTAGGATTTTACCACATAGACTCACATGTGGAGTTTTTAACATAATTAAGTATCATTTTTCTTCTTCTTGTAATTATCGATGGTGGCTTTGTCTACTCAATGAACTCTTGGATGTACTTTTATTTGATGATGGTTAATGCTTTCAGCTGCAGGTCGTGTTGTTTCATTAAAACAAAAAAACAAAAAAAAATTCATGTACATTTATTTTTGAATCATTAGGACAATTCTCAGCAATGAGCGCATGCAGAGTGCAAGAATTTCCCACACAAGCTGGAAGATGTTGGAGTAATCGGGCATTTTATGGAGCAGTTGGATCGTCAAAAAGTCCAAATAGTTGGGCAAAAAAAATAAAATAAAACTGCAATTTAAAACGTTCACACTTTTGACCCAAAAGGAGTTATTGGGCTCACAAGATATTAAAATGTAGCTTCTGATCAAATAATACAAATCCATAGGTTACCCTCGGCCTGAAGTATTTTTTTTCAAATTTTGGCCTCTAAGATGTGTTTTGGCCCGCTTTTGTGTTTTGCAATTAACATAACGACATTTTTCATTTCAAGGCGTTTGTTAGTTTTTGTAATAAAAGTTGTTAGTTGTCGCTTTTCCTCTCAAATTTCTTGTGAATATAAGTTTCTTCACTTTTCTTTTCTGTGCTCCGCTCTTGCATCAAAAGCCATCCACTTATGATCAACTGCCCAACCACGCCATGGTCACTAATAACAACGGAGGACCGAAGTGACTAAATGGGAAAAGCTGATGCTATATATTATTATGATCTATATATTATATATATTGTTTATTTACAAATATTATTGTTTTGTTTCATTTTTTTGTAATAAACTCAACAACAAGAACAACAATCCCAGTGCCTCAAGAGCTCCTGCAAAAGCGGGGTCTGGGGGGGAGGGGTGAATGTACGCAGCATCCTCCCTTCAGGGTGTTAACCTGAAGAGAGGCTGTTTTCGAGGACCTCTAACCTGAGGGACATGTCATCATCGCATCATGGTAGCCTGTGAGCAATAGGGCAGCAATGTATAAGAGCAAAATATAGCATAAAGTGAGTAATACAAGGCATAACACCCTAGAGGAGACTTCAAGGCAATACCATGCACCACAAGGCAAGCAAAATAAGCACGTAAATAGATAGGTGGATAGGCGGATAGGTGCACTGTAATAGGTCCTATACGCCTAGGAACACTAGTCAAGCGGAATAAGCAGCAGTATTCGGTCGCTGCATCTGCTACCCCTATGCTGGTTCACCATCGAGCTCTATCTAAGGCCATCTCCTCCCGTAGGTTACAGTGGGTGAGGTCCTGCCGTATCGACTATAATCGTCCCTTCTTTGGCCTACTTCATCCTCTCTTGCCTAACGTGGTACGGAGCTGATAGCATCTCCTGACTGGAGCAGTGATTGGTCTCCTCCTAACATGCCCAAACCACTTCAAACAATGCTCCTTTATTTTATCCGCTATTAAGGCGATGACCCACTATGCTTCTTATGACATCCCAGACGACTGCCCCTGGGAGCACTAGTCAATATGCCCAAATGGTGGATAAACAAACAGGCATACAAGTAAAGTCGTGGCTCTAGATCGAGCTTATGAGTTGTTGGATGCTCCTACCCTGCTACATTGGATACACCTATCCTAGTCCTCCACAGAGTTCTGTCTAGAGCCATCTCATCATTTAGGTTGAGATAGGTGAGTTCCTATCGAATTGTCTGTATTCAGCTCTTCTTTGGCTGTCCTTTCCCTCTCATTTCGCCTGTTATGTGGAGTTGTTCGCATCGCCTGATAGGGGCAGTGGTGGGTTTCCTTCTAACATGCCCAAACGACCACAGTCGTTGCTCTCTCAACTTATTTTCTGTGGGGGCGATGCCTAATTTACTTCTTGTGACATCATTTTTTATCATGTCCCTCCTTATGTGTCCTCACATCCACATCAGCATTATCATCTCCTCCACCCTCATCTTTTGTATTTGCTGACACTTTACTGGCCAGCACTCTACTCCATATAACATAGCTGGCTTCACTACTGTCTTCTAGTATTTACCCTTTAATTTTAATGGGAACTTTCTATAACACAATATCGCAGAGGCCATTCTCCATTTATGCCAACCCACTTTAATCTTGTTGTTGACATTTGGGTCCACTTCGCCATCTTTCTGCACAATGGAGCCCAACTATTTAAAGCATGCTTTTTGAGGTATGTGCTCTGATCCGAATCTGTATGGTTGCTACATTTGGCATGCTAGAGGAGCTGAACTTAAGTTCCATATATTATGTCTTAGATCTACTGAGCCTTATACCTTTCGATTCTATGGTCATCCTTTAAGGTTCTAATTTCTCATTCACCTCCACTCTAGACTCTCCCACTAGGACTATATCGTCCGCGAAAAGCATGCACCAAGATATATCCCTTTAGAAGTGCCTAGTGAACTCGTCCATCACCAAAATGAACAGAAAGGGACTCAAGGCTGATCCTTGGTGTACCCCTACTGTAATGGAAAAAGCGTCTATCTCCCCTTCCATAGTGCGCACACTAGTTTGAGCATATTCGTACATGTCCTTGATGACTCGTATGTAGGACTCGTGGATGCCTTTCCTCTCCAGGACCCTCCATAAAACCTCTCTCGGTACTCTATCATATGCATTCTTCAAATCAATGAAAACCATATGAAGGTCCTTTTGTCTATCTCTGTAGTACTCCATGGACGTCCTCAGGAGATGGGTGGCTTCTATTGTTGATCTACTTGGCATAAATCCAAATTGGTTCTCTGAGACTCCTGCTTGATGGCGAAGCCTTCCTTCTATGACCCACTCCCAAAGCTTCAGAGTGTGGCTTATTAGTTTGATTTCTCTGTAGTTGGCACAACTTTGAATGTCGCATTTGTTCTTATAGATGGGGACTAGTGTGCTCTTCTGCCATTCATCAAACATCTTTTTTTCCTGGAGAATTTTTGGGGAATAAATTGATTATTGAAAAAAAAAAAAATCATTATTTTTGGGGAAAAAAGGTTGACTATTGATGGGTATTTCACCCACTGCATAGAGTTGGTGAACATACCATGTGAAAAGTTTTCCATCCTTCAGTAGTGGACTGTTCTATCATTTCTTCATAGTGCACGACTCTACGATAAACATTAAAATAATTACGCCATATTTATCGGGAAGGAAATAAAACTGCGGATCGGGTAGCTGCTAGAGGAATTCAGGAGCACTTAAATGGGACTTATCTTGAAGGTCTTAATGCAGAATTCAATAGGGTAGTGATTGAAGATGCACTAGAGATACCCTCCTATGGTTAGGCTATCTAGCGTTCTTCTTACCTTCATTTAAAAAATAAAATAAAATGATTATACGTCATATATTATCTTTCTATCTATATATCTATATGTATAATTTATAAATAGTGAAAATGACGTATGGAGTGGAGTGCAGGGCGATGAAACAAGAGCACACACAGAAGATGAATGTGGCGGAGATGCGAATGCTAAGGTAGATGTGCGGACACACAAGGAAGGATAGGATAAAAAACGACGTCATAAGAGGCAAATTGGGCGTAGCCTCCATTGAAGATAAATTGAGGGAGCAACGTTTGAGGTGGTTCCGACATGTTAGAAGGAGACCGGATAACGCTCCAGTAAGGAGATGCGAACAACCCCTTACTATACTAGGCAGAAGAGGAAGAGGCAGGCCAAAAAAGAGGTGGCTGGAGACGATCTGACAAGACCTCATCCACCTGAACCTTCGGGAGGAGATGGTCTTAGATTGGGCCCAATGGAGGGCTAGCATAGGGGTGACAGATGCTCCAGTTGAAGTAGAGTAGTCGAGCTTTCTAGTGCTAGGCCTTGGCATCCTCTTGGGGCACGTAGATTGTGTACTTGCTCTCTTGAGCTGCTACTTGCCTACTGGTCTCTATCTCTATCCTTATCTCTATCTTTATCTTTATCTTTATCTTTATCTTTATCTTTATCTTATCTTTTTCTGCTTGATATGGCATGCTTTGAGCGTGTTGTTTTTGCTCGTCGTATGTTTAGCCCTACTCATGCTGTGTTGCTCCTCTGCTGCTAGGTCACATGTTCTATGCAGCGAACCAACGTCTCAGGTTTGGGGTCTTCGAAAACAGCCTCTCTTCAGGGTAGCCCTCTGAAGGGGGAAGGCTGCGTACACCTACCCCCCTCGACCCTGCTTATGCGGGAGCCTTTGGAGGCACTGAGTTTGTTGTTGTTGTTGAAAATGTTTGAAGAGATATGAACGTAAAAACTAAGTGGTAATAAATTGAACAAGAAAAAATCAATCTTTTAGTACATCATGCGTATAATAAGTTTTTTTTTTTTTTTTTTTTTGGGACCAACCATGTGCATAATAAGTGAATAAGTAAAAAACCTAATCAATTTTAAATCATACAAAGTAAAAATTGTGCATGCTTGAGATAGGGTAATTTTTGCACATTTTGACATTTTTATTTTCAAAATAGCACGAAAAAATTAAAAATTATCAAAATAACACGTAAAAATTAAAAATTATCAGATTAGCTCCCCCAGTCAGCATGCCCTTGTCACTTAAACAAGGACATTTTGGTTATTTTATTTTTTTTCAAAATTAAAAAAAAGAAATTATCTTTGTTTTTTTAACGGTTGGAACAATCTTTCACCAAAATGTTTTTAAAAAAAATTTAATGTTGCCTAAATTAAGGTCTGAACGTGGTGTGCTTGCGAGGCGTGGAGATTGGTTGGGCCAGTTATGGGAGTTAGTAGTGTTGTAGTGGTCGTTGTGGTCTAGCGGATGAGACGTGTGGTGCTGGTTCGGGTCGGAATTGCTGCCGGTGCATGCTTGTTGGCTCTAGTGATGTTTGACTTCAATCAGTAGACAATTTTGAAGATCTTGTTTTTGTTTAGCTCGGTGTATCATGTATGATGTTGTTCAGAAGTTTGTCGAAGTTGTGGTGTTCGAGACATCTCGAGGTGTTTGTGTGCAGTTAGCTATTTCAAATATCTTCTTTCATGTTTCTTCGTATTGCTATTATTGTTGAGTGGGCCAAATAAGTCGGTTCGAGTTCGTCCTTCGAATTCTTGGATATTCAGCTGTTGCACAACCGATTTCCTCATCCATTCCTCCTTTCAATTCTCTTGGGCTTCTACTTTGTTTTCAAGTGTGTAGGTCTTTCAAACTATGTTTGACCTCCAATTCTATATTATATAGATGCAGAGCATCATTTAAAATTTCAAAAAGATAGTTTACTACTAGGTTCATATCCCTCAATCTGTCATATGAGACTTTACATGATAATAGCGTCAGAGATGTATAAAATTAACGAATTGCATATATATTATTTATGTAAATATTTGTTGACATATGCTTAAAAGCAACTCATGTTCCTTTAAACCATGATAATCGTCTATCGGTAACAAAAAGTCTACAATATCACAAATCACTATTTAGTTTTGTAATTTTGAGTAAAATGAGTTGCAAGTAATACTGCTGGCACGATAATATGTGCTCCATGGCCTCATGAGAATGGGTTGAGGGCGGGATGTGGACCACTTTAGCACGACTTTTGTTCAAGGGCCAAGATGACCAGTAAGATAACTAATGAAAGAAATGGAAGCGAATAGGAATAAGACTTGAATGGCCTAGATACTAAGCACGTCTGAATACAAAACAATCCAAATTTAATAAATTAGAAGATTCCAAGTAAAACATGGTTATAAATCAGATCTACAACATGAAAAATTCTCCTACGAAACTTCATTTCTTTTCGAGTACCACATTCATATAAAAAAAGTCCCCGCTCTTTGTCTCGAGCTAGTTTTAGCCCTTATTTCAGGTATAAAAATTATATAGAAAACTTCTTAATAATTTCATTAAAAAGTAATAAGTTGTATGGAGCCCTTTGTCCATAACTTGTACTCTCATGCATCTAAGCATGTGAGTTAAATGCACAAGTACTCACCACCATGTTCCAGCCTTTCTTCCATGCTTGTTCATTAACTTCAACCAATGTTTTGGCAGATGTACCATCTCAATGTCTAATATGTAAAAGCGTTAATTGCGTTATTAGTTCTTTGCACTTTGTCTATTTCACTAATTACAACAACTACAAATCCAGTGCCTCAAAGGGCTCCCGCATAATGCAGGGTCTTTTGGGGAAGATGTATATGGCCTTACCTCTTTGAGATGCTATCCTAAAGAGAGGTTGTGTCCAGGGTCCCTCAACCTCAGAAGTATAGAAAGTATAAAAGCAGAAAACATCTAAGCGTCAAAGCATAAAAACATAAAAACAACGGCATAGAGCAAGCATATAGAAAGCATAACCCCAGCTTGAATCTCGTTCAATCCATAAACACGTGCAATCCCATCTCCTTTACACTTATCTTCCATGTCTCTTCATCTTAGATATTCTATTGGAAGAGCACGGGAAGGCCAAGCTACTTACTTTTGACTTCCTAACAACTAAAATCGTAGACAAAAAGGGAAACGATTACTCCTTAAAATAGGAAGTGCTCCCCCATGAGGAAGCGGAATCGACAATATAACAGCTCATAACCATATCAAGTAAATCCAGCAGACATATATATAAGCCTGAGGGCACTCATGTTAGCTTTTATTAGCTAAATTTGCTCTTATATTCTGAACCCCTACATCGGTTACCCCTATATTAGCCCTAGGGATGGCAATGGGCCGGGTAAAACCCGCTATCCGCGGGTACCCGCCCTGTTTGGGGCGGGTACGGGTATAAGTGGGGCGGGTAGTGGGTACGAGTTCGGTGTACCCGCCCCGTACCTGTCACGGGTATGGGGCGGGTACGGGTATATTTTTGTACCCGCCCCGCCCCGCCCCGCCCCACTCCATACCCGCCCTACTCCACCTCATACTCGCCATACCCGCTTTATTTTGTACATAAGTAACCGTCAAATTAAAAAAATACATGTTTAAATTCAATAACCCAAATTATTTATCAATGTTATAAAAAAAATATAATTAATTTTTAAAAGTAGTATTAAATAACTAATATGACTCGGCATAGATAATCGTTTTCTACGCACATTAGAGAGGGTACGGGGCAGGTAATGCATACCCGTTGGATACCCGCGGGTAATGGGGCGGTATGGGTATGAGTTTATACCCACCCGGGTATCCACTTCATACTCGCGGTGGGTAATGGAGCGGGTACGGATATAGGATTTGGGTGGTGGGTACAGGTATAGAGGAGACACCCCCCGTACCTGTCCCACGCCATTGACATCCCTAATTAGCCCTCTACTGAGCTTTATCTAAAGACATCTTCTCATGAAGGTTCAGGTGGGTGAAATCGTGTTGGATCGTCTCCATTCGTCTCTTCTTTGCCTTGCCTCTCTCTCTCCTCCCAAGCATAGTATGGGGTTATTCGTATCTCCTAACAGGGGCAGTAATCGGTCTCCTCCAAACATGCCCAAATTAGCGTAAATGTTGCTCTCTCAATTTATCTTCGGTCGGTGCCATGCTTAATTTGCTTCTTATGACATCATTTCTGATCCTATCCTTCCTAAGTCCATAAATTTATAATTGTGTTAATTTAGCTTTTATACATTTAAAATTGTTCCAATCAAGTTCAACATTGAAATTAAACATTAATTTTGATTGCACTCTATCTATACAATATATTACTGCAAAGTCTTCCCTATTTCAAAAGCCTCCAATATTTAAATTAAGCAATTTTAGAAGGTCACTATTCAATTTCGTTTTGGAATATTAAGAACATGTTTGGCCAAACTAGTAGTAACATTAATTAGCATTTGGATGCATATTGTTCACCCTATGTAAACATCAACCTACACCCACTTAATGTGAAAAGCATATACAATTGCTAATTATCTTCATGATTTTAGTAAAAAATTATTGGTAACTTCAACCACTACAACAAAAAAGGGTAATTCTCGGCGCATAATTATCGGCGTTTATACAAACGTCGAGAAATCTCGGCGTTTAAATGCGTCGAGACAAAGCGTCGAAAATTCTTGGCGATTTTAAACGACGCAAAAAATATCGGCGCTTATAAACGCCGAGAATCCCGGGGCTTATAAACGCCGATATTCTCGGCGCTTATAAGCGCCGAGAATCTCGTCAGGTATATATACCCCCAACAAACCCTAACCCTCATTTGCTCGCGCTCTCACCGTCGTCTCTCACCCTCGTCTCTCACCCTCACCCTCGCCTCCACGTTCGTCTCTCACCCTCACCACCCGATTTCCAACCGCGTCGCCTCTCACCGTCGCCGCCGGCGTTCGCCTCTCACCGTCGCCGCGGGCGTTCGTCTCTCACCCTCACCTTCCGATTTCACAGTTGCTCTTGCTTTGCTGTTAGTATGTGATGTCCTTGCCCTAGTTTCGGTTTTTATTTTTATTAGACTGCTTATTCTTCTACAAGTGTTATATCATTTGAGTTGGTTGAAGTAGTTGTAGTATAGTTTTGTATTATCGCCGTTTCACACTTTCCCCTGCTTCATGCGCATCCTTAATACTATGGTTCCAATGATTCTATCGTTGCATCTCATCATTTGAATTGATTAATACAAAAGATTGTTGTTTTGACGAAATTCTTGTGTTACTGTGTTTGATTGATGTTTAAAATTATGTCTTGGTGGCGCTTGTGAGTTCAATTTGTTAATGTTAGGGAGATTAGATATCGATTTCATAATTTTTAAATTTGGAAAAATAAAACTTTGTTGCTATATCCTTTGTTTAGATGGATCCTTCACATTAGAGGATTAAAATTGATTATAAGGAACTCATGTATCTTACTTTAATTTCTAACTTCTCCTAAGTCCCATTAATTATTTGTTTTTGTATTTGTATATATTTTGATTGGTTGATTAAATATTTATCTTATGAACTCTATCTTTTTTCAATTTTTAGGTAATTTGATTGCACTACTTAATATTTAGAGATATGGATACGAGTTAGATCACGCAACCAAGGATTAGTCAAGCTTATATTGATGGTGTCATTGAATTCATTAAGTTGGCTAAAGAAAACCTTATAGAAGGAAAAACTCGATGTCCATGTAATAAATGCAAAGTAGCCAAATGGTTCTCATTAGAAGATGTAGAATATCATATCCTTTTTAAGGGTTTTTGGCCAAAGTATAAGAAATAGATTTTTCATGGAAAAGAAGATATTGTTCAAAAATTGAGATGCAATAGTCAAACATCTACCAATAATAATGAGGGAAGGGCCATAGGTCGAGATGATATTGGTGGATTACTACAAGAAAGTATCGGAGTTGATATTCCTCCCTCCACAAGTCAACCCCATTTGTCTGATGAACATAATTGGTCGGACCAAGTTCCTTTTGAACAACCCAACCAATCTCCTGAGGAGAAAGCCAAGTATAAGAAGATATTAGAAGCTTCTAATGAAGAACTATATCCAGGCTGTAGCGCATTCTCCAAATTGTCATTTCTTTTGCACTTGTTTCACTTGAAATGTATGCATAGTTGGTCTGCTGAGTCCTTCACGATGTTGCTAAGACTTCTTGTTGATGCATTTTCCCAAATTATGGCATTTCCATCATCTTATTATGAAGCTCAGAAAATGATCAATGAGTTGGGTCTTGGATATGAAAAGATTCATGCTTGTCCAAATAATTGTATGTTGTATTGGGGTGAAATGTCTGAAAAAGAGAGTTGTCATACATGCGATACCTCAAGATGGAAGACAGTTAAGGGTAAGGAAGATGACAGTTGTAGTGATGAAACTATGTCAACCAAGAAAGGAGAGCCCGCTAAGGTTATGCGGTATTTTTCTTTGATTTCAAGGCTCAAAAGATTATACATGTCATCTAAAACAGCCGAAGATATGAGATGGCATGAGATAGACCGTTTGAAGGATGGGAAATTAAGGCATCCTGATGGCTTAGCTTGGAGGGCATTTGATGCTCGGTATCCGGAGTTTTCTTCAGATCCTCGTAGTGTTAGGCTTGGTCTTGCTAGTGACGGCTTCAATTCGTACCGTCTTATGAATACTACTTATAGTACATGGCCAGTGGTGTTGATCCCGTACAACTTGCCCCCATGGCTATGTATGAAGCAATCGTCATTCATTCTTTCTTCGATTATTCCTGGGAAATCGGGCCCTGGACTTGACATTGATGTGTACCTACAACCATTGCTGCATGAGTTGAAATTGTTATGGGAAGGTATTGATGCATATGATGCCTATAGTGGACAAAACTTTAGGATGCAAGGGGCTATAATGTGGACTATCAATGACTTTCCTGCATATGCTATGTTGTCTGGTTGGAGTACAAAGGGCTACACAGCTTGTCCTTATTGCACTGAACATACACATTCTTATAAGTTTGGGGGCAAGATTTGCTATAATGGACACCGTAAATGGTTACCTAATAATCACCCTTTTCGATCTCAGAGTCAATTGTTTGATGGGACAATGGAGTATGCTTGTGCTCCTACTCCGGCATCAGGGACTGATATCTTGAAAGCACAAGAACAAGTTCGTTACAAGTACGGAAAAACCCAAAAGACTAGTAAGAAGAAAAGAGAAAGGCACCACATAGACAGTTCAATAGAAAGAGTGGACAATGAGAAAGTGCTTTGGAAGAAAAAAAGCATATTTTTTGACTTGCCATAGTGGGAGTACAATCTCCTTCGACATAATCTAGATGTCATGCACATAGAGAAAAATGTGTGTGATAATATTCTAGGGACGCTATTACATATGGAGAGAAAGACTAGAGATGATGAAAAGGCAAGAAGGGCCCTTGAAGAAAGGAACATAAAGCCACATCTTTGGCTACAACTTCGTCCTAATAGAGATCCGTACATGCCTCCAGCTTCTTATTATATGTCTTCAAATGATAAAGAACGGTTTCTAAGAGTTCTACAGAAATTTAGGGTCCCAGATGGATATGGATCTAACATCTCTAGATGTGTGAAGTTAAAACAAAGAAAACTCTTAAACCTTAAGAGTCATGACAACCATGTTCTTATGCAAGATATTCTTCCTATAGCTTTACGAGCATCCAATGCCACACAAGTCATTGAGTTGCTTTCAGACTTGTCTTCCTTTTTCAAATACTTGTGTTCTACGACCCTCGACCCAAATATGCTCGATCTTCAACAATCGAACATTATTCTTACACTTTGTGAGATGGAGATGGAATTTCTACCTACATTTTTCACAGTCATGGTTCATCTACTAATTCATTTAGTAGAGGAGGCTAAGCTTGGTGGGCCTGTTCACTATAGATGGATGTATCCGATTGAAAAGTTAGCCGATAATGCTTCATTTACTTTTATCTCTCGTATTTGGCATCCAGTAATTGATCTCACGTGTTAGTTATATTTATGTAATAAAGGTATTTGTCCCATTTGAAAGCATACGTAAGTAACCAGGCGCGACCAGAAGGGTCCATTGCTGAAGGCTACATCATGGAGGAGACTATTACATTTTGTTCTAGATACTTAGAAGGTGCTACTACCATTTTTAATAGACCTACAAGAAATGATGATAATGGTTCAAGTATGGGTAAATACTTGTTAAAGTCTGGGGGTCATGCAATTGGAAAAGAGAAAATTGTTCGCCTTGATATAAGAAGTAAGGAACAAGCGCATCGTTATGTGCTACTTCAGTTAGATGAAATCAAGGAACTTCGTGAGTAAGTGTTAATAGAAGCAAATTTGTCAATATTAACTATTTTTGTTCAACCTGCTAATAATTTCCTTATTATAGTGAATTTTTAAGTGAAAAACAACGAGCATATTTCCATAGAGGTCGATCTAATGCAACATTAGAAAATCAGTGGATTGTTGAAGAGTTTTCTGAGTGACTTCAAAACCAGGTTAGTATATTTTATTCGATTTTGAAGTTGATATTATATATTCACCATTAATTTTGATACTACCTTTTATTCTATTAAGGTGCACAAAATTGATGCAACTACCGAAGAAGGCCGATTGAGAAGGGCTTTAGCTGGTGGGCTAAATCAGTATGCTAAAAGAATGAAGGGCTTTGTCCTTAATGGATACAAGTTTCATACAGAAGATCGTGAACGCTATATGAGGACACAAAATTCTGGGGTCATGGTCGTACCTGATGGACAAGTTTACTATGGCAAATTGACAGACATATATAAACTAGACTATTATGGGAGTTATAAAGTTGTCATTTTCGTTGTGATTGGGTAGATATAAATAGGGACTTAAGAACATTTAGAAATGATGGTGCTTGTGTGACCTTCTCTAAGTTGATGCATACGGGTCGATTGTTGAAAGATGATCCATTTGTCATCTCATCTCAAGCAAAGCAAGTTTTCTATATTCAAAATGAGATACAAAAGGGATGGTATCATGTCATTAAGACTAAACCTAGGAATTTGTATGATCTAGGCGAGATTTGATCTTTGTTTTTTTAGAGTTGTGAAATAATGTTACGTGTTGTTTCATTTTGTCCATGTATGTTAGTTTTCTTTTGTACGTGTTGTTTCATTTTGTCCATGTATGTTAGTTTTCTTTTGTACGTGTTATTTCATTTTGTCCGTGATCTTTGTTTCATTATTGATTATTTGTTTTACGGAACATATTTGCTTCTTATTTTATTTTTGTAAGTTCTATTATACATCTACTAATTCTTTTGTTTTTGAAAAAGTGTGGATTCACAATGAGGAGGTTTTTTAGAAGTGGCAAATCAGTGCAGTCCTCAACAGCAACACCGGAACATGAAGGAGGTGATGACAGTCAGGCAAGACCGTCAACATCTCAAGCAGAGGGACCAGTGAGGGAAGCTGGTGTTTGGTCCACTGACGTGCCATTTGATGAGAGGGAGCTACTTCAACTTATCGGTAAATGTTTTCAATTTTATAGCATTAATTATGGTAATAATTTTTCAATCAATTAGAAAAGTAATGGTATATCTTAATCGTTAATAGATGGCCAAGGTAACTTGAGTACCTTGAGGACGATACCAGTTAAGGAAGTATGGCATCTTCCTGAAGGTGTAAGAATTATTGTGCGGTTCAATGACCTACGCCAACCAATTAAAAAGGGTGGTGATTTGTTGATCCGGTTTATTGGAGAGGTTGTAAAAAGGGACGGTTTTGTCCGCTCGGAGTAAGAGATTGGCGTACGATGAATGACCAATACAAAGCAGAAGCTATTGAAGTTATTCGAGTAAGTATTATTTATGTCTGAAGTTTACTTTATATGTATGATATAATATGTATGTATGAAGTTTTTGAACTTTATCATTGTATTAATTAAGGTTTTATACTCTTAATTGTGTTAATTTAATTCAATAGTATAATTGGCAATAGGTTCTTCTATCAAATTTTACTGTTCGAGTGAAATTTGGATATAGCACTGAAATTTGTTTGCTCTCTTACTAGTACAACTACTGCTTTATGCCTTCTTACTATTCCCTTGCCATTTTGTGACATTATTGTTGGATTTTATGTTTTAGGGGAAATTTTCAATGCCCAGTGATGTATTGATTGATGCATCAATACTACAGCATCTTGGCAAAATGTGGAGGGGTTATAAGACGAGTTTGAAAGGGCAATATTGCCAAGGGAACAAAACTGAGGTTGAAGTTATTGCAACAGTGCCACGAGGAGTTAATCGTGACCAATGGATAACTTTGGTACATTTTTGGTTTTCTCCACAAGGCAAGGTAAAACAATTTCTTTTTAAGTAATTTTTGATTGGTCAAAAAGGGGGAAGCAGATTGATATTGATTATGAATGTAAAGTTTTTCTTGGATTGATGTTGATTTCCAATGTCAGGAGAAGAGTAAATGCGGCAAAGAAACACGTGCCAAGTAGAATCAGTTTCACACGACTGGTTCAACAAGTTATGCGAATAAAAGAGATAGTTTTGTAAGGACTTCAGTATATGTTTAGTGTATTATTACTATCTACCTATTAAATTAGTTAAGACTTATGTTGACGTGTTGATTGTAGGAAATTAACAAAGGGAGGAAGCCTACCAGTATAGAGTTTTACCAGGAAACTCATACCAGGTAAAGTGGTAGCTTTTTTGAGAACACGGTTTCACAAGAATTTATGGTGGGTTTTATTATTATCTCACATTTCTTTTAATTTAAATGTATTTAATGTCTTTTTCTCTTCTTTGTAGGATACAGCTAGAAAATAGTTGAGGCTCGACTTGGATCTTCTTCCAGATCTCGATCAGAAATCGAGGAGGAAGTATTTACAGAGCTAATGTATGAACAGGAAAATCCGGGCTATCGAGTGGTAGGCTATGGATTTGGCGTGAAGAGGAGTGATATATACGGAGTTAAGGGTGAACTAAAGAAAAAGGGACTCGACCGTACCGGTAATCATGTCGAATTACAAAATATGAAAATAGAATTGGCCAATGTAAAGCAGCAAATGAGAAGGTTCCTACCCATCTATGATGTTGTTTCTTCTAGCCAAGCATCATATAAAATAATAGCAGAAGATCGAACAATTATTACTGCGGTTGCTGATTCGGTAGGATAATCTATTTAATTTGTATTTGTTTGTACTATAATGCAAATAATTGCCTTTCTAATCCTTTGTAAATAATGAAATTGATGATGTGAATGATTAAGACAAAAGGCGGCATTGGGGTTGGTACTTTTGGGAAACTACTTGAATTTACCATGTGAAGCAAAATTTTGGATCAGATATGCTTGTCTTGCTGCTTGATAAGATGGTTTGGTTTTTGGATGTTTTGACACTTCTTCTACTAAATCTTTTCTCTAATATCTTCATTGATAATCCTCTTTCAATTTTCCCCATATGAGAAATAGCCTAACTTTAGACAACAAGATATAATTTGAATCACGTGTGTTGTGCTTTGCAAGATGTGGCAGAGAATAGAATCTCATGTGCTATATTATCGCCTTAAGATGTTGCAGACTCTTCATTTGCTTCAAGCACATACTAGATAGAAATGAGAATGGAGGGCAAGCTAAATAGGTGGCAATCACATGATATGGAAGTCATGAGATGCAGCACAACCTAGGCCTCCCTCTATCTACTCCTACTTCCCTTCCAAAAGGGATTGTGGACACTTGAGGGTTGACGGGTTCCGATAAATGATTTCATGTGCTCATTGTTATTGATTTATGTGATAGTAAACTGGTAGATTGATATTTTGTACATAAGTAATGTTATTATTGTGTTGTTTATACAGGGTAGAGATGAATCGGGATCAGGTGACGGTGAACCCTCAAATTTTTTTGCATCTCCAAGCACGCCAAGCTCATTCGGTTGATTGATATATTTGTGAAGAATGTACTTGACTAAGTTAGCATTGTATATATATATTTTTTTGGTTATTAGATTAATTATGTTGATATTTGGAGTGAAAAAAATCTCAAATTTTGTATTGAACTATCAAAGTACATTGACAATGTTGTAATATTTTGATTGTCGAATTCGGAGTCTTATGAAAAATTTATCAATTTAGTTGATATTTTTTTATTAAGTAATTTTGTGTGTATATATATATATATATATATGTGTGTGTGTGTGTGGGGGGGGGGGGGGGGGGGGGGGGGGGGAAATATGCACAAATAAATAGGCAATACAGGCTGTTTATAAAATGTCTATGCTAAGAAGTAAAAATATGGTATTTAAAAAACTCAAAAAATCTCGACATTAAAAAACGTCGAAAAATATCGGCATTTATAAGCGCCGAGATTCTCGGCACATATAAGCGCCGATACAGTGTCGGCGTTTATAAGCCGAGATTCTCGGCGCTTTTATTTCTAAGCGTTTTCTTTCTCGGCGCTTTTTTGCGCCGAGAATTCCAAAAAAAAGCGCCTAGAATTACCCTTTTTTGTTGTAGTGAACCTTCGACTTGTTAAAATAATTTTAATTGTAGAACAACTAAATTAAAATAATTAAAAGTCTAGAGATTAAATTGACATAATATATAAAATATAAAGGCGTAAATAACCATATGTAATATCTATATCCACAATTAGGGTCCAAAATGATAAATTATGTTGTCATGTTCAAGACAAAACTGAATAATATTGTGTTACAGTCGCTTTTTTTTGTGTAATATTGGGGTGTATTTGGGATCATTTTCTATTTATAATTTTTTTGTTTTTGAGGGATTTAAAAATTTTAGACATAATCTTTTACTATTTTTGGTTTTCTATCGTTATGAACAACTCCTTATTACATACAGGATGAGAGATAAAGACAGGCTTAAAAAGAGTTGGATGAAGACAATTAAATACGACTTCACCCACTAAAGTCAAAATGAGAAGATAGCCTTAGATAGATGGCGTGGTGAGCTAGAATAGGGGTAGCAAACATAGCAACTTAGGATAGGGGAGCACAACGGAGCGAGTTCATTATTGTGGTTGCTTTGGGGCCTATGCCGGCGTGTTTTCTTTTTTGGTGCTTGGTGATTGTGCTTTGCTTTGCTTTTCATTGCTTATTATCTGTTGCTTGATATTTAACTGTTGATTTATTATTTCATTAGCTTCTTGTTTTTTTACAGTTAGGGGCACTTCGATACAATCTCTCTTTAGGGTAACACTTTGAAGGGATAAGGTTGCATATATCTCACCCCCTCCCCGATCCTGCCTTGGTGGAAGCCCTTGTGACACTAAAAAAGGTTGTAATGTTTTTAGTGTCTTGAGAAATCACAACGATAAATTGTGCTATTATATTATATATATGCCAAACCTTGCTTTATCCTAATTTTTGCTCCCTTTTATGTTTTAAGTTCCACATTTTTTAGGTATAGAATGATGTCTTAGGCTGCGTTTAGCTCAGTTTTTAACAGTTTTGAAAAAGTGAAAAAGCTCTATTTGACTGCAAGGTTTGCTTTTGATTGGCAGAAAAAATAATTTTTTACATATTTTTCATACTTAAATAGAAAAAAATTGTTTTCTAATTAAATAAAAAATATTGTAAAACTGAATCTTTATCAAAGCTTATTTCAAAAGCATGTTACGAAAGAACTGTTTTAACATTAAATTTTTTTCATAAATAAAGTATTTTTTACTTTGTATCACCCCATCAGCCCTTTCGCCCCCGTTGCTACCCTCTCCACCTCCCACTGCTATGACTAGTTATTTATAATTTTCTTTAAAATATAAGTATTAGTTAATTTATATTATTAACTTATTTTTGTGATTGTAATAAAAAGAGCTTTTTTAAACTTATAAGCAAATATTTTATTATATATATAAAAGAAGATCTTAAATAAATAGATTTTATTAAAATAGATAAGCTAACAAAAGATTGGCTAAAATAAGATTAATTACATGAGCATCAAATTTAATTGAAAAAACTGCTCAAAAAAAAAATTAATTGAAAAATGAGACTTTATTATTCTTGTTACCAAATATAATGGTTGCTGATATGTTTTGTCAAAGAACCAATAACTTTTCTAGAAGTTTAAGCTGATAGGTGAAGGTCTAAAATTAATTTTATACTCTAAAATGTCCCCTCATGTAAATGCCCATCGGGCTTGAAAGAACATTGCACAAACGCACCTCATACATTTTGCTTAGATTCTGTTAATATTAAAAATGGAGGCAGTTAAGATTTGAACTCGTGACTCCTTAATTAACAAAACTCTGATGCTATGTTAAAAACTAAATTTTCTTTTTAAAAATTTAAGCTAATATGTAAAAGTTTAGGATTAATTTTATACTCTAACGGGTTTAATGACATTTTCTTGAATATTGTTGGAAAACATCGAGGCAGCATAATTATAGCCTTCTATGTCTCTTGAACTTTTTTTTACTGTATCTTTACTTATTTCCTTTTCTTTATTTTATGCTTTTGCTTAACATTTCAGCATCCCTTTTTTTTTTTAAAAAAAAAAATCTATTTAAAGAGAAAAAAAAAAAGCAAAATTTTGGTAAGAAAAAGAAAAACTAAAGACTGACAAATAAATCTTCATTTTATAATTTCTAGCATTATAACTAAAGGTCTATTTGTGCCAAGTCTTGTCGGAGGTCGAAAGGCTCGAGGCTTGGTGCATTTGCACAAAGTTCAACTTGGGCCTGGAAACTTTAACATCGTGCTCGGCTTAAGGCTCGGACTCAACTTGGCTCGTCTAAGCTTGAATTAACTTAGTGAGTTCCGAACTAAGATTGTGATATTTAGGCTCATTAAACTCAATGTATGCATATTTGGGCTTGTTTAAGCTAGGGTATGAATATTTAAATTCATACTTAGTTCGATTAGGCATATTTAAGCTAATAACTAATATTAAATAGGCTCATTTAGGCTTATTTAGGCTTGCGAGACTATGAGCTTGAGCTTCATGAGCTCGAGTTCAACTCAATAAGCTAAACGAGTTAAGATTAATTCAACTCCAGCTCGAAATGAGTTGAGCATTTCCAGCTTTATGACAAGCAAGCTAGTGAGTACTTGCGAGCCGACTTGGCTCATACTATTTATAGCTATGATTCTGAACTTACCCACACAAGAATCCGTGGAACCATTTGAGAAAAAAAAATGATAAACCAAAAAGTTAACTTCAAATTATAGTTTTTTTAATGACTAATACATGATACTTAACATTAGTACAAAGTAAAGTTGGAACTAATTTGCTAAATCCACATATTTTGAGAAGACTCCGTTCCAAAACATACATAATACAATGGGCACAGGACGAGAAATGTGCTACAGAAAGGCTTAACAATAATCGATCGGAGGACAATCACAAACCTTAAATTATAATTTGTCATATATAGGCTAAATAACTACATAGTACTATGTTGTGCTAGTTATTAGCCATAGGACTTCCATTAACCAAGAAACAAATTGAAACTATAAAAAAGGCAAATTGAGAGTTTAATTTAAGGCTCATCGAGCTCAAACTCTTCGTCTTCTGGTTGGTACTGGTACTCCGACTGCATGACATTGTTGTTGTAGCTGTAGGTGTTGTCGTTGTTGAAGTAGTTACGCCTCATGTTGACTCCCCTGTTGTTCTGATAGTTATAGTAGTTGGGATCATATGGCTTCTTCTCACCATTGACGTCGTAAAAGTACTTGCCGTTCTCCATGAATCTTGTGTCACTCATCCCCTGTCGCTCCACACGGCCATACTTGTCGTTCGCTTGGAATGGCTTCTTCTCACCGTTGACGTCATAGAAGTACTTGCCGTTCTCCATGAATCTTGTGTCACTCATCCCATGTCGCTCCACACCACCACCATAACCCCTTGCACTATACTGACCATTATCGTTTCGATTGTTGTCGTAGTAGTTGTTGTCTTTTTGCTGGAAATTATCGGCATCATTTGGGTATCTAGTTTCACTCAAACCCTTCAGCATAGTTGCATAATTCTTTCTGTCATTGTTCTTGTTGTTGTCAGCGCTGTAGTAGTTATTCTTGTTCTCGTATGTATCCATGGGGACGGTGGTTCTGGTGGTGGTGGTGGTGGTGGAGGGAGGGAAGAGGCCGGTCTCATGACCATACCCGCTCTTTGCAAAGGTTGGCTCCTGCTCATCCTTCTCAAAAGCATTAACGGGACTGGTGGTCTTGGATTCTTCTTCAGCATTGTTGTAGTAGTAATTATTATTAGCTGCAACAGTGCTTGTTTCGCCGCGATCACGAGTGATTTTACTGAAGAACTGACTCTCTCGAGCATGAATTTGGAGAGAGAACAAGACAACAAGAAGGAAAAAGAGAGGGAGAGAGGTTGAAGATGAAGCCATGAGTGTAGAAATTGGGAGGGCTCAATGGGCAAGTAGTGTGGCTTAACTCTATCCCTTTAAATAGAGAGACTATGTGATGATAGTCCAAAGTTCATACCTTTTTTTATTTGTCCTTTTTTTATTTTTTTAATTTGCTTTAGCTTTCTACTTTCATTTATTTTCTCTTAGGGGTTAAGTATTTAAATAAATAAATTTTGGGATAAAGAAAAATAAATTTAGAAATGCGATTGTAAATCTTTTATATAGGGTACATTTACCAGGCACTAAGGCACCGAATCCTATTAGAACTCCAAAGTTAAGCGTGCTTGGGGGAGAGTAGTACTAGGATGGGTGACCTCCTAGGAAGTCTTCGTATTGCCAACCCTGTAAGGTTGGAGGTTCTCGAAAACATTCTCTTGGCGGGTTACACCTTGAAGGGGTAAGACTGCGTACATCCACCCCTCTTAGATCCCGCTTATGCGAGAGACTTTAAGACACTGGATTTGTTGTTGTTGCTATTGTTGTATTGTCAATCTTTTACATATATTGAAAAATGGTCGAGTACGAATATGATATATAAATGAGATATAAACAAAATATATATAGAATATGGTCGTGTAATACAAGAATTTAGAATTCATGGGAATTGGGTATCTGTCCTCTTGTTTGGTTAGCAGGAAATTGACAAACTATGGAAAGGGAAAATTTTTGGGAAGTTTCAATTCCTCTGTTACGCATGAATTAACTGACCTCAATACTAGTTTCTAATCTCTATGAAAATTTTATTTCTTATCCTAACAATCAAATACAAATATCTACTTTCTGAAATGTTGGTATATGAATTGAATTCCTTAAAAATATAACTATCCTTAGAAATTTAATTCATGTGTTAACCAAAAGGGCTAAGATTAATATCTATAATGTGATAGTGGGCAGTGTGCGCATAGGAGCTTGGGAAAAAGTTAGGATTGAAATTTGATGGAGATGAATCGATTGTAATTGAATATATTGCATCGATTGATTAGAGGCTTCGGCGTTTTGTTTTTCTATCTTTTGGTTCTTTCTACCCTATTCCTAGTTCGCAGCGAGTCTTCGCTGGAGGTGGTTGACACCTTTACTATTTGGTAGTTTCTGCTTGTTTTTTTATTCTCACTTGTTTTTGTAATCCTATTTTTTGTATTTTGCTCCTGTTTCTATACGGTTTAAGTCGGGACTTGTCTATACGCGCTATTTATTTTATATTACAATTTTATAGCTAATTATCGCAAGAAAAAAAAAAGGGCCCTGATAGTGGAGCCCATCTCTCCCCATTTTAATAAGGATCGAGAAACTTTTTGTTTCCGGTTTCTATGGAAATGATGGCGGGAGGAGGCAAATTGAGTACTTTGTCCTATCACTGATATTATTACACGCATTTATTTTATGTTTTTAATTATATATATATAATTTTATATAATATAAATTTATTAATTTAATAAAATAAAATATAATATTATTTTAATAGTAGAACTGTATTCGGACATATTTATATGTGTATACATTAAGGCTTTGTTTGATATGCGGGAAGTAGACAAGGGAAGTTTTAATTCATGGAAAGTGTAGTTTTTGGGTCTTGTCTGATATGTGGGAAGTAGGTAGGATGAGCGAAGTTGAAATTGCTAAGTAAGTTCCAATTGTTTTAAAATAGAGAAAGTAAATTACCTAGTCTCCCCGTAAGTTCTGCTTCTCTCATAACTTTTAATACATAAACAATTCTGCCCCTTCTAATTTGTGATTATGACAAGTTTATCTATTACTCTATCTATCAATGATGTTAGAAGATTAGACATGAGCATAATAGTTATTTTAATTGTATTTTATGGGAACTATTGTGTCAATCAAACAAAATATAAGAATTAAATTCTCAGGAAGTTCTATTTTTCATATGGCAAACCAAACACTTTTATACTAATTAATGAGAAGCACGACTTTCTATAGAAATTCAATATCTTCGGCAATCAAACGAGACCTAAGTGTATTATGCACCAAATTTGAGGATAATAACATGTAATTTCCTTTAAAATAAATATAGTTAATGTTAATATTAGATTAATAAATGGACACTAATTGCAGTGGCAAAATAATGGAAAGCAATAATAAATGTGGTATGGCTAGGGACTAGCTATGCATAAAACTAAACCAGACAAATATTATATGCACAGATAATATTTATATTTTAATAAATTTATTTTTTTGTATAAATTATTTAATTAGAAATTAAACTATGTTTATTATATCAAAGTATAATGTATGATATTATTTAGTCTGAAAAGTTATTTCTATGTAGTAAAGACAATTAAATTATAATGGTGTTGATTTAATATGGGATTAACAAAATGTAAATGACAATACTATATTAATTCATAAAAATTATATTAATCAATCCTATTTTATAATTTATCTTTTATTTTTCTGATAATTATTTTTATTTATTTTGCTATATATTTAATTAATGGTGGAAGTAGGGCCTAAAAGCAAAAAAAGCAAAATTTTCAGTGCCCCAATGGCTGCCACCTAAGTAAGGTCTGGGAGCGAATGTACGCAGCCTTCCCCTTTCAGGATGTTACCCTGAAGAGATGCTGTTTCCAAAAATTCCCAACTTGAGGGGTGCAACACGAGGACTTCCTAAAAGGTCACCCCATTCTTGGTACTACTCTCTCTTAAACATGCTTAATTTCAAAGTTTCAATAGAATTCGTTACTTGCGTATTGATATCCTATTAGGTGGTGGAAGTAGGGCATAAAATCAGTAAAACATTTATTTAATGCACGACTAATAAATATACTTTGTTACTTTAATGCGAGCACTAGCGTAGCTCATGTTGAAAGTTATAGAAGTATAAATAGCTGTTCAAAAATATTAATTAATTACTATTACTAAATGTCTGTTTGTCCAATTTTTTTTTATGGGTAAAATGTATTTTTATTCACAATTTAAGTATGTTTAACTCAAAAATAACAGTATTTTAAAATAAAAGTAAAACATATTTTCTGTTTTTAAATAGAAGCAGAAATATAGTGTTTCTCTTTTAAAGTAGAAATAGAAGAAAAAAACTAAAATTTTTAAACAAAAATATCTCTATTAAAAACACTCTTTACTAAAGTGATTCATTTTTTTTACGGTTTGAACAAACTGACTTAAAAGGGTATTTATTGATGCTTGCTAAAAGACGCCAAATAGAAAATTGGTTTTAGTTATGTTTTTAAAGGGTAAGAAACTCTCCCATCTTCAAGAAGGGTTTACCCGAGGAATCCAAGATAATGATCTTCTTAAACTGGAGGGGGGAGAGTCCACTTCATCCTAAGCGCAACATTCAACCTTTTTTACATGACTCAATCAGCTATAAGCAGCACTATTTATCTTTTTATAGGTATAATTGATTTCAAAGTTATCTACTTTCGAGTCTAGCTGAGTCGCTGACCAATTTCGTTAAGTATGTTCCCGATACACCAAGGAGTTCTATAGTTTCTCATCATCGATTTAAAAAGAAATATTTTAAATTTTCATTAGAGAGACAATAAAATCAATAAAACAGGCACCTCAGAAAATAAAATGAAGTCATTATTTTTTATTATTTAAATTTGGGGTGAAAATAGTCAACGGTGTGGTTGGACCAAATAACAGAAAAGGAGACATTTGTTGGTGGGGATTGGGTTAACTTTTGGACCGTGATTAACGGAGACTGATGCAATTACTCGGATTCGAATTTCAATGTGGGCCTTGCCTTTACTTACCTGCTCAAAAGTTAAATACTAAATAAATCTCATAATAAATTATATATTAATATCTTAAAGTTTGATGTATTTAATAGAATCGTCCAAAGCGTGGAGTGGAACCAAAGAGAACACCAGTATGCCGTTATCGAATCTCATTAGAACTCCGAAGTTAAGCATACTTGGGAGAGAGTAGTACCAGGATGGGTGACCTCCTGGGAAGTCCTCACCCTCAGATTGGGGGTAATGGAAAACAGCCTCTCTTCAGGTTAACACCCTGAAGGGGGAAGGCTGCGTACATCCGCTCCCCCCGGACCCTGCATAGGCAGGAGCCCTTAAGGCACTGGGTATATTCCTTTTCTATCCAAAGCGTGGAGTGGCAGGGTGTAAATAGGTCTCTCGTCCAACAATTAGTATATTAAAGTTTGATATTTATGATAATTATTTGCGTTCCAGCGTGTGCTCTTTATGTCATCTACCTTGTTTTATAGTAATTATAAAAAAGGTAAATTACACATTATTATTCTGAGTTTTAATTTTTTTTAGTCCATAAATTTATTAAAATCGTAAGATTAGTATTGTCTTATATCTTTCCCATCTCTTTCTTTCTGGTGTAACCTTACACCGAACCATTACGCCTTTACTAGCACCTTGAATGGAGTCTTTATTCTTTGAAATTTAATAGCTTAGGATCCTTTTACCCTCCTGCAAGTGATAGGCTTTATTTTCTTGTTTATCAATTAGTTTAATTTAATTTTACATCAAATAATATCTTAGCCTAAAAATTACATACATTTAATAAAATAGTTTAAATGACGATTTATAATAGCGTAACACAAACCACTTGTCCTACTCTTCTTCATTAACAAGGTAATGTTGGGTTTACCAACAAAAGAGAACAAGTTTTGCGTCCTTATACACATTTATTTGTACTATCTTATTAAATATATGTAACTTTTGAGTTAAAAAATTATTTCATAAAGTTTATAAAATAAAAAATTAATATGCCAAATCTCATCATACTGATATGTAATTTTTTTTTATAAAAAACAGGGTTGGTTAAAGATAAAAAGTAAAGGAGCATTCTTCATCGCCCTTTGACCGCGGGTTTGAGTTGCACGTTTCCATAATTTGTGTTTATAACTCACAATTTAGTATTCTTAGTATTCTGTGTATTTTTTTTTATTTTTTTATTTTTGGTTTGTAAACTTTGGGGTTATTAACAACAAAGACCCTTTTACTTTGTTCATTGTGTCAATTTAGTTCTTATATTTTTTATTGTGTTAATTTAGTCCTATAAAATTGCAAGTGTGTCAATTTGGTCATTAGAACAAAATTTATGTTAAATTATTAATAAATTTTTTAGCAATTCGGTCATAAATTAGGTTAAATTGAGTCAACAAATAGTTATATAGTAGGTTACTTATATCTAACGTAATTGTGCCGCTAAAAATTATGTCAATAACTTAACTTAAATTTGACCAAGGGACTAAATTGACACAATATCAATTGTAAAGGGAATAAATTGACACAACTAAAAATACAAGGACTAAATTGATACAATAAGCAAAGTACAGGGACTCTTAGTATTAATAACTCTAAACTTTATTTTTGTGTTTTTTGCTTTCTTGGTTGCGGTGAAATTAATTTGTTAGTTTAACCGTGGTTAATTTTTTAAAAAGGAGACATCATACAGTGGAATTGTGTCGTACAAGTGATGCAAACACTCGAAAATTGATGCCATTTTATTACTTTTGTGCTAAAAATAATTTCATCGTAATTAATGGTTTAAAAAATTAAAATACAATAATTTTTAAACTAAAAAATCAATTAATCAAACATCGATATATTAAAGAATAACTAACCGAAAACATCAAAAGGTATCTCTACACTATACCGAAAAGTAACCCGCTTTATACCCTAAAAGTGTAATTTCTTACTAAACAAAATTCAATCATTAATTTTATCTTTCAGACACACATGGTTTCTTTACACACGCAGAATGACTAACTTTGTTGCGCACCATTTTGTAAAATTGAGCATTTTTTTTATAGCAGCGCCTCTAGTTATGGACCATGGGCAAAACCGAGCAAATGTTGCTTAGCTTTGCCCATGTTGTGCTTCTAGCTTGCGAATTTTCTTCTTGCGATGTCATTTTCTTTCTTTCTTTTGCTTCCTTTTCTTTATTATAGAAATTTTCTCTATATTCCTCCGAGAATTTTCTCCTATTAATTATCAAAAAATAAGGGATGCTCCCCTTACTTTCTTACTTTGACCATGGTCCGCAACTCCAGCACTCGGGATTTGTTTATTTTCATGCATTTTAGTTTTCTTTTCAGCTAACTTCTTGTATGATTGAGGATTCATCTCTTACAGCTATATGACACCAAAAGCAATATTCCCAGTGTCCCAAGGGCTTCTGCTTAAGCAAGGTCTTGGGGTGTGAATGTACGCAGCCTTCCCCCTTTAGGGTATTACCCTGAAGAGAGGCTGTTTCCGAGAATCCCCAACCTGAGGGGTGCAACACGAGGACTTCCCATAAGGTCACCCATCTTGGTACTACTCTCGCCCAAATATGCTTAGCTTACGTGTCTTACAATTATAAGACACCCATTTTGGTAAAACATTAATGTACATATATCTGGGGTATGAAAGCCCACACATATCTGGGTTTAACCATTAATAAATAACTCTTTTTGGGCTTGGACTTGCTGAGCTTCAGTCACAGAAACAGGCCCAGCCCAATCTTTACGTTTGGCTGGGCTTTGAGTTTTGGTCCGGCCCATCTCATTACATAACTGCGGCCTCAACCTTCTTTCTTTTAGTTTTTTTACATATTTTGGAGAATTATTTTTGTAAAAAATTACTTTTAGTACGAATATTTCGTCTAAAAAATTTTTAGCTTTTATTTTTGTTTTTCCTTAAGCAATATTTTTTTTTTTTTTTTTTTTGCTTTTATTTCTATTTAAATCATTTTTTTAAGGACAAACACCTTTAAAGTCTGAAAAAGTACAAAAGACACTTTTTACAGACAAAAAGTTTGGCTAAACAAGTCCTTCTACCTAGTATTAATACAAAGCGCATTCCTTCATTGTGTTGTTGGTTTTGTTTGATGTTCTATTTTCGCACCTCTCTTACCTCAGTTATCAAAAAGAGATATATAAATGTTGTTTTTTTTCGACCTATTAAGAACCAGTTAAATGTATATACATTAAAATATTTAGATAACAAATACTCAAATCTTAAGTTACTTAAGTCATAATTTTTCTATTTATTTTCTTATTGTGATAATTCATGAATGAGAAGTTGTGTGTCTTGGGATGCATTGTTTCAATTGTTTATGAAACATAATATAATATTTTTTTCAATATATAATATAGTTTTCAAGATATTTTGGCATTAAAAATTATATAGTGGAATAAAAACAGATAGAAGAGAGAGAATCCAGTTGATTTGCTAGGTTGATGGTGGGCAATTTGGTGAACTGAATATGCCTTATCCTCTCTAATCCTTCTTGATTAATTAATTTGGTATATTTTTACGATGAATGATTAATATTCTCGATCAATAAGAGTAAAAAAAAAAAATTACAGTGTGTCAGGGCTTGTTTAGTCAAGCTATTAAAAACATTTGACCGAATAAAAAAAGCCATTAAAAAAACATTTTTGAAAATTACTATTTGGAAAAGCACTTTTGAAAATAGTAGTTATAGTCTGTATCAAATTTGAAATAAGGGTCCAAAAGGGTCCCGTTCCCTCACTCCACCACACATTGGCTTGCGCTTTGAACTCAAGACTAAAATTTTGAGATACAACATAACAATTTCATGTTTCAACAATTCTCATCGTACGTTTCATTTTTATGCGTGTGATCCGTGTATACTTTACTGAAGCGCTTAACCTCATATTTACCTTTAAATAGCAGCAGCAACAACAACAACAACAACAACAGACACATTGCCTCAAGGGCTCCCGCCTAAGCGGGGTCTGGAGGGTGGATGTATGCAGCCTTACCCCTTTAGGGTGTAACCCTGTTGGGAGGCTGTTTCCGATGACCTCTAACCTTATAAGGTTGGTAACACGATGACTTCTCAGGAGGTCACCCATCCTGATACTACTATCATTCAAGCACGCTTAATTTTGAAGTTCTAATGGAATTCGATGCTTTAGTGCCTAATAAATGAATTCTTACCTGTTAAATAAATAAGTTGGAAAGGAATTCTATGATACAAAAGAATGATTTAAGGACATAAAAAATGACTGTTGGGTAAAATTTGGGGGGTCCATGATTTTAACTTATCATTGCTCGTGCAACAAACAAGAGCTAGCGTCTGATCTAAGCAAAATGTATAACTAATCTTCTGTTCTGCTCACCTGCAAAGCTCTAATTTTTACCATCTAAAAATTATTGTCAAATTGGTGCAGCACGAGAACTTTCCGAGACATCAACCATCTTAGTATTATTCTTTGATGTGGGTTGACTCATGTCTCGTTTATACGAGATGCTTGTTTTGTGTTATGACTTTGTTGTTAATTATCGAAAAAAATCTTAGTACTACTCTTGACTAAGCAAGCTTAACTTTGTAATTCTAATGAAATCCGATGCATTCTTGTTGTGCTGTTTTGGGTGCTTCAGAAATTTTGAGGTCGTGTTTTTGTTATTCAGTGTGTTCTACGTTTGTTTTGTTTTCAAATTGTTTTGATTGGTGGGGGGAGGAGGTGCGTTTTTGGGTGTTGGGTGTAGCTTCTCCGTTAGTGTTCTCGAGCTTTTCCTTCCGCCTCATATGACTGTAAATGAAGCGAATGCATGTAGTATTAACTTCCGGTAAAACATTGCTTTGACAGGCAGTAACTGTACATGAGTTATGCTTGAGATCAACTACTTCTTGACAAGCATATCAGGGCCTCGTGAAACAGTATGTGGAGAGTTTATTTGAATCCTAACAATCTCTATTCTAACATAATATCATCACATACATGAAGGCATAAGATACGTTTGAAATAGTTAGTTGCTTGACGTACTGATAATATGTGAGCCGAGCATAATGTCGACGAGCCTAGTGTAGAAGCTGACAGATTTAGGCTCAATCAAATAATTCACACTATGGTTGATTGATGATGGGCGATGTGGGATCCAAGCCTATGCTAATTTTGTCAACTATAGGGTTAGGCAGGGGCATGGTACATTTTTATGAATGCTAGGTGTTGATTTATTTTATTTGTGTCACATCTTGTTAATAATTTAACCACTTCTGTTAAGAACTCCATATGTTAATCTAATATGAATCCTACATAGAAGTTATGAGAGTGAAAAGACCAACAGATAAGCCAAGTGGATTACTCTAACTACTGTCAATTAGTTTTAGGATAAAACTCGGATTGGACTTATATGTGCATCTTGTGTGTGTCAACTTCATGGGTCGGGCCTAAAGGCCCGATGGAATTTAACATCTTTAAACCCCTAAATTCTTCCTAGCATCGTCAAAAGATGCAAACCATAGGCAATGTTACGACACTTTAGCATGACTTTGACCATGATGTGCATCTAGTCAAGTTTTATTTTCGATTTTCTTTTACTTCTATTGTTTCATTTTTGACTCCTGCACCTATGAAGGCCTTCCTCCTATACTTACGAGGATCTTCTCCTATTAATTATTAAATTTAAAAAAAAAAGCCTTAGCCACTTGTAATTTTGTTTGCTCAAGAATGAGCAAAGTCAAGGAAAGTCATACTGTCACCTGTTTAGATTTCTCTCAAAAGTTTCATATCCTTTGTCACATGTTAGAGTATAAAATTATTACAGTATTTTATTTATTAGGTTAAACTTTTGTACTAATTGGTATCCGAACAAGTACCAAAGTTTTATTTACAAAGAAATCATAAATTCAAATTCGACATCCCACATTCTCAATATTAATTAATTTCAGCACAAATACTTATGATGTGAGCATTTTCCTCTTGCCATCGTGCCCCAGATTTTTCTTCTTAGGAAACGCCTTTAGTTACAGAACTTGTACTGAGCGGGGTGACCTTAACCTTGCTTTACCCATGATGCACTGCTAACTATAGGGTTTTAATTTTAGGTTTGTCAATTTCTTTTGTTTTGATATAATCTAACTCTTGTATTTATCAAAAGACTATTTGATTCGGTATACTGTCGAGGAACCGGATTCCGCGTTAGCAAAAAGATAATTGGAAATAAAGGCTGAAATTAGAGTGCAACACATTAGGGCCCAAGATAATAAGCGATAAGGAAATACAAAATAATATAATTAGTAATTTGACCACGTTTTAATACAATCAATATAACAAGTAACCTCTTCTGACTTACGTGGTAATTTTAGCACCATACACTACTTGCCTAGCATGGAGATATTCCTGAATATGTCTTTTGGAATACTTGGTTTCTTAAAATTAAAATATGTAAAAATACACAAACAAGCCCAAATTTTGGTTTAAAGGAGAAATATATATTTTTTTGTTCAAGTAGAAAAATAACTTCTCTTCTATTTAAAAATAATTCCTTTCCTTATTAGTCTTTTGTCTCGGGTAGATTTTGTTATCTTTTTTTCCTTTTGGATTTTTTTATGCTCTTGCTGTTGTGACTTGCAATGAACCCTTCTTGGCAGTGCTCCAAACCATTGGTAGTCGCTTGTCTTATGAGTGAATCTCAAGGCCTATTTGATTGAAGCTGAAGGCCTGTTCAAAAGATCAGATAGGCGGGTCCTTGAATCCGTACTATGTACGGAGCAGTAGGCTGGAGTTATAGTCCGTATCCGTACTACTTGCCTGGAGTAGGAAAGAGTGTTCTACAGAAAGGAAAAAAAAAAACAAGCATTTTTTTTCAGAAAAGAACTTTGACCAAACATACTCTTTGTTAACCCATTAGAGTATAAAACTAATCTTGGACCTTCACCTATCAACTTAAGCTTTTGAAATAGTTGGTTATTCAATATGGTATCAGAGTCATATTGAGCAAGAGATCACAACTTCAAATCACAACCACCCCCGCTTTCAATATTAATATAGCTTAAGCACAAGATATAATGTGAGCTCGTGTAATATCCACGCTTCAAGCCTAATGTACATTTGCATAAAGAGACATGTTAGCAATATCCACGCTTCAAGCCCAATGTACATTTGCATAAAGGAACATGTTAGAATATAAAACCAATCTTAAACTTTCACTCATCAATTTAAACTTTTAAAAAAGTTAGTTCCATGACAGTACCCACAATTAGGGGTGTTCATGGTTTGGTTAACCGTACCGAAAAGTATTTCGGTTCGGTTAACCGTAACCAAAATACTCAAATATCACTAACCGTTACCGTAACCGAAAAGGCCGGTTAACCAACTTTCGGTAATTCGGTTCGGTTATGTCGGTTAACCGGTAACCGAAAAAGTAACGCAACGCCTCTTTTATGTTATATGATCTATCTCCTTAATGGTTTGTAAATGTCCAAAAAATACATTAATTGTGAGAATATTCAATAAATTATGAGCTTATAATACAATTCTAAAAAATTAAACGTATAATATCTCATTTTAACCAATATGTGAGCAAGCGAGTAGCACTAAATTGTAGCAACGTAGTGCTTAATTAGTATTTAGGATATAATAATGAGGCACAAATACTCCTTGATAGGAGATGAACTCGAAAAAAGATAAATTAATCATGTATTATAGAAGAGTCATTTATATGATAGAAAAACATACTTAGTAAATAATATAATATTATGAACATGTGGAAATATATACATGATATATGTTATTTCTGTAAATCAGTTAACCGAAATGGACAAAATCATTAACCGTTACCGTCCCAAAATACCTCAAATTTTTTCGGTTCGGTTAACCTAACAGAAAATTCAGTATGATTAACCGTATTTTGGGGTCGGTATTTCAGTTACGAATTTTTTTGAACACCCCTACCCACAATTGTTTGATGGGGTCCTACGATAGACCTAAAGAAGATTCCTCTTAACTCTAAATGAAACCCCATCATATCAAAATCCAAAGACAAGTAAGAAAAAGAGGGGTGGGTCTCAAAAGAAATGATAATATAAGCTTTTTATTTATCATACAATAAAGTCATGATACACCCATTTTGCACAAACATTTATGCTTCTAGGCCTTGTCACTTTTACTTACTTTGGTTTCACATTTTTCTTAATTCCAAGCTCTCAATTCAAATTCCTATAATCATGAACTCTACTGTTTCTTTTTGACAATTTAAAGAAACCCATAACTGACGCTAAAATATGGATAGCAAAGTAAAGAATAGTATTACAGGACAGAACCAGAAAAATAAAGCCAATAACCAAATAGAGCGGAAAACTATGGAAGTAGCCAATGAATTAAAGTCATGGTCGCTCAGTAATTAGGGACTTCTTTTAAAATTAGCTATAGTAGAGGAATTCCCCTGCGAGGTTGAGGACATGACAAGAGAAATTGAAATCGTTTGAATTTGGGGACATGGATTTGGCGGGCGTTGAATTAGAAGACATTGAATGATCTTAGGCCTAGATTTCAGTTTTTGACACAATGCTTCAATGTTTTTCTCGCTTTTTTTGATTCTGCTGCTGCTTGTCATGTGCTTTTCCTTACTCTCCTGTTTTGAGCTATTTTGTATCTTCATTCCAGCACTTATTGTATCCTCAATTATCGAAACAAAATTAGTGACACAATGATAAATTTATAACAGATTATACACATATGTATACATATAATATAAACTACCCATATATTAGTTAATATTATATTATAAGGCAGATTACTCGAAGTGTAGATATATAGATTGACCCGAGCATCTAAGATAACTCGAAGTGTAGATATATAGATTGACCCGAGCATCTATGATATTAAAAAAGGACCCATCGATCAAATTTAATTGACCATGTTTGGGGTATCCCTTTCAACATCTAGAAACTGTCCATTTATTGATTGGTTGCCTAACTTTCCGCAAATTAAGACTAGATGAGACCAAAGAATCCAATTATCATGACATATTACTATATGAGCAACATTATTCTTTGAATGAAACTATTAAGTGGAGGGGGGAAGATATTTGTTAATATACTTTTGAGTTATTTATATTAAAGGTCTGTATATTTTATCTATTATGTCAATTTAGTCCTTATATTTTTAGATTTATTAGTTTAATTTTAGTCCCTGTACTATTGGTATCATATCAATTGGGTCTTTAGAGTAAAATTTATTGTGTTAAGTTGTCAATAAAATTTTTAATAATTCGGTTAAAGATTGTGTTAAATTGAGTGAACCGGAAGATTTATAGTGGGTTACTTGCATCTTATGTGATTATATTATTAAAAATTATGTCAATAACTTAAATTTGACCAAAGAATTAAATTGATAACAATATAAATTGTAAAGAGGCAGAATTGAAACAATTAGTACTGTACAAGGACTAAATTGACACAATGAGAAAAATAAGTTTTTGGTGTAAATAACCCTATACTTTTTTGTCAAAAATGATATAATACCAACATTTGCAAATATGGTGTTCCTTTTGGCTCTCGGTGCAGGTTTAGTGCCTAAGATACATGCGGGAATTAAAAGAGATCTAATACATATGTGTATTGGACTCTATATAAGAATTAGTCAAAAGATTGTTGACCAATAAAAGTAAAGGATAGTGTCAATCACCGATAACTGTGGCAGAGCATAAGATATAGCAAACAATAGAGTACGTAAATGTATATTTTAAACCGAAAAAAATGCGAATACACATATAATATTTGTATTTTACTTTTTCTTTTTACTAACAGAGGTCAATGTCTCGTGTTTTTTGCTTTCCAAATCTAGATGCAATAGTTCTAGAACGTAGCCTGCTTTTCAAGTCAACACATAGCCTTCGTTAGTCAACAGTCAATTTTCGTCAATTAAATGTCTTTTTTAATGAAATATATACAAAAATATTATCACTTAGGTATCATAGGATTTGATTATTTATCACTTAAGTATTCTAATATTTTAATATATACAATAAGCTACCTTGAGTTTTAGACATTTTATTACTAAGATGTTTTGAAGTTTTAAAATTTTATCAATCGGATACATTTTAGTCAAAAATTCGAAAATTGAATATGATTTCAATAATATATAAGTATTTTTATAAAAAATTGATATTTTTTATTAAAAAAATGTGAAAATGACACATAATTATAGTAATTTTTAGGCGGTTTATATCAACATTCAGTGAATATTGTTTCACAATTCGCTAAATTTTTGATCAAAATATTAGCACTAGCTTATATATATTATCGCAGTCATATATTATATCAACATTTTTGTATAAAATCGAATATATATATTTACAAAAATTTATCAAATTCTATCAAAGGGTACCTAAGCGATAAATATTCAAACCTCAGGATACCCTATTGTATATATTGAAACGTCAAGGTACCTCAGAGATAAATGTTCAAACCTCTGGCTACTTAAGTGATAATTTTTCTATATATATATATATATATATATACACACACACACACACACATGTATGTGGCCTTCTTTGGTATGCACGAAGTAGTTTCAGAAAGTAAAAATTAATAGAAAGTACGAAATTTAGCTCTTTTCTGCTTGGCGAGAAGCAGGAAGAATGCGAGAAGTGAAAATTACTAAACAATTTTCAATTTTTTCAAAATGGAGGAAATAACTTACCTAGCCACCTAGGTAAGTTTTAGTTCAATTGTTTTTAACTAGCCACCCGAAGGAAGTTCTATTTCCCATCCCGGCAATCAAACATGTTTTACCTACTTCCTAGCAAGTTGACATAGAAATTGAATTCTCGAGAAATAAACTTCCTGCAGAAATTCTATTCATGTGGCAACCAAATAAGGCATATACATATATACATATACATATATAAAGCACTTTTAATACGTATTTTTTTTGCAAGTACGTATACCACTCATTGATTGTATACCTCTGATCAGTCAAACTATGAAAAAATTGCGTTTTTAGAAATACTCTTATAAAATACATTTTTAATAGGAGTATTTTTATTTAAAAGATTTAGTTTTTATTTTTATTTCTACTTCTATTTTAAACAAAAAATAATATTTTATCTATTTTGCTTAAAAGTAGAAAATTGGCTCCTTCTTTTTATTTAAAAATGCTCTTTTTTTTTTTTTTTAGGCCAAACATCTTGAAATCCTTAAAAAAAAAAATTTTCTTAAAAATTACTTTTTTTCAGAAAGAAGTCTAGACATTGTTTGGTTGACATATGAATTGAAATCCTGCGGAAAGTTTTTTTTTTTTTTTTTTTTTGATAAATTGCGACAAAATTGCTAAAACAAGCTGACCACTCGCTAGGCGAGGCCAGAGTCCGGCCGCAACAACACGGGGACCAAAAACAACCAACACAAAACAAGAAAATAGGAACAGAAATGCTCGCCTCAAAATACAACACAGCAGACTGCGAGCACAGGACAAAAAAAGACACGGAGACAAGAAACAACAACACGCGCAGAACCAACACAAACAGGGATCCGAGCTGGAGAAGAATCAGAATGCCAGCACAAGAACCGAGAGTGGGACTAAAGCCACAACCCAACACCCAAACCATATCACTGCAGAAAGTTATATTTCTCGGAAATTCAATTCCTACGTTAACTTCCCAAGAAGTAGGTAAAACATGTTTGGTTGCCAGGAAGGGAAGTAAAACTTCCTTCAGGAGGCTAATTCAAAACGAAGAAATTAAAACTTACCTGGGGGGCTGGAAAAGTTACTTCCTGCATTTAGAAGGAATTTAAAATTACTTAGAAATTTCCACTTCTTGCGTTCTGTCTACTTCTTGCAAAACCAAATAAAAGCTTAAATCCGTACATTCTACGAAATTCTACTTCCTACATATCAAACGATAGTTAAAGAGATCCCGAATGTCTTTTATGTAAATGCTGAAACCGTGGGCAATAGAACAGCCTAGTTCTAGAACACCTAAGCCTGTTTCTTCACGTGAAACTTTGAATTTTAGATCGATCGAATTTGTCTATCATTTTCATCAATCCATGTTCGGTAGGGCGTTGTTCTTGACCCCAAAAATAAAAAAAAAATCAATCCATCGTATTTAGCTCAATAGATGAATTAAATTTCTACAAAAAATTGTATATAGGAATTCAATTTATATGTCAATTTTTTTTAAAAATAGGTATCCAATGTTTGATTGTCAAGACGACAAATAGGATTTTGCATGAATCAGAATTTTTTGTCATCTTTTCAAGAAACATGTACAAAATATTTGATTTTCAAGATGATAAATAGAATTTTTAAGGAATTAGAACTTACCTAACCATGTAGGTAAGTTAATTTTTATGTAATAAGAAATTGTAAATTGCTAAAGAATTTTTACTTCCTATGTTCTATAAATTTTCTGGTAACTAAATAAGTAAACAAATGCCCACTTTCTATAAATTTTCATGCTTGTTCGACCCCATTGCCATTATATTTTAAGATTCATCAAAGAGAAGTAGTGAACTTGTTCATTTGCTATGACAAATCACTACCCAACAAAAATCCATTGAAAAATTAGACGATAACTTAGGACCAGTGTGGTACTGTATTTTATTTACAGTTTTTGATTTTTAGAAACGAAAACAATGGTTCTGAAAACAAACTTGTTTCTTGTTATTGATTTCCTACTTTTAGTTATCACACAAATTAGAAAAAAAATGACAATTAAAAACTAAAAACAGGAAAAAAAATCATTTCTTATGTATGATTTCCCCTCCCCCTAAAAACCCGAAAACCATAAATAAAAACAATATTAAACGATCATGAATTTTTCCAAGCGAAAAACAAGAAAGTGGAGCTTGGCCCTCATCATTCACAAACCTGATGCGCCTTCCTGCTACTTCCTAGATTAGAGTCTGTAATTGAAAACCACTAACTTACGGGTCTTCTACAGTGATATCGAATGACAGATCTTAAATTTTTGTCTAGTGCGATGTGCAGATTCTCTAGCTCCTGACCTTGCTCCTTCCTTTTCACCTCTATATTTAGGAGTTTTGACATTTTATTTTTTGGGTATTATGTTTTAGGAGCTAAGCTCTTCAATGGAGGGTTCTTCCCCCATCCCGTTCAAGAATCAAAAAAAAAAAAAAAAAAAAAAAAGAAAGAACGTGTTAAATTTTAACAAACTTTTAGGCCCAAACTCAAATAAGTCCAAGTGAGATTCTATTCTAAAATTAAATGACAATAGGTAAAATAAATCTACTAAAATTATATATTAATTTCTTCTATTTTATAATTTTTATGTAAAATTCATACTTAACTCATACGTGAAATTGTTAACAAAGGTAGACTTAGGCCAAGTTAGAGTCCTCCAGCTGGGCCTATGTCTCTATAAATGTGGGCGGTTTGGTGACATGATTTTCTCAATCCCAACTCATAAATCAACACCTCATAAATAATTTTTTTTTTCTTTTAATTTGTTTTTGTCCAAGTAGGGTACAATAATGTGCTTTGAATGTTAATTTGGACTCATCCCATTTTTTGAAAATTGTCCTTGTTTGTAAAATTGGCACTAAATTAATGCACTAATTGCATGTTGATCAGTTTAAATCCGAATTGAGACATATTAAATCAGACTGAAAAGATAATCAACCAATGTATATTTAGTGGACTGAAGACAACATTAAAAATATATCAGTTTGGCTCTTTCTTGAATAGATTAATCCGGTTTGATGTTGTAGAAAAAGTAAATTACAACCACGTGCAGAGCACGTGACCCAGTAGTGTTTTAGCAGAGTTTATGTTTTAGTCGTGAATTATGTAACTTTTTTGTTCTTCCCATAGTTATGGGGTTTGTCATGGTGCTTCTCCCCCAATTTTATTGTAAAACAAGTGCTTTACATTCATATGGGGCAAGGTTGAATGTTGATTTGTGGTATGTGGATTGTCACATGGGCCGGGGTTTACCAAATAACCGGGTTTCTTATTAGCAACAAAAAAAAAAGGGTTGAGGGTTGATCGGGTTTCTTTTCTCCATACTACTCTCCTATTCTTCTCCGTTAATTTCTTTTGTATATCTCCTGTCCTCCCAATTTCTACTTGTATTCAAAACTAACTTCTACTTGTATTCAAAAAAATCTTTATTTTCAAGCTAAACACTCTTAAATTATGAAAAACAGTATTTTTTCTAAAGAAAACTCTCTCCTAGAAAAAAAAAAAAAAAAAAAATTCGCTAAACAATCTCTGAATAACCCAATCTATCCCGAATTTTGGCCATCAAATGACATTAGAACACCTGTAAGCATAGTGATGGGATTGCTTTAAGGGTATATATATTAAAATGAAGCAAACAAATTGAATCTTTCTTTCTTTGCATTAGGTGAAAAGAGGGTCCCCATTGCCATTGGCGTGGTCTAAAGATAGTCCAAAAGCAAGGCCGCCCTTATTAACTATTTGATATGTACATCTTGATTGTGATTTCATCGGCCACCCTTTTTACCTCTGAAATATTATTAGTCGTACGCGTATATACAGAATACATACAGTTTAAGATCTAATATATAAAGTAAAAGATTACAGATTTATTAGAAGACAACCATTTACTATGGTCTTTGTCAAAGTACAAAATCATTCTTAAACTTAAATGTTTTGGGGAGTTGGCTCCTTATGATGGTGTATTAGAGTCGTGTTGACAAAAAAGTCCTAATTTCAAATCCCAACAGCCTCCCTCTAGATATTTTTTTCGATAATTAGCGACTTGATTACGGTACAAAACAAGCGCTCGAGCAAGCAAACCCTTAGAAAACCTTGTTAAAAAACGGGGTTCAAAATTACAGCGACAGAACAAACAGGGCTACGAGCAAAACAGGCAGAGTAGGAAGATCCTCAACAAACCACTATGAATGATTCGGATTCAGGGCAACCCAAACAAGATAAAAGGCATTCATGTCACCGTCTTATCAAGTATAGCGCTCTAAATATATCGTACAAGTGTAGACACTTAGGTTAAGTATTTTCAATTGGTTGATGTAGTAGCTAATCTCTTCCTATCCCAGATATTTAGGTCTTGGGTTCGAGCTCACCTTTGAACTGCCCACGACGGACTGAGAATCCCAAGGCATCAGCTTTGATGAAAGAGAAGAAGATTCTGTCCGAAAGACTCTATCATAGACTGGCCAGACCCCCTAAGAGCATAAATTGCTAGGTAATTTGTTGGTTTATTTGCTTCCCGAAAACAATAAATAAATGAGACCTAAATACCTGGTCTATTTGCTAGACAGTTATTATTTTTTTTTTCTCATAATTGAGATTTTATTGATAGAAAATAAATTTTAAATATTATCCTCCATTCGGACATAAGATTCCAATTAAAGTACACCACCCCACAAAGAACACCCCAAAAAACACGAAAAACACCCAAAAGACAAGAGGACTCGAAAACACCAAACTAACATGCGCGGTCAGAGAATACCACGCGGCCTCCAGCCAAAAATAACCACCAAACCCACAACGAATTTCATGAAGCACAGAGCAGCTTCGACCCTCTGCCAATCTCAAAACACGAGATTTGTATAAAGCAGCCATCCCATAAGCAAGTGATTATAATGATCTAACAAAATCTTTGGTAGGTCAACTTTCATTAACTAACAGATTATGAGTTAATTAATTTAATTAATTAACGTGGGGCTATGTATTCCCAAGTGTTAACTATGGTCTACTCATTGAGTCAAATTAATTTATGTGCTTAATTAACTAATATATTTGCTTTATTAATGGTCATGACCTAGCAATCACACTCATTGAAATTTCTCGCCCTCTTTTTATTTTTTATTTTTTATTTGCACTATTGGTCCATGTATTTAATTTATCATGTCAATTTAGCTTTAAAATTTTTAATTGTGTTAATTAGTCTTTATACAATTGAAGATTGCTTCAATCAAGTTCAATTCTAAAATTAATGTTCATTTATGATTGATATTTAAACGTTAATCAGCATTTGAATATGCTTTCTACGTCAAGACATTAGCACTTGCATATAGTGTTAAGGAACCATCTTTCCCAAAAGTTTAAGCCGATAGGCGAAGGTCCAGGATTGGTTTTATACTCTAACATGCCCCCTCACGCAAATGCCCGTTTGGGCTTGAAGCGTGAATAATGCACAGGCCCACCTCTTGCCTTGTGCTTAATTGTTTTAATAATGAAAGTGGGGGCTGTTGAGATTCGAACTCCTGACCTCTTGGTCATAAAGGCTCTGATACCGTATCAAGGAACCATCTTTCCCAAAAGCTTAAGCTGATGGGTGAAGGTCCAGGATCGGTTTTATATTCTAACATATAGTTTCACTAATTTCTAGTTGAACTTATTATATTAATTAGTCAAAAATGAAAATTGGACTTTATTTAAACAATTTTAATTGTATAAAGATTGAATTGATATAATTAAAAGTTTAGGAACTGGATTGACAAAATTAAAATGTATAACTAATGGTATGAATAACCCTTTTTTTTCTTTTTAAATCATACGGGCTAATGCAAACAAAAAAATAGCAACAAAAATAGAGGAACAACCCCACCAAGCCAATGCGAGAAATTTCATGATTGATTTCGTACTCTAATATGCCCTCTCATGCGAATGCCTATTAGGTTTGGAGCATGAATTTTGCGTAAGCTTACCTCATACCTTGTGCTTAAATTACGTTAGTATCAGAGTCAACAAGACTTTGATACTATGACAAATAATCAACTTTCACTAAAGTATAAGCAGATGATTGAAGGCCTGTGATTAATTTTGTATTCTAATAGGGCCTAGCAGCCTGATCTTGCTCCGTGATGCTCTCGAATGCGAGCCCTCTTTTTTCATTTTAAGATATCATGGCGAAGCATTAACACAACTCCGAGTGAGTACAAGATAAATAGCAAAATATGAGATCCAAATACAAACCAAGAAAAAGAAATACAAACAGGAGAAAACCGAGTGTTACATGCACCACAAGCCAAGCTATGACATACTAAGCCCTCGCAATGCCTTACTTTCCAAAACAGCTCACGAAAAAGTTGGTTTATCTTAGTGAATGTTAGAACTAGCTACTACTAAAACTACTGAAACAATAGACTTGAGCTTGGATCGAGCATCCAAATTACTACTAATCAGGAAAATACTTATTATTTTTGAGTCGGGTTCAAGGCACGATGAAATTTCAATATCAAAAAATAAATAAATAGACAAGAAAGTGGTCCAAAATGCACAAGATAACATATATTTAAGCAAGTAGGAGGGGAAATAATTACACATCCACAAGCCAATATCAGTGGAGTTCGCCCAGATTGATCAAAAAGCAGTGTGAATTTATGTGTTGAAAAATACTCCCCCATACCATTATTCTTTTATGTTCATGCTTAATTTTAAATACTGCACTTTTAAATCATCGCCATCATTTACCCGAACACTTCTCTTTACTCCCTCAGTCAGCTCTAACGTGAGCCATATTCAAAGTTGAGCACTTCACTCGCCTGACTTTGTTTATGATGCGTATCTTTGTTGAGGACCAGTCAATTTCCTCTCAATAGAGATAACATCTTCAACAGTTGTGACTATTGCTACAGAGTTATGCAAAGAAACAAACAGTGTCCCGAACATCAGCTTTTTAATTAATTATCAAAAATAAAGTAGATGGAAAGTTTGGGGAGAGTGGTGTGGAAGTAGAAAAGTGGGCTCTAAACTTCCAACTTATGGTCATAATCATGATTGGTATTGGGACAAACTCTTCGAATCAACCCTTGGGCTTTTCTAAAGTTGGGACCAACTATTTGTTATATTGTTATTATGAATTATTTAGGTACTTTATTTAAATATCTTTATAATTGTATAATATATTACTAAAGTAATGTTACTAATTATTAAATTAAAATCTGTAACTTGTACTGTATTTTATTTTATTTTTTTATAATGAGTTTTTTTATTGAAAACTACCCAAATTTTAGGTGTGGTTTCAGAAGACTACCTAACTTTTCTAATTTTTCAAAGTCACACCTAACTTTTTAAAATATTTTTAATGTCACACCTAATGCTGACACCATTAACTTTTTGTTACTCAATAAAACTTGTTTTTATTAATGAATTATAAATAGTTTTACAAACAAAAATACTTCTAAATCTTTTTGGTGTCAAATGGCTGTAGCAGCATAATAAACTCTTAACAATTTTTCAAGTTCAAATGTGAAGGGAATTTCGTCATTTATAAAATACATTACTTAATATAATTTAATTCAATTAAGTTAAACTTGTACTTTGATGCATGTATACCCAAACGCGACGTTTTATTTAACGGAAAGTTAATGGTGTCAGCATTAGGTATGACATTAAAACTTTTCTGAAAAGATTAGGAGTGACTTTAAAAAATTAGAAAAGTTAGGTGGCTTTCTAAAATCGCACCTAAAATGTAGGTGGTTTCAATAAAAAAAAAAAAAAAAAAAACTTTTTATAATTAAAAAAGAAAAGATCTATAACTTGTAGTACTGTATTTTATATTTTATATTAGAAATTAAACAATGCATCAACATTATTATTATTATTATTATTATTATTTTTGAATAACCCACTATCGTAATTTATATTAACATTATATTTCATAAAAGTTCGTGAAAAGTTATGAAATGGACCCCAAAGATCTTGGCCAAGTAACCCCAGCTCAGTGGCACCCAATCTTTTCCAAGTACATGAACATTATTATATACGTATTGTTATTGCAGACCAGTAATTATTATTGTTAGAATAATAATTTAATTTAAATTAAATAATAACTTATATATTTCTTTCAGAATTATACCCAGATCCAGATTTGATGTCTTTTTTTTTTGATAGATAGTAAAAGATTGCAGTACGAAACCCGACATTCTACAAGAGCGGAACCCGAACCATAAAAGTGACTGTAAACAAACAAATACGGAACATATTTGATGCGTATAATGCCTTTTTTTCTTCCTAACTTCATCAGTAGATGCCAACCATAGGTAAACTTTACACTACAGCTTGAATTTGATCATGATGCGCATCTAGTCATGATTTACTTTCAATTTTCTTTTCTATCTTTGCTTCTATTTTTTTTTTTTTGGCTCTTATATCTACGGAGGCTTTCTTTGTGTACTTACGAGGATTTTCTCCTCTTTATTATTAAAAAAATCACCACAAACTTTAAGTTATTTTACATAACAATAGCATTATCCTAATTTTATATATAGCGTTTATCCATGTAATTATATTATAATATAATGTAACTATATCATGAAAATTACTAATTTAACATTTTAAGATAAAATTAATTTTAATATATGTTGGGGTACATAATTTTCGTTTATAAATAATTTTTCTATGTAAATAAGGAAAAATAGTAAATATATAAAAATTGACCAATTAGCATAGTGCTTTATTAATAATAAGGCTATTAATTCATTTAAAATGTGGTTAAAAGAACAATATTATCATCATACACAAGGAATGGTGCTTAGTGCTTTGTTCATGTCCTTTTTATTTGGACCCCCTCTTTATTTTAATTTTATTATTGTTTTCTTTATATTTTCAATGTCTAAAAATTATAAAAATATTATAAGATATTTATATTTTAGTATCCTGACATTTTTAAAAATAACAAAAAGAACTCTGATCTTTTTAAATTAATAAAAAAGACCCCTAAGTTTTTATCATACAACAACAACAAACCCAGTGCCTGCAAGGGCTCTCGCAAAAGTAGGGTCTGGGGGGATAGATGTATGCAGCCTTCCCCCTTCAGGGAGATACCCTGAAGAGAGGCTGTTTCCGAGGACCCCCAAAGTTTTTATCAAATTAATAAAAAAAGGCATTTTCTGGCGTGATGACGTCATTTTTCACTGACAGAATTGATATGGCAACTTTTTTTTTATTAATGCTATAGTAAAATGACAAAAGAACCCTTCTATACTTTTATTCTTACGTTATTAGCACAATATTCGAGATGTTGTAATATGTAAAAAAAACTATCTATTTTTGCTTAATTTGTTTAAAAATATGCTTGCTAAAGGGTATTTTTGTTATTTTATTGTAACATTAATAAAAAGGTAGTTTCCACTTCAACTCTATCAATATAAAATGATGTTATTATGTTGGAGAGTGAACTTTGTATTGGTATGACAAAAACTTAGGAACATTTTTATTAATATGACAAAATCTAAGAGCTTTTTTATTAATTTAAAAAGATCAGGATATTTTTTTATTATTTTAAAAAATATCAAGATATTAAAATATAAATAACCTATTAATTATTAGTTATGGATGTGGTATTTGATCCATCAAGGAATCTTCCATGACATGGGTCTATTATATATTTCAATTTTTAAAATAAAAAAATATAAAAAACAGTAAAAGAAAGAAGCTCGAAATGGGAGGTCCTACACACATTAGAACGATGATGAAGTTTAAATAATTTAATTAAAAAGATATTCACCACAAAATAATAATAATAATAATAGTAATTCCCTTGAAATCACGCGCTATAATGGTGTATTTTACGAATTTAATACTCTGCAAGAATTTTTGTAGGATTATTCGATGAATGAAAATGCACTTACTAAAAAAGGATTGTTAATTATTATATTTTTTTTCTTTGTAAATCTATCTTCAGTTATTTTATTTTCTCTTATGAAAGTAATTAAAATTTATTAGAGGTATTGCGTAAAGTTGTTTTTTCTAAATAAAAACATTATAAAATAGATGATATTGGTTGGACCAAAACAACTTTGAAAAACATTATTTTGTTTAAAAAAACTAAAAAATATTTTTCGAGGATAAGAAATTTTTAACATTACACTCCATAGCAACTGTCAAGGAACCAATTGTTCCAAAGTTAAGCTAAGGTATGTAAGAACAATAATATATTACTTAAAAGCGGAATATAACTGTATAAACGGATCAATCGTGTCAAAACAAGTGATACGGATTAAACCCAAATTCAACCCAATTATCTAAACAGGTTAAACGGGTCGACCCAAATTCAAACCGCCTGCCCAAACCCGCTATTTTTGTGTCGTGTCCGTGTCGTGCTATTGTGTCATGTCAAATTTTGCCAGCCCTAGCTTAACCTATACAATTAATTGGGATGAATTTGGATCTGGATTTTGGTCAACTTGTTCTCGATATGTTTAACCTATTTATATAGTTATGTAATGTTATTTGAGTTATACAATACTACTAATATATTTTTATAACATATTTAAGCGCGACATAATTTGAATTATATTTGGTCATCTTAATTTAATAATCCCTAACATGTCCTCTTACGCAAATACCCATTGAGCTTCAAGTGTCCATATTACACATGCCCACTTCATACCTTAAGTTTAAAGTATGTTAATATTGAAAATGAGGGTTGTTGGGATTCAAATTCATAAACTCTTAGTCAAGAGGCTCTGATACTATGTCAAAAAATCAATTGTCCCTAAAGCTTAAACTAATGAATAAAGACTCATGATTGGTTTTATACTCTAATAAAAACGTATTATCACCCCTACACACCGACCTTTGTTTTTATTTCTGATAAATTTAGAGACTTAGTGTTCATTTCTTCATTCAAGCCAATATATGATGCTCCAATAATTAAGATTAGATACATATAATATTATGCTCCAATATATGAAGAATGATTGAACTTGAAGGTCCTACATAGGATAGGCATGGTTGTGCTAGATCTTTGGTGGTATCATGCACCTTGTGATGTGCATCATTTGCTTGTGAGTTATCTATTACTTTAGTGTTAAAAATATGCAATATTTTAAGTTTTCGGAATTGCAAGTTCCTTGATTCCATGTACTATAAGTTTAAATTTGATACTCACATTGTGCGTCTATACAATACACATGGTTTCAACCTAATGACCATTCACTTTAGACCAAGACTATTATGGTACCCTGAATTGAAAAAGCAAGTGAATGTAATAGAATAAGGGCGAAAATAAAAGACGCTTATTTTGCGTGATTTGGTTGAGGAATACATTGGTGCTGTGACGTTTTCAAGGACGTAACAAACATTAGATTAGATTCCTCAAGCGGTACGCAACCTACTCATTTTGCACAACTTAGTGCATTAATACGAATAGTAAGAAAAGTCATTTGGATGGAGGAATTCTAAAGGGTAAACCTAGATCTCCCATGCCCAATACTTATTAATTAATCACTAACCTAGCGCATTACATCGGCACACATTAAAACCCGAATCCCAGTGCATTACAAGCCTAAATCGGGTTGTCTACATTCTCTACTAAAAGACAAAGCCTATTAAACCAAAGTCCACATATAAAGCACAACAGAAACCAAATATAAAATGAAGAAAAAGTATGTTCTTAGTAAAAGATAACGAGTTTGTTACCTAATTTTTTATCATTAGGAGAATTATATGCTCAAGCGAGATTCAACATGTCCTTTTTTAAGCTCTTTCTTCATCTTTGTTGTGACATGTATACATTAGTTTTTAGTATCTGCTCCTTTTTTTATTTTATTAATTGAAAGTCTTAGAAATGGATCTTCAACATTCAGGTGAGTAGTGTCCAAGAAATAGACGAATACATATAGTGGAAAAGTGAAGGAGAATGCATTTGGCAAGGAGGAAATGACCCCCGAGTAAACAAGAAGTGCCCTAAGCAATAGTAGGCTATGAAAAGCTCCACTTTCGAGACGCCTTAATTTGTAAAATAATCTCCATGCAACTTGCATCTTGTCTAAGTGTAAAGGATTGGATTTTGATGACCAAAAAAGTTCCGTTCTCAAATGGACAATACGAGATTTAGTATCCAAAAGATAGTGTTCGAAGAGTTTAACCTGATGATTCATTATTGATAAAGTAGCCAATCATTAGATGCCGAGACATCCAAAGAAGACCATATTACAAACAACTCAGCACAGTTCGAGTACTGAACACTCATTGGATAGAAGAAAACAAGAAGAAAAGAGCATTGAACAAATCTTTACGAAGTCAAAAAAAGGAACTACAAAAAGTAATAGCAAACATGTAGCATGGAGGACATAAGATTATGTCACAAACAAAGGGATGCCGATTTGGCTCTCCGGAGGGTTCTATCCTGAAAGAATGAGAAGCACACATAATGCTATGGCCCTCTCGTATATTTATAGAACTTATAATGGGCTTTACATCATATACAAAGTAGGGCCATTGGGCTCAGTTACATATAGTGATAAGACCTAGACAATTAGTCTAACATCCCCCCTCAACCGAAGCAGGAGGTAAACAAATGTGAAGGTTGGATCTAAATAGCAGAAAAAGAGTGCGCGGAAGATTCGTCGTGATGATATCGGCAATCTGCTGTGAGGAAAAAATATGAAGTACTCGAACAAGACCCATTTGAACATGCTCACGAACAAAATGGATGTCAATCTCGATATGTTTTGGGCGAATATGCTGGACGGAGTTGGTAGACATATACGTGGCAAAAACATTATCACAATAGACCAAAGTAGCTCGTGGAAGAAGAAGACTGAGCTCACTAAGGAGAGACCGAACCCAGCAACATTCTAACACGGTGTTGGAGACCGCACGATACTCGACCTCGGCACTAGAACGAGAGACGATGAGCTGTCGCTTAGAGGACCAGAAGATAATGTTGCCACTGAGGAAAAACACAGAAACCAAAAGTAGAACGGCGAGTATCAGGGTAACCAGCACAATCATCATCCAAATAAGGCACAAGTTGGTCCAAACGTGTCGAGGAGATAGTCAATCAATAACCAATAGTGCCCTTGATATAGTGAAGGATGTGCTTAACAGCCATCCAGTGCGATGATCGTGGAGCATACATAAACAGACACACCTGTTGAACTGCATAAGAGATGTCAGGACGAGTAAAGGTAAGATATTGAAGGGCACCAACAATGGACCTGTATAAGGTGGGATCAGTCATAAGTTCGTCGTCTTCTAATGAAAGCTTGGACTTGGAATTTGTAGGTCTAGCAATAGGCTTGCAGGAGAGCATGTCAGTCCGGTCTATAAGATCATGTGCATATTTAGATTGAGACAAGAATAACCCTAAAGAGAGGCGAGATACCAAGTTGCCGAGAAAGTAATTAAGGCGCCCCAAGTCGGTCATATCAAACTCAGATTGAAGAGAGCGAAGTAGATCATGAAGTACCTCATGAAAAGAGGCCGTGAGAACGATATCATTAACATAGACCAATAATATAGCCATATCATGTCCACGATGTAAGACAAATAAAAAAGAATTTGACTTACAGCTTTGAAAACCCAACCATTGTAAAAAGGTAGCGAAATGAGTGTACCAGGCACAAGGTACCTGTTTGAGACCGTAAAGAGACTTATTAAGCTTACAGACATGATATGGATACTGAGAGCTGATGAAACCAGGTGGTTGCTTCATATAGACCTCTTCATTAAGTGTGCCATTAAGAAAAGCATTTTTGACATCAAGCTAATGAATAGGCCAGTGTCGAGAAGTAGCGATAGTCAAAACAGTACGAACAGCAGCAGGTTTAACAACAGGACTAAAAATTTCACCGTAGTCGATGCCATACCTACGTGTAAATCCCTGAGCAACTAACCGAGCTTTATACCATTCAACTTGACCTGTAGATGTTTGTTTAATATGAAAAACTCACTTAGAGCCAACAATGTTACCATGAAAGAGAGAGGGGGGGGGGGGGGGGGGGGGGGGGGGGGGGGGGGGGGTTGGGGGGAGGAACAAGATCCCATGTCTTATTATGAATAAGAGCATTAAATTCGTCGAGCATAGCATGCTTCTAGTTCTCATCAGTAAGTGCCTACTTATAAGAAAAAGGTACCTCGGGCAAAGTACTATGAGCAATCATAGAAGGTTTGAGAAGAGGTTTTACTATACCAGCACGAGCACGAGTCACCATGGGATGAATAGAGGAAGTAGGGGGAGCCGAACCCAGTGCGGGCAGATGTGCAACCACGTTTAGTGGCACGGTTGGAGGGGCTGCAGGTGTAGCCGGTGGTACAAGAGCCGCCGGGGCCGGTGCGGCAGCTGCGGTGGGTGGCGCAGCAGGAGGGGGCGGCAGTGGTGGTTGGAGGCCCGTGAACGGTGAAGACGTGAGCGGAGGAGAAAAGAATTGATGAAGCCGGGTCATTGTACCTTGAGAGAAAGTGCCCAATCGTGCAAATGAAAAATCTGCTTCATCAAAAACATGCCTCGGAATAATGACTTTATTAGTAGAAAGATCCAAACATTTATAACATTTGTTATTCTGTGGGTAGCCCAAGAAAACACATAAGGAAGAGCACGGAGCAAGCTTATGAGACGTGGTGGCACTCAGATTCGGATAGCAGGCACTACCAAAAACCCGTAGATGATCGTAATTAACTTGCTTCTTATACAAACGTTGAAAGGGGATCTTTTTCTTAATAGAAGTGGACGGTAGAAGGTTGATAATATGAGCTGAAACAGAAACTGCTTCAATCCAAAATTTCAAAGGCATGCATGCTTGAAACAAGAGGGATCGCATCATGTTACCAATAGTACGATGCATGTGTTCAGCTTTCCCATTCTGTTGGGAGGTGTGAGGGCAGAAAACCCTACTGAGAATGCCTCTTTATAGAAAAAGACTATTAAAGTCATGGTTGATATATTCAGTGCCAATATCACACTGAAAATGTTTTATTTCCACACCAAATTGATTCAACACAAGATTACAAAACTGAACAAACAGGTCAAAAACCTCATATACACAAAATGAGAATAATCATCCAATAATAGCAAATAATACTTAAAACCACTGAAACTGATAACAGGTGATGTCCGTACATCAGAATGAACAATATCGAAAGGACGTGTAGTACTAGTGACAGACTTTTGAAAAGGTAAACGACTATGCTTACCGAGTTGGCAAGTATGACACAAACTGGACTCAGAAGAACTGGAATAAGCAATAAATTTCTGTTTGACTAAAGTGGACAAGACTGGCTCCCCAGGATGGCCAAGTCGACGATGCCAGAGAGATTGTGTGTTTTTGGAAGCAACTAGGAAAACATGTGGGGGAGGATGCCACGGACTGCCTCGGTTGACCAAGTCGACTGACTGTGTTTGGTTTGGGAACAACGAAAAGAGGCCCCGACGTAGCACAACGAATAATGAGGGACATTGTTTTAGCATTTTTAATGGAGAAACCACCCGAGTCAAATTCTAAAAGGCAACAATTATCTTTACAGAATTGAGAACAAAGATTAAATTAGTGGAAAGAGCAGGACCATAAAGGACATTATGCAAATTGAAATGACCAACAGGTATAATAAGAGAACCAGATCCAATCCCAGCAATTGATAAACAAACGCCACTACCAACTAATATTTTATCATAACCATGATAAGGATGAAGAGACGTTAGCAAACTGGGGTTATTAGTCATATGAGACGATGCACCTCTATCCATTATCCAGGGATAATTAACTATAGGAGTAGAATAAGCAATTAGAGATTGAAAAATAGTTTGAGGAGACGCAAACCCTGAATAGAAATTAGAACCAGTGGCATAAGTATTAATTGCGGGATGAAAAAGTGGTGGATATGGCATATTCTCACCATAAATAGGAGCACCGAAGAAAGGTAGCCCGGGTTATGAAGTAGAACCAATCATTAGATTGAGCATAATTCACAGCAGCCAGCAAACAAAGACGGTGCAAACCAAATCAAACACCACGAATAAAATTACCGTTCTCAAGGCTAGGGTTTGCGTATAGCGGTGTCGAAACAATGGGCTGCCAATTCAAAACTAAAATTCTTGAAAACACGGGAGTGGTGCTGCAACGAGGCGGAGCCGCGGCGGAAAACTGGTTGGCTAGGGTTAGCCGGGGCACAGCGGCTAGGGTTGGTTGGGCGGCTAGAGTGGCTCCGAACAGGAGAGCCGGCATTGGGTAAAATCGGTGGCGGCGCTGGGGTGTTGGGTGGCGCTAGGATGGCCGTAAGTTTTTAGGGTTTGTATCTCTTTTCCTTTTTTTTGGGGGGGGGGGGGGAGGGGAAATTTTTTTTTTTTTAAAAAAAAAAAGAGACTGGGGTTTGCCTTTACGAGATGGCTCAAGAAAGCTCTGATACCATGAAAGAATGTGAAGCATACATAATGCTGTGGCCCTCTCATATATTTATAGAACTTATAATGGGCTTTACATCATATACAAAGCAGGCCCATTGGGCTCAGTTACACATAGTAATAACACCTAGATAATATAATCTAACATATCCCATTTTTTTGTCTTTTTGTTTGTTTTGTCTTGTTTTGTTTTACTGAGGTCCTATTATATTTCATTTTGTGAGCTCCTTTTGCTTTTTATCTATCAAAAAAGGCAAAGAAGACGTAAGATTATGCGACAAACAAAGAAAGGCTACTTGCATTATTGTGCTCAAATATGAACACTCCCAACAAAGACAACAAATGCTAAATGTTTAGCTAGCTATATAAGGCTAAATAGCATCTACTTTAGCATGCTGTGACATGCACTCATAGGGGGGAGAAACATATCATGAGTTATGGTGTCATAAATTTCATGCATATGTTTATGTCAACCTTTTTATGATTGTTTCTCCTCTTGCTCTCTATCTTCACGCAATCCTACTTTTCATGCCTACATTATCATGAATTCTATTCTCTCTTTTTATAAAATGAGAGATCAAAATAATACTGTGTATAGATTGAATACTGATAAAATACTTGCTAGAAACTTTTAGTGATAAAATACTTGCTCGAAACTTTTAGTTGCTCGGGAGTTAGCTCTAAGTGTAGACGTCTAGGTTATTGGGTTGTATTACATCTAGTTTTGGGAGCTACTTCTCCTTTCATTTTTGTTCCCGCTCTTGTGGGCTTTCTCGGGTCTCGCTTTGATGGGTACGCCTGATTTTGTAGTAAGAGGTTTCTTTCTAATTGTGGAAAAAAATAATAGGATAGGATAAGATAGGATCATTATGCATCCTCTAATATAGTCTTAAAAATACACGTTGAATGTGAAAATAATGGGAAGTACTCCACCTGAACATGAAAATACACTTGCTTTTCACGTATATAATAAAAGCCAACATCAATGTATGGCGGTTTTGTGACCAGTAATAGTCATAATAGAGTTTTCAAAATGCTATTCTTAATATCACTCTTCCAAATATATCAAGTATCCTTAATATTGTTAGTTGTCCGCATCGTCTCTAGGTCATAGCTTTGAGTTCCACGGTACTTCCAAGCTTACCATTTGTTAGAGATGGCCAATGGATTGACGCCAATCAGCTAGTAAGTCAACCTATTTCAAACTTCAAACGGTATGTAGGAACGGGTTGACATGGGTCGGCCTCGCTTGGAAATAGGTCAAATAGGCCGGTTGAGTTCAAGAGAAAATATCAAATCTGGTTAACCCAATGAGTCGTCTCCTACAAGGGTCAAGTTGAATTAGGTCACAAGTTTGAATCGGGTCAAAGCCACTCGGCGTAACAAATGTGCAGGCCTTTTTTTTTTTTTTTTTTTGATAGATAAGGAGCAATGAAAGGGCTCACAAATAGGCCTATTCTAATACCAAGACGCTTTATCATATATTACATGGTTAGTATATAAAATGACTCCCCGCTTTCTAAATATTTTATGTGAGGCAATAAGTTCTCATACATATGACCTCAAAACCGAAGCACTTTCTAACAGTACTAATAAGATTTAAAGCATAATGTTGGGTGATGGTGAGCATGCTCTCATCAAATTATGAAATCAAATCATGTTAAAATTATTTGTCTAGTAAAATTAATGAGTACGTAGAGCATGCGAATATTTATTTTGTATTCCATGATATTATATCAATGTGTTACTACATACTTGATACTAGTTCTTTCATGCTTTCTTAATCTCAAAGCAATTGCTTTGATGTAGTGTCCAAATGGTATATTATTGTTAAATTACGTAAAAACGAGCAGTTTTTTTTGTTGTGGATTCTACAATAGTCTCTTTTTACTGTTCGCTTATCAAAAAGCACAGGTCATGCACCGATAAAGTTAATGACTAAATTGATAATAATGTATTCTTTAGAGATAATATGACTTAATAGTATAATGACAAAATTGATAATAATGTATCAAAATGTAAAATTTTTTTACGTTCAATTGCTTTGACATTTACTGAAATGAATAAGATCTAGTACACGAGTTCAAAAGTATTATATATACAAGTTCGACAACTAAAAGAAGAAACTCATTTGATCATCAATTGGGGTTTTCAGCTCTAATGTTATCTTAGATATCAATACTGCAGAGACTTTACAAGTTGAACTAGTTAACATTTTCAAAAAATGTCCGAATCTAGTTACTGGAACCAGCTCTTCCTCTTTTCTTTTCTTTTCTTTTTCCCTTTATATGACCTTAACGCCTCAATTAAAAAATAAATAAATAAAAGGTTAAAAAGTACAAAAAAAAAAAAAAAAAAATTAGACAAGAAAAGAATATTTAATACCATCCAAAGCCCCCCAAAAATTCTTATATGTTATTCTACGAAAGGTATCTCTCTAGAAGTCCCAAGTTCCATATGAATTATACTTATCATTTAGAATATTGTAAGGTATCGTTTCATTTTATATTAAAAATATTATCTTTTTTATATTTAATATATAAAGTTCCCGTATGAATTTTTCATCTTTTCACCAACAATGTATATAAAATAAGTATTTTATTTGTATATCTAATATAAACGACAAAAATTATTACTTTATAAAAAGTAAACAATTTAATATTATTTTTTACAGATTATTATTATGATACAAACTCATATCAAATCTAGCTTAATCAGTGGAATCTAACACTCATACAAGCTATAATTGACATAATCCCCTCTCTCTATTAAAGGCCTTATTTATATTAAAAGCTAATGATCCTAAAATGACCATAATATGCTCTATTGACCCGGTTCAGTAATAAGGTCTAATATCGGGTTTGTATCAATACCCCTAAACCCATTTTGGCTCGTATGATATTAATAATCTTTTGCGATATGGTTAAAGATATATACAAATAGAGCATATTTAGAATTTTCTTTCATCTTTTACCTTTTGTAAAGAGCACGAGTGACATTCGAAAAGGAGAGGAGAAAGGAAGTAAATGGCCTCATTATTAGTTGTTCTCCCCACTTAAATTTTTAAGCAATTAATGTTGTAAATAATTACAAAACAAGCCTTTTTTCCTGTGATGTACAGACATCACTTACATTTTAAAACACGTAGAAAGACTAAAATTATTATTTATTTTTTTTAAATTAGTTGCATTAATTTTAACTGTTGTTCTTTATATATTTATATTAGTTTTTACAATTCACTTATTTGTAAATATATATTATTTATTGCTTTCATACTCATTTACAATTGTTCCTTAATAGTCGTATTTATAATTTAGTTAGTATTATTTAAATACGTGTTTCTTATAATTTTTCTTTTACTTTTTGTGAAATTTGGTTATTGAAAGAGGGCGATGCTTTAAAATTTTAGGATTAGTGATAGGAAGGCATTTAGGAGGGAGAAACTTGGTAATAAAATGTGAATAGATAAATATATATATTTTTATATTTAAATATAGTGAAAATTTATTACTTAATGAAAGAAAGTAATATATTATTGTTTTGTATAATTTAATAATGCCTTCATAACATTCGATATTTTCTCCAACCCCATAAAACTGAAATATTTTCTCTCAATAATACACCTGAAAGGTTGTTTCTTTAAATATCGGAGCTTATTTTAGTGTGGCATAATAACAAAACCAAGGCATTATATTTTTTTAGGTTATTTACTTTTAGTAGTTTGATGCTTGCGGAAATAAATAATGAAAACGTCTATGATCTTTTTAATTTATTGTTTTAGTACCTTAGGCTTTTTCGTATTAGTAAATAGGATGAAATGATGTCATTTTTCGGGTGAAAGTTGACATGGCAAATCTCTTTAACTAATTAATAAAATATGTTACTGAAAATATCTCATGAAAATATTTGAACATTTTAAATGGATCACAAAATGCTGCCATTATAGTGCAATTATTTGCGTCCAAATGCTGCATTTCGTTATCCTTGAGAACAAAAGAATATCATGCTACAAACTTCTGTGTCAGACATTAAAACGACGTCGTTCCTGTCAAGGGACTACTTTGTCTTTTCATGTTTCCGACATTAAATTTCGCTGAAAAGGGTTATATTATTAATACGGAAAAAACTTAATTACCAAAAAATGTTATCAGTCTTTTTATTATTTACGCAAACATCGAGTTATTAAAAAGTAAATAACCCTATTTTTTACTTTGAAGAATTTAGTCATTTTTCGGTTGATTTTTAAGTAAATAAAAAGCTGTTTAAAATATTTAAAATTGTTTAATTTGCAAATTTTAATAGAAAATTTATGTTCGTCTTTTGTTACAGAGATTAGAATTTTGCGTGCAGCTGCAATCTGCAGTGAATCCTCATGGGTCAAATTCATAGCAGCAATTTAAATTAAATAAAATAAAAAGAAAAAGAAAATCAAATATAATGTGTATGAACATGCATTGGCAGAGCTCGTGAGATTGGCGTTTTGTACACTACAATAACAAATTCGAATATTTATTATCTTTTATTTGCTCCAAAAAAAAAAATTTAGTATCCTTTATTTACAGGGCCGATCCTTATATTTTCGACACTCTAAGTATGATTTTCAAAAATTTTGACTAAATTTGGTTCAGATATCCTGAGATTTGACAATATATTTTCAGGTATCAAAAGTTTAAAAATATTTTTGAAATATCCTAAACTTTGATAACTTTTTTGTTCAAGTACCCTCTGCTAATAAAACTCAAACTAAGTTAAGTAAAGGGTATCTTTGGGGGGAAAAAAAAAAAGACTGGGTAATTCAAAAATATTTTAAAATTTCAAGATACCTAAAAAATATATTACAATACCTAATGGTACCAAAACAAAATTTTCTCAAAAATATTCATTACAAAATTTAGTAATATTAACAATTGATATTTTAAAAATCGCAACTCAAAAAGTTTGAGGTCCGAAATAGTTGTTTAGATCGATTGGGGTTATGTCCGGTCATATTTATCTATGTAATAAAAATTCAAATCTAATTTTATCTAAATTGTAGTTTTCTATTAATTAAGGACCTGTTTAGTATTACTTTTATCCAAATAGTAAATTTCTATAAATTAAGGGCATATTGGTAATATTATTATTTATAATGTTTAATTTTTGAAAAATTAAAATGAGGTTTTGGATATAATTGTTTCTTATTTTTATATTTAGTTTTTAGTTTTAGTCAAATAAAAGAAAAGTTAAATATTTAAAAATAAGAAAAATATTTCCTAAAATACAGCTTTTCATTTAAAAAAACTAAAGGATAGATTATAGAAAATCCCAATATCTTTGCTTCAAAAATAGATAACCCCCTCACAAATAAAAGCACTTACAAAACTTTAAAACTTTTAAAAATTTATCACTTAACCTTTTATGCAGCTTTTTGATTATTTTTTTCCTCAAAAGTGAGAAGCTAAATTTTTAATTTTATTTTATAATGGGCTTTTATATTATTAAGCAAAAATTAAAAATTTATGTTTTTAACAAAAAAGATTAAGGGAGTTTTCTATATGTATAAAAATATAATTATTTTAATTAATTATAGTAGTGATATTGTAAATTTATAAGATAAAAAATATTTTTAAAATTTTTATAAAAATTATTATAAAATAAAATATAATATTTTTATTAATATTATAATCTCACTAATATAATTAATTAAAATAATAATGTTTATAAATATACAAAGCCCTTTTTCTAAAAATATGAAAAAATCTTTATTTTTTTTTCAAAACATAAAATCCAAAATAAAAATAAAATTAGACACTTAACTATTTTATTTTGAAGGGTAAAATAGTAAAAAAAAGATTATTTGGAGACAAAGTGATAAATTTTAAAAAATGAGGGAGTTTAGCTAGTGATTTTATTTGTAAGAGGGGTTTAATGTTATTAAAGCAAACGTCAAGAAGGTTTTCGGTAATTTATCCAAGACTAAAAGTACAAAGAAAAAAACAATATTAAATAAGTCTTATATTTTTCATACATCTATGAGGCAACTCAGTTTATCATTCCTAAAAAGACAATATTGGTGAATTTTTAAGTTTTATTTAGCTAACTTACATATTAGTATGATGAGATTCGATTAACTTTTTAGTACACAAATTTTATAAAAATAATTTTATAATTACAAATTACAAATATTTAATAAAATAATACAAATAATAGCGTGACATAAAGCGAAACTTGTCATTATTTATTGTTATTCTAGCTATCCCCCCTCACTATTTCCCTAATTTCATAAACTAACCACAATGTTACTTAACCTCTCTTCAGGTTAACACCCTGAAGGAAGAAGACTGCGTACATCTGCCCCCCAGGCCTTACGTAGCCGGGAGCCCTTAAGGCACTGGATATATTCCTTAACCACAATGTTATTAACTAAAAGAACATACCCAGTGCCTCAAGGGCTCCCGCCTACGCAAGGTCTGGGGGGCGGATGTACACAGTCTTCTCCCTTCGGGGTGTTAATTTGAAGAGAGGCTGTTTTCGAGTGCCCCCAACCTGAGGGTGAGGACCTCCCAGGAGGTCACCAATCCCGGTACTACTCTCGCCCAAGCACGCTTAACTTCGGAGTTTTAATAGGTCGGGTAACAGCATGTTGGTGCCCTCTTTGGTACAATGTTACTAAACTATTAATGAATAATAGTTAATATTTTTGAGAAGCCTATTTTATTATCTTACGTGTTGCATGGGGACTATTTTATCAAATATTCATAACATTTAGGCAAAAGAATTATTTGATAGAGTTTGTGGACTAAGACTGCGTTTGATTCAACTTTTTAACAGATTAAAGTTGTGAAAAAATTCTAGTTAACTACAGGATTTGCGTTTAGGTGACAGAAAAGGTCTTTTTACATCCCTTCCACAGCTTGATTAAGTAGAAAGATGAAAAATTTTGTTTTATAATGAAGCAAAAAAAGTTACAAAATTGGACTTTTTTCATAATTTATTTTAGAAAAATATTTTAGAAAGCCTACATTAATATTAAATACATACTTTTACTTTTATCACCATCTGGACCTACCACCCTCCTTTTACACTTGTGTCGCTGCATTCTCCACTCTCCACTATCACGATTAGCCATTATTATGAATCTCTCCTCCACCTACCGTTATTTGTTGATAGATGTTTTAAACATCTATTCAAGTACTTTATTTTGTAAAAAAGATACTTCTGCATTGAAATAGCAAACAATACACTATAAAAAAATGGACCTTGAATGAATAAATCTTATCAAAGTACATAAGCTAAAAAAATATAAATTAAAATAAGATGAATCAAATACACCTCCTAATCCTAGATAATTCTTTCACCAAATCTCATTTTATTTTTTGGATAATTGTTTTAACATTGAATTAAACAAAGTAGAATAATAGGGAGAAAAGATGTCACGTATTAAAGAAGGTTCCATCTCAAAACTAATTGGCAATGAGTGGAGTAGCTCATTAAGTACTTAAATTGGTTTTTTTTTTCTAGCCCACCAATATAGGATTCAATTTTTTTCTTATTTTTTGACTTGTATCAATCAACCACGCTCCATAACTGTCGTTCTCGACGGCTTTACTCTGAGTAGTTAGCCTTTTTTCTGTCATAAATGGCTTCACTCTACTCTAGACAGCCCTCTCTTAGATATTCATTTTAAAAACTGGGGCCCGTCATATGTGGCTTGTCCAAGCCAGTCATAAAGCATAACCTATCCCATACCAGACCGAACATGACTCATGAGCAAGGTCCGGCCCATACCAAGCCAAGCTTTTTAGAATCAATCCGAGAATCAATGACTCTGAACCATTGTAGAGTATAAAACTATTCCTGAACCATCTCACCCAAAAGCTTAAGGTGATGGATGAAGGTCCAGGAGTAGTTTTATACTCTAACATGCCCCCTCACGCAAATGCCAATTGGGCTTAAAGCGTGGATAGTGCACACGCTCACCTCATACCTTGTGCTTAAATTATTTTTAATATTGAAAGTGGAGGCTACTGCGATTCGGTTCGTGACCTCTTGATCAGCAAGACTCTGATATCATATCAAGGAACTATCTCACCCAAAAGTTTAAGCTGATAGGTGAAGGTACAAGAATAGTTTTATATTTTAACACATTGTTACATAACAAAGAAATTTTGTTAGGAATATGCTTCAAATTTATGTATTTAGGATTTATGGGTTGTCGAGGGATCACCGATCGATGGGGTGAATTAAGTTAAAATCTAGTTTCTAGGCCGAGAGAGGGCTGATCGATCGGGAGTTTGTTTCACGTAACCCTAGCCGTTTAGTATAAATATATGGTTGGGGGTACGTTTCAAGTATCCAATCAAAGAGAGCCGCCGTGCAATCAGAATCCAATTAAAGTGAGGTCAGGTGCCGTCATCAATTTGAGAGCATTACGAGAGTTAAGAGAAAATGCTTCGTAATTCTTTCATAAATCTCGTTCAGAGGAAGCGCTATTGTAATTCTTTCATTCAAGTATCAACAAAGAATCTCCATCTCCGCCCGTGGTTTTCTCCCTTCTAGATTGAAGAGGGGTTTCCACGTAAATTATTACGTGTTATTTTGTTTGTTCTTCCTTTTGCCTATTCTGTTTACTTCTCTTTTGTGTGAGTTATAGTATTTGAATCGAATCAAGTGATTAGAGTTAACGTTTCCGCATCAAGTATCCATATTACAAATTAGTATCGTGAATACTATATTTGTCAAGGTTAGAATTTTTACTAACAATTGGTATCAAAACATATTAAATTTGTTCTAAATTTTTCTAAAAAATTTTAATCCCAAAACTAATTAATAATAAATAAAATAACTCGTTAAATATATAAAGTGGTATTATTTGTTTTATCCAGCAACATGGGATTCCATTTTTTTCTTTTTTCCTTTTTTTTTTTTGGACTTGTATAAAAGAATAAGAATCAGCAGTGTACAACACTGATGGGGGGGTGCAGGTGTTGGAAAATGGAAAGATTTCGGAAACCTCTCCACCTCTTTATCTTGGCTTTTTTGTCAGCTTTTCAACTCCTTTTTTTTTAATTAAAAAAAAAAAAGTAAACATAGATAATTTTAGGTTCTTCTTTAACTAAAAAATAATATAAAATATCAATATAGATAAAAAAAGATAAGTATCTCTGAAATATCGGAGCCCCTATAACTTGAGTTTTCTAACCAATCGGGTTAATACAATGATTGAAATTGACTTAGACGCATTATTAAGCATATCATTGTTATGCTCGGGCTTGAACCACGAACGTAAACTAAGTATAATGTGGATAGGTTGAGAATACGAGATGAGAAATAATGAAAATTAAGATGAGAAAGTAGAGTTTAGAGTTGGATGAGAGAAAGAAGGAAAAGGAGATGAGAAAGAGAAGTAAAATATTTCAGACATTTCATTCATTTCCCTCAACATTACAGCTGAGAGCTTTATTTATACAATATTAGAGACATTGAATCAAGACAACTAGTCCTAACTAACTTAGAAATATCTAGAATCATCTAGAAGACTCTAGAACTAGCTAACTAACTAATATTTAAATGTTTATTATTATTGTTGGCTCCAAAACAGAGAAAATATCAGCAAACAGCAGCAACGGTCCAGTAGTGCAGCAGCAGCAAGTAGTTTACCAGCAGACAGCACAGCCGTTCAACAGATTTAACAAATTTTTTGATTTTTTTCCCGCCAAGTACCAATTTAAACTCAAGTCCTGGATTCTCGGTTTGTTTCTAGGGTCCTATATAAACTTATAATAGACTTACTAAAGAGTCAAGCCGTGCAACACGAAGTAAAACATCTCTAACCACTAATGATTTAACCATCAAATAGAAGCATCACCTAATTAATCTCTTAAGCGAGTGAGCAAATTTTTCCATGATGGTCACAGATAGCACTATTATTAAATTTGCACTTAAATTAAATATTTAAATGGGCTATAAAAGTAGGATTAAAATTACAGTAAATAATATATTTAATCAAAATAGATAAAACATAGTGAAAAGTAAAAAATGGGGCAGATTTGTTTGACCATCTGGAATTAAAAAGCAGTGTGTATTAACAGTAATTTAAATCAGTTGTCAACTCGGGGTTTCTCTTTCTTTTTTTTTATTTTATCTCCAGTGGATTTGTAGTGGTGTGTTCATCTGAACCTCACTTCACTGCATGTCATTTCAATCGTACTATTTCACTTAATGTTACTATGGTCTTACTTTTTTAACGATTTTCTTTTTTTTTTTTTTAAAGTTATAGATTTTATTATTACCTTAGTAATACATAGTCCGGATTGCAATGAGGCGGGACGGGTACGAGGAGTGCCTCTTTTATACCCGTAACTTCCACCCAAATTTTATACCTATACCCGCCTCATTACTTACGGGTATCTAACGGATATCCATTATCCACCTTGTACCCTCTCTAATGTGCGTAAAAAATAATTATTTATACTCGTTCATATTAGTTATTTAATACTGTTTTTAAAAATCAATTATATTTTTCTTGTAACATGGATAAACAATTTCAACTATTGAATTTAAACACGTATTTTTAATTTAAAGGTTAATTATGTACAAAATGAACACCGCTTATGCAGGAGCCCTTGAAGCACTAGGATTGTTGTTGTTGTATGTACAAAATGAAGCGGTAAGGTGGAGGTGGGGTGGGACGGAGCGGGTATGGAGCTAGCGAGGCGGGTACAAAACTATACCTGTACCTGTCCCACACCCGTGACGGGTACGGGGCAGGTACACCTAACCCATACCCACTACTTGCCCCATTTATACCTGTACCCGCCCCAAACGGGGCGGATATCCGTGGGTAGCGGGTTTTACCCACACCATTGCCATCTCTAGTAATACATGAGTATTTTTAAGGTTAACTGTGGAGTCTTGATTGTATTGGGTCTTGTTTGTAAAGTGTAGGATTGGTCTGAGGCCCATAAGGTTTAATGTGAGAGACTCTATATATACTCAGAGGTTGTGTATATTGTCATTAGGATTTGAGGTAAGTTTGAGAGTTGAGGCGTGTCTCGCATAACTTTTAATGATATAATGATAGGACTTTTGAGTTTTGATTTTATTTTCCCACTTTGTACTCTTTTTTTGGGCCGGAGTGTCATTTTGGGCATTTCTTTATTGAAGACTCCATGTGAGTTTAGTATATGAATTTCACATTGGAGTTTTGAGAATGATAAGAACAATTTGTAAATCCAGCAGGTTACTCTACCTATTGCCAATTATTTTAGATTGTAACTCCACTTGGACTTATATGTTAACCTCGTAGGTATCAACTCTATAGGTTGGGCCTTGTAGGCTTAGTGAAACTTAACATAGTATTAGAGCAGGTAGATGATCGTGGGCTTTTGTTTGTCGGTACCATATCCTCTGAAAGAGGGGTGCGTTTGTTTTTGCTGCTCACCGAGAGCTTCTTCAATACGTTGGAACCGATTGGATTGGAGAATACGAGGAATGTGTTTAAAATAAACTCACATGTAAGAGAGAGCGTTGAAAACTCCACATGTGAGTCTATATAATAGAATCCTATATATAGTTATGCAAATAAAGATATCAATTTATAAGTTTATTGGGTTAATTAGTCCACCTAATACCAATCGAGTTTAGGATTAAACCCCCCACTTATACTTATATATATATATGGATATCAACTCCGTAAATCGGACCTAAGAGGCTCGATAAAAATTAACAGTCTTACCCCACAAGTTTCTTGGTGGGGATCAAAAGACATGATAAAGAGGGTTTGCATCGTATTTTATAGACATAAAATTAAACAAACCAACATAAACACATCAATGTTACTCATTTTTAACGCTAACGGGGAAAAAAATACGACATGATTCCCACTTTCTCACTTCTTATGTTCAACGGTTAAAAGACCCACGCCCCCACCCCACTGCACGTTTTCCTTGTCCCATGGGTAAAACAAATTAAGTTATTTTATTAAACAACAATAATATATTCAGTGTCTTAAGAGTTCCTGCATAAATGGGGTTTGAGAAGGATGGATATACGCAGCCTTATCCCTTTAGGGTGTAACCCTGCCAAGTGGTTATTTTCGAGAACAGTTCTTTTATTAAAATTATCTAAATTTTAGGTGCATTTTTTTAAAAGTTACTTAATTTTTTTTTATTTTTCAATGCCATGTCTGAACTTTTTAAAATTTTTAATGTCACAACTTAATGTCAACTCTGTTAACATTTGTTAGTTTTTGTTGACATAACTTTTGAAGGAAGAAGGAAAAAAAAATTTTAAAAATTTAAATTTACATTTGAAATATTTTTTAAAAAATATCTATGTTTCTTTAAAATTTTTAAACATTTAAAAAATAGTTTTTTATATTTAAAGAAATGTTTTTAATATTTTTTTAAAATGCCTCATTAACAAAAACTAATCAATGCTAACTATCTCATATTAAGATGTGATATTAAAAAATTAAAAAATCTAAATAATTTTTTGAAACTACATTTAAAATTGAGGGGGTTTTAGTAAAGAACCCAAAAAAATTTAGAAGTCCATATTCGACATTACTATCAAAAACCTGATTTTTAAAAAGCATTTTTTATGAAATCACATTGAAGTATTATTTCAAAGAAGTAATTTGTATTTGGTTTCATCTGTTAAGAAGTGCTTTGAGTATTTGGCAAGTGTTTTTTTCCAAATTACATAAGTCCTTGTGGTTGGGAAAAAAATCAAAATTTATTTTAATTATGAAGTATATTTTTAAAATATTTGAAAATTTCTTACGATTGAAAATGTTTTCTAAAATATTTTTAAGCATTTATAATATTTTATTAAATAATTAAAATATTTTAAAATTAATTATTGTTCTTAGATATTAAATAATTTAAATATTTATATTTCTTATGAAATATTTAAAATATTTTTTAAATATCTTAAATACGTTATTGAATATTTAAAATATTTTATAAATATCTTAAACACATTATTAATTTTAAAAATATTTTTTACATGTTTAGTATATTTTTTAAATATATAAATAGTTTCTAAATCTAAAAAATATTTTCTAATTATATAAAATGCTTTTTAAATATATAAATATTTTTAAAGTATATTATCAAAGTTTAATGTACGTGAAAAATATATTATCCAATCTAGGGGTATCAAACCAAATTTTCTTAATTTTCTAATTTTTTCTTCTATGTATGTTTAAAATATATTATCAAAGTGCTTTTTCACTATGCCCGAATGCTTTGTAATTTCATAAAAATGGTTTTACCAAAAAAAAAAAAAAAAATCTAACCGACCTTAAATCTTTGTTAAGAAAAAAGCAATTATGTACATTTAATAATATAAAAATAAGGGTACTTAGGTTCAAACATGCTCTGTTGTGCCTTGAGTTACCGTCTAAATATAGAAACGGAGGCGTATAATGGTAATAGATGGTTCGAGCCCTAGACATTATTTTTGGTGTCAACCCAATTTACCCGTAACGGTTAGGGTTTATCTTGTACCTATATATATGCATTGCAGGGTTTATGCCTTATCGTAGTTGTTATCCTCCGTTTTAGATTCATAGTAAAAGCTTTGTACTTTCATCTGGAGAAACATAGTTTTCTATGTAAATTTTAATGTCACTATTTTGCTTTGTTTCTTCTTCTCTCATTTTCGTTCATATCTAATTTTGACATCCAAATCAAGTCCAATTCGTATGCATTTTGCTTAACAAAATACAAGCCATCATTTATGAATTTGTTTATTGTAAATACCAGTATAGTACTATTTTACATAAAAATTACTATATATATATATTGTCGCCTCGGACTCATAACCACTAACCCTGCACTATGGTTTGACTTCTAGAAGAAATAAAACAACATTGATTTACTTTTAAATTTGATTATATACATAGTAAATTTTCTTTTTTCCAATAACTAAGTATATATACATCATTCGATCTTGCAAATATGTAAAATTTATGATAAAAATAAACTTAAAATATATGTATATATTGATAACTATTTGCTAAAAGCACAAATGTGTTTCCCATTAACATAATTCTCAAAATAAAAAGTGACTGTTCGTAGTTTTTAAAATGCCAATTATAAAAATAGTTAACGAACACAATATTTAACATTTTAACTAGTTAGAAAACTAATACTAACTAAATATCTTTTACCGAATGTATAATTTAACTGTTTGACCAATCGAAATATTGTATAAAAAAGGTAGTAAAAACAATTGTTTCAAAACATAGACAAAAATAATAGAGTGTTGATAATTTAAATGGCAAAGGAGGAGACAAGAACATGAGCAAATAGAGAATACATGTTTCACCTACTCTTCTAGTACCTTATCATGAAACTTGAGCAGCCTCCCCCTCTAAAAAGCCTAAATAAAATGTTAAATTTTTATCTAATATTTTATGTACAGTTTTAAAAAATTATCTAAAAATTTTAATTTTTAATATTATATCTAAATTTTTAAAATTTTTTGAGTGCTACATCTTAATATGACGGTGTTAACATCAGTTGATTTTTTGTGATGCCGAATTTAAAGCAAAATATAATTTTAAATGTGTAAATGATTTTTTCTAAATATTTATAAAAATAATTTTTATGCCGATAAATACAATATATAATAAAAGTATAAAAAAAAAGTTACCACATAATGGAAAGTAAAAAAGAAAAGAGAGACAATAGAAAAACAGGAAACGTTGGATAGCATGAAAAACAAACATCATCAATTCTCCACCGTACGATGCGACGCCTCCCATTGAAACTTCCGTCCTTATCCTTGTCCCCCTCCGCCTGCTCTACGTATTATGCACATTTATTTTACTTTGTCTTATTTACATTATTTAATTATATCATATAATTATTATTTTTATAAATTAAAATATTTTTATGTTATATAGATTAAAGAGAAATCATTTCATTTTAATTTAAGAACCTAATTAGGCCTTATTTGTTTAATATATGAATTATGTCCCTATGTCAGACATTGTATTTCTCGTAAAATTAAATTTTTATGTAAATTTTTAAAAAATAGGTATAAAGTATTTGATCGTTAGACTTAAAAATAGAGTTTTTCAGAAATTTAATTTTGATATTTACTTGGTTGACATAACAACTCTTGAGAAAATATAATTAAATTAGAAATATTTTTTTCTACGTTAATTAGGCAAGGGTAGAACTTTTATTATGCATTAAAACCACATAGAAATTAGAATTTACGTAATATCTCATATTTAAGTTAATTTTTGAGTAAAAAGAAACTGTAAATTGTTAAAAAAAATTTTATTACTCATATTCTATAAATTTTCTAGTAGCAAAATAAGAAAATAAATGTTGACCGTATTGAAAATCATGCATTTATGCATGGTATGATATTAAATAATTAGTAGTTTTATTATTATTTTAAAAGTTTGTTACGTATTGATTTAAGTATAAAATGTACAAATATGTAATATATATAATGAAGTATTTTAAAGTTAAGAATTTTATTACTCAAGTAACACATAGTTTAAAAATTTTAATCAATCAATTATCTTATGCCAAAATTTAGTGGCCTTCTAGTAAAATGTACTGACGTGTAACTTGAATACTATAATGTATAGATATAAATCTCCTTATTTGGCAATATATAAATAGTTTGCATTGAAATTTCATAATTTGTTTGTCTTAATTCGTTAAAGTTTCACTTAGAAAAATAGCATGACTTATACACATTACTCATGGATACGTACCATAGTAGCATTTTTAATAAAAATTGGTTGAATTTTTATGAAAATTTATCGGATTTGAATGTTGTTTCTAAATAATGAAATTTTAGAATATAACATCATTAAATAAAAATTTTAGAATAAAGTTAAAATTTAACATACCTAAATCATAATACGACAAAATATAGGAAAATAATTTAAAAGGCATTGATATACCCTTAAAATGTTCTTGATATTTAATTCTTTAAGAGTATTGAAAACTATATATGAACTAATTTGGAATAGCAAAATTGAGTATACTAAATTTATCATCGTCAAGAAGAATAATATTATTAAAAAATAAACTTATTTACTTTTTAATACCTCAAAATTTATAGAAATAATAAAAAAGTTCCTAACTTTTCTAATTTAATTTTTTAACACCTTAGAGTTTGTTCGTATTAATAAACAAGACCACCTCCGAGGACGATGTCATTTTTTTAGAAAAAACTGATGTGGCAAGTCACTTTAATTAACTAATAAAATATGTTGACGAAAATAACCCTTGATAACAAACAACATACCCAATGTTCCTGGGGGGATGGATGTATGCAGCCTTTCCCTTCAGGGCATTACCCCTGAAGAGAGGCTGTTTTCGAGTGCCCCAAATACGAAGACGAGGATTTTCCATGAGATCACCCATTATGGTACTGCTCTTACCCAAACATGCTTAACTTCGGAGTTCTAATAGAATTTGGTGACGGCATATTAAAATAACCCTTGATAACATTTAGGGTATTTTAAATGGATTGTAGAACATTGCCATTTTGGTGCAAAATTGCATGCAAACGTTGCATTTCGTTGGGAATATAAAAATAATCATGGCGTCAAATTTTAATGTCAGATGTCGTTTTAGTTAGGGGCAATTTTATCTTTTCATTTTTCCCTTATTAAATTTTACTATGGAAAATCCTATTTATTAATAAAAAAAAAGACCAATTTATCAAGAAAATAAATAAATAAATAATGTTAGGGCATCCGAAAATAAATAGAAAGATCACGAATATTTTTATTATTTCCACCAATAGAAAATTTTCATAAAATAAATAACCTTATTTTTTATCCTCTTTGATAATTATAAGTTTATTCCATGTATAGTCGTAAATTAATTTCTATATGAATATTTAATTATTTTCTTTTATCTTATTTTTGGTGACGAGGGATTAGGTCGCCCCAACCAATTTCGGCCCATGAGAACAACCCACAAGTTTCCATAAGCAAGTAAGTCATGAGTATATCCTCAACGACAATCAAACTCTTGACCCATAGGCAATGATCGCATAAGTAGGAGATGTTACCAACTGAGACATCCTCATGTTACATTTTTTTTAAATATAATTCAGTACTTGTTTAAATTTTTTTTTTCAAAATATAGTGTGCTAAAAACATGGGTTATTTACATTTTAGAACTTCTATATTTTATGAAAATAATAAAAAGAACCATGATTTTCTTGTATTAATAAAAAACCTCATAAATTTTTGTTGTATTAATAAAAAGATTTTTCTCCAGCAAAATAACGTCAGTTTCCAACGACAAAGTTGTTGTGGCAACTGTTTTTTTAATGTTTTAGTAAAAGGACAAACGTATCTTTCAATACTTTTAGTCTTACTTTATAAGCACGAAATTCGAGATATTATATTGTTAGAAACTATTTGTTTGTACTTAATTTATTTAAAAATATAGTTATTGAAGTGCATTTATCTCATTACTCTAGCATTCATAAAAAAACAGTTATCACTTCATTTCTATTGCCAGAAAATGATGTCATCACCCCAAAAAGTGGACTTTTTATTAATATCACAAAAATATATGAGCTTTTTATTAATACGATAAAAACTTAAAAGATTTTTTATTAATTAAAACAGGTCAGAATTTTTTTTATTATTTGTAAAAACATCAATATTAAAATGTAAATATAACGTTGCTGAGTGCCGTGCTATTCGGATGGCTTGTTTTTTTGCTGTCAAGATGGGATTCCAGTATGTTGCGGTTGAGTCCGATTATCTCGTTGCCATTCAAGCATTCCAACGTCCCTTCCTCCCACCTTGGGAAATTTCGGCCTCGGTTTGGGAAGTTATTTTTCTTCTTGTTTTTCCTTTTCTTGGGTTTGCAGAGTGGCCAATTTTGTTGCACATAAAGTCGCTCGTTTACATAGGATTGGTGTTTGTATGCGGGATTGGGTGATTGATCCCCTCACTCGGCTTTCGCTGCCATTTTAGCCGATTGGAATGAATAGTCTTACCTCGGACTTCTTTGATTTAAAAAAAAAAAAAAATATTATCACATATTCCATTTATTATATATAAATAATTTAGCATTTGCCCCCATACCCGCCTACCAAACAAACCTCCATTTTTTTTGTCCTCAAAACCTCCGTTGATGGCCACGCTGAACCTCCATAACCCCCCACCTCTCTCCCTCTCTCTCCACTCATCAATGGCGTTCCCTCTCCTTCTGCTTCTCTTCTCTCTTCTGTTTCTCTCTCCTCCCATGGCCTTCTGCCTCACCCAAGACGGCCTGTATCTCCACAGCGCCAAGCTCAACCTCTCCGACCCCGGCGGCGCCTTGGCCTCTTGGAATGACGGCGACAAATCCCCCTGTCACTGGACCGGCGTCACATGCAACCCCGCCGGCGACGTCACCGCCGTCGACCTCTCCGATGCCGGCGTCGGCGGTTCCTTCCCCACTATCCTCTGCCGCATAAAGACGCTAACTTTCCTCTCATTATACAACAACAGCATTGATTCTTCACTCCCTGATGATATCTCCTCTTGTACTTCTCTTAAGCACTTGAATCTCGCCCAGAATCTTCTCTCCGGCGAGATTCCGGCGAGGTTGGCTGAGATTCGTGATCTGGAGCATCTTGACTTAAGTGCGAACAACTTTTCCGGTGAAGTTCCGGTGAGTTTTGGTGGGTTTAAAAAGCTTGAAGTTGTATCTCTTGTTGATAATCTGCTTGATGGGGCGTTTCCGGGGTTCTTTGAAAACGTTTCGAGTTTGAGGGAACTGAATTTGTCTTACAACCCGTTTCGGTCGAGCCCACTTGGACCGGAGTTGGGTAAGTTGGGGAACTTAGAGGTTTTGTGGGTGGCACAGTGTAACTTGGTGGGTGAGATCCCTGAGTCACTGGGTGGGCTCAAAAAGCTTAAAGATTTGGACTTATCTAATAACAATTTACGTGGAAGAATACCCAGTTCAATTACTGGGTTGATCAGTATTGTTCAGATTGAGCTTTACAATAATTCACTTTCTGGTGAGTTACCCTCATCTGGGTGGTCTAATTTGACTTCTTTAAGGTTTTTTGATGCCTCTATGAATCAACTGGAGGGTGCAATTTCCGAGGAGTTGGCAAGTTTAAAGCTTGCATCTTTGAATCTGTATCAGAACAAGCTTGAAGGGGAGTTGCCAGAATCAATTGGGAATTCTCCCAATTTGTATGAGCTTAAGCTCTTTGCTAATCGCCTCAGCGGGAAAGTACCAGCGAATCTTGGTGAGAACGGGCCATTGATCATGCTAGACTTGTCTTACAACTCGTTTTCAGGCGAGTTGCCTGCGAGTTTGTGCTCTAAAGGGACATTGGAGGAGCTCTTGATGATTCATAACTCGTTTTCAGGTCGAATACCTGAGAGTTTAGGTGAATGCCGGAGCTTGACGCGGGTCCGATTAGCGTCCAACCAGTTGTCTGGTGAAGTTCCCGGTGGGTTCTGGGGGCTTCCCCATATGTCTTTGTTTGAGCTTGTTGACAATTCTTTGTCTGGTGGGATCTCCAAGACTATTGCTTCTGCTTCAAATTTGTCACAGCTTATGATTTCAAACAATAGTTTTAGCGGTGAAATCCCAGAAGAAATCGGATTTTTGAGCAACTTGGTTAGTTTTGTGGCTAGTGATAATGAGTTATCTGGGTCATTGCCAGATTCAATTGTGAATTTGGGCCAATTAGGGAGGCTAGATTTGCAGAATAATAAGTTATCTGGTAAAATCCCTAGCGGGATTCGATCTTGTAAGCAGCTAGATGAGCTAAACTTGGCAAACAATGAGTTTTCTGGTGAAATCCCTGCAGAAATTGGAAGTTTAGCCTCACTTAATTACCTTGATTTGTCAAGGAACCAGTTTTCGGGTCAAGTTCCTGTTGAACTGCAGAATTTGAAGCTCAATCAGCTTAATTTGTCGAACAATCACCTTTCGGGTCAGCTTCCTCCATTGTTTTCCAAGCAAATTTACAAGGAATCTTTTCTGGGTAACCCTGGATTATGTGGAGATATAGCAGGTTTATGTGATAACACTAGAACTGAGCAGAAAGTTAAGAATTACCTGTGGTTGCTTAGAACACTCTTTGTTCTTGCTGCTCTTGTGTTCATCGTTGGTGTTGTGTGGTTTTACTGGAAATACAGGAACTTCAAGAGGGCAAAGGGGCAAATTGATAGATCCAAATGGACTTTAATGTCTTTCCACAAACTGGGTTTTAGTGAATATGAGATCTTAGATTCCCTAGATGAGGATAATGTAATTGGAGCTGGCGCATCTGGTAAAGTCTATAAGGCTGTCCTTAGCAACGGTGAGTCTGTCGCTGTAAAGCGTTTATGGGGTTCCTCGAACAAGCTTGCTGACAGTGGCGACGTCGAGAAAGGCACGGTTCAAGATGACTGGTTTGAGGCGGAGGTTGAGACATTAGGCAAGATTAGGCACAAGAACATTGTAAGATTATGGTGTTGTTGTAGTACTAAGGACTGTAAGCTTCTTGTTTATGAGTACATGCCTAATGGTAGTTTGGGAGATCTGTTGCATAGTCCTAAAGGTGGATTGTTAGATTGGCCAACAAGGTATAGGATTGCGCTCGACGCGGCTGAGGGGCTATCGTACTTGCACCATGACTGTGTGCCTCCTATTGTGCATCGCGATGTAAAATCTAACAACATATTGTTGGATGGGGATTTCAGTGCAAAAGTGGCGGATTTCGGGGTGGCTAAGGTGGTGGATGCCACAGGAAAAGGGCCAAAGTCTATGTCTGTTATCGCTGGTTCTTGTGGATACATTGCTCCAGGTTTGTGGACTTGTTATGCTCATACTTCATTACCAATTTTGTTTCATCTTTATATTTTAACTAACCAAACGTTCCATGAAATACTCTTCCAAATCGATAAGAGCTCGTTCGTGGTCATTTTGGGGCTTCATAACTTATCGAGCCGAGTTCGGCTCCATAAGAGCTTGAACAAGTCTACTTGTTAATGTTCTCGACTAGTTTCATAAGGACTGAACAAGAGCTTGTTTAGAGCTCGTTAACGTCTCGATTATAGCTTGATTCAAGTTTTCAAAGTTTACCATTCAAATTCAAGTTTCCATCACAACTACTTTCCATACTACATGCCTTGTGCTAAGTGATAATGATTTAAATCTCAATTGACCAAGTTTCTTGTTACAGAGTATGCATACACACTCCGCGTGAATGAGAAGAGTGACATCTATAGCTTTGGTGTAGTAATCTTAGAATTGGTCACCGGTAAGCGACCCGTGGACCCTGAGTATGGAGAAAAGGACTTGGTCAAGTGGGTGTGCACCATCATGGACCAAAAGGGTGTGGACCATGTGCTTGACCCGAAGCTTGATTCTTGCTTCAAGGAAGAGATATGTAAAGTCCTTAACATCGGCCTCCTCTGCACCAGCCCCCTCCCCATCAACCGACCTTCAATGAGGCGGGTGGTGAAGATGTTGCAAGAAGTTAGTGGCGAAAATCTATCGAAAGACGGCAAGAAAGATGGCAAATTGACTCCTTATTACTATGAAGATGTCTCAGATCATGGTAGTGTAGCTTAGGAACTTAAGTCTTAATTAGGAAACTTTTATTGTTGCAAGATTTGCTTTTATATATTCCAAGCTTTGATTTCCTCCCTCACGAAAGTTTGCTTTGGGCCAGTTTGGCATTGTTTTTATTTGCCGTTTTTGGTTTCTAAGAAATTAAAAACGAGGTTTTAGAACCTATTTTTTCTGGTTTTTTTTTCCTTTTAAGTTTCCTCTTCCACGTATCTAAAAGAAATATCGTTTTGAAAGCCTCGCTTCTGATATCTGAAAACCAGAAACTACAAATAGAAAACGATATTTAACAGATCCATAGTAATGTGGGGGAAGGAAAGTATCAAGTTTGTAATATAGAGGTGACATTAGGAGAAAAAAGAGAGGCTAGTGGGTGGAAGATATTTATGGCTATGCTACATTGTAAATTTGTTAGCAAATGTGAGTCCTTTTTCCTTCCAAATATGATAGCAACCTGCATTTATATGCTTCTGCAACTGCACTAAATTGTTTCACTGTTCCTTGCATGAACCAGAAGTTATCCTTGGGGAACACTGGGTGCTCCCGATCACACGTTAATATGGTTCACTCAAACAGTTTTATTGAAATAAAACGAAAACGTTGAGACCCGTTTGATATTCTCAACTGCTTTATATACATTAAACCATATGAACATGTTGTGTACAGCATCTAATTCTTGCTGTCTTTAGACGGGTTCTTTAGATCGGGAGAACCGAATTCAAGTTCTAGAGTGGAAAGCACGATCAGAGTCGGGAAGAATCTTTGGAGAATTTTGAGAGATATTTAGTGAAGTTTTTGATAGCATGTCCTCTGTCTCTGCATTGGCCCTGTATTTATAGAGGAAGGGAATAGAGCTACGGATCCTCTAACTGAAACATGTGGGCGACTTGGCAATCTATACGTGATAATTTGTATTCCGTAACGTGGTTGAAGACCCAATCGGGCCTAATCTGTTATTACCCAATTTAACAGTAACGATCTACTTGTATCAACAAATACTATCGCCTTCTGGTGTATCTCAGGTGACAGGTAGAAGGCTTGTGGTGGCATTAGTAACAGAAAAGGGTACATGCCACTCTGGTGAAAAAATGAGAATTTGGTGGGCTAAAACAATAGGTATGTTTGGACTCTACTTCACTGCAGAAGCTGCGTTGTTGTACTGAGTTTGTGGGTTAAAAATTGCAACTTTACTGCTGAGCATTAAATTTGGGGGAAATTTCAAATTTCAAGTAAAGGGTTGGGACATGAATCTACAAGTAGAAAGACAGCAAAGCATTTGAGTTGATACAGTAAATGTAAGTTGTTATGTGGTGTTAGTTCTTCAGGGCCCATCTGTTTCCAGAGAAATTGCCAATCTCTCCTTTTTATTTTTTTGGATCTTGTTCGGTTATCAGGAAGTGCAAGAAATCGGAACATGTGGATAGCGGACATTTGCATTCATTCTTTTGTTTTTACTTAGCCTGCTTAAGAAAGTTTTATTTTCTATCACGGCAATCAAAAGCTTTGTACCTAGCTCACGGGAGGTTTGACACATAAATTAAATTCCTAGTAAATATAACATCTCCATTGGAAATGAAGCGAGGGTGACCTTTGCCAAACTCCCCATAATCCCGTTACCTATGATAAAGGCGGAATTCAACCTTAGGCGTTGAGTGTCACCTCCAGAGACTTTATCAGTTAAACTAGCTGACACCTCCATATGTTACTAGTTGATTGGTGAACCCTTGCCGGCGTAGTGTGGGCAAACTTGGCTATCCACTCTGTTACTTATCTTACCCCATAATAGTAACTAATAGTGACTAATATGGTTCATATTGCAATTTAATGACATATTTCTAATTTCCCGAATCAATGTCTAAATATGCAACGGATGTGTTAATCTCACATAAGAGTTGTGAGAGAGAAGAGTCTAATAGACTATTTTATCTAATATCAATTGGTTTAATAATGAAACCCACTTGGACTTTATATGTGGATCTTATGTATGTCAACTCCGTGGATTGGGTATGAGGCCCATTCAAAGTTAACATTACGTGAATCTCTTTAATTGTCCGTTGGCCTGTAGCGGTTAGTTGTTGATTAAAAAGAAAAAGAAGTTGAGAACGAGTTTGGACTGTACAAATATTAATTTCCCCTTCTATGATGATTGATTGAAAGATATAAAAAGGATATCAATAAATAATACTATTTACTTCTGATATTTATTCATGTTAGCATAAAGTTATAGCTCATAAACTGCACATGAAAATATACTTGGTTTTTGTTCAAAAAATATATATATATATTTGGTTAACATCAGGATGTTTATTAAATTTTGAACATCTACATAATCAACAGGTGTGTGATCTAAACATTTGATGAACCATTCGTGTTCGAAATCGATTACAGCTCATTTGTCTTCGTTATGGAGGCTCGATAATTAATTTTATCAAGCCGAGTCCGAACAAGGGGTTGCTTAGCTTGTTAATGTCCATAAAAAGTTTGAGAAGGGCTCGTTAAGGGATCCATAAGAGCTAGTTAAGAGTTGACATTAGCTATGGCTTGATAGTAACTAGAACAACTTAGCTTGGTAGCGAGCTCGACTCGATAGCAAACTTGGCTTGGTTACAAGCTCAATTTGGCTTGATAATGAGTTTGGCTTGGCTCGATAATGAGCTCGAATCATCTCAATTTGGCTGCCTAGTCGAGCCAGATTGAGTATCAAACAAATTAAATTACCATCGAACTGAGCTCAGAAAAAGGTTCAAAAGCTCGATAAGAGCTTAGCTCGAACTTGAGCCCAATAAGCCTTATCGAGTTCAAGTTCGAAAATGGAAGTGCTCGGCTCGACTCGGGCTCAATTACACCCCTAACCAAGAGCTTCAATTTTATGAATTCTTTTTGAATATTTCATTTTAATTTTCTACTGTCACTGCCCTTTTTACTATAGAAAAACAAAGATAAAAGAATCCAACTGATATGGTATCTGCAAAATGCAACAAAAAAAGCCGATCAGGCTGCTAATTTAAGTAATATCACAAAAAGGAGTCATTGCCCAAAATAATACAAAAATAAATTTTTTTTTCTTAAACTAGCTTTTTAAAAAAAAAATTCCCCAAATGAAATCCATGTCATTATTTTTTTATTTTTTATTTTATTTTTTTACACATTTATAAATTTATAATATTGTATGTATTATAATAAATAATTTAAACTATATTATTTATTAAATTTTATATAAAATTATTTGTAGACAAATTTATTCTAAATATTTAATAAATAATTTATTTTAATTTATTTGTTGTGATTAAGAAAGTATTATAAATTTAAAAAATTATAAATATATTAAAAATAAAATAAGAAATTAAAAAAAGTAAAAATAAAAAATAAAAAAGTTGAATGATGACATAGATGTCATTTTGGAAAATATTTTTCTTAAAAAGCTAGTTTAAAAAATATTTTTTATTTTTATGTTATTTTGGGCATTGGCTCCACAAAAAGAGATAAATTGTCTTAAAAATTATAACCGTGTTTCGATAATAACAATCTTATCCTAATATTTTCATAAGATATAACTATAAATTTAATAAATTTTGCATATAGTTTAATATTATTTTTATTATTTAAAAAATATAATTTAAAAAAAGGCTAGAGCTTACCCGGTTCATTTTCACGGTACAACCAAATATGGCTAATTTACAGGTTATTTTTCAGAAGCAATGCCACACAATACGAGAAGGGGGCACACGAAAATATCACGACTAGAGCATAATTTGTTGTTAAGGATAAACTAGTTCCTAAACGGCTGTTTCTTGTGACATTTTATGGCTTTTTTTCTCACAATATACAGCATTTCTGTATTTTTCACACAAGATATTTTCTGAAGTGAAAAAATGCTGCATTTTTTCAAATTATTTAAAAAAAAGAAAAAGGATGATGCAGAGGCTTGCAGAAGCATTGAATTTTCAATGGTGATGGTGAAGCACAAGATGGAGACACCAAAATAAAACAATTGGCCCCCCCGTTGCATGGTGGTGGTTACAACTTACATTTCATCATTTAAAATAAAAAAAAAAAAAAAAAAATGATGTAGGACGATGTGTTACAACTTCATTTTTAATTCATCACCTGACATTGTTTTATTATTTTTTGGATAGATCCGAACTAGGCATCGAGGAATATTAGACCACATAAGATATGTGATGATCACACTTTGCTGCCCTGTTGGTAGCCATATTTGCTTCTCTAAAAGAGTGGTTGAATCTGATATTTCTTCTGTGTATTTCGTCGTGAAAGTATCTTGAAAAATTTTCTAGATTTGTCATGGAGGCATGATGAACATTGATTATGATCTCATTGTTGTCTTTTACGTGAGTACCCTTAAAACCCAAATTAATTGCTCTTTGAATACCGTCTCTCTAGCCGCCACTACCTCAACAATCTCAATAGATGTATTACTTATTCATCTAGATCCTCCAGCAATGAATCTTGTTAAATTTTACAAGGCCTTTAGGTCTGACCCATTGAATTGGCATACATGAGATTCACATATAAACCCAACTGAGGTTCCACTCTAAAATCAATTGGCAATAGGTGGGCCTTAGCTTATAAATTGATCATTTTCACTCTCATAACTCCAATTTAGGATTCTACTACATAGACTCATATGTGTAGTTCTCAAGAAATCTGCCTTCTCCATCTCGAATGATACTATCTACCGCCACTGACCTCCATTTTCTGATACATCAAATTTTATTTTTAAGCTTCCCTAAAGTGTATCCAACAACAACAACAACAATAACAATAATCCAAGTGCCTGAAGGGCTCCAGCATAAGCAGGGTCAGGAGGGGGGTAGAATGTACGCAGCCTTAGCCCCAACCTGAAAGGAACGAAGAGCGTGGAATCATATACATCACAGAGATCATGAGAAGCATGAAAACATGTGAGCATGGAAGCATAGAAGCATAGCATCTAAACACGACAGGAAAAAGCAAACAAGTATCTAGGGGAGAGATCTAACATGCTACATAATTCAATGAAATAGAGAAAACAGAGTGTATAAAGAGTATAAGGAGATAGAGAGAGAGCCGGGGGGGGTAGAGAGAGTATAAAGTATGCAATCAGGTATGCAAACAGCCTCGTGGCTCTAGAACGAGCTTATAAGTACTCGATGCTCCTACACCGCTATATCAGTTACACCTATACTAATCCTCTACTGAGCTTTGTATAGGGCCATCCTCTCATTTAGGTTGAGATAGGCGAGGTCCTGTCGAATTGTCTCTATCCAACTCTTCTTTAGCCGGCCTCTCTCTCTCTCTCTCTTCCCCATGTGTAATATGAAGTAGTTCGTATCTCTTGACAGGGTTGGTGACGGGTCTCCTCCTAACATGCTAGAACCACCTCAAACATTGCTCCCTCTTCCCTAAAATGTACCCGATTAAGCAAAATTTGCATATAAATGGATTAATTTGTAAATTTTTTGCTGTACCTAACATTATAAATGCAAAATAGGAAGTCCAAAACGTTGAATCTTTGAATTTTCAAATTTTTTTTTTCTGGATGGAGATTTTTGGTGTGCCATAAATGTAATTGAACCCCACCACAACTCAACAAGCTAACTAGACTAATACCTGGGATGTCCAAGGAGTGTGTAATACTAATGTTATGCCTCGGTGACAGATTCAAAAAATTATTCAGGATATCTCGGTGATGAAAGGCATAAGAAAAACTATAATATTTAATCACTGTTTTAGAGAAGCTAATATAACTATTGATTAAGCTATTTATGGTCATCACATCCCTTTTGTAGTCTAGTGATACTTGATACCTAACTCAAATCTAGCAAGGTTCTATTGTGTGGACTGATACGTTAGGTGGAGCTCTTCAGTAAGTCTTTCTAACAATGTATTCTTTATTGTTTTGAAAATAAATACTAATATATTATAAGTCTTATTTCGAACCCAATTTATAGATCTATGACATGGTAACAACATATTATTATGGTGAAAAACTTTGCAAAGTTGTCAACGTTCCCTCGATTCTCATTCAAGGCAGAAAATTAGATAATAGTACCATATTTATATTGAAAACTCCATGTGTCAATTCAGTAGTAGAGTCCCATATAGAGTTGTAAATAAAGAATAAATTAATATATAAAAAATCTAGTGGACTATTTCACGTAAAATCAAGTGTAAACCTTCATATGCACAGTGTTAGTTTGGAGTCGTTTTTCTTTTTATTTATAATTATTTCGATATTCCTAAGTTGGGTTTAGAAAAATATTATTGAAACTTCATTTCTTTCGTAATATTTTCCTTCATTCATATCAGCACTTTGTAGTGTTTCTTTACTACTCGAATGCTGGAGTATAAAAATAATTTTAGACCTCTACTTATCAGTTTAAATTTTTGGAACAGTTAGTTCGTTGATATTGCACTGATAAAAAAAAAATAAAAATAAAAAATAGAGAAAGGATTGCATAAACGTGAACGTGACAAACGTGGGTCATAAAGTATGTTATCGTATTAGGTATCCATAATACTAAAAATATTTTATATATGAAGAGTTAATTAATTGAGGATAAGGTTACTATAAGGCTTGCATATTTTTACAATATTATTCTAATTTTATCCAACGTCCATGTCTCAGCTAAGAGATAGACTTGCATGTCCTTTCTATTGTTATTAGGATTATTTATATTAAAGATCCTTGTACTTTGTCTATTATATTAATTTGGTCATTGTATTATTAATTGTGTTAATTTAGTCACTGAATAATTTAAAATATATCAATTTAGTCCTTTGGTCAAATTTAAACTAACTTAATGCCGTAATTTTGAACGGCAAAATTATGTTAGATGCAAGCAACTTATTATAAATTCATCTATTTACTCAATTTAACCCAATTCGTGATCGAACCATTAAAAATTAACATAAAATTTTCTCTAAGGATCAGATTGGCACATTTTAAATTGTACAGGGACTAAATTGACACAACTAATAATATAAGGACTAAATTAACACAATGGACAAAGTTTAGGGACCTTTAGCGTCAATAACCCTTATTATTATTATTATTATTCACCAAAGAGGGTACCAACAAGCCGTCATCGGATCTCATTAGAACTCTGAAATTAAGCATGCTTGGGCGAGAGCAATATCAGGATTGGTGACCTCCTGGGAAGTCCTCGCCTTCAGGCTGGGGCACTCGGAAACAGCCTTTTTTCAGGGGTAATATACCCTTAAGGGGGAAAGCTGCGTACATCCGCCCCCCTGGACCTTGCTTAGGTGGGAGCCCTTAGGGTACTGAATATGCTGCTTACTTTTTTTTTTTTTTTTTTTTTTTTAAATTTATTATTATCTGCCCATAGGAGCTAGTTTGATGGTGATAACCTTCTTTTCGTCTTGTAAATTTTTTTTTTTTAAATTTTTTTTTTTTTTTTTTTTGTTGTGAATCGACGTTAATATTCTTTCAAATAAGCACCAATGAAGTCTTAATCTTTTAGGGTTTATGCGCGAAGTCGAGCTATATTGAACCTTATTCACGAAGTAGAGTGTCAGAGTGAAATTATTCTTGAACTTTTATCCTTTAGCTTAAACTTTTGATATAATTGATTCATTGGCATGGTATTAGAGCTTTGTTGGCCAAGAGGTCACGAGTTTGAATCCCAACTGTACCCACTTTCAATATTAACACAATTTAAGCACAAGGTGTAAGGCGGGTATGTGAAATATTAACGCTTCAAGCCCAATTTGCATTTGCATAAGGTAGCATGTTATAGTATAAAACTGTTATTGGGTCTTTACCCATCAGCCTAAGTTTTTGCGAAAGTTGGTTTTTCAACATAGGATTGAAAGTGTGAAATCTAAAAATATTGGACGTTATTTATGACGGAGAAGATTGGAACAATTGGATTTACGTTTATGACGCACTAGGATTTAAAGTGTGACTCAATATATACACCGGAGTTGTTTATGTTGAATTAAAATTGAGGTTGAGAAGTCTTACGTAATATTCATTTGCTATTAGTGAAATTGTTGTCCTCCCGTGTTCCGATTTTTCTCTCTAGTCCCTTTTTCATATGCTTATTATGTTAATTTCAGTTTTAGTATTTTTTATTTTTTGAACATTTCGGTTTTAGTATATAGTCCTAAGTAATTTAATAGAAACATTATTAAAGTTAAGACTCACAATCCAGTCAATCATCAAAAACCAAAAAAAAAAAAAAAAAGAAAAAAAATCTAGTGGTAATTAGTGGGCTTTCTCTATATGGGCCTCGTCAATTTTTCAAAGCCCAAGTTTAAACACACAAGAAATATATCAAAATGAGCTTGTTTTAATTTCAATGGTTTCGACCCACCTATGGTGGCAGATCTGCTGGCTAAATGAGGTGGGTGGTTTTGTGGTTGAGGTTCAATCCTGCTTAGGTTTCCCGCGCTGGTTGTTTGGTTCTTTTTCTTTTGGGTTCCCGGCCTGAGCTTGTTTTGTGCGTGTGCTCGGTGTCTGTTTTGTCGGGTTTGGGTGTTTTGGTTTTGATGCTTTTTTGTTTCCCTTTTTATTCCCCCCTCCGTTTACGGAGTGGCCTAGGCCTCGAGCTTCCTGCCTGATCTTCGGTTTTGCCGATATTTATCGAAAAAAAAAATCAAAATGAGCTAGTCTTAACTTTAGGGTGTCTTCAACATTATGGTTGCCTTGAAATTTGCTAACGAGGAACCCGGTTACCCAGTAAACTCTGACTCATGCAGTAATCCACATACCACATGAGCAAATTAAGTTAAGGATTCCTTAGGGAGAGGTTCAAACAGAGAATCAAACTTATACTTTTTGACCTAAAGCAATGCTGTATACCTTTACTTGCCTCCAACCGCTAAGGGTTGCCTTGAAATTTGTCTTGTTATAAAATTAAAGAAATTTGAATAATAGCATGAGAATATGTAGAGAGAACTTTCTTTTTAAGATATTTTTTGGGAGTTATTATTGCTAGAATAATGATGTGACTTACAAATAATAAGAGCCATAAAATTACATTGAAATAACGATTTGCTCTGACAATAACGATTTTTCCATGATAATAACATCGACCTATCGTTTTTCTTAGTTCTTGTGCGTAATACAAGGGAGTGAAGGCTATATTTATAGATAGGGATGGCAATGGGGCGGGGCAGGTACGGGGGGCGCCTCCTCCATACTCGTACCTGCCCCATTACCGCCACGGGTATGAAGTGGGTACTCGTACCGGCCCCGGCGGGAACAAACCCATACCCATTACCCGCCCCATTACCCGCGGGTACCCAACGGGTACCCATTACCCTCCCGTACCCACCCCGTACCCGCTCCTCGTACCCACCTTGTTACCTATCCATTGTTCAACTTATTACACATAAAATTCTTTCCTTTTTTTCTTTCAATAATAACTATGACTTCATAATTATAAATTGCCTGAGAAATATATTTTATATAAAATAACACAACGGGGATATACGGGTACGGTGAAGAGCGGGGCGGATACATGCGGGTACGAGGCGGGGCGGGGCGGGTACGGGGTGGGTACAAGCCTATACCAATACCCGCCCCATACCCGTGACGAGTATTGAAATGTGGACCCTACCCCACTACAACAAAAAAGGGTAAATCTCGGCGCTTTTTTTTGGAATTCTCGGGGCAAAAAAGCGCTGAGAATTTTATTATCGGCACTTAGGACAAGCGCCGAGAAAAAAAACGCCGAAAAATAAAAGCGCCGAGAATACCGGCGCTTATAATCGCTGAGAGAATCTCGGCGTTTATAGGCGCCAGTATTCTCTCGGCGTTTATAAAACGCCGATACTCTATCGGCGCTTATAAACGCCGATATTTTTCGGCGTTTTTTATTGTCGAAAATTTTTGAGTTTTTTAAATATCCTATTTTTACTTCTTAGCATGGACATTTAACAAACAGCCTGTATTATCTATTTATTTGTGCATATTTTTCACACACACACACACACACACACATATATATATATATATATATATATATATATATATATATATATATATATATATATATATATATAAATAAAATTACTTAATAAAAAAATATCAACTAAACTGATAAATTTTTCATAAGATTCCGAATTCGACAATCAAAATATTACATCATTGTCAATGTACTTTGATAGTTCAATACAAAATTTGAGATTTTTTTCACTCTAAATATCAACATAATTAATCTAATAACCAAAAAAAAAAAAATATACAATGCTAACTTAGTCAAGTACATTCTTCACAAATATATCAATCAACCGAATGAGCTTGGCGTGCTTGGAGATGCAAAAAAATTTGGGGATTCACCGTCACCTGATCCCGATTCATCTCTACCCTGTATAGACAACATAATAGATTTAGTATATCTGATCTAAAATTTTGCTTCACATGGTAAATTCATATAGTTTCCCAAAAGTACCAACCCCAATGCCACCTTTTGTCTCAATCATTCACATCATCAATTTCATTATTTACAAAGGATTAGAAAGGCGATTATTTGCATCATAGTACAAACAAATACAAATTAAATAGATTATCTTACCGGATCAGCAACCGCAGTAATAATTGCTCGACCTTCTGCTATCATTTCATATGATGCTTGGCCAGAAGAAACAACATCATAGATGGGTAGGAGCCTTCTCATTTGCTGCTTTATATTGGCCAATTCTATTTTCATATTTTGTAATTCGACATGATCACCGGTACGTTCGAGTCCCTTTTTCTTTAGTTCACCCCTGACTCCGTATATATCACTCATCTTCACGCCAAATCCATAGCCTACCGCTCGATAGCCCGGATTTTCCTGTTCATACATTAGCTCTGCAAATACTTCCTCCTCGATTTCTGATCGAGGTCTGGAAGAAGATCCAAGTCGAGCCTCAACTATTTCTCTAGCTGTATCCTACAAAGAAGAGAAAAAGACATTAAATACATTTAAATTAAAAGAAATGTGAGATAATAATAAAACCCACCATAAATTCTTGTGAAACCGTGTTCTCAAAAAAGCCACCACTTTTCCTGGTATGAGTTTCCTGGTAAAACTCTATACTGGTGGGCTTCCTCCCTTTATTAATTTCCTACAATCAACACGTCAACATAAGTCTTAACTAATTTAACAGGTAGATAGTAATAATACACTAAACATATACTGAAGTCCTTACAAAACTATCTCTTTTATTGGCATAACTTGTTGAACCAGTCGTGTGAAACTGATTTTGCTTGGCACGTGCTTCTTTGCCGCATTTACTCTTCTCCTGACATTGGAAATCAACATCAATCCAAGAAAAACTTTACATTCATAATCAATATCAATCTGTTTCCCCCTTTTTGACCAATCAAAAATTACTTAAAAAGAAATTATTTTACCTTGCCTTTTGGAGAAAACCAAAAATGTACCAAAGTTATCCATTGGTCACGATTAACTCCTCGTGGCACTGTTGCAATAACTTCAGCCTCAGTTTTGTTCCCTTGGCAATATTGCGCTTTCAAGCTCGTCTTATAACATTTTGCCAAGATGCTGTAGTATTGATTTATCAATCAATACATCACTGGGCATTGAAAATTTTTCCTAAAACATAAAATCCAACAATAATGTCACAAAAAGACAAGGGAATAGTAAGAAGGCATAAAGCAGTAGTTGCACTAGTAAGAGAGCAACCATATTTCAGTGCTATATCCAAATTTCACTCGAACAGTAAAATTTGATAGAAGAACCTATTGCCAATTATACTATTGAATTAAATTAACATAATTAAGAGTATAAAACCTTAATTAATACAATGATAAAGTTCAAAAACTTTAGACATACATATTATATCATATATATAAAGTAAACTTCAGACATAAATAATACTTACTCGGATAACCTCAATAGCTTCTGCTTTGTATTGGTCATTCATCGTACGCCAATCTCTTACTCTGAGCGGACAAAACCGTCCCGTTTTTGCAACCTCTCCAATAAACCGGATCAACAAATCGCCACCCTTTCTAATTGGTTGGCGTAGGTCATTGAACCGCACAATAATTCTTACACCTTCAGGAAGATGCCATACTTCCTTAACTGGTATCGTCCTTAAGGTACTCAAGTTACCTTGGCCATCTATTAACGATTAAGATATACCATTACTTTTCTAATTGATTGGAAAATTATTACCGTAATTAATGCTATAAAATTGAAAACATTTACCGATAAGTTGAAGTAGCTCCCTCTCATCAAATGGCACGTCAGTGGACCAAACACCAGCTTCCCTGACTGGTCCCTCTGCTTTAGATGTTGACGGTCGTGGCCGACTGCCATCACCTCCTTCATTTTCCGGTGTTGCTGTTGAGGACTGCACTGATTTGCCACTTCTAAAAAATCTCCTTATTGTGAATCCACGCTTTTCCAAAAACAAAAGAATTAGTAGATGTATAATAGAACGTACAAAAATAAAATGAGAAGCAAATATGTTCCGTAAAATAAATAATCAATAATGAAACAAAGATCATGGACAAAATGAAACAACATGTACAAAAGAAAACTAACATACATGGACAAAATAAAACAACACGTACAAAAGAAAACTAACATACATGGACAAAATAAAACAACACGTACAAAAGAAAACTAACATACATGGACAAAATAAAACAACACGTACAAAAGAAAACTAACATACATGGACAAAATGAAACAACACGTAACATTATTTCACAACTCTAAAAAAATAAAGATCAAATCTCGCCTAGATCATACAAGTCCCTAGGTTTAGTCTTAATGACATGATACCATCCCTTTTGCATCTCATCTTGAATATAGAAAACTTGCTTTGCTTGAGATGAGATGACAAATGGATCATCTTTCAACAATCGACCCGTATGCATCAACTTAGAGAAGTTCACACAAGCACCATCATCTTCTAATGAGAACCATTTGGCTACTTTGCATTTATTACATGGACATCGAGTTTTTCCTTCTATAAGGTTTTCTTTAGCCAACTTAATGAATTCAATGACACCATCAATATAAGCTTGACTAATCCTTGGTTGCATGATCCAACTCGTATCCATATCTCTAAATATTAAGTAGTGCAATCAAATTACCTAAAAATTGAAAAAAGATAGAGTTCATAAGACAAATATTTAATCAACCAATCAAGATATATACAAATATAAAAATAAATAATTAATGGGACTTAGGAGAAGTTAGAAATTAAAGTAAGATACTTGAGTTCCTTATAATCAATTTTAATCCTCTAATGTGAAGGATCCATCTAAACAAGGGATACAACAACAAAGTTTTATTTTTCCAAATTTAAAAATTATGAAATCGATATCTAATCTCCCTGACATTAACAAATTGAACTCACAAGCGCCACCAACACATAATTTTAAACATCAATCAAACACAGTAACACAATAATTTCGTCAAAACAATAATTTTTTGTATTAATCAATTGAAATGATGAGATGCAACGATAGAATCATTCGAACCATAGCATTAAGGATGCGCATGAAGCAGGGGAAAGTGTGAAACGGAGATAATACAAAACTATAATAAAACTACTTCAACCAACTCAAATGATATAACACTTGTAGAAGAATAAGCAGTCCAATAAAAATAAAACCGAAACTAGGGCAAGGACATCACATACTAACAGCAAGCAAGAGCAACTGTGAAATCGGAAGGTGAGGGTGAGAGATGAATGCTGGCGGCGACGGTGAGAGGCGAAGCCGGGCGGCGACGGTGAGAGGCGAACCCAGGCGGCGACAGTGAGAGGAGAACGCCGGCGGCGACGCGGTTGGAAATCGGGTGGTAAGGGTGAGAGACGAACTTGCTTTGCGAGGGCGAGGGTGAGAAACGAGGGCTAGGGTTTGCGGGAGGTGAGGGCGAGAGACGACGGTGAGAGCGCGAGAAATGAGGGTTAGGGTTTGTTCGGGGTATTTATACCCGGCGATCTTCTCGGCGTTTATAAGTGCCGAGAATAACTCGGCGTTTATAAATGCCGATATTTTTTGCGTCGTTTAAAAATGCCGAGAATTTTTGACGATTTATCTCGACGCATTTAAACTCCGAGATTTCTCGACGTTTGTATAAACGCCGATAATTATGAGCCAAGAATTGCCCTTTTTTGTTGTAGTGCCCGTACCCGTTACCCGCATCATCTATACCCATACCCTCCCCAAACAGGGCGGATACCCACGGGTAACGGGTTTTACTCGCTCCTTTGCCATCCCTATTTATAGATCAAGGGGAAAAAAGCTTCGGGGCATAACAATCAACCCCAAAATATGACAATATTCATAACACTTCCCCTTGATTGACTACAACTACAAATATGTCTCGTCAAAAATTTTAGAAACCGATTAGGATAAGAATTTGGCAAGAAAAAAGAGTACACTATTCATATGAAACTGCTCCGTATGAGTATAAAATTTTATAATCATATCGGAGTTGAATAGAAAAGTTGAAGTTCAGCTAAAAATAGATAAACCAAAATCACACTTTTTTTTGGGTTATTTGCAATAATCATTGTAATGGACCACTTTTACCTTAATACTGGCCCATAACTATTGGGCTTACTTTATGGGCTCCCACTTCTTTATGGGCTGGCATTAATTTCACATTACAGATTTTCTTTAGTTTTTTAGAAATTAAAAAACACATCTAAAATCTTTTGCTTATTTTTAATTTATTTTTCGTTATGAGCTCATGTTTTTTCAATTTCAGCTAAAGCTGAAAATATAAAAACATATATAAGAGAAAATCGAATTCAATTCCTGTTTTAGATTAAAAAAACTAAATACTGCAAACAAAAAACGAGTCCCGATTGAATAAGGTCAAATAATACTTTATCTAGGAGTGCAAATTTTTAGGAAGGTAAGAACTACATATGGAGGATGTAGTTGAACCTTGGCTATTGTTGATATTAGGGATGTATATGAACCCAACCGAGCGTTGAATCTAAAGAAATTCAGCTTGATTCCGGCTTGACTCAAAGCTTGTTAAGTTTGAAAACTCCTGGGAAGTCCTCGCATTGCACCCATCAGGTTGGAGGTTCTCGGAAACAGCCTTCCTTAAGGGTATCCTGAAGGTGGAAGGCTGCATACATCCACCCCCTCGATCGTGCTCAGGCATGAGCCCTTAAAACACGGGGAATGTTGCTTTACCTTTTTTGTTGTATGCCATTCCATTGAAACAGTGGTTTGTCACCTCTGTTTTCAGGGATCATGGATATAGGACTGATTTTTAGCCCAACCACAAAATTCCGATGTGTCTTTATTATTTGTATTATTATTATTATTATTATTATTATTATTATTTGTGTTGCATTTCTTTTCTTTGATCTCGTTATATTTCTAGATTCTAGGTTAATTCTAGTCGTTGATTTAGCATAACAAGATAAAAATTAAGCTCCGAACGATAAGTCCAATAAAAATCTAGGTCGTTAGTGTAGAGTAGAAGTGGCAAATCCAGCCTGACTCAAAGGACCAACCTGAAAATTCTGCGAAGGGAACCCACTGGAACCCAAAAATCTTTATTAGATAATTGAACCCGAAGTTGAAATCATGCAACCTGCAACTAACCCGATTTTTCCTGACCTAAAAATAACCTGATATTCATTATGACCCAGGCCAACCAAAAGGACCTGGACCTGAACCCAACCCAATAGGACCCAACCAAACTGAACTGGACTCAAACCCAACCTAAAATGACCTGGGTCCAAACCCAAAATGACCTTAACTCGAACCCGACCCGACCTAAAACCCGAATTAACCCAAGGTCTTTAAATTCAATGAGAGTTATTACTTGTCTAGAGTACAATCGATCTTTATAAGAGACCACTGAGCACCTACTATAATAGTATAATATAGATATTAGTAAAAATATAAATTATTTGTATTATAATTTAAACTTTTGTAAGTGGTTCAAGCCATAAGGCACCAATTAGTAGTATTACTATGATGCGAAACCAGTACAAAGCAACCAAAATATTCCTTGGTAAATCGGGCCCCGAGCCAAGATTGACCGAGACCAAAGACCACCCGAAATTAAAGTGACCCAAACACCGAAATAACTTGACCCGGGTACAAGTAAAACCCAAAAAAGACCCAAGCTTGAACATGTAAATGCAAACTCGATCCAGATGTGTTGGAATTGTATTTTTGATGTATAATTTACTTGTATTTAGATTACTATTTTACCTGTATTTATTCCTAGTATAATTTTAGGATCTTTTTTTTTTCCGATAAATATCGGCAAAGCCGAAGGACAACACCGGGCCTCGACAGAGCGATCCCAAACACCTCCGAAGAGATGGAGAAAGACCAGACAAAATAAGACCGGGAAAAGACAAAAACAGTGGAGGGGCAAAACGAAAATAGAGCAAACAAAACAGGAAAAAAACAGGAGGCAACAAAAAACAGATAACCAGCGCAACACAAAAAAGGAAGACGAAGGGAAAAAAGGGAAAAGGAAGGACAAGGAGCAAAAAAACAAAAACTGGAGGAGGAGAAGCAACAGAACAGGGGCAGAAAGCGGAGCCGGAGAGAGCAGGAAGAAGCGACCAGCAACACAAGACCTAAGAACAAGCTACACCAAAAGCTTAGCCCATTCCAGCAAAGAGCTCGACCATAAGGGATTCATCCCCATCAAAAGTCAACCCGAGCGATTTTCCTTTCTCCCAAGTGCGTTTCCCCTTAAGCAGTTGCTTAGCTGTGAAGCATTTCTTGTTCTTGTTTCGAGTTTTTTTCTTCCCTTTGGCCTTGGTTAATTTTTCAGGCCTTCTCTTTCCCCTACTATCAGGAGTCATATCCTTAAAGAACGCTTGAAAGTTCCATTTCTCTTGCTCTTTCTTCCAACGCTTGAGAGCCTTGCAATCCCTTTTAGAACCACCACTACTAGGTTCTTGGCCCCTCGACCTTTCTCTTCTTGATCTCCTTTCCCCTGCCTTAGAAGTTTCCGCGAAATCGTTAGCCAAATTAACACATATATCCGTGCTCTCGACATGACTATGATCACTCATAGGTTCAAAACCCGGTGGGAAGGTTGGGCCCGATGACTCAGACTCGTAGTCATTATTAGTGTTTAGAATTTGATCTGCTTGAGGTGTGCTCTGGATTTGCAGCCCATCTGATCTGGTTTCACTGTCCTCAACCCAAGGTAGAACCAGTTGTAGTCTAACATACGGTCTGTTAACCTGGCACTGTGGAGCATTCAGCAGCTCAAAGACACGGGGCGGAACACGATAAACAGGCGATTAAGGAGACTGCATAACCAAGGGCCATCTGCTAATAATCTGGTGGTTAACATGTAGCGTAACGTGTTCAGCACTCTAATTATCAATACCCGGATCCAAACATCCAGTCCTCGGATGTATCGGGGGGTCTCGCTCCTGGATCGGGTCATGTTCGCTGGGACCTCGGTCGGAGCTAGTAGTAGCGTTAGGAGCTTGCCGCAGGGTTCGACCTTCCTCCCTATTTAACCTGGCAGACGCTGCGAGGCGGATAACTTCCATAGAGTAGCTTGGGATTAGCTCGGAGTTCCCTTCTTTAGCAAAAACCATACGGCTTCCCTCACAAAGATTAACATGCACAACCTGTTGGATAATGGATAGGAAGCAAGTATCAATGAGAACCCTTGCCACATCAACACATCTCATTGCCGAAGTTCGCGGATCCACTTGAATGAAGTTGCCCCAGATTTGCGCAAAATTAGTGAACGTCTCCGTCGACCAGTACTGTAAAGGAAGACCATGGATTTCAATCCACACTTTTCTTCTCATAGTATCAAGGGATTGTCCTGTGTAGAGGTTCACTTCTCTGAACTTATCAAGGAGGACATGTTTTCGTGTGCCAAGGTATTCCTCCATAGCAACGGTTGATTCGCACGTGAGAACAAAGGTATCTGAGCTCAGACCCCTCGGAGACAAGTCAAAGAGGCCGTTCTCCGTAAGGAACCTCAGGACATTATCAAGAGTATCATCCCCATACGAATGAGCTATTATCGATCTACTTATCCAATCTTCCACCTGATTGTTTATGGAAGCTATTATGACCTTTGGACCGTTAAGATCCGTTTCACTAATTCCCCGGGGCGATTGATCTATAATCACTGGATTTTGATTGATAACTAGATTATCAATCCTTCTATCACGATCTGAAGAGTGTACCCATGTGTGGTTCTGATTCTGATACTGCCTATTATTCAACCCCCCACGTTGTTTAGCCCAGTCAATCTTAATCTTGTATCCCATGACCCAACGACCATTCATGGAATCAATTGCCCTTTGGGCCTCATTTCGCTGCCGGAATCTGACAAAACAATAAGAAAAATTTGTTTTGGCCCATCTATTTTTCGGGACAAAACAGTCATAAACTGAACGAAAGTCCCGAAAGACAGCCTTAAGCCACAAATTTGAAGTAAACTCCAGGAGACCGTCAACAAAAATTGACATTGCCTCATTAAGTGCCGCCATCAACGGGGGCGGGTGGTCGCCGGAGGACTGAGAGGAGATCCGATGCGCCGGGAAAAAGAAAGGGGGGGGGGGGGGGGGGGGGGGGGGGGAAGGAGAGAGAGGAGGGGGGTTACCGGTGCGGCGTGGCTAGACGTTGGAATCAGGGGGAGCACGGATGGAGAAGAAGACTGGCGAGGGCGGGCTTGGAGCAGAGGAGTGTCGAGGAAGAAGATGAAAGAGCAGGGGCCTTACACGTAGGGTCTTGTTTATTCCTAACATAATTACTTAGCATTATTCTAGGGTCTTATTTATTCCTAGCCTAATTTCTTTGCATGATTTAGGATCTTGTCTCTTGCCTCTTTTTTGTATTCTCCTTGGTACTTGTATATATTGCAAGGTTGATAATGTAAACATATCATCCAAAGAAAAATAAAATATTTACCTTTCCCATTTTTAGTCTTGCAAGTGTAGCTTGAAGCTCATACTTGATTATTCGACTTTTTATATATTTACATGGTATCAGAGCAAGTATCGATCTTGCATTAGGTGACGTCATTCCACCCCGATTCTTCCAAACAACCCACGGCTCAAGGTGCTTGGGTGTGTTTGTGAGTTTTTCTCCTTTCCTTTTGCTTCTTGTGCTTATTTTGTGTTTTGATTTGGTAGAATATGGCGGAAATTAACGATAATGAGACTACTCATGCTAACGCTAATCAAACAATCATATGTCGGCTCCCCCACAGGGGGAGTCATAGATGTTAATTCTCCGTTTCATCTACATCCCTCAGACAACCTGGGTTTGATTTTTGTTAAAAACATCTTAACAGGACCTAATTACCCCTCATGGAGAAGGGCGATTCTTAAGGTTTTTAAAGCTAAGAGGAAAGATGGTTTTCTTGAAGGCAGTATTGCCAAATCGGTTGAAGATTTGCCTGATTTTGAAACTTGGAGTGCTTGTGACTCCATGGTAGCAACTTGGTTCTCGAATTCTATGTCAAAGAAAATAAATGAGAGCATTACATATCTAGAAACTGCGCATGATATTTGGCTAGATTTACATGAGAGATTTTCGCAAGAGAATGTTCCCTGTATTTATGAATTAAAACATGAAATTTCGCATTTGAAACAAGATAATCTACCTGTTTCGACCTATTTCACCAAACTACGATCCTTGTGCAATGAATTGTATACCATAGTTGAAATCCCTCCTTGTATTTGTGGACATGCGAAAGCCTTTTCGCAAATTCGTGATATGGAGAAACTATTGGACCTTTTGATGGGTCTAGATACTTCTTTTTCAACTGTTCGGTCTCAACTGATAAATACTAAGCCCTTAACTTCTGTTGGTAGTGCTTATTCCATATTGTGTCAAGAGGAAAAACAGTAGAGTGTAGTTGTGGGATCGATAATTTTACCGGAGGCTGCCGCCTTTGTTGCCAAGGGGGCGCATGGGGAAGGAAGTACTCCCACTTCCTCGACTAATTTTTCCCTACGCAATAATCACGTTACTTGTGCTCATTGTAAGAAACAGGGACACACAAAGGAAAAGTGCTATGCATTGATCTGGTATCCACCCGGGTGGAGGGTACCGCATCCAAGGGAAGCCGCCGCCGACCGAACAGCCGACCGTTTTGTTGTGGCACCTGGCAGCAAGCCGTACGTGCCTGAAAGGGCCATTGTCGGGTTGTCTGCAAGCCAATATCAGCAACTTTTGTCCTTACTTACTCCGGCTCTTGCTTCGCCTAGCATAAATCAGATCGGTCAAGTTTCTATTTCGAATCAATATTGGATTATTGATTCCGGTTCTACCGATCACATGGTTTCCTCGTTATCCAAAATGTTTGATGTGGTGCCGAATCAAACTGCGAGACCCGTAAAGCTAACCAATGGGACTAGTTTGAGCGTGTCACATATAGGAAAAGTCAAGATTTTTGACAAGTTTATTCTCAATGAAGTTTTATATGTGCCTGGTTTTTATTGTAACTTAATGTCGGTGAGCAAACTCACTCAGGATGAAAAATGTACATTGACATTTTTTCCTAATTTTTATTATATTCAGGACCATCACTCGAGGATGCTGATTGGAGCGGGTAAGTTGAGTAATGGGCAATATCTACTAGAAGCTGGATCTGTTGGTCCATCGGCGCATATGGTTGAAAGTAATAAAGAAGCAGTGTTGTGGCATCGTCGTTTGAGACACGTTTCTTTTAGTCGATTATCTAATTTTCCGCATTTGAACTTTAAGGGAATAAACGTGATTTGTGATTCTTGTCATCGTGCTAAGCAAGCACGTTTACCGTTTCCTTTATCAGTTTCTCAGACATAGCATTGTTTTCAGTTGATACAGATATTTTGGGTCCTTATCGAACTTTATCATTTTCTTGTGCCCGTTATTTTTTAACCATTGTCGATTATTATAGTCGATGTACCTGGGTTTATCTTATGAAGGAGAAGTCCCATGCTCATGGGATTCTCATGAATTTTTGTAGTATGGTGGTTACGCAATTTGGATTACAGCTTAAAGAGGTCAGGAGCGACAATGGCCAAGAATTCAAATATAGGCCATTGTTAGATTTTCATGCCAAGCATGGAATTCAATTTCAGACTTCACTCACTGGAACGCCTCAACAGAACGGTGTGGTTGAAAGGATGCATAAACATTTGTTACAAGTTGCTCGCGCACTTCGATTTGAAGTCGGTCTTTCTAGGCGTTTTTGGGGTGAGTGTGTTCTAACATCTGCATATTTGATAAATTTGATGCCCACACCTTTACTTGCAAATAAGAGTCTGTATGAATTTTTAATAGGCAAAATTCTTTCATATGAACATTTGAGAACTTTTGGGTGTTTATGCTACTATTGTAACCGGTCCAATGACAAGTTTGATAAACAAGCTTCACCGGGAATATTTGTGGGATATCCACATGGGCAAAAGGGGTGTAAAATATATAGTGTGGATGATAAAAGAATCATCGTTTCTAGGGATGTTCGTTTTTATGAGGAGTCCATGCCTTTCTTGAAAATTGAGGAATTAAATTTAACCCTGGAAACACTTGCTAATCATCCAAATTAACATTTAGAAACCGACCCGACAACAATTCAGCCCATGTACCCAGCTGAACCGGTCGCTGAACTGGTCAGCGAACCTGTTCAGCATGATACAGCCACTGCAGAACGGGTTCTGCAGGATGCAGAACCAGTTCTGTCGGAGCAGCCAGAACCGGCTCGACAGCCGGTTTGCGCAGTGAAGAGAGTGAGAGTAGGATGATTTCGGGTGTCAGTGAAGGTACTTTACGAAGAAGTGGGCCGAGTTCGTTCCATGCCCGCTAAATATCAAGAGTACATCACCGATCTACCGTCATCTATAGCCCATACTCCAACTACCGCTCCATCAGCAAACTTAGGTATTTTATACTCAATCTCTAATTTTGTGTCTAACGTAAGTATTTCTAACGCTCATTCGACTCTTTTGAGTGCCTTCACCTCGGGTGATGAGCCAAAAAAATTTAACCAGGCCGTACAGTTCGCACATTGGAGAAAGGCGGTGGAGAAGGAGATCAAGGCACTCTAGCAAAATCATACTTGGACCTTAGAGGAGCTACCGGTTGGGAAGAAGGCCATAGATTCGAAGGGGGTATACAAGATAAGGTACAAGTCGGGTGGCTCGCTAGAACAGTAGAAGGCTCGTCTTGTGGCTAAAGGTTATACACCGGTAGAAGGTATAGATTATGATGATACCTTTGCTCCTGTTGCTAAACTTGTGACTGTGCATTGTATTTTGGCCGTTGCCTTGGCCCGTAGTTGGATTATCCAACAACTTGATGTGAATAATGCTTTTCTTCATGGGGATCTAGATGAGGAGGTCTACATGAAGTTACCACAGGGTTTTGAACGAAAGAACGAACGCAAGGTTTGTCGCCTTTGTAAGTCTTTGTAGAGACTTAAATAAACCTCTCGTAATTGGAACCATAAGTTCACGGAAACTTTAATTCAAATTGGTTTTTAGCAGTCTAAAGCTAATTATTCAATATTCACATACATGAAGGGGACCACTTTTACGGCTGTTCTCATTTATGTCGATGATGTTCTCATAACAGGCAATAATGAAGAACATATTAAAGGGGTGAAAGACACTTTACATAAGTCTTTTGGAATAAAAGATTTAGGACCTGTTAAATATTTTTTGGGCATAGAGGTTGCTCGCTCTCAAGAAGGTACAACAGCCTTCCCCCTTCAGGGGGCTACCCTGAAGAGAGGTTGTTTCCGAGGACCCCCAACCTGAGAATTTGGTCCGCAGCAAATGGCATTTGACCTGCCAACAGAAAAGCATCACATCATGAGTAGTGCAAAACACACTGCGACCAAAATAATAAACTACCACAAGCAACACACAAACACAAAGTAGGCCACAACAAGCAGAAATTAAAGAATAGATAGGCAGGATATCACGTCCTAGCACTAATGAACTAGACAACCCTACTCCAGCTGGATCATCTATAACCCCTATACTAGCCCTCCATTAGGCCCTACCTAAGGCCATCTCCTCCCGTAGGTTTAGGTGGGTGAGGTCTTGTCGGATCGTCTCCATCCATCTCTTCTTTGGCCTGCCTCTTCCTCTCCTGCCTAGAGTAGTAAGGGGCTGTTCGCACCTTCTTACTGAAACGTTCTCCGGTCTCCTTCTAACACGTCGCTCTCAAGAGGGTATTATGCTTAATCAACGTAATTATGCTCTTGATATTATTAGTGACGCAGGGATTCTAGGGGCTAAACTAGTGTTAACTCCCATAGTACAAAATCATACACTTGAAGATGGTGTGGGTGAACCCGTTGTTGATAGTGGGTGGTATAGACGTCTAGTGGGGGCCTTTGCCGTGCGTGTACTAAGTCAATTCATGCATGATCCTCGAGGACCACATTTAGAAGCTGTTATGAGAGTTTTGCGTTATTTAAAGTGGACACCGGGGCAGGGTATATTTCTTTTTTCAGATTGTGATTTGCAGCTCCGAGCTTATTGTGACGTGGATTGGGCTGGATGTCTTACAACTAGACGGTCTACCACAGGTTATGTCATATTTTTGGGGAGATCACCTATTTCTTGGAGGTCCAAGAAACAGAGCGTGGTTTCTCGTTCTTCGGCAGAAGCAGAATATCGGTCCATGGCTACCATGACTAGTGAAATAGTATGGTTGCGTCGATTATTAGGTGACCTTGTGGTTACTACTGATGACCCTGCTTATTTGTTTTGTGATAACCAGGCAGCCCTTCATATTGCTTCAAATCCAGTGTTTCATGAGCGAACGAAGCACGTTGAGATAGATTGTCACTTCGTTTGTGAGAAATTATTGTCAAAAGAGATAGCCACGGCCTATGTTAGAAGTGGAGAATAAATTGCAAATCTTTTTACTAAAGCCTTAGGCCATCCGGGCTATTCTTTATTCATTGGCAAGTTGGGCATGGTGAATTTACATGCTCCAACTTCAGAGGGACTGTTGGAATTGTATTTTTGATGTATAATTTACTTGTATTTAGATTAGTATTTTACCTGTATTTATTCCAAGCATAATTTTAAGATTTTGTTTATTCATAGCATAATTACCTAGCATGATTCTAGGATCTTTTTTATTCCTGGCTTAATTTTCTTGCATGATTTTAGAATCTTGTCTGTTACCTTTTCTATGTATCCGCTTTGGTACTTGTATATATTACAAGGTTGATAATATAAACATATCATCCAAAGAAAAGTAAAATATTTACCTTTCCCCATTTTTAATCATGCAAGTGTAGCTTGAAGCTCATACTTGATTATTCGACTTTTTATATATTTACAAGATGACCCGATTGCGATGTGAGCACGAAAGGAAAAGTGGAGGAAACGAAAGAGAAGAGTGGCAAGTAAAAAAGATGATGTTAGGCAAACATCAGAGTTTGATAAACTTAATTGCCACGAAATTTCGAATGTCATAAAGAGTTGTCCACACACAACATCATACATCATCACCTAAAGCCCCAACCTTGACACCAAACCTCCTTGAATTCCCTCCCAATATTGTCGTTCCTTATTTGATAATTGGGTAAATGGGTTATGATAAAAAGAGTTATAATTAAAATAAAGGCCGTTACCCCAAATTTGGGGGTCAAAGAAATTAGGGGTAAAGAGGAGCTTTTCATATGTTGTTGGTTTTAAGCTCTTGTTGTAATCCTTTGGAGCCTTTTTGGCTGCCGCTTTTGTACTGAGCTTTTGCTCTTAATTATCGAAAAAAAAGGGGTAAAGAGGAGCAATAACAACTCGAGTAAGAAATTATCCCCTTTTACCTTTACTCGCACCTTACCCCTCTTTACCCCATTGTCAAACAAGGGGTTAGTGGAACTTTTTATCTATTATTCATTTAAGTCAATATCATTGCTCTGATAATAACATTAACGCTAGCTGCAAGCTAGTTCAATTGATAAAATTTCCAAGAGTTGGTGTCTGAGATCTAGAGTTGAGTCCCACCTTTATCAGTTAGTGCTCGTATGTGTAGCCTATGTGACTTTCTTATCGTATGTAATAAAGATGCTTTGTTTATAGAGACTTCCAAAGATGACGTAGAGGTACAAGGATAATATAAAATATAAGATTTGTGAATATATTGGATTAGAAGAAATTTAAATATATTCGTAACTTTTAATTTCTTTAGATATTATTTTATTCTTTAGAATTTATTGAATTTATATTAGATTAAGATTATTTAAATTATCTTTTATTTTAAATAGATTTTTTTTTCAGTTTACTTTTCTTATTTCTATTTAAATTATTTTTATTTAGGTTGTTTAAAAGAATTTCTTTCTAATTATTCAATAAAATAAAACTTGCGGTTTTATTATTTTTCCAAGCTTAGAAATTTCTTTCGGTGGATTCTGTATACGTCCGTTCGAGCAAAACTCAGTCAACACCCGTTCGTGTGTCCTACACTTAACAATTCTGAAACCGTTCCCGCCCTGCGTCAAAAGACATATGTCAGTGAAACGAACAGATGGGGTTGTTGATATGAATACTTAGAATAGGGTGCAGGATGACGATTATCACAAGAATACTAACATATTTAATGATTAGATAAGCCTCTCTTTATCACATCGTCATCAAAGTTTCCTTGTTAATGGTTGATTTGGAAGGACACGTGGCAGCAGCACCTGTACCGAGATTTTTTTCGATAATTAGTAACAAGAGTTACAGTATAATAAAGGCAAACCTGCCAAGATAGGGCTTGAGCTAGCCCGCATAACAGCGTGTAGTAGAAAAAAGATAAAACTAACCAACATCACAACCAGTAAAGACTAAATTATAAAATTTGAAAAAAAGGATAAAGGAAATAGGGTACAGGAAGATTTACGGCTTTTCCTTTGAATTTTATTAACTTGATAATGAACTAACAAACAGGGGATAGATTATTTATTTCTCACAACCCAAGAAATCGAGGATCAAACCTAACAATTGAAATTTTTCGGAATCAAAGTCTACCTAAACGTAGCTAGTCTTCTTTTTTATATAAAGGATGAATTACAAATTCAAAATTCAAATCTAAATTCAAAATAAGGAAAGAAATAAAGATGGAATTAAATTGGTTCCTAAAATCATGGTTGTCAATCCCCCGAATCACGCCTTCAATCCGGCTGCCTTGTTCCGCATTGAACCTTTCGTCGTGGCAAGTTCACCCCGAACCCACCAAGCTATGCCCCAATCACGAACACGAGGCAACTTCCTGTCTAACCTTAGCCCCTTAATCCTGCCTATTCCTGGGTTGCCCGTCTTGACCTGTCTGACCCACAAAGGGCTATTTAACGGCTGCATCATTCTCTCCCAGTTGAAGAGAATTCGTCCTCGAATTCGTTGGGTCATTTGGGCCAATGCCGCCAAGCCTTGTTTCCTCATGCCTAGAACCCGTCTTGTCAAACTCCAAGCCGCCAAACTGACCCGATCGTGGTTCATCATCTCGGCTTTCCAAGACTGCATGACCAACAACAAGCAACCTCGTCACCCGCTATCTCCACCTCGCCAATTGACGCCAACTCGTCTTGACTTTCGTCCACCACGACAGCGCCTTCCCCTTCAATCTCCGGAAACCCATCATGGAGGCCGGTGTCCACCCCCGTTCTTCAACTATGGCGTCTTCGGTATTGTGTCGATGTCGCCTCGGCTCCGGATCTAGTAAGTTAGAATCCGATGCTGGATTTTGGATCTCGTCCTTCTCCTCTTTCATAGCACCTGATGTTAATAGGTGTTGGGGTAGGGATGCCAGTGTGAGGTCGGGATTTGCCCAAGTTGAATCAAGCAACGCTCGATTCGCCGGAATTTCTCTTCCAAGTACTCTAATTTGCTCGCGGTCTGATGTTGAAAATCACGGTCAAGAACATCTCCGACGGTGGCATACCTCGGTCGCCCACGGGCCATCTCAGAAGTCGTTCTGAGCTCTGATATCAACTGATGCAGCACGTGAAATGAAAAATAGGGATACGGGAAGGTTCAATGGCCTTCCCTTTGAATTTTATTAATTTGATAATAAAATAACAAAGAGGGGATAGATTACTCATTTCTCACAACCCGATAAATCGAGGATCAAACATAACAATTAAAATTTTCAAGAATCAAAGTCTACCTAAACCTAGCTGGTCTTCCCCATTTATATAGAGGAGGAATTACAAATTCAAAATTCAAATTTAAATTCAAAATAAGGAAAGAAATAAAGATGGAATTAAATCGGTTCCTAAAATCATGGCTGTCAATCCCCCTAATCACGCCTTCAATCTGGCTACCTTGTTCCGCGTTGAACCCTTCGTCGCGCCATGTTCACCCTGAACCCACCAAGCTATGCACCAATCATGAACGCAAGGCCGCTTCCTGTCTAACCTTGGCGCCTTAACCCTGCCTATTTTTGGGTCGCCCGTCTTGACCCATCCAACCCGCCAAAGGCCATTTGGAGGCCACATCACAAAAAAAAGAACAATAAACTAAATGATGAACATTTTAATTATGGGAAAGTTGAATGAAATTACATTAAGAGATTACCAAGCTATTTATAATACACCAAGAAAAAATGAAAAGACAAAAGCATTACTATGAACCTAGGAATCTGATACAAGTCAAAAATTAGACAAAAAATAGAATCCCAAATAGTTGGGTTAGAAGAAAAAATACCACATTATATACCATTTGAGCTACTTTACCTATTACCAATTAATTTTAGAATAAAATCTCCTTTATTATGTAATAGAATCCTAAGTCATCAAAACACAAAGAAAACTCCCAATTGAACGGGGCCATTACGGTGGCCAGTTAAGCAAGAAAAAGGGGAGAAGAAATCACGCTAATGAGAAATCATAATTAAACACTATATAATTACATCAAATAAAAAAAAAAATATATATATATATATATATATATATATATATATATATATATACAAGAAAATATTAGTATTCAGACATCACTTATTCATAGCATTAACTATTAGATGTGGAAAATTATGTAAAAAGTTGGACCACATGGACACGTGGAAGAATAAGGTTCAAAATGGCCAAAAACAAAGATTGCAAATGACATTATCATTATCATTATCATTAAACTTTAATTAAGTTAAATCTAAATTATCGGGTTATATCATCAGTAATTTTAGAGTAATCATGTTACTTACAAACAATCATAGTTATAAAATTATTTTAAAAACTATAATTTTATTTTAGGAATAACAATTTACCCTGATATTAATATTACTTAAAAATTATATTAATTTATTTATAGGAATAATTAGTATTTTATTTTCCTTTGGGGACCATGATGTGTGGGGCTACTAGAATGGTTGACCCATTCAACTTCGGTACCATGTTTCTAAACCTAAACCTCATCTTAATTTTCATTTAAGTTTAAATAATGACAATTATGTCACCACTAAACTCAACTGCCTTTATTTTTAATATTCTCGATCACATTCTTTAGGATGACTAAAGTCTTTTAATAACATTGTATAATATAACCGTAGAAAAAGTAAAATTAAAAACAAATTACCTTGGTAATAAGGGGATAACAACAGGGTCAATCGGGTAAAAGAAGACAATAATTTTCTAAATATATGCCTGTTATGTAATTTTATATTCTTAGTCAGTTCTATTTACCTAATACAGATATATAATAAATTTTTATATTTATTCAGATGGGTAAAACATATATTCACATTTGTTTCATTACTACCTGCCCATCCTATGATGTTGACAGATCCAATCTCATCTAACCCTTCAAGATGTGCTTAGTCCAGGTGTATCTTATGCCATTTCCTCTATTCAAGTGACTAATAATTTTATAAGAATTTGTTATTTTAGAGCAAAATTAAATCGTTATTATTAATATAATTTATAAATAATAATAATAATAATAATAAAATTACTCTATTAATAATAATTTTATGCAATTACTACAATTTTGTTGGCCAAATACCCATTTAATAGGCTTTTTGGTGTTCAAAACAAAAAAAAATAAAAAAATTAACCATTTTATAAGGTACAAAATTTATAATCAAAGTATACATACTTATTAAATTAATATACACATTATTCCTACCTCTTTAATCAAATCATCACGCAATTTCACCCCAGACCCTCAAACTTCCATGATGACCAACCAAATCTACCAAATTCAATAGGAAATTGTTACTGTCCAGATAAAATTATTATTATTAGAGCAATAATATGACTTATAAATAATAAAGCCGTAAAATTGCCCTAAAGATTATGTTTTCTTCTAGCAATAATAATTTCATCCCGACAATAATATTACCCGATCCAAAAACTAAATTCTACTTTCATCAAAATCTACCACAAGAAATAAAATTTTTTTTAAAAAAACCCAAAAAAATAAAAAATAAATAAAATCAAAGCCATAAAGCTCCAGCCTGTCTCAAGATGGGCACAAGTTCACCGGAGATATGGGCAGCCACCACCTTCTCCAGCCCACCAAACCACTTCCCTCCAACGAACACCACCGGAAACTGCCACGTGCCTGTCTCCTGGGCAACGCCTACATTGGTCAACGCGTTGACCACCATAACCTCCTTAGCTTCATCCTCTATCTCATACACTGGGGGGTTGACCCCAAGTCCCAGTAAGAGCTTCGTTAACACGTGGCACATGCAGCATCCTCGTCGCCCGAACACGATCACCGGGTTCTCGGCCACCATCTCTGCCACGTCATCGCTGGCGCCGTGGAGTCGTCGGCGTGTGGTGGTCGCAGGTGTTGTTGCCACCCATGACTTGTACGGTAACGCTTCTTGCATTTATATACTGTAAAATTCTCTATTATTAAATAGAGCCTTAAATTTTTTTCTTTTAATTTTTCTTTTCGGTGTTGGGGGGAGAGGGGAGTTTGGAAGTGGGGGGAAGGGGGGATTATAAGGGGGGAGACTTCGTGTGTCAACGAAGAGGATGACGTCATAATTGGCGTAAGCAAAACAGTGGGAATCACGGGGTGACGTCAGTGCTTGCTCTATTAATGGTGTCATTTTTATAGTGCTGACGTAGACATGTTGGCTTCTTACTTTTTTTTACACATTTTCTTTAAATTTATCTTTTAATTATTATTATCACTATTATTATTAGACTATGATTAAAAAATAAATTTGAGGTTTATTTATGAGACTGTTAAATTTTTATCGGGCCTTTAGGCCCAACCCACAGAATTGGAATACAAGAGATCCATATATAAGCCCAAGTAGGGTTCCATCCTAAAACTAATTGACAATATGTGAAGTAACCCGCTAGACTTATAAGGTGATCTCTTCTTTCTCTCAACTCCTATGTGGGATTCCACAAGACTCACATGTGGAGTCTTCAACACAGACACTAAAACAATGGATCCTATCAGAACTCCGAAGTTAAGCGTGTTTGGAAGAGAGTAGTACTAGGATGGGTGACCTCTTGGAAGGTTCTCATGTTGCTAACCTCATAAGGCTGCGTACATTCACCCCTCCCACACCTCGACTATGCAGGAGTCCTCGAGATACTGGTTTTGTTTCTGTCGTTGTTGATTAAAAAATAAATTTAAAAATAAAGTGAGAAAAGGGATAATGGAAAAAAGAACAAAAAATATAAAAAAAGCTAAAAAGGCCAGGTGCGTTGTTAATAAGAAATGCATTATATAATTTGCGATAGTAATTATTTTTAACAAAATGTACAGTAACATGATATAATATATAAAAAGATGATATGTTTGTCTTTAACTTATTATAAGTTAATAGTATATTTGGGGGACTCCAGAGTGGGCATAAACGAGAAGTTATAATTGTGGAAAAGTCTTTTGGAATCGAAGGGATTACGGATTAGCAGATATAAGACCGAGTACTTGGAATCCAAATTCGGCCATTCCACCGCGACTAGTACAGAGGATGTCAAGATAGAATTAGAGACCGTACCGAGTAAGAAGAGTTTCAGATACTTGGGCTCTATGATACAGCAGAACGGGGAGGTTGACAAGAATGTCAACAACAGGATTAACGTAGGCTGGCAGAAGTGGATGATGGCCTCCGGGGTGCTTTGTGATAGAAAATTCCCGCTAAAGCTAAAGGAAAAATACTACAGAACGGTAGTGAGACCGGCTATATTGTATGGGGCTGAGTGTCGCCCAATGAAACAACATCAAACACAGCGGATGAAGGTTGCAGAGATGAGGATGCTGCGCTAGATATGTGGCCACACAAGGAAGGATAGGATCAGGAACGATGTAATCAGAGGTAAATTAGGTATAGCCTTGATCGATGATAAATTGAGAGAGCACCGCTTAAGATGGTTTGGACATGTTAGCAAAAGACCGACCAGAGCTCTAGTCAGGAAGTGTGAACAGCTACATATTACGCTAGATAGAAGAGGGAGGGGCAGGCCAAGGAGGAGTTGGCTGGAGGCGATCCGACACGACCTAAACGTAAGGGAGGAAATGGCCTCAGATAGAGCGCGATGGAGGGCTAGCATAGGGGTAGCGGATGTGGTAGCGTAAAGTAGTCCGGCGAGTGACTGGTAGTTTAAGATTTCTAGGCAGTCTTAACCCCAGGTAGTGCACTTATCTGTCGTTTAGTTGCTTCCCGATTTATTTGCCTATTATTGACCATGTACTATTTGCTTTACTATGTGCCTTGTAGTTGCCTTTTGTGAGGTATATTATATACTGCTAATTTAACACGGTGTTCTAAGCTGATGTTTTGTGGCTTCCTTAGTCTCCAGGTTACAATGTTCTCATGATGACTCGATTTTCAGGATGGGGGTTCTCGGAAACAGCCTCTCTTTCACCCGGAAGGGAGAAGGCTGCGTACATCCACCCTCCAACCCTGCTTCGTACGGGAGCCCCTGTGACACTGAGACTGTTGTTGTTATTGTAGTATATTTATTTTTAACAAATACACGTATCTTTACTTAAAATGAGTAGGGCGTCTTAAAAAGAAGACAGTTATTTAACATTTAGACAAGAAAAATAAAAGGAAAAAAAAAATAGAAATGATAACAAAAATTGGCATAATTGATGGGAATCCACGGTATTTGATATAAAAATCCAAAAAATATATAATTTTTTTCCCATAATTAGGAAGTGAAGGTTTTTTTTTTTTTTTTTTTTTTAATCCTCTCTAATTATTTAATATCTTAAGTTATATATTAAAGGTATTTTAACAAAACATATATTCAATTGACACTACAACAAAAAGGGGTAAATTTCGGCGCTTTTTTTTGGAATTCTCGGCCCAAAAAAGCGCCGAGAATTTTATTATCGGCTCTTAGGATAAGCGCCGAGAAAAAAAAACGCCGAAAAATAAAAACGCCGAAAATACCGGCGCTTATAAGCGCTGGTATTCTCTTGGCGCTTATAAGCGCCGGTATTCTCTCGGCGTTTATAAGCGCCGGTATTCTCGGCGCTTTTAAGCGCTGAGATTTTTCGGCATTTTTTATTGTCAAAATTTTTTGAATTTTTTAAATACGCTACTTTTACTTCTTAGCATAGACCTTTTGTCTATTTATTTGTGCATATTTTTCACACACACATACACATATATATATGTATATACAAAATTACTTAATAAAAAAATATCAACTAAACTGATAAATTTTTCATAAGATTCCGAATTCGACAATCAAAATATTTCATCATTGTCAATGTACTTCGATAGTTCAAGACAAAATTTGAGATTTTTTTCACTCCAAATATCAACATAATTAATCTAATAACAAAAAAAAAAAATATATATATATATACAATGCTAACTTAGTCAAGTACATTCTTCACAAATATATCAATCAACCGAATGAGCTTGGCGTGCTTGGAGATGCAAAAAAATTTGGGGGTTCACCGTCACCTGATCCCGATTCATCTCTACCCTGTATAGACAACACAATAGATTTAGTATATCTGATGCAAAATTTTGCTTCACATGGTAAATTCATATAGTTCCCCAAAAGTACCAACCCCAATGCCACCTTTTGTCTCAATCACTCACATCATCAATTTCATTATTTACAAAGGATTAGAAAGGCGATTATTTGCATTATAGTACAAACAAATACAAATTAAATAGATTATCTTACCGGATCAGCAACCGCAGTAATAATTGCTCGACCTCCTGCTATCATTTCATATGATGCTTGGCCAGAAGAAACATCATCATAGATGGGTAGGAGCCTTCTCATTTGCTGCTTTACATTGGCCAATTCTATTTTCATATTTTGTAATTCGACATGATCACCGGTACGGTCGAGTCCCTTTTTCTTTAATTCACCCCTGACTCCATATATATCACTCCTCTTCACGCCAAATCTATAGCCTACCGCTCGATAGCCCGGATTTTCCTGTTCATACATTGGCTCTGCAAATACTTCCTCCTCGATTTCTGATCGAGGTCTTGAAGAAGATCCAAGTCGAGCCTCAACTATTTCTCTAGCTGTATCCTACAAAGAAGAGAAAAAGACATTAAATACATTTAAATTAAAAGAAATGTGAGATAATAATAAAACCCACTATAAATTCTTGTGAAACCGTGTTCTTAAAAAAAGCCACCACTTTTCCTGGTATGAGTTTCTTGGTAAAACTCTATACTCGTGTGCTTCCTCCCTTTATTAATTTCCTACAATCAACACGTCAACATAAGTCTTAACTAATTTAACAGGTAGATAGTAATAATACACTAAACATATACTTAAGTCCTTACAAAACTATCTCTTTTATTGGCATAACTTGTTGAACCAGTCGTGTGAAACTGATTCTGCTTGGCACGTGCTTCTTTGCCGCATTTACTCTTCTCCTGACATTGGAAATCAACATCAATCCAAGAAAAACTTTACATTCATAATCAATATCAATCTGCTTCCCCCTTTTTGACCAATCAAAAATTACTTAAAAAGAAATTATTTTACCTTGCCTTGTGGAGAAAACCAAAACTGTACCAAAGTTATCCATTGGTCACGATTAACTCCTTGTGGCACTGTTGCAATAACTTCGGCCTTAGTTTTGTTCCCTTGACAATATTGCGCTTTCAAGCTCGTCTTATAACCCCTCCGCATTTTGCCAAGATGCTGTAGTATTGATTTATCAATCAATACATCACTGGGCATTGAAAATTTCCCCTAAAACATAAAATCCAACAATAATGTCACAAAAAGGCAAAGGAATAAAACCTTAATTAATACAATGATAAAGTTCAAAAACTTCAGACATACATATTATATCGTATATATAAAGTAAACTTCAGACATAAATAATACTTACTCGGATAACCTCAATAGCTTCTGCTTTGTATTGGTTATTCATTGTACGCCAATCCCTTACTCCGAGCGGACAAAACCGTCCCCTTTTTGCAACCTCTCCAATAAACCGGATCAATAAATCGCCACCCTTTCTAATTGGTTGGCGTAGGTCATTGAACCGCACAATAATTCTTACACCTTCAGGAAGATGCCATACTTCCTTAACTGGTATCGTCCTTAAGGTACTCAAGTTACCTTGGCCATCTATTAACGATTAAGATATACCATTACTTTTCTAATTGATTGAAAATTATTACCATAATTAATGCTATAAAATTGAAAATATTTACCGATAAGTTGAAGTAGCTCCCTCTCATCAAATGGCACGTCAGTGGACCAAACACCAGCTTCCCTGACTGGTCCCTCTGCTTCAGATGTTGACGGTCTTGGCCGACTATCATCACCTCCTTCATTTTTCGGTGTTGCTGTTGAGGACTGCACTGATTTGCCACTTCTAAAAAACCTCCTCATTGTGAATCCACGCTTTTCCAAAAATAAAAGAATTAGTAGATGTATAATAGAACGTACAAAAATAAAATGAGAAGCAAATATGTTCCGTAAAACAATCCTTCAATAATGAAACAAAGATCATGGACAAAATGAAACAACATGTACAAAAGAAAACTAACATACATGGACAAAATAAAACAACACATACAAAAGAAAACTAACATACATGGACAAAATGAAACAACACGTACAAAAGAAAACTAACATACATGGACAAAATGAAACAACACGTAACATTATTTCACAACTCTAAAAAAACAAAGATCAAATCTCGCCTAGATCATACAAGTCCCTAGGTTTAGTCTTAATGACATGATACCATCCCTTTTGCATCTCATCTTGAATATAGAAAACTTGCTTTGCTTGAGATGAGATGACAAATGGATCATCTTTCAACAATCGACCCGTATGCATCAACTTAGAGAAGTTCACACAAGCACCATCATTTCTATAGTTCACACAAGCATCAACTTAGACAATTTGGAGAATGCGCTACAGCCTGGATATAGTTCTTCATTAGAAGCTTCCAATATCTTCTTATACTTGGCTTTCTCCTCAGGAGATTGGTTGGGTTGTTCAAGAGGAACTTGGTCCGACCAATCATGTTCATCAGACAAATGGGGTTGACTTGTGGAGGGAGGAATATCAACTCCGATACTTTCTCGTAGTAATCCACCAATATCATCTCGCCCTATGGCCCTTCCCTCATTATTATTGGTAGATGTTTGACTATTACATCTCAATTGTTGAACAATATCTTCTTTTCCATGAAAAATTCATTTCTTATACTTTGGCCAAAAACCCTTAAAAAGGATATGATATTCCACATCTTCTAATGAGAACCATTTGGCTACTTTGCATTTATTACATGGACATCGAGTTTTTTCTTCTATAAGGTTTTCTTTAGCCAACTTAATGAATCCAATGACACCATCAATATAAGCTTGACTAATCCTTGGTTGCGTGATCCAACTCGTATCCATATCTCTAAATATTAAGTAGTGCAATCAAATTACCTAAAAATTAAAAAAAGATAGAGTTCATAAGACAAATATTTAATCAACCAATCAAAATATATACAAATACAAAAATAAATAATTAATGGGACTTAGGAGAAGTTAGAAATTAAAGTAAGATACATGAGTTCCTTATAATCAATTTTAATCCTCTAATGTGAAGGATCCATCTAAACAAGGGATACAGCAACAAAGTTTTATTTTTCCAAATTTAAAAATTATGAAATCGATATCTAATCTCCCTGACATTAACAAATTGAACTCACAAGCGCCACCAACACATAATTTTAAACATCAATCAAACACAGTAACACAAGAATTTCGTCAAAACAACAATTTTTTGTATTAATCAATTGAAATGATGAGATGCAACGATAGAATCATTCGAACCATAGCATTAAGGATGCGCATGAAGCAGGGGAAAGTGTGAAACGGCGATAATACAAAACTACAATAAAACTACTTCAACCAACTCAAATGATATAACACTTGTAGAATAATAAGCAGTCCAATAAAAATAAAAACCGAAACTAGGGCAAGGACATCACATACTAACAGCAAAGCAAAAGCAACTGTGAAATCGGAAGGTGAGGGTGAGAGACGAACGCTGGCGGCGACGGTGAGAGGCGAAGCCGGGCGGCGAAGGTGAGAGGCGAACCCGGGCGGCGACGGTGAGACGAAGCCGAGCGGCGACGGTGAGAGGCGAACCCGGGAGGTGACGGTGAGAGGCGAAGCCGGGCGCGACGGTGAGAGGCGAAGCCGGGCGGGACGGTGAGAGGCGAACCCGGGCCGCGACGGTGACAGGAGAACGCCGGTGGCGACGCGGTTGGAAATCGGGCGGTGAGGGTGAGAGACGAGGGTTAGGGTTTGCGGGAGGTGAGGGTGAGAGACAACGGTGAGAGCGCGAGGGTTTGTTCGGGGTATTTATACCCCGAGAGATTCTCGGTGCTTATAAACGTCGAGAATCTCGGCGCTTATAAGCGCCGAGAATCTCGGCGTTTGTAAGCGCCGATATTTTTTGCGTCGTTTAAAAACGCCGAGAATTTTCGACGCTTTGTCTCGACGCATTTAAATGCCGAGATTTCTCGAAGTTTGTATAAACGCCGATAATTATGCGCCGAGAATTGCCCTGTTTTGTTGTAGTGTGAATACGTTTTTTGGATAATTAAAGAGATAACTTTTGATACAAAAGTTAGAGTATTCATTGAAGCAAAGCCTCAAAAAGTCCATAAAAATGGGATAAAAGAAACAAAAAAGAAGTATCTCCAAAAGTTATCCTAAACAAGCACCAACTCTTGAAACACTCAAAATTTCTAACAATTTCCACCTGAGTATACTTAGTTAATTTCACACTATGCCTAGAAACAAACATAAAATTACATTTAACACAGAATATTGAAAACAATCATAACCCACTCCTAACCCTCTAACACGATCGAATTCCTAATAGACCATACAATCCAAAACTTCCACAAAAAGTATAGAAAAGCACACATATTCCGCATCACAGGATCCGTTTGCCACCAACATCCTAATCGATACTCAGCTCACAAGCCTTCTACGATGAAATCAGTATCTGACAAAAGAAGTAGCACAGCCTAATATTTTTTAACGATATTTATTTTTCTTGTTTAAAAATAAAAGAGAATAAGTATGAAAAATATATAATTAGAATGTGTAAATTAATATTTATTTATAAATATATTTAATAATGAATGGATAAAATTATAGTGTTACCTTTTGGACAATGGTGATGCATGACCATTAGTTATCAAAAGCGAAAGGCCATTATGAACAGTCCGGACCACGTTTTAATTACACCGTGTTTCATGCTTTCTCTCTATTATTGCATTTTTATTTGGATTTATGTCATCCCCCAAGCTTATATGGGTTAGATTCGTGCCGTGTTTGATTTAGCGAACTTTATTTATCGTGTAGAGGGCAGGATTGATCTGATTTAGACTCAATGATATCATCTATCGTAGATTTATATGCGTAGTATCTGATTTAATGAATTTTATTTATAGAAAAAAAGGATTGGGGTGATCTGATTTAGACTCAAAATACGATAGAATTTAACATATTATTACATATATGTATATTATGGTTATGCATGGAAGTCGAACAGATTCTAACTTTAAAACATTTCATACAGTGTTCTCCAAGATTGTAAAATATAGTATGCTCCCCTCGTGATGTAGATTTCGACAAAAGCATGTAAATTTATTTTAAATACTTCTACAAAAAAATTACATTTTTTTATTAACCATCCATCAAATAAAAAAAAAAAAAACCATCTCTTACTTTATAGTGATACTGAGCATTATTTTTAATTATCAAAAAATATATATATATATATCTTAAATTCTTCAATTTTACACTTTGCGTTCTACTAACCAAAGAAGACTTAAATTCTGACAGTAAGTCGTAATAGTGCAACAATTAAAGTTCTAGAAACTTTTTGATGAATAAACAGAGCATAAACGAAAGAAAATAGAATAAAATAAGACCTTAGGTGAACTCTTATTTATTCACGTATATTTTTTATTGCCCCACGTCGGGGGGATTTTTAATGAAAAAGAAAAAGAATAAAGTAAGAGGGTTTGCCCTTACATGTCTTCTGTAGCATCACGCATCTCATTTCCAGTGGCGGAGCCATGTGCAGTGGGAATGGACAATCATGCACATTAGAGTATAGAGCATATTTAATTATACTGTATAGTTATAAGTAATATAAAAGATAAGTATCATATTCCTATAGAAAAATGATAATTCCTATTATAATTGAGCCCACCAGCTTTAAATCCTAATAAAAAAATAATAATTCTTATTATAGTTGATCATACTGGCTTCAGGTCCTAACTTCGCTACTACTCATTCCCACTTTTTTAGAAAAATTGCCACATAAATACTTTAGATTCAATCATTTATTACTTAGATACTATATATATATATAGTTTTTCCTAAAAGTTCATCAGAGTGGATTCCAGAACTTCAGCTATGAGATGTGTTGATGTAGCCAGGATTCTTATCGACACTTGCTCCCTAACACTTATTCATAAGATGATCCAAGTTCAGTTTATCGGGGGGATGTGCATGGTTCATGTCAAAGAGGGTAATTCAGAGGTGATCCCAGACTACTCACCCAAAGTCGTTGCTCTGGCGGTCTCGGCTATATTAGTAAGGGAACATGCCTCATTTTCTTCGCATACACATCGAGACAATACGGCATACCTCACAGGTTCATCCTTCTCCTGAGCATATGCGACGGCTGTTATGGGTAATTGTGAGTACTCTGGAACTCCCCGTTCAAGGTTAGTGAATGAAGGCGTGAGTTTAGTCGGGCAAACTTTGGGCCAAATTGCTATTCATATTGATGGTCAGTGTATCGAGCGATGGGTTTGGGATTGCCATTGCATGCGCGCATCTCTTCTCCCTCCCCTTCCCCAGCCCGTTGCTCAATTACCAATCCAGAAAGTTCAAGTAAACCAACACTTCCTCTCCCCCTTTCGTCGGTCGAGAATAATATAGCCGAAACAGTTTAGCCTCATGTTCACACATCGTCTCATGAGAACGAAGCTTGAGACGCTGTAAGTGATAGTGACTCAGGGTCCTCCAGGTCTCAGTTTCCGCTAGGCTTCGAAGATCCTCATGCTTATATGACAGTATGCCATGGAATTTCCAGGTGCCTGTGCTGTTTATAAAGGAGTCCAACATAGTTGGACGGAAAAGGGAAAAAGTGTTGGCGGAACGTCAGATCCATAAGTCGGGTGCGACAAAAAAGGGGTAAGAGAGTGTTGAAGCGCAAGATGAAAGAACAAACTAAGCGAGAGCTACAACTCTCTCAAAAGCTTTCCATTTGAAAAAAAGCGCGAAGAGATTTGCGAAGGCCTCTGACAAACAAAGAAGTCGGTAGGTAAGATAAAGAGGTTGGTACTTGCGGTGTTTGCTTACTTGATATAGAGAGAGCGAAATTCCTGGAGATTTAATGAGAAGGCCTTATCGGGGCAACAAATGGTTTATGAGATAAAAAAGACGGCGTGGACTCGGTTTAATTTTCTAAAAATTGAAGGTGATTTGTTGGAATCCAAATAGTTATATTTTTATAGGTCGGCCTTTTGTGTAGACAATTTTGACGTTGATTGGTGAATAGGTTGTAAATGATCAAATTTTGATAGATTTATAATATGAGTGCTTGCCTTTTGGCCAAAAAAAAAATTAAAAAAAAAGTTCATATACAATATTACCATCTTCTATATAAACTTAATTAAATCCTTACAAGAGGTTATCAAAATTTCGGCACATCATGCTTAGGTAATATTCAAACCTTAGAAATATAAAGTAATAAATATTAGGATTATTTATATTTTATTACCCTGATATTTTGAAAATAATAAATAAGATTATAATTTTTTTAAATTAATAAAAAAAAGCTTTAAATTTTTGTCGTATTAATAAATAGTCTTCTAAGTTTTTGTCATCCCCTCTCCAACGTGAGAACATCATTTCCCGTCAAAAGAGTTATTATGACAACTGCTTTTTCAGTAATACTATAGTAACATTATAAAAGTATCCTTCAATACTTTTATTATTACTTTATAAGTATAAAATTTAAGGTGTTATATTTTATATGAATTATCTATTTTCACTTAATTTGTTAAAAGATATGATTATTAAAGGGTATTTTTGACATTTTACTGAAATATTAAAAAAAAATAGTTGCAACGTCAGCTCTACTAACAGAAAATGACAGAATCATACTGGAGAGAGATCTTTCTATTAATACAATAAAATTTTGGGACCCTTTTTATTATTTAAAAAAGGTATAATTTTTTTTATTATTTTTAAAAATATTAGATATTAAAATATAAATAATTCGTTGTAGGAATTTTTAAATCTAATAAGTTTTAATTTAATAACCTCAAATTTAGTGATATTTAAATGATGGTTTCGTCAGACTTTCAAACAGACAGTTGGGTAATGATAATACTTTTCTTTTATTTGTCTGTTTACAATAGTAATAGGATAATGATAACAATTTATACATTACACGTCATTCCCCATCATTTTTCTGGATTATTACGTCATCCCAATAATATTAATTAACCGACATAAATCTTTTCCTGGATCTGTGATTTAAAAAAAGATTAAATTAAAGTCTTTTCCTCGGTCAACGTGGGTGACAATACGGCGTTTTGATTAATTAATTTTTGTTTTTTTGCTTTATTTAGGTTAATATTATCATAGGAGCCAAAATATATTAATTTAGTTATATTATTTTAAAGAAAATTATTATCTAAGTACCCTTAAAGTTTGAATATTTATTACCTTGACACCTTGATATTTTAATATATATAATAAAGTATCTTTAGGTTTAAATATTTTAACACTTAATTATCATATGTCAGAATTTTATGAACTTTTATGAGAATCTGACCAATTTTACACATAGAATATTTATATTGTACATAATTACATATATATAATAATAACAATAATTTTAGCAAAAATTAAATAAATTATGATAAAAATTCACCAAATGTTGATCTAGCTACCTAAACATTGCAGGAATTATAGTCATATTGGCAATTTTTTTGCAAAAAAAAAAAAAAAAAAAAAAAAATTTAAATTCTAGCATTTTCGAATGAAATCAATTAAATTTCAATAAAAGGACACCTAATTGATTTAATTTTAAAACCTAAAGAAAGTTAAGTGATAAAATATTTAAACACTTATATTATATATATATTAAAATACCAAAATATTTAGGTGATAATTGGTCAAATTCTAAGATTCTTAAGATAATTTCCTGTCACGACCCGAGGTGGATCTCGGATCATGACTTAGAGAATTAGAAAGAAATAGAGTTTGGGGTGAGAAAGAATTGAGAAAGAGATAAGTATTAGAGAAAATAGAGGGAGAAGTAGAAAAAAATAGAGAACAGAGGGAGAAAAGTAGAGTTTGCATTATCATTTGAACAAGGATTACATGTGTAGGATCTACTACTTATACTAGCTAAAGCCTAAGGAGCAATCTAACTAATGTACTAACTAATACAAGAATCTCCTAACTAACTATAACAATCATACTAATGAATTACAACACATGCCTAATTACAACAAACAAGTACTTAGGCTACCTTACACAATCTAGTACAATTATGGACTACTACAATCTAATGCATTCCAACTATCTTAGCTAATACTAATGAGTTGAGTACTTATCTACCATGTTACAATCATGACATTTCCTTAATTTAAATACTTACATATTTAATATTACGATGCGCAAAAAATGGTTTAAACCGTAATTTGTGGTTTGGTTTGATTTATGGTTTGAAAAATTATAATTTGGTTTATAAAATTTTGGTTAATAGGATTGACGATTTGGGTTTGGTTTAAAACCAAACCTAAACCGTAAACCATATAAACTTAAATAAGGAAGGTTCAATCATTATTTATACCACCCGAATCGTAACAAATCATGTTAGTAGCAATGTTTACTGGATAATCTAAAAAAAAGGTTATGGTTATTTATATTAAAGGCCTTTATATATTTTTTTTATATGTTAATTTAGTCCTTGTACTTTTACTTGCATCAATTTAGCCCCTCTACAATTTATATTGTGTTAATTAAGCCATTTGATCAAATTTAAGATATGTTGGTGTTCAAGATAAGTTAATGATTTAATTCTTAACGACACAATCATAGTAGATGCAAGTAACCCAATGCAAATTATCTGTTGATTCCAATTAACACAGTCTCTGACCAAATCCTAAAAAATTCATTAACAACTTAATATAAATTTTTACTTTAAGGATTAAATTGATATAATTTAGTTGTACAGGAACTAAATTGACGCAATAAAAAGTTCAAAAACCAATTTAATATAATAGACAAAGTGTAAGGATCTTTAGAGTAAATAACCCAAAAAATTATTATTATTAAACTTTTGTAACATTAATGTTTATAAATAAATATTTAAGGTAGAAAATTATAGATATATTATTATCTAATTGAATGTAACAAGACCGTTTATATGTATCAATAATTAATCTATATTTATTGATAAAGTATTTAACCTTCTTAATATTATGGTTTTAACCATAACCATAACCAAACCAAACCGTATTTTGCTGTTTGGTCCGGTTCGGTTTAAAATCTAAAACAATTTGATTTGGTTAAAAAAAAAATTTCAAACCATACTGTAATGATTTGATCCAATTTTAATGCAGTTTTTATTAAAACCGGACCGTGCACGTCCCTATTTAATACTACAGTGACATTAGTTATAAACTAGTGAGACATTGATTCTAGACTAGTGCGAAATGTTAAACGGGATACTGTATCAAAGTTTACTTTTACTACTGAAAGTCGGTGGGAGTCTTCGAAGATTCATCATTCGGTTTTGCAAAAAATGATGAGGTCATCAGAAAATTTTTGAATAGAAGACAGTGGGAAAACGGGGGTGATTTTAGTAAATCGATGCAATGAGATTGAGTTTGCTCGGGCTGAATGATAGTTTAAGATTTGGAGTTCGGAGAAAAGGTTGATAGACTTAGCTCGTGATAAAGAACTTCAACAACAATAGTGGTTAAAATGAACGGGGATAGTAGATCTCTCTACCTAAACATAATTTTAATTTCTATACACTAACTCCTGATCCCCACATTGTTAAATGTGTTAGGATCGTGATTTATCCCAGTGAGATCGTGTCACGACCCAAGGACCAAACAACTCATTTTTTGCTTTTATTATTTTGTATTAAATATGTAATGTAGAAATGTAAAATTAATTAGTAAAATTTAGTTTAAAGTAGTTTGAATTTGAAAATTGGGCGCCGGTTGGGGGGACAAGGCTTAGGCAAGGATTACTTGTGTTGCAATATTGTATTAAACATTAATTAAAATTGTGGGCTAGTAGGGGTCTAGGGAGCATAGGGTGCCGGTTGGGTGTCCCCTCCTCAAACTTTATATATACATGTATCCCTTTGTATTTGGCATTAAGAAATCAAAATTCAAAATTCAAAATCTCTTCCTCTCTTCTCCTCTTCTAACCGTCACTCTCTCCTCTCTCTTCTACCTACTAAACTTCTCTTCTTTTCTCTAACTTCTTCTCTAAATTCTCTAAATTCTCTTCTCAATCTCTTCTTTCTTCATCTAATCTCTAATCTCTCTTCTTAATCTCTATTCTCTTTCTCTCTCTCGTTCTTTCTCCCAAAAATTATCCAAGTCACGGACTTAGGTTCGTGACAGATCGGAGAGTAAATTCTCTTTCATTGTAATTTAGGCCATTGACATTCCAAACAAAAATCATCATAGAGACCTAAACACAATAACTCTAAATCTAACTGTATTACTTAAACGAGTTAAACTTATCAAACGAAACTCTACCTGACCCAAAAAACCTAAATCAAACCCACTATTTTCACATTATGTTTATGTCATATATTAAACTAATGATTTGTAGAGATGGGGGGTCCTTCAGGTAGTATCTTATACAAGTAAAGCTGCATACTTCTTACCCTCTTCAAACCCTACCTTAGCGGGAGCCTTTTTAAGGCACCGGGTTATTGTTGTTGTTTATGTCATATATTATTATACGGCATCAGGTTTTTCTGACTTTACATCAGCCCTGTTGTAGTATAAAACCATTCTTACAGCTTCACCCATTAGCTTAAACTTTTGAGAAAAATGGTTCCTTAACATGGTATCAGAGCCTTGGTCACAAGTTCGAATCCACTCTTCAAGCCCAATTAGCATTTTTGCGTGAGTAGGCATGTTAGAGTATAAAATCATTCTTAGATCTTCACCAATCATCTTAAACTTTTGAAAAAGATGGTTTCTTGACCCCATGAGTCCATTCACTGTGTGTAATTGACATCCGAGCCTTGTTGACCCAGAGGTCACGAGTTTGAATCCCGACGACATCCATGCTTCAAGCCCAATGGGTATGTTAGAGTAGAAACTTTTGCAAATTGCAATAACTAAAAGAATAAAGTAGCCCCATGAGACCCACCCCATCAAATGAGTGTCAATTGTTCATCTTCTTTCATTCACGGCCGTCCATATGTTTTCATATTTTATTTTATTTATCCATTCCATTCTTTTTCAGACATAAAGGAATGATGTTCGTTATGTTCTTTTCTTGTCGCTATAAATATAATATTCCATACATTAAATTCAAGCATTATTATAGTTACATACCGTTTTCGATGCTAAATATCGAATACATATATTAAAAATTGTAATATTATATAAAAGTAGTTATTAATTTTAGAGTTATTAGTCGTACTTTACCTATTATGTCAGTTTAGTACTTGTACAATTGAAAACGTTCCGTGCAAGTTGAAGAAGGAAACTGCCATTGATTTCTAACTGAAACTATAACGTTAATTGAGGGGTGTGGTTTGACATTTACATAGGTTAAATATATTTTATAAATGCTAATTTATTTTACAATTTTAATCAAAGCTAATATTTAATTTTCAATATTGAAACTTCAATTATACAACGACTAAATTAATAGAGTAGATAAAATATAAGATAATATCCTAACATTAATATACTTAAATTAATAATTTTTATGTTCGTGCAATAAATTCTTTTCATTTTCATTACAATATTGTTGAAGACTCCACATGTGAGTCTTGTGGAATCCCACATCGGAGTTGAAAGAAAAAAAAGATCACCTTATAAACCTAGTGGGTTACTTCACATATTGCCAATTGGTTTTAGGATGGAACCCCACTTGAGCTTATATGTGGATCTCTTAAGTTTCAACTTTGTGGGTCAAATATTCCGTTGGATAACAATTTGAAGATAAGATTCTTATGTCTTGATGGGGGATGCACTTGCTTGCACATATGACATGTCAAAAATACTTGTTATATTTTGCTCGACTTGAGCCAACTCATTTGAATTCGAATATGTTTAGACCCAAGTTGGAGATATACCGAGATAGGAATCTAGTTATTTAGCTGAATAAGTAATATGCTCATGATCTTGTGTTAGAGAAACAAAATAAAAGAATGATGAAAAACTTTGGTTCGAAAAGAAAAATAAGAGATAAATGATTTATTTAGTTCGATAATGGTGCCTATGTCCACGGAGTTGTAGAGATTTTCACTATTTATGGAAGTGTACAAGGATTCCTATTCTTTCTTATAAGTTTATCACATACCGGCCTTAACATGATTTATATAGCCACACAAGAGAATCGAGCAAGCCAATTTGTTGTATTATTTATATATCCAAAAGGGCCTAGATAGAAATAACCCCCTAACCTATCTGCTCGATTTTCTGCTCCGTCAATATGACCTATAACAGTACGCTAAATCACACTATGTGAACATATGTTATAAGACGTGGATTATACAAATGATGTAAAATAAAATGGTACAATTGCGCATTTTTTACAAACATAGATCAATACTAAATGTTGGGTTATGTGTGGAATTTGCTTGTATTAAGCCTTATTTATCAGGTAGAACATTGGGATAATCCAATTTAGGCCAGTGACAACGATGCTTTAGTCTAAGCTCTATATATATACTAAAGTTGTGTATGTTGAAATTAATATTGAGAAAAGAGTTTGGAAATCTCATGTAAACTTCAATTGACATACTCGAATTATTTGTGCTGTCCTTCATGGATGTAGACTTTGACCAAACACATAAATTCTAGTGTTTCTAATTTTATTCCCGAATCCCCTTTTGTTGGTGATTACTATTTCGATTTAATGCTTCGGTATTATGTGCCCGATCATAGTTAGTGGTATCAGAGCCCCAACACTAAGTAGTCGTATAAGAAAATCATATGAATATACTGGAAGGAACTTTCCACCGAACCGAACAGAGTCTTATTAAATCATACAGCTCGGACATAGAACCGTCTGTAGATAGTCTAAAATAAACCGCTATGACAAACATTTCTATATAATTTGTACGCTTTTTAGACGACTAGACTTGCTCCTGTCTTGTCTTGGAATTGTGTGTGTGTATAATTAGACTCTTCCATGGCTTGAATCTTGTGTGATGTTATTAGGAAAAAAGCTGTACTTTTTCTCGCATTACGATGTTTTGTCAACATTTTTTTCTCTCTATCTATGATGGATAAGTGTCCTCTGGACCTGAATTTCTATCGGATTTCGAGCCTACTACTTTAGAAAACCACTCATATGATGATGGGAGTTCTTTGAAAACGACTTCAATGGAGCATATGGAACAACCTTGTAAGGATGGGAAGAGAAGGAGAAAAATGAAATTCCAGTATCAAGACCAAAATATTGGCCTCACTAGAAGGCGCCGTAGAGCCCTAAAGCACAAAAAAAAAGAACAAGCTAAGCGAGACCTTTAAGAGTTTCCTAAAGACATGTCACCAAATAGTAGTGCAAGGAGGCTAACTGAGCTTGCAAATATTGGAAGAAGAGGAAGACGTGAAAGAAAGGAAGGAAAAAGAACCAAAAAGTGCAACAGTGTTGAAGATGCCGGTAGGATCCTTGCCTCGGAGCGCACACTGGAGATGGGGAAAAGACTAGGTCTGAACTTTGATAGCTTTGATCCGCTCTCCTTGAGTGCCTTGCATCAATAGATATAGTGCATCGTTGTCCCATTTTCCTGTCTTTTGGTTGGTCATGTTTTCGATATCTTGCTTAGTCGTGTTTGAGTCTTGTGTTTTGCCAGTTTTTGTTTGTTTTCCTTTTTTGGTCCTCGCTCTTTTACGGGTTGACTCAGGACTTGCTTGGTTGAGTTGCCTGCTTTGTTCCGCAACTCTGTCGCTAATTATTCAAAAAAAAAAAGGGTAAGCATATTCTAGTATGTAATTACCCTTATTGGGGGTATAAAAAAACCAAAGTCATCTAGCAAGGAAGCCCAAAAAGTTCAATCTGTTCCAAGCCCAAGTCCAATAGAGCTAGCTTGTTTCGCTTAGCGAGTCGAGTTTAAGCCCGTCAAACTCAAGTGCAAGAACTTTCGAGCATAAATGAGCCTATTTTGATACAATTTATTAGCTCAATAAGCAACTAGACAGCTACAACACTAAATAAGCCGAGCTTGACCCTAAATAGACAACAACACAATCCAAACTTGAGTTTTTTCTTAATGAAAGTGAAGTTAAAAAAGAAAACGAGGGCAACACTTGAGAGGAAAGGCGGCTGCAACTTATTTTTAATCATCAATAGATATTAACACACGATTATGTTGTGGCTTTGGACCATCTCATGCTAAGCAACTTGGCCTTCCTTTTCCAAAATATTCTTTAATTTTTTTTTTTTTGGGTAATAATATGTTCTTGTACCTTCACGACCTTACCCACCTAAACCTATAGGAGGAGATGACCTTAGATAGAGCTCAATAGAGGACTAATATAAAGGTAGCCGATGTAGCGGTGTAGAATTCTAGCTGGCACTAGTGCCGCTAGACTTGTATGTCTTCCTGTTTGGCTTACTTGATATGTCTCGGAGCTGTCGTATCGCCTATTGTTGCTTCAGGCTGTCTTTATGCTATTTGCTCGCTCTGTGCCCTTGTTTTGCCCTGATGCTTTTATGCTTCTCAGGTAGAGGGTCCTTGAAAACAGCCCCCTTTTAGGGTATCACCTTGAAGGGGTAACGCTGCGTACATCCTCCCCCCTCCCCCCGGGACCCTGCATGTGTGGGAGCCCTTAAGGCACTGGGTCGGCTGTTTTTGTTGTTGTAATATGTTCTTGTGCCTTTTATGATCTAGAATTACAACGTGCGTCATGTGAGTCCTGACATTTAAAAATCAAAAGGTTATACACACTTACAGTTTATGCACAAAGGATAATGGAGCTATTTACATCAGTCGTCCTTAATTTTGTAAATTTATTCAAATTGGTGTATTATTTTTTGTTTTGTTTAAAATGGTTTCTAATATTTTAAATTTGTTCAAGTTGATCCACTGTCTTTTGTCTTGCTTGAAAAGAGTCTCTCATACTTTATTTTATGACAAAATTGGTTCATCGCCTCTTTAAATCTTACCCGGTTTAGTCAATAGATGGATGATTAAATTTGTCATGAATTGAAACATTAGAGACCTTTTGAACCAAAGAAAAGATGAGAAACTAATTTGAATGACCTTCCAAACATTAAGTGCAAGGAACTAATTTAAACAAATTTAAAAATAGAAGGAACCAACAGTGTAAATAACACAAGGTTGGTATCTTTTTGTCACAATTGTATGTAGGAGTGCTTTTATAGAACTCTAATATTAGAATAACATCTAAAGTTCTTACCAAAATGGATTTTACACGGTGCAAACAAGGAGTACTCAATTGGCGGATCGGGTTGGGTCTCAGACAGACTATTAAGAACCAACAATTGTGTGATCCAAGACCTATCCAGACTCATAAAAATCATTTTTATACCTTGGTTTTGGCTTTGATTCCGATAGGTTATGGTTTTAACCGTGATAACTCGTGAATTTCCATATTTATTATATGTTACATTGCAGTAAGGAAACTCATGAAGCAGTGCCCGTTGGGGTGAAGATGATGTTGAATTTAAAGATATACCTGCGAAGGGTGGTTCTGGGGGTTTGATTCTGTTAAATTTTACCGGGCCTTTAGGCCCGACCTCACGGAGTTGACATTCATGAGATTCACATATAAACCCAAATGGGCTCTATTATAAAACCAATTGGCATTAAGTAGAACAACACACTAGGTTTATAAGGTAATCTTTTCTTTCTCTCAACTCTAATATTGGATTCCGCAAGATTCACATGTGGAGTCCTCAACATCCCCTCCACATGTGAGTCTATATGGCAAATGCATCCCTCGCCTTCTCCGATCCAACTGGATCCAATATACTGGAGAGGCCCTCGGCGTGCCAAACAGAAATGCACCCCTGTATGAGGACACGATGTGACAAATAAAAAATCGGGATTATTAACCCGCTCTGATAACCCAAGACATCGGATTATTTAGAGAATTTGTGAAAAAACTAAGAAAATACACCCAAGGTCTAGCAAATTCCCAGATCTGAAAAGTAGCCGCTCGGATCATTGCCTGATCGTCGTCGAGTTTGACAATGTTGATTGGGGGTCGAACCAATTTCGCAGAACTGCCTTGTGGGGCAGCCAATGGGTAATGCCGTCTACAATTTGAAGCCTATATGAACAATGGATCACGATGGACACCAAAGGTAGATTTCAGAAGAAGGTGTGGATCTCTATGTTATTTGCAACAATATGGTTGATATGGTGTAAGAGAAATAAAATTGCCTTTGAAAATGAGACTTTTGCAGTTGAGGACATATTTGGGAGTGTGCGATTCATAATTGGCATATGGATTCAAGCATGGGAAAAAGACTTCCCCTACGACCCGAATGAGGTGACACGAAACATAGAGACAATCCAAGGGCGGCGAAACGGGTGAGATGAACGAGTGGGCAAAGCAAGGCAGCATAAGCGGGATTACTTGAAATTTAACTGTGTTTTGATATGCGGATGTGATATCTGCTTTGTTTTGTTTTGAACAGCTCATGTATCCATTGCTACCAGACCTGGAAATTTTGTATTATTAATTACTGAAAAAAAAAAAAAACATTACATCACAGTATATGAGGGAATGTATCTACTAAAACTTAAAGCTGTATGATGGGTCTTGAAAAAAGCGATGGAAGGTATTAACGGGGCTTCTAGGTTGACCCAATAAAAACCCAAGAAACCCATTGATCACTTTCTGTCTATCCAATAAAATCCAATTAACTAAAGGAACCAATGCAAACCAACCCAAATTAAGTGGGTTCAATGGATCTTAAGTTCACCCAAACCCATGAACACCTGTACTGCAAATTAGTCAAAAGCCAATTTGCAAACCCATTTATCTTGGATGAATTGGTTTGCTCCATTAAGCAAACTACGCTCAAGCCTATTGAAATGTCTAAACGAGTCAAATTTAAGCTAAATCACTAGCATAACCAAGCTTAAACTACACGAAATCATTCTTAAATGAGCATTATAAATGCCAAACTGAACTCCCTTTCAATTGTTTGTAGGAAGTTAGGCTTACAAACTGAAAATTTCATTACAAACATACAAAACCAAACATCTCCCCCAAAGTCAATCACCTTTGGTAACTTATAGCGTGATTGAGAGAGGAAATCCGAACCTAGAATCTCATGTCCTAAGACATCAATCATGACAGTGTCCCTAACATCGCTACTAGAAAGCTTTCCACATCAAACTTCTTTAAGTACACCTAGCACTAAACCGAAACTAATTATTCAAATGACACAATATCTAACTATTAAGTTACAAGGCGATATCGAGAAGCATGTCACGTACGGCATAGAGGTTGGTTTCTCTAGGATAGGTTCCTCCTACGGCCATGGACAATGTTGGCGACTTTTGATATGACTGCCTTTCGACACGAGGCCAAAATGGACCCTCAGAACGCAACGGGACCTGACCGAGTTTTCCTAGACTATCTCCTGCAGTTTCCCCCTCGTTTATTAGGGAAAACCCAAATAGTCTACACCCAGCTTTGACAGTAGGAATTGAGGCCTCACTGGATTTGGCGCTAGAATGGTACCCACCAAGAGGGGCTTGTTGAGGGTGCGAATAGTCCATACGCGCCATTTCTGCTATCCTAGATTGGCATACAGAGGATTCGAGGTTCTGAGCTGGAATGCTTGCTTGTTGGAATGTTAGAACAGATGATGGTGAAGATACTTGAACCGAGGATTGATGACCATTCAAGGCCTTCAACCATCCATTCCCACAACTTTGTACTCGAACACCTTCGAGGATTTCAATGCCATGGGCTGATGGACCATCTATCTGGGCTCGACCCATACGTGTTTCTTGACCTTGCAAGACCTTAGGGAATCTTAGAGGTTCACCAAACCCTAAAGCCTTACCGGGAAGGCTAAAATCACCTGGTGGAACGGACCCAAACCACCTCCTGGGTTCAGATCCATGATGATAGCGGTTATCAGTACCGTCATGGATGACATTCAAACCCATAATTTCTTGACCTTGCAAGACCTTTTGGAACCCCGACGAATCCCCAAAGTCTGTAACTCCGATCCCACCTACATGAGCAACATCAAAACGAATGACAAATAGGGTCAAAATTGCAGAGTGTTATGCACTGGACTGTTGAAAAACTGATATTCTAAGAGAAAAAAGACATACCAAGAATCGGGAAGTCTGGTTTTGTTAAAGGCAAACCGATCCTATTTCTCTTCAGACCAGATACCATTATGTTGCTTGGGCCGTGAAATGAACCATAAGGTTCAATTTCCCATGGAGAAACCCTTCCATGGCGGTTCGACTCTAGATCATCCCACCTTACCTATGCAAAATGAAACAAAAAAATGTTAAAAGCTTTGCATACTATCATGCAGTCCAGATTTGAGAAATAGTCACGATAATTGTTCGAGTATAAAACCATTTCTGCATCTTCATCTTTATAAATTCTACATTTCGAATACTACCACTTTTGTCAAGGACTGAAGGAAATGATGACATAACATTTGTAGTATAATCAAGTATATAGTTCATGTTAAGTTTCTTGCGTAGAGCCTAGTTTTATTTGGTAGCCCCCAGGACAAATATTTTTGGGCTTGATTCGGGCCCAACATGACTGAGGGTGCTTTTGACGCACTAAGGTTTTGTGTGGCTACACAAATATACTCATCTAAGGTTTGTGAGGTGTTGATAAAAAAAAGGTTTGCGAGGTGTGTTAAGCGAGAGGAGAAAATAAATTCTCTTATACTTTTTCCAAAAGAAAGTGAAAAATCTCTGTAACTCAGTGACCGTGGGCACAATTGGCCAAACCATGTAAACCTAGTATCTTGTTTTCTTTTCTTCATTGAATTTTTCGTTGTTCTTTTCTTTCATTTGTCTCACAGTTCAAATATCATGATACCTTAAATAAGCATTATCTTCAAAACCAGAAGATTGATCTCATCTACTTTGCAATACGTTCAACAAAGCCAATATTATAATTCTGCATCTCTATCACTAACAAAAATAATTTCGTCCAAAGCAAGGATATGAGGGGTTTAGATCAAAGTATACCATTAAGTTTCTCCATTTCGACCCGGGCCATCTAATAGGATCCAAATCACATACACCAGTAATGACTCCTGTATACCTGCAAGTCAATTGTAGCTTTTATTAGCAGCAATAAAGTGAAGGTCTAATAATGGTTTTGTACTCTAATAGTGTTGAAAATCCCGTTTCTCTAACCTTTTTTCTGCTGCATCTTCAGCTTCGAAACGCATTTTGAACCTCGTCCCTATTGAGAATGGATAGTCCACACTCTTCAAGAATCGACGCAATGGTATTATGAACTCTGAGGAGCTCGCCCTGTGACAAATAAATGAAGATTACGCGCGAAAGATTAAGACTCCTTTTAGTTGCAACCCAAGTAAATGAGCAAATACATTGAAAACTGGATTTCAAAACAAATATGGTTTGTTTTGTGTCTGTTTCTGGCTCGATTTTTTCTTTGGCCCGTAGGGGAGGTTTCTAAGCTCGAAGGGGGAAGTTGGCTGTGCTATATATTCATCCTTGGAAGGCATTTTTCACGGCTTTTTTGGCTTGCGTTGGGCTTCTTGTGTGGAGCCTGGTTTATACTATTATAGGCCAAGTCCATGGAGTACGGTGAAATTATAAAAAATAAATAAAAATAAAAAACCTCTATAAAACTTCCAAACAATAAAATATCCCTGCAACTCCATAGATGTAAGCATTTTAGGCTGAACCATGTAAATCTTGTGTGTATGTTTTTATTTTCTCATTGAATCTTTATGTTTTTATTTTCTCATTGAATCTTTCTTTGTGCTTTAATTGTTATGTTTCCTAATAGCTTGTACTCGCAAAAGTTGAAATGACGTTGCTCCCATGTGCTCGCTTAGCATCAAAGCCAAAACTATGTAAATCTTGTGTGTCATATTCTTCATGAATGCTTTTTGTTTAAATTTATGTGGGTTTTTGAACAAAATTAGGTTGATACTTGAAATATCAGATAATGAATCTACAACATGAAGATCAAGAGATGGCGCATATCACAGAATCAACTAAAGGTCATTTACGTAACAAACTTTGATCTAGTCGTTACACTATGGCACTGCAGTGAGTCGTCTCCGTAGAGTATAAACTTTTTCACGTATTAGAAACTATCAAATTAGTACAGAAACGTATGCAACAACTAGAATTTAGAATTTGAACTCGAGACATACCGTGGATTGTAGTAGATACTAAACACGTGTCTAGAAGATATGGCATTAAGCACGGCTCTGAGACTGCTCTGATTGAGCTGCTCAGCTGATAGAGCAGGAAACGAAGCCCCTCCTTTTAGTTGAACCGCCCTTCGTATTCCCAATCGCAATTCTCCATCAACCCCCCTAACACAACGATACGTAAGTGTTAGTAGTTTGTAGTGTAGAGTTTATGTAAAACATGGGAATGCATCCCACATTGAAAAAGAAGAGGAAGAAACACTACTTTATAAGTGGGTGTCTCATATGGGCCTATTAGAATGTTGGGCTTGTTATGGGCTTAGGAGTTCTTGTTGCACTTTATGGGCTAAGGGAATTCTAAAATCACACATGCATGCGCGGGCAGCGCTTTTGGCGGCTTATTAGTTGGCACTTGGCACTTGGCAAGCAGTGCGGGTGCAGGGGGCTTAGTACAGGACATACCACATCGGATAATATCCTTTTATTATTATTTTTATCAATTTAATTAAATAAACTGATTTTCGGATATGAATAATGATAAAACAGTTAAATTCGGTTAATGGCAGTTTTCGGATTTCTAAGTGAATTTAATTCCGATTAAATAATGTGCCTCTATATAATGTTTGATATGCCCATTAAGTTAACCTGTATCATCTTCTTCTTAATTTCTCTTCTTCTTTCTCAAGAGAGTTCAGGGAATTTTTTGGTTGTTGTTCTCCACAAAATCCAAGAAGGCTTATTGTATCCTGGGGGTATATTTGCTATATCTAAGAACAATCTGTGTAGAGGGCAAATAATACCTTAAAAACAGTGTTAAAACACGCCTTAAGCCTTAAGAATTTCCCCAAGTTACATTCTGCCATACCCATTTTCTCAACAGTAAGTGTAACACTATATACATGTAATATAGAAAGTATATATATTCAATTTATGTATCCAGTTTAGTATGTAAATTATACGTGTAAAATATTTCAGAATTTGCGGGTGTCGAGTTTTGGAGCTATGGAACCTGAGGAAGAGGACTGCATCACCAGAGACAAGCTTCTTTTTGTTCACAAAAGCACTCCATCCTGTAGTCAGCAAATGCCTTCGAGGCTGGCCTGTTCCAACATGCAAGTCAATCATATTATATCAGTACACATAAGTTTACAATGTATCATATGTAAATCGTTATTTCTCAAATGTAAAACGTAATATCCGGTGGAAAGAAACTGATAATATAACTAATTTTCAAAATGAGGCTTTTGACAAATTAACTTGGATTCCCGACCGGCCCTGATCTGAAAAGGGCAAAAGGAAGTCCTTATTCACAAAACTAGTTTCTGAAGAAGCATTTAGCGTTATGAGTCTATAAGTGAGGGTAGCTGAGAAAGCCTCGGATGGAAAATTTTATACAGAAGAGATTATTAATATATAAGCCGAATGAGCTATTTTATCCATTGTAACGATCATTTCGGTTTATATATGGACCTAATTTGTCAACACCTTGCCTAGGCATGAGCATGCATATTTCACATGGTATGCAAGCAAGATCGAGATTCTAGTGTGTCATTGGGCATGGTACTCTAACATATGCCTCTCACACGAATGTCCATTGGTTTGAAGCGTGGATAACACACGACTCACTTGACACCCTACGCTCGAATTGCATTAAAAAGTTAAGAGTTGCAATTGTTGGGACTCGAACCCGCAACCTCTCAGTCAACAAGGCTCTAATACTATGTCACAAGACCAACTATCCCAAAACGATAAGTGGTTAGCTGAAAGCACAAGGAGTATTTAGCACACTAAAGCAAAAGTACCTCTGTAAATGTGTCTAAACTTCCACTCTAAGCCATGCAAATCCTTTGCAACAAGCTCCTGTGAGGGCCTCTGCTGCTTGTAATCCTACACCAGAATAGGCTTATCAGTAATCACATCGTGGAACGAAATAAACGTAGCGATCAGTGTGTGACAGATTTTTGATCTTTCAGTCCGTGATAGGCATTATATGATGTCTACATTTGTATCGGCCTCCATACTGCATGCATATTATTTTTTCTAGACATACATGACAATGATTAACAGGCTAAAAACTATCAAAATGTGCTGGAAAGGACTATCTCATATGATTTTCTAAATAGCAACCTAGTAACTCAAAGAGATACGCTCTTCTTGACCTTTTTTCCAATACATGGAGAAACCAGAAACATTTTTTTTATATGAAAACTACAATTTCTACCCGTTTGTGCTACATGTGATTGCAATTCCAATCGGCTATATGTGTATATGAATCATATCCAAACAACAAAGAAATTCACTATGTATGAGCAGTTTCGACATAGAAATTCTCGAGCAAATGAGGCCTAGCATGTTAGGAAAACGAACAAAAGAACTACAAAAAGTTCAATTAGAAAAAGAAAATGAGACACAAACCAATTGTTCCTATGCCCACAGAGTTGCAGAGATTTTAGTATAAAATTTTTCACTACAAGCAAACCCCAGGCAAGGCAAGAGTGTATGTAGTCAGTCAAAACCTTAGTGTGACTCAAATCATCCTCAGCTGGGCCTGAGTCCAGAACAAGATCAACTATAGCAAGCCCAACATCACAAAACATGGAAGCATCCAATCTTCGTTTAATGAATAAAACAAAAATCCATACGGGAAACCCGACATTGCAAAACAGCACTAACATTAAGGTCTTAAAACACCAGAGTCGATGCTCAAATCCCCTCTTCCCTGACCCACTTACTTACCAAAACCACAAAAACATAACAAACAACTTAACACATATTGGTAAACCAGTACTAAATTTTACCAATGGTGGGAAGCAGTCCTCAGCAGCACGGCGAGGCACAGAGAAGCCTCCATGAGTACTTGTATCTGATGCTGTAAGAGTCTTGCAGAACATATGTGTTGTGTTGGACTTAGTTCCTTCTTCTATCTCCTCTTCTTCGCTATCAATTTCTGCCTCGCACTCGCTCAATCTCTCCTCAATCTGTTAAGAATTTCACACATAAGTCTAATGAGAAATCCCACATTGGAGTTATGAGAGAAAAGATATAAGCATAAAAGTCTAGTTGGCTGCTTCACCTAATAGCAATTAGTTTTAATATAAAACCCCACTTAGGATTATAAGTGCAACCGTATATGTCAACTCCATAGATCGGACCTTAGGCCCGGGGAAATTTACATAATCTTCTCCATTACAGCGGCAATTCAAATCAATATTAGCATTGCAAGTTGCAGAAATTGGTTAAAAAACAAAAAACAATCCTTAACTTTTGCTTTGGAAACTTAAAATCTACAATGTTTAATATTCTAAAAGCAATGTCATTGGCATATTTTTATATTTGACATTAAGTGTTAGTATAAAACCATTTTTGAGGCATTTACCCTTCAACTTAAGCTATTTGGAATGAGAAAGTTGATTTATTGACTCGGAATTAAAATCTTGTTGACTAAGAAGTGATGAGTTCGAATATTAACAGTCTACACTTTTAGTATTATTATAATATAAGCACAAGGTATGAGTTTGTGCTTCAAGCTCAATGAGCATTATTAGGATAAGGCATGATGGCGTATAAAATCATTCATAAGCTTTCACCCATCAGCTTAATCTATTAGGATAGTCGGTTTATTAATATGGTATTAGAATCTTGTCATCCAAGAGGTGACGAGCTCAAAACCGATTTCAATACTAACACAATTGAAACACAAGGTATGAGTTTAATCCATGCATAAGCTAAGGTTCAAGCTCAATGGGCATTTGCATTACGGGGCATGTTAGTATAAAATCATTTATAACCTTTCAACCATCAACTTAAGCTATTGGGATAGTCGGTTTCTACACATGGCATTAGAACCTATTCACCAAAGAGTTCATAAGTTCGAATCCCAACAACCTTCAGTTTCCATATTGACATAACTTAACTGCAAGGTACAAGGTGGACTTGCGCACCATTCACGCTCTAAGCCCAACAAACATTCACGAGACAAATAGGGGGCATATTCTGAGCACTATTAAATCATTACCGGGCCTAGGTTTTTGGAATAATTGATTCTCGATAATAAGAAATAAGAGCATTTAAATAATGGCTTACCTGGGTTTCAGGAATCAAGGTTACTTGTGCATAAACCTCATCAGTTGCCGGCTCCGCCTAAGCCCACAAAACAAATGAGCACAAATTTCAATATGATTTTTCACTAAATTATGCAGACACCCATTTTGAAGGAACCAAAAAGAATAATACCCAAATCATCAGTATCAAGCAAACTGGTAATAAAATACACAAATTCATAAGATTAAATACATGGGTAAGATAACCCAGAAGAGCACTGACTTCAAAACAATCAAACAACATACTCATTTTGATAAATCCAAGAAAATAGCACTTTTAAGTGTAATAACAAGAATGCCCAAATCAAACAAGTGAGTTTGGTCACAAAATGAGATCAATATATAAGTTTAATGAGCTACTGCATCTAATGTTAATCAATTTTAGGACGAAACTCCACTTATACACGTGGACCTGGTATGTGCAACTTCAAAAGTCAAGCTTAACACCAGCAAAATTTCACACCCATTTTGATAAATCGATTGCCAAACAACTTCCCGCACTTAGAATCCAAGAAAAGAACACTTGTAATTAGAAAAAACAAGAATGCCCAAATCACTACAATCCCTAAAATCCCAGAAATTAATTTTACAAAACAAAAAACTTACATGAAGCTTGACATCAACAACTCGACAGAAGACATGGGGAGGAACATCAAAAGCAAACCCAGAGAAATCAGGCAAGTGCTCAAGATGACCTTGCGGTAAATACACCACTTTGCTACCCTTTTTTGGCAAAGAATTGAGAGGACCAGCACAAGCATGCCATAACTCCATACAAACTGATGATTTTACACCACTTTGACACATAAATTTCGCATCTTGAACAAAATTATTAGTGCCCCCAATGTTGTTGAAGTTGTTGATGTCTTCTTCATCATCATTCACAGTGTTCAAGTCAATCAAACCCCCCATCATTACAGCAGCAGCAGCAGCAGAGGAAGAAGATGATGAAGAAGATAGAGGAGGTCTGAGCCTAAGATTAATACAAGGTGAAGTAAAAAATGAGAGGTGACCCAGAGAAGAAAAAGATGAGATTTTTACAGAGAAATTAACCAGGAGAGAGAAAGGGTAAGTAGGCATTTGCTACAAGGGGACTAAACTGATGTAAGACAGGTACTTAACCTGCAAACCCACAGCATTGCTAAATGGGGTCACTGCGAGGAGACACCCACGCGCCCGTACACCCTATGTATGTAAATTGGGTGGGTTTTGGGTAGCAAGATTAGACCTTTAATTATAAAATATCATACCCCTAATTGATATCCAGGAGATCCCATTTAAGTTATCATACTCGTCTTTGAAATGCCCTCCTATACAATATCTATTAGATTTATAATGTAGATATTATGTTCATCCTTCAAGTATGTTAATGTTCTAAATGAGAGTATTAGAGTTCAAACAATCAATAAAATTTTGATACACTATCAAACAACCAACTATTTAATAAACTTATATATTAATCAATTTTTTCTATAATTCTAATATAAGACATATTAGCCATACTTTTTAGACATTAATTGAGATGGGTATGTAGGGATTGTTAAATTTTTTTTTTTTTTTTTTATGTTGGGAAATGTGGTGGGGGGTAATGGGTTTTGGTCATATCTGAAATGGGTTGGGGGGGTTGGCTATAGCTTTGCTTTTGTTGGTCTGAGGCAACTGCAAATGATGAAAGACTGAACCTCTGAAGCTCAGCAGCAGCCTGCCTGGTGCTGCTGTGAAGTGTAGCAGAAAGAGAGAGAAAAGAGAGAGAAGAAAGCAGTAATGGTGGTGGTGGGGGTGGTGGTGGTGGGGGTGAGTTAAAAGTGGGGGGGAAATGCAAAAGAGGGAACTGATGAAATCCACTTTTATTGCACACCCCCCTATATTTCCGGGCGCCTTGTCCATTTTAACCTCCTCCCCTCCCGGCCCCTTCATTAGTCACATGTCCTTATCTCTTCCCTTCTCAACTTGGTTCACATGATTAGATTTTAGGGTCTGTTCGGTAAAAATAGCTGTACCAGTTAGCAGTTAGTTGTTTGAGTAATTATTAAAGTATGGGTGTTTGGTGAAAAGGAAAAATAGGAGGTAGATGTACGGGGTAAAATGATGTAAAAATAGCAGTAGCGAGTAGTAGTTTGAGTAGCTGTTAAGATGTGAGTCTTCTGTGAAAAGAAGCAATAGCAGATAATTGTTTGGTGTAAAATGATGTAAAAATAGCAATAGCAGTTAGTTGTTCGAGCAATCATTAAGATATGGGTGTTTGGTGAAAAGGAGAAATGGAGGTAGATGTGCGGGGTAAAATGATGTAAAAATAGCAGTAGCAGCTTGAGTAGCTGTTAAGATGTGGGTCTTCAGTGAAAAGGAGCAATAGCAGGTGGTTTTTTGGTGTAAAATGATGTAAAAATAGCTGTAGCAGTTAGTAGTTTTTAGTTCAAGTAGCTGTTGAGATATGGGTCTTAAGTGAAAAGCAAAAATAGAAGGTAGATATTCGGGGTAAAATGATATAAAAATAACAGTAGCAGTTAATAGTTAGCAGTTTAAGTAGTTGTTTAAATGTGGGTCTTCAATGAAAATGAGCAACAACAGATAGTTGTTTGGTATAAAATGATGTAAAACTAGCATTAGCAGTTATCAGTTCAAGTAGCTGTGAAGAATTGGGTTTACGATCAAAAGGAGCAATAACAAGTAGTCGTTTGATGATGTAAAAATAGAAGTAGCAGTTAACAATTAGCAGTTTCATTAGTTGTTAAGATGTGCGTCTTTGGTGAAAAGGAGAAATAGCAAGTAGTTGTTAGGCATAAAATGATATAAAAATAGCATCAATAGTTAGCATTTAGTAGTTCGAGCAGTTGTTAAGATGCAGGTGTTCGATGAAAAGAAGTAATAGCAGATAGTTGTTTGGTGTAAAATGATGTAAAAATAGCAGTAGTGTTTAGAAATTACTAGTTCGAGTAGCAGTTAAAATGTGGGTCTTCAATTAAGAAGCAATAGCATGTAGTTGTTCGGCATAAAAAGATGTCAAAATAGCATTAGCAGTTAGCAGTTAACAATTCGAGTAGTTGTTAAGATGTGGGTCTTCGATTAAAAGGAGCAATAGCAAGCAGTTGTTCAGTATAAAATGATGTAAAAATAGCAGTAGCAGTTAGCAATTAATAGTTCAAGTAGCTCTTGAGATGTGAGTGTTTGGTGAAAAGGAGTAATAGCAGGAAGTTGTTTGATGTTATTATGCAAAAATAGGAGTAGCAGTTAGCAGTTCGAATAGCTGTTAAGATGTGGATCTTCGGTGAAGAAGTAACAGCAAGTAGTTGTTCGTTATAAAATGATGTAAAAATAGCATTAGCAGTTAGTAGTTTGAGTAGCTATTGAGATATGGGTGCTCGGTGAAAAGGAGTAATAGCTGGTAGTTGTTGGATATAAAATGATGTGAAAATAGCAGTTAGTAGTTCAAGTAGCTGTTAAGATGTGGGTCTTCAGTGAAAAGGAGCAATAGCATGTAGTTTTTCGGTATAAACTGATTTGGAAATAGCAGTAGTAGGTGGTAGTTAGCAATTAATTCAAGTAACAGTTAAGATGTCGGTCTTTGATGAAAATGAGCAATAGTAGGTACTTGTTTGGTGTAAAATGATGTAAAAATAGCAATAGCAATAACAGTTAGCGATTTGACTAATTTTTAAGATATGGGTCTTCTGTAATAATCAATTTAACTACGCATGGTGGGTTGTTCAGATATGATAGTCCTATGGTGGTATTGCATAGGCCACTCGGTGGTAGTCGATGGCCTAAGAACGAAGGAAGCAGTAAAACATAAAGAGGAACGACCATGAAGGCATGAGAACAAAAGAGAGCGGAAAGATAAAGTCTCTTTATTTAGCAATGACCCTTTTGTAATTATGATAAGACATATGATTTAATTTTGTTTTCTTTTTCAAATTCAAAGTGCTCGTTGAAACCGCCAAATGTTAAACGAAAGTAGCATTTGATAAATCCTTTTTTTACACAAACTTAAGTATATGAAGTCACCTTTTAGATGAGAAAAAAATGTGTAAAATATCAACTTCTGAAATATACTTAAAATATCTTGCCTCTCCCTCATGGCACCCGCTCCTCCCTTCACCCTATGTCGCCGTAATCTCTATCAAATTGGTATTAGAATAAGTTTCGATCCCTGAATCGTCATACTTGTGAGTTATAAGGATAATGTTCATCTGCCCATTTTACTAACTTTGTATTGATCAAAAACATCAACTAAATTACATAAAAAGTTAAAGAATTAAACAAAAATTGACAAGTATTAAATACAAAAGCGTATCACATTTATTTTAAATGTACATCATGATGGATATATGATTAATTATACATGATGTAAACATATGATGCATCCATGATCTTTTCATAAGCAACTAACAACTGCATTCATATTCAATATAAAGTAGATTTTACATATAATTATGATGGCATGAATGCATTGGCATGATGTATGGCATCCTCCCAATCCATATTCATTCATTCATGCATGACATTCATTCATTCAACATACATTGTCAGTGATATTAGAAGCTCAAGCCATGAATGCCACCCTCAATGTCATCATCATCATGATGCTTTGATTTCTCCATCATACATACATTTCTTTGCCAGACATATTTTTTACATTAATTATAACTATTTATCCAATCTTGGAAAAAGTTTCTTTTTCAACTTTATTAATTACAAAGTAGCTTTTATCAATTTTTTTTTTATTAGTGTACTAGGAGATTATTAATGATTTTGCATGACTATGACCATTGGGAAAATTGTTTTCGGGAAAACTCGTGACACAAAAAGAGGTATCTTATGAAGAGATCCAAAAAGCGTACAGGTAATGTGGGAAAGGAAAAATAATCAAAAACACCTATTAAAGTCATAACTAATGAACCTATACACCCAAAAACCAAAATACGAAAACACTCACCATACCCCCAATACCACACTAGAAGCACATAAATAAATCAAGGGGGACATCAGAATAGCACAAACCGAAAATAAAAAAAGCAAGGAAAGAACCATAACGCAAATGGTGCCAATGAGCTTTGGAAATAAATTTCCTTGTTGAGAATTTTGTCTCGTTTGGAGTGTGATAGTTTATGTTCCATTCATGCGGGATTGTGGCCTCCATCCTATATGTGATCGTGGTGTTTGAAATTGATGGGGTTTACTTTAAGGTGTCCCAGATAAGATCAAAGGTCTTCTTCATCATTGGCGCTCGTGTCATATTTGGGGGGTTTATGCAAAGATTATTGTGATTCATTTCATGGTCTAGGTGTTTCATTTAGCTCTTCATGTTTCAGGGATCAGTATGGGTATAGACGTCTCGATTTCTTGTGATATGTTGTTGTACTTCAAAGGGTTGGCACGTCGGTAGGCATCTAGAGATTTTGGTGTTTGTTGTTTTGTTTTTTTCCCACCTTCACTTCTAGGCTTCTTTAGGATCTGCTTCTGTGGGTGCGATGGCTTTGTACTAAGAGTTATCTCTTTAATTTAAAAAAAAAAACATATTAACTCTTTTATGACGAGCCATTTCAATTAGATATTGTTAATTTCGTAATTCCATGTGTACATTGTGTACTATGAGTAGGGGTGTAAGTGAGTCAAATCAAGCAAAACAACTCCTTGTTTGAACTCATCGAAAAGAAGGTGGTTATGTTGCGGGAACATCTTCAAAGCAAGGCCATATGTATGTCCAACGTTGAGTTAGGGTGCACAGTTAGGAAATGAGATGGAGATGCTATACTTTCGATGTTTTGTTTTGCTGTTATTCTGCCATTAGAAGACTTTTTGTACTCTCAGAGGATTCGATCCTCTTCATACTTATCAAAAACAAAAACAAAAAAAAAATATTCGATCCTCTTCATACTTATCAAAAGCAAAAACAAAAAAGAAAACTCTTATTGAGCTTTAGTTCAAGCTAAGCTTTTATGAAGCTTTGAAGCCATTGTTTTCACTCAGTTGGATAAAATATTAATATATTCGATACTTAACTAGACTCGGCTTTTTAACCTGGTCGACCCGATTCAAGCTTGCTATCAAGCTAGTTTGACCCTTTAGTCCAGCTAAGGTTGCTATCGAGTCAAACACGTTTCCATGCAGGCTATTTTTGAGCTAATGTCAACCGTAAATAAATTATTAATGAGCTTTATCAAGCATTTAATGAGCTTTTATTGAGTCCTTGTGGAGCTCTTATCAAGCCCATATCAAATTATTCATAAATATTAATGAGTCAAACACCCCTTATTCAGACTCAGATGGTTAAGTTGATCAAGTCTACTTATCGACCCCTAAAACGACTTACTAATCAACTTCAAGAATAATTCATTGAACATTGGGTCCGTCTATGCATTAATAATGGTGACCAACCAAGTTTGAAAGGGCCTAGTAGTCAATCATCGAATAGAATACAGCAAGAACATACCGTCGACCTTCTAAGCATGATAACAGCATATCCAACCATTATCCAAAAGGGATAGCAACCCGTTTCCCCCAAAAAAACTGCAATTTTTTTCTTTTAAAAAATCCCTATTTAAGTGTTTACGAAATATATTTCTCGAGATAGTGTCCACATAGCATCGATGATCTCCTGGTGAGAGTAGTACCAGGCACTAATGCACCGAGTCCTATTAGAACTCCGAAGTTAAGCGTGCTTGAGTTAGAGTAGTACCAGGATGGGTGACCTCCTGGGAAGTCCTCGTGTTGCCAACTCTATAAGGTTAGGGGTCTTCGGAAACAGCCTCTCGGTAGGGTTACATCATGAAGGGATAAGGTTGCGTACATCCATCCCCCAAGACCCTGCTTAGGCGGGAGCCCTTGAGGCAATTGGGGCTGCTGTTGTTGTTCTTGTTGTTGTTGAAGCCAATGTCCTTGTTGGAGTTACCTGTAAGGAAAAGAAGCATTTCAATAAAAAGCCAGCCCATGCTCCATTCCTGATCTGATCCTGATAGGAGCTGCAGTTATGAGCGTGGAAATATCGGGAAGTTGAGATTTGCTTCTTGTCTGGAGTGTGGTGGTTTACATTGCATTCACATGGGATTGTGCTTTCCATCCCATATTTGGACGAGGTGTTTTATCTCGGAAACAACCTCCTTTCCACCCGGAAGGGTTAAGGCTACGTACATCCACATCTCCCAGACCCTGCTTTCTGCGGGAGCCGTGAGGCACTGGGATTGTTGTTGTTGTTGTTTTAGATTGATGGGGTCTGTCCCAAATAATACATCCAGAGCCTACTTGATCAGTGGCGCTCTTGTCAATGTTTTCGAGTTTATGCCAAGACTGGTGTGATCCATTTGGCTTTTATATTTCGGGAGTTAGTATAAGTGCATTTCATTTGGCTCTTCATTTTTAATGAGTTAGTATGGGTATGGATGTCTCTTTTTTTGGGTTCCAATTGTTTTGCGGTTTGTTATTTTTTTTTTGCCTGCTCTTTTGGATTTTCTCTGACTCTGCTTCAACAGATGCATCAGTTTTGTACTAAGAGTTATCTCTAATTATAGGAAAAAAAAAAAAATTCGATTGTCAACATTGGCTGCCGACAGCAAATTAGGGGGCCAGACAACGTTATTAGAGACATGAAATGTGAAGAATTAACAGGCAGTAGACAAACATTAAGCACACCCTACCTAATCATATCACTTAATTAAAGGAGCCCTTTTTCCCTTGGATTTGTTCTGCTAATTTTTCGATAATGTTATTGACAGAATAAAACTATTACTATCAGAACAATATTGTAGCTTTCAAGGCAAAACTTTTATTATTTGTAAGTCATATTGTTGCTCTGTCAATAATAATTTTTACTATTACAGTATTAACTCCCATTTCTCCAACCCATTATTGATTTTCGCACTTGAAATAAATAAAAAAGCTCGTATACTAGGATTAGAGCTAGTAAAATTTGACATGAGGCATAAATATGAATCGAAGTTAGGGGATTCGGAACTATGAACCACTTTAGCATTATCCATAAAAAATTAATCACATTTTGATGGAGCTTAACTATATGTAGTCAAAATTATTTATTATATTAACATTTTCTCAATAAGTAGTAAGAGAACTTGCGATACAAAAACTGATATCTCATAAAAACACCCGTTAAAGCTCTGAGAAGCAAATAGTTATGCACCAAACACAAAAACCTAACTATGCATTCAGTATCAAAAACAAAAAATATAATCAAACACTATCGAAGACAACCCCATCAAACCAAAGAAGAACTCCCAAGAAAGTGGAGAAATACACAAACCGCACGAATAGATTTATAGCATTATACTCCAAATCCGGCACAAATCTCAACACAATTGATTTCCACGTGCAAAGCTATAATCCATCGGAAAATACCAAAATGATGGAAATTGTCGAGGACTCCACATGTGAGTCTTGTGAAATCCCACAATGGAGTTGAGAGAAAGAAAAGATCACTTTATAAGCCTAGTGGATTACTCCACCTATTACCAATTGGTTTTAGGATGGAACCCCACTTGGGCTTATATGTGAATCTCATATGTTTCGACTCTATAGGTCGGGCCTAAAAGGCTCGATGAAATTTAACAAAAATAAAAATAATATAATCTAAATTATATTACCCAATTAAATGAAAGCTTATGAAATGGGAAAACAACCAAAAATATGCGGACAATAGTTAGCATACTTGAAACCCATCCAGTGCCTGCGCCCTAATTCCAATCAGAAGCCACGACAAGTGGGTATTGCTATTATTTCAACTCTGTAAAAGTAACTTATTACATTTTAGTATCTCGATATTTGCAGAAAAATGAAAAGATTTTTAATTTTTTGATTTTTTTTTTATATCTTAAATTTTTTTCGTATTAATAAATAGGAATTTCACTTGCACATCATATTCTGCGGAGAAAGCTGATGTAACATGTTACTTTGAATAACCACTATAGTATGTTGATGAAAATATCTCTCTTACCGCTTCTTTATTTTTTTTAATAAAAAGAAAATTCTCTCATTCCCAACCATTAATATCTATTCGTTTTAGTGGTTATTTAAATTAATCTGCAACATCAAGAGGGATATTTTCGTCAATATAAGTGACGTACCATGCCAGCTTTCTTCTCGTAATTTGATGATAGAGGCATTTTTATGTTATTTCACTAACATTGGGGTACTGAAGGTGAATAACCCTATATATTATGTTAGCATTTTTTTTTTTTAAAGAAATTCACGAATTTGATTAAAAAAAAAATTTACTCCTTTGTTAGATGGGATTAGGTCTAAAAATTTTAAACATTTTAATATAGTATTAATATATGTATTAAAATGAATGAATATTTAGTCTTTTTGTTTACGATAATGAGGTAATATGGCATAGTAGGGTCGTCAACATTTGAAAATAGGGCAGATAAACTTCAATTCCAAGACTTCATACTTGAAGTATGCAGCTTAATCACCACATTAAATCAACAACTTACCCTCTAAGGTCTTGTCTCAGTGGTGGAAGGCAATGGAGGTGATAGAATGTTACTTTAGGCTAAAAGGTTTGGAGTTCGATTCCCCTCTTGAATCTCTCCCTGAGAAATCCTTGATTTAACTGGCTCCTGTAGTGTGTGGGTTGCCTGCATGGGTGGGGGTTTACCGGGTAACCAGGCTCCTTGTTAGGAAACAAAAATCAACAACTTAGACAAAATAGGTTATGAGATTTATATATAAATATTCGAACTTTATAATATATATACAATAAATTACTCTAATGTTCTACTAATTACTCTGAATTACGTGTGTTTGGATGTTCTTACTCTTTTTATTTCTCTATGTAATTAAGAGTTCATCTTTATATTTGGCTTAGCCTACTAAGGTGATTGGCTTCGCTAAACTCATAAAAATTAGCAACCTTTTAATTTTATATGTTTATCCTACGAAGATGGTGAAATTTGAATCACTGTAGTGAGATTTCTAACCTCGCCATAATCATCATCACCTATCAAATTTCCCTATATATTTGCACCCAATCTGTTTGGCCAAGTTGAGGACAGCTGTTTTTTAAGAAGTATTTTGTAAAATGTGTTTTCATTAGGATAATTATTTTTATCTGAAAACTTTTAATTTAACTCCTGCTTCTACTCCTAAATTAAAAAAGCTACTATTTTGTAACAGATACTTAAAACCAAAAAGACGATTTCTACTTTTATTTAAGAACATTTTATTTTAGAAACCAAAATCCCTCAAATCTTAGAAAAAGTATTTATTTTGAAAAGAATTTGACCAAACAAGCTCCAAATACTCCGACGATAACTCTAACATGTTTAAATATGTATCTCTAGAGAGAGAGATGGGGGAAAGTGATACGTAACAAAATCAGATATTTAAGTTTGTAATATATAGGCTAGCTTAATAGATAGTATGGTGGGTCCCACTTAGGAAAGAGATATTTTATAAATAAGAATGGTCATTGTAATAACCAATGAGGGTACCAACACGCCGTCACCGAATCCCATTAGAACTCCGAAGTTAAGTGTGCTTGGGAAAGAATAGTACCAGGATGGGTAACCTCCTGGGAAGTCCTCACCCTCAGGTTAGGGGTACTTAAAAACAGTATCTCTTCAGGGGTAAGTTGTCCCCCATATCCAACTTAGACTGGAAGCCCTTGGAGTACTGAACATGTTGCTAAGAATAGTCATTGTAATCAAGGTATCCAATAAATGAAACGTTGACTTAAACTCGAGACAAACCCGACCCAAAACCGACCAGACTTGATTGCTAGGTCTAAATATTCTATAAATAGAAGTAATTATTGTAATCAAGACATACAATAAATAAAATGTCATTGTTTTTTTTCTTCTCTCTTTAATTTGAGTATTTTAAAACATAACTTTAGTTGGTTAAGTCACAAAAAGATGGCAGAGGGGAGCAGCCTTAAGCATCGGCCCCTCTCTCTCTCTCCCCCCAAAAGTTGTGGTGGGGTATCCCCGCACTTACCGGGTTCCAACTCATTTGTCCGTTGGGCCCTTTCTTTTCACTTTTCTCACTCCCCCACTCTCGCGCGTGCACTTCACTTTTCTGCATTTCTCTCTCTCTCCTCTCGAGTTCTGATCTGATTTTGTCTAGATGTCGCTAACAGGTCGACCCGTAACCAGACTCGCGGCTCAGAGATGTACAAACGGGTTCAGTCGAGGGGAAAATCTCTGACTCGGTTCGGCCTTGAATACGAGTCTAGGAAGGGTCAGATCTGATCAGATCATACGTCTAACACGGGTCTAACCCATCATGGGTCACGATCGGGTCGACCGGGGTCATACACAATACATGTCCATTTCTTTTTACCATTTGTTTTTATTTTTATCAAAACGTTTTTTTTTTCTAATTTGTAAATACAATAAAATGAATATAAAATACAATTAAATAATACATATAATTTATAAAATGTTAGATATTGCAAAATTACATGTATAATGCATAATTTATAATATATAAATATTATTATAAAATAACTTAAATTTTTTTTATTTGATTCGACATATGAGATGATGTCTTGTCATGATTTCACCTCTCCAATCACTTTAAAACATCTGAATCACATTAATTATTCATGTAAATAACACGAGTTAACCCATGTCATCATTTAGGTCATGACATGGGTTCGACCTGTAAAAACCTAATAACAGGTCGTTACCGTATCGCAATGGTGTCACCATTATGGGTCGTGCCAGGTTTAGGCTTGGTAAGGAAAAAAAAGTGACCCATAACTCGGCTCAGTAAAAGGTGCCGATAGATCCACCACCCTGACGGGTCTGATCATTGGTCAACCCGACTTGTTGTTCACCTCTATTTTTTCCCAAAATGATTTCCATTTATGAATTTAATAATATAATAAAAAGTTATAAAATTATAAATATTATGAGGAAATTATTATCTCTTTATAAGCTAATTATTTTTAAAAGATAAATATAACTAGATGCATTTTTTTGAGTATTTATAACATTTCACTTGACTATACTAACTCAAAAAGGAAATAGGTCGGCCCTTGGTTTAATCGAATAAAGGGTGACCTTGTAGCTTTGAAAACATGGATAATTATGTTATCACGATAAATGATAAGTCAGCGAGTTATGGAGCATGTTTTGATAATCTTTTAGCTCGGCTAGTCATGTCCTAACAAGCCCCACTCTCAAGACTACTATAGTTTCAACACAAGGTACGAGACGAGCTTGCAAACTATCCATGCTTTATGACCAATATGTATTCTCATGAGAGGAGGACATGTTAGACTATACAACTACTCAAACTCAATGTGTGTTCGCATGAGAGCATACAGTATTGTTTCAGAATTTTTTGGTTAGGTTCTAGATGAGGGCGGGACTCAATCCTCACTTGAGGAAGCAGCTGCTGGCGCGTTAAACCCGGGATCACCTGCAAAACGAGCAAGGCCGTTAGAGGGACCCGCGGTGGTTTGGACCGCGGGAGACCCCTCCGATGCCTAAGTCAGTAGGAGAAGCCGTAGCAATAATAAATATACGTAAAGTAGAAAATACCTGGTAAATATGAATGAGCTAACCGAGGGAAGGGAGCGCATCGGGTAATAATCGTGGAGGGGAAGAACCAACATCGTGGTCCTAGCAGGGAAACAGAGACGGGGGGTCTCTTGGGGAGGATATGAGGCGTGAGGCCCCTGATAGGTTAGGCCGTGAGGGGCGTGGTGCCCCAGGCCGGATGAGAGAGAAGGGTAGCCCGTGGAGATGCCCAGAGGAGCTCCCGTTGAATGAGGGGAATTGGTTGGTACTTATAGGAAAGGAGGAGCTGGTGGTGCTGGACGGTAGAGCTAGGCTAGGGGCAGTACCGCTTGGCATGACTTAATGGAGAGATGAAGGTGAATGATTGGTTGGAAGGGAGGTGTTGCAGTCTACATGGCGAATGGTTGAGAGGGGCGGTGATACCGCCTGGGTGGTGACGGCTGTGGTTCTGCCCAGTTGGTACACGGGGTTAGGAGAATGGGTACCGGGACCTGCAGGCAATAGCCAAGACAGGCGGTATTGTGGCTCTCGGGGCGGTAGTGGTACCTGGATCTGATATCGCCTGGGAGTGGTCAGGAGAGGGGCGGTAATGATCCCTGGCCCGGTACCGCCTGGGAGTGATCATGAAAGGGCTCGGTAATGACCCCCGGGTCCTGGGGTCGCCCTGTAGCGGTCATGAAAGGGGAGGTAATGACCCCTGGGACCCGGTACCTCCCGGGAGTGGTTAGGAAAGGAGCAGTAACAAGCTAGGCGGTATCGTGGTCCTTCATGTTAAACGGATGTTGATGGTAGCCAGGGTTGACGGTACCAAGGCCCATGGTAGGCGGCACCCTGTGATGGAGGAAGCAGGCGGTACGGGGAGCCTAGGTGTGGAATAGAGATGGATGGTACAGAGTGCTGGCCACGTTATAGCTTGGCGGCACCATGGCTTACGGTAACTCAGGGGAGTGGAGGTACCGGGTCCCAGGGGTCATTACCTCCCCTTTCATGACCGCTACCGGGCGACCCCAGGACCCGGGGGTCATTACCGAGCCCTTTCATGACCACTCCCAGGCGGTACCGGGCCAGGGATCATTACCGCCCCTCTCCTGACCACTCCCAGGCGGTATCAGATCCAGGTACCACTACCGCCCCGAGAGCCACAATACTGCCTGCCTTGGCTACTGCCTGCAGGCCTCGGTACCCATTCTCCTAACCCCGTGTACCAACTGGACGGAACCACAACCGTCACCACCCAGGTGGTATCACCGCCCCTCTCAATCATTCGCCATGTAGACTGCAGCACCTCCCTTCCAACCAATCATTCACCTTCACCTCTCCATTAAGTCATGCCAGGCGGTACTGCCCCTAGCCCGGCTCTACCGTCTAGCACCACCAGCTCCCCCTTTCCTATAAATACCAACCCATTCCCTTCATTCAACGGGAGCTCCTCTGGGCATCTCCACGGGCTACCCTTCTCTCTCATCCGGCCTGGGGCCCCACGCCCCTCACAGCCTAACCTATTAGGGGCCTCATGCCTCATATCCTCCCCAAGAGACCCCCCATCTCTCTTTCCCTGCTAGGACCACGATGTTGCCTCTTCCCCTTCACGATTATTACCCTATGCGCTCCCTTCCCTCGATTAGTTCATTCATATTTACCAGGTATTTTCTACTTTACGTATATTTATTATTGCTACCACTTCTCCTACTGACTTAGGCATCGGAGGGGTCTCCCGCGGTCCAAACCACCGCGGGTCCCTCTAACGGCCTCGCTCATTTTGCAGGTGATCCCGGGTTAAACGCGCCAGCAGCTGCTTCCTCAAGTGAGGGTTGAGTCCCGCCCTTATCTAGAATCTAACCAAAAATCCTGAAACAAGTATAAAACTATTATTGGGCTTTTACCCATCCATTTAAGCTTGTCGGGTCCTTGACATTTGGTACTTGAATCATTGATACATAAAATCCTTTGCATTTCTCAACAAAATTGAAAGAAAGAACAAGTTTCTAAATTACAGAAAATGCAGACCTACCTTACATGACCAACCTTACTCTCATGCTTACATATTTTAATGATTACTTGCTTACATGCTCATTTGTCTATATGCTTGCATGCTTACTTGCTATATATTCACACGCTTTACATGCCTTACATGCTTTTCTTGATCTCTATACTTTACATGTGCTTCATAATCTGCATACATGCTCTACTTACTCTACTTACGTGCCCTTCTTAACTAGCAACTATCAGGTTGGAAATCCTCGGAAACAGCCTCTCATCAGGGCCCCAACCCGAGGGGGTAAGGCTGCCTACATCCTGTCCCTCCCAGACCCTGTGTACGCGAGAGCCCTTGAGGCAATGGGGACTATTGTTGTTGTTGGTGGTGGTGGTAGGTTATACATAGTATTATCCTTATAAGGTACTACCCATGCATTATCAACCAAAAATAACAACAAAAAAAAAAAAAAAAAACCAAAAGCAAAAGGAAAGGTAAAAGGAAGCATTACCATGTTTTTTTTTTTTTTTGATAAATATCGGCATTACCATGTATTTACAAAGTTTTAGAGTAAAATAGTCCTAAGCAGTCTTGGACCAAATTGACCTGGTTTTCTTCAGTTTAGTCTATTGCAATGGTATATATCGAATGAATTTTGAGCTAATTATGACGTTGAACAAACATCTAAATATATCCTCTATTATCCGTATTATCCCTCTCCCACAATACTATTACACTCTTTCCCCTTAGGTCCCGACCTCAAATCTCATCAACCTCTTTTTCTAAGTTGTTGTCTCATTTTAAATAAAACTATAACCTTGTTATAACAACTACAGCTAACAATCTGCCAATAAACTAACTATTTTAAAAGGTTAAATTGGCCATTGAAGTCCCAACAATATTTTTGTTCTCTAACAGGACATCTAAAGCAAATGTTTATTAGATTTGAAGTGCATAAATATTGTACAAGTTTATCTCATATCTTGTGTTTACATTTATTAATATAGAGCTGGCAATATGTGACCTGGCCCGATGACTTGACCCATTTGCCCCGCTACTCGACCTGACCCTAACATGAAAATTTTAAATTTTTTGGGACTCAAACTCAAAAATGAATTGATTCGAATTCGGCTCGACCTGAAATCCGAAATGGTCCGACCCAAATTAAACCCCACCCAAGTTTAACCCAACACATAATGTCCCGAGATCGAATCAGAGCCGTCCTATACCCCGAAATGATTCAAACAGAAATCCAATTCATTAGAGAATCTAATTTTGTAATTTTAGTTGAATAAATATATTATCAAAATAATTTGATGGGTCAACTTGAATCTAACACGACCCAAGAATGACTGGACCAGAGGTTAACCCAAACCGAGGTTGAGTACCCAATCCAATGCCGACCAACTTGAGACTAGCATGACCCAAAGCTGACCTAATCCGTGCCTAACCCAATCAAGATAGACATTACGTGACGCCCGAACCAGACCCTGCCCGACTCGATTACCAGATCTAATTAATATTGAAAAATAAAGCTGACAATTCAACTCATAGAATAGAAAAAGGGGTAAAAACCAAGAATGAAGACATGTTTACAAGAATGGGGGTCAAATTTAAAATGGGAAAGTAACCCAAAGAGGAAAGAAATAGCCTCAAAAAAAACTAAGTACAAGGAAACCCATAAGAACCTAATACACATACCCTTTCCTCTCACCTGCATTCTCTTCTGTGTGTTTTTGTTGTTTCCTCCGTTTCTTATTATTATCATATCGGTCATCGGAACAATATTTACATTTTAGTACCTCGACATTTTTTGAAATAATAAAAAGGACTGTGACCTTTTTGAATTATTAAAAATGCTCTTAAATTTTTATCATTTCAATAAAAAAGCCCCTCTCAACTGTGATGACGTTATTTCTCATCGACAGAGCTGACATGGCAATTGTTTTTTATCAATGCTTTAATAAAATGACCTAGAGTACGATTCAACACCCTTATTATTACTTTAGGAGCCCAAAATTCGAGATGTTGTGTTATGTAAAGCTATTTATTTTCACTTAATTTGTTTCGAAATATAGTTATTAAAGGATATTTTTGTCATTTTATTGTAGCATTAATAAAAACACATCTGTCACATTCGCTCTATCGACTAAAAATGACATCATCACGTCAAAGAGAAGCCTTTTTATTAATGCGACAAAAAATTAGAGGCCTTTTTATTATTACAACAAAAACTTAGGGGCCTTTTTAATAATTCAAAAAGGTAAAAGTCCTTTTTATTATTTCCAAAAATCTCGGGATACTAAAATGAAAATAACCCTTATTTTTTTCTTTACCTTTTTTTTTGGAAAATTATGATTTTCAAAATACTTTCTCACTCTGAAAAATACTGTATTTATGAGATTACGTTGTTCTCGATAGTTAGCAAGAGAACTCGCATTACAAACCAAATGCACTTTCAAAAGTAAGGCTTGAGTTAACATGCAAAGTTTAAAGAAGTTACTTTTATGAATTTCCTTGTACATAATAAAAGATATGCGAGAAACGATGGTTTACGTAAATATTTTATGGCGGTTATTCAAGCAAATATTATTATCTTTTAGAAAGCTCATACGTGTGTACCTCTTGGGATACAAACTTAGGTTGTGTCACGTACTTTATGCATGGGAAGTTGAACTCCGGGTAGCACATATTCGAGAACTACAAGAAGTAGTTCTCTACCATGTGATCGAGTATATGGAGACTTGATCACGAAAGTGTGATGTCAGCTACAATCTCGACCTCTAGTAACTTGATCACGAAATTGATAAATGGTTTCTAGGCTGGTTTATTTCTTTCTAAGATTGAACTATTGGCTTAGTTTACTCTTCTATAGAGGTTATATACAAAAGAAAGATTGATGAGGATGGGAGCTTTAAACAAAACTCATATCTTTTATTCTTTTTACTCAAACAACAGTGAATCATACAAGCGCTAGTTTGTTTCTCAACTCCATGTTCGACATGGAATCTTTGTACTCACAGTTTTCAGCAATGTTTAACTAGTGAAAGTTTGAACCCCCAAGAGGCTCGGCCAAGAATGCGCAGTTCGTGACTTCCTGAACAATGCAATTTAGGTTGTTTAAACAATCATCTTAGAAAATAGAAACCTAAATTGCAATACAATTTTGAACAATATCAAAATAAAGGTCGTCTCACTGTTTCACATTAGTCAGTTCATCCAAAGTTTCGATTCACCAAGGCTTAAAAATCGATCTAGACTCATTTCTCCTAGACCTACACGATCCACACCTTTCAAATTACCATGGTTATCTAATTGATATATGTAAAAGTAACCCTTTTTTTTTCTATCCACAAATCACCCAAAATGAAGTTAAAACTGTCAAGGAAAAAGAATATACCCAGTGCCCCAAAAGCTCACGCCTAAGCAGGCTCTGGGTAGGCAGATGTATGCAGCCTTCCCCCTTCAGGGTAATACCGCTGAAGAGAGGTTGTTTCTGAGTGCCCCAACCTGAGGGGAGGACTTCCCAGGAAGTCACCCATCCTGATACTGCACTCGCCCAAGCATGCTTAACTTTAGAGTTCTAATGGAATCTGGTGATGGCGTGTTGGTGCCCTCTTCGGTAAAACTGTGAAGGAACCAACTCTAAAAACTTAAACCGATGGGTGAAGGCGCAGGAATAACTTTATACTCTAATATATCCCCTCATGCGATGCCGGTTGGGCTTAAAGCGTGGATAACGCACTTGCCCACCTCATTACCTTGTGCTTAAATTATTATTAATATGGAGGGTGAGCGTTATTGGGATCTAAACTCCTGACCTCTTAGTTATTAAGATTCTGATACCATATTAAGGAATCAACTTTTTCAAAAGCTTAAGCTAACAAATAAAGGTGAAGAAATAGTTTTACACTCTAACAAAAACAAACTTAACACGTGCGCAAGGGCATGACAAAACCAGCATCAAATCCTATGATTATGTCGTTAGAACAAAATGTACTTTTTTTCTTTTATGGGGCTACTACTAATGTTTTAAGTAATTGTTGGAGCTTAGCTTCACCAAATCTCATGATTATGTCACTTGACCTATTTTTATTTTTTTATAATTAACAAAACAAAAAATCATCGAAAGTACATAAGTGATAGTCTCGAAAAAGCAACTTCATAAAAAAAACAAACAACAAAAAGAAAATTACAAACCAAGAAGAAAATTATTCTCCCGCGAACCTCTCCTTGAGAAATCCTTGACTTAGCTGGCTCCTATGGCTTGTACGTCGCTGCATGGGCTAGGGTTTACCGGATAACCGGGTTCATAGTTAGCAAAAGAAAAATTCTTATGCTAGGAGCGGAACTTGGGCGAACCCGGGCAACTATTGCCCGACTTTGTGTCGATGGTCTGCAACTGGGTGCGATGCCTATAAAGAGAACTGTGGAGCAACTGTGACTTGACCAAATGTCAAGGACCCTTAATTAATCAGTCTTTTTCACTTTCCCAAAGTTGCATTTGGTGAAGCTTTGATGATTTTTCTATGGAAAAAAAGTTGAGTACTTTGTTTAACGTGATGGATGTTCATCATTATTTGCACAACTACCGCAAAATGACAAACTATAATGCTTTAATTTTAAGGTGATTTGGAACAATGTTCGACAAACTAATTGGTGTCCTTTGAATGGAGAAGAAAACTTTATGGGAAATGTTCGTGTAAAAGTACTGCTTTATTGTTGTTCAAATGTTTGATACTGTTTTATTTTACTTAGATTTTATAAATATTGTTCTATCTTTACTTTTTAGGGTTGAGACCCTTTCGGAACAGCCTCCCTATAGGACGCTATAATGTAAGGATAAAACTGTGTATATTTCACATTTCCCAGACCTTGCTTAGGCGGGATCCTTTAGGGCGTTGGGTTTTTTTTGTTGTTGTTGTTGGTCGTGTGAAAGTAGGGCTGTTTTGGGCTGTGGAATATACTTTTTTATTTGTTTTTATCGATTATAAACTCTTCTAGGATTGTTTTACTCCCATGAGACTCGATTTTATACTTTTCATATTTACTGGGTATTTTATCTATTATTGTATTTATATGAGGTTTAAACATTTATATATATGATAAGTTGGTAACTCTGATATTTAGGTCGTCTTATTCCTAAATTTTTCAATTAATTTAATTTGGTAATTTAGCCTATGAAAAATCACAACTCTTATCTACTTGGAACTCTAAAATTGCAACCTCAAATGGAGATGCTGCCGCCACCACTCCTTCGCCCTCGCCCGTCTTCAGCTTGTTGCACTGGCCAATGAACTCGGTACTCCCATAAGCCCTTTTCTACACGGTACAGAATTCAGTTCAATCTTGTACAAAATTATGAGATGTGTGTCGACACACACCTCACAATTTTTCTGCACAATAGAAACGCCCCTCCCATAAACGTTGTCGACTAGAGGACAGCTCTTGACGTCGTACAAGCTAGCCTCTCTACCAATCCCAAGGTCGTATCCCCTAGTGGCTTTTTCCTCTCTTCTTTGTCATCATCACCTCCATATTCACATTTGAGCAACTCTGACTTCCACATATCAGTGTCAACCATGTCTTTCCTCTCATCTTTTGCCCCCCGTTGTCTTCTATGTTCCACCAGTCTGCAGCCCAGCCGTAACCTTCGTCATTAGGCCTCAAAATTCGGGCCCGCCCTTGTTCATGGCCCAAGACGTACCCCTCGCAGGTTCATGACTCTCACTTGGCCTTCAATGGGTGATTACACCCACTGTCATCTTGAACCTAAAAGGAACATACTCAGTGCCTCAAGAGCTCCCGCCTATGCAGGGTCTGGGGGGCGGATATACGCAACCTTCCCTCTTCAGGGTGTCAATCTGAAGAGAGGCTGTTTCCCAGTGCCCCCAATCTAAGGATGAGAACTTTCCAGGAGGTCATCTTGAACCTAAAAGAAACATACTCAGTGCCTCAAGAACTCCCGCCTATGCAGGGTTTGGGGGGCGGATATACGCAGCCTTCCCTCTTCAGGGTGTCAACCTGAAGAGAGGTTGTTTCCCAATGCCCCCAATCTGAGGATGAGGACTTCCCAGGAGGTCACCCATCCTAGCACTACTCTCGCCCAAGCACGCTTAACTTCATGGGATTTGGTGACGGCGTGTTGGTGCCCTCTTTGGTCATCTTGAACCTCACCAACATTATTATAGTCAAACTTGATTGGTACCTTTCCTATTGCTCGTGGTGTGAAAAGATGCTCTCCATGTTATTGATTATGATATCATTGGCTTTATTGATAGCTTCCTTTTGTCTCTCCAACAAAACATCACTGGCCCCCGAAGGTCATCCCCATGCCAGCCATCAATTCTCTATATGAGTTTGTCTAGATTAGTGCATTCAAAGTTGGACCGTAGCTACATGGTATTAATCTATCAATAATGATGGCTACACTTGGCCCACCTCACAAGCCATCTAGAAACCCCAGAAAAAATTGTTACTTAGATCAATCATTTGCCAAAGAAAACGAGTTACAAATAGAACTGGCTAAGGTTTGAATGAATGGTTAATCAATTAATGACCACAAGCGAAAATTTCAATCTCTCATTCATTGCCTAGCTGGGATTCGTGCTGCAATCACGACTGGTGACTTGGTACTATATTTTATAGTCTGTAAGGGTGGGTGTTTAAACTCATTTCGACTAATTTATGCTAGGAAGTGAAGCGCCTCAAGTTTGAAGACCTCTTTGCCAACCTTGACCCACCCACGGACTTAGCCTCGATTGCCAACCAGGGGTCTAACCCTGGTCATCATTGCAGGCAGGCTAGCCACAAAGATGAAGGTCGCTAAGGCCATGGTTGTCGTTCGTGACCATGTTAATGTTTGTCAGCCACTCTCTAATCAAACAAATTATCACAAACTTCAAATGTTTATTCACGAATCAGATCACGCCAATTAAAAACGTATCCATATTATCGGGCTTTTATTAATTTTAAACATGTCCAAGTTAGCTCCCAGTAAGTAGGGCAATAAATAATTATAGAACATACCCAGTGCCTCAAGGGTTCCCGCCTACACAGGGTCTTGGGGGCGGATGTACGCAGCCTTCCTTCTTCAGGGTGTTAACCTGAAAAGAGGCTGTTTTCCAGTGCCCCCAACCTAAGGGTGAGGACTTCCCAGGAGGTCACCCATCCTGGTACTACTTTCGCCCAAGTACGCTTAACTTCGAAGTTCTCATGGGATCCGGTGACGGCGTGTTGGTGTCCTCTATGGTACAATAAATAATTACAAATTACAACTATTCCACCTATGGCTTCTCTTTTCGCCAACCCTAATTTATATCTACTTTTCTTTTCTGTCTTTAAGACTTCTTATACAAAGCATAAAAATTATTATAGTTGTTGTGGTAGTTGTAAGGAATAAATCTTAAAGCGGAAGCGGGCACCCTGATAACTTGATTCGATTCAAATAATATGACTCACGCAAAACGAGAAGTAAACAAATATGGAGAAAGAAAGAATAAAACAAGAACACACAATATTTACGTGGAAACCCCTCTACAATCAAGAGGGGAGAAAATCACGGGCGGAGATGGAGATTCTTTATTAACTGAACGGAAGAATTACAACGACACTTCCCAGAACGAGATATATGGAAGAATTACAATCACTCCCTCTGAACTCTCGTAGCACTCAAATATCTTGGAGGAATTACAAAATCACCTGACTCTTAATGGCGGTGGCTCACAACCTTTGATTGGATACGGAATTACGTAAACCCTACGTCCTTTATATAGACGTAGGTCAGGAGGTGCCCGATCGATCGGGAACACCCGATCGATTGGCCCTAATTTCCTAAACAATTCCGAATCTTTTCTTAAATCATCCGATCAATCGGCTTCCCTCCCGATCGATCGGTGACCCCACAGCAGCCCCATAAAAATAAAACAAGTAATTTGAGACATAACCTAACAGTAATTAATAGATTAATCAAAGTTTTCTTAATCCATGTTATATTAGGTTACATGTATTAAGAGTATTGTCACACACCAAAGGAGGTTCCATCACAAAATCAATCGACAATGAGTATAGTAGCTCCATTTGTTATATATTTTGGTATTTCTTAAAGGTGCCCGCTAATGTGGGACTACTTTTTCTTTAATTCATTATATCAAAAATAAAGTTATTTAGAGGGTCTTTACCCATTAGCTTAAAGGGGGAAGGCTGCATACATCCACCCCCAACCCTGTTTAGGCGGGAGCTTTTGGAATACTGGGAATGTTGCTTTGATTTTTGTTGCTTTTACTCATTAGCTTAAACTTTTGAAAAAATTGATTTTTAACACAATATCAGGGAAAAAATTGACATTTACATGAGGAAGCATGTTGGTAAGAATGTCAGCAACTTCATATTTCATGGTATAACTTATTCTATTAAAACATTTTGCAAAATTACTTTGAAAACATTAGGTTCCCACCCCCCCCCCCCCCCCCCCCCCCCCCCCCCTCTCCTCTCATAATTTGATCAGAGTGCTATTTAGTCTTGTTTTGTGTGGCTTTGGGTAAGAAGGTGAGCAATTTCAAATTTCATGGTATAACTTACGAGATGAACAATCCCGTGGCTTTGTTCGAGGGCAACTCCCTCCGATGTATAAGTCAGTCAGGGTTTCGCTTAATAATTGGTATAATAAGTGTTAGGTTATGTCTCAAATTACTTGTTTTAGTTTTAAGGGGTTGTCGTATGGTCACCGATCGATCGGGAGGGAAGCTCGATCGATCAGGTGATTTAAGTGAATTTCCGGGAGTTTTGGCCGAGAGAGGGCCGATCGATTGGGACCCCCAATCAATCGGGAGTCGTTTTCCGCAAACCCCAGCCGTCTTCTATAAATAAGGGCTTAGGGTTCCGGCTTAGGTGAATTTAACTCCAATTAAAGTGTGAGGCGCCGCCATTGAGAAAAAAGAGGTGATTTCGTAATTCCTCCAAGATTTTGAGTGCTACGAGAGTTCAGAGGAAGTGATTGTAATTCTTCCATATATCTCATTCTGGGAAGTGTCGTTGTAATTCTTCCATTCGGTTAATAAAGAATCTCCATTTTCGCCCGTGGTTTTCTCCCCTCTCGATTGTAGAGAGGTTCCACGTAAATATTGTGAGTTCGTATTTGTTCTTTCTTTCTCCATATTTGTTTACGTCTCGTTTTGTGTGAGTCATATTATTTAAATCGAATCAAGGTATCAGGGTTCACGCTTCCGCATTAAGTTTTTTCTAACAAATTAGTATCATAGTATATCAGATTTGTGTAAGTTTTCTGCACAATAAGTAATACTAGGTAAATATAATAAAATATTTAGCTTAAGGTGAATAGAAGTCAACAATACATACAAGTACAAATTCTTGAGGAAGAAGGAGAATATAGACGAGTGGAAGACAGAGATGGTCCCTCGATGAAATCCCTGAGATTCGGTTTTCTAATTTGAATCTAGTATTTTAATGTTCGACTCTGTACAATAACAACTTGATTTATACAATAGTAGCTAGTCATTTTTTTTCCCTCACATAGTCTTGTTTTATTTTTAGATGAAGCTTGTGTTGTGATGTAGGACAAGTATTAGTAGAGTTTTTAGAGCATTTTCACTTTCAGAAACCCTGCACGGGTGGGCCGGAAGTACTAGCGGGCACCTTCAAACGGCCATAATTTTTTATCCACAAGGAGTTACGACGCCCATACTCTTTCAAATAGAAGCTGTCAAACTGAACTATGCAACTCAAGCGCTCCGCCATTGACCTCATTTATTTTCCTCAAATTCAGCCTCTAAACGTGTTAATGAGCCACTTTTATGTTTTTCGGATAGTTTAGTGGCGCTGTATGCGTTTCACGGTTTCTTGTAGCCTACAAATGCTTATTATAGTTCGTCGTATGGTTTATTCCAAAATTTATGAAAACAAATTCTAATTATTTGTCTCTTTTTAGTGGATTCCGAGATCATTCTTCAAATTTAACGTGTTCGATTTGAATTTTACGTTCCGTTTGGGTTGCTGCAGAATAGTGACATGACGTGACACAATAGAGAAGACTGTTGGGCAGAAGCGCTCGACTTTTACGCGGGGAGGGTAGCCCCTAATCTCATCTCAGCCTTTCATCGTACTCTTTACTGTCTGTCTCCTTTCCCACCGTCCACGTGTCCGATTATCTTTTTTCAAACGTGCTTTTGTAATTTCATAAATGAATGAATAAATGCAGTATTTTCCTCGACAAGGAATTCTTTTTTTTTTCCTTTTATTTGTTTTATTTATTATTTAGAGTTTATTTACCAGGTACTAATACATTAAATCTTATTAGAACTTTAAAGTTAAACGTGCTTGAGCGAGGATTATACCATAAAGGGATAAGGTTCTGTACATCCACCCCAAACAGAAGCCCCTGAAGAACTGTGTCTATTGTTGTTGTTGTTGTATCATTTTCCCTTAGTTTTATATGTTTTTGGGGTCAAAATTATACTAGAGTATAAAATTATTGATAAATTTTTACCTATTAATTTAAGTATTTTGAATAATTAATTTTTAACACGGTATTAAAGTGTTGTTAACCAAAAATAGGATAAACCCACATAATTTCCGCTGTGCAAACTACTGTTGAAATATTAAAATATAAATAATTATTTTTTTAAACACGCCATATTAAAAGTGACGGTTGGAGAAAGAATGTCCTTAAAATCTAAAAAAAAAAAAAAAGTACAGAAAAATAAATTTAAAAAAAAAAGAGAAAAAGATTCGATTACAAATATCGAAAAATAGTAAAATAAATACGTTACGTTTTATAGGCCTGTAGGCTTACTTTCGTTGAGTTTTTTCCTACCCCTAAAATAGGATAAACCCCACATAATTTCCGCTGTGCAAACTACTGTTCTCTTGTCCTTTTTTTTACTTTTACTTTAATTCAATTAATATATTTTGTTATTATTAAAACCGTAATTATTATTGTCGTGACAACGATATAACTTAAGGTTTATTTATCGAACACTAAGACACCGGATCCGATTAGAACTCCAAAGTTAAGCATGCTTGAGTGAGAGTAGTATCAGGATTGGTGACATCCGGGGAAGTTCTCATGTTGCCAACCCTATAAGGTTGGGGGTCCACGGAAATAGCCTCTCGGCATGGTTTTACCCTGAAGGGGTAAGGCTGCGTATATTTACTCCCCAGACCCCACTTAGGCGGGAGCCCTTGAAGCACTGGGTCTGTTGTTGTTGTTGTATAACAATGATATAACTTAAAGTAATAATTTCAAGATCTATCGGTCTTTTAATCCTTAATCTCTACAGTTGCGAATCGTCCTAAAAGCTAGGTTTTGTGTTTGCCCGATTTTGATCAAAGTGCACAGCTTGATTTGACATTAACATTACGATGTTTTGTTTTACTTCTCACTTATGTAATTCGTAAGGATTTCATCCTCTTTTCTATGATACAGTACAAATAAGTTAATCACGTATTAAACGTGTAATTAACTAATATTTTAGTAGATAGCTTTATATTAATAATTATATAGGTAATTTTTTTTCTTTTATTACACAGTTAGGATACAACAACAACAACAATATTCCAAGTGCCTCACGGGCTCCCGCAAAAGCAGGGTCTGAAAGGGTGGATGTACGCAGCCTTACCCCTTCCGAGTGGAAGAGAGGTTGTTTTCGAGGACCCCCAACCTGAAGATCTTGCCATCCTGAAATGTTGTATAAGATCATAATTCTATAAATAGAGGGCATTAGACTTGTATAAGATCGTAATTTTTAACATGTTAACAATTCTCTCTCTCTCCCCTACTATTCTCTCTATCTCTCCCTCAATTTCCCTTCTCTTCTCCCTTAAATTCTATTTCTCTTGATTGTTGATTAGAATTGGAATTGATAAATTGGAATTCTGGTAATATTTTATTTATAAAAAAAATGTTTAATTTGTGACTCCGTTTTTAAGGATTTCACCATTGTAGGGTGCAGTCGGCCCACTCAATTGCCATCCCTAGATTGTGGGGTTGATCGTGGTGATTGACCAGTTGGACTATGTGTTGAAATTGGGTGACCAATGGTGGGGAAAAAAGGTAACGGCGGCGGTAGGCCAACTTTATTGTGAGGGTGGAGATGGTAACCTTTGATAGGGAAGGGCACGGGGTGGTAAACGAACAAAACATTTAATGAACTACTCGAGTTCGAAATCGATTACGGCTCGTTCGAGTTCATTATGAGGGCTCATTAGCTTATCCAGTTGAGTTCGAGCAGGCTCAATAAGCTTAACAAGCCGAGTTCGAGCAGAGGGGTGTTTGACTCGCTAAGGGCTGGTTAATAGTTGGTATTGGTTCGAAAATGGTTCAATAATAACTTGAAAAGCTCGGCTCGATAGCAAGCTCGACTCTGCTCGATAAGCCCAACGTGCCTAGCCAAACCAAGTGCCCAACGCACTAGAATCTTATCAAACCGAATTCGAACAAGGGTTTGAAATGCAATTTACATATTTTTAATGAGAAATAAATATGAAAGGAAAAAAGGACAATTATTCCATATATTTTGATATTGAAAATCAAATTTTTGAGACATGCCGAGCCAAAACAAGTGTCGAACGCACTAAAATCTTATTGAACCGAATTCAAACAAGGGTTTGAAATGCTCCATAAGAGGTCGGCTAGAAATCAAGCTCGATAAGCCTTATTTAACTCGAGTTCGAACAAGGGGGTGCTCGGCTCGGCTTGACTCGACTCATTTACATCCTTAGGCAACATTGATGGAGACTAGCCAAGCTGTGGGTGACCTTTGCGGGTAGCGATGGTGGTTGGCTAGTCGTATTGTAGTATGTTGGTGAGTTCCTTCCGGATCTGTCAGCCGACTAAATTGTGGATGATCTATGCATGGGGTAATAGTAGTCGTGGTTGTCAGTATTGGTACGTGTTATAGTGATGATAGGGAGAGATGATCACACAATGGAGATCTTTAAACCAAAAGTTACATGCAGTTAATAAAATAGTCCGAACAACAGCATGTAGTGGTGTAAAATAACTCTCTAATCAAACTTATCAGCATTAGTAAAGTTACAACATTGCATTTCTTGTGTTGGATGAGGAAATAACGAGTGAATGACGAGTAAGCAACAAATAACAACAATTAAACCATTTTATCAGGCACTAAGGCACCGGATCCCATTAGAACTCTGAAATTAAGCGTGCCTGAGCGAGAGTAGCACCACGATGGGTGACCTCCTGGGAAGTTCTCGTATTGGCAACCTTATAAGGCTGGAGGTCCATGGAAACAGCCTTTCAGCAGGGTTACACGCTGAAGGGGTAAGGCTGCGTACATCCACCCCACGCCCCGCTTAGGCGGGAGCCTTAAGGTACTGGGTCTGTTGTTGTTGTTTAAACCATTTTACACCTTCATTTGAACTGTTTTATTAACTTCTGAACTAAAGATTTTTTCACAAAGTTTATAAATAAGAAAAATTAATATATTAAATCTCAATATATTAATATATAATTGGGTTATTTACATCAAAGTTCCTGTACTTTTCTCATTTTATCAATGTAGTCCTTATACTTTTAATTATTTCAATTTAATCTCTCTATAATTTATATTGCGTCAATTTAGTCTTTTAATCAAATTCAAGTCAAGCTATTGTCATAATTTTTAACAGCACAATCTTGTTAGATGCAAATTATCCATTACAAATTCAACCATTGATTCAATTTAACCCAACTTATAACCGAACCATTGAAATTTCATTAACAACTTAATATAAATTTTACACTAATTACAAAATTGACATAATATCAATTATACTACAGGGCCACCTCATTCCTTATACTTAACTTATTTTAATATTAAAAGTGGGGGTTGTTAAAATTCAAACTCGTGACCAATAGGTCACAACAAGGCTCCGACACCAAGTCAAAGAACTATCTGTCCCAAAAGCTTAAACTTATAGGTGAAGGCTCAAGAATAATTTTATACCCAAACAAAAATATAAGGATTAAATTTACATAATAAGTAAAGTACATAGACTTTTAGTATAGATAACTGTAATAAAAAAGATATAGGGACAAGTGGCGAGATCTAAGTGGTGGAAAATCTGAGCAAACAAAATATTTTTTATTTTTATTTATTTATTTTTTTTGAAATGGGTAAGAATCGCCAAAAGGAACGAGGGAAATCATTGTCACGTCGGGCTACAGAAGCTGTCGGCTACTCTCCCTCACCCTTTTTATTTTTGTCTTTTCTTCATCTACGGTGGGGATGGGTTTCAGGGGAACGCATCGTACGGTTTAGACCCCGCCTGTCATTCTGCATTCGTCACCTGTGGGTCAGTATATCAGATTCCTTTTAGAGAAGAAATGTGCTGGAGAATGTTTGAATCCAAGCTCGGCTTCAACTCCACCCTCCTTCCCCTTTACGAATTTATTAGCATGCCGACATGAACTCGTCTATCTTAATCTAAGTGAGAAGATGATCTTAAATAGAGTTTAGTAGAGGATTAGTATAGGTGTAATCGATATAGCAGTATAGGATCGACGAGCGCTTTTAAGCTAATACTAGTGCTCTGAGGCTTTTTGCATATCTGTTGGATTTTACGCACTTTTACTGTATATTGGCTGCTTATTGTTCTTATTGTGTATCACCTTATTCTTATATTACATAGTCGCTGCTTTATACTCTCTATATGCTTGCTATGTGTCGTTGTGTGTACTCTCTCACCTAAACGCATGCTTTTCATGCTTCTCAGGTTGGGAGTTCATCAGAAACAGCCTGTCCTTAGGGTATTACCCTGAAGGGATAAGGTTGCATACATCCTTCCTCTTCCAGACCTAGCTTATGCGGGAACCTTTGAGGTACTGAATCTGTTGTTGTTGTTGTTGTTGTACCAATTTATGAGCACATATCTATCTGTTTGGTTTAGTATAATGGTTAGTGATACGTATTTAAATTATGTATCTAGGTCTAAAGTGATATGATAGTCTAATAAAAAGTAGAGCGGGCCCGTTCCAGGTTGGGGGTAGTTTCTATATATAGGAGTACCTGGTTGCATTACAAATTATGCAAATGAAATGTCATTTCTATTCTCTTTCCTTACTCTTTAATTTTTACATTTTACTTTCTTTTTAGTTAATTTTTGTAGGGCTCATGGTATCATTTATTAAGATCACCAACAGGATAACGAATCACAAATCGAAATAACAATCACATACGAGAGGATGTGGGAGAATACCGGAATTTTTGTGGTTCAACCGAAGCCTACATTCACGAAGAGGAGCACAATAATTCCATTGCAATAATTATAGTTTTACATGAGACATCTCTTAACTCTCCTTCCTTCTCAAACCTAATGGTAACATACACATCTCTGTGTATATAGAGAGCCACCACACTATGAGTCTCAATAAGATTGGTCCAATCCTATATTTCACTAATAAGATCCAATACAATCAGGCTCCACACATAGCCCAATAATTCTCTCACTTAGAGTCTGGTTGAATTATTTACCATTATCAGACTAGACCACCTCATAATTTTTAATTTAGATCTAACAGAAATTTAGAACCTGATCCAAATAGGTTATTCAAACCCAGTCAACCAACCTGTTACCCAAATTGAAAAACCCTAATTATTAACAAATCAAATCAAGTGCCGCTTCATTGGTTTTCTTCGTCTTTCTATTTCAATTTTAGTTCATATCAGTTAGATAACCCATTTATAAGGCGGGAGCTTTTACATTTGAGACTCATTTTCGCACTTTTTCTAATTATTTGTGGTTTTTATTAGAGTGTTTTTATAACCAAAGAGGGCACCAACACGCCGTCACCGGATCCAATTAGAACTCCGAAGTTAAGCGTGTTTGAGCGAGAGTAGTACTAGGTTGGGTGACCTCCTGGGAAGTCCTCACCCTCAGGTTGGGGGCACTGAAAAACAACCTCTTTTCAGGTTAATACCCTGAAGGGGGAAGGCTACGTACATCCCCCCAGATCCTGCGTAGGCGGGAGCCCCTGAGGCACTTGATATGTTCCTTTCCTTATTAGAGTGTTGTTATACTCCTTATTATCTTAAAAAAATTATCATAAGATACTTTAAAGTTTGAAAATTTTATTATATAAGAACCCCATATTGAAATCAGAGAAACTTTGTGTTAGCGCTTTCTTGTGTTAAAAAAAAAAAAAAAAAAGAAAGAAAGAAAAAGAAAGTTTGTTTAATATGGTAATACTTGAGTTATACCAGTGTTTTTTTGGCAGAAAATTCGATGGATCACCATGAAGTTCATAAAATTTTTATAGAGCTACGTATATAGTGACGAAATCATGCGTCGAGTAGCATTTTTTGACAAAAAAAATTAGAATTATAAGAAAATACTTATATATTATTTGAATCATATTTTACAATATCAATATTTTTCAAAAAAAAAAAACCACTAAATCTATATCTATCGAATAAAATTTAAACTTCGTGGTACTTATGCTAAAATTTTGAGCGTCAAGATATTTCTTTGTATATATTACATGTCTGAATACACAGGTAATTAAAGAACAAAATTCAAGATACTTAAATGATAAATTCTTTATTTATCATTATAAAAGGCCTAAAGGGGCCACCAAAACTACACGAACCTAGAAGAAGCAACATCATCCAACAACAGCAAGACTAGAAGTTACGGCTTCCTATTCTCAAATATGAAGTCATGGGTTTAAACTCACCTTTTCTCATCCCCATATGTATTGGAGGGGCTACAGTGATGCTTCGGTTTATTTCAGTCAAGGTCGGTCAAAAATTCAAACAGTCCAAAGTAGTTGCTCGTTAATCAATATGGAAGAAATAATACTCTATGTACGATATATTTATGGGCACGGCATTTAATTTGATGTTGCCCCTCTTTTTGGATCAATTGCACCTTTTCCACGGTCGATCACATTTGTTGACTTTTGTTTTCTTTTTTTGGGGGTTTTTTTTTTTTTGGCTTTCTTAATGAGTATAAAGGAGCAAAGTCCAAAGAAACAAATTTTTTCGAAAGATATATTACTGTCACATTTGCAGTAATAAATGATAATTGGCTTCAAATTCGAAAGTACCCTTCTCAAAATTATGGTCGGGGTGGATATGCTTTTACACTCAGATTAATTAATAGGCATTTGTTTGTCTCTCAGCCCCAATAAAGAGGTATTGGGTTCAAAGTTTATAATGCCCGTTATGTGTTGGTTTCCCTATTCAAAAACATAAATTAAGGGCTTATTGTGTTAAGAGGGGAAAAAAAAAAAAAAAAAATCCTCTAAGAGCTTATTTAGTATTTTATTTATAATTTTAATTTTTAAGAAAACTAAAATTTAGGTTTTAAAAAAACTTTTTATGATTTGTGATTTTTTATTTCAGTTTTTACTTAAATTATAAAAAAATAAAATAAAAAATAAAAATCAGAATTTGTTATTTTTAGAATATGGGTTTTCATTACTCGAAATTGTAAAGAGAAAATAATATGAAAGAAACTCGAGAATTATTAGAAACAACAATTTTGAAAAAAGAATAAAAAATGGATTTTCCAGTTCACAAATTTGACTTCCAGAGATATTGAAACTTATTTGATCCATCTTTTTTCGACTTCAAACATTTATTTTTCTTTCCTTATGACCTTAAAATTTGAAGTAAAGCCTTTAATGACTATGTTATAAAATTATCAAGAATTATTTATACCAAAAGTCCTTATACTTTGTCTATTATGTCAAACTAGTTCTTGTACTTTTAATTGTGTCAATTTAGTCCCTATATAATTTAAAATGTGTCAATTTGGGCATTAGAGAAAAATTTATGTTAAGTTTTTAATAAAATTTTTAATGGTTCGGCCTCGAGTTGGGTTAAATAGAGTAAACAGATGAATTTATAATAAGTTACTTGTATCTAACATAATTTTATCATTCAAAATTATGTCATTAACTTAACTTAAATTTGACCAAAAGACTAAGTTGACACATTTTGAATTATACAGAAACTAAACTAATACAAATAAAAGTATAAGGACTAACTTGACATAATAGATAAAGTACAAGGACCTTTGGTGTAAATAGCCAAATTATTAATTTTGTAGAAATTATTATTTTCATGACCATCTTCCTCCAAATTTAATATTTTTATCTCAAATATTTTTTTAATTCTACTATTAGTTTAGTTTGAATGAAAAAAAAAAAAAAAATTGTTTTCATGATTCACCCTAAAACTAGAAAAATAAATTATCTTTTGTATGAAAGTGATTTTATGCATGAAATAAACACCAATAACAAATTCAATAAAATGTTTTTTTCATGTTAAAAATTATATTTTTATTCTAAAATAGCATAATGAAACATGCACATATAAGTTTGTTTGGCGAAGCTATGACAAAAATGCATTTTTTTGGAGCACTTTTTACAAAATTATTTTTGTAAAAAATGCTTCCAATATCAGTGTTTTTGTGTGAGAAACTTTTAACTTTAATTTTTACTTTAAAGAAAAAGCACTCTTTTTATGACAATAACTCAGTGGCTCAAAGAAGTACCCGCCAAGACAAGGTTTGAAAAGATTACGATATATGCGCATTATTAACCTACAGGCTGCTACCTAGTAATGGAACTGTTTCCAAAAGACTCACAACCTTTAAAATAAAAAAACATATTTACAAAATTAAAAAAAGAAAAACACTATTTTAATGCTTTTGCTTTAAAATTAAAAAAAAAACTTCTACTTAAAAATATTTTTCTTTCCAGCAAACACCTTCAAATCTTGAAAAAAGTATTTATCCTCCCATAACAATGCTTCTCTTTCAAAAAAAACAAAAATTGGTCAAACAAACCCGTTAATCTAATATAATAAGCCAAATTTGAAACCGTACAACAACAACAACAGACCCAGTGTCTTAAGAGCCCCAGCCTAAGCGGAGTCAAGGGGGTGGATGTACACAGCGTTATCCCCTCAGGGTGTAACCCTACCGAGAGGCTGTTTTCGAGGACCTCCTAACCTTATAGGGCTGACAACAAGAGGATTTTCCAAGAGGTCACCCATTCTGGTACTACTCTCGCTCAAAATTAAAACCGTAACTAATGGAAAAACTTCCAAGTACTAGACTAGTATGAAATTGGGCCCAAACCATCTCTTGAGTCAAATGGACTGGGCCTTCAAACCCATAAATTGCAATGGCTTTCACCCTACAAAATGTCACCCACTTGATCATCCAAATTAGCCAAATTTTTATTTGAAGACAAACTTGAACATTTTAAACTTGTGCGACTAATTGGCAGCTTTCATCTCTTCAAGCCTGCAGTCCATCACTAGCCGACAAGTAAGGGCCCGCTAGCATCGTTTTCTATTTGTGGCTCTTGGTTTTTGAAAATCAAAAACGGATCTTAGGAAACAATTTTTTTGTTCCTTCCTGATTTCTTCATATTTCAATCAAATTAGACAAAACCTGAAAACAAAAATATTTTATGTAAAATATGGTCTTTAGTTTATCAAAAACCACAAATAGTAAACAGAAAATGACACCAGTCACACCCGAAATTGGAGGCATCACCCGTTTTCTTTTGCATTGCAATGCCATCCATAACTCAAAATTCAACGCTCTATTTGATACATGGAATTATAATTGGATTGTGAAATTGCAATTTTAATTCCAATTCTAATGGAATTAAAATTTCATTGTTTGGTTCATCAAAGGAACTGAAGGTCGGAATTATAATTACATAATAATTCGAATCATCAAGGGTTTTTAGTCAATTTAGTTTGAGTATTTCGAGTTTTAAATCAACTACGGTTGAAATTTGGTTAGAGCCGTTCACATTGCATTCAAGTTATTATGGTTAGAGCGATTCAAATTGAGTTCGTGTTATTCGATATTTGAGTTAAATCAGGGCGAGTATTGCGTAGAATCATTTGGTGTTCAAGTTGCCTCGGATTGCTAGTTAATCGGGTTAGGTGTTTCGGGATTTAGGTTAGTTATGATCAAGTTCGAGTTCATTTAGTCAAGTCATCTTAGTTTTGGAACAAATGAGTTGTATTATTTCAAATTTCGAGTAATCCTAGGTTGAGTTTAAGATGGGTCGGGTCATTTTAAGTATGTATCGTATTAAGTCTTGGGTTAATTTAGTTGAGTCATTTCCACTTTGGCTCAGCTTCTTTACATCACATCCAATTTAAGTAGTTTCGTTTTTTGGATTTGAGTCATCTAGTGTTTCGGGTCACTTCGACTTTGAGCTAAAGCGATTCCAATAATATAAAGTTCAAGTCATTCGAATTGGGTGATATCGAGGTTTGGGTCAAATTTTAGATCGTATTTAAGTCTTTGCATTTTGAGTCATCTTGGATTTGGGATAATCAAGTTGGGTCATTTTGGGTTTAGGGTTTTAGGTCAATGGAGTTAACATAAAATTGCAATTCCTTACCCCCACCCCATGGAAATGGAAAGTATGATTTTCAATTAAAATCCAACTCTATTGAATTGGGCAGTGGAATTATAATTCCAATTCCAGCAGGTGAATCAAACAGAACTAGAATTCTGGGTTCCAATTCCAGCCTCAGCCTCAATTCTAGCCTCCAATTTCATGCTCCAAATGTAGCCTTACAGTTTGAGCCTCTCAAGTTACCATTAACCAACAAACTTGCCAAAAGACAAGCTTCGAAAAGATTACCAAGAAACAAAAATTTAAGCAACATGTTGCTTTAAAGCAACAAAAAACTTGCTAATCTTTGCGTCAAACACAATCCTTGGGCAAAATTATTGCTTCATTTATACACTTTTCAACCTTCTGATCAAAAATTACATCATTAACTCATTGTCGCTGACGTTCAACCGACATTGAGACAACTGTTGTGACTCGGTCACCTCCCTTCTTAAGTGGAACTGGGTACTGATGCAAAGGTCTCGAGTTTGAATCCAAGTAATGTAAAAGCAACACCATAACAACTGAAGAAACAAACATAGGGATAGGCCCAAAGAACCAAAGCAACAAATTCAAGGCAAAATAGAGGGCTCTAAGCCCAAGTGACCAAAACTCGCCTCCACGAATGACAGCAATTTCAACATACCTTATGGGTATGTTGGAGTCTGGCATGCTTATGTAGTAGTTGGCATGGATGAAGCACCGTGTCGATTGGACAAAACACGAGAAAGCTAGGAGAAAGCATGTCAAGAGGCTTATGTACTTGAGTGTCATGGTTGAAGGGCTTGTATCGCCATAGATGAGCGCGCTTTGAAAGATATTGGAGTTGTTAGCGATCCATGCACCGATTAGGGAGCTGAGAGTTAGGGAGACTGAAGCGAGGAATGTCGCTGCTGATGTGTTTGAGGAGATTACTGATAAGGGCTTGTCCAAATCTTTCACTTCCATCTGTATATGTGTACTTAAGGGTTAGAGAGCCAGTAAACCAAGCTAAGATACTAGAATGTTATAATTCGGAATTCAAACTATGGAGATTTTGGGGATATAGATCTTGTAAATTCTACAAAAAATAATCTAAATTGTTTTTTAAAACAAGGGGGGTTTGAACACACAGTGTCAAGAAACCGACTATCTCAAAAGTTTAAATTGATAGGGGAAGACCCACGAATGATTTTATACTCTAACATGAGATCTCACGCGAATGCCCATTGGGCTCGAAGCGTAGATGGTGCACAAGCTCGCTTTGTCTTGTGCTTAAATTATGTTAACATTGAAAGTAGGGGTGGTTGGGATTCAAACTCGTAACCACTTGGTCAATTAGGCTTTGATACCATGTCAAATAACTTATTATGCCAAAAGATTAAGCTGATGCGTGAAGGCTCATTAATGATTTTATACTCTAACTCATGGATATGCCACTACGCTCTATCATGTCGAAATCTAAGGCTTGTTGGTATCAATTTTTTTTTTTTTGTTTTTTTTTTTGCCATTTTTAGTTTTTTCTGGAAAAAAATTCTCATGCTTTTTGGTTTTTGGTTTTGAGTTTTTCCATAGTTTGAATGAAAACACAAAACACAAAACCACAACTAGAAACCAAAAACGGTTTCCAAAACCGAGTCTTTAGTCTCTCAAAGACCAAAAAACTACAAACAAAAAACGACACCAAACAAGCCCTAAAGTAATGCAATAGCCGAAACAAATATAACTTCCAATATTCGAATAAACATGACAATAAAAGATGAGTTACCAACCTGCATGACCCTCTCCACCCAAGCAATCTTGTCATTGTTCTCAAACCCGCCGACAGTCTTATGAGGATGATGAAGATACCTGTAAAGGAGAAACAGATGATAACCAAACATAAGAAGCAGCCCGCTCGGGACCAAAACTAAGTCTAAGTATTCCTTATGGAACTCCATTTCCCTCTTTCTGATCCCCTCGTAACTACAGACAAAACTAGTAATTTAAAAGAAAAGCTTGCTTAATTTCACATAATTGACTAGCAAAGTTAAGAAAATTTAATAGATAACAACTCAGCTAATGACATGTTGTGGCATGAGAGTGGTTTTATTATATAATTTAGCATTGACCTGATAATGCATGTTCTCATAAGAACCAGAAGTACAGCACTTAACAATGAAGACTTGTCATTCCTTGTATGATAAGGGAAAAATAGATAATGAGGACCTGTCATTTCTTGTATGATAAGGGAAAAATAGATAGCTTTGCTTGTTGGAAACTGCTAGACTACACTAAAAGTTAGTAAAACTATTGTCATCAGCATTATCATCATAGCCAATCAGCCATTATCACGCCTAAAGGACTTGTTTGGCCAAGCTTTATTTCTGGAAAATAGTGCTTTTAGAAAAAGTCATTTTTTCAGAATATGAGGGTGTTTTGCATGGAAAGAAAAGTGCTTTTAAATAGATACAGAAACTGTTTTTTTATTTTCTAGCGGAAGCAGAAAAATAATATTTCTTTTTTAAATATTTTTTAAATAAGAATACCCCCTACTGAAAGCATTTTTACAAAAGTGCTTATGCAAAAAATGCTTCTGAAAATAGCAGATTGGCCAAACACGCCTTGATATTGCTAAACAATTACTTGTGTCCATGTATATTATGGTTGTGTTTGGCTCTAAGAAAATTCAATGTGAAAGCAAATATAAAGAAGAAAAGGAAAAAAAAAAAAAAAGAAGAAACTACAAATTTTTTTTTTTCCTTTGATTAGAAATATACGAATCTAAGGGAAAAATGAGATCAAATTGGATAAAGAAGGAGAGAGACATAGTACAGTAGGTTTGTTAATGTTGAAATCTATAAGTTAATATTTAGAAGAAAGAATTAGCTTAGCACCTAGGGTGCTCGGTAAGCATCCAAACCAAAAACTTGGATCGATCTTGTTGCTATTCAGGTCTTTTATTGGGACCTTCGCCAGTTTTTGGTCCAGTCTTGGTTTATAGTATTTGAACATATCTAAAATGTTAAATATTCATGGACAGAAATCTAGAGCAATTTAAATTCAATCTACAACTGGATCAAACCGGTTATTGTTGAGTCCAGTATGCTTTGAAGTAATACTCACATAAAAAGGTTCAAATATAAGTCCAAACACAAAATCAGAACTAGATTGACCAAAAAGATCAATGTTCATCTTATCTGTGGTTCTTTTTGGATACAACAACATTAATAACAATAGACCCAGTGCCTCAAAGGGCTGTCGCCAAAGCAGGGTTTGGGAGAGTGAAATGTACGCAGTCTTACCTCTTCTAGGTTTTACCCTAAAGAGAGGTTGTTTCCGAGGACCCCCATCCTTAAGAAGTAAAAACGAAATAATAAAGCAAAATAAGCAATAATAAAACATGCAGGCAATAATAGCATACATGTAAGCCTAGGGGCTCTGTGAAACTATCTTCGTTGTGCTCCTTTATCCCAACCCGCTATGTCAGCTACACGTATTTTTACCGGCCATTTAGCTCTATCTATGGTCATCTCTTCATTTAGGTTTAGGTGGGTGCTGTCACATATTTTTTGGATATTTACCGATTTTTGGCCAGATCTGCTTCAGGTTAAATCAATAACATAACTAAAATTAAATATTAGTTTAGATATCTCAAGCTAGCTAGAATAGAATAAAAAGTGAATACTAAAGAGACGACTAGGGAAAATGACAAACTTTTTTCCCACTTTCCTCACCTTTTTGAAAGGAAAACTAAATTCCTAAAGTCAACACAAATTTGAAACATTTTCCATCCTCCCTTTTTTCCTTTCCATTTTCTTATTTGTCCAAAGACAACAAACTAATTTCCTTTAATTTTTTTGAATTTTTTTTTTTCCGTTCTCAAAACATACCTTAAAGTTCTTTTCTGCCCCTTGACGTTAATTACATTCAAGGGCCACCAATGCTTACACATGGCCTTGGTCTGAATTCAAAATAATCAAGAGATTTACATACCAACAACCACAACAACAACAAAAAACCTAGTGCTTCAAAGGCTCTCACTAATGCAGGGTTGGGGGGGCGGGGGGGGGGGGGGGGTGATGTATGCAGCCTTAGAGGCTGTGTCCGAGGACCCCCAACCTGGAACACAAAATTTACGTACCAATACACATAAATAAAAAAATCATTCGATCATAAATAGACAATCATTTGAACATTGAAATTATTTTGTTTCTATTTGAGCAATGTTATGCTGCACACAAATTGCAAAATTGGTTACCAAATACGTATCAAATCAAAGTCTACTAGATAGGCGGCTAAACGAAGGCCCAATCTTGATTATGAAAAAGTCGATTCAGGGTATTGATAGAACAAACGCACAGGTTGAATTGAAAGAATAGCACTAAACCAAACAACAATAAACCCAGTGTCACAAGGGCTCCCGCCAAAGCAGGGTCGGGGGGTGAGATGTACACAGTCTTATCCCTTTAGGGTGCCATCCTAAAGAAAGGCTGTGCCCGAGGGCCCCATATCCTAAAAAGCAATAGCGCTAACCCAAACGTGAAGGAAAAATCATGCTCCAAAAAAAAATAAAAAAAAGCACATTGGACAAGAGGAAGACAAATTATTTGATATTACCTCTCTATAATCAAATGATTATTGCAACACTTTTGAGCACCTAAAGGTCTATTTGGTTCAATAGAAAACATTCTTATGAAAACATTTTCATCATAAAATATTTTTAGTAAAAACTAACTTCTTAAAAATTTGTCTTTTAGCTAAAGAAAAATGATTTAGATATATAAATTCACATGAAGTTCATGCTTGGCCGAGTTGAGGTTGAAATAAAGAGTATAACATGAGAAAACGATGGAAAATTTTTTCCCTCTGTGAAGGAAAAGGTTTTCCTCTTAGTTAGGGGAAGTCAATTTCCCCCTACTGGTGGAGAACATTTTCCATATTTGTGATTATTGCTATGAAATTATGCAAGAAAACAATAGAACTAAGATGAAAAAGAGGTTCAGTCAAAAGAAACAGAGCCTAAAATGTGTACAAGAAGCATTTTCCTTTCTATTTTCAGGATTATGTACTCATCCAGGTACATAAATTATGCATATGACGTATTTTTCAAGCAACAATACCACAGCTACATTTGATAATGTCAAATATGAATAAGATGTGAAATATCACCTCTAAGGATAGACCTCAGGATCATCAATCCATATGAAAAGGTTATCTTGTGGTTCTTGAAGCTGCCAAACCGGGCTTCGGGTAGAACCCCAATCCACAAATCAAAGAAGAGCTTTCTGACTGCGAGTTCATCCTTGTCTTCGTCATTGTTCGTTTAATTTCACAGCATGACCAGACAATGACCATCTCTCCTTGGGACTACTTTCCTTCATTGCTTAAAGATCTCCAATATTCTGTCATGCAAAACACTTGTTAACATTATTTACAAAAGAACCAGAAACATTCCTCTTTCATGTTTTGATTGAAAAATAGTAGCTGAAGCAGCTTTGACAAGAACATGAACAAGAAAAACATACACCATGAATTCCATCATTATCATGGTGGAGTTTTATAGTTTACCTTCTAGCTAGTCTGGGAAATGTTAATGAGATTCTTCTTCCAGAGGATAAACTATGGGAGTAAACGAGCCGAGCCCCTGCTAGCTAGCTCATCATAAAGCTCAATTGGTTTTGAGCTCTAGCTAAGCTGAGCCAACTCGTTTAACTCATCGAGCAAGCCCTAGCTTAGTGAACCTCGAGCTTGTAGGTTCACCAGCTTAAACGAGCCTATATTAATAGAATTTAGGGTTATTTGCACCAAAGGTCCCTATACTTTGTCCATTGAGTAAATTTAATCCTTATACTTTTAATTTTATCAATTTAGTCTCCATACAATTAATAATGTGTCACTTTGTTCCTTCGAGTAAAATTCATGTTAAGTTGTTAATGAAATTTTTAATGGTTCGTCCATGAGTTAGGTTAAATTGAGTGAATGGATGAATTTGTAATAGGTTACTTGCATCTACAATGATTGTGCCGTTAAAAATTACGCCAATACCTTAACTTGAATTTGAGCAAAGGACTAAATTGACACAATATAAACTGTAGAAGGACTAAATTGATACAATTAAAAATACAAGGACTAAATTAACACAATGAGAAAAGTACATGGACCTTTAGTATAAATAACCATAGAATTTATTAGCATAAATATGCTCGATTCAAGCCCAAATTTGAGCCTAAATCAAGCTTAAATGAGCCTTAATAAGGCATGCTTATTATTATTTCACAAAGTTTGTAGACTGAAATATTAATACACCCAAACCCCATGGTACTAATATGTAAAAGCTGAATTTGAATTCCATTTGTTTTGGATCCAAGGGATTAGATTACCACCAGTAAGCATTCCAACAGTTATCACTACAATATCCAGAATAAAGCACCGAAATTGAACGTAAAAACCCTAAATTTAACCTGATTCATCATAACAACTCTAAATTGGAGAGGAAACGAACAAATTGCAATTCAACCTGAACGAATTCGATTGAAATGCTTACCTGTCTGATCGTCATCATCTGCGTGCTGCATCGCAAGATTTGCGTGTGCGATCATCATAATTTTACAACATTTTGATACGCAACTTGTGGGCCGCTAGGAGTACAGGCGGATTAAAATAGTCCTGCCCTCGCAAATCACTCTAAGTCTAAAACCCTAACTTTTTTATTTGAACATATGTCTGAAGTAGGAGTGAAAATGAGCAGAGTTAGCTCGCAAGTCTTTGTGAGCCGGCTCGTTTAGCTTATCGAGAAGTGTTCTAGCATAGTGAAGCTCAAACTCGTATGCTCGTAAGTCTAAATGAGCCTAAAGGAGCCTTTTTGGTTAATATATTTGCTTAAATTTTGTCCAATGAAGCTAAATTGGAGTCTAAATAGGCCGAACCCAAGTTTAAACAAGCCCAAACAAGCCTATATTGAGCTTAAAGTTAGCCGAAATATTGCAAGCTTAATTCAAAGCTAGCCGAGCTCGAGCCTGAACTTTCAAAGCTCGGCGAGTTTTAAGTCGAGCCCGAGCCAAGCCTAATGAGAACGAGGCTCGGGCTCAGCTCGGCTCAAATACACCACTATTATGAACCCCCAACAAAATGATATTATTTGTGTGTTATCTCGAGTTTTGGATATATCGAGTTGGATCTTTCCGAGTTTTGGGTCGACTATCAAATCATTTTGGATTGGAGTCATGTTAAGTTTTTGGGTAACTCGATTCGAATTTTAATTGGATCAGATCATATTTTGCTAAAGTCGGCTCAAATTCTAGGTTGGGAAGGTGGGTTGATTTGGTTTTTCGAGTTAGCACGAGCCGAGTTTAAGTTGGATGGTGATTTTGAATTTGAGTCACATTAATTTTGCGGCAAATTTAGGCCAAATTGAGTAAGGAATGTCATTTTTAGTCAAAGTCATTTATACTTTTCGAGTCAATTAGGTTGGGCTATCTCAGTTTTGGGTCAGTTTGGTTGCATCATATTCAAGTTCGAGTCAGATAGGATCATTTTAGGTTCAAGCTATATTGGATTGATCATAATATTTAATACCATCCCGCTTCCAGCAATCCTGCTCACAACAACAATAGACCTAGTGCCACAAGGGTTTGAGGAGGGATGGATGTACGCAGCCTTACCCCTTTAGGGTGTAACCCTACCGAGAGGTTGCTTCTAAGGACCCCCAACCTTATTGGGTTGGCAACACGGGGACTTCCTAGGAGGTTACCCATCATAGTACTACTCTCGCCTAAGCATGCTTAACTTTGAAGTTCTAATGAGATCCGATGCCTTAGTACCTGGTAAATGAACCCTCGAGCAATCCTTCTCCAAAATACTAAAACATTGCATTATTTGTGGGCAAATAGACTTTAAAGTTTATTTAGGAACCGCGGCCCTCTGCCTGCTTTGGACAACAGGTTGGCCTTCCAAGTTAATAGACCCTGGCCCAAGTGCTTCTTGAGCATGAAAGATGCCTTAATTGTAGTCAGGTCACTAATCTCTTGTTTCATCGCTCCAGGAGTGTCGTTGGAGAAGACTACCGAAACTTATAAAAATTTCACTAGTCACTCAGAGTCGATGCAAGAAAACAACCAAAACTTATGAAAGGTTCACTAGTTGCTTAGAGTCGAAGCAATGATCCTGTAGAATATTCTTACTCTTAGGAGCCTCTACCTTGGCCTTACATAATAAAAGCAGTGGTGGCGCATCCGTGGCCTCCGGCCGCTATGCCCGTTTACCCGGGGTCGCACGGTGGCCCTCTACCCAGGTCTCCCCTCAATTTTGTGAATTTTCGCTAACCACAGCACGCCGTACCCTTGCCATCCATACCCCTATTCACCGACCACCCAACGTCGGAATTCCAGAGCTGGTCCAATGCCGCGCAGCCTTCCAGTTCCCACCGCCTTCATCTTCGGTATTGTCATGGAGCAAAGGGATAATTGATGAAATTTTTCTAAAAAAGTTAGAGAAGGCTCAAAAGGTAAGTTTGGTTTTGTGAGATTCGCAAATAAAGCTAACGAAGTTATGGCTATTAAGGAAATGGATGGAAAGTTGGTGGGCAAGTTGAGGTTGTATGTGCATTGTGTCAAAAATGAAAGAAAGAGTACTAGGAATGGAGTTGCTCCTCCTGTCTCGTCTTTTCCAGCAATTGAGCTGACAATTAGGAGTAATTTCATGAATAAAAGGTCATTTGCTGAGGTTGTTCGTGAAAAGGAGTGTACTCGTCAGGTGGATTCAAGAATCCTTCAGTCACCGGTGATTGTTACTCATCAACCTCCCCAAGGCCCTTTTGTGGGAGAAGAGTGTCTGCATCTTACAAGATCTTTTGAAAAGGTCTGTTATTAGTGAGGTTTGCCAAGATAATTTGGAATGGCTGGAGAGAAGTTTATTAGTTGTAACAAATGACCCTTGTTCTATGAAAAAGGTGAAGCAAGCCCTAAGTTCTACAGGAGTTGCATTTGCAAAGGTTAAAGTTTTCAATTGCAGGACTTTTTTTGATTACCTGTGCCTCTACGCAAGGGTGTAGTGATTTCTTGGATAATGGAATTACCTTATCTAGGAGCTTTTTCAAGTTCGTAAGACGCTGGTACCCTTCTGAGTCGCTGCCTAGGACAAGGAAAACTTGGATTAGCTGCTATGGTGTTCCTCTAAGCGCTTAGTCCCTTTCAAACTTTCAAAAAATTGCTGAGCTTTGGGGCGACATGGTTAAAGTCAATGCCAATTCCTTGTCAATGAACTTTCTTGGTAGAGCAAATATTTTAGTGGAAACAGAAACAACTTCCCCTTATTCAAGAGATTATTTTCTATGGTGGTCGACGGTGTTAATCACTCTATATTAGTCAAGGAAGAAGTTACGGACAAGCTTGCCTTGCAACGTGTTCTTAATGACATGGTGGATTTAATGAGCCATAATTCTCAGATTTTTGTGGATGGGATTATTAGACATCTTGCAATGGCTAGTGTTGAGCAAGGAGGCCGAACCGTGGAAGAACGACCGTTGGATAATGTTGATCAGGGTTTTCATCCCCCTTATGGGGCGTGCTTCTGAGGGTGAGGAGCGCAACATTGATATCATGGAGGATAGTTTGGCAGCTCCTTCTCATCCTATTGATCAAGTGATGGAAGGACAAACTTCGAGCCAGCATCAACCCTCTCCTCCTTTGGGCATGGACCATTGTGGCCATCTCAATGACAGCGTGGATTTTGGGCCCCCTTTCCTCCCCTGGTTTTGGTCTAGATGCAGCTTTTGTTGGTCCTGACAACGATGACTCCTCTTGCCATCTGAGTGGTAATGACATGGCCGAGCAAGTTAAGGTTGGTAGGAGTTCTAAATGTGGAAAGAAAAAGAAGAATCAAGAGTTTTTTTGGACAATTTAAATTTGTTAACCTACATTTAAGTACTATGAAGAATCGAAGAATTAGGAAAAAGTGTGACAAGAAGACCAAACACTTACCTCGAGAGCTCCTTAGTGACTTGAATCCTGAGGAGGATGTGTAGTTAGTATCCAAGTTTCCTATTGTTTCTTGTTTTTGGCTACTTGGTTGGTGCCTATTTGGGTGTTTTCTTTATGGCTTTGCTACATTCTGTCCAAGCTTGGTTGTTATCCGCTTCTGGGCGTTCGTCTTGGGTTTCTTCTTTAGTGGGGCGCTCTTAGCGTGTCTCGAGTTGCTTATAAGTGGTTGTTTGATGGGGGTTGGAGGTTGTTTTTTCTTTTGGTGTTTTTTTCTTTTGCTCTGATATGTTTTCTTTTGGCTTTTTTGGAGGTGTTTCTGGGTTTGGGCTTGTCTCCTTTTTTTTTGTTTTTTGCTGATTTCTTTGTTATTTTTTCCTTTTCTCACACTTTGTGTGTGCACTTTGGGCCTTTTGTTTGAGGCGCCAACTTTTGTTTGCGAGTTTATCCTCGCTAATTATCCAAAAAAAAAAGCAGTCATTGAAAAATAATATGCATAAATGACAGGGGCTCCTCTTGAAATTTTAAATCTGACATCCAACGGAGTTGAATTATGTGAGGTTCATTTATAAGCCGAATTGGGTATTAGGTGGAGTAGCTTACTATATTTATATATTAATCTCATTTCTCTCACAATTTCACTAGATACACTTACATGTGGAGTTTTCAACATTATAGGATAAGAGCTAACCCAAATTTTGTTTTTTATTACAATAATAAATCAAATGAGTTGTATAAAGGGCTAACTCTTCCTACAGTCCCTTAAACTCCTCTTACCTAGATCCACTTAAAAATGAATAAGATCCAACTAGATTATGGGTCAACCCAACTCATTGACCATATATAAGTAGGGCTAACAAATATATCGTGTTGCATCGTGTTATTTAAACAAGGGTTATTTATCCAAAATATTCTTGTATTTTACCCATTGTCAATTTAGTTTTTATATTTTTAATTGTATCAGTTTAGTCCTATACAATTTAAATTGTGTCAATTTAGTCCTACAGTAGAAATTGAAGTTAAATTAACCACATAATTTTTAATAATTTGATTATGTATAATGCAAATGACCTGATAAAAACCCATTCACTAACTCAATTTAAACTCACCCATCACCCGAGCACTTAAAATTTTGTCACAACTCAATGTTAATTTTATTCTAGGGACTAAATTAAAACAAAGTAAATAATACAAGGATTAAATTGACACAATTAAAAATATAAGGGCTAAATTAATACAATTGATAAAGTATATGAACCTTTCGTGTAAATAACTATTTAAACTAACTTAGAAATTAAGTTAACTCAAACCCAACCCGTTTAATAAACAAGTTAAAAAAGGAAAATGAACATACCTAGTGCCTCAAGGGCTCCCGCGTACGCAGAGTCGGGGGGGCGGATGTACGCAACCTTCCCTCTTCAGGGTGTTAACCTGAAGGGAGGCTGATTCTCAGTGTCTCCAACCTGAATATGAGGACTTTCCAAGTTATATAAACAAGTTAGAAACTCTCAATTCTAACTCAACCCGATTATTAAATTGGGCAAAATGATTGGTGGAAAAGTCAATAGATTGACAACGCGCACAACGAACATCGTCATTCAACAACAACTTACATTTCCGATTCTTCGATTTGTTTCTTTTCGACCAAGAAAGAAGCTTGGGATCGAAGAATTTTGATCACTTCAAAATCAAACTCACCCCCAAATTCACAAAGTCAAATGCTTCTTCAGACAAACTGTTGTTCATAGAGGCAAAAGATCGAACATTTGGCGGTCGTAATACAAACGAGTGATGGTCCTCCCTTTACTGAAGCTCGGAACGCTCGCGCTGAGGACTGTAAGCAAGCCCATTGCCGCCAGGCTCAAGCAGCAGGCTGGGTTGCACCCCAGATTTCGACACTTCATCGTCGCCATTGCTCAGGTAATTGTCTCTTTATAAATCTTGATTTGTAGGGTATTTGAAATGTTGGTGTTATTGGGTGTTAACAAACCATCTTTCCAAGGGTTTAAACTAATGGATCAAATCTCAGGAATAGTTTTATACTATAACATGCCTGCTTACGCGAATGCCAATTGGGCTTCAGGCATTAAATTATTTTAATATTAAAAGTGGAGTTGCTAAGATTCGAACTTGTGACCTCTTGATCAACCTGACTTTGATACCATATCAAGGAACCGTTTTTTCAAAAGCTTAAGCTGAATAGATAAGCCTGAGGAATAGTTTTATAGTCTAACGTTGGGTGGTTGATCCATTAGGTCAATGTTCTATTACTCTTTACTACTGTTTCGTTTCTTTTATCTTATCTTGTTTTGTATTTCTGCTTCTGCTAGTTTAGGGATGTTATTAGAGCATAAAATTATTGTTCTACCTTTCAACCATCAGCTTGAGATTTTGTGATGGTTGGAGTTCTAATACCACTGACTGAATATTAATATGATTTCAGCATAAAGTATGAGGTGAACTTATACATTATTTACTCTTCCAACCTAATGGGCATTTGTCTGAGGGGAATGTGAGAGTATAAAACTATTCTTGAGTCTTGAACTAGCAGCTTAAGCTTTGGATAGTTGGTTTCTTGGTAATTGTCTCTCGTAAATCTCATTTTGTTGTATGTTTGAAAATCTTGGTGTTATTGGGTATCTCATTCATAAAGTTCAATAAGTTCAATGTGTTACTACTCTTTACTACTGTTCCATATCTTTGATATCTTCTTGATTACTATTTCTGCTTCTGCTGGGTCTGGATTATGGATCTGTTGTTGAAATGTTTGTTTGGCTTGTCCTCTGTTTGAATAAAATTATGTGCTTCACCTAATATTGTAAACTTGTGCGGTAGTTGGTTTTCTGATATGATATAATGTAAGAGATCCTCTGACCAAAACATTTTGAGTTGAAATCTCATTAAGCTCTATTATTGTATTGACATAATTTTTACACAATGTATGAATCGAGTTTACACATTATTCACCGTTCAATCCAAGGGTTATTCAAATAGGGTAATGTAGCGTCTAAGGTTATTTTCGACCCTTCATTCAATAGCTTAATTTTTTGGGTAGTTGGTTTCTTGACTTCCTATTGCCTTTCTTTTCTCGAAGTTTGGGTTTTGGATACTAGGTATTAGTCTGTTTGACTTTAAAAACGCCGTTTTGATGGAATGGATGTTACACTATAAAACCATTTTCTAGAATTTCACCCATCAGTTTAAGCTTTTAGGAGAGTTGGTTATTTGATATGTTATTACAGCCTCCATGACCGAAAGGCCTGGAGGTCGAATCTCAATAGCCCTCCATTCTTAATATTAATGTAATAACACTAGGCAGGAGGTAGGGTTATGCACTATCCATATTTCAATCATAATGGCATATTCATGCAAGGGGGCATGTCAAAGTATAAATTATAAAATCATTTCTAAACCGTCATCCCTTAACTTAAGCCTTTCAAAAAATTAGTTCCTTGATATTGGTTCTGCTATCAGATATATTAATGGAAGTATATTTGATTGAAGGCAAATAGAGTAAGAGAAGAGGGATATGAACTTGCTAGAACAAGGGACAGAAATACTTGGATGAATTGTTTTCTGATGCTGTTAATTGAGAATTGAAATGAATGCCTACATTTAGCGTCGGCATAACCTTTAGGTTGTGTTTGGAGTATGGAATTGAAGCCTAGAATTGGGATTGAGACTGGAATTGGGGGCCAGAATTCCAATTTTGTAATTGGAATTACAATTCCATTGCCCAATTCCATGGAATTGGATATTAACTGAAAATCATGCTTTCTAATTACTTGGTGTTGAGGTGAGGAATTGCAATTCCATATTAATTTTATTGACCCCAAACTCAAAATGACCCCAACAAACACAAGATGACTCAAAATCTAAAGATTTAGACACAATCTAATCTTTGACCCGAGCCTTGAAATCACCTAACTCGAATGATTTGAACTTGAAATGACCGAAATCACCTTAGGTCAAAGTCCGAAGTGACCCAAGCCAATTGACTTGAAACTCGAGATGACCTAAATCCAGAAAATGAAACTACTTGACTTAAATGTGATGTAAACAAGCTGAGTCGAAGTGGAAATGACTCGACCAAATTGACCCAAAACTTGACTCGACTCAAATCCAAACTGACCCGACCCATCTCAAACTCAGCCTAAGACGACTCAGAATTTGAAATACTACAGCTCGTTTGTTCCAAAACTAATAAGATATGAGTATTAAATGACCTAAATCAACTCAAACCCGATCGATTTCTAGTCTGAATCTCGAAAAAACCTAACTCGATTAACTGAAAATTCGATATAACTTGAATATCAAATGATTTGACGTAATACTCGACCCAATTTGACTCGAAAATCGAATAACTCAAAATCAAAGCCATTCACTTTGACCTTAATAACTCGAATGCAATGTAAACCGCTCCAATCAAAATCTAACCGTAGTTGATTTAAAACTCGTAATACTCGAACTCGATTGACCAGAAACCCTTGATGATTCGAATCATTGTGTAATCATAATCCCGATCTCCAATACCTTAGACGAATCAAATAATAACGGAATTAGAATTCCAATTCCATAAGAATTGGAATTGGAATTATAATTCCACAGTTTAGTTAATTCCTTGTGCCAAACAGGGCCTTAGTTAGGGAAAAGGTTTTGTATTGTGAGAGGTTCAAATGTCATGGCAATGATTTCTTGGTCAATGGTAAACCACTACCGAAGTTGAGACTCTAGGATAACAAGTCCAACATTCAATTTTCCTCTTCCTCAATCCAGTTGACAAGAAAAGTTTACAATGCGGTGAAGAAAATGTCTAATAGATTGGCAATGTTCTTTTGGAGGTTTAGTGCTTGAGAGATACTACGACTTGTTGGACTTCTAGTATGGAACCTAGTTTTATATAGTTGGGTCATAGATGGAACTTTTTTCTCTTAATCTAGGCTCGATCTGGAATGGAATGGATATACCGGTGCAAGGAAAAATTTTTGGGCCTTGATTTGAATCCAGTTTGAGGTTTAGGCCCGTGTTGGTGACTTCAGCTGAAAATCTAGGGTTTCATTTGTGTGCCTATATAAATACGGCACTAGGATATGAGAGGGTAGTGTGAATTGAAAAACTCTCTATAACAATTCCAAAGTAATAAAATCTCCCAACAACTCCGTGGACATAGGCAATTTTGGCCAAACCACGTGAATCTTTGGGTTTGATTTTTATTTTCTCGTTGAATTTTCGTTGTGTTGAATTTTCGTTGTGTTAGTTGTTGCGTTTCCTAACATGACTAGCTCCTTATATATAGGAAGATGATACAGCGGTGTCTAAATTCTATAATCAAGAACGCAGGAGTTGTTGAAACTCTTTAATTACTTTGTGTTTGCTTAAAACTAGGTTTATGTGCCTACTAAGAAGACTGATGCAAAAGTGTAGAGAGTAAAGAGAAGTTTTTTTAGGGTTTTTTACGGGATACCACCTTAAAAAGTTGTTGTTGTTCACTTAATCACCATAACTATTTAATTTTTCAAAAAAAAAAAAGGCCATCAAAAAGTTTAAAATTTTTCAATCAACCACCTTAAATTACACCATTGATTGTTCAGTACTTGTTAATGGCTTTAATATAGATTTTAGAGTGCCCATTAAGCGTGACCTAAAGTATCTAAGGGGGTAAAGCATTTTCCATCCTCCTCCCCCAAGGTTCTCCCCGAGGTTAAGTGTGCTTGGGCGAGAGCAGTACCAGGATGGGTGACCTCTTGGGAAGTCCTCACCCTCAGGTTGGGGGCACTCGGAAACAGCCTCTCTTCAGGGGTAACACCCTGAAGGGGGAAGGCTGCGTACATCCGCCTCCCCCTACTTAGGCTGGAGCTCTTGGGGCACTGGGTATGTTGCTTTTCCCCCAAGGTTTTCCCACCTCTTTTAAACCCCCTCGGTACAAACCTAGTTGGGGGAGGGGGCACATGGATGCACTTGTGAGCTTGATTAGTTTTAACTCATGTTTCATATGCACTCAAAAAATAAAAAAGGTAAGCTAAAATCCACATAGAAGTCACATAATATTCAACGGATAGTCAACAACATGATTTACGGTGGTTGATTGAAAAATTTTACACTTTTGGAGGTGGTTCTTTGAAACATTAAAAAGTTGCGGTAGTTAATTGAAAAATGACGACTTTTCAAGGTTTTTTTTCTTTTTGCTCAAAACTAATTAAGATAGTGTACCTTAGGAACTACGTAGTGCGTATACCTTAACGATATGATAGTATGAATTCACTGACATAAGAAGAGAGGAATTTCCATAACCATTGATATACATCAAGATTTATTGCCAAAATATACTCTTTCTAGCTTTTGATGAAATTATGTAATGAAAGATGAAATTACGCGTTGCATCTTTGCTGTTCTTGTTTTGGCCATAGGTGAAGGCAGACAAGGAATAGAGTATGAACTACAAATGTGAAGAGAAACCATATAACTCAGACTTTCTTTGGGTACTTCCACAGAATTTGTGGAAGGTACTTTTGGCAATTCCTATTGTTTCTGGAAATTATTGTTCCCAAAATATTTTCAATTGAAATTACTTTTTCTTAAATTTTTTTGTCTTTCTAGCTAAAGAAAATGGTTTTTATAAAATTGTAAGTTATGCACTTGGCCAAGTTGAGATTGAAATGAAGCATATAATGTGAGGTTGCCATGAAAAGTGATTTCCTCTTCATGAAGGAAAACATTTTCCCCTTATCTTGAGGGGGAGTCAATTTACCCTCAATAGAGAAATTTTTTTTCATATTTGTGGTTGTTACTATGAATTTATGCAAAAAAAATAAAGGTTTTCTTTTAAAACAAGCGAATGTCGAAAATTTTCTGGGAAATACTAGTATTTAAATGTAAACAAGGAGATTGAATATGATGTAAAGGGTGATGCAGCTCATTAAAGAAATGATACTAGTGAAATTATATGACTGCCATATCCTATACTCCTAGCCTACTGAAAATGGTAAGTACACAAGCTATTTTTTCCTGGGAAACATTGATGAGTTGCGAATGGCAAAATTCGTAGAAAACAGACGAGAGAAAGTCTCTAACTATAAGTTTTGAAATGCGATAATGACAAAATTAATGCACTATTGAGTAATTTAATTCCATCGCAGGGATTTGATCCCAGTTTTTATGTTAAGATATTCTTCTGAATGCGAGTCAGAAAGGAACTAGGTAATTGGAACATTGAAATTTTTGGTTGTTAAGCAGTGTCTAAATTACGATCTTATGCTTTCCTGTGATTGTATTCTCTCTTTTTGAGGTGTTCTTGACAATGATAACCATCATTTCGATCTTCCTACTATCCATTTTATTCATATGATTGCTTTTCCATTTTGCTTATTTCCCAGTTAGCAAAGATAGAATTAGTGATATTACCCTGTAAATTGCAAAGATGTTTGTTTGTTGTTCTGTTGAACTTGCATTTGCTGAAACAATTATGAATCTGACCATTCTCATATTTACTTATAGCTTGTAGTTGTATTAACTCTACGTTTATATTTTGTCTTATTATAGGCAAATCATCGGTTTACAACTACACTGCAAAGACGCATATACGGTCATGCAACTGACGTTGCAATTCACCCTCTAAACGAAGAGAAAGCCATCCAAGCTGCTTCTGATCTTATTGGAGAATTCTTCGTCTTTACGGTACTTGCTTTTCCTTGGCTAATAGTTTGATTTCAGAGTAGTTTATCTGTGCTTGAAGACTGTTGTACTGTGCATGTTCTCACAAAGTTGCTCTTATATTATGTCTGTAAAGACTTGTGAAGGGGATCTTTCTAAAACGTTTTAAGACTATGAAGGGCCTGTTTGATATCATTTTTGTTTGTAATTTTGGTGTTTTAGAAACTTAAAAACTAGGTTTTGGAAATTTTTTTGTAGTTTTTAGTTTTCTATTTTTAGTGTTTAGTAGGAAAACTGAAACAAGAAATCAAATCTGGGAAAAAAAAAAATTATTTTCAAAATATAGTGTTTCTAAAAAACAAACAAAAGACCATACCAAATAGGCCCGAATTAGAGCCACTTTAATTCATATATCTGCTTGAATGCATGTTTCTATTTAACCCACTTTTTTCATTGTTTCAACAAAGAGCCATATGTTCTTGAAATAATTTTAGCTAGTTCATCTATAAACTTCAACGGGAAATACTTAAGCGTTCAAAAAGAAATAGGGGTGAAATACTTCTAGAAAGATTTTCCAGTTTTTTAAACTCGGTTCCTCATTCATAATTGAAGTAACAACGATTTTTTTAATATTCATGACCTCAACGGGATTGCGTATTGTCTTCACTTACTTCCAAAGACATTCACAGGTTGCCGGAGCTGCAATAGTTTTTGAGGTGCAAAGAAGTGCAAAATCAGAGGCTAAAAAGGAGGAAAAACGCCGAGAAGAAGTGGAGGTATTATGATGCCAATCACTAGCTTGCAATCATGATAGTTTAGTTTGTAGCAACGCAGCACAGAAAAAGAGAATTAATGATTGTAGAAGGCATGATATTTTATTCAATTTTATTGGACTACTTGATAGGATTAGAAGAAATATATCCTTTTTAACCAATGTGATACTTTAGTTATGATAGGATTAGTTATCTATTGAGGATATGGTCTTACATAGAGCTAAGTGACGGTCAAAAATACGTGTGGCCGACACATAGCTATTAGGAGAGGGTAGCACAACAATGCCAGTTCACTGTGCCTCTAGACTTGCATGTTTGCTATTGCTGCTGCTTTATTGTTGATTGCATGCTTGCATGTTTGATACTGTTTTATTGGACCTAATTTGTTTACTCCCTATGCACAAATCATAAATGATCTCCCTACCCATCCCATAGTTCTGTACATCTCCTGAGACCTCTGGTAATCTAGCTGAAAGAAATGTAAGGATTTAGGAGCTTTTTGGGGTAATTAGGGTAACAAACAATTTTACTCCTAACTCTATTTCACCCTTAAGTATCTACGCTCTGCTCTTGGAAAGTTGGATATGATACAACACTTTGGACACTCTAAATCAGATAAAAAACATATGAATATCTCTGACCCTCGAATACATATCCATGCCTGATCACTGCTTGGAGATAACGTCGGTACTTGTCATAGAGTTTGTGTCTAGCTACAACAACAACAACAAACCCAGTGGGTCTGGGAGAGTTTGTGTCTAGCTATTCCTAGGAAAATGCTTTAAGTACATAACTGAGTTCAGAATATTAGTGAAGAAACATAATCGGGTCACAAAACGTAACATAAAATAATTACTTTTTTATAAGCTAATAATACTATGTGACCTGTATTAAATACACAAAGTGTGTCGTATCATATGTACTCATAGCAAAGCTATTTATGCCGACTATCAGTTGCAATTAACTATTCGAGATAGGATAATTATGAAGATGCTTATGGCTGTAAAGCTCTATGCTTTGACTTGAATTCCAAGAATGAATGCCCATATAATGTGTTTCTTTTTGCACAAGCATATTTGATTCCAACTTTGTCTCCTAAAATAATAAATAGAGACCGATAATTTAAACGGATTTTTTTATCAGACCCTTTCTCATTTCTTGATCAGAACTTTTTTGAGACAATCACATTCTATTGATTTATTATAAGAATGTTTTTGATTGGTATTGGTTTTTTGGCATTTTTATCTGTTGGAGTATGAAAGCGAGTAGTTGGCTTCGAGCCCTTCGCTGAAAAAATGCAATGCCCGATCCTGACAGTTGAGCAACTGCATTTCTCGATTGAGTGGCACGTATGGTTCAAAGCCACTGACAGTCAAGTAAACGCACAATCAACGGAAGGAACCGCCTTTCCTTCATGTTATCAAGAACAATAGTGAAATTTTGGTTATTTACTGTTATAATTTGCTCATGTACAACTCTTGGAATTTGGTTAAGATCAAATCCTCTTTCCTAGTGAAGTGTAAATTGAAAAAATAAAACTAAAATAAGAAAAAACTGTTTCTTAAAACTTGGTTTTTAGTTCCTTAAAAATAAAAAATTGTAAAAAAAAAAAAAAAAGACATTAAGTATACTCTTAATATTAATGTAATATCAACACGAGGAGAAATCTATGCACCATCTATGCACAGAGTACTCCGTGGCTTTTGGGAGGGTTAGTTTCATAACATTGTGTGAAACCTTCTTTCGTCAAGAGATCTTGCGTTTATATTCTGAAACCTCTACTATGTATACATTTTAACATGATGTTGTCATGATATGAATCTGTATACTATCTACTCTTCAATTTTGATGTTAAATCAATACGGTTCCTGAAATCTTTCTTTTATGATTAAGTTTTAGTGTGTTTCTTTCACCATCGTATTCGTCGTGATCTTTTACTCTTTGCGTTGTCAGATCCCATCCTCTTTGTGCTTGTTCAAAGGGTTGAAACTTGTTATAGTTGTTTAATATGGAATGAAATGAGATGTTAACAAATGTCTCCGCAGAGCACCAATTGATTATGAGATTCCATTTGGGTCGAAAGTAAGATACTTTTTTTTTTTTTTTTTCCAGAAAGTATTTCTCTATAAAAAAAGATTCTTTAGCTAAAATACTTTTTGCATAATTTTCTTGCTTTTTTGGTTTAGAAAATTCGTCTTATCATGTAAGTTTGTATAAGATTGGTATGTAGCCCATTTAAGGTTATTTCTATTAGCTAGCTTAACTGGTAAAGTCTCTGGAGGGTACTGAAGACTTGAAATCCAATCCTACCTTCATCGTGAGGAGAGAGGGTTAGACGAAGACTGCCCCTTCCTGCAACCCATTTAGATTCTGTACCACTTTTTAAAAGTAAAGAGAACTTTTTTGTCTTTGTGAATACCATAGAAGTTTGTACCCATTCATCTGGGGTCCCTCTAATTTTTCATTTGCTATAATATTTGAAAGGTTTAGGTCTTAGGTTTAAATCCCAGACCCCACTTATGTACCCCCGAGGAGAGAGGGGGGGGGGGGGGTTGGTTTTGGATCTATATTGTTACATGTCAACAAATTAACTATCCTAAAAGTTTAAGCTGATGGATGAAGACCCATGAATGATTTATACTTTAACATGTCCCCTCACGCAAAAGCCCATTAGGCTTAAAGCAAGGACTGTGTACAGGCTCACCTTATATCTTATGATGAAGTTATGTTGTTGAGATTCAAACTTGCGATTCTCAATCAATAGGACTTTGATGCCCATTAAGACTTATGAATGATTTTATACTCTGAAGACCGAAGAGTCTCTAATAGGGTATTTTGCTGTTGAATTTCAGGCAATGAGGCAGAGAGATGAAGCACTACTGAAAGAAGTAGAAATTCTGAAGCTCAAGATTGTAGAACTTGAGAAGCTTGCTAAAGACAGAGGCTTCCCTGGTGTTTTTAACTTCAAAAAATCTCACCCTGACACTTTAAAATCTGCCCCTTCTTCTTGATTAATTCTCCTTACTGATTTCCGGGAATTATTGTTGTCAGGACAATAAGTGTTACTGACAGGATAATGATGTGACTTATAGTGAATAATAGTTATAAAATTCCACTAAATTACCCCGACAATAACACTTTTGCTTAGACAATAACATACCATTAATTTTGTGATGTTTTATTATCAGGGCAGTAAGTGTTATTGACAAGGTAATAATGTGAGTTGTAAGTGAATAATAGTCACAAAATTCCACTAAAGTGCACCGACAATAACACTTTTGCTCTGACAGCAGCATCATTTAATTTTTGTTAGTCTTGGAAATTTCTCAAAGTTTTTTTTCTTTTTTTTTTTTTCTTTTTATTTATGGATGTATATCATTTTTCCACTGGGAAATTGTTACCTTGTGTATTGGAATTTTAGATATTCCTTTTTTTATTTTTTATTTTTTATTTTTTCCAATTCTTTTAACCTCAGGTGAGAACATTATGTTGGAAAATAAATAATTGTTGGGTTATTTACGCCAAAGGTTCTTATACTTTGTACATTGTGTCAATTTATTTCTTGTACTTTTAATTGTGTCGATTTGGGTCCTCGGAAACAGCCTCTCTTCCACCCGGAAGGGGGAAGGCTGCGTACATCAACCCCCCAGACCTTGCTTAGTGCGGGAGCCACTGTGGCACTGGGACTGTTGTTGTTGTTATTGTATTTTTAATTGTGTCGATTTAATTCTTATACAATTCAAAATGTGTCAATTTGGTCCTTAGAGAAAAATTTGTGTTAAGTTTTTAATGGTTTGGTCATGAGTGGGTTAAATTGAGTAAATGGATGAATTTATAATAAGTTAGTTGCATTTAACATAATTTTGCCGTTCAAAATTACGTCAGTAACTTAACTTAAATTTCACCAAAAGATTAAATTGACATATTTTGAATTATTTAGGGGCTAAATTAATACAATTAAAAGTATAAGGATTAAATTGACACAATGGGTAAAGTATAGGAACCTTTACCGTAAACAATCCTAAATTGTTTATACATAAAAAAGATAATATATTTTAGAAAGGAGCAAAAAGGATGACATACGAGGGCATTATGAAGCATCAAAACGTGTCCATTATCAAGATGCTATCTCTCTCGACCTTTTTCTAAAACAAAAAAGTAAATATTAGATTATTTTAAAGGTCATTTATGTCAAATATCCTTGTATTTTAATTGTTGTATCATTTTGTTCCTTTTATTTTTAATTGTATTAATTTAATACATGTTCAAGTTATATTGTGTCAATTTAGTTCTACAGTGAAATTGAATTGAAGTTAATGGTCTAATTTTTATCTAGTCATATCAGATACAAGTGATCTAATGCAAGCTCATCTGTTGATCCAATTTAAACTTAACTGTGATGCGGCCGATAAAAAATTCTTCAATGATTTTACGTCATTTTTGCTCTCGGACTAGATTGATACAATTAGAAAGTTCAAGATGTTTTTGTCTAGCGGGCACATTGGAGCTTTTTGCAAATTGTCACTTGATACAAATACAATTCGAGTTGTAACTTGGGTGTTTTGTCATGTTTGATACTGTTAAGTTACTAACATTTTTTTCAATAACTGAAAATACACTGCAAATAGTCCCTCACTAACAGTAAGCAACTAGCTTTTGTGTCACAGATAGAAAGCTTTTGAGCTATTAAGTTACTAACACGACATGATATCGTTGTTATTCTTATAGTCTTTGTATTTTTGATAAGTCACGTGTTTCAAGTTTTACGAAATTGGATATGCATTTGAAGACTTAGCTCCATTGGTAAGGCGCTATGATTTAGGGTCCGTTTGGTTCGAAGAAATTATTTTTTTTACAGAAAATTTTTCTTTATAAAATATTTATAATTAAATTGTTTAAAAGAATTTTCTTCTTAGCTAAATAAAATAGTTTGATTCTATAAATTTATATAAAGTTTATGCTTAACGAAGTTGAGTTTGAAACGAAACATACAAATGGCATCATAATGGAAAATGCTTCCCCGTTTGTGAAGGAAAATATTTTCCCTTTTTGTTAATAAGAAGTCGATTTCCTCTCAATGGAGATAAACATTTTCCACATTTATAATTATTACTATGAAGTTATTAAGAGAAATAATAAAATTAATATGGAAAACTTTTTCCATTAACACAGACAGAGCCTTAGTGTCTTATGACATGTTAGGTCTAATGTTTATATCCTGCCATTAAATGCAAATAATTTCTTCACGTAATCTACTTGGTCAATGAGTCCTAACAAACTTTGTTACATGTACGAAAACTTTTTCAATGAGTGCGGGAGAAATGCTGATAAAAACGAAGAGGTTCTCCTATAGTATAAAACATGTATAGATTTCCACTCATCAAACTTCAGCTCTTGGAACAGTTAGTTCCTTCACATGGTATCAAAACCTTATTAACCAAGCAGTCACGAGTTCAATCCCAACAAACCCCATTTCATATTATCATCACTTACGCATAATCTATGAAGTAAGCCTGTGTACTTCCCATGCTTTAAACGCAGTGGCCAGTTGCATAAGCGGACATACATGTTAGAGTATAAAACCGTTCATGACTTTTACCTATCAGTTTAAGCTTTTGAGATCGTCGGTTTCTCCGAGATGAAAAGGAGGAAGGAAAGGTGGATGGGGATTGGTGGTCAATAATAAGTATTGGGTTGTCAATGGAGGAATATGATGTTCTAGTGGAGTTGGTGGCACCTTTATTCTTTACTTAGCCTTGTTCTCATCTCATTCCCATTACTCATGGTTAACCTTCATCCTCACACTTCATTCTTGTCCACTTTTTTATTAATTACACTTACAGTAATGTTATTATCAGAACAGATTGTTCTTTTCAGAGAAAGGTTGTAGTTTTTAAGACAATTTTGTAACTCTAATTGTTTATAAGTCACATCATTGCTCTGACAATAAAAACTTCATGTGCTTATTATTATTAGCAATTAACATACTTTTGTTTTAAATCCAACATCAAAATGATAATCTATTCTTGAATTCAGCAATTATTCACATTCTCCACTTGTTGATGCACAGTCTCACAATCATGTATGCTTGCTTAACACACTATGTCGGTATGCTTTGTTAAACACGAGTCAAGTTTGAGTTGATCCGGGTCATCGAGCTTCAATTGTCTTGGTCTTGGTTGATTGGGGTGTGCCATTTTAAATTTTATGTTATCTCAAGCTGGATCTAACTTGGGCTGGGATTGAGTTGGGTTGGTTGATTTTGGATTTGAGTCATCCTAGGTCTTGGTCAATTAAGTTGGGTCTTTCAAATTTCGTGTCAATGTTTTTGTGTCATATTCAAGTTGGATAAGTTCATTTGAGTCTTATCGAGTTTTGGGTCAATCGGGTCAGGTCACTTTCAACTTTGACTCAAGTAGGGTTAGGTTTAGGTTTCTGTGAATCTTTTTAGGTTCAAGTCATTCGAGTTAGGTCATTTCCAATTTCGAATCAAACTTAGATTGTGTGGTGTCTTTCATTTTCGAGTTATTGTGGTTTCTAAGTTCATTAAGTTGAGTCATTTTGTTAGACAATATAAGTTAATATTGAATTATAATCTCTTCCTTCACCTGAAAAATCAGAATATATAATTTTTAATTAAAATTTAATTTATAAAATTGGACAATAAAATTATAAATTCAATCAGGTGACTCAAACAATATAATTAAAAATATTAATTCCAATTCAATTTTCAACAAAATTGAAAAAAATCCCAATTTCATGAAAATGAATTAATGTATTTATTACAAGGATACAATCTTTGTGGATAGATTTCAATTTCAAATCCAAAGTATGATATGAGTTTGACTTTTGGATTGTTTTATTATTATTTACTTTTTTTTTTTGAGAATTAATTTTTTTAATTTGGAGTCAAATATTTATTAAAATATTTTAATTCTACTTTAAATAGAAACACAATTTTCTTATTTCTTTCAGGAAATAAAGAAATAAATCTTGCTTTTTAGAACTATTTTTATGTAAGGACCAAAAAAGTTTTAAGTATTTTTTATTAAGAATATTTTTTTTAATATAAATACGACCGTCAAACATCTAATATTTATTCGATAATGATAAAAGGAAGTTATTACTTAAAAAATATTATTGTCAAAATATTAATGTGATAAAGAAATAATAACAAAATTATCTGGATAATAACAATTTTATACCAATTATTAACACAGTTATTTACATTCTTAGTCCCTTATTTTTTAAGTTTGTTCAAATTTGTCATTATTTTTACTTTTGTTTAAATTGGTCCCTCATTTTTGTACTGGTTTTAAATTATTCTCTATCTTTTCTTTTGTTTAAAATAATTCTTATAATTTTTAGTTTATGACAAAATTGATTTTATCTTTTTAATTTTTATCTAGGTTTTTTTAAAAACAAAAAATCACCTTAAAAGTTGTCATTTGTCACTTAACCACCATAACTTTTTAATTTTTAAAAAATCTCTTCAAAATTTTCAATCAACTACCTTAAATTACGACATTAGTTATTTGTTCCCAGCTAACGGCTTTTATATATATTTTAGAGTTCCCATTAAACACAACTTAAAGTATCGAAGGTGGCAAAGCATTTTTCACCGCCTTCCCACCAAGTTTCGAATCTTGTCTCTTTCAAACCCCCTCGGGTCTAAACCTCGGTGGAGAGGAGGGCACTTGAATGCATTGCTAGCTTGACTATTTTCAACTCGTAATTCATGCTCACTATAAAAAATTAAAAAAAAAGGCGGTTAATCCACTTGGAAGTCAAGTAATATTTAATCGATAGTTACCGACATGATTTAATATGATTGATTGAAAAATTTTAGACTTTTGGAGGCGGTTTTGTAAAAAATAAAAATGTTGTGCTGGTTAACTAAAAAAATAATAACTTTTCAATGTAATTTTTGTTAAATTTCACCGGGCCTTTAGGCCCTACCATGAAGTTGGAACTTACGAGATCCGCGTATAAGTCCAAGTGAGGTTTCATCTTAAAAACTAATTGGCCATAGTTAGAGTAACATACTAGGCTTATAAGGTGATCTCTTTTTTCTCTCAACTCTAATATAGAATTCCATAAGACTCACATGTAGAGTCCTCAATAATTTTCTACAAAAAAATAAATCCTTGACCTAATTTTGTTTACTATGTGGGATACTCATTTTATCATAAAATAAATATTAGTTATCATTAAAAAAAAAAAACAACAACAATCCTAGTGCTTCAAGGGTTCTTGTATAAATAGGGTCGGGGGGGGGGGGGGGGGAATATACACAGCCTTTTCCTTTTAAGGTGCTATTCTTAAGGGAGGCTGTGTCCGATGACTGATTATTTAAAAAAAAACAATGAGAGATTATTTTTTTACAAAAAAAAAAGAAATAAAAAAAAATGAAGGACCTTATCCTAAACCCAAATACTATGTGATAAGTGAGAAAAGACAATAAAATTAAAACAAGAAATTGAAATTAATATGGTTTGCGTAAAATCGACGCCGTTTTCAACTTCAATAAATTCACAACAAATGTTAAATTCATAGGAATGACTCACCCGTGATATACATTCAATTTAATGCCCACTACCCCACACACAGGGGTGTATTCGAACCGAGGCGAGTCCGAGCTCAATTTAAGGTTTGGCGCGTCTACATTTAGCTTGATTCGGGTTCGATTGATACCTCGCCAAGTTCGGAAACTTCAAACTTGATCTCGGCTTGTCATGGGCTTAGGCTCAATTGAGCTTCAAACTAGCTCGATGAGCTCCAAACTGAGCTTGCGGTTTTAGGCTGATTTGAGCTTAATCTAGGCTTGTTGGACTCGGGCTCGCCTCATTTAGACTTAATTTTGACTCGTTTGGACATACTTAAGCTAATAATTTATATTAATATAGGCTCACTTAGGTTTCATGAGCCCACAAGCTCGAGCTTTATTAGACTTGAACTCAGCCCGATAAAAGCTGACTCGGTTCAACGCGTGCTCGAAGTGAATTGAGCTTTTAGAGCTTTATGACGAACTGGCTCGTGAGAGTTTACGAGTTGGCTCGGCTCATTTACACCCCTACCTATCTATGGCATGTCTTAAAAACATCAGCATCTATTCTTTCATTGCAATTCTTGGTTTTTTAAGAAAAAGATGTGACGGATAAGATTAGCGTTTGTTTTTCCTTTATACACGAACTTAGAAACAATGGTCTCGGAATTTAAGGGATATAAAATAAGTTTAATCGATGGATTTTTTGGGGTAATTAGGTGTCTAGAATAAGTTAAGCACATTTTAGTAACTCATATTATATTATAATATCACAGAATATGATCTTTTATATTATATATGCATATATGTGTTCATAATACATCATATATAAATCGTTATTTCTTTATAATTTACAGTAGAAACAAACTAATAATATAACTAATTTTCCAACGCACACATTCTTAGATGATTTAGACTTGAGATGTCTATCCCCTCCGCTTGGGCAAAGCATTAGCCTTGAGTTTGATATCTCCATTAAAAAGATTAGGAATGTAGTTTGGGATTGTGAAGACTTTAAGACACTCGGATTTGATGGGTTCAATTTCAACATCATAAAACACTCCTGGTACATTATGGGTCATGTCATCATTTGCTCAGGCAAAATTCTTTGAACATACTGGCTCCCCACTACCTACATCTAAAGTACTTGGGTAACCCTTTTCCTGGAGTCGCCCAAGCCTGTAATCTAAAGGATTTTAGACCCATCAGCTCGGTTAGCCGTCTTTACAAATTTTATACAAAATCCTTGGCCCTCGTTTTGGTTAGGTTACTCCATCCCTAATAGACGAGTCACATATGACCTTTGCAAAGGGAAAACAAGCCCAGTATAGGGTACTCATTATAAATGAAGCAGTGCAATGGATAAAAAAGACAAAAGACAACCCTCTTCAAGACATATTTTTATAAAGCCTTCAGATGTAAGACGTGTTTTAGGTGGGGGAAAAAAAAGTTAAGCGACGGATTTAACCTAATCTTTGGTTCCCCAATAGAATTTTTCAAAATGCTCAGGGCCTCAGACAAGGAGAGTATCTTTATTGCCGAGGTTCCTAATCAGTTCTTGTAATAAATGGAGTCGCTATATCTTTATAATGGCCTTCAAATTCATTACCGATGTACCAAACCCGTCAACCTTTCCCACATCCATTATGCAAATGATTTTTTTTTTTTTCGTCTTCCGCAAAGCTAAGAGCCTAAGGCTTTGTACTGTAGGATGAGTGCTTAGGGGTCGACTATCAATAAGTCCCAAGTTGTATCTTAGCTCAACTTTCTACATGGCCAACTCCAAATCAAATATTTTGGGCATCTTTTTAGGCACAAATCCAAAGCGCTCTACACTTGAAAACATTTCATTGATAACATCCAGTCTAAACTTGCCCATTGGAAGTTCAACCTCGTTTCTTGCGGGGATTGACTAACCTTGGTAAAGTCCGTTTCGTCTAATTTGCCTCTTTACTATCTCTCTATCTTTAAGATGCCTTAAAAAGTTGCCAATAAATTTATCCAGCTGGAGCGAGATTTCTTTTTGGCGGTTCATCGGATTCTAAAACGCTTGCCCTTGTCAAATGGAGCACTCTCGAGCTCTCGAAAGACCTAGGGGGCTTAGGCATCTCTAACTGTTCTTTTAGGAACTTTGCACTCTTTTAAAAAGTGGCGACGTTATATTGTTGAGGTCTCCCTTTTCTAGAACAAAGTTATACGAGCCAAATATGAGACCCACGTACCAGGTTACTCCCTTCGTCCCATTTCCTTTAGAATGACATATGCTTCATTTCGACCTCCTCCGTACCTATTTATTCCCATTATCGCCTGTGATTCAAGTGGGTCACAACAATAAGGCTTTATTTTGGCTTGATATGTAGATGGGAGACCTCATTCTTAATAACAAATACCTCGAGCTTTTCTCCATTTCCGCTCAAAAACACTACACCTGGATTAGTCTGAGTTTTGGGATGGTCTTATTTAGAACTAGAACTTAAGGCAACAACACTGTTTTATGGGGCAGGACAGACAATAACACTCTAACCCTGACAATAATCGGTTGTTGTTCTTCAGGAAGTAACACAGGAATTTGAAATTCATGAGGATTGAGTATTTGCTCTATCATTTGGTTACCAAGGAATTGGCAGAACATATGAAGTGGAAAATTCTTAGAAAGTTCCAAATCATTTATTACACGGGAATTAAACTTACTTAGGGGGAATGTAAGCCTTAATTCCTAAAATGTTTTATTTTCATATTGACAACCAAATATAATTATACAAATAACTATTTTTTTAAAAATGACACATGAATTTAATTTCTGGAAAAATAATAGGAAAGATAGGGATGGCAATGAAGTGGGGCGGGTATGAGAGGTGCCTTCTCCATACCTATACCTTCCACCTAAATCTATATTTATATCCGCCATGGCAGGTACAAACTTATACTCATGCCCATCCCATTACCCATGGGTATCCAACAAATATCCATTAACTGCCTTATACCCACTCTAATATGGGTACTAAACATTTATTCATACACATCCGCATTAATTACTTAATACTATTTCGATTATATTCATCCGCATTAATTACTTAATACTATTTCAATTATATTTTGTTCTAACATTGATTAATAATATAGATAACTGAAGTTAAACATGAATTTTTTTAATTTGAAAGCTAATTAGATACAAAATGGAGCGGGGCGGGACAGGTACAATAGATGGCAATGGGAGGGTGAAACCCATAGCCCGTAGGTACCTGGCCCAATGGGTGTAGATAAGGCAGGTAGCGGGTACGGGTTGGATGTACCCGCCATGGCTATGGGGCCGGTATGGGTATAGTGTTGTACCCGCCCCGTCTGCCGCTCCATACCCGCTTTGCCCCACCTTATACCTACTTCATGTTATATTTAATTAACTTTATACCCGCTTTATTTTATATTTAATTAACTTTAAAATTAAAAAATATAAATTTAAATTCAATTATCTACAATATTTATTAATGAATTTTTAAGAATAGTATTAAATAATTAATGCGGACGAGTGTGAATAATCGTTTTTTACTCATATTAGTGTGTGTACGGGGCGGGTATGGATATGAATTTGTACCTAGCGGGACAGGTATGAGTATCCATTTATATCTGTGACTGTGGCAGATAATGGGGAGGATAAGAGTATGGATTTGGGTAGCGGATACACGTATAGAGAAGGCACAGCCCGTACTCTCCCCGCCCCATTGCCATCCCCACATATACCCATACCCGCCTCTATTCGTGATGGACATGAATCAACCCGTACTGGTATGAGTTGAATATCAGCAAATAAATAAATTTTACTCGTTTTATTGCCATTCCTCGAATAATTTTCTTTTTATTTTTGAAGGTCACCACTACAAAACCAGAAATCAGAAATGAAAAGGGGGTAGAGAGAGAGAGAGAGAGAATCTGGTTAAGAGAATTTTGCACCTTTCCACTTTGCGAAAATCTCTCTCTCGATTCTCATACAGCCAACCCAGCCCTTTCTCTTGTAAGCATCTCGTCTTTCATCCTCTCTTTCTCTCTCTCTCTCTCTTTTCATTTTCCCTTCTACTCATCTCCCCCGATCCAACCTGTAAGTTATGCTGATTTTTGAGGTTCTGGGTTCATCGATTTAGGTTTAACTTCGCTGTTTTGTGTAAATTATGGGTTTTCTTGTGCGTTTTTGATCTGGGTCGGTTTCTTTTTAGTAGAAAATATTAGTATAGTATCTTAGATTACGATATGATTGTGATTGTGACCGATATAATTGTAATTGTGTTAGGTTATGTGTAATATCATCTAGTACCACGGTAAGGAACTATATGTTATAAAAACTTAAACCGATGGATGAAGACGTAAGAATAATTTTATACTCTTAACAGGAAGATTGGGGGTTTTAGAATTGTACACTGAAGCCTGCTGGATTGATCATAATTTTTTTTTTTTTTTTTGGATTTATACTTACAGATGAAATTGCATGGTGTGTCTGATCTTAAGTGTGCTTACTTGAAATCTTTGTTGTTCTATTGTAATGCTGAATGCTTATATTTGCTTAGATTCTGTATGTGTGTCGGCCATAATTGCTATTGCTAAAGCAATGATATGATTTGTAGTTAATAATTGCCACGAAATTTCACAAGGTTGCTTTGGCATGGTCAATTTTGTCCCAGCAATTACGTTACTCGTTTTTCTCTCATTTGTGAGGTGTGGTTGGTTTTGGCTGAGATTGTTTTTTATTTTGCTTTGAAATCTGAATTATGGTTGATTCATACGAGATCTAGCTTTATTTGTTAATCTAATTCTTCAATTGGAAATTGTTATGAATATAGGCCTTTCAATTTCAAATGATCACTCCCCTTCTGTTTGTTTGATTGTTAATATCTGTAGTTTTGTGATCTGCATAGTTTATCTCAATAGTACCTGCAAAATCGGGCCCATGCATATGGAATCTACGCATTCATTTTCTATGTGATTAATTTTGAATCGTATGCATACAACGATGCATATATGGTCCATAAGGTATACAATTTTTCGCTAATCAATCAACTTTATCGAGAAAGATTAACTTTTCAGGCCTAGCAATCGATAGTGAGATCTTAGGTGAACTAATTGGTCTTATGGTATATCTTGATATAGAGGATGATGCCAAGGATTAAGTTCCCTTGGTTGATGGGTAATAGCCAGAGTAATTATCTATGATATGATGCAATTTGTATGACCAAACGTCCTTATAATATATTCCTTCTTGTTTTAATTTTTGTCCTTCTCCCTCGATGCAAAAGAAAACAAAGTTGGCGTGTTGTTCATAATTCTTCGTGAATTAAATTTGTTATTACTAGAAATTTTAGTTGAATTAGTATAGTGTTGCTTGTAGAGCCTGTGTTACCTAGACTAGGGCATGATAGTTGGACATAAGTATGTGTTCAAATGTTGGATTTTGCTTTTTCTAGGATTTTTCTATAATTTTAGTCTATCTTGAGTTGTCTAAGTGTCGACAAGCATCCAAGTATCGTTATTCGAGGGTACGTTTAGGCAAACGAAGAATATTGCTAACTTTAGGTAGCACTGTTAGTTATATTCTACTTCACTGTTCTAATCTTGTTATGTCTATGATAGAATTCTATTAGTTAATGGAGCTTTCTTTTGTCTTTTCTCAATGGAGTATGGAATTGTTCTAACTTGTATATTCGATGCAGAAACTCAGGAACTTTCAATGAGGAAGGGCTTAAACAGAGTTGGATGCAAGTCAACATCGCACCAGCTCTTTAAGGATCGGGCAAAGAACCGTGTGGATGATCTCCAAATGATATTTTCTGATCTTCAGTCTGCGAGGAAGGACAGCCGTACTGTGGATGCTGTAGTTCTCGAGGAACAAGTCTATCAGATGCTCCGTGAATGGAGGGCTGAACTAAACGAGCCCTCTCCTGCATCTTCATTGCAGGTTAGAATTCATAGTTCGCCTTTTGATGTTAAAAAGCAAATATTTTAGTGCATGTTTGGTATTGTTTTTTTGTTTATGGCTAAAAACTAAAATCTGGGTTTTAAAAATGAATTCATGATGTTCATTTCCATTTGTCAGTTTTCATTCAAATTAAGAACAAACTGAAAACAAAAGTAGAAGAAATTGTTTCCAAAATATAGTTTTTTAGTTTCTACAAAATCAAAAAACACAAATAGAGAACGATACCAAACAGGCCCTTAATGTGTCAATGTTCTTATGTGAGTAGTAACTGGAATTAAATCTTGTAGAATGATAGTATTTGTTCGTTTTCATCGGAGATTTATCGCCTATTGCACCTCTGTGAGGAGGAAGATGATGCAACCAGTCCCTTTGCTGAGCTTCCTGCACCGAAAGCTGAACCCGATGCTCAAACTTTCCCAGCTGGGAATAGTGATATGTTCCACGAGGTGAGCAATTAATTCATCTTGTATGCATGTTTCTTCGCTGCATTACACATTTTGTGATTTAATAAGATTGTTTGATCTCATTTTGGCTGATATAGAATAAGAAACCAAGATTGGTTTGTTTGTCAGGAGGTTTTGCATTGATGCAATCGGCTATATGTGTTGTCTAACGTATTATATGCTGCTTTTGAGAAGTATGTCAACGACAAATATTGTTTATTTTATGAGGGTATTGTTATTGCCCGAGCGCTTTTTGTGAGTCCCAAAAGAATGATATGGACGATTAGAAAGAGAAAAGCACCGGCATTAACAAAGGAGCTTTGCAAATAACGCTCTCTGTTTTTTGTTGCCCCTTCTGTATGGCATATGCTTGATCTTCATATAATGACCGTGAAGGGGTTGTTTATGTTAAAACGTAAGACTGTTGTATGGATAAAAAGAACGGAGACCTACTACAACTTCTTTGTTCTCTTTAATATTGCATTCCCGTGAGAGCTGTATTGCTGGTACTGTGATGCTCTGGGTAAAATTAGGATTAGAAATTTCAAAACAAAGAGAGGGCACCCAGATCTGAGGTTTCAGCTGAAGTGGGTCTGGCATCAAGTAACATCACTGATTGTCCATGAGAGTTAACTTGATGTTTGTCACCTGTCTCATTTATTTTGTTGCAAAATACTCTGATAAATGGTTTTGGCTTTGCTTCCCTTGCATTCATCAACGGGAGTCGATTATCATCATGCCCTTGATGTTGATAATGGAATGGAATTACGGAATTGCATAAAGTGAGAATGACCCACAACTAAGCGTGTTTTGCGGCGTCTTAAAGATAGCAGAGACGAGTGTCTCTATGCAAGATTGTTTAAGGCAAGATTGTCTATAGATAGTCTAACTAGTGTTCTTTTTGTCATTTAAAAAAAAAAAAAAAAAAAAAGATTGCTAACGTTATCTTTGTACCATGTGTCATGATGACCCAACTAGCGATGCGTTGTTTAGAGGGATAGTAAGTGGGTCTGGCATCCCTGTTTCATCTATGCAAACAGCTGAATATGTAGTCATCTAATGGTCTGGTTTTCCATATTCATTCAAGAAAGTTCAATGAAAATGCAACCAGGGCTGTGAGTCTGGTCCAAGAAAATGAATTGGAATTGGAATTAGATAGTCAAAATTTTCATTTCATTGTTGAATTCAAGTAAACTTAAAATTTGATTGTTTGATTCATGAGCTAGAGTACACTAATTATGTGCTGTTATACATGGTTTTGTAATTTTCATAGAATACCAGTGCCATTACTGAAATGGGAGTCTCTCTAGTCCTAGTCCTAGTGATGTACATAATTTGCCACTCAAAAACTAAACTCAATAATCTTTCTCTCGAAACTCAAAATAATGAATTACAAGTTGTATTTATAGGGGAAAAAAAATCCATTAGTGTTTGATGAGATAAGATAATACTAACAAAATAAAACCGTGTTGTATATTGAGTTCATCCCCTCATTCAGTATATTAGTGCACAGAGTCTCGTACCTTAGTGTTTTAAAACATTTCATCCCTCGTTCAATATATTAATTGACCTAGTTTCTCTATGATTCTCTTTCCGAACTCCATATGAGTCTTAGAGCTCAATCTAATTGCGTGTTTGTCCCTGTTAGTAAAATACGATACAGGAATTAAAGGGATCCTATGTATTTGTATATTATTAGGCTTTATATTTGAAAATTTTGATAAAATTTCGTTGACTTATAAAAGTAGAGCATAATGTTAGTCAGAATAGCGGCACCTCAATGTTTTCAAAATGGAAAAAAACACGGATATGGGTTACACTACGCGTATTTTACGGATAATATAAAAAAAATGCGTATTTATTATATTATAGACAATTATACGTAAATGTCATTTTTGAACAGGAAAATACAGATAAGTGTCCAAAATGAGCACTGTACGTGTTTTCTACTAACTGAGGTGCCCATCACATCATGATGACCTATATACATATATATATATATATATTAACTACCGTTATGATTGGCATGTATTAGGGCTTCGATGTGAAGCAAGGGCCTCAGGAACCAAATTTCGTACCTGTTGAAGAGTGCAAGGTTTCTGCACCAGGATTCCGAGCTCAGACAATGAATACTATTGACATGGCAGATCAGTCTGACTATCACCAGTTGTACTTACACCAGGCACTTGACTACTATTACTCGGGTTTCAATAGCGTTGATCTCGGTGCGCTTGATGGTGGGGCCCACATTCCAGGCTTCCTGCCAAACGTGCTCCCCCCACCTTCAGCATTCTTGGGTCCGAAATGCGCGCTTTGGGATTGTCCTCGGCCAGCGCAAGGGTCAGACTGGTGGCAAGACTACTGCAGTAGTTTTCACGCCACTTTAGCTTTAAACGAGGGCCCCCCTGGCATGACTCCAGTTCTACGTCCTGGTGGCATTGGCTTGAAGGATGGTCTGTTATTTGCTGCTTTGAGTGCAAAAGCACAGGGGAAGGATGTCGGGATTCCGGAATGTGAAGGAGCTGCTACTGCTAAGTCCCCTTGGAATGCTCCTGGTAAGCGTTTGCCACTTTAAATCTCCGCTGATATTACTTGGATGTGTTGAGTTAAATAAAGGGCATCGCTGTAACGTGTTGAGCTGTTAGGTTTGGTGTAGTGGTTAGGCTATCTATCTCTAAGCATGAGGCCTTTGCTTGAAGCTCGTCTCCCTCGCTGGGGTGTTAGTGGCCCTATTAGGGCATTCTTGTACCCTTCCCATTATCTAAAGAAACCGCTGCAATGTGCTCTGTAACATCCACAACATCCCATTTTCGTGATACCATGCCAGCATGTATGATGCAAGGGATGGCAATGGGGCGGGGCGGATACCGGGGGTGCCTCCTCCATACCCGTACCCGCCACCTAAGTTCATACCCGTACCCGCTCCATTACCCGCCATGGGTATAAAATAGAGGGTACAAACCCATATCCATACCCGTCCCACTTCCCGCTGGGATCCATTACCCACCTCGTATGCACCCCATACCTGCCATAATATGGGTACAAAATGATTACCCATTCCTATCTATATTAATTTTTTAATACTACTTTTTAAGAATTATATTATATGTTGTTATAACATTGATAAATAATTTAGGTAATTGAATTTAAGTACGTATTATTTTTAATTTGAAAGTTAATTAGATACAAAATAAAGCGGGAATGGTGGGTATAAGGGGAGGAGGGGTGGGATCGGGGCGGGGTGGGTACAACACTATACCCGTACCCGCCTCATACCAGAGGCGGGTACGGGACAGGTACACCCAATCCATACCCGCTACCCGTCTTACATAGACCCATACACGCCTAAAACGGGGGTACTGGCGTATAACGGGTTTTACCCGCTCCATTGCGTCTGCAGCTAGAACCCTGATTTGATTCCATGCTTAAGGCTCCTTTTGTTTTGACTACAAACATTTTTTGTCACAATTTTATTGTTTTGTATACTTCATAAGGAAACACCCTTAAGGTTGGGGGTCCTCGGAAATAGCCTCTCGGCAGGGTTATACCCTGAAGAGGTAAGGCAGCGTACATCCACCCGACCCCGCTTAGGCGGGAGCCCTTGAGGCACTGGGTTCGTTGTTGTTGTTGTTGTTGTATACTTTATAGCGACAACCACTAATAAGGAAAGCGTTTTTTTCCATTGAAGAAATTGACTTCCCTTTGCTGAAAGGGGGAAACATTTTCAATCGCAATCTCACCTCATAGGTTTTACTTCAACCGTAACTAGGCCAAGTTTGAACCTCATGAAATTTATAGAGGAAACCATGTCCTTTTTGTTAGAAAGACAAATTTTTAAAGAAAAAATATGTTTAATTGAACATAGTAGTATAGAAAAACATTCTGTTCGGAGTTTAGTTTCCAGTTGAACTACTCTTGAGTCAAAGTTATCTTCCAACACAATTGCCGCAACCATTATTATATGACCATGTTCATGACTAGATTACATACACCATGATTTGATTTCATGCTTCACTCTAGACAGCCATTAACTTTCGCTTTTTGTTTCTTGAATTTTTCGCAGAGCTTTTCGATCTCTCGGTTCTAGAGGGAGAAACCATAAGAGAGTGGCTGTTCTTTGACAAGCCCAGAAGAGCGTTTGAGAGCGGCAATCGAAAGCAAAGATCATTACCTGATTACAGTGGCCGGGGCTGGCATGAATCCCGAAAACAAGTGATGAACGAGTTCAGTGGCCTCAAGAGATCATACTACATGGACCCTCAACCCCTTAACAACTATGAATGGCACCTCTACGAGTACGAGCTCAACAAGTATGATGCTTGCGCCTTGTACAGGTTAGAACTCAAGCTCGTTGAAGGTAAGAAAACTCCACGAGGAAAACCCGCGAATGACTCGGTTTTCGAGCTCCAGAAGCAGATGGGTCGGCTCACAGCCGAGTTCCCTAAACGCCCGAGTAAAGGTAACCGGTCTAAGACTAATCATAAGTATAATTCTGGTGATATTTATCCGGGTTCTGCTCGGATTTTGGTACCAAAAGAAAGAGAAGATCAGGGAGCCGGTGCACCGTATTCTTACCTTGTTGATAACTTGACTGACTACTACTTGAACTGATCCCGACGGGTCAGTTCGAGTTGAGCTGAGGAGTACCGGGTTCTACAAAGGAAGGTTTTTTTTTCCCCTTTAATGATCTCCAATAACATTGATGAGACCCTCATTTTTTTTTTTTCAAATGGGGATCTTGTACATAAGTTAATTGTCTGTTTAAAAACTGTGAGATTGCTTGGATGATATAGAGCATATTTGTAACTCATGCATGAAGGAAAATTGCTGATTTTCTGATCAGCAGTGTGCGGAGCGGTTTCCTATGTGTAACAGGGTAAGTCGAGGCCATATCCAATGGTAGAATTTAAAACCCCAAACTTAGGGCTTGGTTGGTATCGTTTTCAGTCTGTAGTTTTTGGTTTTTGAAAAAATAAGAACAAGATTTAGAAAACAAGTCTTCTTGCTATTGGTTTTCTCATTTTCAGTTTTCACCGGGGGCTAAGGAAAAACCTAAAAACAAAAAAAATCAAAAACAAGAAAAGAATTTGTTTATAAAACAAGATTTTAGTTTCTTATGAACTAGAATTGCAAACAGAAAACAATTCCAAACATGCTCCTATTGTTTTACAAGGCATCATGTCAAAGTGTCTTATTGTTGAGGCCATAGACCCATTGGGTGAGCTTAAGGGATCTAAACCTCCAATGAGAATTTAAACCCCCTGACTTAGAGTTTGCTATATTATTTTCTATTTGTAAGTTTTGGTTTTAAAAATACTGAATAACAAGATTTTGAAAATGATTCTTCTTGCCTTTTGTTTTCTTCTTTTTAGTTTTCATCCAGACTAAGGAAAAAACTGTGAAGAAAATATCAAAAACAAGTAAACATTGTTTTCAAAAATCAGAAATTATGAATAAAATTCAAATTCCCAAAAGGCCCTTACTGTTTTATTAGGCATCATGTCTCAGTGTCTTACTATTTTGGTTAACCATTTGGACTTGAGGAACGCAGGACGACAATATCCTTCAGGCCGGGGGTCCTCGGAAACAGCCTCTCTTCCACTCGGAAGGGGTAAGACTGCGTACATCCACCCTCCCCAGACCCTGCTTTTGCGGGAGCCCATGAGGCACTGGGATTGTTGTTGTTGTTGTTGAACCATTTGGGTACACGAACTGCTTGTTATCGTCTTGCTGATCTCTGTTGAACTTGAGGATCTAGACATGGCAATTTCTGAACCCCACTACAGGTTATCTCAAATCTGATACGGCTCGAATATGAAATGATCTGAATTTGAGTGATTTGAACCTTACCTAACTTGGTCAACCTGATTTAGAAACAGCCTTTCTAGTGTAGTGGTAAGGTTGCATACTTATCTTTTTCAGATCCTATCTTAGCGAGACTCTCTTTAAAGCATTAGGTGATTGTTGTTGTTGTCATGATTCGAACTTGAGTGATTTGACCCTTACCTGACTCCAACCCGATTCTAATGTTGCATTTTGGAAATGTTTCTACTTACATATCCGACTATAGATTACACGATGATTGAGATATACTTATCAGTTGTGGTTTGCACTTTCTATTGTGCCTAACTCTTTTTAATTGATATAATGTATTAATTGTAAGCATATGACTTGTACGCACCGAATTTCATTAGAACTCCGAAGTTAAGCGTGTTTGGACGAGAGTAGTATCATGATGGGTGACCTCCTGGGAAGTTCTCACCCTCAGGTTGGGGGCACTGGGAAATAGTATCTCTTCAGGTTAACACCCTGAAGGGGAAAGGCTGCATACATCCGCCCCTCCCCAAACCCCGCGTAGGTGGGAGCCCTTTAGGTACTGGGTATGTTTCTTATATGACTTGTACGCAACCTTGAAGAAAGACCCATAATTTTCTTAATATATTAATAACCTATATCTATAAGTATCTCTATACTTAGCTTTAAGTAGTGGTGGACACAAGGATGTTAGGCCAAAAAGGCTTGGTGCATGTAGGGCTGGCAAAATGTGACTCGACCTAATGACCCAACCCATTTGACCAGCTACCTGACCCGATCTGAATCCTAAATATGTTAAATTTATTGGGACCCGAACCCCGAAAATGAGCCGACCCAAATTTGATCCGACCCGACCTGAACTTGACCCGACTCAAGCTGACCCAAAACCCGAAATGACCTGACTCGCATCAGACTGGACCCAAGTTTGACCCGAACCTTGATGACCCAAGAACCGAACCGAACACATCCTATAACCCAAAATGGCCCAAATAGAAGTCTAATTTATCATTTTTAGTTATAATTTTTAAGGTTAAATAGATATATTATCAAAATAACCTGATAAATTAACCCAAAATTCGACACAACCCAAGGATGTCCCGACCTGAGGTTAACCCGACTCGAGGTCGACCCGACACGTTATCGACCCGACCTGAGACTAACCCAACCCTAGGTCGACCCTAACCCGAGGATAACCTGACCCGAGTCTGAACCAACCCGATTTGGACCTGACCTGAGATAGACCGGGCCTGACATTAATACGGCCCAAAGCCAACCCGGCCCGACCCGACCCAATTGCTAGGTCTAAGCGTGTACGGTCTTGCCTTGCAAACTTTTTAATCACTTACTTTGGTTTTATTATTACCTTTTTTGGGTGCTCTCTTTTCTTCTTTTGAGTCACAAATATGCAATTATTTAAACTACTCCCACTCAGTTGCCTTCTTGATAGATTCTGCTATTTTTGAACATTTTAAATTTTTTTTTAGAGTTATTTATATTTTAGTATTTTGATATTATTAAAAATAATAAAAGAATTCTAACCTTTTTAAATTATTAAAAAGATTTTTAAGTTTTTTTATCCTATTAATAAAAAAGGCTCCTCTCTAACATAATGACGCCATTTTCCATAGAGTTACCGTGCAATTGTGTTTTTATTAATGTTGTAGTAAAATGATAGAAGTACCCTTTAATGCTCTTATTCTTGCTTTATAAGCATAGAAATTGATACGTTGTAAGATATAAAATTATCCCTTTTTGCTTAATTTGTTTAAAAGTATGATTATTAAAGGGTTTTTATTATTAATTGTAGAATTAATAAAAAAATAGTTGTTACTTCAACTCTATCGACAAAAATGGCGTTATCACCCTGGTGACTGGATCCGGGTCATAAATGTACCATATATTTTATCATATTAACTAACTTTATATATAGAATTATTTAGGGTTTTTATAAAAACAATTACCTTAAAACTTACCAAAGAGGGCACCAACATGCTGTCATCGGATCCCATGAGAACTCCGAAGTTAAGCCTGCTTGGGCGAGAGTAGTACCAGGATGGGTGACCTCCTGGGAAGTCCTCACCCTCTCAGGTTGGGGGTACTGGGAAATAGCCTCTCTTCAGGTTAAGACCATGAAGGGGGAAGGCTGCGTACATCCGCCTCCCCCAGACCTTGCGTAGGCGGGAGCCCTTGTGGCACTGGGTATGTTAGAAGAAATTACCTTAAAACTTGTTATTTTTTATTTAAGCACCACATATTCTTTAATTTTTCATAAAACCACCTTCAAATGTCTAAAATTTTTCAATCAACCATCTTAAATTATACCGTTAATTGTTTATTACTTATTTGAGGCTTTTATATCGATTTTAGAACACCCATTAAGAATTGACCCGAACTATCTAAGGTGTACATATTTTCTACCTCCCTCCCTCACCAAGGTTCGATTCGCGTTTCTTCTGAACCCTCTCAAGATGAAACCTAGTTTGGGGGAACGGAGCACCTAAATGTATTTTGAACTTGATTACTTTCAACTCGTGTTTTATATGCACTCGCAAAGAAAAGGTAAGCTAAAATCCACAAAGAAACCATGTAATTTCTTTTTCAATAAATATCGGCATAGCCGTAGAACATACAGCCAACTCGATAAGGCGAGCCTTTAGCCACCCCGTAAACGGCAGTGGGAACAAAATGATTTAAGGTGTTTGATTGAAAATGTTTAGACTTTTGGAAGTGATTTTCTGAAAGGGTTTGTCTGTCATATGCTCAAAGGTCACATGTTAAGATACATTAATTGCACCATATATTTTTTTTATTTTGAAATTAGTTTTCTTTCATTTTGCTGACCAATGTAAGGACGGTGGGATATTTTCCTTCCAATAATATATTAATTAATATATTTTATTATGTATCCAAAGGATAGATGTTAGAAAAATTTTTTATAAAAAAATTAAAGAATTAAATTAATTAAGTAAAAAATGACAATTGTTTTACGATAATTTTATTTAAAAAAACTAATTATTTAATACAAAATACATGCACAGGATAATTGCACTCACACCGCCATCATCATTGTATCTAGAAATTAACTAAAGACAAAAACCTCATCAATAATGCATTAATTAATTACGCCGAAGGTTGTCATTATTTCAATTTAGATATTCATGTAAATGGTCCCGTACTTTATTTATTATATTAATTTAATTATTATATTTTTAATTATATTAATTTAATTTATATATAATTTAAAATATATTAATTTAATATTTATAGAAAAATTTATGTTAAATTTTTAATAAAATTTTTAATAGTTTGGCCATAAATTAGATTAAATTGATTAAACAGATAAATTTATAATAACTTACTTGCATTTAATATAATTTTAATATTTAAAATTATGTTATTAACATAACCTAAATTTGACCAAAGAACTAAATTGACACATTTTGAATTGTTCAGGGATTAAATTGACATAATTAAAAGTATAAGAACCAAATTAGCATAATGGGCAAAGTACAAGGACCTTTGGCATAAATAACCTGACTTTTTTGTTTTAGTTATAGTTTAATCAATTTATAAATGAATATTATATCAATTTAATCCTTATAGTTAAATTTTATATTAAATTTTAAATAAAATTTTTCATAATTCGACCATGTGTTAGATGCATAAACGGGCATGCATGTATAGATGATTTTTTAAAATTTTAAAATATTTTCATAATTATAATTAATAAATAAATTAAAGAAAATTATGTATATAAAAATTTAGACTTTTATTTATTATTAGAACTCTTTAATTATATCCATCCATCCATTCATAAAATATGTAACATAAATTAATATAAAAATAAAAATAAAAAATAAAATATAAACAAATTGAATTAAATTATTTATTAATATTTAAACTAAATTATTTCTTAAATTTAGATTATTAGGTATTCAACTTTTGTTTAAAAACACTTAAAAAAAGGGGAAAAAAATGGCGTAAATGTCATTTAAAAAAATAATTTCTTTCTAAAGCCAATTTAAAAAATATTTTTTCTATTAGCATTATTTTCTGAAGTGGCTAAGTGCTCCCCTATAAATCTTCTTCACCGCCACCACATCCTATAGTTATATATGTAAGTCTTATATTCTTATACTTATTATCAAGTTTTATACTAATATACTACTATATATTTTTGAGCGGTTTGATTGGCTAGATTGATTTGAATCGTATCATCTGCAACCACATCCGTCATGGGAGACACCAAGTCGAGCTTACACATAGTAATGTACCCATGGTTCGCCATGGGCCACCTTACCGCCTTCCTCCACCTCGCCAACAAACTGGCCGAGCGCGGTCACAAAATCTCTCTCCTCTTTCCTGCCAAAACCCTCCCTATACTGCTCCCCCACAACCTCCACCCCCACCTCATCTCCTTCTTCCCTCTTTCTCTCCCCTCCGTCCCCGGCCTCCCCTCTAACGCTGCCACCACTGCTGACATCCCCTTCTCCCTCGGCCCCCTCCTCATTACCGCCGTGGACTTAACTCAACCCATAATCGAATCATTGTTGTCTGAACTTAAGCCCGATTTTGTGTTCTTTGATTTCACCCATTGGCTCCCCAAGTTGGCGAGTAATCTTGGGGTTATGTCCATTTTGTATGTCACTGTCAGCCCTGCCGCGCTCGGCTACCATATGACCACTCAGGTTGTTGAAATACTTATTGTAATATTTCTATTGTTGTTTTAAAAACAGAAGCTATTCTAAAAGGTTAAGCTGACGGATAAACATCCTTGAATGGTTTATTCTCTAGCATGTCCCCTCACACAAATAACCATTGAGCTAGAAGCGTAGATATTGCAAAAACATACCTTATACCTTTGCTTAAATTATGTCAATATTAAAAAGTGGAGCGGTTGGGATATGAACTCGTCACCTTCTGGTTAACAAGGTTGTCATACATGTCAAGGAAGCAACTGCACCAAAAGCTTAAGTTGACGAATGACTTACAATGAATGATTTTGTATTCTAACATAAGTATATATTGTTATGTGTATTTTGTACAAATATTGGTGTATTATCATCGTATTTAGTATTAGAAGTAAAATGAATAGATCAATTGTAATTGGTGTTAGTAATATGCTTGAATTGTTTTATTTGAAGTTATTTTTCTACACAGGTGGACAAGGTGACGGACCTAAGGGAGCCGCCACCCAAGTACCCATCCGTCGCCATTAGGCTTCGGAACCACGAGGCGCGGGAGTTTGCCCAGTGGAGAACCATGGAGTTTGGAAGTGGGGTTAGCATGTTTGAGAGGACGAGTATCTCAATCAGGGATTGTGATGCGGTGTGCTTCAGAAGTTGTAGAGAATTGGAAGGGAAGTTCTGTGATTATGTGGAGAAGTGTTCGGGTAATGTCACGATTCTGTCAATATCCGGTCGGGTATTAGTTTAAGCCGGTATTTGACCAATTGGATACCAATACGATCTACTGAATCGGCTTTTGGGTGCTCATTTCTTATTTCTATTATTTTCCCTGATTTCTAATATTTTCTTCGTCTATTTTCTATGTTCTTTCTCAATTTCTTCTCTTATCATGATTAATGTACGAAGTTTTGGACTAATTATTACGTTGGATCATAACAGGTAAGAAGGTGATACTGGCCGGACCGGTGGTGCCCGAGCGGCCAGCGGTGGAGATGGAGGAAGAGATGGAGAAGTGGTTGAAGAGGTTTGAAAGAGGGAGAATGGTGTATTGTGCATTTGGGAGTGAGTGTATTCTTGAGAAGAGTCAATTTCAAGAGCTTCTTCTTGGCCTTGAGCTCACAGGTTTGTGTTTTCTGGGGCAGGTTTTGACATTTACGGGATTCAAACAAAAGCTTTAATGGAGCACTTTATATATAACAAATTATGAAAATTATAATTACAAAACTTATCAATATTAATAATTGATATTCTAAAAGTTACACCGCCAAGAGTTCTGGGCCCCTTAAATTTGGGGCTCCAAACAATTGTTTAGGCCATTTGGGGTAATATGTAGCCCCGCGTTTTTTGATATTTAAGGAAATACTCTAAGAAGTGACACTAACATATGAATTTCGAGTTTTCCAATAAGAGACTATTTTGACACATCGGAGCCTTGTCTTAGTGGTAGGAAAGAAATGAACGAATAGAGTGTTATTTTAGGTCAAAATGTCTGAAGTTCGATTCTCCCCCTTGAATCCTTCCCTAAGAAATCCTTGACTTAACTAACTCTTGTGGTGCGTGGGTCGCCATATAGGGCCGAGGTTTATCGACTATTTTGAGCAAGGAAAAGAATGAAGAATTGTTTTGAACAAACTTACAAACATTAGAGACTTGTAAATAACTGTTAGGAATATACCTCAAATTTATATAATTTAGTCATGAGTCTCGCCGTAAGCAAGCCGATCGATTGGGTAGTACAACCGATCGATCGGAGAGCAACGCTGGAGAAAAAGTCAAGAAAGGCTGTAGAAGAGGGACCGATTGATCTGGACCCCGATCGATTCCCCCAATCGATCGGGAGTTGTTTTCCGCGTACCCTAGCCTTTTAGTATAAATATGGGTTTAGGGCTTTTGTTTTAGGTATCCAATCATCCAATTAAGAGAGAGGGAGTGATTCAGTAATTCTCCATAGATTTCGTTCAGAGGAAGTGTCGTTGTAATTCTTCTATTATTCATACTCTACAAAGATCTCTATCTCCGCCATTGGTTTTTCCCTTCTTGATTGAGGAAGGGTTTTCCACGTAAATCTCTGTGTTCTTTGTTTGTTCTTTTTTACCTCTTTTATTTACTTCTCTTATGTGTTATAGTACTTGAATTGAATCCTGTTCTTGGGGTGTTAAGTTCCGCATTAAGGAGGTATTAATTTCCTCGCAAATTGGTAGCATATCAAATTTGTCCAGATTCCTCACAATAACTTATGCAACAATACCATATGCATCCGTTTGAGTGTATGTAAATAATAAGTTCAAAATTATTAGTTCTATTTGAGTATTGGCACCTATTAAGCCAATAAATTAGGAAAGGAGGGGGCATTTTTGGTAAATTTTTTTTTTTTTTTTTTTAGTTTAATAAGTGTATATAAAAATATCTTGATAGTTTCGTAAAAATTATATGATTGCAAATGAAATACAACAAATTGTAACACTTTAACGTCTTCAATTGATGCATCAAAACCTGAATGAATGAAGAAAACATCAAAATTATTAATTCAAACCAATATTTGCTGCAACAATCTTCTTTTTATTTAATTGAACTAATAAAGTTAAAATAAAAGAAATATAACAAGAAATAAAAAAAATGATTTCCCGAACTTTGTTTCTTTTCTGTCATTTATTTTTTTCGATAAGTAATGAGCAATGCTTATATACAAAAAGTGGCGCCCGAATTCTATTGGACCCAAGAGGATACAAAATAGTATTCCAAACCAACTTAAATTGCAGAAGTCCAAAATAAAAATAGGAATGAAGCACAAGAGTACAAAAAGCCCTCCTACACCTAAGTGCCCACGCAACAGAGGCTTCTCAGTGCAGAATCCGAGAACTAGATTGGCAGAGACCGGGAACGGAAGCACTCGAGGTTGCACGCTGCATCCACGGGAGAGAAGGGAAACGAGCTATACCAAGCCTTGACCCAAAAGCGCACCCGAATCTTGATCATCCAGATTGCGTCCTTGATGCTCCAACGGGCTTCTTCAAACACAATTTTATTCCTCGATGTCCATATTTCCCAAAACACTACAAAGAAAAGAGTAAGCTATACTTTCTTTTGGAATTTACCTCCAGTTTTGCACTATAGCTATTGAAAGAACTGCTCCTTGATCTAGTTGGGGCAGACCCACTTCAAACCCCACCAATCCATGCACGAGCCCCACACTTTCTTCAACCAATGAGCGACTTTGTTGGCAATTACTGCACCATCAAGGATCTACCTACCGGCCACAAAAGTAGTCTGATTCTCCCCAGTGAGGTTTGGAAGCACTGTCGTTAGCCGCTTACTTAGGACCTTCAAGATTATTTTGTAAACACATCCTACCATACTAGTCCCTTAGGGACATAGCCGAGTGGTCGTGATCGCCGGATGCCAACGAGGTGACCCGGGATCGAATCCCACAAAGCTCTAAGTAGTGTCCTCTTTAATGAAGACTTTTAGGGGTTTATCCCCTCCCCCCTCCCCATGGCTTTACCATCATAAAAAAAAAAAAAAAAAAAAATCCTACCATACTAACGGGTTTGAAGTCCCAAATGTCCACTGCACCCTCCATCTTCGAAATTAGCGAAACCCACGTGGTGTTGACTGATGGCTCCAATTTCAAGGGGACAAAAAATTGGTGGACATACGCAATCCATCTTCGGAATTAGCGAAACCCAAGTGGTGTTGACCGATGGCTCCAATTTACAGGAGACAAAAAATTGGCGAACATACGCAAGTAGGTCCTCCCCTAAGGTGTCCCACATACTCTTCACAAATTTGAAATTGAAGCCATCGTAACCCGGAGCTTTGCTTACACTACAATCCCATACGGCTGCCTTGATTTCTTGGTATGAAGGAATTGACTCCAATGCAGCGGCTTCTTCATTGGCTAAATGTGGCAGGGTAAGGTCTTCTATGAAAGGTCTGTTTGGGAACAATTCTGTGTACAGTGCTTGAAAAAACGATGAGATTGCAGCCTTCACACACAATGGCTGGTGATGTAATCGCCCCTCCTCCACCCATCCCCCACCACAAAAAAAAAAAAAAAAAAAAAAAAAAAGCCTCTCACTCTACAAACCCACTCTCATTTATTGTTCTATACAAGAAAGATTATCTAGCTACCCTTAGAGAATATAACTAAACTGAAGAAAATGTACATCATAATCCTTTTAAAAATACATAATTAAATTAAAATTTTATTTTTATTTATTCACTAAAAAAATGTAGCATAATCCCTCCCACCTTAATTTCGTTGGTTTAACGGATGCCAATATAACGCATATATAATGTATTTGATAGAATTTGGAAAGTTGAGACAATTACTTTCAGTATAAGGAATAACATATAGGTTTCATGTATTTAAATTCTTTACTGTGATGCAAGTCTGTAGAGTTCTCTCAAATTAAAAATTAAGCTGTTCTAACCCTTGCTTTAATCTCAGGCATGCCATTTCTGGTGGCCCTCAAGCCTCCAAATGATTGCGAAACAATAGAAGCGGCGTTGCCTGATGGTTTCGTAGAGAGAACCAAAGAAAGAGGAATGGTTCATGGTGGTTGGGTCCAACAACAGTTGATTCTAAACCACCCATCTATAGGTTGCTTTGTGACTCATTGTGGGTCAGGTTCCCTATCAGAGGGTTTGGTAAGCCAGTGTCAGTTGGTTCTACTGCCTCATTATGGTGACCAGTACATCAATGCTAGACTAATGGGTTCGGAGCTGAAGGTTGGGGTGGAGGTCGAGAAGGGGGATGAAGACGGGTTGTTCAATAGGGAGGCGATTCGCATGGCTGTGACGACGGTAATGACACCTCATAGTGAGGTGGCGAGAAAGGTGAGGGCTAATCATGCTAAGTGGAGGGAGTTCTTGTTAAATGGGGAAGTTGAGAAGTCATATATAGATGGCCTTATTGAAAGTTTATATCGCCTTTTGAGATAAACGACCCTCTGGAACGATGTTAAGAGTGTACCAATGTGCATGCATAGAGGCAACCAGTGGGTCGGGCCCGGCCCGGCCTCTACGTATGCATAATATATATATATATATATATATATTAGACCATCAATATGTTTGAGCGTAGAATTTGTGTGCAAGTTCACCATGCCTAGGTCCAATTCATGTAGTTTGTAGACATGAAATCCTTATATGAACAACAAATAAAGCTGCATCTGAATAGACATGGAAGAAATAGTGTACTAAGTTTATATATTAATCTTTTTTGTTTTACTGTTTCGATGTGGGATCTCTATTTGGAGTTACATGTACTGCTTAACACACTCTTAGATGTAAGTCTTTTTAAATCATATACCTTGGCTTCTCCGATCTAAAGAAATTATTATTAATTGCTGACGGGAAAAAAAAAAAAAAAAAAACAATATCAATTGGATCCAACACCACAACTAAAACAAGCTAACCAAGTACACTAGATCCTATCTCAAGTTTATATTAAGTTATTTGCATTTGACATGACAACTTTGTTTAAAATTATGATATTGATTTAACCTTTTTATTTATAATTAAAATTCATTAAATCAAAGCAAATTCAACAGAATTATAAGCAAGTATAAGGAATAGCAACACACCTCTTCTACATACGAAACTAAATATCAATCAGAACCACACCATAAGGGGTACAACCCTCCAAACTCCATTTTTGACTAGTATGTCGGTTTCATTGTTAGCTTCCCTATTTGTACGGATAGAGGAAATCGATCTGCAGTAGATTTGAAGAAATCAATCTTGTTTAGAAGGAAATTAACCCTCCAAGACCTACTGCCACCCCGCTTTACCCACTTCACAGCATTGGTCGAATCTAACTCCATAATTAAGTCTATCTCACTAGTGTCCATACAGCGTCCCAAAAACTCCGGGGGAAAACAGATCTCACATCGAGAGAGTGTTAAGTATTTACATGCAAGTCTAGTAAGAGATACACTCATCGAAATGGTGAACTTGCACTCAAATTCAACGCTAAATAAAGCCAAATATACACTTATACACACATACACACACACATACATGCATGCATACTCGTATAGTCGCAACATTGTTTCAGAGGGTCGCTTATCGCAGATGGCAATATAGACTCTCGACAAGGCCATCTATATACGACTTCTCAACTTTTCCATTTAACAAGAACTCCCTCCACCGACCATAATTAGCCCTCACCTCCCTCGCCACCTCACTGGCAGGTGCCATTACCGTTGCTACAGCCATGCGAATCGCCTCCCTATTGAACAACTAGTCTTCATTCCCCTTCTCGACCTCCACCCCAACTTTCGGATCCGAACCCATTAGTCTGGCATTGACATACTGGTCCCCATAATAAGGTAGTAGAACCAATTGACAGCGGCTTACCATACCTTCTAATAGGGACCCTGACCCACAATGGATCACAAAGTGACCGAGTGGTTCAGAATCAACTGTTGTTGGACCCGACCTTAACAATTTCACAAATTCAGAGGCGAATGGCCATTTTGTCATTTGATAAATACATTACTTAATATAATTAAATTAAATTAAGCTAAACTTGGTATTCTGATGCATTTATACCTCAAAACGCTATATTTCATTTGATAGAAACAGCGTCAGCATTAGGTGTGATATTAAAAATTTTTAAAAATTTTAGGCATAACTTAAAAAAATTAGGTAATTTTTTTAAATCGTATCCAACATATAGGTAGTTTTTAATAAAAACCTCCAAATTTTAATTATTTAATACAATAAAATACATGCACCAGACAAGACGAAAAGCTCATCAACTTTAATGCAGTCACAAAAATGGACCATACTTCGATCATGTCAATTAAATTAAATGGAAAAAAAAATTAAATTGAAAGTTATTATGTCAATTAAATCTAATATTTTTAATTGTATTAATTTAATTTATTTATAATTAATATTATATTAATTTTATTTTTAGACTAAAATTTATGTTAAGCTCTTAATAAAATTTTTATACTTCGATCATGTGTTAAGTTAAATCGACTCAATATGTTCATAGTCACGTTGTGCAAATGGCTTCAAAAATATAGTTTAGATTACTTAAAATAAGTTACAAACACAATTTAAAAACTAGATTCCTAATGATGACATATAATATAAATTTAATTTAATTCAAATATATAGCATAAAGTTAAATATTATATAATAACAAAAATATAAATTATATATTTAATTTAGTTAATTTTTTTATTAAATAATTAAATTTAAATATATAATTATAAATAATAAAAAATTTGAAAAAGAAAAAAAAAATCTAATTGCATGTTGTGCATGCATGCGACATGTCAGTTACTTGCAGTATTTACCGCCCTTTTAAAAAATAATTAAAAACGATGTAAATATTCATGTGATGTCATCCTGAATAATTTTTTTTATTATTGTTTTTTCTGATAATTTTATTGAAAAAATGACAAAATATAGTTAGATCCTTTAAATTTTATAATTAATCACAACATATTTTCTGCACTTTTAAGTTCACAAAATAGACCCCGAATTTTATAATTAAATTTAACATACTCCTTACACTTTTAATTTTATAAAATAGCTCCATGAACTTTACAATTAAACATAACGTACTCCTGCACTTTTAATTTTAAAAAATAGCCCTTTGAACTTTACAATTAAACACAACACACCCCCTGCACTTTTAATTTCATAAAATAGCCCCCTAAACTTTATTATTACACAAAACTCACCCCCGAACTTTCTTACTAAATATAACACACCCTTTAGATCTTAATAAATTTCAAACTAAAAAAAGTATGAAATTAAAAAATTTGAAATAAATTATGGAAATATATTTTCTTGGAAAAAAAACTTAAAATAATGTTTTTAAATTTTATTTTTCAATGTTTTTCTAAAAATTATTTTTTCAATATTTATTTTCAAAATTTTAATTTCATATAATTTTTAGTTTTAAATTTTTATTTTAATTTTAAAAAAATTTATCTTATAATATTTTCATAGAAATTAAAAAAATTTATTATCTTTTAAATTTATAATGTTCTTACTATAATTAGCTAAAATAAAATTTTTTATGTAAATATCAGAAAATCCTCTTATCTTTTACCTAAAAATATAAAGCTACTACCTTTAGTCTAAAAATATAAGTTCCTATAGTGTGTATAAAACTAAAAATTCAGGATTTTTAATTTGATAGATTTTTTAATTTTAAATTTATTGTTATAATTTTTATTAAAGTTAAAAAATATTATACTTTTTCAAAATGTTTCCAAATTTTTTTTCAAAATTTGTTTTAAAATTTAAAATATTGTATATTTTTTTTATTTTAAATTATTAATTTCGAATGGGTGAGTTGTGTATAATAACAAAGTTTAGGGGGTTATTTTAGAAAATTAAAAATACAAGGAGTGTGTTGTATTTAATTATAAAGTTTAGAGGCCTATTTTATAAAATTAAAAGTACAAGGGGTGTGTTGTATTTAATTACAAAGTTTAGGGGACTATTTTGTAAAATTAAAAGTGTAGGAGATGTATTATGGGTAATTGCAAAGTTTAGGGGGTCTAACTATATTTTACCCTTAAAGAAACACATCTATTCTATTCTCTTCTATTATAGTAAAACCTCCCCTTTCCCAAAACCGATCAAAATTATATTCTAAAAAATTTAGAGCATTTGCTCTGCTATTTTCAAAAAAAAAAAAAAAAAAAAAATTAAAATCTTTCTATTATATTATTGCCAAATAAAAAAAGGAAATGGTGAGTATTTTATATGAATAATTATATCCCACGTGATATTATTTATATGGATTTGATAATTAAGTGGTTTTACTTAACATATCTCTATGATATGTTTCTTAGTAAATAGACATATCTTTTAATAAAGAGATATATTTACTAATGAAGAAATATGTCTATTAACGAGAAGACGTGCCTACTAACGAAAGAATACGACCATTGGTGTTTTGCTGGAAGATACCCCTTTCTCCTCTATAACTAAGCGTCCAATCCTCTCGTTACCACAATATATAAACACAAGAACACCAAAGATGATTAAAAGTACGGTAATTCATTTTACATCGTACGGCGAAGAAAGTGGTAGAGAGAGAAATCATATTTTTCAATGTCCATACTCAACGATCAATCAAGAATTGCTATTTATTAATGTACGTTCTTAATCTTAATGTGCGAAAATCATAAAGTTCAATAGCTATGGGAATTATAGTTTTATGCACTAATATTTATGCATATAATTTAAAATTTTATATATTTATAGTATAATATACAACTTATAAAGTAAATGCAATTGATAAAATAAAAAGAAAGAAATAACAAGACTTAATACAATTGCAATGTAACAATATAAAAAATTATAAAATACAAAAACCTTTGTGCATCGTACGAAATAACACTCGTATAAATAATAGTCAAACAATTAAATAATATAATAAATGTTTCTTTATTAACTAACTTAATACAATCTACTTTTTTTTAAACAACACATACAATAAAAGATATTTAAAAACAATAGTTTTTTTTGGCGATACAATCAAAGTATTCAAATCCACCAACCTCTCCCCTTTCCTCTATAAAATCTCCTCACTACCACCACCACATCGTATACCTGTATTCGTAAATCCTATACTCTTATACGGATTATCAAGTTTTATATTAATATACTACTATTTTTAAGTGGTTCAATTAGTTAGATTAATTTGAATCGTATCAGCCGCGGCCTTATCCGTCACAGGAGATGCGATGGGAGACACCAAGTCGAACTCACACATAGCAATGTACCCATGGTTCGCCATGGGCCACCTCGCCAACAAACTCGCCGAGCGCGGTTACAAAATCTCTTTCCTCCTTCCCGCCAAAACCCTCCCCATACTACTCTCCCGCAACCTCCACCCCCACCTCATCTCCTTCTTCCCTCTCTCTCCCCCCTCCGTCCCCAGCCTCCCCTCTGACGCTGCCACCACTGCTGACATCCCCCTCTCCCTCGGTCTGCTCCTCGTAACCGTCATGTTCTTAACCCAACCCATGATCGAATCATTGCTGTTTGAACTGAAGCCTGACTTTGTGTTCTTTGACTTCGCCCATTGGCTCCCCAAGTTGGCGAATAATCTTGGGGTTAAGTCCGTTTGGTATGTCACCTTCAGCCCTGCCGCACTCGGCTACCATGTGTTGAACACTCAGGTTGTTGAAATACATATTGTAATATTTACATTTTCTATATGTGTTTGTGTATTATCATCTATCTTATCTTATCTTATCTATATGTTATAGAGAAGTTTTCCTTTCTGCAAAGCTCTTTGAAGTCTATTTTAACAATTTTAGAGTGCACCTTTCAAAATTTGTCTTGGGGGTGAAAGCTTGGTGTAGCTCATTTCCGTACTCACCTGTTGAATCGGCAACTAATGTGCAATGTTTTAGATCTTGGGGGTCCAATAGTATTTTGGCCCCGTAAACAAATGCAATATTCCAATATTAAACCCTTGATGCTAGAGAGCTAACATAAGATCACGAACTGCAACATTGATGAGCTGTTGTTTCTTAAGAAGGCATATGCAGAACGCGAATTCAAGAGCATATATCTCAATTTGTTGTTTATGGGATTTTGTCATTGGTGAAAGGCAGCATTTCTTGGGTTCAGAATATTACAGATGTTGTTTTTTAGGGTTTTTTGGGTTGCTGATTTCTAATGTACCTTTGTTTTTTGGCTCGGGTTTGACTTGTACTCTGCCTTTATGGCTCGGGTTCCACTCATGTCCAATGCCGATTTCTATATTGCGATTATTCGCTATCTATCAAAAAAAAAAAATCTTTCAAAATTTGTAAAAAAAAAAAAAATATAAAAAAAAGTCATGTAAGCCGTGACTAAGTAACTTGGATAATCGAACTGGTTCAGACCGGTCCATAGGGACTAATTGGGTAGGATCTGGTAGGTTAAATGGGTTAGATTTCGGTTGTAATGGGAGAACATTGGATTAGTTTGACAAAAACGTTCGATCTTACAACAATACAAACATCTTTCACATATCGTGCAGAGTAACACACAGTAACTATTATAGCCAAGTACTGTCACGTCAAAAGCTTCTAAACTTTAATCCAAATAATTCTAAGGGGATATATTTAATATTCTAGGTCATAAAAACAAAAAAAAAATTTAAGTTATTTACTACATCATTTTACAAAATATATAATGTTATATCTTCTTCAACGTAGTCTTCTCTTTCCTCAAAATTTGTCAAATCTCAAATCTTACAATTCTAAAGTCTTACACTAAATTCAGCAAATAAGTATTCAATGTCGCACAAGTACATAAAAATAAAAGAGCAAATAAAATTTCAATAAAATTCCAATTTTATTATATATAAAAATTATAACTGCAAACATAAACATTCTTCGTGGATCGCACGTTCATGGAGAGGTAAGCTCAATGTGAATGCTAGCACATAAATTAAAAGAGTCGTGCCGTTCAAAGTGGAATTATTTTAAGATCCATTGCTCGATTTTGCATGCTCTTCGCCACGACATTAGTGGCTTAGCTCTTGCTGCTATAAATATGTTTCATAGTCCAATGGAATGATCTATCAAGGAACCGACTTACTCATAAGCTTAAGCTGATGGGTGAAGGCTTAGGATTGGCTCTATACTCTAACAGCCCCCTCACACAAATGCCCGTTTGGGCTTGAAGCGTGGATAATGCATAGACCCGCCTCATACGTTGTGCTTAAATTGTGTTAATATTGAAATTGGGGGCTATCAGGATTCGAACTCTTGACCTCTTGCTCACAAGGCTTTGATACCATATTAAAGAACTGTCTTATCCATAAGCTTAAGCTGATAGTTGAAGGGCCAGTATTGGTTTTATACTCTAACATGATCGTCCCCCATTCGTTTTGCTTGTCTTGTTTGAGTTTTAATTGCTTTGTTCAAGTAATTTTGGAGTTGTTTTATTTGAAGTTGTTCTTCTACACAGACAGATAAGGTGGCGGAACTGATGGAGCCGCCACCGGGGTACCCATCCGCCGCCATCAGGCTCCGGGCCCACGAGGCCCGGGAGCAGGCCAAGTGGAAAACCACAGAGCTTGTGAGTGGGGTTACCATTTTTGAGGGGATGCGTACTACAATAAGAGATTGTGATGCAGTGTGCCTCAAAAGCTGTAGGGAAATTGAAGGGAAGTTTTGTGATTATGTGGAGAAGTGTCCGGGTAAAGTCATGATCAGTTAATATTCGATCGGTTCAGTATAAATCCGATCAATCAGATCAGCATGCTAGAGTTTATGTTGGTATCTAATCGATTGGATCAACTTTTGATGCGCGTTTCTGATTTCTGTTATTTTGGCTGATATTTTATTTTCGCTCTTCTTGTTATTTTTACTTTATAAATTTTAGGGTTATTTACGCCAAAGGTCCCTATATTTTGTCTATTGTGTCAATTTAGTCCTTGTACTTTTACTTGTGTCAATTTAGTCCCTTCATAATTCAAAATGTGTCAATTTAGTCCTTTGCTCAAATTTTGAACGGAAAAACTACGTTAGATGCAAGTAACTTATCATAAATTCATCCGTTTGCTCAATTTAAACCAATTCATGACCAAACTATTAAAAATTTAACATAAATTTTTCTCTAAGAACCAAGTTGACATATTTCTAATTGTGCAGGGACAAAATTGACACAATTAAAAGTACAATAACTAAATTGACACAATGAATAAAACGTAGGGACACGTAAATAACCCTAGATTTTATAAAAGACTTCTTAACCTCATTTGTAATCATGAATTTACAAGAGGAATGAAATTATTTTCAATCAAACACTCTCTTTCTCCATAAATCTCTTTTCTTTCTTCAACTCCTTCCTACTTTCTACTTTCTCCCTTATTTCTTTTCTTAGTTAATGTATGACGTTTCGGACTAATTACTACATTGGATCATAACAGGTAAGAAGGTGATACTGGTCGGGCCGGTGGTGCCGGAGCGGCCAGCGGTGGAGATGGAGGAAGAGATGGAGAAGTGGTTGAATGGGTTTGAGAAAGGGAGAGTGGTGTATTGTGCATTTGGGAGTGAGTGCATTCTGGAGAACAGTTTCTAGAGCTTCTTCTTGGCCTTAAGCTTACAGGTTTGTGTTTTCCGGGGCCGGTTTTGATATTTACGGGGTTCAAGCAAAAGCTTCAACGGAGCGCTTTATATACAACAGATTATGAAAATTATAATTACAAAATTTTCTATCTCATTATCCACTTCGATGGGTAGCTTCTTATTAAAAGTTGAAAACGTTACTTTAATTATAAATAATAGTTTACAGGTATCTATGCATAACCTTCTTTACTAATGCTAGCCTTCAGAGTTAACTTAAATCGAAAAGCTATGCTGACCCTTTAATCTCAGGATTGCCGTTTCTTGTGGCCCTCAAGCCTCCAAAGGATTGCGAAACAATAGAAGCCGCATTGCCTGACGGTTTTATAAAGAGAACCAAAGAAAGAGGGATGGTTCATGGTGGTTGGGTCCAACAACAACTGATACTGAACCACCCATCTGTGGGTTGCTTTGTGACCCATTGTGGGTCAGGATCCCTATATGAGGGTTTGGTAAGCCAATGTCAATTGGTTCTATTGCCTCATTACGGGGATCAGTGGATCAATGCCAGACTAATGAGATCGGAACTGAAGGTTGGGGTGGAGGTCGAGAAGGGGGATGAGGATGGGTTGTTCAGTAGGGAGGCGGTTCGCGAGGCTGTGATGACGGTAATGGCGTCTGACGGTGAGGTGGGGAGGGAGGTGAGGGCTAATCATGCAAGGTGGAGGGAGTTCTTGTTAAGCGGGGAAGTTGAGAAGTCATATATAGATAGTCTTGTTGAGAGTTTATATTGCCTTTAGAGATGAACGATCCTCTATAAGTGCATATTTGGCTGTATTTATATATTAGACAATCAATAATGTTTGAACGTAGAATTTGTGTGCAAGTTGACCATGTCTAGGTCCCGTTCATGTAGTTTGTGGACCTAAAGTCCTTATATGAACAACAAATGAAGTTGTATCTGATTAGACAGAAGAAATAGTCAACTAAGTTTATATATTAATCTTTTTTATTTTACCATTTTGACGTGGGATCACTATCTAGAGTTGCTTGTATTGCTTAACACTCTCTTACATGTAAGTCTTTTTCAATCGTACACGTTTGCTTCTGCAATCTAAGGAAATCATTTAACACCAAAACTAAAATGAGCTAATCGACTACACTAAATCCTATATCAAGTTTATATTCAGTCATTTACGTTTAACATGACAAGTTTATTCAAAATTACGACATTTGATGCAGTGCGTGATAGGGCAATAGGAGGTACGGGAAGGTTCAACGGCCTTCCCTTTATATTTTATTTAACACTGGTAATAAAATAACAAAGAGAGATAGATAGCTTGCATTCTCACAACCCGAGAAGTCAAGCATCTCCACAAAATAATAACAATTTTCTCAATTCAAAGTCTCTAAAAATCAACTCCCCAAAAACCTAGAACCGGTCCCTATTTATAGAGGGGGTTTAAAATTTAAAAATCAAATCTAGATCTATCTAATTAAGGAGACAAATCATAAATAAAGGGACAAATCTCAAAATAAGGAAAGGGATAAGCTTCTAGATGGAAATCAGCTCAACCACCCGCAGATCTCGCCCATGAATCATGCATACGCGTTAACCCCCTTGGTGACGCCAACTATGTCTCTCGCCAACTCCCGGTGACACCATGATTCTCTTCTCCTCTGATTCCCGCGTACCACCTACTCCAATGCCACGTTCTGATTCCCGCGTACCACCTACTCCAATGCCACGTTCTTCCATTGCTTCACGCCATAAGATACGCCATCCTTACGCATACATCCTCCCACTAGTGCTGAGCCGCCAACAGTGATGCCCGCTGCATCGACATTGATTTAGCTTTATTTTCACTTGGATCCAACTCCAAAACTAAAACGAGCTAACCAACTACACTAAACCTACTTATGTATAGAATATCGTTGCACCCACCGCCATCATCATGCACATCTAGAAGTTATCGAAGGACAAAAAGCGCAGCAAGTTGATCATCATTGATTAAAAAATTAAAAAAAAAAAAAAAAAAAGAAGATCCACTCCCTCTTGAATTTGATGTCCACATTGTCAAGTAATTATTTCACTTAAATGCTCCATATATTATATTATATTAAATAATTTTATATAAAAAATTATTGAATATGACAAAATAGATACACTAGATCATTGCACTTACTTTATATATAATATGAAAAAGTAGATTCACTAGATCATTCCACGTACAGCCATCATCATGTATCTAGAAATCAATGAGGACAAAAATTCCTCTTCACCATCCCCATTATACAACTAAAACAAAACAAATTTTAAAAAATGACCTTATATTAAGGCGTACTTTGGTGTATAAAAAGTAGATACATAAAGTAAAAATTTATAAAAAGTACGGATTTTGGCTCTTCTTGGATTGTTAGGAAGTAAATAAAATTCAGAACACATAAAGTAGCATATCTATCTCTTCAAATGAGTTCTAATTCCTTTGTTTTTAATTAGCCTTTCAGAGAAAGTTTTATTTTTCATCCTGCCAACCTAATATGTTCCACCTACTTCATTAAAAGTTAACAAAAGAATTGAATTCTAAAAAATATAACTTTTTGTAGGAATTTATTTTATGCGGTAATCAAACAAAGGCTATTTTTCGTTTTGGTTTTATTGTTTATTAGTGATGGTCTGGTTCATTTCTATATTGCATGATGATAGCTATGTGTAACTATAAGGTCCATTTGTTATCTCCACTCCATTTCTCTGTAAATCTCCTTCACCACTACCGCATCCAGCTGTTTTTTCTTTCTTTCTTTTTTCTGATAAATAAAGAGCAAAGTTCGATACAAAAGTGGCGTCCTAACAGTAAGAGACCCAAAAGCATCACGACGTCCAGCTGTTGCATCCACCATGGTAGACACCAAGTCGAACTTACACATAGCAATGTACCCATGGTTCGCCATGGGCCACCTCACCGCCTTCCTCCACTTAGCCAACAAACTGGCCGAGCGCGGTCACAAAATCTCTCTCCTCCTTCCCGCCAAAACGCTCCCTATACTACTCCCCCGCAACCTCCACCCCCACCTCATCTCCTTCTTCCCTCTTTCTCTCCCCTCTGTCCCTGGCCTCCCCTCTAACGCTGGCACGACTGCTGACATCCCCTTCTCCCTCGGCCCCCTCCTCATTACCGCCATGGACTTAACCCAACCCATAATCGAATCATTGCTGTCTGAACTTAAGCCCGATTTTGTGTTCTTTGATTTCACCCATTGGCTCCCCAAGTTGGCGAGTAATCTTGGGGTTAAGTCCGTTTGGTATGTCACCGCCAGCCCCGCCACGCTCGGCTACCATGCATTGAATACTCAGGTTGTTGAAATACATATTGTAATATTCGTATTTTGTATACATATTTGTATATTATCATCATATCTTCATAGCCAATTACTCTCATGCTAGAAGCGTCTAAACTCTAATTCAAACAGTTTTAAGCGAATATATTTAATATTCTAGGTCATAGAAAGGAAAAAAAAAAAAAAAATAGAACTTCAAGTTATTTACTACATTATTTTGCTAAGTCTTACTCTTCCTCAAAATCTCCCGATTCTTATAATTCTAAAGTCTTAAATAAAATTCAGCAAAAAATTAAATTAAAAAATTAAAAAATTAATTACATCAAATTCAATGCTGCACAAATATATAAAAATACAACAACAAATAAAATTTTAATAAAATTCCAATTTGATAATATAGAAATTTATATTGGTAAAGATCAACATTTTTCAAGGATAGCACGGGATAACACTAGTTTAGTATTAGGAGTAAGTTGAGCAGTTAAATTGTAAGTCATGTTTTGAGTTCTAGTTGATTTGTTCAAGTAACTTTCGAGTTGATTTGTTTGAAGTTGTTTTTCTATATAGGTACTTGACAAGATGGCGGACCTGAGGGAGCCGCCACACGAGTTCCCCTCAGCCGCCATCAGGCTACGGACCCACGAGGCCCGGGAGCTAGCCAAGTTGAGCACCATAGAGTTTGGGAGTGGGGTTACTTTCTTTGAGAGGATTCAAGCCTCCATTAGGGAGTGTGATGCGGTGTGCTTTAGAAGTTGTGGGGAAATGGAAGGGAAGTTTTGTGATTATGTGGAGAAGTGTGCTGGTAATGTTCAATTAATACTCGCTCTATCGGATTAACATGGGTAGAGTTTATGTTGCCATCCAATAGATCAGATCGACTTTTGAGCGAGCGTTTTTGGTTTATATTATTTTGACTGATTTCATTTATTCTTAATCATTTTGTTATTTTTACTTTACAAACTCTTTAAAAGGCTATTTAAGCCTTATTTGTGTGAGGCGCTCGTGGGAGTATGGAGAAAATATTGGTTTGATTTATGACAGTGATGAATCGGATATGGTTGAACTATTTGCAAGGATGGAATAGGGTTTTAGATGTTCTGAAACCTGTCAATCTCAACTCCAGTTTTGGTACGGTTGGTCATTCCCCCAATCCATGGCCCGTTTCAGCTTATGGTGTTGTATACCTATAGTGTCTATTAGATTCTTTCCTGCTTGTTAACTCCAGTTTTGGTACGGTTGGTCATTCCCCCAATCCATGGCCCGTTTCAGCTTATGGTGTTGTATACCTATAGTGTCTATTAGATTCTTTCCTGCTTGTTTGTTTTTGTGTTGTGTTTTTGCCCTATTTTCCTATTTTGTCTTGGCTTCTTTTATATTTGCTCCTTGATCCCCACTTTTATGTGGCTTAATTGTGGCCTCGTGTGTACGAGTTGACGATTTGTAACGTGACTATGTAGCTAATTATCGGAAAAAAAATTTGTAATCATGAAGTTACAAGATGCATGAAATTACACTTTGATTTTCAATGGAACACTCCCTCCCCCACCCCCCACCCCCCCAAAAAAAAAATCTCCTTTTCTTACTTCTTCTACTTTCCCCCTGATTTAATTCTTTTCTTAATTAATGTACGAGGTTTCAGACTAATTACTACATTGGATCATAACAGGTAAGAAGGTAATACTGGCCGGACCGGTGGTGCCCGAGCGGCCAGGGACCGAGATGGAGGAGGAGATGAAGAAGTGGTTGAATGGCTTTGAGAAAGGGAGAGTGGTGTATTGTGCATTTGGGAGTGAGTGTACTCTTGAAAAGAGCCAGTTTCAGGAGCTTCTTCTTGGCCTTGAGCTCACAGGTTTGCCTTTTTGGATATTTAAGTAAAAAAATGAGTTATTTTAAAGGTATGATTCTGTAGGAGTAAGATTATATATATTTCATCCTTTTCAGACCCCATTTTAACGGGAGTCTTTTAGGTACTGAATTTGTTGTTGTTGTGGTGCATTTTTTTAAATAAGGTAAGGTATGGAGGTAAAAGACTATTCTAAGAGCATCACCCCGGATGTCTAAAAAGGGGTATTTCAAATATTTTTATCTCATTACCCATTCCGATAGGTAGTTTTTTTACTGAAAAGTTGAAATTTTCACTTTTATTGTAAATAATAGTTTACAAGTATCTATGCATAACCGTCATTACTAATGCTTGTCTTCGGAGTTAACTTAAATTGAAAAGCTATAGTAATCCTTTGATCTCAGGATTTCCATTTCTTGTGGCCCTCAAGCCTCCAAAGGATTGCGAAACAATAGAAGCTGCATTGCCTGACGGTTTCATAGAGAGAACCAAAGAAAGAGGAATGGTTCATGGTGGTTGGGTCCAACAACTGCTAATTCTGAACCACCAATCTGTGGGTTGCTTTGTAACCCATTGTGGGTCAGGATCCTTATCTGAAGGTTTGGTAAGTCAATGTCAGTTGGTTCTATTGCCTCATTATGGGGATCAGTGGATCAACGCCAGACTAATGGGATCGGAACTGAAGGTAGGGGTGGAGGTCGAGATGGGGGATGAAGATGGGTTGTTCAGTAGGGAGGCGGTTCGCGAGGCTGTGATGACGGTAATGGCGTCTGACGGTGAGGTGGCGAGGGAGGTGAGGGCTAATCATGCTAGGTGGAGGGAGTTCTTGTTAAGCGGGGAAGTTGAGAAGTTATATATAGATGGTCTTGTTGAGAGCCTATATTGCCTTTTAAGATGATCGACCATCTGGAACAATTTATGACTATACTTGTATGCATGCATGTATGCATCTATGTAAGTTTATATTTTCCTTTATTTGTATGTTAGGCAATCAATAACGTTTGAGGGTTAAATTTTTAGTGAACACCATTTCGACTTGGTATCTCTTACTGGACTTGCATGTAACGCTTAATACCATCTTACATATAAGTCTTACATGTAATGTATCTGTTACAATATGATGAGAGCCTACTCCATTCAGAACAAAAAATGTTGGATATACTGGTCGTACTTTTCCGGTTAGTCTATAAGGATTGTTGTCAAAAAATCAACTATCCCAAAAGTTTAAGCTAATGGGTAAAAACGCATGATTAGTTTTGTACTCTAACATGCTCCCTCACAAAAATGCCATTAGGCTTGAACCATAGATATTGCACTGACTCATTTCATATCTCGTGCTTAAATTTTGTTCATATTGAAAATGGAGGCTATTGAAATTCAAACTTGTGACTTCTTGATCAAGAAAAGTCTAAAATAATGTGAAGGAACCAACTATCTCAAAAGTTGAAGTCGATGGGTGAAGGACTATGATTGTTTTTATACTCTTAACAATTGGACACTCGTATTCTCGGACCATACAAATCTGTTGCATGAAATACGCCAAAGACTAAAACAAGTCATCCAAGAACATTAGATCTTCTTTCGAGTTTGTATTGAGTCATTTATATCTAATATGACATGTTTGTTTAAAATTACGACTTTCATTTAACTTTACTTTAACCACATTACTAAATTGATATAATTAAAAATAGAAGAGTTGAATTAACAAGGTAAGTAAAATATTTGAAGCTAATACTCAAATTATCAATTATTAATTGTATAAATCTAAATAAATCATAGGAAATGTTATTTCGAGGCAAAAATGTTAATACTAGAGTAGCTTTAAGGAAAAAATTATTATTATTATTATTATTATAGGGTGGGAAAGGGAAAAATGCCTCTAATGAGGATCAAACGTGTGAGCGTCTCTAGCCCTTGGAGTTTTCTACCAATAGACTGTATCTTTAAAAGTCATATGATTATTCATTTTTTTTTTTTTTGAGCACTCATATGATTATTCTAGTATGCTAATAATAAGACAATAAATGATACAATGTTCAAAAGTCATTACTTTACTCTACATAAACCCATTTTTTATCACACAAAATTGCAAGTTGATACATTCCGTAATTAAAATGTAAAAAAACTAAAATAAAACAGTAAAAATACAAAAAATTAAAGAGATACAGTAAATAACATGATTTTCATTGCCTAGATTGCTAATACAATATGGGTGCCTATTCATAAAAATTAAGAATTCAGTAAAGAAAGATAAGAAATAATACTTTTTTTTTAAACTGCATAAGTTGCTAGTATAATAGGAGTACATATTTATAGAAATTTCCTATTCATGCTCCTATACATTGATGCAGCACATAGTGGATATATATATATATATATATATTTTTTTGATAAATTGCGACAAAATGGCAAAACAAGCCGGCCACTAGCTAGGCGGGGCCGAAGTCCGACCGCAACAGCACAGGGACCAAAAAGAAGCAAACACAAAACAAGAAAACAGACCCAAAACACGACTCAGCAGACAACGAAAACACGACCGGATAAGACACGGGGACAAGAAACAAAAGCGCGGGCAGAAACAACAAAAATAGGGGACCAAGCTGAAGAGGAGACAGAAGGCCGGCACATGAACCGAGAAAGAACCTGAAGACCCACCCTAACACTCTAGCCATATCAATGAGCAAGGATGTCTGCCACCATAACTGGGTCGAAACCATCAAAGTTGATGCCCACCTTTTGACTTATCTCTATAACCCGCTCTGCACTGAGGATCCTCTCATCATATTCGTCTTCCGTGATTTTCTGGATTCGATTACCCCTATTTCGTTTTTTTTTCTTTTTGGCTGACTTAAGTGATTTTTCAGCATTACTTGTAGGAGACATATCCTTGAGGAAGTCTTGCAACTCCCGCTTCTCTCTCTCCTTCATCTTGCGCTTGATCGCTTTTCTCTGTCTTCTTGTTGTGTGTAGTTTTTCCTTTATTCTCCAGCCCGAGCTAGGTCCTCCTATGGATGGAGCTGATTCTTGCTGACACGACGACATACTATCCTCATCTTAAGAGTTACCCATTGCTGCTATGGGCTCAAATCCTGGAGGGAACTCAGGCCCAGATGTTGTTGACTCATTATCACTGTTACTTCCCCGAGCATCGGCATCAGGTGCGGTTATTTGGGCATGATGTTGAATAGTTGGATCTTCACCTTTCTCAACCCATGGCAGTAGAAGAGGAGGATGCGCCACCTGCTGTGAAGCACAAGGCCTGGTATGCATGATCAATTGTTGTAGGGCCCATCTTCCAATGATTTGGCCGTTGCAGTGAAGGGAAACTTGTCCAGACGGCTGCCAAGCAACTTCCGTCCCTTCATTTGCCAACAGCAGGGCAGGAATTCTAATCTCCTCACTAAAAATTGAGCGTTCAGGCACCAGATGCGGAGAAGGTTGAACCTATGAGGAATGTCTTATCACGGTCGTGCATTCGTTCTCTTGGGGGGGATGTGATGTGAAATAGGCCCGCTCCCTCGCCAATCTAGCAGATGCGGCTCTGGACACAACGCTGGGAGAGTAGTCTGGTATCAATGCAGAGCTTCCTTCTTTAATGAAGATCAAACGGGTTCCCTCACTGTGGTGAACCTGGACTATTTGGTGGATACATGTTGTGTGGCAAGTATCCACCAGAATCCTCGCAACGTCAACACACCTCATAGTGGATGTTCTTGGATCCACCCTAATGAACTTCCCCCAGAGTTTGGCGATATCGGCAAAGCATTTATTTGACTGACACTGGACCGGCAATCTGTGTATCTCAAGCCAGACCCTTCTATTAAGGGACCCAAGCGTCTCTCCCGAGTATTTATATACTTCTCTGAACATTCGTCAGAGAATCTCCTTGTGGGGACCGAGGTAGGCATCCATAGTATCAATCGAATCACAAACCAGAATAAAGGAATTGTTGCTTAAGCCTTTAGGTGTAAGTCCGTAAAGGTCATTATCGGTGATAAATGTAAGAACATCATCAAGACTGACCTCAACAATGGAACGGACAATTATTGACCGCTTAAGCCATGCCTCAACTCTCTTGTTAGAATTTGACACCTTAATCCTCGGAAAATCTGTGCTAGCGTGTACCCCACTTCGCTTAGTTGATTCATTCCCCTGGTTTTGGGTCGTATATGTGGTTTTGTCCTGCTGGGCCGTGCTCTACTGTGGTTGGCCTCGAGTGGATGTAGGTATTGCAATTCGTACTGGAGTTTCCCATTGCACCCTGAGCTTCACACCCGCAACCCATCTCCCGTTCAGGGACTTGGCAGCCCTTGTAGCTTCATTCAAGTCACGAAACCGAACAAAGCCATACGACTCTGTAGTTCTTAGCCTTTTTTTCACAGGGACAAATGTGTCATATATTGATTTGAATGCGCGGAAGACAGCCCTAAGCCACGAATTTGTCGTTCTTTCAGGTAAACCATCAACGAAGATGGATGCCCCTGTACCAGCGTGCGGCATTTGCGATGGTTAATTCTGCTGCTGGAGATGGTGAATGCCCCTGTACCTACCATGCTCTGCTGTGGTTGGTGGTGGATTTTGCTCTGGAGGTGGTGATGGTGGTGAAATTGGAGGTTCGATGGAGATATTTGTGGGTGTTGTGGAGAACGATGATGTGCTGGTGGGTGGTGTATTTGGTGAAAGATGGTAGAAATTGTAGGTGTACAGTGTTGGAGTAGGTTTGTGGGGAAGGTGGAGAAAGTATACCGGACGGATGACGCACGATGGTGGCGCACCAGGCTGATGAGGAGGGAGGTGGTGATGATCCCTCGATGGCCACCCGATCATTGACGGACTGCGGCGAGAGTTGTACGATTGGGTCAGCTGGCCAACGTCGAATCCTTGGCTGCGACTCCGGCACCCGGTGAGCAGTCCACGCGCCCACACGCATCAGGAATGGGTGGCGCGTGTGGGTCCTTTATTACCGTTGGGGGGTTTTTTACAGGAGAGAGAAGATAGACCACTGCAACACATAGTGGATGATTTAGAGAAATGGAAAGGTTTAATGGACTTTCCTTTAATTTTATTAATTTACTAATAAAACAAAAAGGAAATATATGCTCGATTTCTCACAACAAGAGAAAAGGAGAAACAAGGGCTCGGTTTCTCACACCCGAGGAAAAGAGAAATAAGGACTCGATTTCTCACAACCCCAGAAAAGGAGAAACAAAGTATTCTTCAAAATAATTCTAAACTTGGATCATGAACAACATAGGCTCCTCTTATATATATAGAGGAGCTATTTTTCTCGAAGTAAAACACTAAAAAATAAATAAAATACTAAAAGATAAATATAAACACTAAAGATAACTAAATAAATACTAAAAGATAAAAATCTGAAAATATAAAACTAATCCTAGCTAAACTCTATCTCTTAATTAAACTCTAACTCCTATCTTGTTCAATCTCATTTCGCATACCCAAACCCGCCAAGTTGCAACCGCCATCTTATATCTGCCAAGTGACCCGCTAATGGAGACGGGGCTACATCATACATTGTGGGCTTTCTAAAACTATTTGTCCTTCTTTTTTTTTTTTGAACACTAGAAAGCCACCTCGCCGTGTATTTAAAACTATATGTCTATACAACTATTTTGAGTATTGTTAAATTTTATCAAGTCTTTTTAAACTCTATCCACAGAATTAGGGCCTGTTTGGGATTGATAAGAAAAAAACTGCTTTTTTCAAAAAGTACTTTTTGTAAAAGCACTTTTGTAAAAAGTGCTGTTTCAAATAAGTAGTTTATGTTTGACCAACCAGTAGAGAAGCGCTTATATTATTATAGTGAATGTTTGGCCAATGTTAAAAAAATATTTTTTTTTCTATAAAATTATCAGAAATGATTCTAACATAAGTCTTTTATAGTTAAAAAAAATACCCATAAACCATTCTAAATATTTAATATATTTTTTAAATATTTAAAATATTTTTTTATTATTTAAAATATTTTCTAAATATATAAATATTTCTTACATATTTAAAATATTTTTTTAATATTTATAAAATAGTTTCTCAATATTTAAAATATTGAACTTTTTAAGAAAATTAAAATATTTTCATATATTTAAAATATTTTTTTCAAATATTTAAAATATTTTCTAAATATCATAAATATATTATTAATTGTTAAAATATTATAAATTATTTTTTAAATATATTAATAAATTTCAGAGTACATGAATTAAACTTTTTCAATTGTTTAGTTTTTGCTTCTATTTCTACTTAAAAAAAAAAACTAAATTTTTGCTTCTATTTAAAAATAAAAAAATAATTTTTACTTTTAATAAAAAATATTTTTTTATAGTTATCAAGTATTCTCAAATCTCAAAAATAAACAATCCCAGACAGTACCTCACACATGTATAAAATTTACAAACACGTATAAGCGGAGTTTCCTTATACAATCAATTGGCACGAAGTGAGATTCGCATTTCACTTCCCTGCTCACAGTGGAAATGAATATCAGCAAATGCTAAGCAAAGCGAGTGGACCTAAGAATTTCCCCCCTTTTTTGCTTCAAAGATCGCAACTTTTAGGGTTTTGGGAATCAACCACGATCGAACGAACCAGAGAGACTGTTAAATCCATTGTCAAATCATCCTCTCAATCAGGTATCCGAATCAAAATGTTCATCTAAAATGCGAATTCTAAGAAACTTTGGCATCTAATTTCTCACTTTTTATATTGCAGATTGCTTCTTCTTATAATTCTTCATCAGTTTGCTGTAGAGTGTTGGAGAAAGAGGGGGAAGTGAAGATCATGGGAAGAGGAAAGTTCAAGAGCAAGCCTACTGGTCGCCGCCAGTTCTCTACTCCTGAGGAGATTTGTTAGTTCTCCTTCTTTTTCTCTTGATTTTCTCTTGATTTTATGGTTTTTGGTTTGTTTTACGTTGGTTAGGTATTGGTGGTTTCATTTGGGTTCAAAATTGGTTGATTTTTGTGTAGTTTGTGATAGGGGAGTAAATGAGTCAAGCCAAGCCCAATCGAACTTTTCCGACCCTGTTTGAGCTTGGTTTGAGAAGATTTTAGTATATTCAATACTTGGCTCATTAGGCTTGTTAGGTATATCAAGTCGAGTCGAGCTCATTATCGAGCTTAAACAAAGCCGAGCTTTCAAGTTACTTTCGAACCATTATCAAACCACTTTCGAACCAATATCAACTGTTAACGAGCTCATACCGTGCCCTTTAACAAGTTCTTTTTGAGCTCTTATCAAATTATTCTTGAGCATTAATGAGCCGGGCGCCCTCTGTTCGAACTTGGCTCGTTAATCTTATCAAGCCCTCATACTGGACACGAACGAGCCTTAATTGATTTCGAACACGAGTAGTTCATTGAACGTTAGGTCCATTTACATCCCTAGTTTATGAAAGAGTTGGTTGTTGTCATTGTTCTATTATTGTTCTCTTGCCCCTATTGGATGCTTGTTCTTTTCATTGTCCATGCTTGTTATGAGTTATTTACATTGTTGGTGTCTAATGTTTTTAAGTTTGTTCAAATGGGTTCCCTTCTTTTCTTTTGTTTAAAAGTGTTTTTAATGTTTGTAATTTTGTTCAAATTAGTGCCTTATTTTTTTTTTTTGTTTAAAATGGTTCATATTATTTTATTTTATACCAAAATTGGATAAAAAGGACAAGGGGCCAAATTTGAAATAAAATAAAACATAAGGAACTATTTTAAACAAGAAAAAGACGCTGTACCAATTTGAACAAACTTGCAAACATTAGGAACTATATTGAACAAAAGAAAGATGAAGGACCAATTCGAACAAACAAACTTAAAACATTAGAAACAAATGGCATAAATAACTCCGCTTGTTATTTAAGAGAAATTTGGGATTTTTCCTAATGAGAAGAGAAATTTGGGATTGTTTTTGTGTCCAAAGCCCCCATTTGGTCACCCAAGTGGTTAAATATGGGTAAGTTGGTTAGCCAAGTTAAATCCTGGAAGATTACATATCCGATTCCTAATAAAATTCCCATTTAACCATCTAAGTGGTTTAAAATGGACAACTTGCTAAATTTCGGATATTCATGAACTTTTATTGTTCATCATGCTTTTTTGTTTGTATGCTAAAGTCTGAACTGCATGTAAGTTGGGGCTCCATTGGATCCTAGCTGGCGTACTCTCTAGTGTTGGCCATATGAAGAATTTAGAATTGCTTGTAGAAATTGATCTCTATTTGGTTCTGCGGGTTTGGAAATTAAGGGGTACTTGTTGGTGTTTGTGAGAAATGTTGACAACGTCGTTCCTGTTGCCGAAGGTAGGCATTTTGCATCGCACTGAAAGAATTATAATTGCTAATAAAAATTGATAGCTATTATGCTTTTGGTTAGAAAAGTGTGGCCTTTCCCAAGGGGTTTCTGTTGGTGTCTGTTCTGGATCTTGAAGAATCTTGAGTACGTATGCAGGTGTCTGGACATGTGGAGCAGATAATTCTGGATCATCCTTGTTTCGCAATTGTAGTCGTGGTCTCACAAATGTTATGTAATAATGGAGTGCAACCATCACGTTGGGTTTTCTAGGGACTAGGGAGCATAACTTACTTATGTTCGCAAAAATTTTAATGAAATTATTAATTCTAATGACTCCTTAATAGTTATAACATGTAAATACATTTATAAGTGCCATTGGTGTAATGGTTACCTCAAAATCTATTACGTAACAACTAATGACAACCTAGTGCATAATGCTTCCACCGAGGTGGACCGAAATTTCTAGTAGCTTGGGAAATGTTGTTGATGAATTACAGGAAAAGGGAAGAATGTAAAAAGTGTTATTTTGTATATGGGCTGTGAATTTCCTATACTACACGTATGCACACATACATATATATTTATATATATTAATAACAGGTTTAGCTTCACGAAATGAAGGGGGTGTTGAGCATAATGATGGAGAAAGGAGCATACTGAGGGATGCTGTGCGCTAGTCTTGTTTTCTTATTTTTGATTTACTAATACTGCTTTTATTTTTGGGTATTACAAAATTTCCCACATTTTGTCTTTTGGTACTATTGAAATGTAAAAGGGAGGCAGAAGGTAGAATTGATCAAAATGATTCTTGCAAAGGTATTATTGATGGAGATTGTTTATCTTAATTAATGATATGCAGTTGTTCAGTATAACCCTCTAAATCATCCTCTTTGATGACAATAAGTGTTATTTCTCTTCATTGTGTTATTGAATCAATTTTCTTTCTGAATGCAAGAAACTTTGGCTTTATTTTATGAAAGAATAGAGATGAACTGTCTAGGGTAATGGAAGGCATTGTGAATCCCTCATCTATTTGCCTTGTATTCTGAGTTAATCTGTATGGAGTTTGTGGTTTTTGAGACTTTTGTCATTTGTATCATGCACAATCATTGACTTGCATCTCTTTTCATTTTTGACATGATTGCAGCTGCCGGTACATCAACTCGTCCTCGTACTTTTAAGCGGGTAATTTGTCTCTAATTGATGGTCTTTTCGATAAATACCATCATCTCTCTTGAGTGATAAACTTAGGTCTGGTATTATCATCTCATCTATGTTTAATTAACTCACGTTGGTGTGAGGGTTAAGATAGTCGTTCTCTAGTGGTATCCATCTGATCTATGATTTAGTGGTTGAGAAAATGTTTTGCCATTTTATGATGCAGAGAGAAGTTGAAGATGAAGAGGTAGAAAATGAAAAGGAGCAGGAAGAAGAAGAGCAGGAATCCGTAGATGAAGCCGATGGACAGGCTCAAGTAAGCGTCAATATATTATTTTCCATATGAAAAAAAAAAAAAAAACACCATTTGCTATTCGATCATGTTGAGGTTATTTCTTCTCATGTATTCTCTTTTTTCTTCATGTGATTGACTATTGCAAGGAAAGGCGTAAAGGTGTGCAAGGAATTATCGAGATCGAAAACCCCAATTTAGCGAAACCGAAGAATGTGAAGGCTAAAAACATTGATGTGAGTTCTCAATATCCTCTTCTTCGGTGAATTTCATTCAAAATTCAAAAGGCAGAGCAGTTACCCTATTATCTATCTTTGCCAGATTGAGAAGACTACTGAACTTTCAAGACGTGAGAGGTTTGTGGTCCTGTCCCTCATTGAGGCTAAATTTCTCATCTTAAGATCATGTAGGATTCAAGAAATTATGTCATTCAAAACCGTTTGCAACTCTAAGGGGCCCTTATCAAATTGTTCATGGACGTCAACGAGTTAAGCAACTCATATTTGAACTCCACTCTTTAAGAGCTGGAACTTTGCTCACTAAAATGTTCCATAGCGAACATGAACGAGCTCTAATTGATTCATACACAAGTAGTTCATCGAATTTTCGCTCGTTTATACCCCTAGTTGAGAGAGAAGCTTTGCATGGGATCCCCTCTCTTGAATCTATATCCATAGTCGTAGGAGATAGTTATCAAATGCTTTAAGCTTTTGATTTGTTAGATTCTCTTTTCTGTCTCGCTTGTAAAATATTTAGAGCCCTTCACTTGTCCCCAAAATGTACGGCTAATTGCCTGAGCAGCAAAATATTCAACAGATGAGCTCCATTTCATACTATATTGATCCCCCGAGCATGAGATCGAGGTTTGCTATTAATCATTTTATCAATCATATTATATCATTGAAAATGTTTCAACTGGCTAGGTCCCAGAATGTTGGGGCTTCAAATGGTCTCATAAAATCATATTCCGAAGGAATTTTGGACCGTGTGTATTAGAGGTTTGGTGTAGAACAATGGGGACATATTTTGTTTGATCTTTGTCTTTAACGCTTCTTGCTCTCGTTCTTACAGGGAAGAGATAGAAAGACAAAAAGCACGTGAAAGGTACATGAGGCTGCAAGAACAAGGGAAAACTGAACAGGCTAGGAAAGATTTGGGTGAGTACTTGGGCTCTACTAGTACTCGCAGTAAACAAATAAACACTATATTTGAGCAACCTTACAGAGGAGACATTTATACACAATTGAACCCTAATCTTTGAAAGTAAGATAAGTGGGGTTCATTTGTTATCATTTTTCAGTTTTTCCTGTTTTGTTTTTTGACTAATCAAAAAACCGTTGTGGAAATGACTTCTTATTGCTTTTTACTACATCTTTTCAGTTTTTCCAGAACTTGAAAGAGTTGATTTCACTAGCTATTGTAATTTCTTAAAAACAAAAAAATAGAAAACAATGATAATACATGAGCACTGAAAATGAGCTCTAAAATATTCTATTAACTAAACAACGATAAGTAAAAAATTCTACTTAAATTCTAACAAACTAGCTACTAAAATTATTAAAGAAAAGCAACAAAGCAACATTTCCAGTGCTCTAGGGGCTCCCGCCGAAACAGGGTTTTTTTTTGGTTTGGGGGGGGAGGGGTGAATGTACGCAGCCTTCTCCCTTCAGGGTACTATCCTGAAGAGAGGTTGTTTCCGAGAACCCCAACCTAAGGGGTGCAACACGAGGACTTCCCAAGATGTCACCCATCTTAGTACTGCTTTCGCCCAAGCACGCTTAACTTCGGAGTTCTAATGGGATCCGGCGCTTGTGTGTTGGTACCCTCTTAGGTATTAAAATTATTAAAATGCATATAAAGATAGCATATTTTTCTAGAATTGTTAATTCTCATCTTTTGTGTTGTTGCATCTGTTTGCGACACGAATAGACTACTCGATAAATGTAGGACAGAAGAGAGTTACTGTCTCATTTTAATCTATTATGTATACGATTTCTTTTAGGAATCTCTTCTTTCCCTTTGTTATTTCTTCGAGTGTATGATGGCAATATGCATTTGTTTTCGAGTTGGAAGAATTTGATCATGTAAATTGCCTCTCTGTTCTTCTAAGAGGAGAGCAAAGGATTGTGAGTTTGATCTTGGTTGCGTTGCTTGGTAACATATATTTGAACTTGATTTTGGGTCAATGGATAAACCGAACAACTAAGGCTTCTTTGTTTTAACAGGAATCATTTTCCGACCTAATTATATTATTTATGTGCATGACTTTATAGTAACAACTACAAATATGGAGAATGTTTTATTGGGGAAATTGACTTCTTTTTTAAAAGGAAACATTTTCCATTATACTCTTACGACTAGTTGAAGCAACGAGCCTCCCAACATGCTTTACCTCAACCTCATTTTATTAAGCGTGAGCCTTCTAAAAATGTATAGAAACCATTTTATTTAGCTAGAGAGCTAAGAAAAAAATATTTTTAATTGAAAATATTTTATGAAGGAAAATTTTCCATAACGAACGGAGTTGAAGACATCCCTGCTCCACACCACACATCACCTTTATTTAGGATTATTTTGTCAATAATTTCTTGGTCCTTCAACTTAATTACCACTAATTGTTGTTTATGTACCATATGCAGAAAGGTTAAAACTTATACGCGAGCAGAGGGCAGAAGCAGCTAGAAAGCGGGGAGAAGAAAAAGCTGGTAAGTTTTGTCCAATAAGTGAATTCTATAAACTTGATCATTTCTAGGGCATCTTGAGTATAATTATGAAGACGTGGACCTGTTATCATAAAATACCTTAGAGATCCCCTGAAATATTTCTGAAATTAGAGTTTGTATCAGTTGGGGTCTGTTTGTTTAGCTGGACTATGAAGAAACCGTTTTCTTCATAAGCACTTCTGTAAAATGTGCTTTCAATAGATGTATTTTCGTTTGAAAATTTTGATCTTTTGCTTTAAAGGACAAGCATTATTTTTCTACTTCTACTTAAAAGCCAAAAAAACAACTTTTGCTTTCCGGCCAAACATCCTCAAATCCTAGAAATTTTTTGTTGTTGGAAAAAGCACTTAAAGCTTGGCCAAACAGGCCCTTAGACCCACAGGGTAATGCTATACAAATTTTAATTCTATTAGCATTCAAAATCACATGTATATATGTTGATTGGCTTCAGACCAGTTCGTTAATGGTTTTTTTTTTACAGTTTTTAATTTTTATTAAACTAAAACTATATTTTAGAATTGATTTTTTTCCTTATTTTTGGTTTTTTGTTTCAGTTTGTTCTAATTGAATGAAAACTGAAAACAAAACCAAAACTAAGAAGTCGTTTCTAAAACCGTATTTTTAGTTTCTCAAAAACCAAAAGCTGAAAATAGAAAACCATACCATACCAGCCCTTAGATAAGACAATCGAGTATCGACTAGCCCTTAGATAAGACCATCGGGTATCGACTATCACAACACAAATAGAATTGAAATAGAGAAGCCTTAACTGATACAAACTGATAGTTTGAAGCGTATTTGATGAAATCAAAAGTCAAAATTGCCACCTAATAAGGGGTTTATATGGTATTCACAAATAATAAAAAAAAAAAATTGAAAACATGGACCTTATGCATTGTCATTTCATGTCAGCCAAGGAGCAAAAGAAGCCCGAAGCCCGAAAATAATCTAAGGGAGGAGTAAAATCATATCAAAGGAAACAAGATAAGTATGGTTCTTCATAAATTACTTGTCTGTTGGGTTTGATAGATAATACCCAATTACATTCATGGTGGCTGCTATTTGAATCGATGCATATATTTTGATGTTTGAACAGTTAAGTCGTTTCGAAGTAAATGAGTATATGCCTTAAAATTATGCAGCCATTATTTTGGATAGTGGAATTGTATGATTGTTTCCATGTTTGCTATGTGTTAGCTAGTTCAGCTTTAGGGAAATGGAATTACTAGTATCCATCCATATGAGACGAAATATTTTTAATTAAAGATCAGAATCTATACAAGTGTTATGATGCAAAATTTGGATGTTCAACAAAATCACTAAGGCTCCGTTTGTTTTAACGGAAGTACTTTTCCGACGGAAAATATTTTCCTTTGGAAAAGGTTTTCCATGGAAAATGCTATTCTCGTTGAGGTTTTCCATTTGTTTCAACGGAAAACATGTTTTTATATTTTGATATTTCTTGCTTGTTAAAGGAATCATCTTTTACCAGTCATCTTATACCTGGTTATAGGATAATATAAGTAGCAATACACTATATTTAAAATTATTTAGACTATGTGCGATTGTAGAATTATTACTAAGATACCCTGAGGTTTAAGCATTTATTACATATTATGACATTTGAATGTATATAATGACGTACCCTAAAGTTGAATATTTTATCACTCGGGTACCATACATCAAAATTTGATAAATTTTTGTAAGAATCTGACCAAATATAAAAATGCTAATATAATACATAATTATGATAATATTTACAAGTCACGTCAATATTTTTAGAAAGTTATGATAAAAAGTTCGTCGTATATTAATGTAAAAACTACCTAAATATGACCGAAATCATATACCGTTTTAGCTTTTTTTAGGAAAAATCCAATATGAACACTATATATTGTCGCAATCATATTTCTAGGTCACTCGGAATGATGACTTCCCCTTTTTTAAAAGGGAAGTCATTTTCCCCCATTTGAAGGAAAAGCCGTCACCAATCTTGCGCCAAACAACGGAAAAGGGGAAAACTACTTCCTAGAATGTGTTTTTCTCCCTAAACAAACGGAGCCTAAATTTATACATTTAAGGAACTAAAAGATTAATGTTGAGGGTAAGCAACTAACCAAATAAATCATGTCAAGTACCCCCTACATAAATATTAACTAGGAATATAACTCTATTTCCTTGCCAATTTTTCTTTCCTTTTTGGATCAACAACATTAACTACAAAGAAATTTTGTACAGAAGAATTAAACAAACTATACACAAGGCATAATGTTTAACACACAGAGCCTTGCCATGAACCTGAAGGTGCCAATTAACTTAATCAGTAAAGTCTCTAGAAGGTGGTACCAAAAACTGAGAGCAAATTCCGTCTTCATCAGAGGTGTCGGGATTTAACAGGTTTTGGAAGAGTTATTCCCTTTGTATAGCCCACGTAGACTTCTTGCCATAAGTAAAAACAAATAAGTAAAAGAATAAAAAAAATATGGGTTGTGTCCCTTTCTGTATAAGATTGCTAAGTGGAACAACATCCAGAATTCTTAACAGCAGAAACATCATCCCGATTACCTATGTTGATGCTTTGTCCTTTGGGCAAAGCAACTGGGTCTTCACCAATGTCGAGCGCCTTCTTACTCATGACATGATAGATCTGAGCAAGAACTTCTGCGAAGGCACTCTCGACATTTAATGCCTCGAGGGCTGATGTTTCCATGAAAAACGTGTTCTCTCTTTCTACAAATGACTTGGCGTCTTCTACAGAAACAGCGCGCAGGTGATGCAGGTCTGCCTTGTTGCCAACTAGCATTATTACGATGTTGGATTCGGTGTGATCTCGGAGTTCCTTGAGCCACCTATCGACATTTTCAAATGTAATGTGTCGAGTGACATCGTAAACGACTAAGGCACCTACTGCGCCACGGTAGTATGCGCTGGTGATGGCTCGGTACCTTCATGAAAAGAGAGAGATGTTAGAGGATTCACAAAGCATCATCAAAGAAATTATAAAGAAATTTATAATGAAGTGGGTGAAACCATTTGTTGTGTTGTGTCTTAAACTTTTTAGTCTGGATTTAGACATAGAAGTCTATGGTGGGATGGGGGAATAAGTAAAACCAAGGTTTCAAAGGCGACAAACCAACCCAACATAACACAAGCTGTAATAGGAAAAAGCAGAGATAAAACCGGATACATGCCCAAATAAATAGATGAGTCTATAGTAATAGGGTAACCCAAGAGGAATAGGAACAGGCTTGGCCCGTGAGGGTAGACAAAACTCTATAAATGGGCTTGAGCTTATATTAGGAATGAATCAACAAATCCATGTTCCTTTCTATCTTTTCTCTCCACTCTTTGGCACTCGGAAACAGCCTCTCTTTAGGAGTAATATCCTGAAGAGGAAAGACTGTGTACATCCGCCCCCCTAGACCCTGCTTAGGCGGGAGCCCTTGGGGCATTGGGTATGTTGCTTTTTGCTTTACTCTTTAATTCCAACATTTTGATGCTTTGATTTAGTTTTTAGTCTATCTCGATTTTGGCTCTTGTCATTAGTCAAGCAGCCCAATTACTACAGACCCATATACCGATTTGTGCATGTATCGAAAACAAAGCCCGAGAGAGAGAATGAGACCTTTCTTGGCCGGCGGTGTCCCAGATTTGGGCCTTGACAATCTTATCATTAACACGAATGCTACGAGTGGCGAATTCAACCCCAATGGTGGATTTAGACTCGAGGCTAAACTCATTCCTCGTGAATCGAGAAAGAAGGTTCGATTTGCCAACGCCCGAGTCCCCGATCAGCACCACCTTGAAAAGGTAATCGTATTCATCGTCCGCTCTGTATGCTGCCATTTGATTCCCCTCAATCTATTGCTGGGCTTTAGGGTTTGGAGATGAGAAAGTGGGAGAGAAAATGGGAGAGAAATTTGCGTGATTCCAAGGAAAATTTGGGAATGTAATGTGACTATTTTTGAAGTTGGGGGTTTGTTTTGAAATGCTTGGAGTTGGATTTGGGCGGCATATTTTACCCGATTATTTAGCTAATGGTTGCTGGTTTCTTGTGCCCTTTGCTAATTTTACATTTTTTTTTTCCGACAATGCCCGAGGTATAAATGAGCTGAATCAAGCTGATCACTGTCTTGTTCGAATTTGAGTATGATAATGGTTATCGGGTTAAGGTTGAGTTCAAATTTGAGCTAAATTCTTACCGAGGTTTTGAACATTTGTTTGAATTTCATGTGATAAGATATTAGTGTGTTCGATAGTTAGCTTGTTAGCCAAGGATGGTTGAGCTGACCTGAGATAGATGTTGTTGAGTCATCGGGCACCTGTTTGGCGCACTTTCATCTATGTCTGAGAGTTTGTGCTCATTCATTTGCGTACCAATTGGCTGCTGCCTTTTCGTTCGAGTTTTTGGGTTCTACCATTTCAAAACTGGTTGAGCATTATTTCGTCAGTTTCATCCTAGTTTTTGTGCTTGGCCATTGGAGCATCGGTTGGGAACTAGTATGGAATCATTTTGTCATAGTTTTAGCGCTCATCGACTCGGGCACTAGTATGGCACCATTTCTTCTGAGTTTTTTTGCTTTATCATTCGGCCTTTGGTTGGGCATCATTTCGCTTGAGTTTTTTTCTCTTGTCCATTCGGCCACTATTTGAGTGCCATTTCATCTATTAAGTCGAGTTTTTGGGCTTAACCATTCCGGCACTAGTTGGGCACCGTATTATCTTTTTCATTTGAGTTTTTTCCCTTGGCAATTTGGGCACTAATGCAATTCGAGCAACGATAGGGTTTTGTTTTCTTCGATTGTTTACGCTTAACCATTTGGGCATCACTTGAGCATCGTTTCTTCTATTTCGTCCGAATTTTTATGCTCGGCCATTCAAGCACCAATTGGGCGCCATCTCATTTGTGTCATCTGTTTCATTTGAGTTTTTGCGTTCAAAAATCTATCAGTTGATACCCTATTTTTTGTGTTTTGGTGCTCCATTCGTGCACCAGCTGGATGATATTTCATCTAGTTTTTTACACCTGGCCATTTAGGCACCAGTTAGGTATCGCTTTGTCCGAGTTTTTGGGCTCTGCTATTTAGGCACCGACCGGGCGTCATCTCTTCCATTGTGTCCGAGTTTATGCACTCGGCTATGGGAAATTGTTTGGTGTTTCGTCAATTTCGTGTGAGTTTTTGAGCTTGATCACTATGGCTCCTATTGGGCGGTGTTTCTTGTATTTTATGTGTATTTTTGCTCAATCATTGAGACACCATTCGGTGCCTTTTAATCCTTTTCATTTCAGTTTTTGCGCTAGGTCATTCAAGCATCGGTTGTCCGTCCATTACTTCGGCGCTGGTTGGGGGCAGTTTTAGTCACTCATCCGAGTTTTTTCGTTTTGCCATTGGGGCACCAATTGGGCCTTGTAGCATCCATTTCATCCAACTCGGACAAAACGACACTCACACGATGCCTAAATGGCAATCTCAAGAACTCTGATGAAACGACGCTGAAAAAGTGCCCCATTGGTTGAGCCCGAAAACTCAATCGTAGTGAACAGAATAGTGTCCAAAAAGTGCTTGAGTGGGCGATTCTAAGAAACTGAATGAAACGACACCCAATTGGTAATTGAATGGCTCAGCGCAAATGACGGGGTGCAGAAACTTGGTTGAAACACCTGAAACAACCATGCCTAGGCTACACCGGTACCCCCAAGGCTATCTTAAATAAAAGCTAAAACTCGAAGTGAGCACCATACTCATGGCGCCAACAACCTTAGCGAGATCCCACTATCACCCTCCGAGGGCACCACCACTATCTACCCATGGGACCGACCTAGAGCAATAGCTCACCATGGCCCTAGGTGACCAGTATATCACCCGACCTTTCTCACCTAACTTGGAGAGTAAGGTGCTCGCCTTCTTCGGAATATCGAGCCCCGTTTACCAAGTACCAAATAGCTAATCTCGAGTATGAAGCACGACGAATAAGCTAAGGAATGATTTCAACCAGTTGTCAGCGAATGAGTAATGCTTAAGCTCGTGTCAATTAAGTCTATCTCATCATGTTCTATCTATCTTTAAGCTAAATATTTTATTATGTATACTTATTTCTTGCTTATTCCTACTAATTTAAGAATTAGTAGGGGTCCCCTGCGAACAAAACATGCATGTTGTTGTAACAGTTTGAACTATGTTATTAAATACATGTAAGTTTTAAATTAAAATATTATCTTATAGTATTTATATGCTAAAATTTAGTACACAAAATCTCACTGAGATTAAAAGGTTTGTATATAAGGAAGACACGTATAATAGGGAATCATAACACGCCCGCGTAGCAAGGCGTAGGGAGTGGGCTAACACGTGTGTAGTCAGTCCCCTTGATAACTAAACATAAAGTCAAAACGTGACGTATGATTAGATCAGGCAAAATGTGACCCAAACTAGGGTTCATTTATTAGATATTAAAACACCGAATTCTATTAAAATTTCAAACTCAAGCTTAATTGGGTAAAAGTAGTAGAAGGATGGGTGATGTCTTGGGAACTCCTTATATTGCTAACTCTATAAGGTTAGATATCATCGGAAACAGCCTCTCGGTAAGGTTACACTTTGAAGGGGTAAGGCTGCGTACATCCACCCCTTCCAAACTCCACTTATGCGGGAGCCCTTGAGGCACTGAGTTTGTTACTGTTGTTGAAAGTGTGACCCGACCCATTTGGTCCATTACCCTTTTTTTTCTGATAAATATCGGCAAAGTCGTAGTACATACCGGGTCTCGTCGCGGCGAGACCTTACCATCCCGTAAACGGAGATGGGTACAAAATTTAGATTAAAACGGGAAAAATCAGACACCAAAGACAAATGGGACAACATTACGCAAACAGGAAAGGACCAGGGGCTAAACAGGGCACCAGTTGAACCCGACCCATTTGGTCCATTACCTGATTCGACTTTAACCCGAAAATTTTAAATTTATTGGGATCCAACCTGAAAATGAACCGATCCGAATTTGACCTGATCTGAACTTGACCCGACACAAGCTAACCCGAAACCTGAATTTACCTGACATGAATTATACTCTACCCAAGCTTGACCCAACCTTTTATGACCCAAGATCTAAACCAAACCTATAGTATAACCCAAAATGACCCAAATAGAATTCCAACTTATCTTAGAATCTAAATAATATGCTAATTAAAGTTATTTATTTAATAGTTTTAGTTACAATTTTCAAGGTCGAATAAATATATTATCAAAATAACTCGATGAATAAACTTGAAATCTGACCCAACCCAAGGTTAACCCGACCTAAAGTTAACTCAACCAGATATCAACCTGAACTAAGATTGATCCGACCCAAGATCAATCCATCCCGAGATAGACTCGAAGTGACATTACCCGATCCGGTTACGAGGTCTACTTATGAGGGCCCTCTCTCAGAAAACGTGACGTAAAGAGGATAACTCCATCCTCTTCGATGCGTCAAAAACTATACACTGTTGACACGGGATGTCACGCAAAACATCCTCCCTTTGCTTTCTTTCATGCTGATAGCCTACATTAGGGAGTACCATGATTAGATATTGGTTGAATTATGTGTGATTTGACTCCTAATATTAAATAAGACTCACTCATTATTAGAGTAAACAACCGATATTCGGTCTTCACCCATCAGTCAAGTTTTTAAAAAAGTTGATTCTTTGACATGATATTAAAGCCTAGCAACCTTCACTTTTAATATTAATATTAATATAATTTAAGCATAAGGTATAAGGTGGATCCATGCAAGATCTATGCTTCAAGGCTGATTGGCATGGAGTACAAAACTAATGTTGTACCTTTACCCATCAACTTAAGCTTTTGGGAAAGTTGGAATGGTAAAGAAGGAAAATCTGAACTGAAGAACAGAATAGGGACTACCATGCCGTCAAAGCTTTAAAGTTAATAGGGTACATTGACTTATTACTAGCAAGTTTTTCACTTTTTTTGCTCACCTGTCTTCTTGTTTTGGTCTGCTATTTGTGTTTGTCCTTTTCCGGTCCTTATTCCCTTTTGGGTGTGTTAGGCCTCGATTTGATCGAGTGGCCTGTATTGTGTCGCGACTTTGTCATTAATTATCGGGAAAAAAAAAAGGCGAGTCAAGGATGCTCTATTGAAATAGTACACAATATCAAATAAAAAGAGGAGAGAGATTGAAAAAGGAGAGAATCAAATATGTAGGGCACAAAACCAAAGCCAAATACTAAAATAATTTGATCTGAAAGTGAAAACACCTTACTTTACAAAATACTACACTACAAAATTAGTTTCGCTCAATGAAAAATAAAATAAAAAATAATTGATTACACTTTATTTAAAAACATGTTTATTTGTTGACCCAATAGCCAGAAAATACTTAATAAAATATTTTTTTCCTCTTAAAATGTTCTTGTTGTCCAAAACAATATTTTCAAAAAAAATATCAATAAGATATTTCTTCTATAAATACTATATGTAAAATACTATACACTCCTCTCTCGACATGCGTGGACATGAGTTCTTCCGGTCTGGCGGGAGCCCAACGCGCACGAGACTGTCATAAATACTATACACATATTCGTGATAGTATTACTAAACATATTGGGTATTAAAAATTTTCTTTAGAATTAAAAATAATGATAATCTTTTTTGTTTTTAATAATCAAGAGGGATGAAAAAACCTTCAATAGATACAAAATACATGTAACGGGAAAAAAAAAGAAGAAAGTCGAATGCCCACCACAGATCAAAGCTAGGCGTCTAAAAGAGCCAACTTTGGACGATGGTCCGCAACAATTGTCTCCTAAGGAACCTAGCTATTGAAGAATGGCAGGATCCATAATTGGCTGTTGTAATCAATCTACATGAGTCTTCCAAACAATGGTAGAGCGAGACGTCGGAGCATCCAAGAAGCCCTCCGAACCAAGTTATAACCCTCGATTATGTGATCTCAAGTTTGAGAATCGAGCATGAGAAAGTGAGTAAAAGAGATGTGTTTTGTATATTGAACTTCATACGAATTATACGAATTTGTTGCCCTTATAGAGCGCCATACAAGTTACAAATATGACAATTATCTACAACCCATACAGATACGTAAATATAAGTGTTGAGTTGTAAAGAAAGTTTTTGTTGGATAATATTGAAGTTGTTCTTGCATTACAATATACGATCAAAGTCGATAAGGATATGAAAAAATTAGAATTTTTTTAATATGTTAATAATGGTAAATCATGTATACTTCACCAACAGAATAAACAATATGATCAAAAGAAGACAAAATAAAAGAAAAAGAGAAAGGGTTGAACCTGATGAAACTTGTTTTCGTTTTATAGTAAAAATTGTTGGGAAAATTCACACAACCAAACACAACGGAAGAGAAAACAACACACCGAAACTTACGTGGAAACCCTTTCTTAACTAGAGCGAAAAACAGCAGGACCCAAATGGGTGCCTTATCCACTTTAAAATTGAGGAATAACGATCTCTAATTGTAACCTCCAAATCGCATATACAATCATCATCATCAATGTGACTACGGCATGGCAATTCGCCAACTGTCCCATAATGCAACTTCTAAACGGCGAGCCACCAACCCTTCCATAATGTAATTACTACACGGCGAGTTACTAACCGTCTAATAATGCAACTTCTAAACAGTGAGCTACCAATCCTTCCAGAATATAACTACTGCATGGCGAGTTACCAACACTTTTAAAATATAACTTTGAAAAGAGAAAACTATAAAAATTCTCTCATTAAAACACCTTACAATTAACGCAACCAAGTATGACTCTCTTCATACTCGGATAAACCTCACTTAAAACAAACTCAAAACAATCTTAAACAACTCTCTCGCTCTCCCCGCTACTTGAGTGCCCCCGTTGGCACCCCTTTACAAAATCCTTCAACACTCACACTGTTTCCTCACTTTTTTTTGATGAATAAGGAGCAGCTGCTCGATACAAAAGCGGCATCCAGCAAACGAGGATCCGAATACAAAAACAAAGACAAAAAACCAAGCCAGAGGCCTAACAAAAGTCCCACAACAGAAGCTAACATCAGAACCTACCATTATCAGACTCTCATACATCTAAAGAACCTAGCAGCAGTACATTATCCATCATGCTAATGCATTTATAGCATCACAAACTAACATTAGAACCTAATATTATCACACCCACTTTGCATCCAGCAAACCTTAGCAGCAGAAAGCAAGCATCAGAACTACCCGAATGTGCGCACAACCACAGAGACTACCCTATATCAGACTCCTCTGCTGTCTGTCTAGCTACAGACGTAGCCTCCATCTTTTAAAGCATTGAATGTTACATGCTACTTCAGTTGGTGAGTAAGGAAGGGATGGACATCATGCCTTGACCCAAAAACCCGCTCTAAGTTTTGTGGACCAGGTGATTTCTTTTAGATCTCATTTCTCGTTCTGAAACACGATCATATTTCTTGTGCCCCAAATCTCCCAAATAATAACGAAGAGCATTGTCATCCATGCTTTCTTGTGGAAGTGAGATCCAGTTTCTCTTGATATCCATCGGAGGAAGTGTTCTTCAATTGAGTTAGAGAAAACCCATTGACATCCCCACCACTCCAAGGTAGCACACCAAACTTTCCAGGATTCCTCGCATCCTATAAATCGATGGCTGACACTTTCTGAATTTTTACCGCATAGAGGACACCACTTATCTTGATCCCTGATGATGCTGATGTTCCATAACCTTTCTTTCATGTTCATCTTTCCCAACAGAGCCATCCATACTAAGAGTTCGACTTTTGGAGGTGCTAAGCCTTTTCATACCTCACATACCAAGTGGTCCACTACAAAAGATCTAGGCCTCGCTATTTCTATTGCTTTGCGCTAACAACTTCACCGAATACATTCCATTAGTTTCATACTTCCACCACAATCATTTCCTCACAGTTTCTCCTCTTCACTCAAATCAAACTTATTTAGATAACCCAATCTAAATTATATCAAATTAATATTAATTTTAAAATTGACATTTTTTTTAATTTTGTTTTGAAATTTGACAAAGTAGGCAGAAGATGAGACAAGTGTAGGGGATGTAGGGAGAGAGCATTAAAGAGAGTATAGAAGGCACAAGTCTATTCATATATTATTTAGGGACAAACTGGAACTACACATCACACCTGCACATTGACACTTTATGCCTTATTCACACATTATCTTAACGACATTTTTTTAATCATAATTATCTCTCTCTCTCTCTCTCTCTCTCTCTCTCACATCCATTCTCGCAACTTAACTTGGGTTTGGTTAACCCCCTACTCCTAGTCCTAGTCCACTGTTTGAGCTTTCTGTTTGTTCTCATGTTTCAGTCTGCTGTCCTCTCCTTCCAACTGTTTCAACTGTTCCTGCTGATCCCGTTCTTTTGGACTACTTCAGGCCTCGTGTAAGCAAGTGCACCTGTTTCATAATGCGGTCTAACGCTAGTCATAAAAGTGTTGGACCCATCATGTTTTTCTAGGATCTGTTTTTGTTTATCTTGGATTTTTGTGTATTTTGGGCTTTAATGTGTCTATTTGTTTGCAGCCACTATTGTGGTTCGGGTTCCGCTTTTACCGAATGTCGGGTTTTATATAGCAAATCTTCGCTATTTATAGTGAATAATAACCCCTAAATTTTACAAAGTTGTTCTTATATTAATAATTTTATCATAATAATAACATTACTCGTAAAAAATTATCTATATAAAGCGCGGCCTTGCTGCAGAAGAGAAGTTGCGCTGACAAGGTTATGATTCATGAAGTTGTACTTTGCCAACTTGCTGGGAGATTCACTTGCCAGTGTTAGGTCGCACCACTCTGCTAAAAATACTTTCACATTTTTTTTTCCTGATATTTCTCATAAATTTTTTTTTTTTTGGTTACAAATTAATCTTTTGTAAAGAAATATTAAAAAATTAAAAAATAACGTATGAAATAAAGTAACATCTAAAAGATAAAAGAAATTATATCACGGTCAAACTAATAAAAATATAGAAAGATTAATGGATTAATGGTTACTCCTTGAAACAATGCACAACCAAACAAGGTTTGGGTTATAGTAATCTCGTTAGCCATTGCACGTTTAAAAATTACTTGTATTGATTAACTCAAAACCAAACCAACGCTGTATAGAGATTTTTCTTGTATTACAACTTCTAAAATAATAAAAATTGTTCCTTTTAAAAGTGATTTACATAGGAAACCAAAAATAAAAAACTCAATCAGGTCACTTTTTTATTTGATGTTATCATGGCCTTGTCTTAGTGGTTGAGACAAGTGAAAGGATATAGTATTTGCTTTAGGCTAAAAGCTCTGGAAACATCTTCCTGAGGAATCCTTAACTTAACTGGCTCCTACGATGTGTGGGTCGCTGCATGGGCTGACGTTTACCAGGTAATCGGGTTCCTTATTAGCCAAAAAACAAAATCATTGTTACGAAAATTAATTTAACAGAATTAAAATATGATAATTTATTAAATATTTTTGGTTAAATGACCCTTATATAATTAATGAATAATACTTTGACATCTAAAAAAAAATTTAAACTTTAAAAAAATAGAAAATGTCTCCTATAACATTAGAAGCGCACCCCCACCGACACCATCGTGTACCATGTTCTGATAACACCAATATTTACCATTGTAGATTTCTCTCAACTTTGTTTATTTTTTAAATATTTGAGTGTCTCTAAATCATTTAAAATGTTTTATAAATATTTAAAATATTTTTAAGTATAATATTTTACATATCTTCTAGATATTTACAATAGTGCTCAATTATTTACAATGTTTTTAAAATATTTAAAACATTTTTATAAATATGTGGAATATTTTTCCAATATTGCATATATTTATATATTTAAATTTTTTATATATTAAACACATTTCATTACATATTTTTGTAATATCTAATATCTTTTTAAATGTTTGAAATACCAAAGAGGGCACCAACACGCCGTCACCGGATCCCATTGGAACTTCAAAGTTAAGCGTGCTTGGGCGAGAGTGGTACCAGGATGAGTGACCTCCTGAGAAGTCCTCACCCTCAGGTAGGGATGGCAATGGGGCGGGGCTGGTACGGGGGTGTCTCCTCCATACCCGTACCGGCCACCTAAATCCTATACCCGTACCCCTCCCATTACCCGCCAGGGGTATGAAATGGATACCCGTACCCGCCCCGACAGGTACAACTCATACCCGTACCCGCCCCATTACCCGCAGATATCCAACGGGTATGCATTATCCGCCCCGTACGCTCTCTAATGTGCGTAGAAAACGATTATCTATACCGGGTCATATTAGTTATTTAATACTACTTTTAAAAATCAATTATATTTTTTTATAACATTGATAAACAATTTAGGTTATTGAATTTAAACACGTATTTTTTTTTAATTTGAAGGTTAATTATGTACAAAATAAATCGGGTATGGCGGGTATGAGGTGGAGCGGGGCGGGTATGGAGCGGGGCGGGGTGGGTACAAAACTATACCCGTACCCGCCCATACCCGTGACGGGTACGGGGCGGGTATACCGAACCTGTACCCACTACCCGCCCTACTTGGGGGCATTGGGAAACAGCCTCTCTTCAGGTTAACACCCTGAAGGGGGAAGGTTGCATACATCTGCCCCCCCAAACCCTAGGTAGGCGGGAGCCCTTGAGACACAGGATATGTTCCTATGTTCGTTTTTTAAATGCTTGAAATATTATTTAGATATTTAAACTATATTATCAATTTATAAACTACTTTTTTTTTATACAGCATCTTATAAATATATTTAGTTGTTAAAAAAATTAATTATATATATATATATATATTGAAGGCTTAATTAACTCCCTTAAAGTGTACAAATTTAAATTAATTTTTATATAAGCGTTTAATACTTTTTTTTATTATTAAAGAATTAAATACTAAAAAAATATTTATGGAGTATAGTTTAATATTTTTAATTTTTCTATCCCACTATGTATGGAAGAAATTGAAAAAGAAAAAAAAATAAATAAATAAAGAGAGAGAGAAAGAGAGAGAAGAGAGTATCCAACGGTCAAAAGTTGGGGAGTTAACCAATAACATCAATGAAATGATCATAGAAACTCGCAACATTAAATTCCTATCAAATACTAGGAAAAAAAAAACAAAAAATGAAAGAAAAATAATCAAAGTAATATTATTATGAAAAAATTATTAATGTAAGAATAAAATGGTCATTTTTAAAATAATTTTACGACTCTTATTATTTATAATTTATATTATTATTATTATAATAATAATTTTTATTCTGTCAATAACATGTACTAGTAATTAAATAGAAAATGTTACAGCTAAATGGGAAAAGCGATGGCCAAAAAGGAGGCACAAATTAGGAAGGGGTGTGATATAAATACACGTCCCTTTCTTTTATTACTTTACATTCTGACTCCTTTTATCATATATGACCTCCTGTGTATGACTCGTTTATTTCTATCTATTAGCTTATGCGTAGCAACGTAGACAAATTGTGTGTTAATAAACCTATAAACCATATTAGAAATCGATAAGGGCTTGTTTGTGTCGTTTTGAGAGCTCGATAGCTTACAAAATGAGTTTAAATAGCTTTTATAATCTTAATGATCGAGTTGAGTACAAAAAATAGATGCTTAAATTGTTAACGTGTTTGATGGCCAAAAATTTCGTTAGTGTGTTTTAGAATAGTTTGATGTGCTCGACATTTGCAAGATATGGGTCAGTGCTTGTTCAATATATGCATCTAGTTGCAGAGCTTGGGTTGGTAGCGATGTCAACTCAATGGCTAGCTCAGAAGTGTGATACTAAGCATAACTCAATTAGACTAATGGATCGAGTCTCTCCATTCAAAACATACTTACTTGTTTTTAAAAAATAGGACAGTGAGGATCATTCCTCATAGTACAAAAGAAGATGCATCATTTATCTCGACGCTTCTCTTTATTCTGTCAGCTGGCACGGACCATGTTCAAAACTAGGTACTTCACTTTCCCGACTTGGATCATGATGCACAGTTATACATGAAATTAAAGAGTCATTAAAGCAGTCATTATATGGACATTAAGATGCAAATGTAAATCAAATGGCAAAAAGCTCAACATAATGGGAAACTAATATGTTTCCTGATCAATTTCAAATAATCGTTCAATCTCGAAAAATGAGCTTGTTATTAATAATTCTTTTGTTTATAAGTAAGAGGAAAAAATCTTTACAACAGATACACATAGTTCAGAATGAAATAAAACATCCGGGCCTAAAGTGTCATTATGCACAATACAATCAAAGCTAAACAATAAAAGAATTAAGTCTTGTGACATCTAACTTTGCTAAATGGTTGGCATCATGGTGAGCTCGAGTTCAAATAAGTAGGCACTCGGATCAAATTATCTACATTGTTAACCCTCATGACTCGAAGAAATTATTAGACTACTGAAAATATTATTTGATATTACTTTTACTAGTTGAAGGTTTCGACAATATGTACTTAAATTGGATAAATAGAGTAGTTCGAAAAAATAAAAACTAAACCCATGTTTTTTTTAGATAATTAGAGAAAAAAATCTCAAAACAAAACCTGACGCAACCATGAAAGTAGAGCCCGAGAAACTAAACCCACGTTATTAGTCATAGTATTATGGTTACAAAACAACAAATTGATTAATTTTCCCATATCAAACTACGGAAACTAGATAGATTTTAAAAAGATTAATTAAAAATATGATCAACCGACTACATCCCTCTCAATCAGATCCCTAACCAAATTGATGAATCAAGTCGAAAAATCTTCTAACACCATGCCTCTTGATTCGTTTGATTAAAATCTAAACCATTTCTATAATACAAAATGATCTATCCAAATCTATACTCAGTGTTTCAAGACAGAACACGGTCAAAGAGAAAATAAAATTATATAAAACTATATGAGAGATACTATAAATATATAGAGATGAACGAGTACAATGATCCATGGAGTTGCATTTAGGGTTTAAGATTACATATTACATTATTATAAGTTCATTTTTCTAATAAGATTCTAGGGGTGGAGCACGAGTTAATTACCTACTACAAGCAGTTAAAACTACAAAAAAAAAAAAAAAAAAAAAAAAACAACTGCATATTTTTTTCCATAAATTGCAACAATCGCAGCACAAGACAGGTGCACTCGCAAACATGAGGACTGAACTAATCAAAAGACCAGTTCTCTCCCATGGGTTCTCTCCCGAATCTCATAATAGTTTTCCACGATGCCCTAAATCTGCACAAAGACAAAAATATATAACCAAGTTAAATTTATTTATAAAAAGAAATAATAATACAACAACAACAAAACTACTTGTTATGCATAGGGGTGTATTTAAGCCAAGGCTGCTAGGCTCGAGGCTCGGCTCGTAAGCTTTAAGCTCGACTCAGGCTTGAAAATTCGGGCTCCAGCTCTGCTCATCAGAAGCTTGGGCTCGGCTCGGCTCGGCTCGGCTTGATCTAAGTTCGGTGAACTTCAAACTAGACTTGCAATATTTCGGCTCATTTAATCTCAATATAGGCTCGTTTAAGCTCAGGCTCGGCTCATTTAGGCTCCAATGTGCATTTATTGGGCAATATTTAAGCAAAAATATTATATTAAAAAAACTAGCTTAGGCTCGCGAGCCTATGAGCTCGAGCTTCAACAGGCTCGGGCTCGGCTCAGCTCGAGCTCAAAGTGAGCCAAGCTTTTCTAACTTTATGAAGAGCCAGCTCACGAAGGCTCGTGAGCCTGCTCGGCTCATTTACACAATGAAGGGCATTTTTCTTTAAAACTAGGGATGATAAATGTATGTGTCATATTACGTTAAACTTTGTACTTGACTCAAAATGAGAAAATACATAGCAAAGATGTCTGTTTAGTAAACTTAATGCAAATTAATAGAAAGTTTTTATTGTCATACAATAATTGTTATTGTTACCGTATAATGAATTGACTAAAAAAAACAATGACCTTAAAATTAATCTACTAATAACAATATTATCCTATAAATAATATTGTCCTGCTATTCTTATATCAAAAGTCCTTATATTTTGTCTACTATTTCAATTTAGCCATCAAACTTTTGATTACATCAATTGAGTCGACATAAAATTCAAATTATTTCAGTTAAATCCAATTCTAAAATCAACTTTAATTTATGAGCAATTACCATGAAGACTTCAACCAAGATTTTATGAAGAGATATGCAAATGCTGAATTCTTGACGTGAAAAGCATATAAAAATGCTATATATATATATATATATTTTTTTTTTTTTTTTGTTTTTTTTTTGTTTAGTTAAGAGCAGTATAAAAAGGGTCTCCACAATAAAAAATGCTAACTAATATTAAGTTAATTTCAATGTTAGAACTAATAGTATAAATGACCTTTAAATTTAAATTTGAGAAACTATCACTTAAATACCCTAAAATCTTATAATTTATCATTTAAATACTTAAACATTTTAAAATATATAATGAGGTACCTTAAGGTTGAACAATTTGACCACTTAGGTATCCTAAAGTTTTAAAATTTTATCAGTAAGATACATTTCTTCCTAAATTCAATAGATCTGCATTGAAAAATGATAAAATAAAACTTGATTATGACAACATACAAGTATATTCATTTAATTCTAAGATATTTTACGAAAAATATTAATATGATATATAATTTTGATACTCTATAGGTAGTTTCATCTAAATTAAATATTTATTTTATAATTCGTTGAATTTTTGTTGAAACCATTGAAACAAATTGTATATAACTATCGTAATTATGCACTATATTAATTTTATATAAAATTGGTCTAATTTTCACAAAATTTCATCAAATTGCAAAATAAAGTATCCAATAAATATAATATTCAAACTTAATAATACTTCATGATGCAGCCTGTATCTTGGCAGATCAAATTCTTGGCGAGATGGGTTAGTTGGCGAGATGAAGGAGACACGGGTAGAGGGGAAAGATGCGAAAGGGTAAACCGGACTGAGAAAATTAACATGAATTAAGAGACTTCAGCTTAGATTAAATTAAGAGATAATTATCAATTGTTTAGATAATTAATAGTTATTTTTGTATTTATCTTTTAATTTTTAAATTTTTAAGTTTAGTTGAATTAGTTCCTCTATTTAAACAAGAGGAAGTCTAAGATTAATTAAGCATTCATATTTTTCATATTTTATTCTTTATTTCTAGAGAGTGTTTTTCCAATTCTCGAGTTGTGAGAATTTAAGCAAAATTTTCTCTTGTTCTTACTATTTTCGCAATAAGAAATTAAGATAAGACTGTTGATCATTCTCATTTATCTCATTTTTTATTGACGCGCTGTATCACTTTATTATATATATATTAAGATACGTGATAAATGATTAAACTCATATTACCTAAATAATAATAATTTCCCCTTTAAATTGAACAATTACCTGGTAAGGGAATTCAGGAGAGAGAAGATCAGGAGCATGATGGTCAAGCTTGTCAAGTAAGGGGGTAGCAGCTAACGTGCGCACCAGGTAGTAACATGCGCCGTGCTGAAGTGGCTGACACGTCACCCCCCACTCATTAGTCAGCACAGGGTGACCAGTTGGGAGCACTAAAACGGCGTCGTCTCCGAACAACTCTTTCACGTTGATGGGACCCACAGGGAGATCAAATGCCACGTCATTAATGAACACCGTGGATCTGACGTCAGCATTATCCCCTACACCTGCAAAGCACCAGAATAAAACTCAGCTGTCAATCACAGGAACTGCGCATGCACACGTTCGCTTCTGATCCGGCCCCATTTTGCCTATCCTATATATTCCAAAAAAATATCGATATTATTATCGGTGTAAAATTGTAAACCATTGTCAATTAAAGAATTTGTTAATTCTAGGCCTTGTTTGGTTAATACAACAATTGAATTCCTATAGAAAATTTGTGGAGTCATTTATATCAAAGGTATTCTATCCTTTACCGATTATATAAATTTAGTACTCGTACTTTTAATTGTGTCAATCCAATCTCTGTACAATTCAAAATGTGTCAATTTAATCGTTTGATTTAAGTTAAGTTAATGACGTAATTTTAAACAACAAAATTAAGTTAGACAGAAATAATTTATTATAAATTAATCTATTTACTCAATTTAATCCAATTCGTGGCCAAATAAGTTGAAATTTGATTAAAAGATCTGCATAAATTTTTCTCTATATACCAATTGTCATATTTTGAAATGTATGGGAACAAAATTGACACACTTAAAATTACAATAACTAAATTAATACAATGAACAAAATACGTAAACCTTTGGTATAAATTACCAAAATTTGTATTTCCTATAAAGTAAGTATAGAATATTTAAGTCTTAGGATGAAACACTAAACTTCTCAAGGGAGATAGGTTAAAACGAATGAATCAAAACTTACCTAAAGAAAACTGGGTAAGTTACTGCCTAAAAGAGAAACGTCGTTATGCCAATTTCTAGGTAACTAACAAGAGAGAAAATGTCTACTTTTTCTAAATTCTAATTTCATGCATCTATTTAACAACAACAAACCCTCGTTTTTTGCTTTCGGGGCCTCATTTTGAGGCCGCCTCTTTTTGTTTTGAGCTTTGCTCTTTAATTATCAAAAAAAAAATTTAACAACAACAAACTCAGTACTTCAAGGGCTTCAACATATATAGGGTGTGGGAGAGGTGGGATATACACGGCTTTACTCCCTAAGGGTACTACCATAAAACGACACCGTGTTCAAAAGAGAAAAGGAACGCACCCAATGCCTCAAGGGCTCCCGCCTGCTCAGGGTCTGGGGGGCGGATGTACGCAGCCTTCCCCCTTCAGGGTGTTAACCTGAAGAGAAGTAGTTTTTCAGTGCCTCCAACCTAAGGGTGAGGACTTCTCAGGAGGTCACCCATTCTGATACTACTCTCGCCCCAGCATGCTTGACTTCGGAGTTCTAATGAGATACCGTGTTTGAAAATGGAGATGAATTAATATGAAAATGACAAAAGAAGACTGATAAAAGGACATGCACACCATGACCATGCCATGCCATGCCATGCCAAGCCATGCCCTAAGTAGAGAGAGAAAGTAGGAAAGTGTAGGTGTAATAGTAGTAGTGAAGAGTATATATGTAACATAGCATCACTCATGTCAATCATGTTTGTCATCACAAGTACCATGTCCCATCATACCTACATTCTCATGATTATACTCTTCTATCACTCACACATGCCTTTTTTCATCATTATTTTCTTCCTTGATTCAGTAAATAGCGAGAGAACTCGTAATATAAAAATCGACTTCTCAAAAAGGAAGACTGGAGAAACACGCACACAATGTGAAAAAAGAAAGAATAACATAAAGATACCCGAAAACAGTCGTAGTATGTACTTATATTACATCCTAAAAGTGAATTATAGACATAACAAGAAGCTGCACAGAGTTTATAATCAAAGTTAATCCTAATATTTTCTAGGTCTCAAATGGATGTTTCACAAATGGAGCCCTTTGTATATAACATCTCTCTTGACAACAAATACTAATATAATATATTATAAAATTTTAATCATAAAATTTATTAATAGTAACAATTTATATTTTAGAAACTATAACCTCTAGATTTTGGCGCCCGTAAAGTAAAAAGGCTCCAAAGCGGTTGTATGGATTGCTTGGGGTTATAAAAATATACAAGAGACTCTATTTGAAGCTAGTTTTGTCAATAAACAAAAATTTGATTCATTTTATCATGGTTAAAATTATCACAGAAAAAAAAAAATATACAACAACTCAGTGCCACCAAGGGCTCCCGCAAAAGCAGGGTCTGGGGAGGGTAGGTGTACGCAACCTTCTCCCTTCACGGAGCTACCCTGAAGAGAGGCTGTTTCCAAGGAGCAGAAAAAAAAAAATATCATGGTTAATATTTCAATAACAAGCCTAAATCATTTGTATACGGCAAGCAAATTTTTGTGGGTTGTACATATCTTTATTTTGTTTCTCTCGGATCTCCGATTGTTGGGTCGCCTATGTTGTATTGAGCTTTACCTCTCAATTGATTGAAAAAAATAGGGCGAGCAAACATTACTCTGCTATGATTTATAAAGAGATGACTTGATTAGGGAAAATAATAAAAGGGAGACAGAAATTATGATAGAGTTTCAAATAAGATAGAATATGAGACATATTCAACAAAGATATAACTCTAATACTTAGAGTTTTTTATATTAAATGATCACTGATATTTGTTTTTTGGATAATTAATGAGCAGAGCTTGGGATACAAATGATCACTGATTGAAACTAGATTGTTCAATGGAAGAATAGTGAACATTGAGGCTCCTTTGATTTGATATAGTCTATCATCGTGTTCCTACTATCTTTTCGTATAAGTTCAAGGTAATTCTATCATCTTATACATAAAAATGTTTTCCTCCATTAAACGACAACTTACTTCATAATAAGAAAAGAGAAAAATATTTACATAAACACAAAAAATATTTTCTACAGTGCACTCCTGTCATTCAGTTCACCACAACTGGGCCAAGCGCTAAAGTCAAACAAAAAGTTAGAAAGACGAAAATTTCAACATAAAATTTTACGGGGAATCAATTTCTATAACATAAATATTTTCCTTGCAATCAAACCGAACCTGAATAAGAATAATTAACAAGAGCATAAATGAAATTTGAATTACCTTGAATAAGAGGCAGAGATGGAACACTAACAGGAGCAGCAACAGCAGTAGTAGTCGAGCTAGGGTTTTGCCCACTTGCAACCAAGAAACCAACCTCCTCGACCCCCTTCGATCCACCACCCATCTCCCCCATCAGCAACCCCGAGTACGCCCCGACCACTGGCCCCGCCACGTCACCCGACACGTGGACCCCGCTTGCCATTTGCTGATCAACAAACCCTAACCCTGGACTAAAATTCATACCCCCCATAACCCCAATTCCACTTTGTTGCAAAGGGAAGAAATTTACCGGATCCTGAAGCATTAACTGATCCCCGAAATAAGGGTTTTGATTGACCGACCCAGTTGGGGAATTCGATACATCAGCAACGTTAGTGGGTCCCATTTTGAGCGCATTTTGGTCAATTCCCTTCGGGGAGGATTTTTCCGAGGAGGATGAGGATGAGCAGGGCGGCGCAGCCACCTGTGTGGTGGTCGCGGTGATGGTGGGGGCGGTTTTAGGGTGGCGGAGCTTGTGTTTGGATCGGGACTTGCGGTTTTGGAACCAGTAGAACACGTTGGCGTCGCCAACTTGACCGTACTCCTGGAGCTGGGCTCGAATCTTGCGAATTTCATCACGGGGTGGGTTCACCATCCCCGAATTGAAGATGGACTCCAATATCCGGATCTGCTCCGGTTTCGGATTCCATCTTGGTTTTGGCTCCGGGCTCCTCTCTTCACAACCTAAACACAAATCCAATAAGAGATGCAAAATTAATGGATTTGAAACCCTAGAAGGAATTCAATATCGTTTTCCAATTTTGGATTTTAGGATTTGAGAATAAAAAATCAAATTATGAAACCCAATTTTATTGATTTAATTACGGGCTTATTTGATATACCTTTCCCTTTACAATTTTTTTTTTAAAAACTAAAAATCAAATTTTTATAATAACCTTTCAAGTTTTCTTTAGTCTTCTGGTTTCAATTTTCATCCAACTTAATGAAAAACAAAAAAAAAAAAGAAAAGAAAAGAAAACTATACTAATGGACCCTAAACCTTTGAAAAATTTAGTGCAAAAATAAAAAAATAAATAAAAGCACAAATTGTTCTCCAATTATATTTTTTTTTTTAGTAATTAAAAAGAGAAAAGTATACATAATAAGCCTCTAGCAAATTTAAAAAGCTCATATTAACATGAAAAAATCCCACATATGAGACCTTATAGCAATTACTTATTGACTTTGAAGCACGAATAATGAACACTTCTTGGTTAAAGTGTTTCAATATTTATATTAAACTCATAAGCAAACTTTAGACCTCATAATCAAATTATAGTACCATTAAAAATATTAAAATTAATACGAATTTCAACTCAAAATTTATAACCATTTAGAGGAACTAAAAATACCAAAAGACTCAGCACTTGGGTAAAAGTTCAAGAACAATTTTACACATGGTACTTGTTATTGTCTAAATAAAAATTATTATTAACAAAGTAACGATATGACTTACAAATGATAAAAGTCATGAATTTGCTTAGAAAACTACAATTTTGCTCTGACAATAACATTACCATTACCGATAATACGATAAATTCGAAGAGTAATTAGAAAGCAGTAAAGGGATAGTACCAGAGGAGTAAGGGGAAGATCTACAAGAAGAGGAGGAGAGAGGATGGTGATTAGGGTTCATGTCCCAAAGTTGGTTAGTGCATGGCTTGGACTTGAAGAAGCTTGGCCAGTGCCTGTTTGATGATGCCATGATGATTATGATGATGATACGACGACTACGACGACAACAACGATAGTAAAACCAGTAGAGATAGAGAGAGAAAGAGAGAGGATTTTGGGTTCTCTTTTAGGGTTTGAGGAAGCACTAGGGCAACCCCAACATCTCTTCTTATAGTCCTGTCTTCACCAACATAAAACAATTCATACCCATTAATTTAATTCTAAATCCAAATTAAATAACTCAATAAATATAAATATAAATTATTTTTTAAATATATAGAGATGGGCAAAAAACTCACAAATTAATTTAAAATAAAAAAGAAAATAAATCCATTTTCTTACAGTTTTTTTTTTTTTTTTTTTGGTGGGTTGAAACTGATCAGAGAAACCCAGTTGGATTCAGAAGGAAAATGGGTGTTGGGGACTAAATTAGAATCTTTGTTTTTTGTGTGTGTACTAATGGAAAATAAAGGGTTTTATAGGTAAAAAATATTGAAGAGAGAGAGAGAGGAGAGAGAGAGAGAGAGAGATAAGAGGGAGAAAGTAATGGTGTTTCTGATGAGGTTGTCTCTTTCTTTTCAGTGAAATGAAAGTGGATTCTTTTATAGCAATTTTCTAGTTATTACCTTAATAATACTGGTAAATTATACAATAGTATCCTCAAATTTATAAATATTTTAGTCTAAAAAGTTATATATATTTGATAAAATAGTTCAAACATTCATAAGTAAGGGCGAAAAATATGCCTCTCATTCGATTCTTCTTCATTACAAGTGTCACGGTATTGCAGTTTGAATGTTGGATGAGGGAATAGGAAAAAAGTGATAGGTTTACTAACAAATAACGATAAGTTTTACACTTTTTAATACCATTATTGAAATTATTTTATTAAATATATGTAAATTTTGGCTTTAAAGATTATATATTTGACAAAGCTTTTAGACTAAAAAGTTAATAGATCTAATATTTATGATATCATAAAATTAGTTTATGAAAAAAAATTAAATAAAAAAAAGGATTATTTCTCTATTTTTTGAAAAAGGGGTTATTTCAGTGATCCATTGATTTTATACCATATATTTTGCATATGTATATATATAGTTGTCTTCGGTTATTTTTATATTATTTTTTTCCTTTTTTACATAGTATGTGTGTTTCTTGAGTCTCCTGTCGTGAGATGTCGGTTTTTTTATCGCGGGTTCTCTCATTACTTATCAAAAAAATATATTTTTGGGTATATATATAACATTATTTTAAATTTATTGATTGAATTTTAAATGAAGTGTGAGTTTGGGGGGATGCTTGCAGGGGAAATAAATGAGGGGGATTTTTAAAAAGGAAGAGGTTGTTGCAGAAATTAATAGGGTTGTGATAACTGAGGAGTCTCCTTTGAAAGTCAAGGCCACCATCAACTAGGAAAGTTATTGCTTTTGCATTGTGGCTTCTCGGGTTGACATAGCGGTAACTATTTTAGATAAATTTGAATCTTATGTTTTCGAGAATTATGATACAAGTTCATACAAGTACAAATGTATAAGGAAGTTTTATTGATAAGACCTTTTCAATTGTGGCCAATATTTTATTACGAATAATTCTGAGACAACTTCAGGAGAAAACGAGTCATTTATCTAATACACAGATGGTGTGATTCGATTCTCAATTTTTTTTTCCCTCCTAGTATTATGAGAAAGGCACATGATTCAGGATAGAAAGAAAAAGGATTCTTATTCTGTATTACTATATTACATGTATAAGGATGTTTCTCTGTTTGGCGTTTTGGCTATTTGCTTCTCATATATCTTTAGCAGGTGTTTGCTATATTATTTTTCTCTTTTTCACACTATGCGTGTGTCTATTGGGCCTCTTGTTGTGAGATGCCGGTTTTGTTGTCGCGATGATACGTATCCAGATTAAGTATATGAGGCCTAAAGTAATATGGTATGACCTTGTAGGGACATTTTACAGATATGTGCATTTGGGGGGGGGGGGGGGGGGGGGGGGGGGGGGGGGGGGGGGGGGGGTGGGGGTGGATGGCGTTTAGGTTCTTCAATCCATTATACATGCACCTTTTGGTTCGTGTTCCTCCATTATTTATATATACTAGTTTTGTTCCCGTGCGATGCACGGCAAGTATTTACTGGTAAATATATTTTTATACGCGTGATTTTTTGCCTTGAAAAAACCTTGGCCTTTTTTTTTTCCTCCTGAACTTGCCATAGTAAAGTGGAAAATACAAAATTTCCAAAGTAGGTCAAATCAGTTATGTAACTTGCTGAGTTAAATCGTTAACTAAGATTTCTTATCTGACAGATGCTTTTGTGTTCTTTGTTTCTCAAGTCTTACTTGTGTAGCTAGAGAAGCAGGAGCTCAAGCTATTAACACGTCAAATCTCCTATGTAATGTTGTTGCCTAATATAAAACTTGTCGTGCATTTGTTGATGAGTGCTGTGTTATGTACATATTACTAATGAATGCCATAAATATGTCATATAGGGAATTCGCTATTGGATTCTACATATAAACGATAGAATTGGTAATACACACAAAATATTTAAGTATAAATATGGATGTAGTTTGCTTATATCCAAGTATTTTTTACTAAAGTTTAACATATAACATAACGTAAAGTAAACTAGAATTTTTTGCTGGCGACAAAGTAAACATAAGGTGGAAGTTGTTACCATTTAGATAATATGTTCAATGCTGAACGGCTTCTCCACCATTGAAGGAAAATAAAATTTTTTGGACTTTCTTATTAGAAGGTGGGTGGGAGCTATAGAGAAATTTTGATAAGCATGAGAAATTTAAAAAATGGATTAATGCTTCTTTTGAGTTTGGAGGTTTTGGGGATTGAGAGACTTTATTATAATGTAAGTAGAGATTTGGATAATATATTTTATGAAAATGTTAATGTCAAAACTAATTTTACTATTATTAAAACATTGAAATTGAAAATGATAAAATTGTCTTTCCTTAAATGATATTTTCTCATGTAATTTATATAATTTACTAATTACGATAAACATGTAAGAATGTGAGGATTAAAAAAAGGAAAATAAAAAAAAAATCTGAGAATTTAGAATTTGGTAAATTTGGGTTTGACTGAAGTACATTAACTATTGTTTAAGTGCGGAAAAAAAATTGAATTACATTACTTTTATTTGGGTTCAATTAATCTTGAGGGTTGTACATTGTAATGACTGCAATGGTGCTATGCATTAATTATGATACAACCAAGCATTGAATTACATTAAAAATTAGAAATATAGAATTTGTGGACTGTATTTTTTTAGTTCAATTCTTGGCATTTTAATTATTAATCCCCAAAAAAGAGTTTTAGAAATCATTATGCTTTCAATTGTGTAATCTGCAAATAAATATAGTTTGATATTTTTCATTTTTAGAGCCTGTGACTTTTAGTTTGAAGCAAACATTTGAAATTTTAAATAAATATTTTTATATATCCGCACCCGCCGTATACCAGTGTTGGGTACAGAGCCGGTACACCTAACCCATATGCACTACCCGCTCCACTTATAGATACTCATCTGCCAATTCAGTATCAATTCAATATCTTTTAAAATCAACCCTTCAAAATTCAACGTTTTATATTCTAATCATTAAAAATATAGTTCAAGCATTAAAAATTCTCTTTAATTTTTTTATTTTTCTTGGAAAAAGTAAAATAAGAAAAAAAGAAATTAAAAAGATAAGGATAAGTTTGTGATGATTGAAAAAAAAAGGAAATTAAAATGATGAGGATAAGTATGTGAGGATGGAAAAAAAGAAAATAAAAAAAAAGAAAAATCTAAAAATTTAGAATTTGGGTTTATATTATATAATTTTTATGTATTTTTTTCTCGTCCATTTTAAGTGAGAAGTCATCATTTACTTTAAATGATATTTTTCAGTTCAAATAAAGAAAATAAAAGGTAAATAGAATATACTCATAATATAATTTTAGTATTTATATTAAATTAATTTTAGAGGGTTGTGCATTGTAAGGATTTAGATAAGGATAAATAAGCATGCTTAAAGTTTTAAGTGCCCAATTTGAATACTACTATTATAAAGATAAAAATTAGTCCATTGAAATTATGGTTTAATTGAATTAGATTTATTTATTTTAATAATTAGAGTATGGGTTTTCTCATGTAATTTATATAATGTAAGAATTACGATATCTTAATATAATATTCATTGTGATACAACCAAGCATTGAATTACATTAAAAATTAGAAATATAGAATTTGTGGAGTGTATTTTTTAGTTTGAGGCTTTTCATTTTTATAACCTGTGACTTTTAGTTTGAAGCAAACATTTAAAATTTTAAATAAATATTTTTATATATCCGTACCCGCCTTATACCAGTGTTGGGTACAGAACCGGTACACCTAACTCATACACACTACCCGCTCCATTTATAGACACTCACTTACCAATTCGGTATCTTTTAAAATCAACCATTCAAAATTCAACGCTTTATATTCTAATAATTAAAATCAGAGTTCAAGCATTAAAAATTCTTTCTAATTTGTTCATTTTTTTTTTTTGACAAAAGTAAATTAAGAAAAAAAGAAATTAAAAAGATAAGGATAAGTTTGTGATGATTGAAAAAAAAATTAAAAAGATAAGGATAAGTAAGTGAGGATTGAAAAAAAGAAAATAAAAAAAAATCTAAAAATTTAGAATTTGGGGTGGGAAAGGTTTTTAGGGGGGGTGGAACTTCTCTATATATATATAGTATAGATATTTATACTCTTAATATATGAGATATCGGAGGCATTATGGGCAATATTATAAAAGAAAATAAGTATAGATAATCATACATGTCCCATTGTTATTCCTTTGATACGTTGAGATATAGTAGTACTACTTTTAGATTAATCTACAAATCAATACAAAAAAAGCAAAATAAGAAAAAAGGAAAAAAATAAAATAAGAAAAAGGGATTAGGGTTAAGGGAGCATTTAAAAAAAAAAGAAAAAATCTAAAAAAAAAGAATTGGGCATTTGGATGCTTTTTAAAAGGGGAACAACTTCACAATAAGTATATAGTATAGATATATATATATATATATATATTTTCAGAGGTCTTTTGTAATTGTTTAGACAATCAATAAGGATACTTGTCTTCTTTCTGTTTCTTATTAATAGTTTTGGTAGATTTTAGTTGCAATTCTCAATACTCCAGTTATGGGTTGCATCACGTAAGTTCTCTCGCTACTTATCCAAAAAAATTAGCACCAATGTGTAAACCAAAATAAAGGGTAAACCCAAAATCAAAATGGACCAACACCAAACATTACATAACTTTTTTATATATATATATATATATATATATATTATCGAAAAAAAATAATATGATACTGACACGTTTTTGCCCTTATAATAAATTTTTAAGCAATAATGTGAATAAACATAATCGAGTTTTCGAAATTCAAGTGCTCATCCGGATTTATGAATAATATACTCTCTGTATTAATAACCAAAGAAGGGTAACAACACGTCGTCACCGGATTCCATTAGAACTCCGAAGTTAAACGTGCTTGGGCGAGAGCAGTACTAGAATGGGTGACCTCTTGGGAAGTTTTCACCCTCAGATTGGACGCACTAGAAAACAGCCTCTTTTCGGGGGTAATACCCTAAAGGGGGAAGGCTGTGTACATTCGCCCCCAGACCCTACTCAGGCGGGAGCCCTTGGGATATTGGGTATGTTGTTTTTTATGCTCTCTCTATTAATGTGAATCATAAACATACATCCAAAATTTAGGAATGTAAGGTGAGAATAATTCAGCTTTAACCTAAAATATGGGGCCATTTTCATATATATTCTCTCCCTCTAAATGAGGTTGATATGTTTTGTCATGCGTGTTGGCTCGATCCTTGCTTTTGTGGGTATGTCGGTTGTTTGCTTTTGTCTTACAAGTTTTTTGCTAATAATCAAAAAAAATAACCTATGTTTTTATCTAGAAACGCTTTTTTGCAACTTGGAGATCCTTAGAGACATGATTCTTGAAGATGCTGAGTAGTTTGAGTCTAAGTTGCTTGCAGTTGCACGATTTTTGGCTACTTGATATGTGCCCGCTCGGAAGTTTCTTTCTGTTTCTGTTTTAGACTTTCAGAGTTTGGTTCTTGTCCTGCTTCTGGGGCATTTGTCTTGAGTGTCTTGAATGGTGAAAGCCATGGGGAGTGGGGGTGACATTGGTACAGAGGAAGGAGACGGTCTGGCGAGGGAAAGTGTGGCGTGTTGTCGGTGCTGATGGTGAAAGCCATGGGGAGTGGGTCGACATTGGTACTCAGGGTAAATGCCTTGAGGATGGAGTCAGCACACATCCACCCCAAGATGAGAATGTTACCAGCAGAGCTGATGATGCAGATAAGAACCTTGACAATGATGCAGCAGAGGAAGGAGATGAAGAGAGTGCACCTCGAACGTACGCCGACGTGGTGAAAGGAGCACAACCACAAATGGCTGATGCAAAGGGTAAGAATGTGGCGGCGGAAGAGGAGGGAGGTCAGATGTCAGAGTACCCGAGCATGGAACAGGACAGAACAGAGGTTGGAAATGGACAGGAAGGAGGAAGCTGTGAAGGGAAGCACCGGAAACTATTCGTTGATTTCCTTCCTTGGAGCATGGATCACATATGGTTACGGCAATTATTTAGAAGCTTTGGGGAAGTTACAAACACCTTTGTGTCCCGAAGAATAAGAGCGAACACCAACTTTCGATTCGAGTTCGTTGGCTTTACTGAGAAGCAGGCTGCTGCCAGAGCCATCAAGGAGATGAATGGTACATGGATCAGAGACAAGAGGATCCTTGTGAAGTTTGCAAGATTTGACAGGAGAGAAAGGGGCACAGCATCAAATACAGACACATTGCAGCAGAATGATCGAGTAAGGTTCAACAACTCTTACCAGAAGCATGAGTACGCACAACCTAACAGCGGGAGAGGAATATCACAAGGAAACGGACCCCGGAATCGATCCGACCTTAAGATGGTGCAAGGAAGTGCAGCTGTGAATAATATGGAGTGGCTCGACCGAAGCCTAACATGCAGAACCTTGATAAAAACATCGAGACAGGAAGCTTTAGAACATCTTACGCAAAGAGGAATCCAAGAAGTGGAGGTAAGAGAGCTGGGTAAATACAGGATGTTATGGACGTTTCAAACAGTGGAAGCACAGGACAAAATGATGGACGAATGGAAGGAATGGCCTCAGTCATGGTGCATACAAGTCAAGCCGTGGTTGGAATCAGAATCGCTAAGGTTGCACTCTACTTGGATATCAATCACCGGTCTCCCTATCCAAGGCTGGAAGGAAGACAATATCAAAGCTATCGCGGAGTGTTGGGGGAAGGTAGCTCACATTTATACTGGCACGGGACATGGGATGATACTTGACCATGAATGGGCATTAATTGATACCGATTACTGTCACTTGATTGAGGACAAGATAGTTCTCTCCATACAACAAAAGCAATTCACCTTGATCATTAAAGAAAGTGAGCCAGAATGGAGGGAGCCGGACGTTCGCAAAAAGCCACTACAAACAAGCCCCACCTTCCATGAGCCTAATATCGAACAGGAGGATAACGGGACCAAGCAAAGCGACCATGGAACAAGTAAAGACAATGGAAGGAAGGAAGAAGGTAGCTGCCCTTTCATTCTGGAAACGCCGAGCTCCCCGCCAACACCAGGTACGGTGGCTGACAACCCAAACAAGAAAAATTGCAGAGAAATTTTGAATTCAAAATCCCCGGTGCTGAGCCCAGGTCAAACGTCAACCAACAGGGCAGAACCTACTCCTGCACAGGGGCCGTACGACCAGACAGAGAGGGGCACCCATAATCCGCAGCAGAGGCGTGGCGGCGAGGAGGAGGAAAAGTCAGAGGAGGAAAGGGGTAGGGATGTGGGTACCGAGGGGGAAGACGTGAATCATGAGGTGGAGTACTTAAACCAAGGAGGCATTAATTGTTTTGTACAACTATGCATTAATGAGGGGTATGCCCCCTCTGACCACAATAGAAAGGATTTTGAAGAGGCGGATGGGCCACAAAAGCAACGGGCCAGGGGAATAAAGGTTAACCGGCCCAATTCACTAGCCCACTCAAACAAAGACAGGGAGATGCATGGGCCCCAGTCAATGGGCCTATTTCAGCAGGAGAATGTGAAGGACCATGATGTACAAATAACCATGCCCACACCCGTGACCCAAACCAGCCCAGCCCACCATATTCCAAACCCTAACACTAACCCTAACCCTAACAATCTGACAATCTACCACGTTCAAAAAACCCGATCCTCCCTCAACCACTCCCTGTCATCACCACCCCAGCCGCTTTCCCTACCACCACCATGCTCAAACACACCACGCAAATGCCACCGCACACATGACCTCCCCCACACAACCACAAACCCACAACCGGACAACCTATCCAGAGCAGCCAAGGCGTGGAATCTCGGAAAAAGACTCGGACTCGAGTTTCATGGCCCAGAAAGCAAAATCCATGAAGTCATGGCAACTATTTGCAAAGGAGGTCGGGACCAACTGAAAAGGAAGAGGAGCAGGCGCGGGAGGAAGAAAGCCAAATGCTCAACCTGAAAAGGTACGTTTGTAAAATGAAATTTTGCACATGGAATGTTAGAGGAATAGGGGGGGAGGGAGAAGAAGGCTTCAATTAGAAACCTAGTCTGTAAATGTCAACCATCAATTTTAGGGCTTGTTGAGACAAAACACAGTGTAATCGAAAAACGAACTATTAGTAAATGCTGGGGGAACTCTGAGTGTAAATGGGAGGAGGTGTCGGCGAATGGGAATTATGGTGGACTTGTAGCCATCTGGAATGAAAACGAATTCAAGGTCAGCTCAATAATGAAAGGGGAGAGATGGATATTTAGTGGGTGAAATCCCAGGAGAAAATTTTGATGGAGTTTTCTGTCTTGTGTATGGCCCAACATCGAGAGAGGGCAGGTCCAATTTATGGCTCGATTTGTGGAACCTTAAACAGTTTCTTCCAGCTCCGTTTATGATTATGGGTGATTTCAACGAGGTCTTAAATGTAGGTGAGAGGATGGGGCAGAGTTCGATTACGCAGGGCATGAGAGATTTTAGAAGTTTCACTGATTTGTTTGGCATTGTAGACATACCGATTATAGGGAGAAAGTTTACCTGGTCAAGAGGTACCTCGATGAGTCGTATTGACCGCTCCTTGGCCGAAAAGGATTGGTTTAGCACGTTCCCGCCTTCAACGGGATAACTTAGTGAGCCAAATGGGAATGTGGGACTGTTTGGAATGGCGTTGGCTGCTAAATTGGCGTTGGCATTTTTTCTCTAGAGAAGAGGTTTCAGTGGCAGGATTCCATGAAGTACCGAATTCAGTCCAACTTGTCAAAGAATCAAGTGACATCGCATGTTGGCTACATGACCCATCTTCACGATACTCCACTAGTTCGTTCACAAAGGCTGTATGGTCCCGAACACTGTCAGGTACGACTATTGACCACTTAATCTCGGGGGTATGGAAGAGCTTGGCCCCACCAAAAGCAGAGTTACTTGTGTGGATGGTCCTCCTAGGGAAGACGAATACTAGGGAGCGACTATGGAAATTGGGGATTGTTGGGGAGGAAGACAAATGGTGTTTACTCTGTGAGGTGGAGGTAGAAATTATTGATCACCTGTTTTTAGGATGCTATTGCTGCTGGTATATCTGGGGAAAACGTTTGGAGTGGTGGGGTTTGAAGTGGGCGGTGCCAAAGTCGGTTAAGGACCTATATGAGCAATGGCTTATGTGCTACGTTGGGGGTAAATTCTGAAAAAGGTCTGGATTACCCTGTTTTTTATTGTCATATGGGTCATGTGGAACACGAGGAACAAAGTTGTATTTGAAAATGGCCGTTGTATTGAGAGCGAGGTCTTCTGGAGCATTAAGTTAAGACACGGATTCTGGATTAAAGCTTGGTGTCCGGTATTCCCATACTCCCCCGACGATATTGCTAGGAACATTGACTGCATCCAATCATGGTCTGGATCTGCATTGTTCGGTGATGATCCGCGCCGCCGATGATGCTCCCAGTACAGTTCGAAGATCGTTCCGGGCATGCGATGTTGCTGTTATTAAATATTATTGATTTGATTGGTTGTGGTCTAGGGGTTAAACTCTACATCCTCCCCTATTTGGTCTTAACGTTTTATTTTTTTGTTTTTGTATGAATGATGTACTATTGGACTGATGTGCCAGTCCAGGCCTTGTGATAGCAAGTGCACCTATCTTGTAACACGCTTCGGCGTTATTTATCGAAGAAAAAAAATAGGAATGTAAATGTTAAAGCATAAAACTAATCTTGGATTTTTACTTATCAGTTTAAGCATTTGGGAAAGATGATTCTTGACACCCCACTCTAAATATTAACATATTTCATGTACAATATATGAGATGGGCCTGTACAATATCCACACTTCAAACCCAATAGGCATTTCCATGAGGGGACATGTTAGAGTATAAAACCAATCCTGACTCTTCACCGATCATTTAAACTTTTGGAAATATAAACATAATTAAGGGTCTGTTTGGGATTGCTGTGAAAAAAATTGCTTTTTTCATAAGCATTTTCTGTAAAAGCACTTTTTGTAAAAAGTGCTGTTTCAAATAAGCAATTTGTGTTTTGCTAACAGGTAAAGAAGTGCTTATAGTATTATTGTGAGTGTTTGGCCAATATTAAAAAAAATATTTTTTTTATAAAATTACCAGAAAAGACATTAACAGAAGTCTTTTATAGTTGAAAAAATCACTCATAACCGTTCTAAATATTTAATATATTTTTTAAATATTTAAAATAGTTTTTATTATTTAAAATATTTTCTAAATATATAAATATTTTCTCAATATTTTTAAAATATTTAATTTTTTAAGAAAATTAAAATATTTTTACAAATACTTAAAGTATTTTCTAAATATCATAAATATATTATTAATTGTTAAAATATTTTTTCATATTTATTATATTTTTAAAAATATATAAACTATTTGAGAAATATATAAATTATTTTTCAAATATATTAATAAATTTTAAGATACTTGAAATAAACTTTCACAATTGTTTATTTTTTGCTTCTACTTTTGCTTAAAAAATAAGCACCAAATTTCTATTTCTACTTATAAGCAGAAAAACATGCAATAAAAAGTATTTTTTCTCAGTTGCCAAACACTCTTAAATTTCAGAAAAGTATTTTTTTTCAGAAAAAAAACATTTACTTCCTCTAAGATAAACAATTCCAAATAGGCCCTAAGTCTTACACATACATGATAAGCTAGTTTCTCATCCCATTACCTTTTATCTTATATTTTTTTGCTTAGTGTGTTTATTTTAGTTATTTAGGATGCTTTTGATTCATTTATCTTCAGCTTTGTTTTTTCAACTTATGTCTTTCTGTAAAAAATTTTATACTTATCTTTTTACAATGTAGTATTTGGTTATTTACTGTAGAAAGACCCTTTAAAAAAAAAAAAAAAAGGGAGGGTAGTCATATTGGTCAAGCCGGGCAATGGTGATAAGATGCTATAGTGATGGGCAAAAAGCAACAACATTTCCAGTACCTAAAAGGCTCCCGCCTAAGCAGGATCTGTGAGGTGGATGTACGCAGCCTTTCCTCTTCAGGATGCTACCCTGAAGAGAGGTTATTTCCAAGTACCCTCAACCTGAGTAGTGATGACTTCTCAGGCGGTCACTCATCATATAGTGATAAGCAAGGTGGTGAAAAATTGTAGTGGTAGACGACAGTGGCTGGTGCTAGGAGTACACCTTGGTAGTGGCGACTGATGGTGGTTGATTGCGATAAATGGAGTGGTGGCCCGGGTGAAGGGACGGAAGTGAGTTATGTTGCTTAAGAGGGGATCATAATAATTGTTATATTCTATCAAAAAAATAATGGTTATTTATAGTAGCGGATAATATTGAGTACCGCAAGTAGGGGTATAAATAAGTCGAGGTGACTCAGGAGCCCTTGGGGGCTGGCTCGTCATAAAATTAGAAAAGCTGGGCTCGGTTTGAGCTCATAAGCTCATGAGCCTCAGCGAGCTTTTTTGATATAATATATTTACTTAAATATTGCCAATGAAGCCATATTGGAGCTTAAATGAGCCGATCCCGAGCTTAAACGCTCCCAAACAAGCCTATAATGAGCTTAAATAAGCCGACATATTGTAATACTAATTTGAACTTTACCGAGCTTAAATAGAGCCTAGCCAACCCAACCAGAATCTTTGACGAGTGGAGCTCGAGCTTGAACTTTCAAAGCTCGGCGAGCTTCAACCCAAGCCCGAGCCCGAGCCCGAGCCGAGCTTAAAACTAATGAGCCGTGCCTCGATTCTGGCAGGCTCTGGCTTGCTTGGTTCAAATGCACCCCTAATAGCAAGACATGGTATTAAACAGAGGTAGTGGAAGTAAAAGTAGACAATTACAGTGAAAATTTAAAGCAAAGATAGTTTTTTCGATAATTAACAAGCAAAGCTTGATTACAAAAAACGGCACCCAAAATGGAAAGGGCCCGAATGGGTACAAGAAGGATTGACTTAAACCCGAAAAATAAAAACAACAAATCACTCCTAAAAGTTAAATCAAACATTTTATGCATCTCAATTTTGAAGAAAAAAATTATAAAAAGTTTATCTAACGATCAATTTAACAAATCACACTACTAGACAAGAGGCATTACAATGATTAAGGGAGACAGGTGTTAATAAGGTGGAGGAGAAGGAGTTGGGAAAGTTCAGAATGTTATGGGTTTTTCGAAGTGCCGAAGCTCGGGATAGAATGGTGTAGAAAGGGAAGGATTGGTTTCTCTCATGGTGGATAGAAGCCAAACCATGGGTGGAGACACAATCATGGAAGATGCGTTCTACGTGGATTTCGATTACAGGCCTCCCAGTCCAAGGCTAGAAGGAGGATAACATCAAGCTCATCGCTGAGTGTTGGGGAGAGGTGGTCCATACCCGCAACGGCTATGGTCAGGGGAATTCTCTTGAACATGCTTGGGTGCTGATTGATACCAACCAATGTCATCCCATTGAAGAGAAGATATTGTTCTGCATAGAACAGCACAAATTCTCTGTGGCTATTAAGGAAGACGAGCCAAACTGGAGGGAGGAGAAATCAAACAATTCTCCAACTATAGTAAATCCAGCCATAGCTGAAGTTGATAATGACCATGCAACTGCTAATAGTGAAGGCAAGGCGCAGAGATGTACTGAAGAAAATGAAAAGCCAAATTTTAATGGGGATGATAAAGACTCTTCTATTATCCCGAAGTCTATGGCTTCTCCGATACCGGTGCCAAAGGGGGCCGAAATCCAAAGTGAGGAAGAAAGACAAATAGATTCATATGTGCCGAAGCTGACGCCACATCAGATGCATGTAAACAGGGGTGTTCCAACAGATGAATATGATGGCCGTGACGGTAACGGGCCAAGTAGGGAGATGGTCCATGGCTCGGGGCTTGAGGGTGGACAGGATCAACAAAGCCTCATCATGGATGGATTGGAGGACAAGGGGACAAGTGTGTATGATGATCAGCAGGGTATTGATTATTTTGTACAACTTAATTTTAATGAAGCAGAGGAGTCCCTACACCTTAATGGGAGTACTCTGGAAGAAAGGCCTGGGACAAAGCTGTTGAGCCAACATTACCACTCTAATGGACCTAACCAAAGCAAAACTCCTAATGGGCCTTCTAGTGTGGCCCAATCCCCTCAGGACCTCCCATTACCCCCACCAATTTCAACCCCCCCCCCCCCCCCCCCCCACCCCCCACGCGCGCGCACGCGCGCGCTTGCGCAGATGTAGGCGATCTCTTGACCTCCGCCAAACAACCACCAACCCCCAACCAGGAAATCTTGACAGAGCGACGGGGGCCTGGAATTTTGGTAAGAGGCTTGGGCTCCACTTTAATGGCCCAGAGAGTGAGATCCATGAGTTTATGATATCTGTTTGTGAAGGAGCACCTTATCTGCGGAAAAGGAAGAAGAAGAGACGGTCCAAGAAGAATTATAACCCGTCAAACTGATCGGGTGAAGGCTTTCTCCTTTCTCTTGGGTTGTGTTGTTTTGCCCTTTTTGGCCTTTTTTTGGGTGTGCTGGTGTGGCTCCGCAGGTTTTCTGCCTTCGGTTGTGGCTTTTGTTTGTTTTGTTGTTCTCTTCCTTCTTTTTTCTGCTGCTGTGCTTGGGGCCTTGGTTGTGTGGGTGTGGCTTGGTAGGTTTCGCTCTCTCGGGTGCTCCTTGGTGCTGTGTTTGGATCCTCCGTGCTTTCTCTTGTTTTTCTCCGCTGTAGGTTTCTTTTTGTTTGGGGTTGGTGTTTTGGTCTATTCTCTTATCGTTGTTTGGTTGGTTCGCGTTTTCGGTTGTGGTTCCCGGGCTTTTTTTTCCTTGTTTCTTTTTTTCCCCGTCGTTTTCGGCTGGTTCAGGCCTAGCTCTTGCGAGTGCGCCTGTCTTGTACTGCACTTCGGTGCTACTTAATGAAAAAAAAAAACAAATCATGGAGCATAGTTAGTAGAATACGATACTAGAGTTAAACAAATTTTAATATGTTATTGTATTACCCGGCTCTATACATAAAAAATTCAGTCAAAAATTCATTGACATTAAAAAAATATATATGATTACAATGATGCTTATAACAACTTCTTCTCATATAATTATAGAGCTAAAATGAACGTAATTTTGTAAATTTTGACTTCTATTTGATAATATTACTTATAATAGCGGCAGTAAGAACCACAATACATTGTAAAAAAAATATTGTATTAAGTCAATAACTTCGAAGTTAAAGTAACTGATTTTACAGAATATGCAATATCGATACTTAATTTAAGTTTAAGTATAGTTGATTTTAGCTTTTTTTTTTGCTTTTTATCCCTGAAAAATATGAATACGTGTTATAAAACACGTATTAAACAATTAATATAAAAAACACGTATTTTACCGAATTTTTTGTAGTCATTCATAAATGCCCTTTTAAACATAAAAATATAGATACGTATTTATTATGCCATTTATACACTTATTTTATTATGTGTATGTACTATGCTACCTAGGGTACAAATGAAAAGAAAGAAAAGAGAGAGAAAACAAGAGGCATTTGGATTGACTCGAGGAAATGGAGTAAATAGTGTGAGGTTCACTAATTAGAATCCTTTTATTTTTCTTAGGGTTATTTATATTAAGAGTCCTTGTACTTTATTTATTACTAGGTTTGTCCCCGTGTGATGTACGGGTGGTATTTATTTGTCACTATATTTTACAGTCGAGATTTTTTTGCATTGAAATAAACTTTTGTTTGATTAGTTGGCTATAATCTTGTTCAATTTACATAATTCTCATAATAATAATTGTAAAAGTTTTCAATCAAAAAGATGACAAAATATATTTCCTAATTCAAATAAATGAAAATGTAAACAAAATTTGCATTGTATTAAGTATTAAACTTATTTCATAAAAGATAGGGAACATGATTCCAAAAAAGGTGGTTGTTGGGTTTGCCTTCCGCGCTATGTCCCCTTAATTTTCTTTGCTTCCCTACAATAAAAATATGCCATTGTTAGGTCATATCTAATTGCTATGAAATAGTAAAGCTTAACATGTTGCTTACCTCGACATTTGTTGCGTATATGTTATTTATTGTACGCTCTTCGTAAGACAACATTCTAATTTGTTCTTGTTGAATCATCTTGTAATAGTGGTATTGTTCTTCCCAATGTACCTCGGTGATGAACACCACATTTGGGTTGTCTTTCTTGCCATTTACTGTAGGCTTAATGATGAATATCCAGCTGCGGCTTACAAATTCATCTAAATTGAACTTTCATAATTTATGTAATTAAATATATTATATATAAATCTTGGGTACTATAAAATACATTATAATTCTTATGACAAATATGAGGGACCATACTTCAATCATTATAAATCAAAGACCATACTTTTTTTTTGAAGACCATCAAGCCATAAAAAACTATACTTCCATCATTAAATAATATATAATATATTAAAATTACGAAATACAAAATACACTCATTAAATTTTAAAATATATTGTCAAAAATTATTAGAAACTCAACTTTTATAATTTAGGTACTTAAACTTTAATAAAATATATCAAATAATACAAAGAAGATAATTCAAATATATTACCCCAAAATATTCTATAGTTGAACTTATAAAATTTATATATTTTATTAAAGTTGTCTTTTAATTATACTGAAATATTATTTCTTCGTGGTTCTCTATAATGTGAATTATATATATTGAGCATCATTTAGAAAATTTAACATTGATTTAATTTAGCTTACACAAAATTTACTTTTTACATAATCAAATACTTGTGTACAGATCTTTATAGCCTATCTTTATGACAAATATAGGGGGGCCATACTTCATTCGTCATGAATCAAAGACCATACTTTTTTTTTTTTTTGGAACATCACCAAGTCATCAAAGGCCGTGTTTCCATCATTAAATAATATATGACATATTAAAATTGAGAAATATAAAATACACTTATTAAATTTTAAAACATATTGCCCAAAATTATTATAAATTGAACTTTCATAATTTATGTAATTAAATATTTTATATATAAATCTTGGGTACTATAAAATACATTATAATTTTTATGACAAATATGGGGGGGCCATACTTCAATCATTACAAATCAAAGACCGTACTTTTTTTCTGGAAGACCATCAAGCCCTCAAAATATATTGTCCAAAATTATTAGTGTTGTCTTTTAACTGTACAGAAATATGATTTCTTCGTAGTTTACTATAATGTGAATTACATATATTGAGCATCATTTGGAAAACTTTATATTAACTTAATTTAGCTTATACAAAATTTACTTTCTACGTAATCAAATACTTGTGTACAGAACTTTATAGCCTAAAATATTTTTTTTTGGAACACCACCAAGCCATCAAATGCCATACTTCCATCATTAAATAATGTATGATATATTAAAATTGAGAAATATAAAATACACTCATTAAATTTTAAAACATATTGCCCAAAATTATTATGAATTGAGTTTTCATAATTTATGTAATTAAATATATTATATTAAATATTGGGTACTATAGAATATATTATAGTTTTTATAACAAATATGGGAGGCAATACTTTAATCATTATAAACCAAAGACCATACTTTTTTTTTGAACACTATCAAACCATTAAAGACCATACTTCCATCATTAAATAATGTATGACTTATTAAAATTACGAAATATAAAATATGCTCATTAAATTTTAAAATATATTGTCCAAATTAAACATGAGCGGATATAGATAATCATTTTATACCCATATTAGGGTATTATGGCGGGTACGGGTACCGAGGAGGCACGCCGTACCCGCCCTGCCCCATTGCCGTTCTTTTTTTTTAAGTTGAGATATAATTGGGCTACTTTTAGATTAATATTTTTATTTAATCTACAAAGAATAACAATTATTGTTGTTTAATATACAAATTAATTGTGGACCATTTTTTTAAGAAAAAAGGAAAATAAAAAGGCAAATAAAAGGGATTGGGGGTGTAAGTTTAGAAAAAGAGAAAATAAAAAAAAAGAAAAAATCTAAAAAAAAAGGGTTGGGCGTGGGGAGGGTTTTGGAGGAGGGAACTCCTCTATAATAATAAAGATAAAGATAAAGATATTAATTTAGTCCTTTTTTTTGATAAATATAGAGCAAAGCTCAATACAAGACGGCAACCTAGAGGGCCCCGAACAAAGATACAGACCCAAACAAAATAGACAGTACAAAAAGAGGGGAGGATCAATGGACAAAACAAAACACCTGGAAAACAAACTCCAACCGCACTTGCATCAAATTGAACTAAAACCAGCTTCACCTCCACTCCACCTTAAGATACAATATGCTGATCAAACTGGTCCAAAACCTCTGCCAACTTCTGCACTACAATTCAAAGGGGGGGGGGGGGGGGGGGGGGGGGGGGGGGGGGGTGTTAATTTAGTCCTTGTGCTTTTAATTTTGTCAATTTAGTCCTTGTACAATTCAAAATGTGTCAATTTGGTCTTTAGAGAAAAATTTATGTTAAGTTTTTAATAAAATTTTTAATAGTTCAGCCACGAATTGGATGAAATTAAGTAAACAGATGAATTTATAATAAGTTACTTGTATCTAACATAATTTTACCATTTAAAATTACGTCATTAACATAACATAAATTTGACTAAAGGACTAAATTGACACACTTTGATTTGTTTAGGGACTAAATTGATACAATTAAAAATATAAGAACCAAATTAACACAATAAGTAAAGTACATAAATTTTTAGCATAAATAACCCTTTTTACCTTATTACTTCAAGAATAAGTAACTCCTCTTATATTTTGCTTTCACACAAACACTTAATTTCACTTATTGACTTTTCAATTTCTCAAAATTTGAGTTCATAATCAACTCTTTTCACATAGATAAAATATTCAACGTACCTCCTTAATTTATGTGCTAGATTTTTGTATTAAATGATGTGATAAAAAATTATTAAATTATAAAAATTAGTACTAAATTTAGAAGTTGTTATCACCAAAGCAAAAAATTATTATTGTCGTAGAAATGATGTAATGTACAATGAATCAGAGCAACATAATTATTTTGAAAATAACGATTTTGTTCCATTAATAACAATTTTGACCTATTAATGTTTAAGGATTTTTTTTTTTACGGGAACAATCTTCAAAAGTGATCAATTTTGTTACGATACATAATTGGATTATGATACCCGAGCATAAAAATATAAAAATAGTATTGTATTGATAGTAAAGAAAGGGAGAGGATATAGATAAATTAGGAGGTGAGAGAGCAATTACATAACACAATTCTCAACACGACCCTTTCCATAAACCCTATCCCTTATTTATAACAAAAACTAAGTGAGATGGATAAACATGCCACCTCATCGGGACACGTGGCAGATATCTAAGCGACCTCGGGATTGGACCCGGGAATATCCGTATCAATACCCCCATCCTATTTTGGATCGTATCAAATTTTCACTTAATTATAACAACTTTTGTATTTTCTACAACTAATCTTTGTTTATCAAAGTCTTTATATTTGGAAAATGCTAAGTATTTTGTGGATTCCTCCTCTCTTTAATAATCAAAAAAATTATTTCGTACATAATTAGGTTTTTTAGGGGAGTTATTATTGTTAAGACAAAAATTATTATTGTCAGAATAATGAGTGACTGAGAAATAATAAGTGTCATAAATTTGTCTTGAAAACTATAATCTTGCTCTAACAATAAAAATTTTGCCCTGATAATAATATTATCCATTTTTTATGGCTATAGAATAAGTCTTTGACAAAGTAGATACCTAATGAGTTCAATAAACAATAGAGAATAAGAGATTAACATTGGTTCATCATGGGATTAACGAAGTGCATTGGATTCCTAGCACAACAAATGAGGTAGAAATGGCCATAAGGTAATTTTTCCGATAATTAGTGAGAGAATTTGTGGTATAAAATGAGGCATATCTGTAAAAACGGGATCCAAAAGAAGTACAAAAAGTACTGGAACCTATAAATAAATAAAAAATTCCTCCATAAAAAACTAAAACAAGAACTAAAATATATGTGGGAGATTACCTACTAAAACTTATCGAGCACATCGACCCTGCTCGGACTCGAATTAAAACTTAAATGGAAAGAAAAATTCCTTCATTGGTTTGTTAAACATATTAAGCCTGCTCGAACTTTGCTCGATAAGCTATCAAGCCCTAATAACGAACGCAAAGAAGCCGTAATCGATTTCAAATATGAATAGTTCATCGAAAGTTCGGTTCATGTACGCCCCTAATTGCATGTAAATATACGAGGGAGTGTACCTACTAAAACTTAAACCTAGATAATGGTTTTCGGGATTTGGTGTTTGTTTCTAGGCGTCGTAGGATTTAGTGCCTTGAGAGTTAGCGCAGGTGTAGGAGTTTAGGTTTTTGAGGGGGTGTATTACTTTAGTTTTGGGAGATACTTCTCTTTTATTTTTGTCCCGCTTATGTGGGCTTTTTCAGGCTCTGCTTCAATAGGTATGCAGAATTTTATATCAAAAGTTTTCTATTTAATTATTGAAAAAAAAAAAAGCTAACAGGTGTTGGGAAAATATAATGGGTTTGGGTGGTTTTGTGGTTGACTCAATAAAAACCCACAAATTTATGTGGTCGATTTGTATGTACCTAATAAATCCCGATTAGCTAAAGAATCAAACAAACCCAACTCAAATGAAATGGGTTGGGTTGGGTAGGTCTTAAGTTTACCCAAACCCAAATATGAACAACCTGATACCCAAAGCCAAAGTGCATACCACGATCAAAGCCCTTATATAAATGGTTTGCAGCTCTGAAGATGGCCTGTGACAAAGCTGACTTTCATTGAATATGAAAAGAGATGAGGTAGCCTAGATCTAGATCTTGAAGGAGTTGTGGCAATTGTCCTCCAGTATCTCACACCTACAGGATTGTGGCAACTGCCCTCCAGTACCTAACTATTGCACGAACATACATCTCCTTTGCCAAAAATCTCTCAAGTCGGTTTATGCACTTCCTTAAGAGTTACACTGGCAAATACTCAAATGGGTCCTTCATTATATGAAGGGTATGGTTGACCCTGGCCTTCTACACCGTCCTATTAGCGGCGCTTGCATCACAGCATCTATTGATATATATTAAGAAGTTGTTATGACAATAAACGTTTGACTTTCAGTTATGCGTTCTTCAGTGATCTAAATTGAATTTCCTCTCTTTTTAATTTTAACAGGGCTAATAATTTTTATTTTTTCGATAATTAGATAGAGAAAACTCTCAGTACAAGCCAATGCACCCACCAAAGCAGCGCCCAAAAAAGACCGCAAGAGTGGAAAAAAAAGCAAAACAAAATAAAAGACTCAAAAATTTAAAGACACCTAAAAATACACCAGCACCAACTCTAGAGGAATGAAAAAATCAAGAGAGTTACGCCATTCTAAACCAAAAAAAACACCTAAACAGAAACAACGAGCACCAAAAAATTGAAATATTAAATTGTAACTAACTTAAAGTTACATTTTATAGGCCTAAAAAGGTGTTGACCAAAGCAAAAGAAGTTGAAGCAGCACACGTACGGAAGAGTAAAAATGTTTGGCAGTAAGCCATTTAACATCAAATCCAAACATATATACGTGCACGCTTGTTACTAAAATTTTGTATAATATATAGTTTGGACACATATCTGTATTTTTTATTTTAAAAAATATTTATATATGGTTGACAATAACACGATAAAATATACGTTTATTTGATAGTATTCATGTAATACACATATTATAACACATGTATGTATTTTTTATTTTAAAAAATTATCTTTGAAAATAATCAATACATGCAACTAAATTAAGTATTGATATTCCATATTTTGTTTTGTTGACATTTCCCCCTTTAAAATCGATCTTGCATGTTGTCCTGAGAAGTCCTTTCCCAAGCTGATAAATATAAAAATGGCCCATTTCAGAAGACGGTAGAGTCAGCATAAAAGTAGTACCGCCTAACAAAAGCCATACACTAGCACAAGGAGAAGCCTCCAATCACGAATACCGCCCCTCTTCACCAATACTGCCCCTCTTATCCAATACTGCCCGTCCTCTCAAATACCGCCGACCCCTTCCACCCTCTATAAATATAAGGGAGACCATAGAGCAAAAGGTAAGGAACTTGAGCCTAGTTCCCCCTCTTCGAACCCAACCAAAAAACTCCGAAACACAAGCCTTCTCTCATCGTTTAGGGCCTGTCAAGCTTGGGATTTTGGTAAGAGATTGGGTTTAAGATATAATGGCCATAATCAAGACATGCACCATCTATTCGATTATTGGCTCCATGTCATGTTTGGGGGTATGTTGCAAGGAAGGTGCCCTTCGATGTTTATACCTAATCTGGTTTCTATGAGTATTTTTGTTATTTTCCCTACTTTATGTGGGCCCTTCGGTTTTTCTTTCAAAGATGACAGATTTTATACCGCGAGTTTTCTTTGCTAATTATTCAAAAATATATTTCAGGGAATGTGTAACCCATTTGGCTTTGTGTTTTTGGGTTTTGGTGCGGGCTAAAGTGTCTAGATTTTGGGGTCTGTTGCTGATTTTTAGGTGTTGGCTCCAGGGTGGGGTTTTTTCTTTTTTCCCACTTTTGTGGACATTCCCGAGCTCCGCTTCAGAGAGAACACTAGTTTTGTACTGAGAGTTTTTGTCTCTAATTAATAAATAAAAAACTCTCAAATTATTAAATGTACTGTATCATTTACCACGAATTATACTTCTACTACTACTATTACCATTAATATTATCCTTTACATTTATAACTTGGCGTACTTTTGACCAAAGCCTTCAAATATTGTTAAGAATTTTACATACGCCCAGGAATTATATTCTAACATGCTCTCTCACGCGAATACCCGTTAAGGTTTAAGCATAAATATTGCATAGGCCCTCCTCATACCTTATACTTAAATTATATTAATTTTTGAAAGTGGGTGTTATTATTAGAACTCGTGACCTTTTGCTCAACAAAGCTATGATATTAGATCAAGGAACCATATTTTCCAAAAGTTTAAGCCGATGGGTAAAGGTCCATGAATGATTTTATATTCTAACAAGTTTAGTGTATTACTCCACCTAATACTAATTAGTTTTGGAATGGAATCTTACAAGGGATTATACGTACACCTCATATATGCCAACATCGCAAGTTGGATCTAAAATCCAAGTGAAATTTTATAAATATATAATCGAATAATATATATATATGGTGGCATTCTTATAAGAGGGTGAACGTAAAAGGGGCAAATCTTGGCCCTCCATTATAATGGAAGGTCAAGATTTATTAAGCATTAAAAAAAAAATTTGCTGTCAATATCCCTTCATAGGGTAGAAAGAAAGAAGCAGAAAGGAAGGAAAATTATTTTTTTCAATATTTAACAAATCTTGGCCATAAATTGTTATTTTTTTTTAATATCTAACAAATCTTGACCGTCGATTATAATGGAGGGCTAGAATTCGCCCCTCTCACACTCTTATAAAAATGCTACTATATATATATATAATTATGTTTAATTTATGTAGCGTATTTTGGTGAGAGAGAGTACCAAAGCGGGCACCAACACGCCGCCACCTGATCCCATTAGAACTCCGAAGTTAAGCGTGCTTAGGCGAGAGTAAGCGTAGGATGGGTGACTTCCTGGGAAGTCCTCACTCTCAGGTTGGGGCCACTGGGAAACAGCCTCTCTTGAAGTCAACACCCTAAAGGGGGAAGGCTGCGTACATCCGCCCCCTAGACCATGTGTAGGCGGGAGCCCTTGAGGAAATGGGTACGTTGCTCTTTTTTTTTTTTTTTTTTTTTTGGGAGAGAGAGTGCACGTAGGTGGTCCTTGGCGTATCCCATCCCTCGACAGAGAGTAGCAGTAACCGGATTCGGATCCTCTACGTCACATTTAATGCAACTTTTATGTCTATTTTTGATGTATTTTTTCCCATTTAATCTCCTCTTCTTTTCTCTGTTTCTATCATTTTGTCTACTGCAAGAATGGCATCCATGTAATGTAAATCATTTACTAAACTACTGCTACTACTTCTTCTCTTCTTCCTTGTTCAATTATTACCGTATGCCCCATCGCTTTCTTCTCTGACCGTGTGTTCGAAATTCGGAAAATTTTTTTGTTAAGTAACTAACTCTTCTAAAAGCTTTAGCTGATAGGTGAAAATTCGGGAATGATTTTATACCCTAACTGACATGCCCCTTCACGCGAATGCCTATTGAATTTGTTCACCTCATACCTTATGCTTGAATTACTTTTAATATTGAAAGTGCCAAGATAAGGAAACGAGGAAAGCAGAAGGTTCGAGAGCCTTCCTTCAATTTTTTTTTTTTTTTTATTGCTAAAACATTTAAAAAAAACAAAGGATATCGTTAACTCTAATTCTCACAACTTGAGAATAGGAGAAAACTCTAAAACACAATAAAAATATCTAGAAAAATTAAATGCCAAAACTCTAGACTTCCTCTTCGTTAAATAGAGGAACTTTCCTAAATGTACTCAAAATAATAAAATAAATAAAAATTAAAATAAAATTCATGTCTAAAGATTAATGGTGGATATTAGCTATCTGTGCACTCATCTAGCAATCTGTGTTATTATTCTAGAATAAAAGACTAAAAATACAAAGATGAATAACAAAATTAACTAATCTAGCGGGTTTTGCTTTCTTTTCTGGTCTCCGTTGCTTGAGCTGGTTGGTTTCTGGGAGTTTTGGGTGTTGTTCGAAGGTTGGTTCTTGGTCGCGAGGTTGCTGGGTCGTTTTTGTCTTTGTTTCGGTTTGCTTTTGGGTGCTGAGGAGGTGTGGTGGTCTTGCTTTTATTCAGTTTGGTGCAGTTGTGGTTGAGGCTGTGTTCTTTTCTATTGGTTGCTCTCTGTCTTTTAGCTTGTGGGCTGAGGAGTTGGTGGTTGCGTCTTCGGTTTCAGTTCTTTGCCTTGGGGTCTAGTTTGCATCTTCTTTGCAGGTTTTTGCTTTCATTCAGTTGCTGTGTTCTTGCGGCTTAGTGTGGGTTGGTTGTGCTGTTATTTTTGTTTGAGCTAGGTCGCTGCAGGTTTCTTTAATTTTGGGAGTTTGTTAGGATTTGGTGCTTTGTTTTTGAGTTTTGGATTTTTCTTCAGGTTTCTTGATTTTTCGCCCTTCTCACACTTTGTGTGTGCTTTTCAGGTCTCTTGTTTGAGGCACCGGCTTTTGTTTCACAAGATTATTCTTACTAATTATCAAAAAAAACTAATAATAACTAATCCAATTTAAACTTTCTTAATTAGTGTAAAACTCCTTGTTCCACCCTTTTCACATCTCTCTCTTCTCTATCCGTGTCTCTCTTCCATCTCATCAAGAACCCAATCCATCAAGTAACCTACCAACGGCCCCATAACTCACAAAGGCTAAGGTGTGACTGCCTCATTCTCCCCAAGCTGGAGAAAATTCAAACTTGAATTTGCCAACGAATTCTTTGTGTTATTCTTGCTAAGTTATGTTCCCGCATTTCCGGTCTCCATCTCACCAAGCTCCAACTTGCCAAGCTCCCGCAGATGTGGACTATGGACTTGGCTCACCAAGACACGGGTTGCATCAAAAAGTGAGAGTAGTTGGAATTTAAGCTCGTGACTTCTTGGTCATCAAGGCTCTAAGACATGGAACTTACTTTCTCAAAAGGTTAAGCTATTGGACAAAGGCTCAAGATTGATTTTATACTCTAATAAAGAAGAAAATTTCGATGTTTTGCTTGATTTATAGAAGATATTTAAAGATTTGTAAATTTATTATTTAAGTATGTCTGGGATTCATGAGGTATATTCTTGGCAATATGTTAGGAAATAAAATTTTGATACCAAATTAGGATTTGAACATAAAATGAGAAGAAAAGGAACAAAGAGAAAGAAAGTCAAGGAGATTTACGTGAAAAACATTCAAAACAGGAAAAATGACAGGTTGAAAAAATGAAAATTTTACTAGATCTAGAATCAAAGAATTACATGTGTCAATTATCCTCTCTCGTAAAGAGATAGAGCTTACTCTCTCTTACAATCTCTGGGCAAAAGCCTGCAAATCCTAGATCATAACGGTATATTGACCCAACTCGACAAGGGGTTCTAGACCCAAAAGGCCCTCTACTCTACCACAAACCTCTACTTGAAATTCCGTACTCAAAAATTTGAGACGCAGCATAATTCTTTATTGTATCATGTAGACACCTTTTTGGTTACTTACAAGGCAACATGGAGCCTTTGGACCACCGTAGGGAATTATATTCACTTGTCCAAATAACTCAAAGATCTGTTTTATAAGTGGCAGTTTCCTTCATCAAAGGCTCAACTAGAAAGGCATGGCTCATGTCATTCTATGCTATCATCGGGGTAATTTTGGAGACCAAGAATGCCTTCATCTTCAAGAGTACAGTTCCAGATTGCACGTGCATTCTCGATACTGCAAAACTGAGGTTATTACTTGGCTCCAAGAATTGGTTTTCAGAACATCTCCATCAATCACTGCATGGAGATTAATCTCCACATCTACGTTTCAGACAATACAGGCCCCACCATCAGGCTCACTCCTAGGATGATAGTTTAGCAGTGTTTTTCTCACGCTCCTGTTTGATTCTATCAGTGTTGTGGACCATCATCAAACCTTGCACATTGTATGACAGCTTTGATCGTGTTGCATAATTAAGCTTCAAGACAAAATAGTCCTTGAATAAGAAAATAAAATCGATGTCTTTTTTTAAAGATATGCACATATATATTTTTTAAGGATAAAGTATAATCTAAAATTAGTCATTACTTTAAAAATATTTTCATCTTCTAGATTTGTATTACTATTATTATAATTAATTAAAAATATTCTCAAATTTCACCAAATAAAAATTTGTTAAATACAAAATTTGAAATTAAAAATATGTAAGCAAATACCCTCTTAAAGAGTATTTTTTTTGATAAATTACAGAAACCAATAATACCTTTTAGCAGTACCATAATACCTAAGAGGGGACCAGCACTACAATACCGGGTCCCATTAGAACTCCGAAGTTAAGCAAGCTGGGGCGAGAGTAATACCAAGATGGGTGATGACTTTCTGAGAAGTCCTCGTGTTGCACCCCTCAGGTTGGGGTACTCGAAAATAGTCTCTCTTCAGGGTAGCACCCTAAAGGGTGAATGTTGTGTACATTCACCCCTCCAGACCTTACTTAGGCGGGAGCCTTTGGGCATTGTGAATGTTGCTTGCTTTTGTAATACCTTTTGGCATTTAAAAATCAAAGACTCTTTTTAAAAAAATAAAATTAAATACTATAAGGGCTATTTACATTTTAGTATCTCAACAATTTTAAAAATAATAAAAAAAATCCCTGACCTTTTTAAATCAATAAAAAGGCTTATAAGTTTTTATTGCATTAATTAAACAAGCATTAAGTTTTTGTAGTATTACTAAAAAGTCCACTCTCCGCGTGATAACATTATTTTCTGTCGATAAAGCTGCAGTGGCCACTAATTTTTTATTTATGCTATAGTAAAATAACAAAGATACCCTTCAATAACCATATTTTTAACAAATTAATGGAAAACATATAATTTTTATATATTACAACATATCCAATTTTGTGTGAATAACATAATAATAAGACTATTGAAGGACACTTTTGTCATTTTATTATAACATAAATAAAAAAGCAGTTGTTGCGCTAGCTGTGTCAATGAAAAATGACGTTATCATGCTGGAGAGGGACATTTTATTAATAAGGCAAAAATTTAGGAGCCTTTTTATTAATTCAAAATGGTCAGGATCCTTTTTATTATTTTCAAAAATGTTAAAGTATTAAAATGTAAATAATTAGCAATAAACTTAAGAGAAATTTAGGTAAAATGATGAATTTTTTAAAAGTGAGGTATAAAATGTTTAATTGTTTTTGTGAGGAAAGTTTTTTGTTTTAGCAAAAAATCGAAGTTTTTTTCTGCAATTTAACTTTTTTTAACTCTGTATCTCTAGATTTTATTATGAATTAATCAATCAAATAATTACTTTTTTACTTATTAGTAACAACAAACGCATCCATTAGGGTCTTGCCTCAATAGTAGGAGGCATGTGAAGTGATAAAATATTATTTTAGGTCAAAAGTTTAGAAGTTTGATTCTCCCTAGTTTTTGATAATTATAGAGCGAAGCTCAATACAAAGTTTAATCTCACTCCAAGGAGTCACTGACTTAACAATCTCCTAAGATACGTGGATCGCTGCAAGGACTAAAATTTAGCAGATAACCGGGTTCCTCAATAGCTATAAAAGATAAAATAGTAACAACAAACACCATATAGTTAAAATTTTGAAATGAAACTGAGTTGAAGAACGTGCACTTGACTTCAATAAATGCTGTAATTACTATATGAGTATTGATATAAATACACTACAAAAATATCTTTGTAAAAATATTTATTTTTGTCTCATTTGGTTGCCAAAAGAATTAAATTTCTACAGAAAGTCGTACTTTTCAGGAATTCACTTCCCTTGTCAACTTCTCAGGGAGTAGTATAAAAGTGTTTGATTGTGCATATGGGATATAAAACTTCCTGGACATTTAATTCCTATGTTTTATTTGGTTGATATAATACTTCTTATGAAATACAATCAAAATGACTACTATGCCCATGTCCAATCTTCTAACTTCATTGATGGAGGGAGTAATGGGTAAACTTATCATAATCACAAATTAGAAGGGGTAGAATTGTTATATTAATTAAAAGTCATGAAAGAAGTAAAACTTACCTATGGGGCTAGATAAGTTACTTCCCCCATTTTGAAGCAATAGGAACTTACTTAGCAATTCTAACTTCCCACATCTTACTTACTTCCCATATATACCAAATAAAAGATAACAACGACAGTTTATATGAATTAAAACTTTCCTCGTCTACTTCACGCGTACCAAATTAGAAGGAGTAATACGCAAGCAAGTCCTTTTCATGATCCAATAAGTTTCCACTGTATGCTTTGAGTAATCAACTAGAAATATATTTCTTTTCGGGTCCCTTTTTTTGGGACGCCGTGCTTTGTATTCCGAGCTTATCTTGTTATTTATAAATAAAAAACAAAAAACTAGAAATATAATTTTTATTTACAGATATTTCTTTTATTGTCTGACTTTGATCATAATTAACATTTTGGCACTCAGGCCTTTGTTTCATTTTTATAGTTTCATTAATTGCCACTATTTAGTATTCTCCTCGAGTTTAAATAGTAAACTCAATAAGTTATATGCTTCAATCTTTGATAAACAATCGGTTCTGTAGTTATTGGAGGTGTACTTAAAGGTGATGAAAACTTCTTTCCCAATTATATTCTCGGCTCCTACAGAAACGCAAGACTTACCATGAGCTTTTTTGCAATTTGTTTTGCACTTGACGTTTCAGCTTCAAATGAGTGGTTGCTCGATTGATGCTTAATCATCTAGATCTCTTGGATATACTGTACAAGCTCTTGCTCGTTGAAGTGGAATTTTCTAATTAATGAGCTGATTCGGCCATTCTTTTTAAAATTTAATAATTTTCAAGCTTTATATATACCTATAAAAAGTCTACTTTTATTGTAGACCATCTTATAAAGTTAAGTGTCACGAAGGCAAACCTCTTTATAACCCGACTTTCATTTTGGTTAATTCAACTACTCTTTAAGTTCTTGACTCTCTTTTTATACCTAGCTTGCCTATAACTTGTATTGTACTTTGATATTTATTCCTATTCTAATGATAAAAAAAAATAAGTTATTTACGCAAAGATTTATGTACTTTGTCTATTGTGTCAATTTAGTCCTTTAGTTAAATTTAAGTTAAGTTAATAACGTAATTTTAAATAGTAAAATTATGTTAGATGCAAGTAGCTTATTATAAATCCATCCATTTACTCAATATAACCCAACTCACGGCCGAATTATTTAAAATTTTATTAAAAATTTAACATAAATTTTTCTCTAAAAACTAAATTGACACATTTTGAATTGTATAGGGACTAAATTGAAACAATGAACAAAATACAGGGCACCTTTGGCTTAAATAACTCAAAAAAATAAAAAATATAATATATATACCCTAAGAAAATCTTTATGTATTAAAAGAAATATTTCATAACAATTGAAGTAGAAAATTATGTACACAATATATGCGAAGAAACATAATTCGATAATAAAAATATATTAGGCTATTGCTCTTTCTTGAAAAATTTTATATTTTGTTCGCTAATTATAGAACAAAGCTTAATACAAACAGGCAACTCAAAAGGCCCCGAAACAAAGCCATAGAACAAAAACACAACAAAAAGCGCAAAAGGGGAAACCTCCCGACAAAGGAATAGACCTGAAAAATTATACATACATATATATATATATATAGACTTAGGTTTATATTTATCATCCTAGAAATGTTAAATATGCTAATATTAATATCTAATTTGTACATTCAATATTATAAAAAAATACTGTAACTTTTATAAGAAGTAATACTGTAATATTCAATAACAACTTAACTTATAAATTTGATATTTATGCTTGCCGTTTGACAAAAAATATTAAGTCAATTCTTTTTTTTTTGGTAATTACAAGGAAGGAAATTCTAAGAATACATAATACAGTCCTCTAAACATATAATAGTCACAGAAAAAAATAAAAGAAAAGAAAGGAAAAAGAAGGAGAAGAGAATAATACAGAAATCAAAATCCCTAGGCTACATGCACATCACGGACAAAGTTGGGATAATATCATCTGGCCTTACCAATGGTCCGCAACTGAAGGTGCTACTCGGGAAGGTACTGTAAATGAGCCAAGCCAACTTGTCATAACGCTTGAAAGGCTCGGTTCCCTTTGAGCTCGAGTTGAGCCAGATGGTTTAGTTTACCGAGCCAAACTCAAGTCTAGTGAAGCTCAAGCTCATAGGCTCATGAGCCTAAACGAGCATTTCCAACTATACTATATTTGATTACATATGCCCAATAAAGTCAAATTTAAGCCTAAAGGAGCAGAGTTCGAGCTTAAACGAGTCCAAATAAACCTAGATTGTGCTTATATGAGCCAAAATAGTGCAAGCTCAATTCGAAACCCGTCGAGCTTAGACCAAACCTAGCTGAGCCCAAGCTTTGGACAAGCTAAACTCGACCTTGAACTTTTCGAGTTCGGCAACAGGCTCGGCTTGGCTCAAAAACAACCCTAGTGGGATGGCAAATCTGGGTATGGATCTGGGAGTAGCAGCGGAAATCAATCTGCAGGACAACGGTGTATACATGAATATATCAGTACAATCAATTAATACTTTAAATCAGGTAATGACCCTCACTCTTACAGTGTCGGGATGTGGAGTAATAAATATTTCATAGAAATTTATTAATTAGTTAGAAATGATAATGAAGTGAACATGAGAAAATGGGAAGGGAGTGGGAAGCGAAAAAAGCGCTTACACCAACACCAGACCCCTCTGTTTAACATGCAAACGTGCCTGTAGTAAATACCCTCTCTGCATGGTTAATTTTCATCCTTTTCTTTTCTTCTTTTTTTTTATTATTTTTTGGCACAAAATTTTCTAAAAATATTTATATAATTTCCCCACACTTTTGCACTTTGACTTTAACATCTCTTAATTTACTGCAGACCCACGTAGATTGATCTCGAAATTTATTCCAAGAATCCGATTCAGACTGATATCGGTTGTATCATGTTCCACTGCTCAATCATGTTTTGTCTCTATAGAGTGGATCCTGACCCAGATTGCTTACTTCCCGTGTTGAGAACTCTACATGTGAGTCTTGTAGAATCTCACATTGGAGTTGTCCGAAAGAAGAAAAAAAGTAAAAGTAAGCAACATTTTCAGCGCCCCAAGGGCTCTTGCCTAAGCAGGGTCTGGGGGGTAGATGTATGCAGCCTTCCCCCTTCAGGGTGCCGATAACCCCCAACCTGAGGGGTGTAACACGAGGACTTCCCAGGAGATCACCCATCTTGGTACTACTCTCGTCCAAGCACGCTTCACTTCGGAGTTCTAATGAGATCCAGTACTTGTGTGTTGGTACCCTCTTAGATAGTTGTGAGAAAGAAGAGAGTGAGTTACTTCACCTAATTCCAATTGGTTTTAAGATAGAACCCTACTTCGGCTTATATGTGGATCTCATGTGTGCCAACTCTGTAAATCGGGCCCCAAGGCCCGGTGAAAAAAATTTAACATCCCATGTTTCACAATTCCTTCTCCCTAGACATGGACCCCAGTTGCGAACCATGGACAAAGCCGAGCAAAAGTTGCTCAAGTTTGCTCATGTTCTGCTCTAAGTTTTAGAATTTAGGAATTTTGTTTTAATCTGTAATTTCTTTCTCTTGCTACTTTTTATGTAGATACTGTCTTAGAGACTATCTTTAATGTAACACTTGAGGATTTTCTCCTCTTAATTATCAAAAATTATCTAAATTTTAATTGCAGAAGGTTTCTATTTTATAAAAAAACTCTAATAGAAACAAACAACAACAATAACAACAAACCCATTGCCTGCAAAGGCTCCCGCAAAAGCAGGGTCGGGGGGGGGGGGGGGGGGGGGGGGGGTACGTAGCCTTCCCCCTTCAGGGAGCTACCCTGAAGATAGTCTGTTTCCGAAGACCCCCAACCTGAGAGACTGGTCCACCACAATGAGCATGTGACCTGGCAACAGGAGAGCAACAAAGCGATCAAGACAACAGACACAAAGCTTATAAGACACAAAGCAAGTCATATCAAGCAGAAATCAAAGGATAGGTAGACAGGTATGCATGCAGGTAGTAGCTCCTGGGAGCAAGTACACAACCTAAGTGCGCCTGGAGGATAACACAGCCTAGCACTAATTAGCTAGACTACCCTGCTCCAACTGGAGCATCTACAACCCCTATACTAGCCCTCCATACAATACAAAGAAGAAATCCAAAGCAAGTTAAAAAGAAAACTAGATCACAAAACCGAGATGCGCACTAAGATCAAAGTTAGCTGTGAAGAGAGGCCGAGCTTTGAATTTTATAATAGAGACTACCGATCTTTTTTAGTCCTCAAATTTATATAATAAGTAGGAAAGCTTTTTTTTATAATTAAGAGGAGGAGAAAATCTTTAAAGAAATACATAATATTTTCCAAAAAAGAGGCAAAAATAAAAGGCACAAAGTCCTCGATCCTGAAGTCTAATTGCGCATTGTGATTCAAGTCGGGAAAAACGGCGCCTAGCTTTGATGGCATCCACACAGCACTGACTTCACATGGGGGACTAGATGGATGCGCTGTTGTAGATCTGAAGCATTAGTAGCCTCGGTAGCGAATCTGTGATGATCAATGATGCGGTGATTGAGATAAGTTAGCGACGATCCTCATAAAAGATACAATATTCGAATGCAATAAAAAGGGTATTGCCCGAGTGGTGTAATGTGCATCATAATCAAAATTAGATAATAAAAGATTCAAGTCTCGTGAAACCTAACTTAGTAAAATGATACGTGATAAAAAGAAATGACTTAAGAAACAACACGACATAATTAAATAAGTGCAACTTGATGTCAACGTTGATGACAAATGCTTCCGTCATTAGGTGTGTAAACGAACCCGCCCAAGCCAAGCACCTCTGCGTAAAGTCGCGCAATTTATAAGTCTTATCATACTCGAATTCAAGTTGAGACTTAATCGAGCTTTTATAACTTGGTCTAAACTCCATTCGATAAGATTTTACTATACTCACCTTTATGTCAATCTCATGCTGAATTGAATCAAGCACTTCATCGAGTCAAACTTACTACTGATCTGAGCTATTCATACTAACAGTCATCATAGTCAATTATCGAGCAAATAGTAAGCAATAGAAAAGCTCATAATTAATAACAAACTTATAAGTTTATAATGAGTCATTGACGAGCGTTTACCAAACCCAAGAATATTCAAGCCACATTTTGAATGCTCGGGGAGGAGATACTCTTAAAAGATGCCTTTGGGTTTTTTCCGAGAGGAATGCCTTCTATAGGGATGTCTTTGAGTTTTTTATGTTATTTTTTCCTTTTTCACTGTGTGTGTCTTTCGGATCTCCTTTTATAAAATGTCAGATTTTTTATTGCGAGTTCCCTCGCTAATTATTGAAAAAAACTCTTAAAAGATGACTTTTTTTTTCCGTATGTAAAGCATCACGCAAGGTCCACCCAAACTTACTATTAATATATTTATAATCTGTCAAGGAATCATTTTACCCAAAAGCTTAAGCTGATGGGTGAAGGCTTGGGATTGGTTTTATACTCTAACATGTCCCTTCACGCAAATGACCGTTTGAGCTTGAAGAGTGGATAATGCACAGGCCCACCTCATATCTTGTGCTTAAATTGTTTTTTAATATTGATAGTGGGAGCTGTTGAGATTCGAACTCGTGATCTCTTGATCACAAGGCTCTGATACCATTACAAGGAACCATTTTACCCAAAAGCTTAAACTGATAGATAAAGGCTAAAGATTAGTTTTATACTCTAACATAATCTAATAATTTTTCGCTATATACACTCACAAAATTCTCAAAATAAATACAATTTAAGTATTCTCGTAGCATTACTCTTTTTTTTTCCCTTCTCTTTTATCCTAAGATATACGAAAGGATTTAACTAGTTGGTCAGAGGCCCGGTAACATTAGACCTCGACTATATTCTGTGGCCTAGAACTTATAGGATCAGGAAGTAACATACAATACCATCATAAACTATTCAACCAATTTTGGCTTCCGTTTTCGCTCTTCCATTGAAAGATCCTACGTACATCTTGAGAATTCCATCCTCTTATTACGTAATAAAAAATAAATCGTAACTTTATAACGTAACCAAAAGTTAACAAGCTATAAACAAAGAAATCGAGTAATAATACAACTACATTTGTATTTACTTTTTATATCCTAAGCACTATAACTACAAGTATGTATATTTGTTTTTTCGTATCTACAAATAATCAATTAAAATTGATTTTGTAATTGGCAAATGGAAAGCAAGTTCTCCAAATAGTCACTCCCCAAATCTTCAAATTCAACTACATCATTGCCTTCCTTCCAAAACCCATTATTTTCATCAATCTTTGCTCTTTTCTTCGACCTTGGTAATTGTTGATCTGATACGATATGATGTTCGTTCCACTGTCTCGGTGCTCTCTTTCTTGAATTATAATCACATCCTTGATACGATAAGCCAGATCCATTTCCGTTTAGTTCAGGTTTGGAGTCTCCCATGGCCTCGCAAACAATCTCTAAGGGAAAGTTAAGATATGCCTTGGAACCTCTGATCCTTAACGCGGCCTTGTCATAAGCTAAAGCGGCCTCCTCTGCTGTGTTGAACGTTCCTAACCAGACTCGAGCCCCTTTCTTAGTCGAGTCCCTTATCTCCGCTGCATACTTTCCCCAAGGTCGTCTTCTTACTCCCCTATAGTGCTTCACTGGAATCTTCTCCTTCTTTCCCATCTGCCCCTTCTCTTCCTCTCGCCTAACGTCCTTTCTATCCAAACTGCAAACTTTCCCAGCACTACCAGCAGGGAGACTGACTCCACTCAGGAGCTCCTCCCACATCTCAGGCCCCATCGAGACCCATCTACCAAGACTCGGTAACCTCTCTAAGACGTTCATTGATCCATCGCTCGCTCGAGAATCAAGAGAAGGAATCTCCTCCCATGCACTGGTTCCACCTCCAATGAAGTTTGCCCATACATCTTCAAGTATCATGGCTCTATGCGCTTATTCAAAATGCTTCGGCTATGTCTAAATTAAGAGAAATAATAACAATGGCGATGATGTATGAAAATTGAATATATAGCCGTTATATATAAGGAGTTTTAAAGGTCAACAAGAACAGCTCAACTATGCTTCATTTTGTCAAATTTCATTGAGAAACCAAGTAGGATACTTGTGTTGTAAGTGAACTAGTACCTGCATTAACGGATAATTTTTTGAATTATATGTATGTGCCTATTTTTGAATCTTGACTTATATTTGGTGTGTTCCAATCATTTGATAAAAATATTGCATCTTTTTCAAGATATTGTTCCTTTTTTTATATCAAGAGTTTTAAACTTTATCGTGAATTATATATTAGTACTCTGAAGTTTGATATATTAATTTTTTAGTCTAAAAAATTACATGTATTTAATAAAATAGTTCAAATATAAAATCAACAAAAGACAACAAGTTTTACATCCTTCTGCACCATCATGTAGATTATTTTATTAAATACATGTAACTTTTTGAATTAAAAGATTATTTCACAAAATTTGTGACTAAGAAATTAACACACTAAACCTCAAGATAGTAATATATAATTTAGCCCGGACTTTATTTATTTTGTTTTTCTGCTTTTTTTTTTTTTGCAAAAATTCTATGCATCTAGGGATTTCCCTCTTCTGAATTATAAAAAAAATATTTTCAAACTTCAAAAAACGGCACCTAATATTTTTATTCCATGCTATGGATTGTTTATGGGTCTATCCTTAATAGCTTAGGGTGTGGTTGGTATCATCTTTTGGTTACACTTTTTTGTTGTTTAGAAATGAAAACAGAATTTAAGAAACTACTTTTTCTCGTTTTCCATTTCGGCTTTGCTTGGAATGCTGAAAAAATCATGGAAGGAAAAAAAAAATGAAGGAAAGTGGTTTTCTCGTGTTTGGAGCACAAGGAAAAAAAAGTTGGATGAAAATTTTCAAAACTTTACAATGGAGTTTGAAGAAAATTATTTTCCTAAGCAGCCACAATGAGGTGAGGTTGTTGCTGCTTGTGTTCTATCTTGTTTCAGTTCTTAGTAGTCGTTTTCATGGTGCGAGGTTGTTGAAGTGCTTCTGTCTCTTTTGGTTTGCTTCTGGTCTCCGGAGGTGTGGAGATGCTCTTGGTTTCTGTCCGATTGGCTGCCTGAGCGGGTAGTTTTCGTTGTCCAAGTCTTTTGCTCCATTATTCCCTTTTTTTTATTCTTCTTTTTGTTCTTATTCTTTGGCTTTGTTTCGGGGCCCTTTGGGTCGCCGTCTTGTTTTGAGCTTTGCTCTATAATTATCAAAAAAAAAAAAGTCATTTTCCTCTAAAATTGGGAGGAAAATGGAAACAAAATGTGTATTAACTCAAATGATGTCGACATAATATTCATTAGGGATCCGTTTTACTTGTCACATAGGCTCACTGAATACATTAAGTATGTTTGGTATATTAAGCATAAACTGAAAATAGCATTTTTGATTTAAATACGTAATTGGTATAATATTAAAACTTTTAGAATTACCCGTGTCATAAAATTTGATCTAATTACCCTAAGATATTGAAATATTTTTGTAAGTGAACCAAATTTTCTCTAAAATCTTAGATCTAAGGTATTTGACTGTAAGTATAGGTTTTTATTAATAAAAATTCAGGGTATCTAAGTAATAAATCCCTAACAGAACATTATTAAGATACCTCATTAGAAAAATTTACATGACCCAAACTATACAAGCAAAATATAGGTTAGACAATAGTTATTTTTTTTATTTAATTTTCTCCCAATTAAACAAAGGTAAATTTTAACCTCGAAAATTTAAATTTTTTTTTTTTTGCCCATCATTTTTCCCGAACTTCTAAACAAAGGAAAAAAAAAGTCATTTTCTTCATTTTATTTCCCGTCAACTTTTTTTTTCTCATATTCTTCTTTTCTTCGAATTTTCTTAATTCCAAACGGAGCCTTTAAGTTTTTACTTTTTTCCTAACTTTCGGAAAAACTCAAAATAGAAAGCCAAAAATAATTAGAAAGTATTTTTCAAGCTTGGTTTTTTTTTTTTTTTTTTTTAAATTCAAAACCCAAAATGATAAAAATTGAAAATGATACCAAACAGACACTTAGTCTCCTGGAAGCATCAATTTCTTAATATACTATAAGAACTTTCTAAACTACATCAAACCACGATAGCACTCATTTTGAACATTAAACTAATGCCAACAAAAGGAATAAGATCGGCATGTGTACCATCCATAAATCAACTCCAATAAGCATTTGTCTTGACAATACGCCAAATTTAACTTACTTAACTAGTTCAAACTTCTCAAAAAGTCAATGATTTAATCATATCAAAAACATAATTATAAAAAATATATACTTAAGTAACTCAAAAGTTACATTATTCCATTCAAATTGAGTCGTGTTGTGTTAAATTTTCACTGGGTCTTTAGGCCCAACCCATTGAGTTGGCACACATGAGATCCACGTACAAACTCAAGTGGAGTTTCATCCTAAAACCAATTGGCAATAGGTGGAGTAACCCACTAAACTTATAAATTAATCTCTTCACTCTCACAACTCTAATGTGAGATTCTCATACTAAACACACATGTGCAGTTCTTACTCTTAACATGTTACACCACATCTCGGGTTTCTCTCCAAATTATTACATTGTGTTCGAGTTGTATTTTTATGTTGAATCAATCATTATCATCTCTATAATTCATATATAATACTCAGAGTAGGATTTTGGATAAAAGGTTGGTGTTCGTCTTTCCAGTATTCTCCTTCAGATGTGGCGTGTAATATTGCATGTATCATAAGCTAAGCTCCTGCGGGTCCTGGTTTAAGCAGCAACAGTTCAGGGGTTGGGTTGAGATAAGTTCTATTTTTTTTATTTTAATCTTGTACTAGAATGTTCCTGAAAAGCTTTTCCTACTGGATTAGCTGATAGGAATGATCCTGAGAAGTATTTTGTACTGTTCGCTTCTATGTACAGCCTTAACCCTTTTGTCTTCGGGGCCTATTTTCGGGTCGCCGTATTTTTGTAATGAGTGTTGCTCACAAATTATCAAAAAAAAAGAATAAAATCTTGCAAGAGCAGCTGTATGTCAAACTTTATTTTTATAATAAAAATTGAAGGGCCATTGTTAAATAGTGTGTATTTGAAAAAGAGAAGGAAAATTGTGTTTTAAGGAATAAATTTGATAAACCCAAGAGATTTTGGTTCTTTAATGCAACATAATTAGGGTTAGGTTTGGCTTAAATTTTATTTTATCAACCCAAATTGTTAGTGTGAAGTAACTAGGGAAGTAATTCGATCAATCGAGTCGAGTCTAATCTTACCAGATTTGATGCTCGGCTTATCAACATTTTGCTTGCCAATCCTGGAAATTTGAGCTTGAAACTGGCTCGTTGTCAAATCTAATAAGTTGAGCTCAAATCTAGATTGGTGAATTCAAACGAGGTTGCCTTGTTAATCAGACTCATTAACCCGATCTGTACTCACTGGGATTCGATTAGGATCATGTTTACCTATTTAAGATTGAACTTAGCCTTATTTGGCATATGTAGGTCCATGTGTACTTTGTGCCCTAAGTGGCTCATGTAGGCTTGTTTAAGTTTACTACCTACGAGCTCAAGCTTTAACCTGCTCGAGCTCGGCTCATCTAACTAAATGAGTCAACTCATCCCGAGCTCGAGCCAAGCCAACCTTTTAAGTTCTGTAAAAAGCTAACTCATAAGCCTCCCTATCCAATTTGACATATCACGATACAAAACTATTTTTTCAAAGCTACGCACAAGAAGACAAGGTTCTATCATAGCCTAACTTTGACTATATCATGTCTCCTTTATTCTGACTCTCTCCTTTTCATGTATCTTTCTGGTATTCCGTTATGCTGCACTCTACTGGTAAAATACCATTAACTCGCCATCTTTTAATATTAAATTAGCAAGACAATATACACGGTTTGACATGAAAAAAGAAAAGAAAAAGAAAACAAAAACTGTGTGAATAGGATTGGAAAACGTATGCCTATAACACAAGAAACATATATATATATATAATAGTAATGGGAGGTGAGGATTCAATGTATTTTAATTGCAAACACTCAATCTAATTGTTGCAAGTCATTAATTGCACTTTTAGCGCCGTTATCCTCTTTAAACCACCTTTTTAAACAATATTATCTTCGAGCGCCGAAGTTCCGAGGACAGAAAAAGTATAATCCGAGAGCTGATGCAGCCCGTCAACAGCATGACGTGTTGGCAGGTACGAGGGTTGGGTAGGAGGGTTAGCGGGAACGAAGACGCGGCTGATGAAGAATTTGAGTTTTAGTAGAATTGGCTTTATTTATTTGTAATTATCTTTTTAGTCTATTATTCTTGGTCAACTAGCTCTTCCATTTGAATAAGAGGAAATCTAGGGTTTTAGTATTCAACTTTCATATTTAATTTCAAGAGTTTCTAAGGTTTTTTTTCTCTTTCTCAGGTTGTGAGAAATTGAGCAATTTTTTTCCCTTATTTTATTATTTTCATAATAAAATTAAAGGGAAGGCCATTGAACCTTCATGTACCCAAATTTTTTACTTTATGCGCCGCTTCAAGAGTTAGGGCTAATGAGGCAAGCACTCCTAAGTTCATGGGCACCATGATCTGTTTCTTTTCCTACTTTTTTGTTTTGGTTTGTGTTGTACTGATATCTTCTTTGATTGTTTATTTACTTCTGGTGTGGTATTAGGCGTATGGTGGGAGTTATTGTATTTAGGTATATTGGGTCGTTAAATACTACTTTCTTAGTTATTTCTTGTTATTTTCTCTTTTCTCGTACTATGCGTGTGCTTTTTGTGTCTATTCAAGAGATGTCAGTTTTTATATAGCGAGTTTTCTTCGATACTTATTGAAAAAAAAAAAGAGAAAAATTTCCTTAGATGAATATAGAGAAAGTTTCTACAATAAAAATGAAGCAAAATAAAGAAAGAAAATTATATCTCGAGAAGAAAAACCGCAAGTTGGGAGCGCGATATGAGCAAAGCTAAGGCGCTCGCCCGGCTTTGCCTATGGTCCGCAACTAGGAGCATTGTTAAGAAGAAATTCTGAGGAGCATAAGGAAAGGGCATTGTAGGACAAGATCCAATCTGTAAAGATGGTAGCTCTTGCTGCTCTAGGCACCGAAAGTCTTGAGTGACATGTGTTACGACCAATCTTTGTCTTGGTCTGGGAATAAAATTGCAAATCAATCTGCGGGGGGTCCTCTACACACTCGTGTATGGATATATCAAGGTACCTTATTGCATATAGTGAAATGCGAAGATTCTTAGTGATAAATGATTAAATCTCAAGGTGTTTAAGTAATAGATTTCTTATTTTTAATTTTATATTTTAGCCTTTGTTATATATTGAGGAAAAAAAAAACTTAAAAAAGGAACTGAAAATTTTTAAAAAATCATTTCTAAAATTTAATTTTGTTATAGTACAACAACAACAATGGACCCAGTGCCTCAAGGGCTCCCGCCTAAGCGGGGTCTGGAGGGTGGATGTACACAACCTTACCCCTTCAGGTGTAACCCAGCCGAGAGACTGTTTCCGATGAACCCCAACCTTATAGGGTTGGCAACATGAAGACTTCCCAGGAGGTCACCCATCTTGGTACTACTCTTGCCCAAGCACGTTTAACTTCGAAGTTTTAATGGAATCTTATGCATTAGTGCCTGGTAAATAAACCTTTTAATTTTTCTATAGTATAAACCAAAAATGATACTGAGCAAGTGGCGGTTGAACGATTATTGAGCCCAATTTCTTACGGCCCATGAAATTAGTTGGGCCCGTCTAGACAATTACTTGGGCTCATGAGATAGGCCCATCTGGACATTATGTCGTTCGAGAGAGAGCCATCCGTAGTCCAGTTACTGCTAGTTAGGTTAAAATATTTACGTATGTTTAGTTATACTATTATTATTTTCTTTAGAACTAAACTTTTTCAATCAATTTTTCGAAAATTAATTTTTTCAATTATGAGTCAACTTTTGTTTAAAAGTCCAAGTACAAGCTCGTTGGACTCCAGGCGAGGCTCGTTAACATTTAGTTCGGCTCAAGATAGACTTGAAGCCTGCCAAACTCGGAAACTTCACTCTCAAGCTCTGCTCGTCAAAGTTTTGGGCTTGGCCTCAGCTTGTTGAGGTCGAACCCGGTTCGGTGAGTTCCAAACTAAACATTCAAATTTTTGGCTCATTCAAGCTTAATTTAGGCTCGTCTTGTCTCGAGCCTAACTTATTTAAACTCAAACTTGCCTCGGTTTGACATCTTTAAGCTAATAATTATATTAAAATAACACTCCCTTAGACTCGTTTAGACTAGTGAGCCAACGATCTCGAGCTTTGTTAGGTTCAGGCTTAGCTCAACAAGTTAAGCAAGCCGACTGGGTTCGGCTAAGCTCGACACGAGGCAAGCTTTTCGAGCTTGATGATGACAGATAAGCTACATGAACCACTTTCCTAAAGTCTGTTTTCTTCATCAAATAGCTGACTCTAGGCTTGCCGGCCTACCCATGTGTTCAACAAGCAGCAATAATACCTTAAAAAGGTACGAAATACAGAATAAATTAAAAAGTGTACCTGCACCAAAATATGCGCATTCATGACCAAACAGACAACGGAGACCCCATGGCACATGGTTGCCTGTTTAAAACTAGGAAATGTCACCTTGTGACAACTGGAATGTAATTTGTAGCCATGAATACCCAAGCATGGAAACACATCTGAAAAGAAGCAACCTCGAAAGACGCATCTTGTTAAATTTCATTAGACCTTAATCCCGATCCACCAAATCAGAACATACGAGGTCCAAATATAATAAATTCAAGTAAAGTTTCATCCTAAAACTAATTGACATTAGATAGAATAGCCAACTAATCTTGGACATTAATCTCTTGTCCCTTAACTCTAATGTGAGATAAGCTTCTTAATGCTGATAAGCTTCTTGATCCAAGGCCTGCGTGGGAGACCGGAAAAAAGCTTGGCCTGAGCTTTGATGGTGATGAATTGGCTACAATTGAAGGCATTGCCATGACTAATCAGAGTATTGGTCAATTTGTTTCCTTGTTAAACTTCGCCCTAGTTTTAGTACACTAGATCTTTCCCTTTTTCCTGATCCAAACTTTCTAGCAATGGTCGTAGTCTTATAGTCCCTGTTGGTTGATTGCATGCGTTTTGTCTTGTAATGGTCATTTTTTTCTTATCTTTGTTTTATTCCCTGTTTTGCTATGCGTTGAATCAAGTCTCATATGTACAAGGTGTCTATTGTATCGCGACTTTGTCACTAATTATCGAAAAAAAAGTTTTCTACCGTGAGATTTCATGCTAAGATTTAGATGTGTAGTCTTCAACATATTTGGCATTTCTGATACAAATACATTTCAACTTAATTAACTACTAGGGGTGAGCCAAGCAAGCATGTTAGCCCTCAAAAGCTGGCTTGTTTAATTAATCGAGCCAAACCTGAACCAAATTAAGCTTGAGCTCATAGGCTCGCAAGTGGAGTATGATGAGAAAATCATGGAAGCAGAACGTGTAATAGAGATAGGAAAAAGGATGGGTCTTAATTTTGATGGTTTCGACCCATCTATAGTAGCAGAAATACTTGCTAAATGATGTGGATGGATTGTTCTAGCAAGGCATTTGGACAGCATCAATCCTGCTCTCGGTTCATGTGCTGATCATCTTTTTCTTCAGCTGAGGTCTCTATCTGAGTTGTTCTTGCTCGGTGTATTGTCCTATCTCCCTATGTCTTGTTTGGTCTTGTACTCGGTGTTTGTTGTATAGTGTTTGAGGCGAGCGTCTTTTCCTGTTGTTTCTGTCTTTTTGTTTTTATTGTCTGTTTTTGGTCCCCGTTTTGTTACTGTTGGATTCAGGCCTCGCCCAGCGAGTGATCTGTTTGTTTGGCAACTTTGTCGCAATCGGGGAAAAAAAGGCTCGCAAACCTAAATGAACCTATTGTAATACAACTTATTAGCTTAATTATGCTCAATCGAGCCTAAGTTGAGCCTTAAATGTGCATAAATAGGGAAAGTTCATTGGAGATGCAAATCGAGGGCCTCTTCTTCTGATGTTTCACCCAAGGATCGATGTTGGTTTGCGCCACCTCTGATTGATTAGGAGCTACTTTCAATGTCTTCCAACTCCATCCTGGGCCGTTTTAGGCGTTTTAGGTTATCTTCTCATATTCTTGTGTGTTTGTGTCCTTTCCTGTGCCAACAAATCCCTATAGCATCTTCTGATTCATATTCTATTTGATATTGCTTGAGATTTTTTTCTATTTTCATTTTTTTGTTACATGTTGTTTTGCACGTTCACTCAGGCCTCTCTCCTACAAATACAACTAGATTGTATCGCGACTTTTATTGCTAATCATCTAAAAAAAGGAAAAGTTCAGCATGAAACTCGTTGAGTTAGGTTCGAGCTCAAACTTGAAATTCCCTCATGCAACAAGCTCTAAACCGAGGTAAACATAGGCTAGACAAGCTAAAACCATTACGAGCTCAGGCTCAGATCCGCTCATATATACACTTATTAGCTACATTTGAAATGCAATGATTTAAATTGAAACGACATGCATTGAATATACAACGGTACCAAGTGATATCAATACTTTTCACGAAATTGGAAACTGGGTTGCCCACCAATAAGGGCTTGGGATCAGTGAACTCACCCTACAATTTTTTTTCCGATAATTAGCGACAAAGTCGCGATACAAAACAGACAACTCTAACAAATGAGCCCTGAATTAGCCGGTATAAAAACAGGGATCAAAACAGTAAAACAGAACAGAGAGGAATACAAGCAACAAAACAGGTATACCCTAAGAGCCTCAACCGCCACTAGGAAGGACTCAGAAACAGGATAAAACCAAAAGACAGGAAAAAAAGGATAGTCAAGCCCCTATTCTATCGAAGCATAGTACTCAGCATAAGCGGATCATAACCGTCAAAACCCAGGCCTAGTCTTTTTCTCATCTCCAACGTGTGCTCCGCAGCAAGGATCTTACTGGTAAGGATTTCACATGTAAGTCTAGTTGAATCCCACATTGAATTTGTGAGAAAGAAAAAATTAATATATAAGTTTAGTGAGTTACTTCACCTATGACCCCAATTGGTTTTAAGATGGAACATCAAGTAGGCTTATATGGATCTCATATATACCAACTCTTTGAGCCAAGCCTAACAGGCCGGTGGAATTTAACATGGTATCAAAGCAAGGTGGATAATCTTAGGCCCTTGTTTGACGCACCATGTCTTTATGAATAGGGGTCCATTTGAGTTTGATGTGCAAATGGCCTCTCTAGTTAATGTTAGATCCAATTGGACGTAATCTCAATTGAACCGAAGCGGTGGCAGCAAACTCACATGTGAGGGGGAAGTGTTAAGGGGCCCTGTATGATCAAAACCAAACAATGAAAGGATCTGCTCTCCAAACTCCCTACTTTGCGAAATGATGAGCAACACAAGTATACAATTTAAACTTGTTAAACTTTTTTTTTTCCAATAATTAGTGATAAAGTCACAATACATAACAGGCGACTCAAACAAATGAGACCTAAGAAAACCCGAATAAATTCGGAAAAAAGAAACACAAAATAGAAACTCAAAAAAAAGGAAAAACAACAAACAAGCACTACAAGACTATAACACTTAGGTGATCGAAGCATGAACAACTATTTTGCTTAACTCAATTACGACTTCACTATTTGTATAATGCCTACGAACATTTGCTCTAGCCACACCCCCAAAACAACACTAGTTTAACAACAAAGAAACATCTCAAACAGCTTCTTGCAAACATCAGAAAAATACACAATAACTCATCATGTGTAGTAAATACTAAACGAAATGCCAAATAAAAGAATTTTGGAATCGATTGAGCCCAAGATCTTCAAGACCGTCTCTGCACCACCCTACAACACCGCAATGGCTGACGCTCTGGCAACACACGACACACCTTCAAAGTGCCGCATTAAGCCACGGTTCACCGCTAAAACCCCAATAACTTGAGACCCTACACGCCACCCCTGTAGCCGAACATAACTGTTGAATACTAGTATTTTTTATTTGTATTATTATATATATTTCGTATTTTATATTTAGTACCTGGAATTTTTTCTAGCATCTTGTAATTATTAGTGTAGTTAGTAGCTTTTTCTTCCTCCTTCCTCTTTCATGTAACCAGCCATTATGGCCCTTTTCCCGAACTACTAATATCATTTACTAGTATTATTTACTTAGGTTTTGCATAGGAGTCTAGCGTTTAGTTGGCTTTTCATTTTCTTTATATTTTTCTATTTAAGTTTTTACATTTTGTACCTTATTATCGAAGTAAATAATATTGTTCATTTCTTCAAGTTCTAGTCTTGTTCTAAATTTTTATAATAACATTACATTGAAATCACAATTCATTTAAGACATAAAACTCGCCAACATTAGCTGCACTCCAGCTCGTACAACTCGGACTGTGTATAGATAACTTTGGAACACCGGATCAGTTCCACGTGTGAGTTTATTAAGAATCTCACATTACAATTGTGAGAAAAAGGAGATCAATATATAAATTTAGTGGATTACTCTATCTTATGCCAATTGGTTTTAGGGTACAACTCCACTTGGGCTTATATGTGGATTTCATGCAGATCTCACAGAGCCTTATGGCCCGACCAACAGAGTTGGCACACGTGAGATCCGCATATAAACCCAAGTGGGGTTGCATCCTATAACCAATTGACATTAGATGGAGTAATCTATCAGATTTATATATTGATCTTTTTTTCTCTCACAACTCTAATGTAAGATTCTTACTAGATTCAAATGTGAAGTCCTTAACCATTTTCATAATTCACCCTTTAGTTAGAAGTAGATTTAAAATAATTTTAAGATAAAATTAAAATACCTCACAGTATTTGTTAATTCGGTTAATTATTTAACTAGTTCCATTCGTTATAGACACACCTAAGGGTGTATTGAAGCCGAGAGGAGCCCGAGTTTTGAGACTCGGCTCATTAGCATTAAGCTCAGCTTATCAAAAGCTCGGGATCCGCTCAACTCGATCTAAGCTTGACAAGCTTCGAATTAGATTTGTAATATTTCGGCTCAGTTAAGCTCAATATAGGTTCATTTGGGCCAATTTAAGCTCAGATTCATCTCATTTAGGCTCCAATATGGCTTCATTTGGCAATATTTAAGCAAATATATTATACTAAAATAAGCTCAATTAGGCTTGTTTAGGCTCACAAGCCCACGAGCTAGAGTTTCACTAGGCTCGGACTTGGCTCAATAAGCTAAATAAGCTATCTCGGCTCAACTCGACTTGTGCTCAAAGCAAACCAAGCTTTTCGAGCTTTATGACGAGCGAACTCGTGAGGACTTGTGAGCCGGCTCAGCTCATTTACTTCCCTACACACACCACCTGCAGCTAAAATCCTCAATTGAATTTCATGTTTAATTACACGCTATGAATGGGGCGACCTAAAACTAGGAGCTGGGGTCATGAATGGCACGCTTCGAATGGAGCCTTTGGACCGTAATCATGCACCAATAAGAATTTACGTTTATATTCCAGATAATCTTACAGGTTTGTTTCAATAATGGTAATTTTCCTTACCCAAAGGTTCAACTAAAAAGTCTAGCTCATCATTTGTTCTGCCATTGCTAACACAATTTGGGAATCCGTAACGCGCTTATCTTTCAAAATTCAACTTTTGAATGGCCATGCATCCTTTATAACATAAAACTGAGGATGAGGGCCGATCCTGACAATTTCGGAGCCTCGAGCGAAAACTTTAAAAGAGGTCTTCATATATAACAAATTATAAAAATTATTAATATGAAAAATTAATACTTTAAAAATCATAACTCGAAAATTTTGTGACCCCTACAATTTGGGGGCCCAAGTGGTTGCTTGGCTGCATGAGCTTATATCCGGCTTTGCTAAGGATCATTACACAGTTTCGTGCATTTATTGGATGTCCTCACATTTCTAACCATCATTGCATGGAGAATCCATATAGATTAATCTCTGTAACTACCTCTAGTATCAGACCCAGCCCACTTGTTTATCTGCACACCCATATTTAGCCAACTGTATCGCAAACTATCTTCAAAGCTAGGCAAAGTTTACGCCCAACTTTAAGCATGTTGTGACATTAGACTACAAATTCTATGTTTTGTGTTTAATTTTTCATTTATGGTTCTTTTCAATTAGAAAAACGCTATGTATTATTTAGAGGAGTCCTTTATCTTTCTTACTTAACAAACAAAACGAGCCATAGACATTTTGCTTTTGACAGTTTTTTCAAGTGGCGAAGAACACTGGCGGCCAACATCATGCCACCCGAGTTCGATCCCCTCTAGGGAATAGTGGCTCCCCTTTTATGAGACATTTAAGGGGAATTACCAATCTAAAAAAAATGTTAAGTTTATTCAAGTTAATGATCTCTTACTTTTTTATGTAAAATAGTATTAATATTTGTATGATGAGTTGATCTTTCAAACGGAGTGGGCAATAGACATGGGGAGAAGAGTTGGTTTTAATTTCGAGGGTTTCGACCCACCCATGGTGGCAGATCTGCTGGCTAAATGAGGCGGGTGGTTTTGTGGTTGAGGTTCAGTCTTGCTTCGGTTTCCTGCACGGGTGGTTTGGTTCTTTTTTTTTTGGGTTCCCGGTCTGTGCTTGTTTTGTGCGCGTCTTGGGTAGCGTGTGCTCGATGTCAGTTTTCTCGGGTTTGGGTGTTTTGGTTTTGATGCTTTTTGTTTCCCTTTTTGTTCCTCCCTCCGTTTATGGAGTGGCCTAGGCCTCGTCTTTTCGAGCGGCCTGTCTGATCTTCAGCTTTACCGATATTTATCGAAAAAAATATTTGTAACTTGGTTTAAATTGGTCTTCATCTTTTATTTTATTCAAATATACATCAATATTGTAATTTATACTTGTTCAATCCATTATATTAATTTAATTCTTGTACTTTTTATTATGTCAGTTTAGTCCTCATATAATTTATATATCATATCAATTTATTTCTAGAGTAAAATCAATTTTCTATCAGCAAGAGGATTTTCAGAAATTGTGCCCCATGGGTTTAAATTGGATCAATAGAATGGTTTATATTAGGTCACTTATATCTTACTGACATGACCAGGCAGCTAAAACTTACATCACTAGCTACCTTAATTTTACTTTTATCATAGACTAAATTAATATAATATAAATTATATAATAACTAAATTAGTGTAACTAGAAATTAAAGAATTACATTAAGATTAATAATACATGCAAGTGTATGGACCACTCACTTGAATAATCCTAAAAAGAAAGCAACATACCAAGTGCCTCAAGGGCTCCCGCCTAAGCAAGGTCTGGAGGGGCGGATGTACACAACCTTCCCTCTTCAGGGTATTACCCCTGAACAGAGGCTGTTTGCAAGTGCCCCCAATCTGAGGGTAAGGACTTCCCAGGAGGCCACCCATCCTGGTACTGCTCTCGCCCAAGCAGGCTTAACTTCGGAGTTCTAATGGGATCCAGTGACAACGTGTTGGTACCCTCTTTGGTTAATTATCCTAAAAAGAGTATTGTTAAATTAAATAGATAGATCTGATCAAAAAAAAAAAATTAAATAGAGCGAAACACCTAATACCTGTGGTTTGAGTAACTTAGATACCTGAGGTTTAAGTATTTGTTACCTAGATAGTCTGAAATTGATGAATTTTTTTACAACCAATTTTATATAAAAACAATGATTTAGCACATGATATCAACGACAACAGACCTAGTGCCTCAAGGGCTCCGATCTAAGCTAGGTTTGGGGGTGAATGTACACAGCCTTACCCCTTCAAGGTGTAATCCTGCCAAGAAGTTGTTTCCGAGGACCCCCAACCTTATAGGGTTGGCAACACGAGGACTTCTCAGGAGGTCACCCATCCTGGTACTGCTCTCGCCCGAGCATGCTTAACTTCCGAGTTCTAATGGGATCTGGTGTATCCTAAAACCCAAGTGGTATTTCGGAGTTCGGATCGGTTAACCACAATTTCGGGTCGGTATTTCGGCATTTTGGTTTGGTATTTCGGTTATCGATTTTTTTGAACACCTCTACATAAGCCCAAGTGGGGTTGCATCCTAAAACTAATTGGCATAAGGGGAGCAGCGCCCTAAAATTATTATATATTAATCTCTTTTCTCTCACAACTGTTATATATAAAAATCATGTCAGTATTTTTGGTAAAAGTTTAAAGAATTACAGCAAAAAGTTCACAGTTTTTTCTTATGTGAACTACTTATATATTATCAAATCCATGTATCCGGTTAGCTTTTTTTGGTAAAAAATTATTAAATTCTATTAAAAATAGTTATATATTATCAAAATCCTGTTTCACTTTAGCATTTTCTAATGAGAATCAATCGAATTTCAACAAAAGGATACCTAATTGATAAAATTTTGAATTTTTAAGATATCTAAATGATAAAATTTTTTAACTTCAAGCTATTATATTGTCTATATTAAAATATTTAGGTAATAAATAATCAAATCTTAGACTACCTATAATTCTCCTTAAATAAAATTTAAAGCCGAACGTACAGTTGTAACTATAATAGAGGTTCTCCCTATAAACTCTAACTTCCATTCATTTCTTCATTCATATCTTTTGCCAATATAATTTTTTTCTTCTCTTTACTATATTCGAAGTACAAAGCATGAAAGCTGATCGAATAGTACTTACTGTTTTCATTTGTATTTTCTTCTAAATATTATCACACACTCTCACTCGTTTTCTCGTTATTTTGGGTATTTATTACATTCATATTTTTCGTCATGCAAAAAAGACAATATGGTTCTTAATTTATTTCTCTGAAGCACATTCAGTATCTGGAGCAAGAACTAAGCAGATAGTTTTTGCTTCTCTCATCTGCATTTCTTCCCAATCATCATCGCTTATTTTATCACATATTTGTGCCTTTCGTGTTTTTCACCATGTCTGAGAAACACAGTTTGGTTCTTTATTTCTTTCTCTCCGCTTTGATTTTGGCCGGGCTAAAACAAGGTTATGGGTATTCCCAACGGAAACAGAAGATGTCAAAAGACACATTTTCGGCCATTTTTGTGTTTGGAGACTCGACGGTGGATACTGGAAATAATGACTACATATCGACTGCTATGAAAAGTAATTTTCCGCCTTATGGCATCGATTTTCCGAGTAAGATTCCTACGGGAAGATTCAGCAACGGGAGATTGGTCACCGATTTTATAGGTGTGTCAAAAAATAGTCCTTGAACTGTTGGCGTATTTAGTTCTTTTAAGGAAAATTATACCCTGAGATTTGAGCATTTATTACTTAAGTACCCTAGCATTTCAATATGTATAATAAGGTACCTTGAATTTTAGACATTTTATCACATAGGTACCCTAAAGTTCTAAATTTTATCAATCAAGTGCCTTTTTGTCAAAAATTCGATAAATTTTCGTTAAATAATGCTAAAATTGATCATGTTTTTAACAACATATAAGTCTTTTCTTAGAACTTGATAATTTTTTTACCAAAAAATGCTAAATGACGCATTATTGCAGTAATTTTTAGGTGGTCTACATCAACATTCGATGAATTTTTTATCACAATTTATTGAATTTTTAATGAAAACATTAGCGCTAACTTATATATATTATTGTATTCATGTATTATATCAATATTTTTTATATAAAATTGATCAGATTTTAACAAAAATTTATCAAATTTCGTCATAGGGTACCTAAGTGATAAAATATTTAAACCTCAGGTATCCCATTGTATATATTAAAACATCAAGATATCTAAATGATAAATGCTCAAATATCGGAGTACCTAAGTGATAATTTCCTTTCTTTTAGGCTCCGTTTGTTTAGGGGGAAAACCACATTCTAGGAAGTGGTTTTCCCCTTTTCCGTTGTTTGACGCAAGATTGGTGACGTAAAAGGTTTTCCCAAAGGGAAACCTTTTCCTTCAAATGGGGAAAAATGATTCCCTTTTAAAAGAAGGGAAGTCATCATTCTGAGTGATCTAGAAACATGATTGCAACAATATATAAGTATTCTCATTAGATTTTTCCTAAAAAATGCTAACACGACATATGATTTTGGCCATATTTAAGTAGTTCTTACATCAATATACGATGAACTTTTTATTGTAATTTGCTAAAAATATTGACATTCCTTGTAAATATTATCGTAATTATGTATTATATTAGCACTTTTATATTTGGTCAAATTTTTACAAAAAATCATCAAATTTTGATGTATGGTACCCGAGTGATAAAATATTCAACTTCAGGATACGTCATTATATAGATTCAAATGTCATGATATGTAATAAATGCTCAAACCTTAGGGTATCCAAGTAATAATTCTACAACCACACAGAGTTTAAATAATTTTAAATATATTGTATTACTACTTATATTGTCCTGTAACTAAGTATAAGATGATTGGTAAAAAATAATTCATTTAAAACAAGCAAGGAATATCAAAATACGAAAACATGTTTTCCGTTGAAACAAACAGCGGAAAAGCTCAACGGAATAATATTTTCCGTGGAAAACCTTTTCCAAAGGAAAACGTTTTCCGTGGGAAAAGTAATTCCGTTGAAACAAACGGAGCCATAGTTTATACATTTTTGTTAATATTTATTTGGCACTCCTTCTTTTGAGATTGTTGATTCATATACTGACATTGTATTAGAGCCTTATTGGTTGAGAGGTCACAATTTCAAAATACAACGCCTCGTTCTCAATATTAATCTAATTCTATCATAAAGTATAAAGTGAGTAATGTTTGTTAGAATATAAAATCAATCATAGGCCTTCACCCATCAGCTTAAGCTTTTGGAGAAGATGGTTGCTTGATATGGTATCTGAGCTTTGATCAACAACAAGAATAATAGTAAATATATTTTTTTTTACAATAAATTTTGACATATTGAATAATAGTATCTATATAATACAATACTTAAAATTTAGTCAACATTTAATTTATTTTTTTTTTATTTTGGTGAAAAGTTGTTGCAGCAATAAAAAAAAATTAAACTTTTCTTTTTTTAAAATTTTGAGAAAAGTAAAATGACCGAAATGCCCTTGCTTAGGTAGCAATGACATGCTGGCTGGGCGTGGTATTTTGGTAATTTTTAATTCTCGCGTACTATTTTAGTAATTTCAAATTTTTGCATGCTATTTTTGGAATAAAAATATCAAAATGTGCTATTTTAAAAAATTACCCAGATGGGCGTATGCAAAATCCACGCTTCAAGCCAAATAGGTATTTGTGTCGGTGAGTATATTAGAATATAAAATTAATCATGTGTCTTCACCCGTTAGCTTAAGCTTTAACAATGTTCACTATCCACGCATACCTCAAGCTCAATGGCATTCACGTGAGAGGACATGCATGATAGGCTATGAAATCATTCTTGAACCTTTAACCATCGGTTTATAATAGGTAGGTTGATTATTGGTGGGTGCAGCTTCATATGTGGGCATTAAAGAGCAGGTTCCCCCGTACTTGGACCCAACACTAAGCATGGCGGATTTAGTTACGGGTGTTAGTTTTGCATCTGCTGCCTCTGGATACGACACTCGTACATCTGCTCCTATGGTATGTCTTTTTCTCTCTCTTTTCATATGTGTAGGCTTGTTTAGGTTTTTTTTTCGATAGTAGTGAAGACAAACTCGCGATACAAAAATCGGCATCTCACTAGGAGATCTGAGAGCTACACATAAAGTGTAAGCTCATTCAGTGCTATTCTACATTTATGATTTATAGATATTAGTTAAAATTGGTTGGCAGCTTTAAGGCACCTTATTTAATTATGTCGCTTTCGTTTAAAGCACATTTTGCCACAATGGTGTGCAATTAGAATGGCAAAATGCTTCTCGGAATACAATGTAATATGTACTTCGATGCATTTTGCACTAACAAATCCAAGCAAAGAATGTGTTTATATATTGCACCACAATCAAGAAGACAGAGAAGAGAAGAGGGAAATCGAGAAAGTACCAAAATTGGTTTTCATGCCTCTCTATTTATAGGCAAATCAAGAGTATTTGGATCTGCAAATCTGATCGTTGGATTATTGGTCTTTCAATCCAACAGTAAGATTAATTGTCCATTATCAATAATATTAACTATCAAAAACCGCTTTCCTACGGTCGAAAACTAAATTTTCAAAATATTATCAGAAAAATACATCTTAACCCTCCGATTAAGATGAAAAATTAATGGATCATATCAATGCAAGCTTACAAAGTGCTACGTAACATTGAGTATCAAGTTAATTATAAAAAAACCTATATATCAATATCGATCAAGATTTACGACTTCTAGTACTATTATAATCAAAACTCAGAACATTTATCCTAAGTTAAGTGCGCTTGGATGAGAGCAGTACCAGGATGGGTGACCTCCTGGGAAGTCCTCACCCTCAGGTTGGGGGCACTTGGAAACAGCCTTTCTTCAGGGATAATATCCTAAAGGGGGAAGGTTGTATACATCCGTCCCCCCCCCCCCCCCCCGACCCTGCTTAGGCAGGACCCCTTGAGACACTGAGTATGTTGCTTGCTTGCTTGTGTTTATGCAACACTTTTGCACCTATCGTCAGAGAATATTTCAGTAAACATACCCAATGGCATTACAAGTATATCATATATACAAAAGAAGTACATACAGGAAAGACATAAAAGTCCATGAGAATATCATCAGTATACAACAACAACAACAGACTCAGCGCCTCAAGGGCTCCCGTCTAAACGAGGTCTGGGAGAGGTGGATGTACTCAGCCTTACCCCTTCAGGGTGTAACCCTGCGAAGAGGCTGTTTCCGAGGACCCCAACCTTATAGGGTTGGCAACACGAGGACTTCCCAGGAGGTCACCTATCTTGATACTACTCTCGCCCAAGCACGTTTAACTTTAGAGTTCTAATAGGATCCTGTGTATTAGTGCCTGGTATACTGATATATATTTAATATGAATTAATTCAGGGTGTAATTGGAATGCAAGAACAACTAGAATACTTTAGAGAATACAAAACAAGAGTACAACATTCAATAGGGAAGCAAAGAATGAGAGACTTGATAAGAAAGGCAGTGTTCGTGGTGAGTGCGGGCACAAATGACATTGGTGCTCAACTCCAAGGCCATTCTCTCCCTACTTACTTGCCCTTATTGCTATCCTACTCCAAATACTTTTTGCAGGTATGCTCCATTTTTTTGCGACTTTTTGTTAGAGTATAAAACCAATCTTAGACCTTCCCCCATCAGCTGGGATAGTTGGTTCTTTGACATGATATCAAAGCCTTGTTGACCAAAAGGTCACGAATTCGAATCCCAACAGCCCCCACTTTCAATATTAGCATAATTTAAGCACAAGGTATGAGGTGGGCCTATGCAATATTCACGCTTTAATCCTGATGAGCATTTGCGTGAGGAGATGGATATTGAGTCTAGATAAGCTTGGCTCGAGTCTAAATTAGATGAAAGCTCAAAGGGTCGAGTAAGCTTCCAGCCAAGCTTAAGCCAAGAGAAGCATTGGTCATGAGTTGAGCCTCAAAGCTAATGAGCCACAGCCCGATTCAACTCACTAGTATGCCTATTTATGTTTGTGCAATTATTTATTTCTGTAGGAAGAGAATCACTGTAAGAGAGGTATAATGAACAAGACTTGCAAAAAAAAAACTAGAGGTATAAATTAATTAAAAGTTCGATCGATTACCCATGTTTGGAAATAGGGCTCATTCATTTTTATTGTGGAAGCTTGATCGCTTTTCGATCCTAGTTCAAATAATCGGTACTCGACTAGTCAACGTTACACTTTGCATGATAATAGCCTATTACAGGCTTAATAACCCATTAAGAACTTGTTAATAGCTCCATATTATCTCGATCATAGCTCAAATAGCTCATCTTGGCAGCAATATGAACTTAGCAGCAAGCCAATAACCAGCTCAACTCCACTGAGTATCTAGCATACTTATATCTTATTAAATTGAGTTCAGATATGGATTCAAAAACTCAATAAGGGCTCAACCTAAAACCCAAGCACATTAAGACCTATTGAGCTCAAGCCCGTATATTCAACTCGTCGTAGCTTGTTTACACCCCTAAACAAAACCAAATCCAATTATTCTTCGATTTTGACGTTAATAATTCTCGATGAATGTCATATGCAGGGGCTGTTAGATGAAGGCGCAAGAATAATGGTAGTAGCAAGCGTGCCACCAATGGGATGCATACCAACATTCATAACCCTAAGCTCTTCGCCACCTTATTCCTTCACAAAACGCAAATGTGTTGATTCAATCTCAAAAATTGCAAGAGATTTTAACCATTTGTTGCAAAAGGAATTAGAGAATTTGCAATTGGGATCCCCAAATCACGTAATTCGATACGTTGATATATACGGACCGTTGGATGATATGGTTAAACGACCAGCAAAATATGGTGAGTTCATCGTTATTGTTAAGAAACTAACTTTTTCAAAAGCTTAAGTTGATGGATGAAGGTCAAAAATAGTTTTATACTCTAACATGTTTACTCACGAAAATGGCCCATCTCATACCTTGTGCTTAAATTATGTTAATATTGAAAGTGGGGACTGTTTGTGACCTCTTGGTTAATAAGGCTCTGATACCATGTCAAGAAACCAGATTTCCTAAAAGCTTCGACTGATGGGTGAAGGCCTAACAATAGTTTTATACTCTAGTAGTTATATACTATGTTAACTCATTGTGGTTCTTCTACTCGAGTAGTGTTCACAATGGATCTATCGAATCTAAGATCTATTTGCTCTAACAGAAAACATTATTCGTCTCGGTTGTATTAATGCTATGCATAATTTCATAGAAACAAAAACAATTACAGAAAAATTTTCCTCCTTAGACGAAAAATCGGCTTTCCCTCAACAAAAGGAGAAACACTATCATTCATGAAAGGGGAAACATTTTCCATTGTAATCCTGTGTCATATGCTTCACTTCAACCTCAATTAAGTCAAGCGTGAATCTCATATAAATTTACGAAATGAAACTAATTTCGTTAAAAGAAAAAGATTTTTAAGAAAAGAATTATTTTAATTCAAAATATTTTGCGAACAAAAGATTGTAAACTCAACGGAGCCTTAACGTAAATGCTTGTTGTCTCTACGACAGGATTCGAGGAGGTCGAACGAGGGTGTTGCGGGAGCCGGCTGATGGAGGTGTCTCTAGGATGCAACCCTTTGTCACCCGTTTGCAGTGACCGCTCCAAGTACATGTTTTGGGACGCAACCCACCCTACTCAAAGGGCCTACTACTTCCTCTTTCAGGCCGTGAGACCCATTGTTGATTCTATTGCCAACTATTCATAAGTTTTAAGTTGTCACATTTAGGTTATTATTTGCGGTCATCACCCAGGGTCAAGAGTTTGATTCTCGCCTGTGACATATTCATAACTTACCTGCTCATAGGGGCTTGTGAGCTGTTCTCATGAGCCGGGTTTGGTTGGGACAACCCAATCCGTTGTTACCCAAAAAAAATAAAAAATTAGGTTATTATTTCCGAAATTTACAGCAAAATAATAATATAATATCATTATTTTATGTTTTAGTTTTCTTCTTTTATATGTATTGTTTTAGTGCATGAAATGTTTATTGTTAATTTTAGTGCATGAAATGTTTATTGTGTACTTAATTTAGTACATGAAATGTTTTCCTTTTTCATAAAATGTTTCCCCCGAGAATTGACAAGCAGAAAGTTTGCTTGTTAATCTGAGTAGGAGGACATTTAAGGTTGACCAAGTACTTGGAGAACACAGAGTAACAGTTTAGTGAAGACCTAATATTTCGATATAGTTATTCGTCATAAACAAGTTCAGTAGCACTGAAGAAGATCGTGCCATGTGAATCTCATGTGTCAACAACTTTCAAAATACAAACCAAAAGCCTAGAGGCGTGGGCTACGAGATCTGCTTTTGGCCTCGTACATATAGAAAGAAGTAGGACAATCATGGAAAGTTATCTTGGAAATACAATATTTTTGTTTACTTGTCTTGTCTCTACCATTTTCGGGAGGCTGAGGCCTTTTTTTTGGATGCTTTTATGGTGGTCGACCTATGACCTCATCTCTTCTACTACATGTAGGTCTCCAAAAATAGTTACAGAATTGCTCACTCTATTGCCTCTAAGCGTGCCTGAAAATTGCTACTAGGTTCACTTTATTCTTTTATGCCTGAAATCCTTTAAAAGAAAAAATGTTATAAAACTTTTTCTCAGTCCTCAAGGTTTCAAAATATTCGAAAAATAAAAGCAAAAATATGTCAAAAATTGCAATGACATATTTTTTAGAACCTTAGTGACTCGCCTCTCATCTAAGTACTATTAACAAAATTTGTTTTCTTTAATCATATCCCGATTTTTAGAACAAATCGAGTAGTATTATTGAATATGTAGAATATCAAAATGCATTATAATACATATTCCAAATTACAATAAATAATAGTCTTAATAATAGCAATATCAACAACAACAACAAACCCAGTGCCTCCAAGGGCTCCCGCATAAGGAGGGTCTGGGGGGGGGTAAATGTAAGCAGCCTTCCCCCTCCAGGGGGCTACTCTGAAGGGAGGCTGTTTCCGAGGACCCCCAGCCTGAAAAGCTGGTCCGCAGCAATGAGCCAAAGACCTGGCAAACAGAAGAAGCATCAAATGCATGAGTATGGCAAAACACACGGCGATCAAAACAACAGACTCAAAGCATGCCACATCAGGCACAGATCAACAGATAAGATGAAGATAAATATAAGGATAGAGATAGAGGATAGAGATAGAGATAGAAGAGATGGAGAAAAGGAATGAGATAGGGATAGATATAGAGGTAGAGATAAAGATAAGTAGGCAAGTAGCACGTATCAACTCATGAGAGCCAGAAACAGCCTACGTGCTCTAAGAGGGCCTAGCACTAGTAAGCTGGACTACCTTACTCCAACCGGAACATCTAATACCCCTATGCTAGCCCTCCATTGGGCCCTATCTAAGGCCATCTCCTCCCGAAGGTTTAGATGGGTGAGATCTTGTCTGATCGTCTCAAGCCATCTCTTCTTTGGCCTGCATCTGCCTCTTCTGCCTAGTGTAGTAAGTGGCTGTTCGCATCTCCTGATTGGAGCGTTGTCCGGTGTCCTTCTGACATGTCCGAACCACCTCAGACGTTGCTCCCTCAATTTATCTTCAGTGGAGGCTACGCTCAATTTGCCTCTTATGATGTCGTTTCTGATCCTATCCTTCCCTGTGTGTCCGCACATCCACCTCAGCATTCGCATCTCCGCCACCTTCATCTTTTGTGTGTGCTGTTGTTTTATCGCCCTGCGCACCGCCCCATACGTCATGGCTGGCCTCACAACTGTCTTATAGTATCTTCCCTTTAGCCTCAAGGGAAACTTTCTATCACAAAGTACCGTGGAGGCTATCCTCCACTTATGCCATCCCGCTTTAATCCGGTTGCTGACATCCTCGTGCACTTCGCCGTTGTGCTGTATCATGGACCCCAAGTACCTGAATCTCTCCTTCTTCGATATGGCCTCAGATCCAATCTTGACTTCTTCCCGGCTAGGCGTGATAGAGAGATCGAACTTAAGTTTCATGTGCTTGGTCTTAACTCTGCTTAGTCGTAAACACTTCGACTCTAGAACCCCTCTCCACAGTTCCAGCTTCTCATTTATCTCTTCCTGCGACTCCCCCACTAGTACTATGTCATCTGTAAAAAGCATACACCAAAGTACACATCCCTGGATGTGCCTAGTGAGCTCATCCATAACCAGAATGAACAGATAGAGGGCTCAAAGCAGACCCTTGGTGTACCCCTACTGTTATCGGGAAAGTGTCTGTCTCCCCATCCACTGTACGCACCATAGTTTGTGCCTCCTCATACATGTCTCTAATGGCGCCGATGTATGGTATGGGGATGCCTTTCCTGTCCAGATCTCTCCAAAGGATCTCCCTCGGCACTCTATCATATGCCTTCTCTAAATTAAAGAAGATCATATGAAGGTCATTTTGTCTCTCCCTATATTGCTCTATCGTCCGCCTTAGGATGTGGATGGCTTCTAGTATTGATCTCCCGGCCATAAATCTGAACTGGTTCTCGGACGCCTCTGTTTGTTGCCTTAACCTCCTCTCTATGACCCCTTCCCACAACTTTAGAGTGTGGCTCATTAGTTTGATACCCCGATAGTTGGCGCAACTCTGAATGTCGGCTTTGTTCTTATATACCGGAATCAATGTGCTCTTCCTCCATTCCTCACGCATCTTGTCCCCCAGAAGGTTAGTCAACCAACTGATGTCCTTTTGTCCAAGGCATTTCCATACTTCTATTGGTATGCCATCTGGCCCAACTGCTTTACCCCTTCTCATGAATCTCAAGGCTTCCTTGACTTCATCAGGGCTAATTTGCCTACAGTCACAGTGGTTTTGATGCACCTCAGATGTTTGAAGATCACCTAAGGATATCTCTGTCCCTCCTTGTTCGTTGAACAGCTCGTGGAAGTACATTTTCCACCTATTCTTAATTAGATGCCTGTCTATAAGTACCTGTCCATCTTCTCCTCTTATGCATTGTACTCTATCCAAGTCCCTAGTCTTCCTTTCTCTTGCTTTGGCAATTCTATATAAGTCCCTTGCACCCTCCTTAGTCTCCATCCTGTTGTAGAAATCCTCATAAGCTCTTAATTGTGCTTCTCTGACTGCTCGCTTTGCTTCTCTCCTGGCTTGAAGATGCCGCTGCCGCTTATCCTCATCCCTGCTATGATCCCACTCTTTGAAACAAACTCGTTTCACCTTTATCTTCTCTTAGACCTCGTCACCCCACCACCAGGACTCTCTGTTGCTTGGTACCCTTCCTTTTGACGTGCCGAGAACTTCCCGCGCCAGTTCTCTCATCTTTTGGGCCAGTTGGTTCCACATCTGGTTTCTATCTCCCTCGAAGTCCTCCCTGAGTTCAGCCTCCACTCTATCCTTGTATACCTTATACTTATCCCCCTTCAACTCCCTCCAACAGGTATACGTATGCGCGGGTTTGCAAATTCTTTTGGCCCTCTTCTTGGCCTTTATATCCGCCCACAGTACCTTATATTGTGTAGACAGGTCTTTACTTGGGGTAGTCTTGCTGAATAAATACTCAACAATGGTAAATTAAAATACTACCCTGCTGAATAAATGACAGATCAAACCTGGGGCTGGTGCGTTGTTGGTACTCTGACCTGGCTAATACTTACCTGGGCCCGCTCTTGATTGTCGGCTGTGGGCTGTTGGCTTTGGAGTGTTGGCGGAGTTGATGGTGGTGAGGAGGGGCTGGTGGTGTTGGTGAGGCGGGTGAAGTGTGGTGTGATGGTGGTGAGGGGCCGTCATGCGGTGCGGTGTGGTGTGGGCTGGTTGTGCGGTGGGCTGGGTTGGGGTGGGGTGGGGTGTGGTGTGGGTAGCAATGGTGGTGGTGTCGGTGCCGGTGTCTAGTCGAGGGGTGGTGATGGGTAAGTGAGGCGAGGTGGTGGTGGGATACCAGATCGATGAGGCGAGGTGGTGGGTGTTTGGGTTAGGTGAGGTCTGGGTTAGGGTGGGTTAGGCTAGGTGGTGGTGGGGTACGAGGTCGGTGAGGCGAGGTGGTGGGTTTTGGGTGAGGCAAGGTCTGGGTTCGGGTGGGTGAGGCGAGGTGGTTGTGGGGTACTAGGTCGGTGTGCCGAGGTGGTGGGTGTTTGGGTGAGGCCAGGTGGTGGTGGGGTTCGATGTCAGAGATGGAGGAGATGGTGGTGGTGGGGTTCGATGGCGATTGGTATGTGGATGGGTGTGGTGTGGTGCGACGCATGACCGATGTTGGGTGGTCGCTGTCTAGGTGGCGTCGCTGGCGGTGGGGGTGTTCCGGTGGGTGGGTCGGCGAGGTTGCCAACGGGGGTGGTGTCAACCAGGGGGGGCAGTAAACGTTGAGAGTTGCAGAGATGTCAGCTAGAGAGAGAGAGAGATAGAGAGAGAGAGAGTTAAGTTAATAATAAAAACATTAAGGAATATATTTAAACAAATTTAAAACATTAAGGACGATGGCTTAAATAAATCCTCATTTTTAAAGTATTGTTATTATTAGAATAAAAAATAGTAACTTATTAAAAATTGTAATCATAAATTTTTATAAAATTGCTGTGACGTTGAAATTAACATTTTACCCATTTTTGCTAACAAGAAAACCGATTTGGTGAACATTTTACCCATTTTTTATCGCCCATAAATTTACAAGCGTCGTCATTCATCACTCTCCCATTTGGCGGGAAAATCAACCGACGCTTCTTCTAAGAACACTCCATAGCTAGGGTTAGGGTTTTGCTTTTTCACTCAGCTGCAGAAAAGGGAGACAAAAATGGAGAATTCGAGGAAGAGAAAGGGTAGTAGCAGAGGAATGGAGGAGAATACCATGGCGATCCTCGACTTCTTCGGCGCCATGGACTCTACTCTCCTCGATGATGATCGTAAGTCTTAATATTCGACTTCGATTTCATAATTTATGATAGGAAAATCTGTTGATTGATTACATTTTGATGATCGTAAGTCTCCTTGTTCGAATTGGATTTCAAAATTTAAGATAGGAAAGTCTGTTGAGTGATTTCATTTTGATGATCGTAAGTCTCCGTATTCGAATTCGATTTCATGATTCGAGAAAGTAAAATATTTTGAATAATTCCGTTTTAATGATCGTAAGTCTCCGTATTTGAATTCGAGTTCACAGTTTAAGATAGGAAAATCTGCTGAATGATTTCATTTTGATGATGCAAGTCTCCGTATTCAAATTCGGTTTCATAATTTAAGATAGGAAAATCTGTTGATTGATTTCATTTTGATGAGTGTAAGTCTCCGTATTTCAATTTGATTTCATAATTTAAGATTGTAAAATCTGTTGAATGATTTTATTTTCATAATTGTAAGTCTCGCTATTCAAATTCAATTTCATGATTTAGGATAGGAAATGCAGTTTCATGATTTAAGATAGGAAAATCCGTTGAGTAAGTTTCAATTTGATTATTGTAAGTCTCTGTATTTGAATTCGATTTCATAATTTAAGATAGGGAAATCTGTTGAATAATTTCATTTTGATGATCGAAATGAAACCCTAGGTCTCGCATTTCTTGAAGCTGTTCGTTCTGCTTCAATTGTTCCAGAACACGGATCTCCTCCCACCAAGTACTGTATATTCCTTTGTTTTTTGTTTAATTTTTGTTTCAGTTAATCATTTTCTGGAATATTAATCTCAGTTGAAGTTTAAGTAAGCATGAACATAGTTAATTGGCTGCTCTATGATAACTTCACATGTAAGTATAGCTAAAATATCCCATGTTAGAGTTGTGAGAGAAAAGAGATGAATGTATAAGCTTATTAAGCTACTCTACCTGATGTTGATTGGTTTTAGGATGGAATCTCACTTACGCTTATATTTGGATTATGCATATGCTAAATCCATACATCTGGACTAAGGCTTAGTGAAATATTACAGCGCTAATCAGAGCAAGAATTGTAAATTGAGATTCACAACCCGAGTGTGTAACCCACGGAATTATTTCCACCCAATGGCTGGATTAGAATCATTCGGAAGAATTTGAAAATTTTCCAGAGGCTGTTTTATTTACAAATTGAGCAAAATTCTTCTGGAATGGTAGTTAGGGATCATATATTCTGACCTGAAATTGGAGGCTGAGAGTCAGATTACTGTTATTGTCATTGTGCTAGTTGTGATTTCAATGTGAACTTTGTGTTTCTCTTGATGGAATGCCTGATGTGTCTGAGTTCAATTTTGAAACTTTTGTTACTGAAAAAAGCAAAATGTTTGATGCGATTTTTCAAATCCTACGGGAGGCCAAGTCATTAGAGCTGTTGATGGCGAGCTACCAGCTTCTTAACGAATTAGAGAAGGTATACGTTCTTTCTTTCCAGTTCTTAAGTGTACTTCTATGTTTCCAATGTGCAGCTAATTTTAGTTTTACTCAACCTTTCTGGACTGGCATTTGCATCTACAGCGCTTTCCCCGTGTGTATTTTTGCAATGTGGATGAGAGCAATGCATCTTCTAGTGATCTGGTTGAGCTAATTGCTGTTGAAGAGGTATTGATATTTGTTCCTACTTTATTAGAAATTGGACCCAGAAATGAAAAAAGGTTAAAGGTTGCTTCTCATGTTGACATCAGTTTACATCTCTTTGCAATTCAGGCTTGGTCTCCATTTGCTCTCGTATCAGATGTCGCATCATCTGGGAAGGGCGCAACAAATAACAAGTCCAGTGGATCCCTTGACTCCTCAGTCAGTGAGATTTTCCTTATCTGTGTTTCAGTTTCCAGTTGTCTGAGGTTTAAGTGCAAGGCACTGCTTCCGAGTGATTAATTTGTTCATCAGATGACTAGCGTGTCTCCTGTTCGAACATATTAGTTGTGTTCAAACATTAAAGTCTTCTAATCATTTCATGACCAGAAAAAGGTGCATGTGTTATGTGGTATGCTGACATCCTTGCATTCCTACTCCTCTGGAAAATGCGCCTTACTCTCAGGTTTTAGGGCTTGTAAACTTCTAAGAAATTTACCGCTCTGTTAACTTCTCATGAAATGCTCCAATTTCTGATTGATTGCATCAATTGTATCCTTAGCAGGCTGAATTCGCATAAGAAAGCTGGAACACGTTTTACTGGAACTAACAATGTCCTTTATGTCAGTCTGCCTTCTATTGTCACAAGTGGAATACATGTAACGCTGATAAGAACTAGAACACATGGTAGTTCTTCCCTTGGCTAACTGTGTAAAAATGAGTTCTGGACTATACTACAATGCTAAGTCTTATTAGGCCACAGGTGGTAATTCATTGTCGCATTTACCAGGGCTTCACCATTATACCAAGTTCTTATAGCCTTGAAATGAGCTAATTTTTGATCTTTTTTTAACAATTCAGGGATTTTATCTTCTATTGGAAGCTCTTGCAGAATGGGACACTGAGACAGAAATCTCGTCATCAAATATGAAGGTAGCTGAGAGTAATTCAGTGCATGATTATTCTTCTGGAATACTTGATTACTAAGTCTGAAATGTTTTTATGAGCAGTTGCAGTTCCTGGGAAAGATGTTATTGCTTCAATACCTTGTCAAAGTTCTGGGAGGCGACTTTTTTCCCCGTAACAAAGCATTCCTGGGTAATAGGATAATCTTGAGTACGCTGTCTGTTTGAAGTTGCCACTTCTGCTTACTTTAGTTTCCCATTTGGCAGAGAACTCAGATTGGACTTGTCTAAGAGAGTCCTTCCTCAATACGCTTCTGGTATAATCTGTATCTTTGTTGCTTTAAGTATCATGGCTTCCATCCTTGCAGCCTATTTCTAGTATTGCTGTTATTAACCATGTTCATGTTCATCTCGTCCTCCTTCTCAGAAGGTTTTATTACTAGTGAAAGTTGTGGGACATGGGTTATTTGATAATGGATTTTGTCATAGGGATCGCGGAGAATCAACTACAAAGGATTGATAAAAGATTGCTTATTCATCATGTCCAGAACATGTCATGAACCTGCTCAATTTAGTCGGGATGCAAAACTTACAGAAAGTTCATCTAAAATGGATGCTAGTTGTGATGCAGCCTTGACTCTTGCTCTACCAGAAGCTGTGATGTGCACTTGTTCAGCTGTGCAGAACCTTTTATTTATGGTAACTTTTAAGTGCCATTCGTAGGCTGTGTTTACTTCAGCTTTTAAGCCGCTTAAAATTGTGAAAAAATTTTAGTTGACTATAAGGTTTGTGTTTGATTGGCAAAAAGGATTTACATCTTTTTCTTAACTTAAATAGGAATTAAAGAACTGTTTTTTGATAACTAAATAAAAAAAGATGTAATATGCATCTTTTTTAACAAATTAAAATTGCAAGAAGGTGTTTTTATGTTACAGAACAAAACACTAGGCTTTTGAAAGATATAGATCTTAAATATATACAGATCTTACTAAAACAAATAATCGAAGAAAGATGAGTTCGAAACAAGTGCCAAAACACACGCGTAGATGAGAAATTTATTCACCCACTCTAAGTTATGATGACTGCTCCTTCCAGATTATGCAGCTTGACTCATCAAGGAAGAAAGCAGATATGCGAGGTCTCACTACCAGAGCTGATGGTGTCAGGTATTCATATTTCCTCAACTGATGAAAGCCCTATGAAATCTCACACAATATGGGATGGCTTTTTCTTCTATTCTTTGCGTCTGTCAACAACCTGACACCCCCTTCTTTCTGCAATTCCGAAGGGGACCTTTCTCCATATAAGAATTTTTTTTGCATTCATGGCGTTGCATAACCCTGGAAATTTATGCAGAACCGCAGTGATGGAGTTAATCCTGGATGAACTTACTTACAACAAAGAAATTATCTCTCCATTTCTGCAGGTAGTTTTCTTCATATTGAAGCATATTACAAAGAACCACATCTCTTTGTTCTTACATTTGTCAGTACAAACCTTTGAGGGATGAGGAATGCCCGAGCCCTTCGTAGTAGCAAGAGTAATTACCGTGAATAAATTGATGTCCATTCATTCTTTTTTTTTTTTTTTTTTGGGGTTATGGTAAGAGAGTTTTGACATTGACTATTTACTAGGAAACCTCTTTCTGGGCATATTTAGGGCATATTTGGCTAAATTGTGAAAAAACTATTTTTTTAAGAAGCGTTTTTCTAAAAAGTACTTTCAATAGGGTTTTTTTAAAATAAAAAAATAGGGTTATTTTTTTCTAAAATTCTTTTAGTTTGTCTTCTAGTTTTGCTTTAAAAGAAAAGTAATATTTTTACGCAACTTTTGCTTCTATTTAAAAACAATTTTTTTATACCAAACACTCTCCAATCATGAAAAAGTGTTTTTTCCTGAAAAAAAAAAAAAAAAAAAACCCACTTTTTATGCCACTGAGCAAGGCCTTATTAGCAGTTTCTTTACTCTTGCTTATTCTCAAAGTATAATTTGAACATTATTTGCCTATAATTGTAACTAATTTTGGTTCCAACTTAGATGTTCTTGTGACAATTTGCAGGTCTTTGACAAACCTAAATTGAAGCTAGAAATAATCTTGCAGTATTTCCAAAAGTACATTGCTAAAGTAAGTTGTTTGTCCTTTTTCGTTTGAGAAAGACAGAGAAAAGATTCTGTGGTACTTCTTAATGCAAGAAGTAAAATGGTTGATTGATGCTCCAACTTTCCAATTAGTTGTATAATTTGAGTTATTTTCTTAATGCGAGTCTCTATATAGGTATAGTTGTTTTAGGAGTTCAGTTTTAAGATTTCTGGTTGTTTGAAGAGCCTTTAATTTATTTTCCGTACTAGAGTCTAGTTATAATTCTAGTTATTTCAAGAGTCCTTCTAGGTCTATCCATAGGGGTGTCTTTTCATTGTCAAGCAATTTTTTCCCCCATTGCTTAGAAATTTGGTATTTTACTCTTCCCTTTTGAGTTATTTTAGCTTTTTTAGATAGAAAACAAATTAACTAAACCTTTTAGTTGTGGTATTGTTTCCACAATCTCAATTAAGGCTGGTTGTTGAATCCTACATTATCTTTGCTTCCATCTGCACTGTGCATCCGTTTTTGCCCAAACTTGTTGATATTTGATGTTATGCTTTCCGCCTAAATTGTATCTCTTCGTACTTCTTTTTGTTACACTCCTATAGAACATAGTACTTTATTTAACGTAGTTGAAGAAAAAAATGGTTCTAAGCAACGCAGTTGAGAGACGCTCATCGGTGACAGCTTGGCTCAGAACTTTTTTTTTATTTTCAGCCATCTATCCGCACTCGAAAGTCGAACGATTGGCCAGATGAAGTAACACTTAGCGGTGTTTGGAAGTGCTTTTCAAATAGTGCAAGTACAAAAACTATTGTCAGAAAGATCAGAGCAGATGTTGCACAATTGTTGTTAGCATACGGTTTTCAGGTAATTTTAATTTCTTTTCTCAAGAAGAGAGTATATTGTCTTTTTTTTTTTTCCGATAGTTAGCAACAACAGCCGCAACACATAATAGGCACACCTGCAAGTGCAGGACCTAAGATAGCCCGCATAAAAGCACGCAGCAGATTGATATTGTGTATTTCTTGTTAAATATATGGGCATAAATATGTATGTGACGAACTGTTGTACCACCAAGGATCCAATTCATTGAAACTTGCATTTTACATTACAAGGCTTCATTTAATTCATAGAATCGGATAAAGGCCGTTATATAAATATAATTATGGCTTCCATAATACACATAATAATATGTTTTATTTATTAAAATACATATAAATTTTAAAAGAGTTGTGCGACGTTTCATTCAAATATTTGTAAAAATAAAGTTTGAAAGTACCTAGCTTATCCTCCCTGAAAAACACTCAGCAGAACCATCACGACCTGTTATGTAACATTCACGACATGGGGATTGTGAACTATGATTTGACTCTATAGTTGAATATAAACTCGTTTATTTTGTTGCAGGCTTGCATGTCGCTACCACGTCAGCAACTTCTTGAATGCATCTCCGGGTCAGAGGATAAAGAAGGCAACCCATTATTGGAAATTTGCAAGCTTACAGTTTCTGCACTGACCAATCTGAAGAAAACCAACGAGTAAGTTTCCTTGTGTTTTCTTTGAATCATATATCATTGCCTTTTGCTAATCCTATATATTGGCAAAATATGGTCATCAAGTAGGCACATGCTTGTAATTTTTCTCAAGTTAGGCTTATTTAGATTCAGAAGCTGCCGAACTTGAGTTTCGTTCAGGGCCAATCCTGACAATTTCTAGGCCTCAAGCGGACGTTACAAATGGGCTCGTCATATATATGAATATTTCTCTTAATAACACAATAACAATATAACAAATTATAAGTATTTTAATTATAACACTTATTAATATTAACAATTCAGACTTAGAAAACTACAGCCCCAAATTTGGGGCCCCAACCCATTGCTTGGGGTTATATCTAGCCCTTAGTTAGCCTTGAGTTTGGAAACAGCCAAGCCCTTTTGAGCTCAATAACCATCCAACTTGATTCAAGACAAAATGTTTTACTTGTCATTGTGCAGGAAAATGGAGTTCTTGCCAATATGCAAGGAAGCACTATTTACAGCAGCGACGATCCTCTCTACAAAGTCCTTGGAGGTCTAAGATCCGCAGTTTTGGCGATCGAAACCATGCCAACCATTTCAGGTTTCATTCAAATACCCATTTCTAGGATCCCGTATCCCAACAAGTTCGAATCTCTTTTAGAGTACAAGATCTTGAATGGAATGATTTTGAATATCAATTCATAGCACTTTGTTTATGTATGCAGGTAGCAGACTAAAATTTCATTTTTGATCTGCAATCATCTTTCGGGAACTCGAGAGCATTTGGCGCAGTTGTGTATTAAATTATGCAATTCGAGCCAAGGTATGTCTTGGAATGTAAAATATTGTAAGATTATACAGTCTGATACTTGGTATGAAAGGCTGCAAGGACTGTGTATCCGCTTCTATTCAATCAACGAACCAGAACTATTTAGGACTTGTTTGATATTATTTCTTATTGTCACTTGTAGTTTTTAACGGTATTTTTTTCGGTTTTTTTTTTTTTTTTTTTTTATTTTCATGTTTTAAAATGCTTGACGGCAAAACTAAAACATCTTGTTTGATACTTTGTCCGATCCAGAGGGGATGAGACCCTTATTTTGATTGCATTTACTTTGTTTCTTTGTAGGTGTAATACTAGTTTCAACATATTTGTTCGTGTTAGAATCTGTTATTTGTGAGAAAATACTGCACATAGATTTTGCATAATATTTTTACATGTTTCCTGACATCTCAACACTTTATACGTGTCTACACCTTTGGGGTCTTTTAGGTGTGACGTCATTGCTGATGTGGTAGAAAATAGACAAAAACAATAGCCAACTAGTGTCTCAAAGAAGCTTCTGTCAAGATAAAGTCTAAGAAAGGTAAAATATAAGCAGCCTTACCTCTATATGGTGGTGCTACCCTACAGAGAGGTTGAGTATGTATCCTTCATCATTAGCTGAATTTAAAAAATTTAGAAAAAAGTCTCAATCCCGACCCACTCCACCCCACTGCGACTGACACCCTTCCCCCCTTCCACGCCATCCCTTTCAAAAAATGGGTTTACAAAAACTCTACAGTCTTCCTTAATGCATGGCCGAAAGGAATCTAGATCTTACCAAAACTATATGACTTGTTAATGCTAGAGCAATAACAAATAATTTTTATCAATACGATGAAGAGCTCGATTTCAATATTTGTATTTTTCATTAAATTGTACGGAAGTACCGTCAAAAATTAATGTTCTCTGAAGAGCTCTAAGTAACAGCCACTTGTTACGGTCTCATATATGCAACCTCTTTTGTGACTTGCCTCCGTAAACCACAATTTGATTTAGTACTGCCAGTCCTCTAATCAATGTGCCTTCGTCGTCTTCTTGCTTCATTCAAGGTTTCACACGAGGGATCCGGATCTCCTTTTGAGATTCAGTCATGATTCCTCGGCACCATTGTTGTTCCTGATGTAACAGTATAACCATTTGCAGTCAGTCACTCTCTGAGGAATCTTACGAGTATTATTATGCATTTAAATTGTGTAAAATAAAATATTTTATGATGTACAAATCAATATTGGTTTGGAAGTACTCACTTGGACGGTTGTGATGAATCCAGTTGCATCGTTACCGGTCCATCATTCACTAGATTTACCTATTGCATCATCAAAGTCCTAATCGATAAGAATTATACCAGGAATAATATAAAGCTTGAAAGGCTCAGCTTTTGAGCCCAAGCATAGTGAAGTTCAAGCTCGTAGGCTTGCGAGCCTATTTTAAGAGAAGTTACTAGTTTCAAAATGCCTAACCAAGCCAAGTTTGAGCGACCACGAGCTTAAACGAGCCGAAACAAACCTAAATTGAGCTTGAATGAGCCCAAATATCACAAGCTTAGTTCGGAGCTCAACCAAGCTAAGAGCCTAACAAGCTCGGACTCAACTCAACTCAAATACACATCCAAGCTAAACCCTACTTGGTTGAGCTTAAACCCAACTTGGTGAGAGCTTCATGCGCTCAACTAGTTTAGGCTCATTTAGGTCGAGCTTGGCTCGTTGAGGCTCAAATTTGGCTCGTTTAGGCACATTAAGCTCATAATATATTTCTAGACTGGCTCATATGAACTCCCGAGCTGTTGATACGAGCTTTACAAGACTTGGGCCTAGCTCGCTTGGCAATATGAGCCATTTCGGCTAATTTAAACTTCTAAGTAAAATTACGAATTAAGATAGGCATCTTACCTTCATCATCGCACCAAATATGCCATCTGCAACAATCAAGTGAGAAGAGAACTTTTAATTACAAGGCATGATCCTCCGAATAATCATTTATCAACATAAAAACTGTAGGTATAGTCGTCTTGCCACGTATCTTCCGGTCTTTGTCTTTGTCCGATTTGTTGTGTGTATAAGGCTCCTATTTTGTTCTGAAGTGCTCGTTAGTAGCTGTATGAATTGTGGACTGTCTTAGATGTTTTGACATCTCGTGGCTTGGTTAGTTGTACGTCCTTAGGAGTGTAATCATCGGGTATTGTCATTTCAGGTGGTTTGGCGTTGTGTGTTGAAATTTGGATTGCAGGCAATGTATTACCTTGGGTGTCTTGGTGTTCTGACTATTTGCCTTCGGACCCTATCGTGCACTATTGTCCTTTCTCGAGCTTGTTCTCTAATTATCAATAAAAATTAAAATTAAAATTCTTCTACATCTATAAGTCGATAACTAAGAGATAGATTTCTGCTATTTAATGTAGGGAGTTCAGTATAATCTTTCTTGTCTTTTGGCTCATACATACGAATCAAATCTTGACTAAATCAAAAGTTTTCTCACATGCAACAGGGTAAGTTAGGACCAAAAGACCCAATGGTTGGCCCCAACTAATTGTTTGCATCAATTGCAAGATTTGAACCTCGGACTTAAGTAAACCATAATTTTTACTGATATAACACAACTTGCTATCCAAAATTAAACTCAATGATGTCTTGAAAACTAAGAATTGAATTACAAAGCTATATTTATAGGAAAAAATGAATCCTTAAAATAATAATGATAAGTAAAGAAATGAATACTAAATCAACTACAAAACTTCCTAAAGAACTTATAACTATACTAATAACTAAAATAAATATATACTCTATTCTAATCCTATCAAACAGTCTAACAAAATTTAATAAAATATCATATGTTCTACAATCATTAAATCCTTTTTTTCTTGGTTGTATCAATTACCTTACCTTCTATCATCAATCACTCAAAAAGCTTGTATATGCTACCAAGTTGGATGTGACGCGTAAAATAAAATCAAACACTAAACCGAACCCCCTTAGATTCAGCACTTAACCAAATGAAAAAAAATCAAATTCATTGAAGAAAAAGCCAATGAATCTAACATATAGCAAGAAATAACCTTTGATGAGGTCTGGGCCGTAGCTCTTCCTGAACTTGTCGACGACAGACTCGTAAAAAGCTTTCGCCTTCTGAGGCGCCATTGCGACATGAAAGTCGGGCTTGTTACCCTTCAAAATTCCATATAGTGTAAACTGACTCACTGCATTATTTCCATAGTAGTTTCATTGTTTTAGAACAAGAAACAAAATTTTCAACAGAATAATGACCTTAGTGAGACATTTTCTTCACCATCATTTTTTTTTACCATACCTAACAGAACTCCGTAGTTCTTCTGCATAACCTGCAAATTTCAGTGTCCAAAATACTAATTTCAACGAAGTCCATGAATAGTTCCAGAAACTATACAGAGCAAAATTTCCGGTAGAAATTTTTAAGAGTATAGGATCATTCTCGGATATACACCAAACAGCTCAAGGGTATGGAATAGTTGGTTCTTTAAAATAGTATCGGGGCATCTTTCTGTGAGAGTCCTTGTGTTCGAACCCCCCAACAAAACTGTTTTGAGTTCATCACCTAACAGCTTAAACTTTAAGGACGTTCTTTGATAATAAAGCAACATGCCCGATGCCCCAAGGGCTCCTGCCTAAGTAGGGTCTTGGGGGTAGATGTACGCAGCCTTCCCCCTTCAGGGTATTATCCCTAAAAAGAGGTTGTTTCCGAGTACCCCCAACCTGAGGGTGAGGACTTCCCAGGAGGTCACCCATCCTGGTACTGCTCTCGTCCAAGCATGCTTAACTTCAGAGTTCTAATGGAATCTGGTGACGGCGTATTGGTACCCTTTTTAAATGGCATAAAACCAAGAAAAAGAAAACTCGGAAGGAATGAGAGGTATACACTTTGATCCCAAGCTCTGCCAGTAGCCTCGTTTGGAAACAATCTCATGTTCAATACCTTCCGACATCTGCAGAACTCCAACGCACAGACTCGCAATCGTAAATGTAGATCGAAGTTGGTGCGTAAACGAGCAAAATTATGAAAATTAATCTAAAGTATTCGAATATCAGCATTACAAATTGGTATAACTATCCAAATTTTTATCTGTCTGTCAATATTCATTGTTAGAAATTGTTGACATTGTCCGTTCGGAAATGGCAAACAAGATGCGGAAGACTATTGTTAAGAGTACGAAATCATTTACAAAAACTTCTTCACTTAAAGTTAGATTTAAGGGGTGTAAATGATCCGAGCCTCATGAGTAGATTGCGAGTAGCTCGAAAAAAACTTGACTCGAACTCAAATTAACCAAGTTTGAGTTTGGGTATCAAAACATACACTATTAATAAACAAGTGAGAGCCAAGTAGTTCAATACTCGACTCAATACTTGATTATTTACTCGACTATACTCAAATCGGTACTCACCTCGCGAATCGGTACTCACTCGATACTCGACTCGATATTTGATTTCATTTGGTTTACTCGAGTAGCACTTGATTATTACTCATCCGATGTACTCAAATATGGTTAATATTAATCAAAGAGAAATTGGGTATTAAGATTTCGGTGATTCATAGTTTTTTTTTTTAAAATGTAGTGTAAGCAATAATTACATAACCGACTGAGTATAAATAATGATCGAGTATAAGAAATAATATTATAATGGAGCCAATATATCGGCTCAATATACATAATAAACGAGTACTCGACTTGAATTCAAGTACCTATATAGTTAATTAAGTTCAAGTCGAGTATTGAGATACTCGACTCGACTCGATTACACCCTAGTTAGATCCATTTTGACTGAGAAGTCTCAAGTACGAAATCCAATGGCCCTTCTTGATATGTAATTTCTGTATAAGGTATCAAGTGAACCTAAAACTCCCACACACTATATAATATAGGTCTGCAGATGGCCCAGTACCAGGTACTGAGCATATAGGGCCGCACATAATCCCAAACAGTCCAAGCAACCGCTTGGGGCCCCCACATTTTCATTATGATTTTTAAATTATCAATTTTTAATATTAATAAGTTTTATGATGATACCAAAGAGGGCACCAACACGCCGTCACGGTATCCCATTAGAACTCCGAAGTTAAGCGTGCTTGGGCGAGAGTAGTACTAGGATGGGTGACCACCTGAGAAGTCCTCACCCTCAGGTTGGGGGCACTGGGAAACAGCCTCTCTTTAGGTTAACACCCTGAAGGGGGAAAGCTGCGTACATCCGCCCCCCCAGACCCTGCGTAGGCGGGAGCCCTTGAGGCACTGGGTATGTTCCTCCTAATAAGTTTTATGATAAAAACTTTTATAATTTGTTATATGTGAAGGGCCCCGTTTCAAATTTTTGCTTGAGACCCCGAAAATGCCAACCAAGCCAATTGAACTAGCACACTCTAGCACATGCCCCACAACACTCTACAGAACGAGGAATTTTTGAGTTTTTTTTTTTCATTGAGGACATCTTGTCTTTAATATTTTGCAGACCCTTTCTATCTTGATTCTATTGCATTTGGTAATGCTCCAACTACATCCAATTTTAGCCCTTGTAATCTCTGATCGTTTAGCTATGCAATCTTAGCCTTTGGGCTTGCTTGTGTTCACCAAAAAAAAAAAAAAAAAAAAAAAAACTACATCCAATTTACAGCACCCACCCAGCCACATCCCGCATAAACACTATCACACCTTCACACACAACCACTAGACATTAAGCTCGAACCAACAAGCTCAAGTTCCCAAAATTTTCTGGACATTGATCTCTCATCTTTTTCATTTTTATCTAATTTTGACACTAGGTGCAAAACTAATTTTGTGATAAAATAAAACATAACGGACCATTTTGAACAAGTAAAAACGACGGGGGACTAATTTGAACAAAGTAACAAATATTAGAGACCATTTTAAACAAAAGAAAAGATGAGGGACCAATTTGAACAAACTTAAAAGCATCATGAACTAACGGTGTAAATACATCTATTAGTTCATCGGTAATTACTATGGATTATGAAAGATAGAACACATAGAGGAGAAAGCGAAAGATTAATTTGAACAAAAGGATGAGAGATCAGTATTGTCATAAAATAAAATATTAGGAACCATTTTGAACAAAAGAGAAGATAAGTGGCTAATTTGAATAATTTAGAAATATTATGACCATTATAAACAAAAGAAAATACGAGGGACAGGTTAAAAGAAACTTTAAACACATTAGGACCAACAAAGTAAATAATTCCTTGTTTGTCAACTAGTAACTGAAAGAACCAGGCATAAGACTATCCAAGGGCATCTACTTAATAGCTTAAACTTTTAAGATAATTAGTTCCATGACAACTACTACCGATTATGAAAGATGGAACAAGCTTAGGAGATGCTAGGTCACAGACTCACAGTGCCCCTAGACTTGCGTGTCTGTTATTATTGCTGCTTTATTGTTGCTCGCATGTTTGATATTGCTTTATTTGACTTGATTTTTTTTTTTTTATAAATATTATTCCCTCTTTTTTTTTAGGGATAGGCCTTTGAAAATAGCCTCCTTCCAGGGCACCTTGAAGGTATAAGGCTAAGTACATGTTACCCTCTTCAACCTTGCATTGGCAAGAGCCTCCTTGAGGCATCGAGCTCTTGCTATTGTAGAATGTTAAGAACTCTACATTTGAGTCTTATAGAATCTCATATTGGATTTGTGAAAGAAAAAAGATCAATATATAAGTCTAATGAGTTAATCCACCTAATGCCGATTAGTTTTAAGATGAAACCATGTGAACCTCATGTGTGTCAGCTCCGCAGAGAAGAAAGCGAGAGACTTACACGTAATCAGCATCGGAATCGGTGTCGGAATCGTGAATTCCGATAAGAACAAGCAATCCAGGCCCAATCTCCGACACAATCCGCCCCTCAACCTGCACCAAAAACATCATTATTCACTCACTGATTCTCAAAATCCGGCAAGAAATTTTCACAAATATAGGAGTTATTCACACCGTTGATCTCTCGTGTGTTTTTAAATTCGTTCAAATTAGTACCTTATTTTTTTCCTTTTATTCAAAATAATCCCTCATCTTTCTAATTTTGTTTAAATTAATCTCTCATCTTTCTAATTCAGATCAGTGTCTTATCTTTTCTTTTATTCGAAATAATCCCTAATATTTTAATTCATGACAATTAGTGTCCACATGGTGACAAAAATTAGATAAAAATTGCAAAAAAGAAGGATCAATTTTATTTTAAAATAAAACTTTAAGGATTATTTTTAAAAAAATGATGAACTAATTTAACCAAGTTATAGAGATGACGGACTAATTTGAATAAAATTATAACGACGAGAGAACAATGTGAACAGCAACAGTGTAAACAACACCAAATAGAGAGAGAATTAACAGAAAATTAGGGCAAAACGACCTCAACGCTAGCGGAGGCAACTCTCTGGACAACGGCCCTCATGGCTTTAATGATCGGACCTCTCTTGCCGGAAACAGCTTTCCTCGGCGGCGAGTGAAGTGGAATCGCGAGCTTTCTGCGCGTGAGAGAGGCGACGCCACCGGAGTTGAAGAGAGAGAGTGGAGATAGCAGAGCTCCGGCTAGTACTGACGCCGCAGCTACCATTATAGCTCTGTCTTGGGCCTAGGTCATATTGTCCAATGGGCCTTTTTTTCTTTTTAAAATAAGGAGAATCAGCAACGAGAGTCGCGGTACAATATAGACACACCTGTAAAAATAGGCCTGCGTCAGTCTGTATAAAAGCGTGCAACAAAAAAATTACGGAACTAACCAACATTATAAACAACAACAACAACAACAAACTCAGTGCCTCCAAGAACTCCCGCAAAAGCAGGGTCTGGGTGATAGATATACGCAGCCTTTTCCCTTCAGGGGGCTACCCTGAAGAGAGGCTGTTTCCGATGACTCCCGACATTATAGCCAGATAAAAAAGGAAAAAAGAAGAACATTGTGAGAATTATCTATACAGCATGTTTGAGTGTATGAATGAACACATATAATTCTATCAGCGTTCAAAATATATATATGTATATATATATATATATATTTCTATCGAGTTGTTGCAACGATTTGTCTTCTACGCTTCCTTGATTCTGTAAAAAATGACCTGCGTTTGACACTAAATTTATGGCCTTATTACCTTCTCTAAAAATATGAGAAATTTGAATGATCAAATTTAAAAAGTATCTCCTAAAATTATTAGGATACTAAAAATGCCTTCATATACTAGTCCTGAATAGGGGGTAAAGAGCCAAGCCAAAGCAAATACCCCCTTGTTTGAACTAGTCCTCGAGTGGTCTTAATGAACTTGAGTTTGAGTTAACTTTTATTCGAATTTTATTCGATAAGGTATTAGTATGCTCGATGTCCGGTTCGACTAGGCTTGATTCTAATTGAAACTAATCGAGCTAGTTGTCAAGCCAAGTTGAGCTTGCTAACAAAATGATCTTACTATGATTCACCATCGATCTCGAGTATTATTAGATTATCCAAGCTTATTAGCAGAATACTATTTTAGAACATATAAAATATGCTTAAACATTTTTATATAACATAAGTCTAAAGGTTCGTTAGGTATCATGGTACCACAAAACACTGTCACATTCTGATGAAAGATACTTATATATTGTCCTAATTATATATCCATTTAACATTTTTGACGTGCCAAAGAAGAGATGTATACATTGTCTACAACATACTCTAACATTAGTATTTTCGAACAAAAATTCCAACTAAGCATATACCTTATTGTATATATTGAAACATCAAACTATAGAATTATTTACCTCGTTGGCCCCTCATATTTATATATTTGTTTAAATTGGTCTCTTTTCTTTTCTTTTTCTTTTTTTCAAAATGGTTCCCGATATCTATAAATTTGTTTGAATTAGTCTTTTATCTTTTTTTATTCAAAATAGTCTCTAATCTTTGATTTTATGACAAAATTGGCTCCTCATCTAGAGACCAAAATTAGGTACAAATTAAAAAAAAAATGAAGAAACCATCTCATCATAAAATAAAATATGAGATACTATTTTTATATAAAAAAGAACTAATTCCAACAAATTTATAAATATTAAGTATAATTTTAACCGAACAAAAACATAGAAATCAATTTAAATAAACTTACAAATATAAAGAGTAACAGAATAAATAACTTTCAAGCTACCAAAACGATAAAAAATAAAATATTAAGATACCTAAATAATAAATATTTAAAAATAATCAAGCATGAAAACGACAATCTTTCCTTCTCTCCCCATGTTTCCTCCCTCTCTTGACTTTTATTGATCCCATTTTCTCCATAGCCTCTCCAAATTTTTTAAAAAATAATTTTTTATCCTTAGCTAAATCTTCCACAATGGGCCTTGTTTTTGGGCCCAAAAACAGGGCCTGGTCCGTCACAAGAAGGCCCATTTTGGCCTTCAAATTCCCATAATATGCATTATCAAATTTGAAAGGTGTGGCAACATCAAAGGGCACCAAAATGTTCAAATTGCCCCCATAATGAGGGCATTGCATTCTCAAGGCCTTCAAAAGCTTAGGGTCGATTTCGGGATTTGGGCCTTTGTAGTCGTATATTCGGTTCATTAGGTGCTCGCAGTGGGAGTAACCGATGGTGTGGGCTCCCGAGAGGACGACTAGGTCCTCTAGGGTTAGCCCTTTTGAAACGAATAGGGTTATTAGCTCGTTGATGGTGGAGTTTGCTCGTGGCAGGTTGTGTGGTACTCGAGCTGCCTGGGATGTCTTTCCGTCCCACCTTCCTTTCTTGACTTGGTAGTATGGACCCCCTGCCTGCACCGTCAGTGAAATTTTTATCGTTATTCAAAATAATTCTTAATGTCTGTATATTTATTCAACTCATTTCTTCCTTTTTGTTTATATGATGTCTTATTTTAGAACAACGTTGGTCCTCCATCTGGTCAAGGCCAATTTCGACAATTAGGGGTCTAAAGCAAGTTTTGACCTATAGGCCCTTATTTTCGTAAATGACATGTCTAGATTACCTTAAGTACGTCTCAAATAATCCACTTGTTAAAATTTTCGTAGGGTCTTTGGGCAAACAAATTAACGTCTACTAAACGTTAAATATATGATTAAAATAGTTACAAAAATATGATTCAAATAGGATATAAATTACTACAAAAATTCAAGTATTCAGCAACAATATATTTTTAGATAATCAAGAGGTACAATAAAATCGAAATAAGGGCCACCAATATATGAAGGAGGGGACGACGAGCTTCAAAACAAGTTTTCGTACTTGAAGTTATGTAATTTAATCAGTACATCAAATCCAACAGTTCAATTCAAATGCGAATTTCGACATGAACATAATGACAATTACCGGAATGGATTTTTTTTTTTTTTGTTTAAATTATGACTAATGGAATTTTTGTTTAAAAGTTCCGTAATATATTTTAAGTGATAAACAAAAGTTTTATTTCTTCAAAAATAAAACAAAAGTTTTATTTAAAAATTTTATTTATTTAAAAACTTTTACACATGAGCAAACATCTAGAATGTTAGAGTATAAAATCAATTATGGGCTTTCACCTATTAGCTTAAACATTTGAAAAAAATGACTCGTTGACATGGTATCACAATTTTGTTAATCGAGCGATCACGAGTTTGAATCCCAATAGCCCCCACTCTCAATATTAACATATTTCAAGCACAAGGTATGGGCAAGCCTGTACATTATCCACTCTTCAAGCAAAATGATATTTGCTTATGTTATAGTATAAAATCAATCATAAGCCTTCACCTATTGGCTTAAATTTAAAAAAAAATGTTTTCTTGACATAAAATGCTGGATAAAATTCTTATCAAAAAATATTTTTTATTCAAAAACAATACTTGTTATGATATCTACACTTGTCATGAAACCGAGTTTGATTACTCCACTTGTCTTAAAACTTCAGGGCCTGTTCTCTCCGCTTAAAAGACATGGGACCTTGCAATTTGTGCAGCTTTTATCCCTTAGGGACACAGCCTAGTTGCGGAGTTCTCCGACTATTAAGGGTATGACCTGGGTTTGATTCCCACGAGGCTTAAATGTGGTCTCCTTTAAGAAGAATTTAAGGGGTTTATCTTCTCCCTTGTCCTTATCATTGTAAAACATAAAAAAAATAATTGTGCAGCTTTTGGCTCTAATTTCTTACAATATTATATGATATTATTTCCAGAATTTATTATTTAACTACAGTTTGAACATTTATCTATATATATATATATAATGAGATATTTTAAGGGTTAAATACTTGATCACTAGGTATTTTATGTTGAAATTTAATAAATTTTTTATAAGAATTTGATTAATTTTATTCAAAGAATGTTGATGTATCCGTGATTAGGATAATTACATCAATTTATACATAATGTATTACATATTTACACTATACAATATTATAAGTTAATTATGTGAGGTCTTTGTACTTTTCTCTTCGTACTTTTAACTATATCAATTTAACATTTATATAATTCAAATTGTGTCAATTTAGTCTTATTATCAAAAATGAAGTTAAGTTGCAGACATAATCTTTAATAATTTGGTAACTTAAAAATTTTATCATAAAAAACTAACCCATCGCTCGGGCATTAGAAGTTTTGTCATCAATTTAGGGTGTGTTTGGTTCAACTTATTTTGGCTTATCTTTTTCAGCTTATCTGTTTTAATAAGATCTGTTCATTTAATATCTGTATTTTTTACGGTGAAGCGTTTGGTATAATGTGCAAAAAGATCTTTTTTGCAAAATAAAGTGTTAGGATACAAGGTTAAAAAAAGAACTTATATATTGTAATCACAAAAGTGACTTAATAATATAAATTAATTAATAATAGTAGGTACAAAAAAATCATGATAATAATTGGTTATGGTAATGGAAAATGATGAATGTAGCGACCCATTGGCATAAAAAGGGTGGTGGTAGGTGAGGATGCTGATAACAAGTAAAAGTAAGTCTTAGTGGTTAAAATTTAATGTTAATATAGTATTTTTAAAGCATTTTTTCTGAAATAAGCTGTGAAAAAGATTCATTTTTGCATCTTTTTTTGCTTAGTTATAAAGCTGTTTTTTCATCTTTCTATTTAAGCTGTGAAAAAGATGTAAAAAGATCTTTTCTGCCAATAAAATGTAAGTCATGCAGTCATCTAGATCTTTTTCATAGCAATAAACTGTTAAAAAGTCGAACCAAACGCAGCCTTAATACCCATTTTACCTTAAGAACTTAATTGACACAAAGTAGGTAGTACATTGATTGAATTAAAGCAGTTAAAACAATAAGGACTAAATTATCACAATAAATTGTTAAAAAGTTGAACCAAACGCAGCCTTAATACCCATTTACCTTAAGAACTTAATTGACACAAAGTAGGTAGTACATTGATTGAATTAATGCAATTAAAACAATAAGGACTAAATTATTGCAATAAACTGTTAAAAAGTTGAACCAAACGCAACCTTAATACCCATTTACCTTAAGAACTTAATTGACACAAAGTAGGTAGTACATTGATTGAATTAATGCAGTTAAAATAATAAGGACTAAATTATCGCAATAAAATAATTACAAGGACATTTTATGTTAAATTTTACAAGGCATTTTAGATTTGACCCATGGAGTTGGACGAGGTCCACATATAAATCCAAGTGGGATTCCATCCTAAAGTCAATTGACATTAGATGAAGTAACATATTAGATTTATAAATTAATTTCTTCACTCTCATAACTCTAATATAAATTCCTGTAAAAGACTCACATATAAAATACTCGACATTACGTAAACAGCTTAATATTATATTTTCCACATGCATCCAGGATACAAATGGCTTAAAAGTTCATGTTTGAAAATACATGCCTAGTCAGCCATCATAAAAACCTATAAAGCTTTTACCGATCACGGGCGGAATTAATTTGTCAATATTAGCTAAAATAATAATTTAATTTTTACTTACACTATCTATTAAAATATTATTAGTTTATAAAAAATTAATTAACACTATTATCATAATTTTATAATTTTATATCACATTATTAATATAACCAAATCCATCTAATTGGATGTCAGCTTTATCATTATGGCATTTTGCCTATATTTTTACATTTTCTAAAGGAAGTGTCGAGGTTTTTTTGCTACTTATTAAAAAAAATATATACTTTAAAAAAATATATTTGAATATTACCTATAGGTTTTAATTAGGTATTTCAAGAAAGTTTTTTTTTTCCCCCTTATTTTTGGTAATCAAATATTTTATACCAATTTTTTTTGAAAAGTTGACATATAAGTTGAATTCCTGTAAAGTGGCAACCAAACAAGGCCAGTATAAATGTCTTAACGCGGCCTTGTGCAGTGCGCCATGTGGAATCGGTCTTGTACTTAATTGTAAGAAAGAATAGAGTATGCACGCGGTTATTTTTTCTTTACAATGATAGGAACGGATCTTAAGAGCTCTATCTGAAAAAAAAAAAAAAAAAAGTAATTTAAAATATTTTATATGAGAAAAGAGAATAACGAAATGAGAACACATTTGACGAGAATAGTGACCAATGAATAATATTATTTCTTTTATAAAATATAAAGACTAAATTGATATAATAAATAGAATAATGCTTATATCGAAGGTTATTGGCACTTGCAAACAATAAAGGTAAAACAAGCGGAATCAAGTACTTACTAGATGGACGTAATCCCTAGTTGCAACGGCAAGAATATCAGCACAAGATACAGTTCCGGGACACTTGCTCTCTACCAAGGCTTTGGCCTTGCTTATTCCATTGAATGCGTCGTTGGCCAAATCTTTGTTATCCGGTGCATCCTTTTCTGCGAATTCTTTACTTCCGGGCCTAGATGATATCAGTATCGATGCATCACATCCCTTGAGTAATCCATGTGAAAATTCAAAAAAAAATAAAATCAAAATCAAAATATGTAAAATTAGTAATGTGCCTATTGAATGAGAACTTGTTTAATGTAAGAGTACTAATTTCGAGTTGCATTATTGATCATGCAACATTTTCAGTGCTCCAAAGGCTCTCGCCTAAGTAAGGTCTGAGGGGAGTAGATGTAAGCAGCCTTCCCCTTTCAAGGTGTTACCCTAAAGAGAGACTGTTTCCGAGTGCATTATTGATCATGCAATGTGTATAAAATCTTAAACTTGATATGATATGATATAATACAACCTGATTTTATTTCAAGCCTTATATAATTTATTATTTATATCTAGATTTGAGATTGAAGATTTGTTCTTTTTGTTTTTTTCTTCTTCCCTTTTTGTTTCTTTTTTTATAAACTTTTTGTCCTGAGGAGATTCTCCACTTTTTAATTATCAAAAAAAAATTATTATTTTTGAACAATGTCAACCACGTTGTAAAATTATTATTTTTTCAGTTATGAGTCAGTATATTTTATCCTAAATTTTTTTTAATAGTATTCTCTTATTTTAAAAAGAAGTATTAATTTTTATTTCTCTGTAGAGTAGAAAAATAAGTTACACTTATATTAAAAGTATTTTATTTTATTTGTGGACCAAATATCCAAAATAATTCAATAAAATATTTTCTCTATTAAGATATTTTTATTCTAAAATAACACGGTCAAGTTGTTACTAAGGTTATGTTTGACAAATAGCTTTTCATAGCATTTTCTATAGTCATTTAGCGTTTTGACTAATCAAATAGTTAGTAGCGCTGTTTGGTAAAAATTTTATTGTTAGCATTTTTTATAGCGCTTAACTTTTGAAAAGCAGCTTTTCAAAAGCTAAATAATTTAACTTTTAGCTTTTTAAATGCTATGTAATCAAATTCTATTTATTATTTTGTCCCTTATTTTTATCTTAATTTATCAAAAATATTACCCATTATCTAACAGCTAATAACTAAATGCCAAACACCAACCGCTAATAACTATAGCCAAACATAGCCTAAATAAAAAATAAAATTGAGCCAAAGGGGGACTAATAAAAAATAATTTTTTATCTTAAATAATTTTGGAATTTTTGGATTTTATTGATGAAAACAAATGGGGAAATGTGTAACGAAATCCAAATAGTGATCAGGCTTATAAATATACACAATACAAAAAATCCAAAAAGTATAATAAATATAGAGTAATATTATTGTTAGGGTAAAATTATTATTGTCGGAGTAAGATTGTAACTTTTAAGACAATTTTGTGGCTCTTGTTGTTTGTAAGTCATTTCATTACTCTGACAATATAAACTTCTACCCTGTTAATAACTCCTCCCTAAATATATCAACTAAATATACCAAACAAGGCCTTATTTTTAGTTATTTTTACAATCTTTTTTAGAAATTGGAAATGAGAAATTCAGTATAAAAAATTATTAATTTTAGTTTCTCAAGAATTAAAAAGTACAAATAGGATATAATTCAAAAAAAAAAAAAAAATCCTTAAAGGCCCAATTGGTATTATTTTCTATTTACCTATTTTATTTTTGAGAAAATTAAAATTAGATTTTGAAAACAAGTTTGAAATTATTTTTGCTTTTTATTTTTTAGTTTTTTGGATGACTAACAAAAAACTAAAAAAATAATAAACAAGCCAACAATTATAAATGTGATTTTTATTTTTTTTTAGTTTTAAAACTACAAACAAAAAACAACACCGAACACATCCGTAGTAATTTATTTTGGTTTTTAACCGATTAGTGCTCCACACCCTCTTATCTTCGATTTTGATGATTTTGTGTGTACTTGTTTAATTTCATTAGCCTAAGAGTCATAGGCTTGAGATAAAGAAAATACACACATAAATTAAAGTTATAAAATCAAATATTATTAAGATGGTTAATATACTAAATTAAAGAGAGAATGTGTCCGATGACCCCCGATAATTTATTATTTAGTAATAGTATAAAATAAAAATGTCAAATTACAGGAAGACAATCAAGTAGCTATCTCTTTATGATCCAATATTTTTTATAAAAAATTAAATTTTACATTTAAATTAAGAGTTATTTACACGGAATGTCCATATACTTCGTATCAAGTTAGCTTTTTCATTCTATTTGGGTTAATTAGTACTTGTATAATTTATATCGTGTCAACCTAACTTTATAATAAAATTCAACTTAAATTAATAGCATAATTTTGAATGGTTATATCATATGCAAGTAACCCAATATAAACTTCCGTTACCCCAACCATTAAAAATTTGTCTTTGATTTAATGTTAGTTTTACTCTATATCTAAATTAACACAATCCAAGTTATACAAAGACCAAACTGATATAATTAAAAATATAATTGCTGTATAAACAAAGTAAAATGAACTACATAAATGTCCCGTCAATTAATTATTCTAAAACTAAACTGACGTAATACAAATTGATCAAGGACTAAATATGATTAAAAAATGTAAGTATTAAATTAACACAATAAATATAGTATGCAAATATTCCTTTAGTTAATTACTCGGGACTAATTGACGCAATATAAAAAATACAAGCATCAAAAAATATTATTCTTAAATTAATACGATGAACAAAATATAAGAATCCCATAAACATCTTGATGCAGCCGCGCCTTTATGCTTGGCGGATAGAACTTGGCGAGGCCATCATCTTGGCGGGAAGGCTAGATGCCCGGCATGAGGGTGAACAAGCTTGAGAAATTAACGTCAATTAGAAAACTGAGTTTACATTAGTATATTGTTTTTATTTATCTTTGTATTTATCTCTTTAATTTCTAGTATTTTGTTCTAGGTCAGTTTAACTCATTTATTTAAACAAAAGAAAATCTAGGGTTTTAGTCATTCAATTTTTTTTAGATTTTTATGGGTTTTAGCGTTTTCTCCTATTCTCAAGTTGTGAGACCGTTAAACCTTCCGTTCTCAATTTCTTCTTATCTACGCTGCATCGCCTGTCCTAATATATAAATTGACCAAGGACTAAACCGGGCATTGATTAAAAATACAAGTACCAAATTAACACAGTAAACAGAGTACACGAACCTATGACTTAAACAACATTTAAGTAGTTACTTCAATAAGGTACCTCAACAAAGCAGTCGTGGAAGAACAGACGGAGGGTGGCGGGGGCGGTCACCGGGGAAACCTTGAAGAGCTGAGAGGTGACGGAGGCCACCAGCTGCTCCAAGTGGGGGCATGACTTGGCGTAGTAATCCACCGTCAGCCGCCTAGGGGGCCGGCGGCTGGTGGCGGCAGAGGAAGTGTTAAGGGATTGTGAGGCCGGAGAGAGAGAGATAGAGAGGAGGATTAGAATTTTGAGAAAAGAGGAAGAGGAGACGGACATGTTTGAATGGAGGGCAGCTTTTAGACTAATTATATATATATATATATATATATATACACACACACACACACACATACACATAGCTGAGGGCACCTTTTCGGTACTCGTCGCTACGGGGTCAACGATTCGAGCCGCTCGTGAGTAGTTTGTGAATAACTCAAATAAAACTCTACTCGAACTCGAATTGACGGAGTTCGAGTATTAAAAGATTCTTGATTAATAAACGAGTACGAGTCGAGTAGTGAACTATTAGGCTCGATACTCGATTAAATACTTGACTAGATACTCGATTAAATACTCAACTAGATACTCGACTCAATATTTGAATCAGTACTCGACTCGATACTTAACTCATATAAAGTAGTTCTTGTGTATTTTTTTTTTTTTTTTGAAATGGATAGCTTGTGACATTAATAGTAGAATGAAAGAAAGAATATTGAATTCCTTATAAAAAAATGACATGTTACATTTATAGTGGAGTGAAAGAACTTGTATTTGGTTTGCTTATATTTTTTAAAACTTAGGTTTTGATGCATATTTACTATTAGTATATCGGTGATTTATGGTTGTATATATCAAAATATAGTGTGGGAAATAATTCAATATCCAAATTGAGTGTAACTAATGTTCGAATGTATGGAATAATATTATAAATGAGCTAATTTGTTGAACATTTACATGCACAATAAACGAGTATTCGAGTCAAGGCAAGTACTCCAATAGTTAATCGAGCTCTACTCGAATCGAGTTCGAGTACCCGAGGAGTTAATCGAGTTCGAGTTGAGTACTGAGATGCTCGGCTCAGCTCGACTCGATTACATCCCTGCCCCTGGCAATTAAGAAAAAGGTGTGGCCCTTTAAGTATCGACAAGAGTCTTGAATTGTTTGGTCTACGAGGTGTTTGATAACGTTAGGGGATGAGGATTGAGTTGGGCATGTTGTCATTGGAGTGTTATCTTATACTTTAGTGTTTGTTTCTAGGTGTCATGGGTCTTAGTGTCTTAGAAGTTTCTATAGGTGTTGGAGTTTGGGGTGTTTTGCTTTTAGATATAGGAGATCTTCCTCTTTTATTTTTAATTTTATTTTTGTCCTGCTCTTGTGGGCTTCCTCGAGCTCCACTTTCATGGTTGCACTGGCTTTGTATTGAGAGTTTTCTCTCTAATTATCGAAAAATATTCACACACACATAGGAATTAGGTACTTTTTTTGCTAACGAGGAATCCGGTTAGCTAGTATTCTCGGCCCATGAGGCAACTCATACACCAAAAAGGCTAGTTAAGTCAAGGATTCCTTACAGAGATTCATGGGGGAATTGAACTCCATACCTTTTAGGAGAACCATAGCACGTTTAGTAATTTTTATTCCCAAAATAGCAAGGAAAAATTCAAAATTACCAAAATAGTACATGAAAATTCGAAATTACTAAAACAGCACGCCCAGTCAGGGTGCCGCGTGGCACCGATCGCACATCAGTAAGGACATTTTGGTCATTTTAATATTTTTCAAAATTAAAAAAAGAAGGTTTTTTTTCTAACGCATGCAGCAAATTTCTACTAAAATATAAAATGAGAAGTAATTGCCTAAATTTTTAGTATTGAATTATGTAGATATTATTATTTAATATACATAAATTTATGAAATTTTTAAAAAAGTATTGTCCAAAAAGAAGTAAACTTATTGTTTTTATTATTGTTATATATCAAAATTTATATGTTATATTGCAAAGAAAATTTTTTAACACCATAAAAATAATATCTATACAATACAATAGAAACCATTCAGACAATTACATTTCTTTTTATATTTTAGTAAAAATTTACTACAGACGTAAATTTAAAAAAAAAAACCTAATTTTCTAATTTTTTAATTTCTAAAAAGTAAAATGACCAAAATATCCCCTACTGATGTGGCATGGCTGCCACAAGGCATGCTGAGTGGGCATGTTATTTTGGTTATTTTAAATTTTTACGTGCTATTTTAATAATTTTAAATTCTTATGTATTATTTTAAAGATAAAATTACCAAACGAAAATCATCCCCTATGGCACCTATCTTGAGACTGCCAGTGGTGGCAGCCACGGTTTAGAGAGGTGGCGCCCCCCTTGGTGCCTAGTGGCGCAAGGGTCATCTCGCCCATTTCACGCAGTGGGCTTGGCACCTAGTCCGGTGACCCGGGGATTCGATTTTAGGCCTAGTCTATTGTTATTAGGTTTTATACAGTATCAAACTACTTATATTTTATATGCAGAACTATTATTAGCTAATTATGTTACATAAGTCATGACTTTTTTCGGATAAAACAAATATCAAACTGTATATTGTAACTTTTCCAGATGGACACATCAATAAAAATTAGCGTAGAGAAAACTCTTAATACAAACTGGTGCACCAACCGAAGCAGAGCCCTAGAAAGACCGCAAAAGCGGGAAAAAAATAGCGCAGTAGTAACCATCTCGGCGGAATTGAAATTTTATCCTTCCCTTCTTGAATCCTAATATTAAATATCTTAGATTATTTATTTCCTAAAGGTAACTTATAAAATCTTTTTTATACTTTATATTTGTATTGACGAGATATATAAATGTGTAATCCAAGTGTTGTGGCCGAAGAGGCAAGCACTACAAAACTCATGGGCACCATTTATGGTTTGGTTCTTTTCTTGCTTTTTTTGTTTCGGTTTGTGCAGTGTTAATGCGCCCCTTGGTTGTTTATTTACTTTCGGTGTGGCATTAGGGGTGTGGAGGGAGTTATTGTGTTTGGGTGTAGGGTCGTTAGTGTTAGGAATATGCCTCAAATTCTTAGTTCTACGTGGAGGCAAGTAGGGAGTACCCCGATCGATCGGGAGAAGAGGCCGATCGATCGAGAAATGTACGTAGAAGAATCCCACGTCCAGAGGGTCCACCAGTCGATCGGTGAACTTCCGATCTATTGGGAGCCGAGATTACACGCGAGTATATATATGTGCCGTAGGGTTACGTATTGGGTATCCAATTCAAAGTGAACCGTTGTCATCCTTGAGAGAGAGTGAGAGAGAGAAGTGATTGTAATTCTTCTGTTCTCAAATCAATAAAAGTCTCCATCTTCGCCCGTGGTTTTCTCCCTCTCGATTGAAGTGGGTTTTCCAGTAAATCATTGTGTTCTTGTTTTCATTCTCTTTTATCCGTATTACTTCTCGTTTGTCGTAGTATTTGATTCGAATTAAGTATTTGGGATTCTGTATTTCCTCACAGTTGAATATAACTTTTTTAGATATTTCTTGTTATTTTTCATTTTTTCTGCACTATGTGTGCACTTTTTGATTCTTTTTTTGAGATGTCAGTTTATGTATCGCAAGCTTTCCGTACTACTTATATAAAAGAGAAGATGGAGGGAGGTCCATTGCATTAAAGCACTTAAATGCGCTGCACGTGCATGGCTGCCACCTTCACCCTTCTTCAACTTCCTCTCATTTATTCCCCTTTTAACTAACCATGGGTTACCCCTGTTATAACTATTGTGTATAATATTAAGCTTTTAACTACTTAGTATGATCAAATCTCTTTCAAACGTTGTTATAGGGAAGCAAACGGATCGGTAGATTGGTTAGCAAACGCAAGTCACGGGGTTCTAGCATTATGTTAGGGAAATTCTCTACGCACAGGACTCCTGCTTTCTCGTGTTGATGCCTTAAATATCTCTAGAAAAATGGCATACGTAAGAGGCTTGTTTTTACCTTTTTTTTATAAAAAAAACTATGTGCTACTATTATATATATATTTATAAGCCTAAAGGTTTGGTGATGTTAACTTAGTTCGAGCTCAACTCAGCTCGATTGAGCTTGAACCTGACCCCGCAAGCTTCAAGTTATGCTAGCTTCGTTTAAACTTATTAAAGTCTGATTTATTGGCACATGAACCTTTATAATTTGTATCAAAACTGACTAATTTAGGCAAGTTTAGCACCAAGCTTGAGCTTTACCAGGTCCAACTTGACTCAAAACATTTAGATTAGCAAGTTGGCCAGGTACTTGGCTCAAATAAGTGGTTTTGAGCTTTTTAACGAGCCAACTTCCATATTCTTATAGGTTGACGTGACTTATTTACATTTCTAGCTATTCATTAAATAACTAACATATAATCCAATACAACTGAAAAAACACCTCACTTGCAATTAAGGCAAAATAATAAGACATTAGGAACTTATTTTAGAACGCGATATTACGGTCAACAAACCAACGTTAAATGTAAGATCCATGTCCGAAATTAATAAAGGTTTATCTGTGTTTGATTTGAGGGCTTGTTGACACTGAAATATACCAAGATTTGTCTTTGAGTACTACAATATAAATAATTTTTTTATAAAATACAAAATAAAATATTATTATATGTGCTGAAACTAAAAATAGTCATCTTTGAGTACTAAAATATAAATAACTCTTTTATAAAATATAAAAATAAAATATTATTATATGTGCTGAAACTAAAAGTGGTCATCTTTAAATACTAAAATATAAGACTGTTTTAGCAAAGTATCATATTTTTTCTAAAAATTTGGTAAAATATCACAATTCTAAAAATATTTAGCAAACTAACATAATTTATTGCTCACAAGTGGGTGCACGCCATTTCAGATGGATTACAAGGATATAAATAAAAAAATTAAAATATATATATATATATATTTATGGGTGCACGACGTCCCGGATGTCGTCCACCCATAAATATATATTTTTTTATTTTTTTATTTATATTATATAAAAATATATGTGTTTTAAAATTAATAATGGAACTAATAGTCTAGTGGTAAAAGTGTTTTTACTTGCTTCTCAAGGTCGCATGTTCAAATCTCCTTATACCTACTTTTTCATTGCTTTTATTCAATTTTTTTTCTACACTAATAGTAAAACTTTTATTCAAATTTTATCTTAATCCTCTACTCTTCTTTCATAAAATATTATTATCGGCGCTGGAACTGAAAGTGGTCATCCCACTTCCGCTGTCAACCTCTTCTTTCCCATTTTCTCTGCTTTTCAGTTACCATTAACTCCTCGTTTGCTTTTTCGCTTTTCGAGGATCCCTACAGATCTTGACCCATCAACGGTGTAAACGAGACAAGCGGAGCTGAGCACCCCTTTATTTGAACTTGAGCTGAATAAAAATTATTAAGGTCGAGTTTAAGCCGAGCTCTTATCGAGCATCTCCAACCCTTGTTTGAACTCGGTTCGATAAGATTTTAGTGTGTTCAATACTCGGTTCGGTTCAGCTCTGCTTGTTAGGTTTATCGAGCCAAGTTGAGCTATTTATCAACCCCAGTCGAGCTCGTTATCGAGCCTAAACCGATCCGACCTCGCTACCGAGCCAAGCTTTTCAAGTTACTATAGAGCCATTATCAAACCATTTCCAAACCAATACCAACTATTAACGAGTTCTTAATGAGCCCTTAACAAACTTTTAACAAGCTCATATCGAGCCCCCTAAAGAGCTCTTATCGAGCCATTATCAAATTGTTCATGAACATTAACAAGCCGGGCACCCTCTTCTTTGAACTCGGCTTGATAAGCTATCGAATACATATAATGAACATTGAACGAGTCCTAATCAATTTCAAACATGAGTAGTTCATCAAATGTTCAGTTCATTTACATCCTTACCTATCAGTTTAAGTAGTTAAATTATTAAATTCTTGATATAACAATAGAATCTCTTTTTATTAAAAGACCACAAGTTCAAATTGCAATAGTATTCATTCTCAACATTAATATAATTTTAGCAAAAGATATTTTGTAAATTTATACGTCTATTTGAACAGGCGAGGCAATTTTGGCCCAAGAATAGTCCTAATTTAGAGGATGATCACAAAACTGTTTGGCTACGGCATCCCACATCTCTTTAGAGGCAATGTTGAATGGTGTCGTTGAGAATAGAACGAGCAAGGGATATAGACCGAGAAGAAGAGTTGGTTTTAATTTCGATGGTTTCGACCCACCTATGGTGGCAGATCTGCTGGCTAAATGAGGTGGGTGGTTTTGTGATTGAGGTTCAATCCTGCTTCGGTTTCCTGCGCTGGTCGTTTGGTTCTTTTTCTTTTGGGTTCCCGGTCTGAGCTTGTTTTGTGCGCGTCTTGGGTAGTGTGTGCTCAGTGTCTGTTTTGTCGGGTTTGGGTGTTTTGGTTGTGTTGCTTTTTTGTTTCCCTTTTTGTGCCCCCCTCCGTTTACGGAGTGGCCTAGGCCTCGTCTTTTCGAGCTGCCTATCTGATCTTTGGCTTTGCCGATATTTATTGGAAAAAAAAAAAAGACAGCCATGGCTGAATGCGTTGGTCAGTGCAAGTTCGGGCAAGATGAATAGTATTGGGAATATAGAAACCATTAGGGTTGGGAGGTTTTTTTCTTTTTCTTTTTTTCCCGGGGGGGGGGGGGGGGGGGGGGGGGGGCAGGTGCGCAATTAGCCCTAAAAATCATGCGAAATTATTCATGCCATGTAAAATAGTCAATGGATGCCTCAGGTTTGACTATTACAAGACTTTATTGTGTTGGTAGAGGGGAAGGTAGATAGGGAGCCAAGACGGACGACAAGCCAAAAGTATGCCCACGAGATGTGATTGATGGGGGATTTGAGTAAGAGTTAAGAGGAGAATTAAGTAGAGGGGAAGAGGTACCAATGGATCCAACTTGTAGAGAGGAGGAAGAGAGCCGGTCAATTAAGTTGAGGTCGCATCTCCTAGGGATGAGTCGCAGCAGACGAAGGTATTGCTAGGGAGAACAGCGTAGAGCTTGCAATGAGTCCAGGCGAGGGAGGTGGAGGCCAAACAAACCCAATCGGATGGGTGGAGGTCGAAACGAGAGAGGAGGAGGTGGCATGACTATGTGCAGCACGACTAGAAAGAAGAAGAAGGTCGGTGAGACTGTGGGAGGCGCGACAATGGTAGAAACAGCTAGGGAAGAGGGTCTCGCTATGAATGTAAAGGAAAAGCAATATTACTGAATGATGTAAAAGGGTGCAATGATGCCTTTATATAGCCAAAGTAGGGAGGGACAAGTACAAATAATGCCCTTAGAGTTACAATAACTCTAGGGATACAATAGTAAATTATATGTAAAACCCTGGTGCTAGAATATACTCTAATAGGCACGATTAGAGAGGAGGAGGAGGTTGGTGATGCTGCCATTGAGACCTATCCCTAATTACGGTTTGCTTGGATGAGGGAGGAAATAGCCGAGACAGGGGGTTAAATTTAGAGTTTTTGCTCTGATACCAAGTGAAAGATTTATTACGAGGAACATACTCAATAGGATTGCTGATGTATCATTATGTAGAAAGGGAAAGATAAAGAAAATTACAATAGAGTCCCTAAAGAATGATACAGAAGATTAAGGAATATTCTAAATATACCAGTCTAGTCTATTCTAAATTAAATCGCACCCAAACACGCAGGGTGGGATTTAATTTTACCCTACAATTTTTAATAATATTGATTGCATCTTTTATGTGATTAATCATTTTTTCGTGAAAATAATAAATGTGATCAGTCATTTTTAATTTTCAGAGGGCGAAATTTGTTCCCATAACATTGTTGTAAACTTAACACTATTACACAAATTTAAGCAAAAGTAGAAAAATAGTCTTTTATTAGAAGCATTTTTTGCAAATGTATTATTACTTGTATTTAAAAGCGGAAAAATAGCTACCATTCTATTTAAAAATATTTTTTTTTTGGAGCAGATACCTCCAAATCTTTACAAAAATGTTTTCCCTGGAAAAAAAAACACCTCTTTTCAGAAAAAAAATTTGGTCAAAGACAGTATTAATGCAAAATTTGTAAGTTTAAATATCTAGCTGAAACTCAGGCCTTACAGGAATAGAACAGTGAGAGTGTTGGTCTAAATACTCATGGTGAAGTCAATGTCCTTTTTGTTCTTTTTCTAAAACATGTTTCCTGGTATCTTTTTAAAACATATTACCCTTCTTGTATATTGTGGCACTGGGCCTGTTGTTGTTGTACCCTTCTTGTATACACATGATGAATATTATGTCCTTTTTATCTTTTTCAAGGTTATTAGCACCAAAAGTCCATATATTTTACTATTGTGTCAATCTAGTCTTTATAATTTTAGTTATGTTAATTTAGTCCAATTATCAAAGTGAATTTAAGTCAAGGACATGATTTTAATGGAACAATCATGTTAAACATAAGTACCATAATACACTTTCCTGTTGATCGAACTTAAACCAACTAATAACTGGATTATTAATATTCTCATTGCTAAATTTTACTCAAATGACCAAACTGATATAATAAAACTTGTATAATGACTAAATTAACATAATTAAAAATACGAGAACTAAATTATTACAGTGAGTAAGGTACAGAGAATTTTAGTATAAATAACCTTTTTTTTCTTAATTTTTTTTTTTAACATAATTAATTTTTTTTTTCCTTAAATATTATGCCGCCGTGAAGTACTTTTGTCCCAACAAAATCCCACGTCAAAAATCTCCAGGAAAAATGGGCCAGTCCAATTCCTTATAGTTGGATCTAAAGCCATTAAGGCCCATCACAAGGGATGGCCCAAATTAGACCCATCTCAGCCATATTAAAAGAAAATTAATACATTTCGTATATTATTAAATATATATATTAAAATTTTAGCCAAAAGTTCAATGATTTACAAAAATTTATAGTGATTGTATTCATATCAATAACGTCTTTTATAAAAATGACAAAGTGTAGGGAGATATAATTCTGTCACTTTGATTATTGTTTGATGGCGTTTTACTCGTAATATGGTTCAAACTTATTTTGGACTTCTAAAATCTCGTGATTGACCCCGAGTATGAGAAAATAGAAAAGTCAACTTAGTTTTATGGAAGTGAATATGAGTGTTTGAAAGAAAGAAGTTGAGAGGATTAAAGAGCTCCGTGAATGCTTTTATTTTCTGATGAACTGTTGTAGGGTTAATGGACTGAGTCTATCTGAATTGTATAAGGGGCTTAGAGGTGTTCGTATGGTAATGTCTGTTGAATTGGTTATTAGACGAACAAATATTTGTGCAAACCCCTTTTTGATAGAAAAAATTTGATTTACGTTGGACTGAAATCAGACAAAACAGTGTAAGTTTTGTAACATCTATTTTAATTTCAAGAGTAGTATTTAAAATATAATTAATTTTAATATTTCCTCGTTTAAAACATTTTGTAACTTAAAGCTAGCAAGATATTTACTTTATTAATCATTAATATTTATAAATTTGTTAAAATTTATCTCTTATTTTATTATCAAAAAATAATTTCACGTATGGTACTTTGTAACCAATTTAATTCCCGTTGGATGTTTGAAGCTGGTTTAAATTAAGAAATAAGAGACTAATTTTAACAGAAAATAAAATATAAAAATTAGACCTTATTAACGCGTAGATTCCACTTCCATTATAAATTGTATTTTTCATAAATTCAATTCTCATATAAGTTCTCATAAAGCAGGTGTTTTTATTTGGTTGCCAAAATAGGAAATATAGCGTTTACAAGCCATGTTTAACTAAATAAGAAAACAAATATCCACTTTTTGTAATTTTGAATTCTTGCATAACTTTCAGCTAAACAAACAACCCCTTAGTTTAAAACATAAAGGATTAATTGGAATAAGGCTGCATTTGGTTCAGTTTTTTAACAGCTTAAAGTTGTAAAAAAGATCTAGTTGACTGCAGGGCTCGCGTTTGGTTGACAAGAAGGATTTTTTTACATCTTTTTCACAGCTTAAGTAGAAATATTAAAAAGTTATTTTATAACTAAGCAGAAAAAGATGCAAAACTGGATATTTTTCACACCTTATTTCATAAAAATGTTTTAAAAAGATTATATTAACATTAAATTTTTACCACTATGACTTATTTTTACTTGTTATCACCACTTTCACCCACCACAACCCTTTTTATGCCCATGAGTCACTACATTCATCACTCTCCGCTATTATGACTAACTACTTTTACTATTCTATCCTACCTAGTATTATTAATTGATTTATATTATTAAGTCATTTTTAAGATTATGATAGATAAGTTTGTTTTTTGAACTTGCATTTGACACTTTATTTTGTAAAAATTATCTTTTTGTACAACATAACCAAATACTTCACTGTAAAAAGATACAAATATTAAATGAATAGATCTTATTAAAACAGATAAGTTAAAATAAGTTAAACCAAACACACTCTAAGTTGATAATTATTAGACATGAACTTATGGATGAAGACTCAATAATGGTTTTACATTATAACATGCCCCCTCACACGAAGTCCCATTGGACTTGAAGCATAAATATTGCAAATGCCCATCTGAAATATTATACCTAAATTGAGTTAATATTGAAAACTGAGGCTATTGGTATTCGAACCCGTAACATATTGGTTGCCTAATATTGTACTAAGAAATCAACCGTCTCAAAAAATTAAACTAGCTAGTAAAAGTGGAATAATGACTTTAACCATAACCCCCTGTTTGACGACAACATAATATAGGGAGTACAGGGGGTAAAACTCCTACTCTCGTTTGACAAATTTTTAAGAGGGAGGGTATGCTTTTAAAAAAGATATGGACACTTTTGCCATTATTTTAATTATAACGCTCTTTATCTTTACCGCTTTATTCAATTACAACATACCCAGTGTCCCAAGGGCTCCCGCCTAAGCAGGGTCTGGGGGGACTAGTGGTGGCCAACGGGCCGGGTCGGGCCGCCCGGGCTCGGCCACGGGCCAAAAAATAATGGCTGCTGGGCCCAACCCGGGCCCGAAGAATAGGGCCGTTGGCCCAACGGCTCTTTTGATTGAAAAAAATTTATATTTTTTTTTTCTATAAATACCTAATCCTCCCCAACCCATTTTCTCACCAAATCTTCAATCCTCTCTTCTCTCTCTATACATTCATCATCTCACATCTTCTGCAACTTTGCTAATTGCAAAATTGTGCTTTAAAGTTCGAAGTTCGTAAAGTGTTTGGCTGAAGTTCGAATTTCATTGTTCTCTCGTTTCGGTAATTTTAGTATCGCAATTTTATTTGGTTCGCATTTTTAGTTATTTAATTTGCATTACTACTTGCATTTTATAAATACTAATCACTTATACTAATATGGCACACAACTCTTCATCATCCTCTCGAGCCGGTCATGCTACTTCGAGCTCTTCTCGGCCACCCAGAATCCCTAAAAGGAGTATAATTGTCATGCTTAATACTTAATACGAAAGAACGAGTTTTTATACAACCAGACCCATCACCCCCATGCACTGATGATAGCATAGATTGGGACTTTTCACAACAATAAGATTATCATGAGTCTGGTGGTGGGGTTGGAGACTCACAAACTGATGAGGAACCCACGCCCACCACCGAAGCCCAGCCTGAAAGTAGTACCTCTACTAGTAGGCGTACAACTAGTGGGGTATGGAATCACTTTACCCTTAATATGATAACTAATAAAGCAACTTGTAAATTATGTGACCCACCTAGGACTTTTAGCCATCAACCTGGCAGTGGGACAGACACATTAAGCAGACATATACTTAGGTGCCACCCCGAGCAATGCCCAGATAAGAGCCAACAACGTCTAGTACAGCAAGTGACCGGTGCGCTTGCTAATTTTAGGTTATCTCAAGAGGGCAACCGAAAGGGGCTGGCTAAATATATAATTTTGGGTGAAAGGCCTTTCAATGCCGGCGACCCATATTTCATCGACTACCTCCAACAATGGGTGAACCCCGCCATTGTGAGGGTTCCTTGAAACACCGTAAAGCGGGACGCTTTTACGTTGTACCAAAGTATGAAAGTTGGGGTCTTAACACTTTTTGCGACGAACACGAGCATGTTCTCGTTGTTTCGGACATATGGAAGTCGAAACCCAGCCAATCTTATATGTGCATAACGGCACACTGGATCGATGACTCCTACATCCTCCAAAAGCGAATAATTCATTTTAGTATTTTAAATTGCCCCCACACTGCCGAGATAATTACGGGTGCAATTATGTCGGCAGTCCGCGACTGGAGCATAGAGCGACGTGTCTTCAGTATTACGTTCGACAATGCTACGAACAACATTGCATTCGTTACACATTTAATTAGGCACATGAGACCCATGTTAGGTGGGAAGTGTTTCCATATTCGTTGCATTTGTCACATTTTGCATTTAATGGTTATTGATGGTTTAGAGCTTGTAAACACATCCTTTACCACCTTAAGATCCGTAATAATATATGTTAAATCATCCAGCACTAGAAAAAAAAGATTTAGAAATTTATGTAGGTTGCATGGCATAGAATATAAACAATTCAAATTAGGCTCCCAAACTAGGTGGTCGTCTACGGTAGAAATGTTAGAGCGCATTCTACCATATAAAGACGTTCTGATGGAATTCGCACAGGACAATCGTACAGAATGGAGCGATTACAACCTGGACTGTATATATTGGGACACAATAGATTAAATTTGTAATTTTTTTTGCATGTTTAAAGAGGCCACGACATTTTTTTTCTGGTTGCTACTATCCGACCATGCCTTAAGCAATATCAAGATTGCTTGATATTGTAAGTTGGATGGCGAGTAATGAATCCAATCTCATTTTGTTCGAATCGATTAAGGCAATGAAAGAAAATTTTGTTAAATATTATTCTAAACTACCTCTTACATACTGCTTAACAACTATTTTAGATCCTCGTTGTAAACACGGGGGTTTAAACTTGTTTTGCCAACATTTTTTCAAGTATTTGTATCCTAGTCGCAATATCGACACTTTCATTGCCGAAGTCGATAACGATTTGCATAGTTTATTTTTCCAATATTCCCAGAAATTAGCGTCCAATAATTCATATCCTAGTACTACTGCAGTAGGATCTTCCACATCTAGTGGAAGTAGTTCACACACGTCATATTCGTGGAAGCTGTTGGAGCAATTTACACCCACAGTAGCCCCCACGTCATGTGACGAGCTAGATTATTATTTGCGGACACCGTTGGTCCATATTTTCGGGCCACCGGCCAACCCGCATTTTGACTTTTTACAATGGTGGAACACAAACCAAGTCCAGTATCCCGTGCTTTTCACCATGACGCGTGATATACTAAATTGTCCGGTGTCTTTAGTAGTATCGGAGTGTGCTTTCAGTCTTGGTGGCAGGTTGCTTGGAACGAAGAGGGCGAAGCTATCACTGTCAAGCTTGGAGATGTCCGTGTGCTTGAAGGATTGGCTGCTAGCTAATGCAAGGGATCAACAGAGAATGAAGCTGTATTCATCGAGCGATGAAGAAGACGACCGCACCACTGATACCTCAAACGATGGCACGGCAACCCCCCCATGCGACTGTTATCAATGCTTTTGTATGTCAATTATTTACTTTTAAATATTTACGATAAAAGACAACCGCACCCCCCATACGTCAAACTTTGTATTTTTTGATAAACAAATTTGTACTTTTAAATATTAGGCTCCAACTGCGTTGTATTTGTACTTGTTACGTTATTTATTTACCATTATTTTTTTGATAAGATATTTACCATTATTTACTATTACTTATTGCATATTTTATTTTATTACATATATTTAGCATTATTTTTTTTGAACATGTATATTTAGCATTATTAGTACTTGAAAAAAAATGTATTTGTATCTCATATTATTTATCAATGAATTATAATAACTGTAATGGGCCCGGGCCGGGCCTAGCCGGGCCTGGCCCTGGAGGCCTCTAGGCCCGGCCCGCTACAGTGCCCGGCAGGCCGGGCCCCGGCCCACGGCCACCTCTAGGGGGGACAGATGTACGCATCCTTCCTCCTTCAAGGTATTACACCTGAAGATAGGCTGTTTCCGAGCCCTTTATTCAATTGCTAAATAAAAATAACTTATTTACCTTGTTTACCCTTATTTCTCTTAATTTAATTTTAGCATATCAAAATAAAATATACTTTACCCTCCCTCTCTTCACCCTTTTATGGCTTGTTTGATAACTGGATAAAATGGGTAAAGAAGAGAAGGGTAAAATATTATAATATCTTTATTTAAATATGTTAAATTAATTTACCCTTATTTCTCTTAATTTAATTTTAGCATATCAAAATAAAATATACTTTACCCTCCCTCTCTTCACCCTTTTATGGCTTGTTTGATAACTGGATAAAAGGGGTAAAGAAGAGAAGGGTAAAATATTATAATATCTTTATTTAAATATGTTAAATTAAAAGAGGTAAATAAATTATCTTTATTTTACAATTGAATAAATAGATAAATGTAAAAAGAGTTCAGGTTAATATTAGGGCAACATTGTCTAAGGCCTTATTTGATTGTCGAATGAATTTGAAATCCCACAGGAAGTTTTGCATCACATGAATTCATTTTCCTAAGAAGTAGTATAAAAGTATTTGGTTGTTCATATGAGAAACACAATAATTTTCTATGAAATACAATTAAAACGACTGTTACCCATGGCCAATCTTCTACCATCATTGATGGAGGGAGTAATGGGTAAACATGTTATAATTACAAATAAAAAGGGTAAAATTGTTATAAGGATTAAAAGCCATAAAAGAAGTAGAATTTACCCGGGGGAGGCTAGGGAAGTTACTTATCCCATTTTAAAATAACTGGAACTTACTTACCAGTTTTAACATTCTGTCTACATCCAGCATATCAAACAAGACCAAAAAATAACACTTTTCATGAATTAAAACTGTTATCGTATATTATAGCATACCAAAAGAGGCCTAAATTTATGAGTTTTTTTTTTAAACATTAAAAAATTTGTAGGCCAGAGACTAAACAACACCAATATCAAACAAGACATATAATAACGCTCCCTCTAGGGATGGCAATGGGGCGGGTAAAACTCGCTACCCGCGGGTACCCGCCCCGTTTGGACCGGGTACGGGTATAAGTGGGGCGGGTAGTGGGTACGGGTTCGGTGTACCAGCCTCGTACCCGTCACGGGTATGGAGGGGGTACGGGTATAGTTTTGTACCCGCCCCGCTCCACCTCTCACCCGTCATACCCGCTTTATTTTATACATAATTAACTTACAAATTAAAAAAATACGTGTTTAAATTCAATAACCCAAATTGTTTATCTATGTTATAAAAAAATATAAATTATTTTTAAAAGTAGTATTAAATAACTAATATGACCCGGTATAGATAATTATTTTTTACCCACATTAGAGAGGATACGGGGCGGGTAATGCATACCGGTTGGATACCCGCGGGTAATGGGGCGGGTACGGGTATGAGTTTGTACCAGCTGGGGCAGGTACGAGCATCCACTTCATATCTGTGGTAGATAATAAGGCAGATACAAATATAAAATTTAAGTGCTGGATACGCACATGGAGGAGACACCCCGCCCGCCCCGCCCCATTGCCATCAGTAGCTGCCCCCTTGCAAAGCCCTTAACCCCAAACGCAAATAAACAAGCAATCTCTCTCTCTCTCTATCTCTCCCCTTCGCAAATCTACATTCTTCCACGGCTTACATCAACGCAACATTCCCCCACCCTAAAACCCTCTCTTCTCTGTAAGATTTCTCTCTCTCTCTCTCTCTCTCTCTCTCTCTCTCTCTATTTCCCCTCTTCCCGCGGTAACCGCTCTTGTATTTGTACTCCATTCATCTCTTCTTCTACTTCTTCTCCGTCAGATTCAATCGCCCTTCATCCTCTAATTTTCCGCCATTGTTTCCTCTTGTTTAGTTTCTTCACACCTGCAATTTCTCCTTCAATGGCCGCCACTGACGACGCCAAGGACATAGAGAATCTCTACGAGTACGGCGAGCGGCTTAATGAAGCCAAGGATAAGTCACAGGTTTAGTTTCGAATCGTATTCTAGGGTTTTTAGTTCAATTTGGTCGAATTTTGAAGTGTTTTGTTCTGATTTGTTTTTGTTGGGTTTCTGTTTGGAGTCTGGTTGTATTAGGCGTTGTTTATAGGGTAGAGGATTAGACCAATTCGATTTACGCCTTGTTTGACAACTCAGTAAAGGGAGTAGAGGAAAGGGGGGGGGGGGGGGGGAGTGGGCAAACGTGGGAGGGGAAGGTATTATCCTTCATTTGTTTTGATGTGTCTAATACAAAGGGGTAAAGGTAGGAGCGGCAAATGTGTCGTGTTGTGTTCGTGTTTATGTTATGCGAGGGGTCTCAGAAATGGGGTCAACCCGAATCCAACCCGTTTATTAAACGGGTGAGGTACTCTCAATCCTTATCCAATCCAATTATTAAACGGATAAACCGTGGGTTGCTACTACAAACATGTTAATAATACATTTTATGGTTGATACTAGCAATAAATACTTGTCGTACTTATAATTGTTATAATAAATTATCAAATGAATATTACTGAATACTGTTCAAATTATCTTAAGTCTCAAAAATATATATAATAACAGTAGTATACCATTCAAATGCCTAACATAACTAAATAAACGGGTCAATCGTGTAAAAAAGGGGTTACATGGGTCAAACCCAAATACAACCCAATTACCTAAACAGATTAAATAGGTCAACCCAAATTTAACCAGGCTTCAAAACCCCCGACTTAAACTTGCTATCTTCGTGTCGTGTTATTGCGTCTTGTCAAATTTTGCCATCCCCTAGGTAAAGGTAAAGAGGGATAAACGAGTTACTTTTGTTTGTCAATTGGGTATAGGGGTGAGGGTAAAGAAAGTTATATTTAAAATGATACATCCTACATCGGAGGATGAAGCAACAAATGCCACTATATATGCTTAGAGAGTTACTCCATCCATTGCCAATTGATTTTGGGAACCTCCTTTGGTGTGTATCATAAAATAAGTGTAAAATTGTCCAATTTTTTTTTAAAAAGTTACCCTACCCTCTTTACCCTTAATTTTGGAGTTAATAGAATGGGGGTAAAAACTTACCGCTCATTACCTTCCTTTACCTTTAAAAAATTTGCCAAATGGGGGTAACAGTTTATCCTCTTTTACCCTGTTGGCAAACAGGAGGTTAGACCCATGACACATGAGGGTTTTAGTGGGGTGACTCTATGTTTAGGGTTGGCGGCCTTTTGGAATCAACCTATCTACAATGTAGCACTTTGTAGGGGTAAGGCCGTGTACATCTTACTCTCCCTAGACCCTGCCTTGGCGAGAACCTCTTGAGGCACTGGGTGGTGGTTGTTGGTGGCTCTGTATATACATTAGGGCCATGTATGTCAACATTAGGGTTGAGAGTTGAGATGTGTAATGTAATGTTCCAAAGATATAGTGGATGGTTGACCTCGTAAATTGCGGTGCTCTCGATTTTAATCTCCAATCTTGTTTTGTTTATGATTGCTATTTCAATATAGGATATCCATATTTGTGGGTGGTCCTAACAGTTATTTGTTTTTGGTTGATTTTCAGAATGTTAGTGATTATGAGGGGATAATTAAGGCAGCTAAAGGGAGTACGAAGGCGAAGCAGTTAGCTGCTCAGCTTATCCCGAGATTCTTCAAGCACTTCCCCGAGCTTTCCAGTAGCGCCGTTGATGCTCACCTTGATTTATGTGAAGAGGAAGATCTTGGGGTTAGCATATAATCTCTGTCAAGTATCATTAAAATCATATGTTTCGTTAATTTCTATATTTAGGCTCTGTTTGTTTCGAGGAAAAAACACATTCCCGGAACTAATTTCCCCCCTTTTCTTTGTTTGGCGCTTTTTTTTTTTTTTTTTATTACGGAAAAGCTTTGCCCTCAAATGAGGGAAAATGACTTCCTTTTTAAAAGGAGGGAAGCCATCATTCTGAATGGCCTAAAAAATTTCGAAGGTGCAGATCGGTCCCGGATATAGATCAGACCAAAATAAACAAGATAGGATCTTAGATTGCTAGAGGTAATATCGTGGGACAATAATTGGATGAAGGATGATCAGTTGGCTCCAAATCCTGAAGTAAATTATATGTATCCATTTATCACCTCGGTATCCTAACATTTCAACATATACAATGGGATACCTTGATTTTAAACATTTTATTACTTGGGTATTCTGAAGTTTTAAAATTTTATCATCAGGGGCTTTTCTGTTGAAATTCTATAGATTTTCGTTAGAAAATGCTAAAATGGAGCATAATTCGGAAAATATATCAGCATCCTCATTAGAATTTGATGGTTTTTGACAAAAAATGCTAACATGACATATGATTTCGGCCGTATTTAGGCAGTTTACATCAACGTTTGATCAATATTTTATTGTAATTTGTTGCATTTTGCTGAAACATTGACATAGTTTGTAAACATTATCATAATTATATACAGTAGCATTTTTGTATGAAATTTGATTAGATTCTTTCAAAAATTCATCAAATTTCAACGTAGGTTACCTGATGATAAAATATTCAAACTTTAGAGTACCTTATTGTATATATTGAAATGTTACCGTAGGTAATAAATGCTCAAAACTCAGGATACCTTAGTAATAATTTTCCTAAATAATTTTAAATATATTGTATTGCTATTAACGTTGTCCTATGATTAAGTATAAGATGATTAGTAGAAGGTGTTTTTCCTATAAAACAAACAATGAATATCGTAAGGTCAGAACGTGTTTTCTGTTGAAACAAACAACGGAAAACTTCAAAAGGAATCTCATTTTCCATGGAAAACCTTTCCAAAGGAAAATGTTTTCCGGGGGAAGAATACTTCCCTTGAAACAAATGGAGCCTTAGTCGATGCCTTTATTGTGTGAAATGTGGGTGAACTTTGTGAATATCTTGGTAGGAATTGAAGTAACCATCAATTACTAAAATCAAGATTGTTGTCTGAATAAAGTATCAGGAGTTCAGGACTACTAACTTGGTGTGTATGTTTTTCCTATTATATCAAGCACCAGAATAACCTTAGCAATATTTAGAAATTCTAGAAGGCATAACAATAGGACAAGGCTTTTTTAAATTTTCTTATGCTTGTAGTCATTGAACTATTAGGCTCCAGTTGGCATCGGGAATTGGATTTGGATTGTGGAATCAGAACTCCAATTTCAGCATGCTTGCATATTTGGTACTACTTCATTTGACTTGACGTTGACTTTGACTTTGACTTGATTTTTTTAAATATAAATATTGTTCCATTTTTGCATTTTTGCTCTTTTGCTTTTTAGGTTTGGTGGCCTCGAAAACAACCTTCCTTTAGGGTAGCACCCTGTAGGAGATGGCTACGTACATTTCATCCCCCGGACCCTACCTTGGCGGGAGCTTTTTAGACACCGGCTTTTATTGTTGTTGTTGTTGTCAACTCGAGTTGGGTTTTAGTTGGGCTAGATCATTGCATATTCCAGTCATTGGGATTTTGGGTTGGGTTATTTTGAGACTTAGGTTAGCATGGGTTGGATTTGAGTTTATTTAGGTCATTTTAAGCTCGAGTCATCTTGATTTTGGGCCAATTGAATTGCGTTATTTCACATTTCGAATGATCTTTGGTTGTTTCAAATTTAGGCTGGAGTGAGCAGTGTCAAATGGGTTTGAGTTTTCTTAGGTTTTGAATCAATTAGGTTTGACTGTTTCAATTTTTGGGTCAGATTAATTGAGCACATTCAAGCTGGATCTATTCATTTTTTGATGTGAATAATCTTGGGTGTTGGGTGAATGCGGTTGGGGCACTTCTGACTTTGAGTCAGATTGTTGAGTTTAGGTTGGGTTGCATTATCTGAGGTTCAAATTGTTTGAGTTGGGTCATTTTGAGTTTTTGATCAAATTTAGGACTTGTTGGGCCTTTTGTTTTCAAGTTATTTTGGGTTTCGGGTTAATGAGTTGAGTTAGTTTGGGTTTCAAGTCATTGAAGTTAATATGGAATTATAATTCCTTTTCCTCTCTGGGGGGGGACCCCTTCCCCTCCCTCACCTCAAAGAATTAGAATGTGTGATTTTAAATTAAAATCCATTTCCATGGAATTGGGAAGTAAAATTGCAATTCCAATTCGACTTCCAATTGTTGAACCAAATAAAATAATTGGCACACCGGATCTCCTTCCAATTTCAACCCCGATTCTAGGCTCCAATTCCATGTACCAAATGGGACCTTTAGTGACTGCACTAGAAATAGTAATGAGGCATCGTTCGCTTTTCTCTAGGACAAAGAAGTATGGTCCAACTTTTTGTTATAGCATTGAAGGATCTATTCTACTATCTGGACCGTTCTGACCGTATGCTTTCAAACGAAGCAAATGCCATTAGGGGGCGTGTACTTACTAAAGGTTCTCTGCCTTTGTATGCCGTGGATTTCCGCGCATTACAACTTATGAATTAGATGGGGGACAATAGCCATCTAGAAAGTTAAGATCTAAAGAGTCAAAAAGACTTCTGCTTATTGAACCCGCTAAATATTTCAGAGAGTCTGAATGCATTTGTTGATTGAAATTTCCCCAATGCTAATACAGATGTTTTTGGACTTAGTTACTTGAACTAACCTTTTACCTAAAGTTGTATGTGTCCTTTTCGTATGATTTCTTGATGATGAGGAATAGAAATAGAATTTAAAAAGCAATTACTTAGTTACTCAATGATTCTTTTTTTTGAAATTGATTTCATCAATAGAATGGGAATGTACTGGTTATGATGGATGTTGTGAGAACACCATTCCTTGCTCTGGTGCTAGTGAGATTATTCCATACTGCCGTTCTAGGTTTTCTCGTTTTGAAGTGGATTGATCTTAAAACGAGTTTGTTACAGTGGGAAAAGCACCATATGAGATACCTGGTTGGATGGATTCTCATCTCCCCAAACACTGAGATACCTGGTTGGATGGATTCTCATCTCCCCAAACACTGGGACTTCCTCTGGGCCTGCGATACTAAAGTCCTGACTGGGACCATGTTCTGGAAGCCTCTGGAAGAAGATCCCTTGTTTTGAAACATCAATACTTGTCTTCAGCTGGAAGGCTGGGATTAATGACAATTGTCATTTCTTCTTTGCAAGCTATCTCCGTGTCACCGTTTCAAGTGCCTTCTTCTGTTGTTGAACTGACTGATAAAAGTGTGAGCTCTCTTTTTATAACGTAGAGAGCACAAAGAACTTTCAAATGGCATTCTGGGGTGTTGTTATTGCTGTTCCTTGAGAGAAAGTAGGATTATTATTTACATACTGTAGACCACCCCACTCCTTCACTCATTTGGCGATAAATTGATGGTTCTATTTGTAGGCGCTCCTGTACTTCAGGATGGGGGTCCTCGGAAACAGTCTCCTTTCCACTCGGAAGGGGTATGGCTGCGTACATATACCCCTCCCAGACCCTGCTTTTGCGGGAGCCGCGAGGCACTGGGATTGTTGTTGTTGTCGTTGTTGATACTGTAGACCACCCCACGTCATTGTGGCAGATTGCTGTAATAGTTTATGCTGGTGATGGAGAGATGTGTGGTAGTCATGGAATGGTTGATATTAAGTGAGGGTGCTTCACTTTGTCTAACAGACTTGTTGACATTGTTCGCTTGGAACTTTCATGCCGAGTGGAATTTGTTTTGTTAAACATCCCAGGCTTGAAAAAAATACGGGTGCACAATAGATGGGTCATTTTATTATGCTGCATGTGGTGGCTCGGTGGGGGTCTTAGGACCTAGCCTCCCTTTAAAGTAGCACCCTAGAGGAGTAAGGCTGCGTACATCTGCCTTCCCTAGACCTTGCATTTTGGCGAGAGCCCTTAAGGCATTGGGCTTGTTGTTGTGGTGGCTTGGTGATATCTAGAGCCCTGATCTGCTAGCCTGTCCTTGCTTCTCGTAAGATGCTTGATAGAAGAGTATATGGAGTTCAGTGAAGGAAAAAGAGTTATTTTCCAGCTTTTAACTGATGTATGTATTGGGGTATTGGGCTTCTCGACATCTTTTATACCAGTTGAACGGGCTACTTTGTAACCATATTGCGAAGAATAAGTGGCCTAGAAATAAGGTGGGCGTGGCTGCTGACTTATCCCTGAAAAGTGTTAAGAGATAGCTGAGCCCGACAGAAGTAGTTCTCTTCCTGTGAAATGTTGCTCTTGGTCGGATTCTTGTTTCACTCTTGGCCAAACATGGGTCATCTCGTTGCAAGCCGCTGCATGTTTGTAAGAGAAACAATGAAGCGGAGTAGCATTTCACTATTGCACTCATTGTGGGAAAGTGCGAATATTATCGTGGGTGGGTAGTTCCTGTTTACATTCTGGTGTCCAAGCACAGTTCTTGAGTAAGATACTAGTGAGTTCCAGAACATTGGAAAAATGAGTTGGTGCGTGCTCCTTTGGCGACCCTCTGGTCTTTATGTTTTAGACAAGCTGCAGGGCTTAAAACCAGGAATATATGATGATACGGCTCCACGAAAACATGGTCAAAGCTTTTGTTATTTTGAAGCAGCAGGGTGTTGCATAATACTTCTTTTCAATCTTTCTTCTACAGAATAGTGGGTTATCTCATGGCCTTTTATGCTTGCTTTCCACTTATCATTTTATTCTATTCAGCTTTTGCTATGTTGAATGGTTGATGTCCTGTTGGCCATTTTTGCTTGAGAAGAGGTAAACGTTTGTAATCATGTTTTACATGCCTTTTACTTAAAAACTGAAACTAAATAAGCGGAGTATGAGCTGGCTTTGAAATAGTTCTCCATAATGCCCTTCCAGGAGGAACCATCATTTGATAGCAAATGGAACAGAAAGAACAAAAGAAGGAAAAGAGACTTTTAGTTTTCTGCTTAATACTAGTGCAAGTTCATCACAGTGATTGTTATCATATTATGGATAGGTTTGAGTTGGTATTTAATTAGTATGGGAAGAATAACCGGCATCGTGGAATGTTGGTGTACAAACTTGATGAAGTGCGTTCAGAAGCTTCCACTTAAATAAAGCTCCTTTGTTACAGTGGTGGATGTTTTCTGTTAGTTCTTTTATTTAATTTAAATGTTTAAAACCTTGGCTTGCTGTTCCAGGTCCGCGTTCAGGCAATTCGGGGTCTTCCCCTTTTCTGCAAGGACACACCAGAATATGTAGCGAAAATTGTTGACATTCTCGCACAATTGCTAATGGCTGGTAACATATTCCTACTCAAGACATCCTAAATGGTCAATTTTTTTGGTAATTATGCTAATTGGTTAATAATCTCTTGCTCTTGAGACTAATCCTCAGTTTGTTTACTCCAGAGGAAAATGTGGAGCGGGATGCAGTACAGAAAGCCCTCATGTCTTTGTTAAGGCAGGATGTGAAAGGTATGTTGCTGTAACACTGTAACCGCATGGAAATTGGGAAGTTGTTCTTCACTGTTGTTGGCGAGGATTACAATGGTTCATTTTACAGCTAGTTATGTTCATATTTGGCTCTTTCATCACTTGCTTTGCTCTACCATGCGATCTCTCCAGCACGTTACTTCTGTTGCCCATTTTCACTTCTGATGGTTTACTATGTTCTGGAATTTCACTTTCCTTAAGTGGTTGCCCTTTTGCTCAAGTATCTTGATTCTTAGGAGTGTATTCTTCACTTGATGGGAGACTTTGGACCATAGATAATTCTGTGGTTTTTTCTTGTAGGACAGTTCTAAGTCTCTTGTCAATTCCTAGGCCTAGCTATTACCTAGTCAAATATTATTTGGGAGCTTGCTCACATGAAATTATTGCATAGACTGTTGCTGTTGATATACGAGCACCAGAGAACCGCAAGGCATCATTTGAAATGTTTTGTTTTAGTTTTCTGGAACATTTAGCCAGACGAACACCTTTTGTTCCTTGGGTTTATATGGAGAATATTTGTCATATTTTTGGTTGCCTGCCTACCTTGGAGGCATTGTACTGCAGTATTTGATGTTATATGAAATGGAGTTATTTGTTGCAGCATCCCTAACAGCTTTGTTCAAGCATGTTGAGAGCATTGATGAAGGCACTGATGAAAATATTCGTGAGAAGGTGTTAAGTTTTATTAGAGACAAGGTATTTTACTGGTTTTACGTGCTTATTTCTCCTCTTGTTTATCGATGTGATGCTGGCCGAAGAATGTTGATAAAATCATCCTCATCCTCATCCTCATCATCTTTTTCTCTTCCTTCTCTATGAGTTCGAGGACTAAATGAGTAACTTCGCAGGTTTTTCCTCTTAAAGCTGAACTGTTGAAGCCACAGGAGCAAATGGAGAGGCATATAACTGATTTGATTAAAAAGGTATCTTTGAGATATTTTTGTCCTCGTAGCGGGCATTCACACTTTGTCTTTGAGATACTACTGTTGGCGTGCTGCCAAAAAATATTGAACTAACCTTATAATTGATTAGATTACCTTCTTGTATACTTTGCATTACTTTATGTTATGAACTCCCACTTGTCTTCCTACTGCAGAGTCTACAAGATGTAACTGGTGCTGAATTTAAGATGTTCATAGACTTCTTGAGAAGTTTGAGCATATTTGGAGATAAAGCTCCTTCAGAGCGCATTCAAGAACTTATTGAAATTATAGAATCACAGGCAGATCTAGATGCACAGTTCAGCGTGAGTCTTCCTTTTATGTTTAATTCTTTTGATGAAATAGGAAAAAAAAGATTTATGCACTATGTGATTTATTCCTTCATTGACATAGATTTAATGAATTTTTTTGCAGTACTTACTTTTTCCTCTAAAACCTTGATGTGGTTACGTTCTTGTACTTTGGGATTCTTGCATATTTAGAAGCTTTTTTTTTTTTGGTTCTGCTAATGGTTTTCAATTACAGGTTTCAGATGGTGATCACATTGACAGATTAATATCATGTCTATACATGGCTATTCCCTTTTTCATGGTAAATATGGACCCATTGCAGATTATCATTAAAATTTCCTTTTTCTTAATTATCATGTAACTTGTTTTTCTTTCATATATTAAGTTTTGCTTTTTTTATTGCAGAGGGGTGCATCAAATAGCAGATTTCTCAACTATGTGAACAAACACATCATTCCTGTTTTTGACAAGGTAATTTACTGGGAAACAATTAATCAGGCAATATGGTTGCATTCCTATTCTTTCGTACTCTTTTTCTGCCGTCAATATGTTTGGTTGCCCTCCTGTTGGTTTGGTGAATGCTATGATGTCATAATATATTTTGACCATTGTAGTAACTTAAATGTTAGGATATATAGACTTTAGTGTTGATGTGCTAAAGATATTAAAAAAAAAACATGTTGACGGGAAAAGATATATAACAACAAAAAAAACAAACCCAGTGCCTGAAAGGCTTCCGCCAAGGCGGGGTTTGGGGAGGGTGAAATGTACGTAGACTTACCCTTACAGGGTGCTACTCCAAAGGGAGGTTGTGTTTGAGGGCCCCCGACCCTAAACAAGTAAGAACAAGACAATAATTATAAAATCAAGTCAAAGTCGCAACAATACCAGGCCAACATGCAAGCATGCAAATCAACAATAGGTAGTAGCAATAGCGAACATGCAAGCCTAGAGGTGCTGTGAACTGGCTTGTTGTGCTACCCTCTCCTAACATCTATGTCGGCCGCATGTAATGAAAATGATACCAAAACAGAAAAAAATACGAAGAAGGCCTGAATATTGCATAGGAAGTTTAATCTATTCAATAGGTGTGCTTGTCCATTCTTTCCAAAATAACCCTGCTAAATGGCATAGGCAACCATATTGAATTAAATTGACCTTCAATGTTTGTGCATACTTCCTGTTTAAATAACAGCAGATCAATGGGAATATCCATCCTGCACGTTTAAGCTGTATGGTTATTAAACTATTAACACAAGTTACACAGCTGTGATATTGTCAGTAGTCATAAAAGAACTCCGAAATGGAAGAATAGGCTTCAGAATTGATTGACTTTTTTCCTGAATATTGTGTCCTTTTTGTTTTTAGGCTTTGAAGTTTCTATATATGTATGTTTTTCTTGATCTTGAATGTTATTTTCTTTTTTTTGTGTCCTTTTTCTTTTCTCCCATCTCAGCTTCCTGAGGAACGTAAGCTGGATCTGCTCAAGAACCTTGCAGAAAGCTCACCTTACACTACTCCCACAGATGCACGTCATGTTCTTCCCTCTATTGTTCAGCTTCTAAAGGTATGCGTTCCACTAAGTGCATCATGTATTTAGTATGGTAGCTTAGAAGGTCGTTCCATTTTATGTTGTCGGCTTAAAATGCAGAGAAGTGGGGGTTGGGTTGGGGGGAAGGGGGTGACGATAATCCTGTGTTTTTACCTCTGGAGGACGGGGTTCTTCGTGATGGGAGTCCCATCTAAAATAGGTTTACCATACTTTAGGATTTGTTTGACCAAGTTATGGAAAAATTGTTTATTTTCCAGAAACATTTTGTTGTGGAAACACTTTGAAATGTCATCAGTGGCTGTATTTTTATTTTTAGTTTTTACTTCTTCCTCTGCTTTAAGGAAAATACTATTTTCCTTTTGATTAAAAGCTGGAAAACAATTGGTTGCTTCTATTTAAAAGCATTTTTTGGGTGGTCAAACACCCTTAAATATTGAAAATGTGTTTTTCAAGAAAAAACACTTCTTAGAAAAGAAATTTAGTCAAATAGGCCCTTAATCAGCTTTACATTTTTTTTACCTCATGGCTGCTCTTCCTTTCCAGAAATACATGCCACGGAGGAAGACAGGAGAGGAGATGAACTTCACTTATGTTGAGTGCTTACTGTACACATTTCACCATTTAGCCTCCAAGGTAATTGATGTTTTTGTTCATCTTTGTTTGCCTTGGTGCAATCTGTAGTTCATGGGTTCAAATATTAGAAATAACCTCTCCGTATAAGGGGTAAGGTTGCATAATCTGACTCTGGCCTCATTTTCATGTAACCCTTGGGCTGCCTTCTTTCTTTCTTTTACAATTCTCCCGTTAATATTAACTGATATCCGTCTGATTTTGCTTTTGATAAGGCTCCGAATGCAACAAACAGTTTATGCGGCTACACCATAGTGACCGGGCAACCCTCCGATAGGCTTGGTGAGGACTTCTCAGAGTACTACAAGGACTTCATGGAGAGGTATTTCTCTTATGGTCATACACTCGTTACACTGTTGAAACATACGAATTTGTGATAGAAATTGTAGATGGGTCGAATCTATAGTAGACGTACCAACGTAGGATTAATATTTTAAGGTTTAAATGTCTGTTTTCTTCATTATTTATCAGTTGCATATTAGCTTTTAGTTAGGACTTTTAACCACAGCTTCACTCTTTGTTGGAATATCAAATTCTCCCGTAAGCTTATTGAGATTTCCTTATGGGTACGCCTACTGTGTGTGCGACTCCATCTACGATTTTTATCAAACTAGCTACATCAGACGAAGTTGCTAAATTTTTCCCAAAGATGTATGCTATTTGGGTTCATGTGGTGTTGGTTTTGTGTTCTCAACCTGGCATTACCGTCTCATCTGATTTAATAACTTTGTTGGATCTGAATTCAATCTATGCCTTGTATTATTTAATCTGGTAGTCACTAATTTAAAATTGGGTCTTGTTAATCCGTTCCTGAAGAGTCAGAGCCATAGTTAGTAAAATACATGTATGATTGGCATATTAAACACATATTCGTATTTTTACGTTTAAAAAGAACGTTTACGATTGATTGCCAAAAACATGGTAAGATGCGTTTTTTTTATGCTAGCCGTTTAATATGCTTTTTATAACACGTATTCATATTTTTCCTAAATAAAAAACAAGAAAAGTTAAAATTAACATTACTTAAACCTAAATTAAGTACCGATATTGCATCTTTTGCAAACTGTCACTTCAACTTCAGAGTTATTGGCTTATACGTTACTTTTACTATCTATTGTGATTTTTATTGCCGCTATAGGCAATACCATCAAATATAGGTCAAAATTCACAAAATTACGTTTATTTCCACTCTAATTATTTAAGAAGTTGTTATAGACATCATAGTAATCATATGTAATTTTTTATAAGTCAACGAACTTTTGACCGAATGTTTTATGTATAGAGCCGAATAATATACGAATGTATTAAATGTCGTTTAATTCTTGTACTGTATTTTACTGACTATGGTCAGAGCAACATTTATTTACACTAGTATTGAGAAAACAGTGACGCGTGAACAATACAATGGTAACTGTGCGCTTACGTTACGTATAATAACCTGCTAATTCACCTTAGAAGAATGTGTTATTTACTTTGAAAAGGAAATATGGATATAAATATGGACAATTATGTGCTTTTTATCCTTTGCCACGGGTAATTATTAACATTTTCCTTCTAGTTGGGAGACTTTTACCTGTTTCAGAGGTGCTGATCTGTAGTTACTGCATCTCAGTTCGAAAGTTGTACAATGTTGTTGACTTCGTAGTTGTTCTTGGCATCTAACCGGCTTATCATTTTAAAGGAAAGTATATTAGGGTTATTTATGTTAAAGGTCCCTGTATTTTGCCTATTGTGTCTATTTAGTCCTTGTACTTTTAATTATATCAATTTAGTCCCCGTATAAGTTACATTGTTTCAATTTGGTTCTTGAGTAAAATTTATGTTAAGTTGGTGATGGTATTCTGATCAGGGGTTAGTTTAAAATTTTAAATTGGGTCAAAGTGTGGGTTTGTATTTATTTGCATCTTACATGATTATGCTATTAAAATTTATGTCCTCAACTTTAGTTTGACCATAAGACTAAAGTAATACAACACAAATTGGGTGGGGACTAAATTGACCATTTAAAAGTATAAGGACTAAATTGATACGGTATGTAAAGTACATGAACCTTTGATATAAAGGACCCAATATATTATTATTTACTCTAACCTTCCCCACAACTGGCAGGCACATCTCTTCTCTGAAAAACACGTATGTTGTAGCATCGAGATATCATCTTAGTGTGTTTATTGTCGTGGTTGTTGGCACAGGTTGACTTGCGTTGAGGAGTTATCAAGGGGCACCATGAAAAAATTAACTCAGGGCATGGACCAAAAGAACAAGGACATGGCTTCTGCTGTATCCGATGAATTGAAGGAGAAAATTGTGAGTATTCTGTATTAAAAGTAGTGAAGCAAGTAAGGGTATAGATGAGTTGAGTCGAGTCCTAACCCATCAGGTTTGAGGCTGGCAAGCTAGAGACTTCAGGTTTGATCCAGCCGGCAAACTTCAAGCCTAGCTCAATTTGTTTAACCTCATCTAGGCTTGTTGAAGCTCAAAGTTGGCTCGTTTAAGCACATTAGGTTAAGGGTGTATACAAGCCGAGCCGAGCCCAAGCTTGTTAGGCTTGAGGCTTGGTTCGGCTCATCTGCATTTAGCTTGACTCAAAGCTTGCTAAGTTTGGAAACTTCAAGCTTGAGTGCAGCTCGTAATAGGCTCAAGTTTGGTTCGGCTTGATTGAGCTTGAACCTAACTTGGCGAGTTCCGAACTAACCTTTTGCTAATCGAGGCTCATTCAAGCTCACTATAACCTCGTTTAGGTTTATTTTGGGCTCAAACTAGGCTCAATTGCCATATTTAAACTAATAAGTTACATTAATATATGTTCATTTAGGTTCATGAACGTACAAGCTCAAACTTCATTAGGCTTGGGCTCGGCTTGAGTTCCTCTCACGCGCTGGCTCAACTTATATACGCCCCAATACTAGGCTTGTCCTGTAGTTCGAGGTTGGCTTATTTAGGCTTGTAAATTGCTGAACTAGACGGATTTAGCTCATTTACACTCTTATAAGCAAGCTGTTCGATATCAATCTGAAATCTAACCCTTTGCAATTTTATCATTGCAATGATGCAGAAAGCTGAAAAACAAAATGCGACAACGGGACTGAGGACTTGTAATAACATTTTGGCCATGACACAGGTAGAAGAAATGATTTCTCTGTTTTGAACTTCATAAAATATATTTACTTCTACCCTATAGCCAACCCTTTTTTATATTTCTCTTTTTCTTTTTCAGCCGTTGCATGCAAAGTCACCTTCATTTATAGGGGACAAAAGGATCAACTTATCTTGGAAAGAACCAACAAAATCTGCTGCACCTTCGGTCGGCACTGTAGCTGGGTAAATGCCTTTCCAACTTGTTACTTTCTGTGTTTCTCCTCAATCACTGAGTTCGAATAGTGGCTTCCATGGAAATGTTAGCATCAACCCTAAAATGTAATCGTCAAACTTAGGGGTGTATCTGAGCCGATAGCTTGGCAAGCTTTGTTAACTTCAAGCTCACTTGACTCGGCTCAGTTGAGCTTGAACACAGCTGGACTAAGCTTGCTCTATTTATGCTAATTTAAACTTGATCTAGGTTTGTTTCGGCTCGAACTTGGCTTATTTAGGCTTAATCTTAACTTGATTGGCATATTTAAGTCAATAAATTATATTCAGATAAAATTATTTAAGACTTGTTTGGGCTCGTCTAGGCTCGGGTTGGGCTCTGTAATCTGAACTAGCCAGTTTGACTCATTATACCCCTGGTCATACTAATGTGGATTTTTCCTATTGGGGTGTCCCAAGATACAAAATCATGTTTTTATTTTGATTGAAATTTAGTTTATTTTTGTAATTATAGCAGGAATTTTTGATGCATTTTTTTCTTTATATTGTAAAAGATTGTTGAACAAAGTTGTCCTAGAAAATTGTTTCATTGATTACTCCAAACAGTCCTAAATTTGACAATCAAGTTTACAAAATATGGAAAGTATTTTCTTGAAATGATCAATTTATTGAAAGGTTTTCTAATGTTTCAAGGCTTCTTTGGTGCTGCTTTCTATTTGTAATTTTTTGTTTTTCATAAACTCGAAAGTCAGATTTTAAAAACACTTTTTCTTATTTTGGTTTTCGATTTTCACTTTCAGGTTGGGGGTCCTCAGAAACAGCCTCCCTTCTAGGCAACCCCCAGAAGAGGGAAGACTGCGTATATCTACCCCCAGACCCCGCTTATGCGGGAGCCCTTGAGGCACTGGGTGGTTGTTCTTGTTGTAGTATTTTTACTTTCACCTAGACTAGGAAAAATCTGAAAACAAAGGAAACCAAAAACCATAAAAAAAAAACATGTCTAAATTACGGTTTTTTGGTTTCTAAAAAATCAAAAACAACAAACAGAAATGATACCAAATTGGTGCATGATGATCTATCTCGATTATCAAGTTTTCTAGTATGTTCAATATCACTTCCGCAATGAATTGGAAACTTAAACAACATGCATTCTTGAACTTTGTGGCAGAGGAAAACGACCTGCGGCGCTTAACGGTTCAAATACCAACACTGCGAAGAAAGGCCGTGGTGGTGGTGGTTTCCCGAACCAACTAGTAAACAGAGCACTGGAAAGTGTCTCGTATGGTGGAAGAAGTGGTGGCAGAGGTGGAAGAGGAAGATGGCGGGGTGGCCGTGGCCGAGGAAGAAGTTTCCGGTAAGCCTTATTTCAGGTGAGAGGAGGTGGCAGATCAGCTGTTTGTAAGGACAATATTTTCATGATAGAGATAGTTGCCTGATTATTTAACATTTGTAGGATTAATTGCTTATAGATTCTTGTGATGATTTTGTTGTAACTTATATTCTCTCATCTTGATTCTTGAATATATAACCTCTTTCTTGGCATTTTTAGACCTGGGTTTGCTGTCCCGGGTTGACCTGAGTCGAACCTGGTATGCAGTGGATTCGGTGCGAGGTTGTGGGGCTGGTCAAGACCCAAGCAACTCAAGCGGCTACTTGAGCCTCCAAATTTAGGATTGCTAAATTATAAGTGTTTTTTAATTTATATGAAGATTCTCGTATTAAAATATTCCTTTCGAGCCTTAAAACTTTTATGACTGGTCCTGTCAGATTGATTTGTAGGCTTAGTTGGTACACCAACAACAACATGCCCAGTGTCACAAGGGTCGGAAATGGATTTCTAGGAGTAAATTGGGCTCAATGAACTGCCTTGATTGGCTTTAGGTCATATTGGGTCACGGGTTTGACTCGAGTTTTGTGACCTGGGTTAGGCTGGTCACAAGTACCCGCGGCTTGCCAAGTTGGTTTAGGTTGAGGGGAGAAGTCTTTTAATTCATGCCTCGATTCAGTAATGGTTTTAGGTGCATACGTGCCAAGTCGAGCCTCATTGTTTGCATTTATCTCGATTTGGGCTTCAAGGTTATCTGTTTGGAAACTTAAAGCTCGAGCACCTCAAACAAAGCTCGATAAGCTTCACAATAGGGTTGGATAGTTACCATGATATCAAATCTTGGGGCTCGGAAGTTGTCTTTTGAAATTTTTTTATTTTTTTTTGATTAATTTAGCGTAACTTGTTACGTTTGACTTTTGGAAATTGAGCTGAAAATTGAAGTAGCAATTATAATTTTAATTCTATTATTTGATTGGTCTGTTAGAGACCAAAGCTTAATTTTGAAGTTCGATTATAACTAAAACTTGTAAATTTCAACTCCTTGGGTAGAGGAAGAAATCCATTTCTATCACTACTACGCTCACTCGACCTTAAAATGACTCAACTTGTTTGACGTAAAGCTCGATATAATATGACAACTCGATTCACTAGAAATATAGGATGACTCAAACCTAAAATAACTCAGTTTGACTAAATTCTGTTTGATGTAACCTAAAATCAGTGATGATCCAAAGTTGAATTGGCTTGACTTGGTGTATGTTCAAACTAAATTCAATAGAGTTTGAGCTAATTAAAAACTAAAAGAGACCCAGGCTTATTGATCTAAAAGTTGACATAACTCAAAGTCAAAATGACGAACTTGATCAGGGTCGACTCAGAATCTAAAATGATCAAACTTGATTAACTTTAAATACAAATGACTCGAGTATCCAACTTGTGATGATTTAATGGGAAATTATTACTCATAAGTATTTTAAGGTTTGAATATTTATTACATAGATATTTTGACTTTTTAATATATACAATAATGTAATACAAGATTTGACTATTTACCTTACGTCAGAATGACAAATTTTTGTAAGAACCTGACAAATTTTGTAAAAAAATACTCAAATAGTTATAATTATATAAATATGTATATAAGTTAGGTCATTATTTTCAAAAAAATTTAAACAAATTACGAAAAACGGTTTACTAAATTAGAACATACACTTCATATATATTGTTGAGAAAAAGATACTTGTGTATACTGAAATTATGTTCAGCTTTAACATTTTTCAATAAAAAATATATCCAATTTGACAAAAAAGAGGATACAACAACAACAGACCTAATATCTCAAGGGCTCCTGTATAAGCGGGATTTGGAAGGAGGAGATGTACGCAGCCTTACTCCTTCAGAGTGTAACCCTATTGAGAAGTTGTTTATGAGGACCCCCAACTTTATAGGGATGGAAACAAGAGGACTTTCCAGGAGGTCGTCCATCTTGATACTACTCTTATCTAAATATGCTTAATTTTAAAGTTTTAATAGGATTCGATATTTTAGTGCTCGGTAAATTAACCATAGACAAAAAGAGGATAGCCATTAATAAGATCTCAAAACTATAAATTCTTAGACCTCCAATTCCGTTTCCAACGAGCCGACTTCTGGAATCACCTCGTCTCCGTCCTCTCCTACCTTCTGCAACTCAGAGAGAGAGAGAGAGAGAAAGAGAGGGAGGGAGAGAGAGAGAAGCTCGTCATCAATGGCGTTTTGGAAACCAGGCACAGAGAGACCTCGACTCGTCGACGATGAAGAAGGCGGCGTCCTCTTCTCCTACTCCTCCTCTTCATCTTCTTCTGCGTAAATCTCAACTCTCTCCTTCTCTGTGTGTGTGTGTGTCTCCTTCTCATTCCACTTCATTTTTGTTAAGAGTATAAAATTAATTGTGATTCTTCGCCCATCAGCTTAAGCTTTCAGAATAGTTGGTTCCTTGATATGATATAAAAGCCTTGTTGAACAAGATATTACGAGTTCGAGTCCCAACAACTTTAACTTTCAATATTAATATTAATATAAGTTAAGCATAAGGTATATAGGTGTAAACGAGCCGAGCCGAGCCGAGCCAAGCAACCCCTTGTTCGAACTCGAGTTCGATAAGGCTTATCGAGCTTGAGTTCGAGCTGAGCTCTTATCGAGCATTTCTAACCCTTGTTTGAACTCGGTTCGATAAGAATATAGTGTGTTCAATCCTCGGTTCGGCTCGTTAGGCTTATCGAGCCGAGTCGAGCTCGTTATCGAGTCGAGTCAAGCTTGTTATCGAATCGAGTCGAGCTCATTATCGAGCCCAATTGTGTTTAAAACCGAACCAAGCTTGCAATCGAGTTGAGCTTATTAACGAGCCGAGCATTTTAAGTTATTATCGAACCATTTTTGAGCTAATACCAACGGTTATCAAGCTCATAACGTGCCTTTAACGAGCTGATATCGAGCCCTTTAACGAGCTCTTATCGAGCCCTTATCAAACTGTTCGTGAACATTGGCGAGCCGAGCACTCCCTTGTTCGAACTCGGCTCGTTAAGCTTATCGAGCCTGCTCAAACTCGGTTCGATAGGCTATCGAGCCGTCCTAATGAACACGAACGAGCCCTAATCGATTTCGAACACGAGTAGTTCATCGAACGCTTTGTTCGTTTACACCCCAAGTGTAATATCCATTCTTTAAGCCCAATAGGCATTTGCGTGAGGGGGTATGTTAGAGTATAAAATCAATTACGTGCCTTTACCCATCATATTAAGTTTTTGGAATAGCCGGTTTCTTGACATGGTATAAGAATCTTGTTGATCGAGAGGTCACAAGTTCGAATTCCAACAGCCTTCACTTTCAATATTAATATTAACATAAGTTAAACACATGGTATGTAGTGGGCATGTGCAATGTCCACTCTTCGAGTTCAATAAGTATTTGCGTGAGGGGGCATGTTAGAGTATAAAACCAGTCACGGGCCTTCACCCATCAACTATTAAGCTTCTGGGATAGTTGGTTTCTTGACATGACATAAGAGCCCTGTAGGTTACAAGTTCAAATCACAGTAGCCTCTACTTTCAATATTAATATTAATATAAGTTAAGCATAAGGTATGCACGGGGCATATGCAATATCCACGCTTCAAGCCTAATAGACAATTTGCTTGGGGGGCATGTTAGAGTATAAAATCAATCACGGACCTTCACCCATCAGCTTAAACTTTTGGGACAAGCGGTGTAATTGAGTCGAGCCGAGCCGAGTATCTCAGTATTCGACTCGAACTCGATTAACTACTCGGGTACTCAAACTCGTACTCGAACTCGATTTGAGTAGTTAATTTTGCTCGAACTCGAACTTGATTAACTATTCAAGTACTCGACTTGACCCGAGTACTCGTTTATTGTGCATATGAACGTTCAACAAATTAGCTCCATTGTAATATTATTCCACACACTTGAACATTAGTTATACTCAATTTGGGTACTCAATTATTGCCCACACTATATTTTAACATATAAAGCCATAAATTATCGATATATTAATAGTAAATATGCATCAAAACCTAAGTTGCAAAAAATATAAGCAAACCAAATGCAAGTTCTTTCACTCCACCACACATGTAACATGTCATCTTGTACAAAGGAATTCAGTTCCTTCTTTCATTCTACTATTAATATTCCAAGCAATCCATTTAAAAAGAAAATAATACACAAGAACTACTTTATACAAGTCGAGTATCGAGTCGAGTACCAATTCGAGTATCGAGTCGAGTATTTAATCGGGTACCGAGTCGAGTATTTAATCGGGTACCGAGTCAAGTATTTAATCGAGTATCGAGCAGAGTAGTTCACTACTTGACTTGTACTCGTTTATTAATCGAGTATCTTTTAATACTCGAACTCGGTTAATTCGAGTTTGAGTCGAGTTTTATTCGAGCTGCTCACGAGCTACTCGTGAGCGGCTCAGACCGTTTACACTCCTATTTGGGACAGTCGGTTTCTTGACAATTTTCTCTCTTCTTACTTGCTTGTCTCTCTTTCTCTCCCTCTAGGTTTGGCTACGGGAACATAGAGAGGCAGAGGCAAAGACTTCCAGTGAACAAGTACCGAAACGGGATTCTCTACCTTGTCGAAACGCATGCTACTACTATTGTTGTTGGTGAGACTGGTAGTGGCAAGACCACTCAGATTCCTCAGGTTTCCTGTCTCACTCAGAATTGCAATTAGTTTCAGAATTCGCTTACCGTTTGATGTAGGAACCATCTATTGCAATAGTTTAAACTTATGTGTGAAGGCCGACGAATAATTTTATACTAACATGCTCCCTGAAACGAATCTCCATTGGGCTTGAAACATGTATAATGCAGGACCATATGCCATACTTTGTGCTGCAATTATATTAATATTGATACATATCAAAGGAGCTTCTATCCCAACCAATTGGCACTTGGTGGATTGACTCTCATGGTATATTTATTGGCATATTTCCTGTCTCTTCAGAATGTCGGTTTTGGGCTTGTATCCACGCTCCACATCTTACGTCCATGTGAGTTGGCTGCACACTAGATACTAGTCCTAGACAAATATTGCAATTTAGATGTCTCTATCTGCACTTTGCGAATTGGATGTGCACTGGATATTTCGTCCTAGGCGAGCACCGCAATTCCGGTGTCTCCACTTTGCAATTTACCTGGCTTTGCACTAGTGCGTCTCTTTAGCTCCAGGTGAACACTGTAATAGTGGAGTCGCCATTTGAGACAGGAGATGTTATGTTAGACGTTTATAGTGGCAATCAACTTTGCAACACGTCAAACATCGGCCCCCATAAAACCGTTGTTTGACGTCGGTCCCCCATATGTCAGTGAAGGCATCGGTCCCGCATAAGACTGATGATCCACAATGCAAGATCGACAACTTTGATGCCAACTCCCTTGGAATATGTATTGGCATTTTTCCCGTGGGATTTGGGCTTGTATTATTGAAAGCGAGAAGGATTCGAATCTGCGATCTCTTGGTAAATAGGAGTTTGTTACTTTGTCAAGAAATTATCCCAAAAACTGAGGCTGATGGCAAAGGCCTTAGACCCTTAACATTTGATGCTAATTGAATTTGTGGAAACCTTTTTCCTTCTTTAATATATCAATATGGTGAAATTTGCAGTACCTCAAAGAAGCCGGATGGGCTGATGGTGGCCGTGTTGTTGCCTGCACTCAGCCTCGACGGCTTGCCGTTCAGGTAACTTCTATGGGCACTTTTTTTTCTTCGTGTTGATTATTTATTTTTAGGTTATTTATACTAAAGGCTCCTAAACTTTGCCTATTATGCCAATTTAGAGTTTTTATTTCTAGTTGTGTGAATTTATTGTTGTATAATTTACATTATATCAATTTGGTCCTATGATGAAATTAAAGTTAAGTTAATCATATAATTTTTAATGGTCTGATCAATTTAGATGCAAGTGAACAAATATATACCACTTGTTTGAACTAATTTAAACCCACCCAACCATTAAAATTTTTATCATCAACTTAATGTCAATTTTATTCTAAAATTAAATTTATACATTGTAAACTATAGATGGATTAACACAGTTAAAAGTAAAAAGATTGAATTAACACAATGAAGAAAGCATATGGATATGTAGAGCGAATATCATTTGTTTTCTCTGTCCACAATTAGTTTTTTGGCCGGTAGTTGGGTTAGGGGGTTCAAATGCAGGACTTTCTAACCTTGCTATTGTTTTACACTAGATTAGCGTAGTTATCTTTGTCCATATGGGGGACTAGTGGACATGGAATCATATTAATGCTTTACGTAATCGATTTTGAGTCGATTAGTCATTGCAATTACGCTATCGCAACAATGTGTTATGTAATATCCTCAACACCCCACTTCCACAACACCACGACTGTGGTTGTGGGCTACAATTTGGTTCCATACTAGTGGGATCATATCTGTTTGAGCGATTCTTTTTCTTGTTCTTTGTTTCAACTGGCTGAAATAGGATTTGATACTGATAATTTCCATTCCACTGTCAGTCAGTTGCTTCTAGGGTTGCAGAAGAGATGGGTGTTAAACTCGGGGAAGAAGTTGGCTACACTATTAGATTTGAAGACGTTACAACCACGGTGAGACCTGTATTATCTGGTCTAATTTCTATTTATTACTGATTTCTGTCGATAATTTGTAGGCATCCATATATGCATTTCTTGCTTGCTTCAGAACATAATATTTGAAAAATTCTTATTTTCTAGTGCTAGTACTTTGGGAAATCGTCAAAAATAATTGCTTTTTTTCATTTTCTGCTTCCATGGTATCAACATAGAATGATTTAATTATGCCAACACAGGGTATGACTATGATCAAGTTTCTCACAGATGGAGTACTGCTCAGGGAAATGATGGATGATCCTCTTTTGAGCAAATACAGGTATTGCATATTTGGTTTAAGTTTTTTACATCAAGTACCAGACAGTAGAAATCACTGAGGAGAGAGACGTGGTAAAACTTCTAATTTTTGGGCCATGGAGTTTAATAATTGCTGACATGTAATGTTAATGACTGTTGCATAAATGAAATTAGCTTAACCACGATGTTGTAACTTCCTGTGACAAATAGGATCCAATTATGTTACCCCTGCAAAACCCTGTTCCTGTAACTCTGCTACTGCGATTTAAAACCATATGACGGACTTGAAATATGATTCAGAGTAATGTATTGGGAACTTGAAGCATTTCGCAGTGGTTAGTTGAATTATCTTTTTATCTTGGAAAAGAAATAATGCGCGCTAACTGGCATGATTGACTAATTCATTTGAATTATGGATAGGCTCCTGCCTCTGGTCATCCGGTGATTGAATGAATGCCTGAAGTGTTATGGCTCTGAAATTTTTACTACAAAGATACTGAAAAGTTTGAATTTTCTAGGATATTTGTGTGCTTGCACTTAGGCACTTAGCAGCCTTTCTGAAAGTTCTTTCGTTCTTTCATAGAAGTTAACCTTTGATTCTTTGACTGCTTTCATCTATTTGTAGTTAGTATTGCCCCAAATAGCCATTGATATGAAGGGCTGAAAGTAGAGAAGGTCCGACTATTTCGTCTTCTGGAAAAGATTGTGCCATGATTGAATAGTGGGGGCTTTTTTCCATGAACTATCCATCTATAGAGGTCTAATACTTCTGTTCGTATCTTCCTTTATTGTGGTTTTTCAGTGTCATCATGGTGGATGAAGCACATGAAAGGTCTCTGACCACTGACATTGTGCTAGGCCTTTTGAAAAAGGTACTAATCTCTAATCAAGAGTTAAGTGTGATGGTTCCATTCAAACATTTTGTTTATGTGTAACTTGTTTGAATAATTTTCTACGCAAACTGACAGATCCAAAGACGTCGACCTGAATTGCGTTTGATAATTTCGTCTGCAACAATCGAAGCAACATCAATAGCGGCTTTTTTCCACACCAGGTTTCTTTAGCGACATAGTTTTATATTTCCATTCTCTTTTCTTATTAATATGTCTTACGTTTAAGTGTCTTTCTAATTTGGTTTGAGCCTTCATAGGCATCGTATTGCATTGGCATGATTATTGATGGCCTGCTTAAAAAGGACAAAATTTTGCTTTTACTATGCAAGTGAACCATCACTGTTTTATGAGGCTTTCAATGATTAGAAGGATTAGAACATTCGCTATGTACAAGATAGATGACTAATTGTTTTTCAGGAATAAAAAGCAAGGACGAAAATTCTTTCTATCCTAGTGCATCATAAGCAAATGTTTACCAGCTAATAGGAAAAGCAAAGTTAACTGTACACAACAACAACAACAGGCCCAGTGCAGGGTTCCCGCATGAGCGGGGTCTGGGAGGGGTAGGATGTACGTAGCCTTACCCCATTACGGTGATACCCTAATGAGATGCTGTTTTCGAGGACCCCCAACCTGAAAAGTCCGGAGGGCAAGACAAGCATGGAAGCATCTAAGCAAGAGCAAAATGCAAAAGTAAGTAAGCAACTATGGAAGAGAGCCTACCTTCCGACAACATGCAAGTAAATAAATGGTGTAAGTAGCAAGAAGCAAGGCAGAAATGTGTAACACCGACAGGCATGCTAGAAGCCTGGTGATGCTAGTACTAGCCTGGAAGTGCTCTTCGATCCTACTTTGCTATATTTGTTACACCTATACTAATCCTCCACAGAGCTCTATCTAGGGCCATTTCTTCACTGAGGTTGAGACAGGCGAGGTCCTGTCGAATTGCTTCCATCCAACTCTTCGTTGGTCTGCCCCTCCGTCTCTTCCCTTCTGTAATATGGAGTTGTTCGCATCTCCTGACAGGTGCAGTGCTCGGTCTCTTCCTAATATGCTCAAACCACCTCAAACTTTGCTCCCGCAGCTTATCCTCGATTGCGGCCACACCTAATTTACTTCTTATGACTTCATTCCTGATCCTATCCTTCTTTGTATGTCCGCACATCCATCTCAACATCCTCATTTCTGCTACCTTCATCTTCTGCGTGTGATGGTACTTAATCGGCCGACACTCTGCCCCAAAGTTAACTGTATGAAACGCGAAATTATTGCTTAATATTAGAGGCAAGCATTTACTGGTTAATAGGAAAAGCAAAGTTAACTGTATGAAACGGGAAATTATTGCTTAATATTAGAGGCAAGCATTAACATAATGAAGCTGCAAATCTTGTGTAGGTCACAGGTACAAACTATGGTGCTGCCGTATCTCTTTCTTACCCTTTTGTTATGCTTCATGTATCCTTCTCCTTGTTGTATAAACCTTTAAAGGTTTGCTTGAGATGCATTAATATTCTTTTTGCTTCTCAGTCCTCACTGTAGAATCTTTTACTAGCTATGAACTGCCATCTATTTCCTATGTTAGGCTATCAAGATTCTTGTGGGCAGAGATGAGCTTTTTCTTCTCTAAATCAGTTTGTTCACATGAAATGCTATATGAGCTTTGCAATCATGTAACACTGCATAGGTAGCTGATTTTGATTGATATCATTCTTTTTGTAATCCTTTAAATTGTCACTGAATATGAGCTTGAAAGAACCAGAAAAAGCTACTTGGGCAGCTATACATCTGGAAGATTTCACTCTGTTTAGTTCTTAGGACGGGATTTGTATATTTTGTTGATTAAAACAAATCATTCAACTTCCAGAGCATCTAATTTGGTCTTATATGCAGAACATTGACTTATAAGAACTGAGAGCTGATTTAACTGGACAATAGTTGTTAACTTATAGGAGAAACTTTTTCTGCATTGACTATTGTTAAAGGTCCATTACCCTTTTGAACCTTTTGATTTCCTTGTAACAGCAAGAGGGATTGCAGACTGGAAGGTGAGAACCTTGGACCTAAGATGGAGCCTGCCATTATATCAGTTGAGGTATGTAGATGGATTCCAGATGGCACTAATTCTGTTATCTTATAGCTAAAGGTTCATATGTTCTTGTGGTGACAGAAAACTAATTCACAGAATATTTCCAAACTTTCAGGGTAGAGGGTATAATGTTCAAATTAATTATGTGGAGGAGCCAGTTTCAGACTATCTTCAAGCTGCAGTTTCAACCATTCAATTGATTCATGATGAGGTGTCTGAACTGTTGCTTTGTTTAGTCACATTGTTAGTAACAAAATGTTATTATTTTTATAGTTGTTATTTGGGTCATATGGTACTTTAGAGTCCGTTTGCCCGCCCTCTGGGCTTGTTTGGAACCAGTTGTTCCTTATCTCATGGCCCAAGCATGGTAATGCTTGGAGGAGATGACATATCAAACATTTTCAAGAGGCTTAGAATGGTGGATAGGGATGGGCGTAAGTGCTATCCATCAAAGATTGTTTGCACAAAAAGCTTTGCATAATAATGTCTTCTATATGTTTTTCAAACCTAGAAACAAATAATATAAGATATTACTCGTTTCACGTGATCTTTTGATGCTTATGACCTGTGGCGGATCCAAGTTGGAGCACGTGCCCCCAGTGACTGGTGGATCTAAACATATATATTTAATAATGCATGCTTAGACACTACACCTTAGCTGGCAGTCTAGTGGCTTTTGGCAAACATGTACACCTGTGTTCTAGTAGTTCACGATTTCGATGCATCTTGTCTCCTTTTTAATAGATTTTTTCTTTAGCTTTTGGGTCCTTTACTCCCCCATCATAAAAAGTTCTACTTTACATGAACAAATTTATTAACTTATAAAAGAATAATCATTTAATATTTTTTATATGCTAGTATCTCTACTTTTTAATTAATATTTTGTTATAAGGTTATTTCAATAATTATATATTTAATTTTAGTTAATTAATTATGTAATAAATTTTTTATATTTATTTTTGTAGTAATTATGAATCCCACATTATTAAAATGTTGGATCCACGGCTCTCCCTAGTGAGTATTTGTTATAACACCATCCCAAATGAAAATGTTAAAGTGTCCCATATTATTGTTTTCAAGAAATTAGGTTCCCTTGTCTTTTTGTTAATGAATAATACTCTAATATAAACCCCCATCACCTAGTACCAGATTATTCAAAAAAAATCACCCACTATTAATTTCTAGTCCCACTTGTGTTATTTTATGTAATTAATTAACTTTTAGTTTTTATATTCTTTGATTTTGATTAATTTTGTAAATATGTACAATTGAGTAGCTAATTATAATTTATTTATTATGTTTAGAGTATAATTTGTAACCCAAGAGAGTACCAACACGCAAGTATTGGATCCCATTGGAACTTCAAAGTTAAGCGTGCTTGGGTGAGAGTAGTATCAAGATGGGTGACCTCCTAGGAAGTCCTCGTGTTGCACCCCTCAGGTTGGGGGTTTTTAGAAACAGCCTACCCTGAAGGGGGAAGGCTGCATACATCCAACCTACCCAGACCCTGCTTAGGCGGGAGCCTTTGGGGCACTGGGAATGTTGCTTTTTGCTTTTGCTTTAGAGTATAATTTGTAAATTGTTAGTTGCCCCCATTCATTGAATTTTTTGGATCCGTCATTGCCCGTGTTACTATACTAAATTGCCGACACACACACACACACACATATATATATATTCATTTGCATTGTGCCCCCAGTGGTCACAAATCCTGGATCTGCCACTGCTTATGACAATATTCGCGTAGAATTTCCAGATATGTCTTCCAAGTGGAAAAAAGAGGAATAGTTATGCTTCATACATGAAATTTTACATGAGCAGTATAAGCATTGTTTTTGTTCACCAGTTTGTTCTTATGATGTGTTTCTGAAGTCTAGCTGTATTTTTGCTGTCACTGCTTTTCGGTTTGAGAATATGCGGTGAACTTACTTCTTTTGTTTGTGTATATGCTACCATGTTCCGTATGTTTTCTTTCTTGAGATATTGGCCTTAACGTATTGTACATTCTTCTCTCTTAATATAGTTGTCTTCTATTGTAAAATCCACTCCTAGATCTTCTCTTCTTTTCGTTTTGTCTTATAGGGTGCAAGTGTAAGCAGATTGATTGACTCCATTGTCGAATGTACCCTTCATTTTGTCATATCCTATTTGTTGCTGTCCATTTAATGGTTACTTTGTCCAATGGAACATCATCTGACTATTAGTGTCAATTATATGTCCTTTTAGGCCCCACCTTGTTTAATAAAGGCTTATATTATTACCATCGTTGTCTATGTTCTATTAGGAACCAGCAGGTGACGTTCTGGTATTCCTGACTGGTCAAGATGATATTGATGCTGCAGTCCAGTTACTGACTGAAGAGACTCAGAATTATGAAAAAAATAAAGCAGGTAACTCCATATCAGTCTTACACCATCACTGATATTTCTTTTATGGTTCTCCGCCCAATATCCAGTGTAGTAACGTACTGAAAAGGATATTCCGATTTCTTCAAAGTAATCTTCGTAGCAGTCCTATTTCTTAGAGTTTCTGAATGTTTTCTGGGGTAGATTTTCCATTTTAGACATGGCATTTGCATGTATTCACCTCAGCTGTGCAACCTTTGTGTGTATATATGCGTGTTAACATGTAGATCCTTTTTTTTTTTTTGGGGGGGGGGGGGGGGGGCGGCTTTACTTGATGTATGCTGGAACATGCGTTCATCATGAACATCTTCAGATCGGAGATATTTGCAGAGGCTAGTGAAAGAGTAGTACAGTAACAGGAGCATCAACCCATTATGATGTTGTCACTCTATTTTGATGATTATTGCTTCAGGTTTTAGGCCTGTGTTGGGATCTTATGATTTTCATGCATCCTAAAGAACTCTGTTACCAGACCAGTTTCTAATTTCAAAAGGATGCAAAGAAACATGGACCAGAACTAGTTGTAGATAAAGAGCAATAAAATTGTAGGCAGGTGTTACAAAAAAAGATGTTACTTATTTATCCTTTGGTTGGGTGCCAGTGTTTGGACTTGAAATTCGAGATTTCACCCAAATCCATTGGTTAGACAATTGATGCCTTGCTGTATTGGTATGCGTAACAACCTGTATTTGATGAGCTATAACCATTGAATTCCTAATGGGGACACCTGACCCATCAAGAAGTCCCTCTTCTCACTCCCTCTATCTCCTTATGCGTTTCCTTTGCTTCTAGAGAGAGCCGGCATAGCACTTGAAGTGAAAACCCCACTGATGTTGATTGTGATTATATGGTTCTACGATCATTAGGTCACTGCGCATTTGATCCCAATTTTGACGGAGGATAGAGATGATTTTGTACTGATTTTCTTTCTGTGGCTCTAAGAATGGGAGCTAGGGAAATATACAAAATCGCCAGAGCGAGAGAAAGGAAGACGAGGGACTTGGAGCGAGTAAAGTGCATAAAAGGGGAAGATGGACAGGTGCTGGTGGAAGGACAACAAATTAAAGCTAGGTGGCAAGCCTACTTCCACGACCTGTTCAACGATCAGGGGGCACAGAGATATCCCTAGGGGATCTCCAAACATCGAAAGAGTATCAAAACTACTGCTATTGTAGGCGAATTACACCCAAGGAAGTCCAAGAAGCCCTGAAACATATGGGAAGGGGTAAAGCAGTTGGCCAGATGGGATACCCATAGAGGCATGGAAATGCCTTGGACAGAGGGCATCAGTTGCCTGACTAAATTATTTAACCAAATCCTTCTGGGGAAGAAGATGCCTGACGAATGGCGGAAGAGCACATTGATCCCGATCTACAAGAACAAAGGCGACATCCAAAGTTGTGCCAACTATTGGGGGATCAAACTAATGTGCCACACTTTGAAGCTGTGGGAGCTGGTCATAAAAAGGAGGCTAAGGCAACAGACAGAGGTGTCCGAGAGCCAATTCGGATATATACTTGGGAGATCAACAATAGAAGCCATCCACCTTATAAGGCGGACGATAGAGCAGTATAGGGAGGGACCAAAGGACCTCCACATGGTCTTCATTGATTTGGAGAAGGTATATGATAGAGTGCCAAGAGTTAGGGGTCCTCGGAAACAGCCTCTCTTCAGGGTAGCCCCTTGAAGGGGGAAGGCTGCGTACATCTACCCCCCCCAGACCCTACTTTTGCGGGAGCCCTTACAGGCACTGGGTTTGTTGTTGTTGTTGTTGTATATGATAGAGTGCCAAGAGAGGTCCTATGGAGGATCTTGAGTAGGGAGGGTATCCCCAAGCCATATATTCGGGCCATTAGAGACATGTATGAGGATGCACAAGCTAATGTGCGTACAGTGGAAGGGGAGACAGACACATTTCCTATTACAGTTGGGGTACACCAAGGTTCTTCCTTGAGCTCCTTTCTGTTCATTCTAGTCATGGATGAGCTCACTAGGCACATCCAAGGAGATGTACCTTGGTGTATGCTTTTTGCAGGTGACATAGTTTTGATGGGGGACTCTCGAGTAGACATAATTGAGAAGCTGAAATTGTGGGGAAGGGCTTTGGAATCGAAGGGCCTACGAATTAGTAGATCTAAGACCGAGTACATGGAACTCAAGTTCGGTCACTCTATTGCGCCTAGTACAAAAGACGTTAAGATATGATCTGAGACCATACCGAGGAAGGAGAGTTTCAGATACTTGGGTTCCCCGGTACAGCAAAACGGTGAGGTTGACGAGGAGGTCAACAATCGGATTAAGGTAGGCTGGCAGAAATGGAGGATGGCTTCTGGGATACTTTGTGATAGAAAGTTCCCGCTAAAGCTAAAGGGAAAATACTACAAGACAGTAGTGAGACCGACTATGTTGTATGGGGCGGAGTGTCGCCCAAAGAAACAACAGCATACACAGAAGATGAAGGTGGTAGAGATGGAGATGTTGTAATGGATGTGTGGTCACACAAGGAAGGATAGGGTCCGTAACGACGATATAAGAGGAAAATTGGGCATAGCCTCGATCGAGGACAAATTAAGGGAGCACCGCTTTTGAGATGGTTTGGACATATTAAGAGGAGACCGACCACAGCTCCAGCAAGGAAATGTGAACAGTTACATACTACGCTAGGAAGAAGAGGGAGGGGCAGGCCAAAGAAGAGTTGGATGGAGATGATCCGATAAGACCTAACCCACCTAAACCTAAGGGAGGAGATGGCCTTGGATAGAGCTCGTTGGAGAGCGAGCATAGGGGTAGCCGATGTAGGGGCTTAGAGTAGTGTTGCGTATCACTGCTAGCATAGGGTTTCTAGCGTGGATTTAACCCCTGTGGTATGCTTATTTACTTGCTTGCTTATTTGCTTCTTGGTTTACTCACCTAGTATTGGCCTTGTACTATTTGCCGCATTATGTGCCTTGGAGTTGTCCTCGACACGACCTTTTCAGGATGCCATGCTTCTAGGTTGACAAGATCTTCAAGTTGGGGGTCCTTGGAAACAGTCTCTTTTCCACTCGGAAGGGGGAAGGCTGCGTACATCCACCCCCCAGACCCTGCTTATAGTGGGAGCCCCTGAGACATTGGGACTATTGTTGTTGTTGTTGTTGTTGGTGGCTCTAAGAATGGGAAAAAGTGGGCGACTTTGTTTAATATAATCTTAACACAACGAACTTAAATATCTGGGTTCAAATTCTGAATTCTTTCAAATCCAGGTTTCAGATGCAAATTGACATCAGCAAATACGACCTTAAACTACTCAAACTTGGATTAAGTAATGATGGATCTATGAAAACATTCTTCGGCTTTAACACTGTTAGATTCACAGATTCGGTAGACTTGTAGAACATGCTATTAATTCTATGTGGAGTTGTATATTAATTCTTCAAAACTCAGATTAATTCAATTTCACACGTATATGGAAACATTAACGTGATTAGATGAAAATATCTATTGAGGGAATGAAGGGCTTTATTATCTTAGATTTGTTTCTTTTCTTTATTTTTTCTGCTTCTTTTGGGGACATCTTGTGCTTACTACATTGTACTCTCTTTCTCCCAATATAATTTCTTTTCCTATAAAGATGAAAAATCACTGGCTTAGCTTATTAATGATTGTGGGGTTTTCATTTACTCTTTGTACTGAGAACACACTTAGTATGGCTAAATCTTTGTTCCAAAAAGGAGTGAACTGTTATACCTCCTAATATCTATTGGATTCTGCTGATCATAATTTTATGAGTTATATATATATACATAAAACTACATTTAAAAGTGATCATTTTTACATAGTCTTCTGTTTTTGATAGCTAAGCGAGTTTGGGCTCAAGTGGATAGTTTTTACTTACCAACACGATTTGTACATTTGCAAAGAAAAAAAAAAAAAAAAAAAAAAAAGGATCCACTTGTTCAAATCCAAAATTTTTTCAACCAGTCACCTTCCATCAGTGTAGTTAATATTCCCTATAAAAAAAAATTCCCACTGCACACCTGAGTTGAGCACTGAAAATATAGAACGGTTGGGAATACCTACGTTTGTCAAATTAGTTTAAGTTGAAATAATCTATCTCCACAGCTTGAGGTTGAACTTATCCCAATTTTTCCAATTATTGTTGTGTATTTTTCCATCTAGTTCAACTTTGTTATATTGAGTTAATTGCTGTGTCCTGCGCCCCCTCTCTTCTTTTCTCTCTCTTAATGATCATGGTATTGCACATTGCTTTTTAATGGAATGCTATCAGTGATGATGAGATGTGGTTGATTGAAAAATAATAGACTCCTACAGGTGGATTTCTGAAATATGTAAAAGCTGTGGTGGTTAAGAAAATTGATCACTTTTGATAACTACTGGTTTCTGATTAGCCTTTCATCTCCAGAATTGCTAGTTCTGCCTGTATATTCAGGGCTTTCACGTGCAGAACAGGTTGGAACTCTATTTGACGACGTTTTCGTATTCTTGTGTTAGTTGTCTGTGTCGAGGTCATGGTTGATTGAACATCAAATTATTATTCTATATGTTTCAGGACTTGATTTTCTCTCCAACTCCTAGAGGGAAGAGGAAAGTGATAATATCGACAAATATAGCAGAGACGTCATTAACTTTGGAGGTAATATGTTAGTCAATGAGATATCCAAGAAATTTGTTGGCTGAATACTGTATTTAACACTATGTACTTGTATCATGTAGGGCATAGTCTATGTTGTTGATAGTGGTTTCTCAAAACAACGGTTTTACGATCCGGTACCTGCTGGCTTATATCTTGTATTTAAATTTGTTTTATAGAGCAAGTACCAGATTATGATGGCTTTGAATTGTTTTTGTGTTCTCTTCTACTGTAATGTTTGTGTTGGCTTTCTATCCATTTTTCTACAGATTACAGATATTGAGAATTTGGTGGTAGCACCTATCTCAAAAGCTTCTGCTAGACAAAGAGCTGGTAGAGCTGGAAGACTACGACCAGGAAAGTGTTACCGGTAATGTGTGATTAGATGCAGTGACCCATATATGTTACTACTGGTAAAGTGTGACTTTTAATATGTCATTAGATGCACTAACCCGCCTATGCTACTGCTGGTAAATTTTGTACCTGTAATATGTCATTGGATACAGTAACCTGTTGTGTTACAGATTTTGAGCAAGCAATTAGATATTTGGCCCATGTGCTTTTGTAACGACCTTATGTATATTGTACTTCATTTATAACCCACATTTTTGTAATGTATTTACATATAAAAACTATCAAGGAGTATAAAACAAATGATTGTATGGTTATTCAAAATTTCACAGACTTCAGGCTTATAAGTAACTATGTTTCCTTAAAACCCAATGGGGTTGCTAGGACTGTTATGTGATGCAACACCCCACTCCCTTGATGCTCATTTTCCTGACATTGCATCCATAAACCACGATTTGATGGTTGCCGGCACAAAGTTGCTCTTGAATGTGTACTTCTAATCCTTGAAAGAAGTGTTTTATCTCTACTTGCAAATGTGCCTACTAATTCAGAGGCTCTTTTCCTATCCATAATTCATCGAACTAGTAATCTTTGTCTTTCCATATCGATGATCTAGTAGTTGGGCCTATGCTACCCCCATGGTCTCTGTTTGATAAGCCCCTATTTACATCCTTCCGTTGTTTCTCTATTGGCATTATAGACAATAAATTGTGCGTGTATGTGTATATATTTTTCAACTGAGATAATGATATGCCAATTTTGTATTAAACAGGCTATATACCGAAGAATACTATGTTAATGAAATGTCGGACGGGGGGATTCCTGAGATGCAGAGGTCGAATCTCGTCTCTTGTGTTATCCAGGTAAGGCAACATTGCCAAAGACTGCATATTTATAGCTTATTCTCCATTCTCCTTGAGACAGCGCATGAATTGGCCACTGCATGCTAGGGGGTAATGCTATGATCGCCTGTTTCAAGTCTTTGTATTAACTCATTGCAGCCACTTCCTCTGGGTTATTTGAGTATCATCTTTATTCTGCATGATCATTGATTCTGATTTGTGCTCAAGTGATCTTGATTGCCACACAGCTGGAACTTACTTCTGGCGTGTAGAGGCTTATGATTTCCTTGTTAGATTTTGCATCTCCTTGCCATTTTATTTGTGTTAATCATATATCCCTTATGGATCGTTTAACTCCTGAAGTTTGAAGTATCTAGTAGCATGGTTGTGATGCCTTTTTAGCTTGCATTAGTTGCAAACATGAGAACTCTTATGGCATCTTTAACTAGTTACTGTAGCAAAATTTTCATAAGTAGTATTAAGCATAGACTGCCAAATTGGAGGTTTCATGCTTGATTCTTTATCTGTTTTGATTTTTGCACCTAGGGAGCCCTTTGGAACTTCAATGAATGCACAAAATGATCCCATAATTAAGCCATCTGTTTCCTTCTAGATTTTCCTGACTTTTTTCCGTAACTGTTGATCGCCTTTTCCTTCTGTTAATGGTTATTGGGTGGAAGCAGATGCTTAGATTTTGTTTGACCTGACGTTTATATATTCTTTTGCAGCTAAAGGCTCTAGGTATAGATAACATCCTGGGATTTGATTGGCCAGCTCCTCCATCACCTGAAGCAATGATAAGAGCACTTGAAGTGCTGTATTCACTTGGGGTACTTGATGACGATGCCAAGCTCACTTCGCCTACTGGATTCCAAATTGCTGAGATACCACTTGTATGTTCCCTCTTGTTTCTTTTAGAGAAGTATTTTACAAGATTGTAAGAGTAAGAATAGCCTAGATACAAATATTGTAGATTGCAGTTGGCGGGCTAAGGTTGCGTACATCTTACCATTTCTAGATCCTGCCTTGGCGGTTAGCGGGAGCCTTTTTTAGGCACTAGGCTGCTGTTGTTGTTGTAATGGAGAGAAAGGAGGAATACTCCCTCGTATTTCTCTCATTTGACACCGTATCTTGGTTCTTTTTATTGGTTTCTCAAACTTTTGTGTTAGTATTATCTTGGTCCTGTTTATCTTGGTCCTTTGTGAATTGGGAACACTGGGAGTAAATCTGTGGCTGTATTGGGAAATTTTCCCATTAGCTGCACTAAGTGGGAAGGTTAGAATTGGTAGTCATAATACAACTTCACAACTTAAAATGATACAAAGGAAAAAGAATGTAAATATGGTCAAGAAATGAAAATGTCAAGCAACATGTAGTAAAATTTGAGTGGGAGATGAGAGAAGTGACAAATTGGAAATACTTGGATGATCAAAATTGACGAATAAATTATTTAGAATGAAAATAGATGGATAATTAATCTTGCTATTGTTTTCCTTCCTTCAATTTGTTCGGGATAAATAATAAGTAGATAAGACAAATACAGACCGTCTAGTTACTTCAGGCATTGTAAGAATATATCAAATATAATAACTGGATAAATTTAGTCAGAGGCCATCTTATATATTTTCTTTTGGACTTCATAAAATATCTGAATATAATATTGTAAAGATCTCATAGGAGGAAACACCACCAATGGCTGCATCCAAGATTCACCCATAGAATCAAACATTACGTCCATTACATGGAGGATTTTGAGCTAGATGTTACGTGTTGACCATTGCATGTCTACACTTTGGTAATGGTCTCTATAACACACATATACTAACATCTTGGTAAATCTATAAAATTGATAATTGAACGGTTATTCATTCATTCATTATGATAATTGAACGGTTATTCATTCATTTACTTTTTTATTGCAAATGTAAGACCAAACAACTTATGTTCCTCTTAAAAATCCAATGCGATCTTAGCTAATTGCAATTTCCTACTTCTGTGACACCATCATCGCAACCGTGATTAATGATTTAATTGCATGGATCTGCCCATGGGTGTAAGTAGAAGGTGGACAACTTATAGTTTCAAGTGTTACTTGATTCATCGGGCATAGTTAAGGTTTATTTCCTTAAAACACAGCGTCCCATATAATGGTGACCATGTGTCTGTATACGCTAATCTCCTGAGCTGATAGTTTGTAAACTGTTTTGGTCTTTGTCATTATTTTGCTTCTGTATGCTGTGTGAGATTTGTCCTCCGTTAATAATGATCATTTGTGCAGGATCCAATGCTTTCAAAAGCACTAGTAGCATCTGGTGAATTAGGGTGTTCCGAGGAGGTCCTTACTATAGCTGCTGCTCTCTCTGTACAGGTGAGCTCCTTTCTAGCATGCTGAATTTAATATGTCAAAAACAGAAGTTCTTTCAGTACATTAGCATGCTTTGATTAAGAAAATAATGCCTTTAAGTGCTTCCTGTTTGAGAAAGGGAATGGTTTTTTCCAAGTTCGATAAACTTTGAATTATATGCTTGAAATCTACATGATAGAGCATTTTGTTTGGCCAGATATAAGCAAACTTATTGTTTTGTGAAGGAAGAAGATGAACAATTTGTGAGCTCATGCAGACATATATCTGTAGAAGAAATAGATATTCATTTCATACTATTTATGGAAGACCTATTGCCCTAAAGCGGACCATTGATTCTAACCGACATGCACAAATGCTTCTGCTAAGCGAGATGCTTGCATGTAAATTTTGTTTGATGGACTTCTATGTCCATGTAGTACCTTAGATGCATAGCTATTCGAAAAGACAATTGAGAGGTCAGTGCAAAGAGAAGAAGATTCAGAGATACGGTCAAATCATTTGTCTCTTCCTCCTTTCTCTCTTTTGGTGCGGGGTTGTCTAGAGAGTTCCAGGTGCCCCAAGGACTAGTTTTACATCACCTGCCAGAGTTTTTTTGATCAGACCTGCCAGAGTTTGAGAAAACAAAAATAAGCAAACTAGGGAAAAACCAAAAATAACAACTAAAATAAAGAATCGTACGTATAGTTGGTTACAGCTGAAGATCTAGTGATGAAAAGGGGGAATTGTGTTTGTTTGAAAACCAAAAAATAAATTTGAAGAGAAACAAATTGTCTTGCCTCTCTCTCCCCATTAGTTCAAGCTTCATCCTCAATTTGCCAATCGGCACTCTGAAGTTTGCTCAGATATCAGGTTGTTCCAAGAGGTGATATATCTGTGGCCTTCGGCTGCTAGGGATGGTTGCTTTGGACTCATTTAGGACTGGTAGTGACACAGGAGGCAGAAGGCTTTAGAATACACTGGGTGACTGGGTAGTGGCGGCTGAGAATAGGGAGGGGACAGATGGATTCTTTTTCCTTCCTCCTTTTCTTGGATAAATTAGTTCATGCAACTATGAAAGCAACATTGTTTGATTTATCAAAGTTGCATCTACTTGTTGGGTTTTTTCATGTGGAAACCATCGGTCCATCAATATAGACTATCAATTTATTTCATATGTTCTCTTAATTTGGGGCAATGAATACTAGAAAAGGGAAACATAATTGATCCCAAATGGGCCCCAAATCTTACCGTTGCCTTGTGGAAAGGTAACCCTTCTATTATATGCGATTTTGGTATTACGGTTCCCTTTCCCCAGATCTTGTGGAAGAACTTGTCTCCATGTCCCCTTAACTCACTTTCATATGAGTCATGAGCAAACTGAGAAAAATATTCACATGTTTTGATCACTGTGCATAGAAAGGCATCTTTTGTAGACTAACTGCTTCTTTGTCATGAAGATTATGTAGAGGATTGATCTAACTCAATTAGAATAATTAGGGTGTATAGTTACCTCCGACTGTGGCCAATTAGACTTTGATCTAGCAATAGAAGCTAACAGGATTAGATGTCTTAAAGCAAGAGATCCTAAGTTCAAGTCCCCTAGACTCCACTTACCTTCATTAGTAAATTAATAAATAAATAAATCTCCATTTGTGAATTGGTTAACATAGGTTTTCTGTTTCGTAGTCCATCTGGTTATCAGTGAAGAGAGCACAAAAGGAGCTGGATGAAGCCAAGCTGAGATTTGCTGCTGCTGAGGTTCGTTTGCCATTCCACATCCCCTAGATTCACATGTTTTCAAATGTCTCATTTAAGGAAGTTAAAAGCAAAAGAACATTTAGGTGGCATTTGTCTGGATTGAATTTCCATTGCGACATCTGCAGCATCTGTGGCAAACAACTTTTATTGTCTGACATCTTTTTGTATCTAGGCTCCATTTGTTTTTACAGAAAAATTTTCCGTCTTAATTCTACTGTTTCTTTGCATAACTTCATAACAACACTCATAAATACGGAAAATGTTTTTTCTCATTTGGGGGAAATTGGCTTCTGCTCAACCAAAGGGAAGAGTATTTCTGTTCACGGAGAGAACTTGTTTTCCGGTGTAATCTTACGTCATATGCATCACTTCAACCTCAACCTAACCAAGTGTGAACTTCATCTAAATTTATAAAATGGAACTATTTCTTTAGCTAAAGAAAAATTAATAATAAAAATTATTTTTGAATGAAAATATGCTATTATGAAAAATTTTCCATAAAGAAAATATTTTCCATTAACCAAACAGAGCCTAAATGAAAAAAGTTTGGGATTTGTCATGGCACAATGCCAGTGTACCTGTTTGAATTTTTGCTGTATCGTAGTGAAACCTTACTACAGTTATTTATAATCCTTGACTTTTGTCAGTGTCTGCTGTCTTACACTCATACTGAATCGGTCAAATGCTATGCAGGGTGATCATGTTACTTTCCTGAATGTATACAAAGGATTTCTTCAGTCTGGTAAATCCTCAAAGTGGTGTCACAAAAACTTTGTGAATTACCATGCTATGGTTAGTGTGTTCGCTTTTGTTTACTTTTGCATATCCTTCTTGCCTTCCCTTTTGCTAGAAGAATCGATTTCCTTTCGTAGTGCAAATTTGGAGATATACTAGGTTATACAGTATATTGATTCGGTTTGGCATGGTTTTTTATTTGCAATTTTTAGTTTTGAGTAACTAAAAACTATATTTTAGTCATAACTTTTTTCTCGTTTTTCTGTTGTTTGTTTTCTTCTTTTTTTTTCCTAATTTGAGTGAAGAGTCAAAAACGAAAACCCAAGAAAAAGAGAGTTATTTTCAAAGCTTGGTTTTTATTTTTCCAAAACAAGAAACTGCAAATAGAAAACCGAAAAACGGAAAAAGTTATTTTCAAAATCTTGTTTTTAGTTCTCAAAGTCAAAAATTGCAAATAGGAAACCAAAAATAAGAGAGAAGTTTATTTTCAAAACCCGTTCTTTTGTTTCTCAAAACCAAACATTGCAAACAAAACAAGATACAAACAAGCTCTAAGTAATCAGGTTTTCATTCCTTTTGCTTTTCCATTTTGGCAGAAAAAGGTCCTTGAAACAAGGGAACAACTAAAGAGAACAATCCAGCGACTGGGGATAGCCTTAAAATCTTGTGATAAAGATACAGTGGTAATTCTGAAGCCTTTTTTCCCCTTATATCCACATTTGGCCTTAGTTTATTTGCCCTTCTAAACTGCTTCATTGCACGACACTGAGCTGAATCGGGACTTCAACACGAGTATCATTATACTTCATACTAAGTGAAGATGCTAACTAGCTCAGCTGGTAAAGTCTTTGGGGTAATATCCGAGACCTGGGATCGAATCCCGCCTTCATCAGGGATTTAGGGGGATTTGGGGAGGGTTGCTTTTGGTGCATTTCAATGGGACTTCTAACCGTTTGTTAAAAAAGTAAAAATATCTCGTGCTAAGCTTCAAAGACGGTGCTTATATTTCATGCGAAATTATATACCGAAAGTTTTCTCGATGAGAATTTCTTGAGGAAGTGTTGTGATAGCTATAAAACAATGAATCAAATTGCGGAAATTGCAATTGATTTCCAACACACATGATTATAATCTTTTTTGGCGGGGCATTATATTAGTCGCTTTCTCTAGGTCCACCTCGATGAGACTTCTGAAACTGTGACCTTAACGAATGTAGTTTTCTGCCACTCTTCCATTTTGGCTCTGCATACATACCTTGTGTAGTACCCTTCAGGATAACACACTATAGGGGTAAGGCTGTGTACATCCTCCCTCCAGACGTTGTCATGGCGGGAGCCTCTTAGGCACTAGGACGACATTGTTGTATACATGCCTTGTGTGGAGTGAGTGTATCAGACTACATTATGATTGACATGCGCATTTTTCGGTTTGATGATCTAATGAATCTAGTGGATTTTTGTGTTGGTGTGTCATATGTGATGGTATATCCATGTGTTTGGTCACTTTTGTTGGTGATGTAAATATATAATGTTAAAGGAACAAACTATCTCAAAAGTTTAAGTTGTTCAGTGGAAGGTTTAATAATAGTTTACACTCATCAATCATTGCACCCTTATGCAAATGCAAATGCAAATGCAAATGCAAATGGCGTTTTAAGCTTGGATAATACACATGTATGATAATACACATGTTCACATCATACCTTGTGCTTGAATTATATTGATAGTAAAAGTGAGGGGCTATTGGGATCTGAACTCATGACTTCTCGTCTGAAGAGACTTTAGTACCATGTTGAAAAACAAACTATTACAAATGTTTTGGGGCCTATTTGGTATTGTTTTATGTTTATAGTTTTTGATTTTTTGAGAAACTAAACTCAAGTTCTAAAAACAATTTTTTTTTTTTTGGTTTTTGGTTTTTTTGTTGTTTGTTTTCAGTCAAACTAAGAAGAAACTGAAAACAAAAACCAAGAACCACATAGAATCATTTAAAAAATATGAGATACAAGCAAAAAACGATACCAAACAAGCATTATGTAAAGGGCTAAGATTCAAGAATGGTTTTATTCTCCAACAAACACCAATGGTCGTACATATGCATGTATTTTGTGCAGGTAGTGAGAAAAGCAATTACTACCGGGTTCTTTGCAAACGCATGTCGTTCGGAGACTTATAGTCATGATGGTAAATACAAGACCGTCAGAAGTTCCCAAGACGTTCATATTCACCCTTCGTCTGTGTTATTCAGAGTGAATCCGAAATGGGTGGTGTATCATTCTCTGGTTTCGACAGACCGAAGATACATGCGCCACGTCATCGCCATCGACCCGTCATGGCTGGTGGAGGCTGCGCCGCATTTCTACAGGAATCAAGGCCCTTCCTCGTTGCCAACTTGACTTGTACATTATTATTTCATAGCGAATTTATCACATAGATACTTCAGGTTTGAGCATTTATCACCTAGATACTTGTAGATTGCAATATATATAATAGAGTACCTTGGGATTTTAAAATTTTATCACTTAGACACCCTATGTCAGAACTTGGTGAATTTTTATTACATTCAACCAATTTTCATTGTGAAATGTTGGTGTGGTGTGGTCCATGATTATGACATTACGTATGAGGCATGGCAATGTTTTAGTCGAAATCCAACTAATTACAGAAAAAAAAGGTTGACTGAAATATGATAGAAGATATCTATATTAGCGAAATAATACATCATGTTAGCATTTTAGGACAAAGATCGTAGTATCATGATAATAGACACCTATATATTGTTGTAATTATGTTTCACATTAACAATTTTTAATAAAAATCCACTGAACTTCGACAATGGGTACTTGATCGATAGATTTCTTGAACTTCAAAGTACCCGAATGATAAAATTTTTAAACCTTAAGGTACCTCTTTATATATATTCAAATGTCAAGGTATTTGGGGGATAAATGATTAAATGTCAGGGCAATATTTAAGTGATGAAACCCTTTATTACATATGATCAAGAAATATCTGCATGTTAAAGCCTTCCAGGTGCTTGTGTTATTTGGTTGTATGTTCAAGCAGACAGAAATGACTGATAATTTGACACCAGATTAGGATCTTTTTTTGGTTATTATCTTATAGATATTTTGAATTCGGAAACAACTTCTCATTAGGGTTTCACCCTGATAGGGTAACGTTGCGTACATTTTATCCCTCCCAGATCCTGCTTAGGCAGGAATCTTTGAGGCACTGGGTATGTTGTATCTTATGGATGTTTTGAACTGCTGCTTAAAGTTAAGGGCTTCTTTGATATTGGTTTAGGTCTACAATTTTTAGTTTTTAAGAAGTGAAAATTTGGTTTTTTGTTTTCGAGTTTCACTTAGATTAGGAAATAATTGAAATTAGAAAGCTAAAAATAAGAATAAGTTCTTTTTTTGATTTTTGTATTGTTTTTTTATTTATAGTTTTTGGGTTACAAGAAACTAAGGATTGAGTTTTGAAAATACTTTTTCTTGTATTTTATTTTCTGTTCCACTCGAAAAAAATTGAAAATATTGTCTTTAGTTTCTAAAGATAAAATAATTACAAAAGAAAATCATGCAATATAGATTATAAGGCGATCCTCGAATTTTTATTTGAGTAATATAATAAATGGCGTACAATGATACAAGTGCCTTTGTATATATTGGGCATGATTTTTATGAGAGTGTGAGAGGATTAAATTTTGACCATCTGTCACAATGGACGGTCAAGATTAAAAGATCTTAATGTGACATGTCTTAAAAAAATAAAAAATACTTATAATACTCTTCCTCCTTTCTTTCTCCTCTCTCTCCCTCCAACTAGGGGTGTAAATGATCCGAGCCGCTCGCGAGTAGTTCGTGAGTAGCTCGAATAAAACTCGACTCGAACTCGAGTTTACCGAGTTCGAGTTCGAGTTCGAGTATCCAAAGATACTCAATTAATAAATGAGTATTAGTCGAGTAGTTAACTACTCGGCTCGATACTCGATTAAATACTCGACTCGATACTCGAATAAATACTCGACTCGATACTCGATTAAATACTTGACTAGATACTTGATTAAGTACTCGACTCCATACTCGAAGTGGTACTCGACTTGATACTCGACTTGTATAAAGTAGTTTTTGTATATTATTTTCTTTTAGAATGGATGGCTTGTAATATTAATAGTAGAATGAAAGAAGGAAGATTGAATTCCTTGTAAAAAATGACATGTTACATTTGTGGTGGAGTGAAAGAACTTGTATTTGGTTTACTTGTAATTTTTTAAACTTAGGTTTTGATGCGTATTTTTTATTAATATATCGGTGATTTATGGTTGTATATGTTAAAATATAGTATATGTAAATATTAATAATGTTCGAGTGTATGGAATAATATTATAATAGAGCTAATTTGAGAATGTTCCTATGCAAAATAAACGAGTATTCGAGTCGAGTCGAGTACTCGAATAGTTAATTGAGTTCGAGTTCGAGCAAAATTTACTACTCAAATTGAGTTCGAGTACGAGTTCGAGTACCCGAGTAGTTAATCGAATTCGAGTTTGAGTTCGAGTACTGAGATACTCAGCTCAGCTCGACTCGATTACACCCCTACCTCCAACCCTCCCCCACCTCTCTCCTCCCCCCTGCAGTCGCCACTCGCCACTGACCCACCACCACCGGCCACCGACTGCCGCCTCTAGCCCCCAAATACAATCCCTTCTCCCCTTCTCCTCCTTTCTAACCCTCCCCCATCTCCCTCTAATCCTCCTCCACCTCCCTCCCGTCTCTCTCCTCCCCTGCCGTCGGCCGCGGCCACCGACTATCAACTGCTCCCAACCCCCAAATATAACACCCTTTCCCCCTCTCTCCTCCCTTCCAACACCCCCACCTTCCTCCCCTCTCCCTGCTTCCGTCACCCGTTGGCCCGCTGCTGTTGGCTGTTAGCGGCGGGCCGGCGGGTGGTGGCAGCAGAGAGAGGGGAGGGAGGTGGGGGATGTTGGGAGGATGTTGTATTTGGGTGTTAGGGGGGCCGGAGACCGCGGTTGATGGCGGCGGCCTGTGGCCGGTGTGGAGGGTCGGCAGCGGATGGCAGTTGTAGGGGGAAGAAAGAGAGAGAGGGGGTGGAGGAGGGTTGGAGGGAGAAAGAGGAGGGAGAGAAGAAAGGGTATTGTTCGTATTTTTTATTTTTTAAGGAAGGTCACATTAAGATTTTTTAATCTTGACCATCCATTATAACGGACGGTCTAGATTTAATCCTTTCACCCTCTTATAAGAATCGTATCATATATATGTGTGTGTGTGTGCGTATGTTTTCTTATGAGAACGTGAGCGCATGAAAGAGGAAATTCTTGGCCCTCCATTGTGATGGATGGCCAAATTTGTTGGATATTAAAAAATATAATAATTTATAGCTAAGATTTGTTGAGTATTAAAAAAATTAATTTCTCTCTCTTACCATTTCTTTCTTTCTACCCAATGAAAAGGTATGAACCGTAAATTGTCAATTTTTTTTTTTTCTGATGTTCAACAAATTTTGACCGTTTGTTATAGTGGAGGGCGTGTGTGTGTGTGTGTGTATATATATGTATGTATATGTATATATATATATATATATATATATATATATATATATATATATATAGATAGATAGAAGTACATGATTTTAAAGACCTCTTTTTCCATGATTAATAGATGCTCTACGTCAAAGGGTGGGCATCAACTTTGATGGTTTCGATCCGGTTGAGGTGGCAGACATCCTTGCTCATTGATTTGGCTTGTGTGTTAGGGCATGTTTCTTTCGGTTGTTTCTGGTTGCTGCTGGGGTTTTCGAGTTTGCTGGCTCAGCTTCGGCTCCTTTGTGGTTTTTCTGTGTTTGTTTGGCTATCTGTATGTTCTCCAGGTTTGCTGTTTCGGTTGTTTGTCTGGGTTTTATCTTCTTTGGGTCTGCTCGCGTCGTTTGTTTTGGCTGTGTTGGTCTTCAGTCGGGTCTTTGCCTCTCCGTGTTCCTTTTGCTTCGCTTGAGGTCCTGCTTTTCTTTTTCTTTTGTCTTTTCTCGTTCTTGTTGTCTGGTCATTTTTTGGCTAGCCTCAGGCCTCGTTTTTTCGAGTTTGCCTGTCTTGTATCGGCACTCCGGTGTCACTTATCGAAAAATAGATGCTCTACGTCAATACAAAAGAGGAAAAATAATATAAAGAAAGTTCTATAATGTACAATACTAATAAAAAGAAAATGCACAAACACGACCAGTGAAATACGGTATCAGGGGACGGAAAACTAGCTAATCGATAGATGGAAGATGACTCCACATCGAGCTCATCATTCATTTGGGACAATCAGTACAGATATGCTAGTCTCGGGATTTTAGGGGTCTAAAATAAGTTTTGATACGTGATTCCATTTTTTTGGCAAGGTAAGTGACATCGTCAGTTAGAGCGTACCTTGAATAATTTATTTTATGTCATAGTATAAAATTATATACGCAAGTCTCTTTTATGTATGTTGCATGTATGTATCTGATATATTACATATAGATTGTCATCCTCTCTAATTATGAATATTGATATCTAGTATAAGTAAATTTATAATATAGTTAATTTTTAATAGGAGATTACTTGGGTTGCTTGAGGTCCCAAACAACATAATGTAATAGTTTGTGAATCTAACTAACGAAATTTGAAGTTACGATCATTTTGACTCCCAAGTAATATTTATTTTGATCTTTTACTTAAAGAGGCTGCATATGTTGTTCTTGTGTGTACGATATGAGAAAATTTTTCTATGCCGGAAAAAAAGGGCGGGATGTCATGAAAGGATTAAAGATGACATATGTTTATTATAAATGAACCAAACATTTAAGAGTTACTCATGTAAGAAATCAATTAGGGTTAGTTCATGTTAGTTTGAGCTTATTCAGTCAAGTTCAAGCAATCTTGATAAGGCTAATAAGATAAATTCGAGCAGTGATGCTTGACTCATTAAAGAGCTCATTACCAAATGGTTTGATAGTGGCACAGCTGTAACTCAAATAGCTTGCCTTGGCGACGAGCTCAACTAGATAGCAAACTCGCTTCAAGTTTCAACTATGAATTTGACTCGGCTTGGTTAGGCTAACGAGTCCTCTCGAGTCAATTATTAAACTACTCTTTTTAAAAGTATTTTGTGCGTAAATACTTTTTTTAAAATGCTTTTAGTAGGGGTATTTTTGTATTAACAATTCGATCAAAATTCTTATTTTACGGATTCGGAATGATAAACTATCGTCCTAATCAATCCAAATCAGGATACCCTAGCTTTGTCATGTCTCTTGGGATTTCAATAGGCATCAAGGCTAGAGTACTTCTTTGAGTGCTAAGTTTTGTACGGTTAGTGTTTCGTTCTATTTCTTTAAAAGAGACGCACTATTTTTCAACTTTTATCAAAAAAAAGAGAAAAATGATTTTATTTCTATTTAAAATATTTGTCTTTTCAATTTTTTTTTTTTTTTGATAATTATCAACAAGGTCGCAATAGAACAGGCACCTCGTACTAACAAGACCTTAGTTAACTTGTAGCAACATGGAGAACAAAATTAAAAAAAAAGAAAAACATACAACAGATGAGGGAACTAGGATTATAGGACAAAACACAGGCAAAAAAAATCAAAAGGGGCTATATGACTATAACCACCACTGGACACCAGGAATAATGGAAGGTCCAGTGTACCAAAACTGGGACTAAAGTTAACAACGAAATAAATCAACCGATACCCTAATTTCATCAGCGCAATGCGCTTAGTCACTGTCGATTCATTACTATTAAAGCTCAGGCCAAGCCTTTTCTTTTCAACGCGACTCTTTCAAATCTTAAGAAGGTATATTTATTGGTAAAAATGAATTTGGCCAAACATATCATAATTCATAAGGTGAAATAAAATGCCACTCCCATGATGTCATCAAGTCTTTGATTAATGATAAAGAGAATAGAACAAATTTAAACTGAAGACGAACACTTTGATTGTGGGAAAACTGAATGAGTTGCATTAAGAAAATGCTAACCTATTTATAATACATTAAAGTAAATGAAAAGATGAACACTAGAAAGCAATCGAATCCTAAGCTAACTACATCGAGCAATAAAGAGCACATTCATGGTGGCCATTCACTCTCTTGGCCAGTTACAAGAGACAAGAAAGCGGGAAAAAATGCAACCATCAACCATTCGTAATTTAATTCTACCTCCTAATTTAATTCTAGGTATTTACATTAAATCAAATACAAGGACAAATACATATATACCAAATACTAAAATTCAACGTAAGGTGTTCATCAATCTGATTGCATGTATCTCTATTCTTAGCTTTGGCACATTGGCTATTTCTCATATTCTTGGTATATCCTCTTCAATGGTGGTTGTAGTCATACATTGCTTATTAGTTTTTGCCTGTGGCTCTCAAGTTGGGGGTTCTCGAACACAGTCTCCATTTAAGGTAGTACCCTAAAGAGGTAAGACTATGTACATCCTCCCTCTGGAGTCTGCATATGCGGGAGCCCTTTTTTTTTTTTTTTAAAACACTTGCGGGAGCCTTTTGAGGCACTAGGTTTGTTGTTGTTGTTGTAGTTTTTGCCTGTGACTGTTCTTTAATCCCCCTTTTTAGCTTGTTGTATTACTTTTGTCTCTGTTTTGATTCCCGTTTTAATATGGGTTGACTTATATCTCGTTTGTATGAGGTGCCTATTTTATAATGTAACTTTGTCTCTAATTATTGGTTGTTGGGGGGGGGGGAAGGAGGGGGAGGATAAAGTCTGAGATCAAAATTTGTCCAAAAAAAGAAGCCTTTGATCAAATACTGTTCAAAAATAAGGAGTTTGACCAAATCTATCTTCTATATCTATATCCAAACCTTCATTCAAGTAATTTCAAAAAAGTGTCATTAAGGCTCCGTTTGTTTTATCGGAAAATTAGATTCTAGGAATTGATTTTTCTTAGGAAAAAATTTTCCTAGGAAATATAAAATCTGAATTGGATTTTCCATTGTTTGTTTCAAAGAAAAACTTAATTCCATATTGTAATGTCCTCTTATATATTTTAAATAAGATAACATAAATACAAAAAATAAATTAACTGTTACTGCTCTATAAATTGGGAAACTTATCTCTTAGGTATCCTAAAGTTTGACCATTGATCACTTAAGTACCATGTCATTTTAAATATGCAATGAGGTACCCTGAGATAAGAAATATTATCACTTATATCTATACAGTTTTAGAATCTGGAAAATTTTTAAAAAAAATTGACTAATTTCTGCAAAAAAAATAACATGATATAAACTGTGACCATATTATCAAAAGGTTGTCCAAGTTCTTGATGAAAATTATTATCAAAAAAATATGTTATGTTAACATTTTCATATAAAAGAAATTATTGCATTATGGTCATGTTCCATATCAACAATTTTCATTTAAAATTTTTTAAATTTTGGCAAAAGATACCTGATTCATGACAGTACTTTTAAACTTCAGGATACAACATTATATATTACTGAAACATCATAGTACCTATATAACAAATGCTAAAATATTGGGGCACCTTGAGAATTTCTCTAGATAATATTATATAACAATTCAACCTGATCAAAATTGTTCTTTTGCTATAATAACAAAGTAACATGCAAGCTGTGTTTAATTATTGGGTCCAATTTCTGTCTGATATTATGATGTTAAATGTCTACGGTCCAGTTCGGTTTATTTCGATTCCATCGGGATCCACATGATAATTACCGTGAAAGTTTTTGCGCCACTTCGAATCATGACTTCCCTCATTTTAAAAGGAAAGTCATTTTCCTTCCAAAATGAGGAAAACATTTTCCATCACTAAATGCACAACAAACGGCGAAAAATGGGGAAAGTACATCCTAGAATTTACTTTTTCGTTGAAACAAACGGAGCCTAAAAGCCTCTAAATTTCAATTTAATCAATTTTAAGAGAATGTCATTAGTATTTTAGATCATAGAAAAGAAAAAATAAAAAATTCAAATTTTTTACTATAACATTTAAAAGAATATAATATTATATGTATTTAAAATTTAATATAATAATATATAAATATTTTCTGTACTTCAAATGGGATACCACCAGTTAAAACATTATGAAACAGACAAAGCCAATTTAATAACAAACTCCCCACCAAACCAAACCGAATCCACTTCCCACGTTTTCATCGATATTGAGAAAGCTAATACCATCTTTAGTAATTACAAAATTTAGGTAATTTTTTAGTGAGAAATTATTATTTAAGTATTTTGAGGTTTGAGCATTTATTATTTAAGTATTATAATGTTTCAATATATACAATGTGATACCTTGAGTTTTAAGTATCTTATCATTTAAATAACCTGAAATTTTAAAATTTTATCAATCAGATACCTTTTTGTAGAGATTCGAAAGATTTTTATTAGAAAATGCTAAAATTAAACAAAATTTCGACAATGTATTAGCATTTTCACTAGAATTTGACGATTTTTTGTCCCAAAATTCAAAAAAAAAAAAAAAAAAAAAACGTATGATTGTAGCAATATTTAAGTAATCATATTAACGTTCTTTGATATTTTATCACAATTTACTAAATTTTTGATAAAAAACTGGCATAACTTATATATATTATGGTAATTATATATTGTATCATCATTTTTTGTATAAATTTGGTTAGATTTATACCAATTATACCTAGAATTTAAGTGGTCCATCATGAGGGTGTTTTAGTTGGTGGCATCTCCTACCTATGCAGTCATCGCCTAGTCGCCAATGATATATTCATGACTTACCTGCTCATGAAAATTGTAGGCCTTTTTCATGGGCAGAGGTTAGCCGGGGCAACTCAATCCCTCGTTACAAAAAAAAAGTAAAAAAAAAAAAAAATTTTAGTGATTTCAGTTAAACCATTGATGAAATAAACAAACCCACTTTAATGCAAAAAGTCCCACCAAACCCAAATTCATCTCCTTCACTTCTCCATGTTCTCATCGATCTTCAGAAAGCTCCCTCTTCACTTTCAATCTGAATTTCCTCTCAAACCCCTTTCATCTTCTCTCTCTCTCCTCATGGACTCCTCCTCTTCGCTGCGCCTCGCCGCCTTGGCCCACCAGCTCCGCCTCTACAAACCCCCGCCGTCCGATGATGAAGACATTGAAGATCACACCGGAAAGGTGGTGACTCAAGTGGGGTTTGCAGAAAATGCAACCCCAATTGGGCAAATGTTGGGGACAGAGAGAGAAAAGGAAGGAGGGTTTGTGCCCAAGAGAGCTGCTGTGCTTGTTTGTTTTTTTGAAGGGAATGGTGGTGAATTGAGGGTTATTCTTACTAAAAGGTCTTCTAGGTTGTCTACGCACTCGGGTTAGTTGTGACTGGTGATGGGTTTTTTTTGTTAAATTAAAGCTTTATTTGGTTAACATAGGAATTAAATTATACCGAAAGTTGTATTTTTCAGGAAGTCAATTCGTGTCTCACTTTTCTAGAAAGTGGGTGTAGAGTGTTTGGTGGGGGGTCTTCGGAAATAACCTCTCGTCAGGGTATTACCCTAAGGGGTAAGGTTACGTACATCATACGTCTTCCAGACCCTGCATGAGCAGGAGCCCTTGTGGCTCTGGGATTGTTGTTGTTGTTGTTGGGTGTAGAGTGTTTGGTTGTCAGGATGAAAAGGAACCTCTCAGAAATTAGAATTTACCTAGCCTTATAGATGGGTTAATTCTAAATTGTTAAGGAATTTTCATTTTCCATGTTCTATGAATTTTGTAACCAAATAAGAGAGCAAATGCGCTGCTCTGATGAATTTCAAATTCTTGTGTTACTTCTGGGTAAACAAACAATGCTAAGAGAAAAAAATAGATGAAAAGATAAAATAGTGTTAAGTATAACTAGGATTATCCTAGAAGGGGTTTTATCTGCTAATAGTTTTGATTTTAGGTCGTGGTTGGTGATTGTTTGTGGAGTTTGTTAAGTTGTTTTTGCTGTGAAACCAGTTATCCTATAAGGTTTAGCTGTTGAGTAAAGGCTCATTAATTTGCAGTAGAGCTTTTCAGACATTGGCAATTTGCGATTCAATTAGACAACATCTTGCTTCAAATGTAGGGGCTGATAAGAGTAAAATTCAGGGAATGGAGCCAGATTTTATGCCAACGGTATTTGATTGAAATAGTGCGGTACGAAGGACTGTCTGCAATGAAATATGCGACTTCTTTCTCTTGTTTGCTTTGGGTCCAATGGTTATCCGTCCATGTCATACTAGAAACCATTCTTGTCGTCAGTTTGTCTCTATCTCTATGGCTTGGTTCTTTTGGTCTAAGACTTGTTCAAACTGTTGAATTGAGGTATGTTTATGCATTAATCAGGTTTATTTCTTTAGTGACACTCTTAACATGTCTTCTAACACAAGTGCTCTTTGGTCTTGAACGTCGATATTACACATAGTCATCTCATACTTTGTGTTGTGACTATATTAATATCAGGAATAGAGACCGTTGAAATGTGGAACTCAAAGCCTCTATATCAAAGAGGCTATAATACGTTAATACTGTGTCTTGCAACCAACTGTCCCAAAAGTTTAAGATGTTAGATGAAGGTCCATGAATAATTTTATGCTCTTTTGGTTTTGGGGTTTTTGTTATTGGTTTATCTTCTGAATTTTTAGATGTTTTTGTCATGAAACTAGTTATGATAAAAACTTTAGCTTCCAGGTGAAGGCTATTGTGAATAGCTTTTTGTAATCTGAAATGCCTTATACCCCAATGCTCATTGGTCTTGAAATGTATGTATTAGACATGCTCATCTCATACATTTGTGTTGCAAGTCTTGTGACTATATCAATATTACGAATGAAAGCTGTTGAGATTTGAACCCGAAACCTCTAGATCACAAGGCTATAATACTACATGAAACCAACTATCCCAAAAGTTTAGATGTCATATGAAGATCGGTGAATGATTCTCCGCCCTAACAGTTTTGGGACTTTGCATTTCGGTTTTGTGCGGTTGGTTGGTGAAAAATGAATGGTGAAGTGGGTTTGTGCAGGGGAAGTGGCATTGCCTGGTGGGAAAGCAGAGGAGGGTGATAAGGATGATGGGGAGACAGCCACAAGGGAGGCTAAGGAGGAGATTGGGTTGGATCCCTCTCTTGTCAATGTTGTCACCTTCCTTCAACCTTTCTTATCCAAGGTATGTAACTTAGCCTTCTTTCCATGTATATGTTGTGAATTTTAACCATCTAAGATATTATTCATAATTTTAGGGTTACTTACGTCTTAAGTCATTGTACTTTGCCCTTTGCGTCAATTTAGTACCTGTATAATTTCATTCCGTCATTGTAGTTGTAGAGTAAAACGGACGTTAAGTTGGCAACAAAGGTTTCAATGGTTGTATCACGGATGAGTTCAAAGTGGGGTAACAAGTGCATTGTATTAGGTCAATTGCATTTGACATGAATGGACCCTTAAAAGTTAAGTCACTGACTTAGTGTTAATTTCATCATAGGGCTAGACTGACAAAGTGGGAAAAATACAGATACTTTTAATGTAAATACGAATGCGAAGACTTAGTATAGTAAGGAATTGCATGATCTTCTGATTGGTTCATAGTTACATTTTTGTTTGACTGGTATAAAGGAATGATGATGAAAGGAAGTCTGATCTTTGAGCCACTCCTTAGTCCTCACCATGGATTTTGGTCACGAATGACCAGTTTTTGATTGTTACAGCGAGATCGTTTTGTGTAATGATGCAAGTATTGCACCCTCTGTATGAGCGGGAGATTCACTGACATTGGATCTTTGTCGTAGGATAGCACTATTGTGGAAGCTGACAACGGTTAGGGCTTTCTTTGGTTTAAAGGAACGTATTTTTCTCGTTGGAGAATTTTTGTTCATAAAATATTTTCAATCACAAGAATTTTGTCTTTCTGGCAAAAGAAAATGGTTTCATTCTATAAATTCATGAGGTTCACACTTATCCAAGTTGCATTTGAAGTTAGACATATGACATTGATATTAACGTGAAGGAAAACTTTTTCACATATTGTTGACGAGAAGTCAATTTTCCCCCAATGTAGGAGAACATTTTCCACATTTGTAACTGTTCCTATGAAGTTTTGTAAAGAGATAATAGAATTGAGATTAAAAAGGTTTTACACCAGCCTATTGGTTTTTAGGTCGGTTTGTTTTAAAGTTTCAATTATTTTAAGGTCACGCAATGTTAAGGTTTGTTTGTTCGACTTTAGGTTTCTTTGCTTTAAGGTTTCAATTTGAATTTGGATTGTTGAGGGCTCAATTGTGAATGCCCTTCTGTTGAGCCAGCTTATATAGTATTTTTGGTGTAACTCTCGTCTGCTTTTTATGTCTATCGAAGTAGAAGTAGTACGAAGAGGGAGAGAATGTATAGAACATTAAGGACAATTATTTTAAGGTCACGCAATATTAAGGTTTCATGTAACTTAGGCTTTTTGTTTGCTGTGCAACAATTTTCGTTTCGGAAAATTTTTCTGTTCTAAATATTTTCATTGAGAAGTATCTTTTAAAATCCTTGTTTGTTTAGCTAAGGAAAGTATCTTCATTGTTGATATTTATATGGGATTTTCACTTGATCCAATTGAGGTTGAAAGTGAGATATGGGACATGAGATTACGACAGAAAATGTTTTCTATTTCGTGGAATGAAAATGCCTTCCACAACTTCTCGTTTTACTTTGCAGCATCTTCTGCGAGTAGTTCCAGTTGTTGGTATTCTCTCTGACAAGGAAGCGTTCAAGCCTGTTCTGAATACTGCAGAAGTCGAAGCAGTCTTTGACGCCCCGTTGGAAATGTTCATCAAGGTTCGGTCTTTTTGGTCTAAGGAATTTATCACTTAAGTACCCTAAGGTTTGATCATGTATAGCACTTAAGTATCCGACATTTTAATAGTATACAATGGGATACCATGAGGTTAAAAATTCTATCACTTGAGTATTCTATAGTTCAAAAGTCTCATGAGTCAGTATCCTTTGTGCAAATCTGGTAGATTTTCGTTGGAAACATTGACTTCGAACATAACTCCAATAATATCTCAAGAACTGTTGACACATTATTTGGACAATATATATGTATTTTTCACTAGAACCCAGTAAGGCTGCACATATTGTGCTTGTTGCTTGTTTGCCTGCGTGTGGTATTGTTTTTCACTTGTCGATGGTTGTTGCTTTACTGCCTGTTGCTTTGTTGCGTTATTGTTGATTTATGTTGCTCTGTTTCGTTAGGGTTGGGGTCCCGCGGAAACAACTTCCCTTTACGGTAGCACCCTGAAGGGGTAAGGCTGCGTACATCTCACCCCCCAAGACCCTGCTTAGGTGGTAGCTCTTGTGGCATTGGGATTGTGATTGTTGTTGTTGTTGTTGTACTAGAATCCAATAAATTTTTATCCTAGTTCGCTGATTTTTTGCTCAAAACACTGATATAATTCGTATATATTACCGTAATTATTTATCAAATCAGAATTTTTTTTGGTGAAAACTGGCTGGATTTTACTAAAATTCAACCGAATTTGGCATAGGGTACCTAGGTGATAAAATTTACAAACCCTAGACTACCTCACTGTATACATTGAAAATGATAAGCTATCTAACATGATAAATGTTGAAATCTTAGGATCTAAGTGACAAATTTCCTTCAATCTGTTATTTGCTTTTGTTCTTTTAGATTATTTTCTAAATGCATTCCCAGATTTACAACTGAAAAATGTTGATCTAGGATGAAAACCGAAGAGCAGAGGAGAGAGAGTGGATGGGTTATAAGTACTTGGTTCACTATTTCGATTACGAAACGGGTAATAAGAAGTATTTGATTTGGGGCCTGACAGCTGGCATTCTGATTCGGGCTGCTTCGGTTGTGTATCAGAGAGATCCACCCTTTTTGGAGCAGAATCCGAGAATGAAGGTTCCAAAAATCGTTGATAACCACACTGTGATGCGTTGAATTCAGAGTGTTCACTCCATTGGTCTCGAATATTTGTAAGTTTGTTCAAATTAATCTTTTTTTCGCTGTTCAAAATAGTCACTAATGTCTGTGGGTCTGTTCAAATTGGTCTCTCGTCTTTTATTTGTTTAAAATAGCCCCTTGTGTTTTGAGTTATGTCAAAATCGGTTCTCTGTTTGGTAACTAACACTAGGTGCGAATGAAAAGATAAAGGACTAATTTTATCGTAAATTAAAATACGAAGGACTATTTAAATAAAAGAACAATGAGAGACCAATTTGAATATACTTACAATATTAGAGACTTTTATGAACAAATAAAAGGATAAGTGATCAATTTGAACAAATTTATAAGGACCAATGATGTCAATTACTGGTTTAATTCAATGATATTTTTGTGCAATGTATGCATGGGATTTTGATAGGCTAGAATGTCGCGGATCGGTACTTGGTTTTAGTAAAAGAACAAGAAGGGCGTTATGTTTCGTAAATATCTGATACAGTAGACGTGTTTTGAGACAGGAAACAAGGACATTGATATGACAGTCGGTTCCTTACCATGATGTCATATTGTGTAGGAAAAGTTAAATATAAGTTGCTTATAATGTTTTATGGGTCCAGATAAGCAACATATTTACCTTTCCAATGTTTCAATTGGTATCTGGTTACTAATTGTCACATCATTGCTTTTAGTTTTGCTTTTCCAAAAAATACGTTGTTCTTTTTGTGTACTTCTGAAACACGATGCCCTTCTTGTTCCTTTTTTCCCCAAACTTAGTACCTTTCCGAGATAATTTAGCCCATTTAGTTCTTTCTTGTTGCTCAAAATAAGATGATGTAATTTTTTCTCCATTAATGAGATGATGTAATTGTATTTATCTAATAGTAACATGAAATGATTTTCAGAAAATGATCTTTCACTTTTTTGGATATTTATTACTGATGTATTATGAGGTTTGTTCTTTTGGCTCGTAGGCACCTTTATGTTTAAATATATATAGGTGTCCTTGGCCGAAATTTTTTACTTTCGGCCAGAAAATGTTGTTGACACATGATTCCAACAATATATACGTACATAACATAACAAAGTTTTGCTATGGACACTGGTGTGGCACTTATATATTGTCGGGACCATATGCTACTTCTAGCATAAAAAGCAACATTTGCAGTGCCTCAAGGGTTTTTGCCTAAGCAGAGTCTGGGGGGTGGATGTATGCAACCTTCCCCTTTCAGGGTGAGGCTGTTTTCGAGAACTCCCAACCTGACGGTTGCAACATGAGGACTTTCCAGGAGGTCACCCATCTTGGTACTATTCTCACCCAAACACGCTTAACTTCAGGATTCTAATAGGATCCGGTGCTTGCATGTTAGGACTTCTTAGGGAGGCCATTTTTGATAGAATATGCTATTTTAGGTATATTCTATCAAAAAAATCATTGACTTCTAGTATAAGATTTTCAAATCTCATTGTATATATTGAAAAAGAGATTTAAAATTGCTAAAGCAGATTTTCCTATGAGGCTTCATTTACTGATACCTGTAGTTCATTATTACTTAGAAAAAAAAAAATGTCATTTGTAGAGTCTATGGATTTCTAATTCCCCTAATTTTTCTACTGCAGGGCTTTTTGTGAAGCATGGAATGGTTTAAACTTTATTAAGGTGAGCATTGACTTCTTCCTGAATTTAAATGCAAACTTTCCCTTGTCGATACGTATTTTGATGACCGTTACCAATGTATTTTGATTCAAAAATAGTCTCTGCAGGGTAACCTCTACCCTGTAGAGGTAAAGTTGCATATATCTCACCCTCCTTAGACATTGCATTGGCAGGAACATCTTTGACGCGCTGGGTGGTTGTTAGTAATGGATTTTGAGCTAACTGTCATGTGCCATTGAGGTGATTCTAGTTTTATACTCGTCTACAGAATGCATTTATAGTGCATTGTATTTATTAAGATGCGTTTATAAATGTATTCATATGTAAAAAACTAACTTGGGTTCCCTTAAAATCAACTTGTCTAATGAAACTGGAAAGTACCCATGGGAACTTGTTATACTGTTGCTCTTTCATGTTCATGTTGGGGTCTTGATGACTTATCAAGCTAAGATTGAACAGGTGGATGCTCGACTAGCAGTTTCATAAGGGTTTCTTGCAAGCTCGATAAGGGCTTGTTAAGAACTCGTCATGGTTTAAAATTAGCTCGATAATAAATTAATAATGGCTTGAAGATGACACGAATTGGTAGCAAGCTTGACTTAGTGTGATAACGAGTTCGACTCGGCTCAATTAATTAGCCCCAAATATGGCAAAATATGCAATAAATGTCCTGCTAGCTGGTGGTGACATTGTAGTGGACTAAGCTACTTTGTATGATATTTATTAGCTTTGTAGGATAATTCAGGTAGAATTGGTTACTCTTTTTTGGCAGTTGGATATAGGATTAAGTGTAAAGAGAGTTCTAATTAAAATAAAAATAAAATTGTCTAAATTTTTTTAAAAATTTACCTTATTTTTATTTATTTCGAAATTTGGAAGTTAAAAAAAATGGGAATAAAGGGGCTCTTTACCTCCTTTTTTCCGTTGCCACACGGGGGTTAATAACAATACCCACACTTCATCCAGCCAAGAATACAATGTATATAATGGTAAATAAATTAGTATTAATAAAAATAAATATTAATTTTATAAAATTAATTGTACATTAGCATCCTCATGCAGGGTCGGACATAACCTCAAGCAATTCAACCAATCGCTTGGTGCCCCCAAATTGTAAGGGGTCCAAATTTTTGGGTTATGAATTTTTTAAGTATCAATTTTTAATATTAATAAATTTTATGGTCAAAGTTATTATAACTTTTTGCATGTGAAGGGCCCCCTTTCAAAAAATTCGCTTGAGGTCCTAAAAATATCAGGACCGGCCCTATCTTTATGGAGTGATTGACCTTCATACCTCCTGACATTGTTGCCAGCCTCCTTTTGCATGCTTCAAATCGTCGTCGTCGTCGTCTTCCCCCAATCCTCAATTGATGCCCTCTCTTGCCCCTTTCATCGTTGTCGAAAGTCCCCACCCCCCGACTTCTATATCTGAAAGTTTATCCAGATTTCAAATCGGGGTTCGGTTATAGTGTTACAGAGTGGGGGGATGCTGATAACAATGGTTTGTGATTAGTTAACAGACGGAACATTTTGGCCCTTCGATTGAATAAATTAACAAAATAACGAATTTGTTATGAAATAATGCACCTAGAGGCATCCGAAAAAGTTGCTAAAAAATTCAATGTATTTGTAAAATAGTTTTAGACTAAAACATATATAAAACGTATATTATTAAATCTCAAGACATTTGAATCATATTTTCTATAAAAGTTTTTCAAATATATTACATAAAATAACTCTACATTTAATCCTTAAATATATATATATATATATATATAAAGGAAAGGAAAGGAACATATCCAATGCCTCAAGGGTTCTCGTTTACGCAGGGTATGGGAGAGACGGATGTACGGAATTTTTTTCTTTCAGGGTATTAACTTAAAGAGAGACTGTTTCTTAGTGTTCTCATGTATATATATATATATATATATAGTTATTATTTAATACAATACAAGCCATAAATTAACGTTACATATCAAAATTGATGGTAGGTCTCTCTTTTTTTCAATAAGTTAGGAGCTATTTTTATATACTTTTTCTATATACATATTTAATCTTTTAAAATTAAAAAATCAAATTTGTAATTTTCTTAAATTTGATATTTTGATCAAACTTTAAATGTAAAATAAAAAAAGGTAAAAACAAATTTTTTTTTTTTTTGGGGGGTCTAATGTACCAAACAAAGCTGCATAGTGCCGAAAGACTACATACGCTCTCCTCGCTGTAAATCTGCGAATGGATCCCCCGAGTCTGGGAAACGGACCCTCCAGGCTCGGGAGCTTGGCTCGGCAGCTCCGACCCTACGAGCCCACTTCATGCTCCAGTAAAGAGAACCCGAACCTGGATCCGAAGCGGGGGACTGCAGTTCTGGTCTGCATCTTTGAAGACTCTCATGGTGACCTCCGTGTCTTCCTCACCCGTCGTTCCTCTTCTCTCTCCTCTCACTCCGGTATTGCTCTTTTTTCCGTTCTTTTCTCGATACAACTATCAGTACCCTAAGGTTTGGTGTAAATAATTTTTTAGTTCAAAAATTTACGATTTAATAAAATAATCTAAATAGGGATGTGTAAGGGTGCAAACAAGCCTAGCTTCCATTTTTTCCTGTTATTGGGACTATTTCATTAAATATATGTAATTTTTTGGATTAAAAAATTATTTCATAAAGTTTATGCACTAAAAAATTAATACATTAAACCTTAGGTACTAATATGTAAATTGTCCTAACTCTTACTTTTCATTTTCAGTTTTAGTGGAAAATATGTTTTGTTGTGGGAAATCTTCTAGTTTTCTAAAAATTAAAAATTATAGGTATAAATAATACCTAAAAGTCCGAAAACCCTATATTTTGATCTGAATCCGATCCAAACAATGAGGATAATCGATGCATAGATGACCGTGTCCAATATGTTCGACAAATTCAAATACCGTTTGGGCACTAATACTACTTTGCGATATATAATTTTAAAGTGCAAACCTTCTATTCATAATGTTGAATCAAACGTAAAGAAAAAAAAAAAGTAATTTATTGTTGAAATAGAATACAAATATGACCTGTACATATGACATGCTTAATAGTTCAAAATGCGAACTCACATAGTCCTTATGTGTCCTCGAGCTTGAAAGTCATTTATGTGATACATCACCCCGATATGGTGCCAAGAACCCGAAAATATAGTTAAGATATTATTACCTCAAAATTAGGTATTGTCAAGATATGGCTAATATTTGATTATGATATGATTTAGATGATATTTGGTTAAGATTTAGTTATCTAATCTGATTGAGATTTGATTGTGATTGGGATTGGGTAATTCAATTATAAAAGGGGATGAGGGTTATTGGTTAGAGTCAGAAGAAAGAGAGGAAAAATGTAGAGAGAGATTGGGTTTTGTAAAGGGGTGTCTTGGGGGCACCAGGGTAGGAGGAGAATGTGAGGAAATTGTTTGTGAGGTTGATGTTGAGATGTTGAGAGGTGTTCTAATTGAAAGTCGTGTGAGAGGTTTGTCATTTCCTCTTTTCAAAGCTACGTTACGGAGGGTTGGTGGCTCACAGTGCAGCAGCTAGATTGAGGGTTGGTGACTCGTCGTGTAGTAGTTACATTGTGCGAGGGGTTGGTGACTTACTGGGCATTGGTCACATTGATGATGATTGTAATATGAGGTTCGGGGTTTCAATTGGAGATTATAATTCTTGAATTTCATAGTAAATGAGGCACATGTTTGGGTCCTGTGGATTTTCCCTCTAGTTGAGAAAATGTTTCCACGTAAGTGTGTTGGTTTTCGTTGTTTTGTTGATATTCGCTTCTGCTTGTGTTGATTGTGTGATTTTGCACAACAAATATTTGGATAACCAACATACAACTGATTAATAATTTGCAATCAATTCATGACATTACGATAGAATTAACAGCAAAGACGTGAGAATTTGAGAAAAAGAAAAAGAGGGGTGGAGAGAAGAATGAAGATGAGACTAAGAAGAAACTAATGGCAAACACCAAGGTGAAAAATATATTACTAGAGAAAATGAAGATGAGAATACGAAGAAACTAGTGGCAAACACGAACGTGGAATTTATATTACTAAGGATTATTTATGCCAGAGACTCCTATACTTGTCATTCAGTCAATTTAGTTCTTTTACTTTTTAATCTATGAAATCTCTGTACAACCTACATTGTGTCAATGGAATCCTATGCTAAAAATTGAAGTTAAGTTGATAATGTAGTTTTAACTGGTTAGTCATGGAAGATGCAAGACAAACCCACTAGTTAGACCCAATTTGAACCCACTTGTGACGCGATAATCAAAAGCTACTTCGCCAACTAGTGTTAGCCTCTCTTTTTTTTCGGACAATAAGTTAATGTTAGTCTTACTCTAGAACTAAATTGACATAGATAAAAGAACATGTCAACCCCCCCCAAACCCCTCCCCCCCCCCCCCCCCCCCCCCCCCCCCTCTCCCACCCCGAGACTCTACATCGACGGGAGCCCTTGGGACACTGGGTTTGTTGTTGTTGTTGTTGTTGCGATCTATAGGCCATATTATAAAAATTCTATTTTGGAGCAGGGGAAGTGGCATTGCCAGGAGGGAAGAGAGAGGAAGGAGATGAAGATGATGTTGGAACTGCCTTGAGGGAGGCCAAGGAGGAGATTGGTCTGGATCCTTCTCTTGTCCATGTTGTTGCTATCCTTCCCTCCTTCACCATGAAGGTACCACTTTAAACTTTCACCTCATCTTCCATCCTTTGTTTGACGTGGAATAGTTTACTGGACTTACATGTAAGGATGTTGACGGAAAGCATATAACCTGTTACCTGTATGGTTGTAAGTCTGGTGGGTAGCGGGTACAATGTAGATACACATGTAACATGTTACCTGCTCCATACCCACCCCGTTGCTGTTATGGGAATGAAATAAAAGAACAATGAACAATCAACGAGAAAAGAAAGCAAGATAGGAGTTGTAGAATAGTTTTGGAAAGAGTACAAGGGAATTCTTCTTCTTTTACGTAACACCTTGCGAACTCTAAGCATGAGTATATTATAACCACGCAAAAATCTAGTGCATTTGAAAACACCTTCATTTGAGCCTCAGCCCAATACGAGCCCGAAACAAATCCTATGGGCCTGATCGTCCGCTCCATAATCATGGCTTGTTATAGAATTAAACCAGGCTCCTTACAAAAAGCCCTTCAGTACCCACCCATAAGTGCATGTGAGGTGGATATGGATTCGTTGGTACTAGTCTTGGAGTGGGTATAGTATAGGTACGAGATGGGTAATGGGTATCTGTTAGGCACCGACAAATAGTAGAACGGCGATGTGCATGGATTTGTACTCGTGTAGGTGGAGATGGGTATCCATTAATGTTCGTAATAAGTGATGGAGAGGGTGATACCCTTGTATCTCTAATATAAGAATGATATTATACTCTAATAGTCTAATATGCCCCTTGATCACTGCATGAATAATGTACATGTCCACCGCATTTCTTGTACTTAAACTATATTGATATGATATTGACATTAAGAGGAAGGACTATTAGGATTTGAACCCTTGACTTCTCGGTCGACAAGGTTCTAATACTATGTTAACGAACCTACTATCCAAAAAAGTTTAAGCTCTTAGGTGAAGGTCTGATATAATTTTATACTCTTAATATTTAAGCGCACCCCTTGCCTGTTGCTAGTCAACTGTGTTTCTAGACCATCTAACTTGATAGTAGGTTTAGAACTGATACTATGTCAAGAAACGAACTATCCCAAAAGCTTACGCTCATATACAAAGGATTACAAATAATTTTATACTCTAAGAGATCTTAATTTTAGACTCACATGTAAAGTCCTTATGCACAACAGCGTGGCACGAGAGTTGTTCCAGTGATAGGACTACTGTATGACAAGGATGGATTCAAGCCAAGCCCAAATGCAGCTGAAGTTGAAGCTATTTTTGATGCTCCCTTGGAAATGTTCCTCAAGGTTTCTTTCTATTACTCTTGTTTACTGTCCTCTTAGATAACATGTAATCATATAAAGTTGGGGCAGCAAATGTGTCGTCTTGTGTCATACTCGTGTTGGTGTTATACTTGTGGTTCCAAAAGAGGGGCTGACACAACCGACCCGTTTATTAACCAGTCAGAAACCCTTTCCATTGACTTGACCCAACTAATAAATCGGTTTCCCATGTAATTATGAGTGACCTTTTGTAAACGGTGGTACATCAACTTACAAACATGAGAAATACACCCGTATGACTGATAATAGTAATAAATACATAGAGTAATTCTATACGTCATGAGAAATTGGCGCACGAAAGCGCACGAGTGACGTCATCACAAAAAAGTTTAAATATTTTATTTACCAAACATATCACAAAGAGGGTTGTAGCTCATTTGGTAGGGGATGTGTCCAACACGCGGTAGGTCTGGGGTTCGAACCCCCACTCGTGCGATTTTCATGGTATATAGGTTTTTCCTTATCATAATGTAAAAGTTAATTATTAAATTGACATGACTAGATATAATTATACAAATATGCAATATGCAACTCTAAGACTTATTGAACTACATTAATGGGTTAAATATGTTGAAAACAGATTGATCTAATTCAAGCACGAATTCAATATTGAAGCACAAATTCAACACAATTGCTTAAACGAGTTAAACATATTAACCAAATTCAACCCAACTATAAAAATGCCAAACCTGCTATCCTCATATTAGGGTAGCCCCGCCTACGTGACATTAACAAGTTGGTTCGTTTGGAATTAGAACGAGAACCGAAGACAAGAGGAGAGAGAATGGATGAATGAGAAGTATTTGCTCCATTTTTTCGATTATTATGAAGCCGGAGGCGCCAAGTATGTCATTTTCGCCTTAACTGCAGGGATCCTAATTGAGGTTGCATCTCTTGTATATCGGCGTCCTCCCGATTTCTCAGTCAACAAGCCTCCTTTTTGGCACACTGATGTTATATGCGTGTAAATGTTATATTTATAATTGACGGTTATTTATATTTTAGTACCTTGATATTTTTTAAAATAATAAAAAAGACCCTGACCTTTTTGAATTATTAAAAAGGACCCTAAGTTTTTGTCGTATTAATAAAAAGACCGCCCTCAAGCGTGATGATGTCATTGTTTATCAATAGAACTGACGTGATAACTATTTTTTATTAAGGCTATAATAAAATGACCTCAAGTACGCTTTAGCACCCTTTATCTTACTTTATAAGTATGAAATTCGAGATTTTATATTATATAAAAGTTATTTATTTTTACTTAATTTGTTTCAAAATATGGTTATTAAATGGTAGTTTTATCATTTTACTGTAGCATTAATACAAATGCAGCTGTCATGTCGGCTCTATCTACTAAAAATGACATCATCACATTGGAGATGGCCCTTTTTATTAATGCAATAAAAACCTATGGGCTTTTTTATTAATACGACAAAAATTTAGGGGTTTTTTTAATAATTTAAAAAGGTCAGAATCCTTTTTATTATTTTCTAAAATGGCCGGGTACTAGAATGTAAATAATCTTTTAATTTATGTACTTGATTTATGTGACATAAATTATGGGATAATGTATATTTTGTAATCTTGTCTTCTCTTTCTGCTTTTTTGTTTTTTTTTTTTTTTGAAAATTAAATGTTGGTTATGTGAAGGAGTTTATTGATAAAGAAAAGATTAAATTGCATTTGAACTTGATATCTTTTGAAGTGTTAGATTTAGAGTTCAAATCGTGCCATTTAGTATAACTTCCATATGCCATAGCCCGGTTATAATGATGCAAGTATGGCAACGGGTCAGAACAAGTACCTTCTCTTGACTCGTAGTCGTCAAACAACTCTATTCCCGCTGCCTACCCTATTGCTCGTAAGGAGTGTTAAATAGTACCCGTTCCCACCTTAGTGGGTACGAATCCATACTTGCATCTGCTCCACTACTCCTGGGTAGGAGTGTTTAATGGGTCGGTTAGATTGAGTTTGAAGCCACTCCATTAAGAATCAATAATTGTGGGTCCAAGACCCACACAGATTAATATAAAACGTTTTTATATATTGGTTCTGGTTTTAGTTTTAATGGGTCATGGTTAACCCTTGGCAACCATAAATTTTCAAATATATATATCCAATAAAACTCAATTAGTTTTGAGAACTAATCGAAATCAACCTAACCTAAACTAAGTAGATTGGATGGATCTTGGGTTTACCGAACCCATGAGCGTACTTGTGGATACCCGCTACCTGCCTCCGACTACCCTCCACAATATGAAATCTCAATCTATTTAAAATTTTTCTTACATATAATAAGATAAGTGGAGCTTACGTATTTAATAACGACCATGAAAAATTATTTGAAAAGTAATTTCATTGATAAATATTGTTTTATTAAAAAAATGTGTATTTAGTTCAAAGGAAAACACTTCCTCTCGCAAAATGTTTCTCTTTAAATATTTTTGTTGATAAATATTTTTTTATTAAAAAATGTGTATTTAGTTAAACAAAATAATTTCATTATTTAAAGTTATATAAAATTTATATTTAATCAAGCTAAAGTTAAAATATGGTATAAGATATGATATTACAATAAAGAAAATTTTCTTGTACATCCATAAAGAAAAATATTTTCCGTAACTGTAATAAATGTGACGAAGAATCTTTCTCCTCAAAAATGACACGTACGAAAACGCGGTGTTTTGAGTATGTTTTTGAGTTCAACTCTGTCGTTAGATTGCATCGCCATTCGCCCGCCTCTATACGGCTACACTCCTATAAATACACCCGCCATTGAATTCACAGCTCCATTTTCACAACAATCATAGAATTCGACGAAAAAACTATCAGGTGAATTTCTCTCTCTCTTTCTGATCCAGATTGAAATTCAACGATTTAGTGAAGATGAATGAATTTTTTGCTATCTCATCCTACATTTCGAAGTCGTAATCTAAATTGATCACTGTTCTATTGGAATTTCTGCGGCTGAGTTTTCATTTCTGTGTTTTTTTTTTTTTTTTTGAAATTTGATCTCTTTTGACCTAAGTTCATTTACTTGGATTTAGGATCATTAGGTTTTAACACTTCAATCATGGATTATCTCACCGTCTATACATTTTGAAGTCGTAATCTAAATTGATAAGTGTTTTATTGAAATTTCTGCGGTTCAGTTTTCATTTTTCTGAATTTTGATCTCTTTTAACCTAAGTTCATTTACAGAGATTTAGGATCATTACGTTGCAATACTTCAATCTTTCGATTATCTTGCTGTATATTCGAATATTTTATCATTTCTGATCAGATTCAAACAGATTGGTATTTTGGCTGTTACTATACGTTTGATAACCGCCATTGCAGAGAATCTCATTTCGATCTGGTTGTCGCTTTATGATTTTAGGTTATTGCCATTTATATTTAGTTCGATTTGATTTTTCAAGTCTACTTTTGTTTACTAATATCAAGGAATCAATAGGTGAAGGTCTATAAATGGTTTTATACTTTGACAATTATGGTAATTGAAGAGTTTTCACATGTAGAATACTTATTTATAATTGCTAGTTAGCTGTTGGAATTTTGAACCCGAGCGGTAAATTTCTGTATGATTGTCTGCTTTGCTGCTTTTTACTAAATGGCGTGAATTGTAGTGAAACCTTATAGCCTCAATATAGGGAAGGTCGAGACCCCAAGCATTGTAAGTAATGGCTTAGGGGCCCCAATTTGCTAAGAGTCCTTTTCAAAAATTATTTATATTATCAGTTTACTCTCCAATGTATCACCATTCATAATTGGCCAAATAACGGCTTTATAATCATGTAATACATATATACTATAAAGGAACCACATATTAGCAGATATTATGCTATAAACTGGATTATTTGAGGTGTGTTTAAGCTAGCATGGACATCTCTATTATCAGAAAAGGGGCTCATATATCAAACTTGCTTTGAACCCTTATAATCTTAGGGCTGACGCTACATCTGTGGGTTGGATTTGTTCATCATCATGACATGCTATAAGCATATCATAGGTAATAAATTTTCAAAACAAATCAGATGTCTGATTGATGGAATCAATTGGTGCTGACAGCCTCATGCGTTGTGGCACTTCTTGTGCATGTAATTTAGAATGAATTATGTATTATGTCATTTAAGTTGGTATTCATCAAGAAGCCATATCCTGTTCTCAATCCCTTGACTATGACACCATGGGTTTGCAAGTTGTTGTAGATCGTCTGATGTATCTTCTCTTAGGTCCTAAAATTTTAGGGGTTCAAAGCAAGTTTGATCGGTGGACCCTTTAGCAAAGTGTCCAAGCCAGCTTAAGCACACATGCCGAATAATTCACTTTGTATTATAGACTAATATGTAGACCCTTTATATTAGTAGATCCTTTATATTATATATGTAGGCATACATTTATATGTATGATATATAAATCTTATTTACCCAATTATGAATGGTGACCTATGTTGTAAGTAAAGTGATAATATGACTAATTTTCATAGGGACCCTTAATAAATTAGAGGTTTCAATCAATTGCTTCTATGACTTAGGGTCTTGATCTGGCCTTGTGTGTTGATTTTTTAAGTCTTTTGACATCTTTCTTTGCATTCTATTTGATAAGTATTGTTATGCCTTGAGAGATTGCATGAAGACTACTTAGCAGACTATCCTGCACTCAAAGATGTTGACATATTGCTCGACATCTGGAGTCTAGTTGTAAAGATCGATTTCAGGAGCTAGGTGTTTTGTTTAGTCGTTTGTCCTAGGGATGTTTCTCTTTTATGTAGTTAACTGAAGCAACATGGAAATTTTAGTTAGATGTAAGCATCCTCTAAATTATGATGAGTTATTTGGAGATTGAAACCTAAATACAACAGATACGAAGGTCCTTTTATGTAAACTTATCTACATTAATCTTTTTCCCTGTCCTGCTACTTCTTCACTTCTGGCTTTACCCATGTTTGTTATCATGCTACGCAGAGAAAAAGGTCAAACTGATATTGGTACCTGCATAGATGGCAGAATCAGAGAACGGAGCTCCTTCAACTTGCAATGCAAAAGAGAAAAAGTCACTCCTAGGTATCCTAATGAATGTACCTTAGTGTCATAGTCTATATTACTCTAAACCTCACGGAACTAATTATCCCAAAAACTTAAGTTGTTGGGTGAAGGTCCAAGAATGATTTTATACTCTAACAACGCCCTCTCACATGAATACTGCTTGCATTTGAAGTGAGGATCTTGCACATGCCTACCCTCTTGTGCTTGAAATATATTTATATAAGAGTGGGGCTATTGGGAATTTAACTCGCGACCTGTTGGTTGATAAGACTCTAATACTATATTGAGAAACCAACTATTTAAAAAGTTTAAACTGTTGGGTGAAGATCTAGGAATGGTTTTAACTCTAACAATGCATGCCATAATTATCATCATTGAATCCATTTTTGGGACCTTCGACGTATCTCTGTTCTCCAGCATATGAGCACTATCATGGTGTACACTTTTGTGTACATTACTCCTACATTTACTAGAGAGCCATTTCAGATTGCTGGAATTCGTTGCAGGCTGCTAATTATAATGACAAAATGACTTGACCTGGGAAACTAAGAAAAATAAGAGTCCCTTAAAATATAAGAATAGTTTCTAGTTCACTAATTGATCCGGAATCAAGAGTATGTCAAACAACGTGAAGATGCTTCTTTTCTTTCAGATGCTGTAACATTCCTAAAAAAGTTTAACTTGTCCAAGTTATTTTCTGACTAATTCCCTATGTTCTGTTTGTAACAGATGAGGACATCTCAAAGGAATTTCTAAGCTCCTGGAAGTCCATGTCTGTGACAGACACTGATACAATGGACTTTACCTTTGAACCAGTCAGCAAAAGCAACAAAAACGCATTCAACTTTGACAAATTGTGAGCTCTTTTTTTTAATTGCATTATTATTTAGTGCATTGTTTTACTTCTGCAACACCAACCCCACCCCCTCCCCCAAAAAAATAACTATGTGAAAAGAGAAGTTCTTCGCCAGTCAATGGGATGCGATTTGATATCAGAATGCATCTTTTTAGCCTTGTGGCAACCAATTATGAAGAATTAACTGGCTTTTTGACACAACATGCAAGATGTGATTTAATGATTTTAGAAATGTGTTAATGTAAGTTAATTAGGTTTTGTCAAGAAGTTAGGATTGGAACACAGTGTTTGTTTCATAGTTAAATTTTTATTTGAAGGGAAATCATTTACTTTTTGATTTAGTATAGTTTGTTTTATAGCTCAATTCTTATTTGTAAGAAATTCATCTCCTATTTGATTTAGTATTCATCTCCTATTTTGAGATACAGAAAAATTTTATTGGGTTTATTTCTAAGATAGTAAGTTGTAGTACATCCACCCTCGACCCTGCTTAGGTGGGAGCCCTTGGGGCACTAAGAATGTTGCTTTTTTTTTTTTTTTTTTTTTTTGAAGTTGTAGTACAGCACCTTTCCTTCTTAGACGTGTAGAAAATGCATCAGTCTAGTTTGTTATGTCAATTAATGTGTGATTTCTGCATCAAATGGTCCACATGTTCAAGTCCACCTTTTACTCTATTCAAACGAGGATCTGTTGGATACTTGTGATTATCTTGCCCGTTGTCTCCAAGCAATTGATGAAAACTCAAGAACTAGATTTGCGTTTTGTTTGGTTATCGTCCTTTTCTTGGCGGTGCTTTATCTTATAAGGTTTGGCGTGTATGATTATCCATTAGTCCTTGAACTTTACCAGCATATTTTTAGAATGCACTCACATAAGATTTTGCTACCAGGGATATGGATTTTTCTCTAGACGGTGATTTTAAGAAGTTACCATCATTTCAATTAGACATGTGTGATCTTGATTTCTCAAGTTCGCCAAAAAAATCCCCAAATGCTAAGGAGAAGTCAGAAGGGGGATCTTCCAAGGGAAGTCACCAAGGAAAGAAAGACCGGTTCAGCTTCTCTTTTGATTTTAATGAGTAAGTATGCGTTAACTTCTTTGCGCCATTTAAGTACCTTACAGGCGGAGTTAGTGTTGGAGCTATATAGAACTGGAGACCTCATTTATGATGTTGCATTAACTTCACTATGTTATATCTTGACTCCAGGTTGGATGATTTTAGTTTAGATGCCCCCTTGATGAAGGAAGGAAAAAAATCTTGCAAAAACGATAGTGGAAAAGAAGCCGGCTTGTCAAATAAAACCGATGATCATGAGTTGAGCAACCAACTTTTGATTGATAATTCTGCAGATGAGGATGCCACAACCGGGAAGGCTCCAGCATTAAAAGGTGGAACCAGTTCAAAATCTGAAAATCTAGCAGTCAGTGAGGTTGACCTCAAGGCTCCAACCGACAATTATCCTTCAAAATTATCAACTTTGCCAGATCCAATACAGTCAAAAGGATCCCAAATTTCTCATGAGAAGATGGTCACTGTAAAAGCTAGCGAGACCAATCAACAAACTGATCTAGCAAATGAAACGTCTTTGAAAGAATCATATGCTCAGCCAACTACACTTGATCACGATAAAGCATCTGATAGTCATTCTTCTGAATCAATTATCTCACCACAAACCATACAATCGGAGGCAACTCAAATGTCCCCAGAGAAAAAAGACACTTTCAGTGCCCAAGAGAAAAATACCAAACCATGTGCTCAGTCAACAGCAAGTGATGCATCTTCCCTAGCCTTATTGGACAAGGATTCTACTCAAGGCGTAGTTCCAGTACAGATTCAAATATTGCAGGATGAGAAAATGGGTATTCAAATATTGCAGGATGAGAAAATGGGTAACGGTAATTCTGAAAGGAGCATTTGTAATGGGGAAATGGCTGTTGATAATGATTCGCAATCGGAGGTTATATCTCCTCGGTCCTTGACAGAAAAAGAAAATGGTGACAGTGAGAAGACTGAGCTGGCAGATGTGGAGAACTCTTTGATTGTTCTTCCTAGTTCAGATGCTGAAAAGACATCTGCCTCTGGTGCTTCTAGGATTATATCACATGTTGCAAGATCCAACTACGAAACTGAAAGAGCAAGTGCTAAGTCAAATTCAGCCTCAGGGAACAGGTAAGAGAGCTATTAGGTGCTTTGGACTTCATTAGTACTATCCCTTATTTCTGTTGTTCCTGGACCTTTGATGTTTTTCTAAGCCTTATTTCTATTTCTGCTGTCATTTGCGTGAGTACACTATTTTGTTTCTTTTTTCCTTCCTCTTCTGTTGATGCCTTCTTACATTAGCTGATTCATCAATAGCGTCGGCAATTCCATGTCCATCTGAACCTCGTGTAACTTTTTGACTTTACCGATGGTAAAAGTTTCTCCTCTTTCTTTTCTTCCTTCCAGCAAACATGGTTGCAAGTCCCTCAAAAGGGCGCTTTCATGAGTATCTTCGAGTGAGAATGTGTGTGTTAAGGAAACAAAATAAAAGAATGAAAAATTTAACGAGAAAAAAACACTACACAAGATTTACATGGTAGGGCCAGTTGTGTCTATGAACACGGAGTTAGGGTGATTCCGTGATGCTCTCAGTGTGTCTTCGGGGTGAGAATGTGTGCATTAGGGAAACGAAATAAAAGAACAACGAAAAATTTAACCAGAAAAGAACACGACACAAGATTTATATGGTTTGGCCAATTGTGTCTATGTAGTTGTAGGGATTTTTAACTATCTTTTAAGAAGAGAATAAGATAATCTTCTCTCACACACCAACACACATATGTGTGTGTGTGTGTGTGTATATCCACAGAGAGACTCTAGTGTGCCTGAAAACACCCTCAAATACTCCTAGGTGCAAAACAAGCCTAAAAGTTTTTCTTATTGTCCCAATCATTTGCTTCATGAAGATGGTCCATTGTAGGATAAAATCAGGCTTCACACAGGCGCCTAACAGTGTGTGCATTTTTCTTCATGTTTGTGAATATTTTTTTTTGATCAATTCATGTTTGTGAATATGTACATGCATGTGCATGTATGAGTATGTCTATCTGTGTGTGCGTGCAAGTGCATTGTGTGATGTGTGAAATTAAGTTACCATAACTACGAAATCAAAGCAATGCATGGATTTTCGCTATAAATTCACGTTTTGCTTTGTGCAGTCAGTCTACTGCTGATAGAGCTCAGCCGATACGAAACAAAGCACCTGGAGTTAACCCCACGACGTTTTCCCTGGTACAAGGCACAAACAACTGTAGTCTGCCAAAAGCATTGGCAATGAGGCGGAAACTTGCATTACTGACCAGAAACAATACAACTTCTACACATTTCGGTCCTGCATACAAAAGGTCAGCCATGCATTCCAAATAACCGTACTCAGTTTCGAGCTGAAAATTATCTGATTGTAATTTCCGTAGGGAGGGAAATGATGCTGACAGTGCACAAACTGTGACTAAATTGTCTGAGGATCCAAGTTCACTTGCTAAAGAAGCAAGGGAGGTGAAATTTATGACATACAACAGTGAGAGGAATGCCAACGATCGCAGTGTTTCAAGGTGATTGATGATGATATAATACATGCAAAATTCCTATATGATTTGTTCTTCTGTTATTGGCATTGCTTTTCCAAATTGGTTAATAGGGGTGTAAATAAGTCAAACTAGCTCGCGGTAGAGCTCGAGAGGTTGGGCTTGTTTTGAGGTTGAGTAGAGCCAAACTAACTTGTTTAGCTTTCTGACCATGATGAGCTGAGCCTTGGCAAGCTCGAGCACATAGGCTCGCGAGCCCAAATGAGTCTATCTTAATGTAATTTATTAGCTTAAATATACCTATTGAGCCTAAATGAGCTAAGCTTGAGCCTAATTGAGTTGAAATGAGCCTGAATAAGGCTTTGAGTTGGGTTCAAGCTCAATCCAACTAAGCTAAGCCAAGCCGAACTTGAGCCTATGATGAGCTAGGACAGAGTTTGAAGTTTCCAAACTCGGAAACTTCAAAACAAGCCTGAGCCGAACTAAATGAAGATGAGCTGAGTGTAGAGCCTAACGAGCTTGAGCTTGGCTTGACTCATATGCCCCCCTATTTGGTAATCTATATCAGTGCATCACATTTGTTAAGAGCTACAGCGTACCTGATGATTTTTACTAGGGTAAGCGGCAATGCCATGGATGCCAAAATCAGGAACGAGGCAGGTGTCAACTTTGGGCCTCCTAAGGGAGAAGTACTGAAAGGTGCAGTTCGTTTTATTGGAAGAGAGAAGAGCATCAAAGATGTTAAGCCTTCCAGGTAAAGTATTAAATAACCACACACACCTAAATTGGGTTAGCGTGCACATACAATAGGACACCGAAATTTACATGGTTGGCTTTAGGTCTACATCTGTGCAGAAATTTCACTGTAACAGTAGTAGTACAAGAGTATTTTCTCCTACACTTTTTTACTCAGTGTGCACAAATTATACATCAAATACAACCTAAATTTATAATCTCACACTTGTGTAACTCCTGGATTTGAAAAGGCGTCCTTTATTCTTCCTCTTCAATGCACATAGTTTATGGTATGCCCACATTAAACTGGTTGTTACAGGAGACAAATAGTCTCCACGTTCATCCCAACAATAATTTCATTTTTATCCCAAGTCACCGCAGTAATTTGCTTCTACTTTCTTTCTTCTGTTAAGAATGAGCTTTGGTTGAAATTTTTTTATTCTGCAGCTTTGCTTATTTTTGAGCAACATTTTGGAGTTTCTTGCAGCCTTATTGTTCAACATTCCATCATAGCTGAAGAGGCCAAAATTACAAGCAATCAGGACCCTGGGAAACATGAACTGAAGATTTCAAGCATGGGATCAATTCAGAAGTCACTTTGCACCGAGGGAAGTAAACTTTTCACTCTCAAATTTGGGAAGACGACACCTGATAGCTCTAGTCTGAAGATTTCAAGGTATGGCACTTAATGTCATGGAATCGAATTAAGGCTTTTAAGTAGTGGATTTTGATCTCATTTTTATGTGATAGGCCATTACATAGCAGTACTCTTCTAAAGGAACTTTTAATGTAGGGCATATTTGGTATTGTTTGATCTTTATAGAAACTAAAATCCATGTTTTGGAAATGAATTTTTCGTGCTTGTGGTCTTTTGTTTTCAATTTCTTTCTATTTTGAGTAAAAACTTAAAACAAGAAACAAGTAGGGGGGGAAAAAATCATTTCCAAACCCCAATTTTTAGTTTCCTAAAAACCCAAAACTACAAACAGATTATGATACTAACAAGCCAATATATATTGTATTTTATTTTATTAAACCATATTTGTAAATATATTTACATGTACAGTATTGAAGGGGCATAAAAAAATAAGCCATTTGCAACTGTTCTTTCAAATTTCTGCAAATATAGCCTTAAAAGCAATCGATTCTCCCTCCCTTAAAAAACCAACATGAGCGCCGTGCCTCTTTATGGAACATCCTCAACATCCACTTCCGCGACACCATGACCACTGCCACGAACTGAAATTTGATTCCATATTTGTATGTTTTCCACTTTCTTCACTATGCATCTAGGTCTTGTATAGTTCATATAACTAAATGCTTCTTGATATAGGAATACCACAACAGATAATCATTCAAGGTTCAATGCTCAAGAAAACACCAAGTGTCCAGTCAATTCAACTGGGAATAGTAGTTCGCAATTGACCACCAAGATAGGCGACTCAAAAGTTACCGAGCAACACACGCCTTTAACTCCATCCTTGAAGCGGAAATCACCAAAGGTCCTTGTGAGTTGTGACTATAAAGTCATATTTCCGAAATGATGTTAAAGTCTGACGAATCACTCACAATAAGCAGTGTGCAGGTCTCTGACGCAACGCTAGCAGCATTGCACCCACCGAAACGTTTCTCGCCTGGAGAAAAGAGGTTACTTTTCTAAATGAAAAGCTAATGGTCTTTTCGTGTTGCATCCTGAAATTATGGAATCAATTGGGTTTGTAGTCGAATAACAGTCATGGTTACGGTGTGGTGGACTTTACATGATGGTCCGTGTGTCGCATTTTAGGTGAATATTTCAAGCCTTATGTTTGAAAATTTTGAATAAATAGACATGCCATGCCATGTTGTAGTTTTTAATATGCAAAGATCTATATATATGTTTTAGTTTGTTAAGGAACCAACTAACCCAAAAGTTTAAGTTGATGGGTGAAGACCCTAGAATAATTTTATACTCTAAAATACCTCTTCATACAAATTCTCATTGAGCTCGAAGTATGATTAGTGCACAGGTCTACTTCATACCTTGTGTGAAGTTATTTAATATTGAGAAGGGGGTTGTTAGGCTTCAATCTCACTAACCTCTCAGTCAACAAGATTTTTATACTATGTCAAGGAACCGAATATCTCAAATGCTTGAACTATTAGGGCCCCTGAATGGTTATATACTTTAACATAGTTCCTAAAATATAATATATATGCTTAATGATAGCCATTATAAAAGCACTCTCATGTAAATGTCAATCACATATAGATAGCTCAAAATCAATCTTGTATATGCTGAAAATGTAATTTCATCATTCTTGAATGTGCAGAGCCGTCAGAGTACCTATCGAGAGAGTGACTGAAGAAGAGGTGACATGTTGTATTTGCTTATCATGTTTAATTTTTTGCGGGAAATAAGGAACTGCAAGAACAATTCTACTTACATGTGCTTAAGATACCTATATTTATAGGTTCATATCAGTGGGAGTCCCTCTGGTAAGAATGATAGTGATGAGTACATGACTCCTACATTGGGTTTCAAAGAGCCAACCATGGGGGACCTTGAAATCGCTTTAATGATGGAGAATGACGGGAATGTCGAAAAGGCTGAGGCATATGCAAAGGAGCTTGAAGATGTAAGTCACTTCTTATTCCAACATTTTACTCTAAAATGGAACAATCTTCAGTGCATGTTGCATAAATTTGACACATTGCTGCCAGAAATTTTAAAAAAAATATATATATATTTATGAGATAAGTCCACGTACTTTGTCTAGTATGTCAACTTCGAACTTATACTTTTAGTTGTGTTAATTTAATTCGTGTACAATTTATATTGTGTCAATCTAGTCGCGGAGTAAAATTGATATATTAAGTTGGCGATGGAATGTTTAGGTCACATATGAATTTGTATTGGGTAAACGAGTGGAATTGTATAGGGTCACTTGCATTAACATGATCAGCCCATTAAGGGTTATGTTACGAACTTAATTTTAGTTTAACTATAGAACTAGGGTGACACAATTTGAATTATTAGAGACTAAATTAACACTATTAAAATTAAAAATTAAAAGGATATGATGGAGAAGTATAAGGATATTTGACGTAGATGACCAAAAAAATTTATTGTACTTGTGAAGAGATTTGACCGTATAACTCATAAAATCAACCTACTAGAATGGTGAAATTTAGAAAATACAGATTGCTCATCTCTGCACTCCAAGAAAAGATTGCGTATTGATGATAAGCCCTAGTTTGCAACTATAAAACCATTCCTAAGCCCAATGGGCATTTGCGTGAAGGGACATATGTTAAGAGTATAAAACCCTTCGTGAGCCTTTAACCATCGGCTTAAACTTTTGAGATAGTTCGTTCCTTGATGTGTATAATTTGAGAATGATTGTATTCGGCAGATTTGCAACATGTTGAGAAAGAGGCATGAAGAAGCTAAGGAACTACTAGTCCGAGCTGTTGTGAACAACAACAATCTTCTCATGCTGAACCACCCCATTTACGATGAGAAGATATCCTTCAATCTATTATCGCATTAATATTCATTATTGCTCATCGAAACAACAATTTTTGTTATCCTTCACAAGCAACACATTCGTTCCCTCGAGAAATTCTTCGCTGGATTGATGTTGAGGCAGGTGTATGAGCTATAGCAATGGTTTCACATGGATAAAGGTACGTGTCGATTCCCGTTTCCATCTTACATGAACTAAGCATGCAAGTTCATCTTATGTGCATATGAAAGATCTTCTTTTTTTTTTTTTTTTTTCAATCCTCGGAATTTCTTTCCCAGTTAGGGAATGTGTTCTTGTCATAAAACATAAGAAAGATGCTGTGTCAGCATTTTATAGCCAAATCATGCTTGGTAATGTATGAATTATACCTGTAGTTCGGCAGTTTGAAGTCATATTCACATTTCAAAAGCATGTTAAACTTAAGGGAAATTCAATTCAACTAACCGTTAAATCACTTTAATAGGAAGATACTTAATAAATGATTTGTTGGCTAATTTTATTATTTGATTCAAAGAAAAATGAAATCGTGTAGACATGTCTAGACTCAATTTTTTTGATCTTATTCATTGAAATACTCAATTTTCTTGGCTATTATTTAACATTCACTTTGTTTGTCCCAACCCTAGAGCTTTTTAGGACTACTCGTTCCCGTTCTTCTCCTTCTGTTCTTGCTCCTATTCTTACTCTAGCTTCATGAGAACAAGACTCTGAATTTGTACACTATCCATCCCAAAAAGAGCAAGGAATTATAGCTAGGTGTGTAATTAGTTGAGCTAAGTCAAGCTTGTGACCATCAAGCTCAAGGCCAGGCTCGCGGATTTTTCTGCTTGGCTTCAAGCTCACAAAGTTGAGGACCTTGCGCTCAAGCCAACCTCAACTCATTGAGACTTAAACTTGGCTCATTTAGGCACATTGAGACTCATTATATATTATGCTATTTTATACAATTCTCTTAGTCATTATATCTTATGAGTAAGGTATAAACTAACATTAGTCGAATAAACTTCTCATTTCTAATTCACTCTTCGATAGAAGTCATATAGACTAGGTTATGACGCGTCGTTAATGCCCACTCCCTTTCATTTGTCTCCTGTTTGAGTGTAATGACTCCAACCCCATTTGGTAATTAGATAAATTACTTGACTATTGTCTGGTGCCACTCGTTTGCCCACGAGTTAGTTAAAATAAGTCATACACTTATGACTACTTATAATTACTTGTGTTCGTGTAGTTTAGTTGTATATTTCATCTTTATTATATTGTCTTATACTCACGGTATATAACCTATGGTGCGAGCGAAATAGGCGGATCTTTCATAATAGTGGATGCAAGGTGGATGAACTTAGTAGAGCTATTATTTCGCAAGTGTGGTGTCGTTTTAACTTTTTATTTTGTGATTAGCTTTGAGCTAGCTTGGTGATGGTTGTTTTGAGGGGGTGATCTTGTATTTGGTTGTTCTTTGATCCTTGTATTCGGGTTTGGTTGAGTTTTATTTCAGTGCTTGCCATTTGGCAAAAAAAAAATATATATTATCTTATACTTACAAACCCTAAGATCAATTGATCGCATGACATGAAAAAGGTGTTGCATTATTATTATCTGGTTATCGATTAACCGGTATAGCCAAACTAAATAGCCGATTTTAAAAAGTGGATAATAGGTCTTTTTAAAAACGGTTACAGTTAGTGTTTCTTATGTTGCGTTAAGATTTACTAAACCATCCCCTAACTAAACCCACACACACGTAACAACTATCTAAAATTGTTAATAATCTATTGGATTTCATGTAGTGATTAAGCTACTCATCCCCTAAGCATGAGGCATTTGGTTTGGAGCTTATCTCCTTCCTCTTTTAAATGTTGGTAGCCCTGTATGGGTACTGTTATATCTTCTCACTACTGTAAAAAATTCATTAATTGATAATATCTATACTTTTTTGTTTGTTATTTCAGAGGGATAAAGAACAATATAGAATAGTTATCATGCATGTATGTGTGAACATTGCGCAACCATAATTTTTAGGGTAATGTTCTTGCCAAGACAAAATTGTAATTGCCAAAGCAAGACCGTAGTTTTCAAGGCAATTTTGTATCGCTCATTATTTGTATGTCACATCATTACTTTGTTGATGAAAATTTTTATGCTGTCAATAACAATTCCCATTTTTTATTATAATCAAATTCACCATATCCATTTTGGTAGTTGATGACAAGAGTGGTCGATGACACTAACCAAAGAGGCTTTAAGATAGAAACATAGGTGGCTTAACCAATCCTTGCGTTGCTTCGCATCAGCAGCCCTCATATGAAGATTTGACTTTCTTAAAAAAAATGTCTTTTAGAAGTACTCTATGTAAAAACAATTTTCTAATTATTGTAAATAGGTGTATTTTTGTCTAAAATTTTTTTTTAGTTTAAAGAAGAAATATTATTTTTTGCTTTGACTTATAAGCAGGAAAACAACCTTTATTTCTATTTAAAAGTACTTTTGATAAGCTAGATACTCGTAAAATATGAAAAAGCATCTTTCGCAAGAAATCGGTTTTTTTTTTTTTTTTTTTTTACAGAAAAAAAGTTTGAAGTTATAAATGCACTTAAATTTCCTTTTAACCCCTTCTCTTATAATGAAGGCATGATTCGATCCCAAATCTCAGATACTCTCAAGCTTTATCAGATGAGTAAAATGTCACCTTCAAGCCCCTTACACATACGTGTTTCTTGTCACTTTCTAGTGGATTTCTAATTAAATTTGTATAGCTGTTTAGTTATTGTCACTTCACTTTTCAATGGATATCCTTCACAGCACATTTCAACAACGATGATGATATCACGGATGATTATGATTATGCAAATTTATTAAATATATTAAATTTATTTGTTCGATAATATAATACGAATAACATTAATTATTTGTTTCTTGTAATTTAATAATTTTAACATTATCTATTTGTTAAAAAACATAACAACTAAAGCACAACGAAAGATTTAATGAGATAATAAAAACAAACACACAAGTTTTATGTGGTTCGTCTTAAAATGCCTATATCCACGGAGTTGTAGGGATATTTTATTGCTTGAAAGTTTTACAAAGGGTTTTTCTTATTTCGCCACCCTCTTTCAAATTCTAAACAAAGTTTATATAGATGCATGCAGAAGAAACTCTAATTACCCTTGCTGAAATCACCAAATGGGCTCGGGCCTCCACTTGGTTCCAAAATAAGGCCCAAAAGATTCTTCCAAAGTCAACAAGCACCAATTAGTCCACATCCTCTTCGTATCGGGCCTATTAGCCGGATATCGGCTCCATGAATTTGGCACTTAACAGTAAAAAATTAGGCTCCACGAGGGAAGCCTAAGAATACTTACACTACAACAAAACAAGGCAATTCTCGGCGCATAATTATCGGCGTTTATACAAACGTCGAGAAATCTCGGCGTTTAAATGCGTCGAGACAAAGCGTCGAAAATTCTCGGCGTTTTTAAACGACGCAAAAAATATCGGCGCTTATAAGCGCCGAGAATCTCTCGGGGTATAAATACCCCGAACAAACCCTCGCGCTCTCACCGTCGTCTCTCACCCTCACCTCCCGCAAACCCTAACCCTCGTCTCTCACCCTCACCACCCGATTTCCAACTGCGTCGCCGCCGGCGTTCTCCTGTCACCGTCGCGGCCCGGGTTCGCCTCTCACCGTCGCGCCCGGCTTTGCCTCTGACCGTCGCCGCCCGGCTTCGCCTCACCGTCGCCGCCCGGGTTCGCCTCTCACCGTCGCCGCCAGCGTTCGTCTCTCACCCTCACCTTCCGATTTCACAGTTGCTCTTGCTTTGCTGTTAGTATGTGATGTCCTTGCCCTAGTTTCGGTTTTTGTTTTTATTGGACTGCTTATTCTTCTACAAGTGTTATATCATTTGAGTTGGTTGAAGTAGTTTTATTATAGTTTTGTATTATCGCCGTTTCACACTTTCCCCTGCTTCATGCGCATCCTTAATGCTATGGTTCGAATGATTCTATCGTTGCATCTCATCATTTCAATTGATTAATACAAAAAATTGTTGTTTTGACGAAATTCTTGTGTTACTATGTTTGATTGATGTTTAAAATTATGTGTTGGTGGCGCTTGTGAGTTCAATTTGTTAATGTCAGGGAGATTAGATATCGATTTCATAATTTTTAAATTTGGAAAAATAAAACTTTGTTGTTGTATCCCTTGTTTAGATGGATCCTTCACATTAGAGGATTAAAATTGATTATAAGGAACTCATGTATCTTACTTTAATTTCTAACTTCTCCTAAGTCCCATTAATTATTTATTTTTGTATTTGTATATATTTTGATTGGTTGATTAAATATTTGTCTTATGAACTCTATCTTTTTTCAATTTTTAGGTAATTTGATTGCACTACTTAATATTTAGAGATATGGATACGAGTTGGATCACGCAACCAAGGATTAGTCAAGCTTATATTGATGGTGTCATTGAATTCATTAAGTTGGCTAAAGAAAACCTTATAGAAGGAAAAACTCGATGTCCATGTAATAAATGCAAAGTAGCCAAATGGTTCTCATTAGAAGATGTGGAATATCGTATCCTTTTTAAGGGTTTTTGGCCAAAGTATAAGAAATGGATTTTTCATGGAAAAGAAGATATTGTTCAACAATTGAGATGCAATAGTCAAACATCTACCAATAATAATGAGGGAAGGGCCATAGGGCGAGATGATATTGGTGGATTACTACGAGAAAGTATCGGAGTTGATATTCCTCCCTCCACAAGTCAACCCCATTTGTCTGATGAACATGATTGGTCGGACCAAGTTCCTCTTGAACAACCCAACCAATCTCCTGAGGAGAAAGCCAAGTATAAGAAGATATTGGAAGCTTCTAATGAAGAACTATATCCAGGCTGTAGTGCATTCTCCAAATTGTCATTTCTTTTGCACTTGTTTCACTTGAAATGTATGCATAGTTGGTCTGCTGAGTCCTTCACGATGTTGCTAAGACTTCTTGTTGATGCATTTCGCCAAATTATGGTATTTTCATCATCTTATTATGAAGCTCAGAAAATGATCAATGAGTTGGGTCTTGGATATGAAAAGATTCATGCTTGTCCAAATAATTGTATGTTGTATTGGGGTGAAATGTCTGAAAAAGAGAGTTGTCATACATGCGGTACCTCAAGATGGAAGACAGTTAAGGGTAAGGAAGATGACAGTTGTAGTGATGAAACTATGTCAACCAAGAAAGGAGAGCCCGCTAAGGTTATGCGGTATTTTTCCTTAATTTTAAGGCTCAAAAGATTATACATTTCATCTAAAACAGCCAAAGATATGAGATGGCATGAGATAGACCGTTTGAAGGATGGGAAATTAAGGCATCCTGCAGATGGCTTAGCTTGGAGGGAATTTGATGCTCGGTATCCGGAGTTTTCTTCAGATCCTCGTAGTGTTAGGCTTGGTCTTGCTAGTGACGGCTTCAATCCGTACCGTCTTATGAATACTACTTATAGTACATGGCCAGTGGTGTTGATCCCGTACAACTTGCCCCCATGGCTATGTATGAAGCAATCGTCATTCATTCTTTCTTCGATTATTCCTGGGAAATCGGGCCCTGGACTTGACATTGATGTGTACCTACAACCATTGCTGCATGAGTTGAAATTGTTATGGGAAGGTATTGATGCATATGATGCCTATACTGGACAAAACTTTAGGATGCAAGGGGCTATAATGTGGACTATCAATGACTTTCCTGCATATGCTATGTTGTCTGGTTGGAGTACAAAGGGCTACACAGCTTGTCCTTATTGCACTGAACATACGCATTCTTATAAGTTTGGGGGCAAGATTTGCTATAATGGACACCGTAAATGGTTACCTAATAATCACCCTTTTCGATCTCAGAGTCAATTGTTTGATGGGACAACGGAGTATGCTTGTGCTCCTTCTCCGGCATCAGAGACTGATATCTTGAAAGCACAAGAACAAGTTCGTTACAAGTACGGAAAAACCCAAAAGACTAGTAAGAAGAAAAGAGAAAGGCACCACATAAACAGTTCAATAGAAAGAGTGGACAATGAGGAAGTGCTTTGGAAGAAAAAAAGCATATTTTTTGACTTGCCATATTGGGAGTACAATCTCCTTCGACATAATCTAGATGTCATGCACATAGAGAAAAATGTGTGTGATAATGTTCTGGGGACGCTGTTACATATGGAGAGAAAGACTAGAGATGATGAAAAGGCAAGACGGGCCCTTGAAGAAAGGAACATAAAGCCACATCTTTGGCTACAACCTCGTCCTAATAGAGATCCGTACATGCCTCCAACTTCTTACTATATGTCTTCAAATGATAAAGAACGGTTTCTAAGAGTTCTACAGAAACTTAGGATCCCAGATGGATATGGATCTAACATCTCCAGATGTGTGAAGTTGAAACAAAGAAAACTCTTAAACCTTAAGAGTCATGACAACCATGTTCTTATGCAAGATATTCTTCCTGTAGCTTTACGAGCATCCAATGCCACACAAGTCATTGAGTTGCTTTCAGACTTGTCTTCCTTTTTCAAATACTTGTGTTCTACGACCCTCGACCCAAATATGCTCGATCTTCAACAATTGAACATTATTCTTACACTTTGTGAGATGGAGATGGAATTTCTACCTACATTTTTCACAGTCATGGTTCATCTACTAATTCATTTAGTAGAGGAGGCTAAGCTTGGTGGGCCTGTTCACTATAGATGGATGTATCCGATTGAAAGGTTAGCCAATAATGCTTCATTTACTTTTATCTCTCATATTTGGCATCCAGTAATTGATCTCACGTGTTGTTTATGTTTATGTAATAAAGGTATTTGTCCCATTTGAAAGCATACGTAAGTAACCAGGCGCGGCCAGAAGGGTCCATTTCTGAAGGCTACATCATGGAGGAGACTATTACATTTTGTTCTAGATACTTAGAAGGTGCTACGACCATTTTTAATAGACCCAAAAGAAATGATGATAATGGTTCAAGTATGGGTAAATACTTGTTAAAGTCTGGGGATCGTGCAATTGGAAAAAAGAAAATTGTTCGCCTTGATATGAGAAGTAAGGAACAAGCGCATCGTTATGTGCTACTTCAGCTAGATGAAATCAAGGAACTTCGTGAGTAAGTGTTAATAGAAGCAACTTTGTCAATATTAACTATTTTTGTTCAACCTGCTAATAATTTCCTTATTATAGTGAATTTTTAAGTGAAAAACGACGAGCATATTTCCATAGAGGTCGATCTAATGCAACATTAGAAAATCAGTGGATTGTTGAAGAGTTTTCTGAGTGGCTTCAAAACCAGGTTAGTATATTTTATTCGATGGTGAAGTTGATATTATATATTCACCATTAATTTTGATACTACCTTTTATTCTATTAAGGTGCACAAAATTGATGCAACTACCGAAGAAGGCCGATTGAGAAGGGCTTTAGCTGGTGGGCTAAATCAGTATGCTAAAAGAATGAAGGGCTTTGTCCTTAATCGATACAAGTTTCATACAGAAGATCGTGAACGCTATATGAGGACACAAAATTCTGGGGTCATGGTCGTAGCTGATGGACAAGTTTACTATGGCAAATTGACAGACATATATGAACTAGACTATTATGGGAGTTGTAAAGTTGTCATTTTTCGTTGTGATTGGGTAGATATAAATAGGGGCTTAAGAACATTTAGAAATGATGGTGCTTGTGTGAACTTCTCTAAGTTAATGCATAAGGGTCGATTGTTGAAAGATGATCCATTTGTCATCTCATCTCAAGCAAAGCAAGTTTTCTATATTCAAGCTGAGATGCAAAAGGGATGGTATCATGTCATTAAGACTAAACCTAGGGACTTGTATGATCTAGGCGAGATTTGATCTTTGTTTTTTTAGAGTTGTGAAATAATGTTACGTGTTGTTTCATTTTGTCCATGTATCTTAGTTTTCTTTTGTACGTGTTGTTTCATTTTGTCCATGTATGTCAGTTTTCTTTTGTATGTGTTGTTTTATTTTGTCCATGTATGTTAGTTTTCTTTTGTACATGTTGTTTCATTTTGTCCATGAACTTTGTTTCATTATTGAAGGATTGTTTTACGGAACATATTTGCTTCTCATTTTATTTTTGTACGTTCTATTATACATCTACTAATTCTTTTATTTTTGGAAAAGCGTGGATTCACAATGAGGAGGTTTTTTAGAAGTGGCAAATCAGTGCAGTCCTCAACAGCAACACCGAAAAATGAAGGAGGTGATGACAGTCGGCCAAGACCGTCAACATCTGAAGCAGAGGGACCAGTCAGGGAAGCTGGTGTTTGGTCTACTGACGTGCCATTTGATGAGAGGGAGCTACTTGAACTTATCGGTAAATGTTTTCAATTTTATAGCATTAATTATGGTAATAATTTTTCAATCAATTAGAAAAGTAATGGTATATCTTAATCGTTAATAGATGGCCAAGGTAACTTGAGTACCTTAAGGACGATACCAGTTAAGGAAGTATGGCATCTTCCTGAAGGTGTAAGAATTATTGTGCGGTTCAATGACCTACGCCAACCAATTAGAAAAGGTGGCGATTTGTTGATCCGGTTTATTGGAGAGGTTGCAAAAACGGGACGGTTTTGTCCGCTCGGAGTAAGGGATTGGCGTACAATGAATAACCAATACAAAGCAGAAGCTATTGAGGTTATCCGAGTAAGTATTATTTATGTCTGAAGTTTACTTTATATATACGATATAATATGTATGTCTGAAGTTTTTGAACTTTATCATTGTATTAATTAAGGTTTTATTCCTTTGCCTTTTTGTGACATTATTGTTGGATTTTATGTTTTAGGGAAAATTTTCAATGCCCAGTGATGTATTGATTGATAAATCAATACTACAGCATCTTGGCAAAATGTGGGGGGGTTATAAGACGAGCTTGAAAGCGCAATATTGCCAAGGGAACAAAACTGAGGCCGAAGTTATTGCAACAGTGCCACAAGGAGTTAATCGTGACCAATGGATAACTTTGGTACATTTTTGGTTTTCTCCACAAGGCAAGGTAAAACAATTTCTTTTTAAGTAATTTTTGATTGGTCAAAAAGGGGGAAGCAGATTGATATTGATTATGAATGTAAAGTTTTTCTTGGATTGATGTTGATTTCCAATGTCAGGAGAAGAGTAAATGCGGCAAAGAAGCACGTGCCAAGCAGAATCAGTTTCACACGACTGGTTCAACAAGTTATGCCAATAAAAGAGATAGTTTTGTAAGGACTTAAGTATATGTTTAGTGTATTATTACTATCTACCTGTTAAATTAGTTAAGACTTATGTTGACGTGTTAATTGTAGGAAATTAATAAAGGGAGGAAGCCCACGAGTATAGAGTTTTACCAAGAAACTCATACCAGGAAAAGTGGTGGCTTTTTTGAGAACACGGTTTCACAAGAATTTATGGTGGGTTTTATTATTATCTCACATTTCTTTTAATTTAAATGTATTTAATGTCTTTTTCTCTTCTTTGTAGGATACAGCTAGAGAAATAGTTGAGGCTCGACTTGGATCTTCTTCCAGACCTCGATCAGAAATCGAGGAGGAAGTATTTGCAGAGCTAATGTATGAACAGGAAAATCCGGGCTATCGAGCGGTAGGCTATGGATTTGGCGTGAAGAGGAGTGATATATACGGAGTCAGGGGTGAACTAAAGAAAAAGGGACTCGACCGTACCGGTGATCATGTCGAATTACAAAATATGAAAATAGAATTGGCCAATGTAAAGCAGTAAATGAGAAGGCTCCTACCCATCTATGATGCTGTTTCTTCTGGCCAAGCATCATATGAAATGATAGCAGAAGGTCGAGCAATTATTACTGCGGTTGCTGATCCAGTAAGATAATCTATTTAATTTGTATTTGTTTGTACTATAATGCAAATAATCGCCTTTCTAATCCTTTGTAAATAATGAAATTGATGATGTGAATGATTGAGACAAAAGGTGGCATTGGGGTTGGTACTTTTGGGGAACTATATGAATTTACCATGTGAAGCAAAATTTTGGATCAGATATACTAAATCTATTGTGTTGTCTATACAAGGTAGAGATGAATCGGGATCAGGTGACAGTGAACCCCCAAATTTTTTTGCATCTCCAAGCACGCCAAGCTCATTCGGTTGATTGATATATTTGTGAAGAATGTACTTGACTAAGTTAGCATTGTATATATATATTTTTTTTGGTTATTAGATTAATTATGTTGATATTTGGAATGAAAAAAATCTCAAATTTTGTCTTGAACTATCGAAGTACATTGACAATGATGTAATATTTTGATTGTCAAATTCGGAATCTTATGAAAAATTTATCAGTTTAGTTGATTTTTTTTATTAAGTAATTTTGTATATACATATATATATGTGTGTGTGTGTGTGAAAAATATGCACAAATAAATAGACAAAAGGTCTATGCTAAGAAGTAAAAGTAGGGTATTTAAAAAACTCGAAAAATCTCAACAATAAAAAATACAGAAAAATACCGGCGCTTATAAGGGCCGGTATTCTCGGCGCTTATAAGCGCCGAGATTATCTCGGCTTTTATAAGCGCCGGTATTCTCGGCATTTTTATTTTTCGGCGTTTTTTTTCTCGGCGCTTGTCCTAAGCGCCGATAATTCCAAAAAAAAAGCGATGAGATTTACCCCTTTTTGTTGTAGTGTTAGTATATAAATTAGGTATTATATTCTTTTAATTATTATAAAATTGTTGAAGGACTAATGCAAGTTTATCCCCTAGCTTGCTTAACTGGGGATTAGAACCACCGCAATGCAAATTAGGCCCCAACTTTTCCACGTCAGCAACCCTTATATCCGTGCAAATTTTTTTTATATAATTAGTATAACCCCAAAAATGCACAAGAGTGTAAGGAAAAACAACACCTAAAAAAATTATATTAAAATGGACAGAAGATACCCAATGATACAAATCAGACAAGACCAAGATAGGTCAAAAACACCACAACTAGGGGTGTAAACGAACCGAAAGTTTGATGAGCTGCTCGTATTCAGAATTGATTATTGCTCGTTCGTGTTCATTATAAGGGCTTGATAGCTTATCGAACTGAGTTCGAGCAGGCTCGATAAGTTTAACAACACGAGTTCGAGCATGGGTATGCTTGACTCGTTAACGTTTGTGAACGGTTTGATAAGTGCTAGATAAGAGCTTGTTAAAAGACTCGATATAAACTTGTTAAAAGCTTGTTAATGGCTCGTCAACAGTTGGTATTGATTCGAAAATGGTTCGATAATTGCTCAATAGTAACTTAAAAGCTTGACTCAGTGGCGAGCTCGACTTGATTGCATGCCTGGCTCAGTTTTAAGCTCAATTGGGTTCGATAGTGACCTTGACTCGGCTTGATAAGCCTAACGAGTCAAGCTGAGCCAAGTCGAGTATCGAGCATACTAAAATCTTATCTAAACCCAGTTCGAACAAAGGTTGGAAATGCTCGATAAGAGCTCGGCTCAAACTCGAACTCGAGTTTGAACAAGGAGGTGTTGGGCTCGATTCGACTCATCTCATCTCCACCCTCAACCACAAGCACCCTTGAACGCGACCACATAACAACTCACAAAAACACAACCAAAATAGAATAAAAAATACTCTTCAGAAAAGAAGGAAGACAAAGGATAAACCCCGATAGAACGACAAATAAATTCAAAAACAAATATATATATATATATATATATATATGTATAGGATAAACCAAATGTATAGCTGCTAACATCATCTTCCACTCACCTGGCATCACCCCCTTCTTCCTCTTGAACCCAAAATTCACCATCTCATAAGAGTTATCATATAGAAGATAAACCCAATAAATTCCCTTTAAAGGGAACCTCCATGAGTCTAGTCGGAATCAAACTCGGGTCGCACCGCTGGCAGTTAGAGAACTCCGTCACCAGACTATATCCCTAGGGGACAATTCAAAACAGATATATAATTATGTGGCTATCATAATATATCCTAGTTGGACGAGAGCAGTATCAAGATGAGTGACCTCCTGGGAAGTCCTCACCCTCAGGTTGGAGGCACTCAGAAATAGCCTCTCTTCAGGGTAATAACCTGAAAGGGGAAAGGCTGCATACATCCTACCCCCTAGACCCTGCTTAGGCGAGAGCCTTTAAGACACTGCGTATGTTGCTTTAGTTTGGCAAATAAACGTTGACATTATGCACCATAGTTTAAGAACAACACAAATTCGTCAACAGAAAACTGAACAGGGCACAGTATAACTCAACTTTTGACATGAATCAAGCACGATATATTATATTATAATCTGATAATCATCAAGCATGATATATTATATTATAATCTGATAATCAGTGGCAAATCTAGAAATTTTTTTACTGAAAGGAATAGCATATAATAAGTTTACCGACCATACATATTAGTTGGTCAAGGCAAAAGGGATGACAACGGCCGCTTCCACGTAAGAAAAACATAATGCTCTCATCTCATTCGTTTCTCCATGCACTTCTCTACTAATTAGTTCCTAAGTGGTAACCAAATATTTTAATATATTATGTCCTGTTTGATATAATTGTTATTTATAAGATTATTTATGCTAAAAGTCCTTGTACTTTATTTATTATGTTAATTTAATCCTTGTACTTTTAATTGTGTCAATTTAATCCCTATACAATTTTAAACGTATCAATTTGGCCTCAGAGAAAAATTATATTCATGTGTAATAAAACTTTTGATGGTTCGGCTATGAATTGGGTTAAATTGAGTAAATGGATAAATTTATAGTAAATTACTTGCATTAATATAATTTTCCGTTAAAAATTACGTCATTAACTTAATTTAAATTTGACCAAAGGACTAAATTGACACAATAGGCAAAGTAGAGGGACCTTAGGAGTAAATAACCGTTATTTATAATTTTTAACTTTTAAAAAATTAAAAAATATTTATGAAGATATTTTTTTTAATTTTTGGTTGCTATTTCAGATTTTGCTCGACGGGCGAATGAAAAGTAATACCAAATAGATTCTTAAGTTGTTAAATAAAATTTTATGAATAGTTTTGTACCTAAATATATTCATTGGGTTTTATTATTAGATTTTGCAGAAGTTCACTTCATGTTTTGTGATGGAATTAATAATATTAATAGAAGAATAGCGTTTGACCGTGAAATAGCAAATCAAAGAGATTCTCGTACCACGAAATTGTAATAGGGTTTCAGCAGCTTATTTTTCACAGTAAGATTTTATGATGAGCTGTAAATATGTACTATAATTATGCATGTTGTAATTTTCTTCTTCTTTTAAAATAGTGTAAGATCTGTACAACTCCGTTAACTTAGGGACAACCGGTTGAATCATGTGCATTTTTATATGTCCCGCTTTTATTTCTTTCGTTATTTTCTTTATTTTATTGTTATCCGTGATATAAACTGTTAGATAAGTATACAAGAATTATTTCAGCAGTCGATATCGAAGCCTATAAATACCATAAGATCCCTTTAGTCTTAACCTACCAAACAATATATTTATGCATGGCTCTTAATAAACCCTTTGTAATTTGCCTTTTCTTGGTGCTATTTTCATTACATAGGATGGAGTCTCGGCCTCTTGGTCTACAACCACCATCACGGCCACCTTCGTCCACCATGCTCCAGGCAGGGCCGCCGCTGGTGAGAGAGGACGAGAAAGAGGATCAGCAGATATGGTGGTCGATGCGGGTTAGTCCTGGAGGACCTGATCGCCCACACCACTTGTAAATGTTAAGAACTCTGAGTCTCGTCAGAATGTCACATTAGAGTTAAAGAGAAATAATCGATATATAAGCCTAGTGGGTTACTGTATCTAATGTCAATTGGTTTTGGAATAAAACCCCACTTGAGCTTATATGTAGATCTTATACATACCAACTTCATAGATTTTCATAGCAAACTGTACAAAATATATATTCGGAGTGTAAATGACCCAAGCCAACTGATGGGGACTTATCAGTAGTTGGCTCAAATAACTCGCGTGTGCTCGAGTCTTGTAAAATATGAGTCTTGTAAAGGTTGAATCTTGATTACTTTTGAGTATAAACTAGTTGAATTGAAGTGCAATTACAGGCCTAAAGAGCCAACCTCAAAAGACTTTGAACTCCAGCTCCGCCCGAGCTCTTGATCGTGCTAAGCCCAGCTCAATTTCAAGGCAACTTAAGTTCGAGCTCAAAGTCTCCAAACTTAACAAGTTCGGAACTAAGCTAGAACATAAATGTTTACAAAACGAAGTTTGAAGCACCCGTAAACTCGAATTTGGTTCAACTCATCTACATTTTAACCATATCACAATTTTTTTTTTTTTATTAATTGTTCCAAACCTTTGAAATAAAATTGGATAGCTTAGTGTTTTTAAATATATTGGCCTCAGTGCCAACTACATTTTATATCATTTATGTATCATGCTCCTCCTTTATATCTTTTTGTGCATAGTCGATCAAATTTCTGAATTATTTTTGTTCATTTAATTTAGAAAACCCAAACAAGTCTAGGTTGCCTTATCGAAATATCATATTATTTGATAGACAAATTCGATATATTTAACTAATGAATAAATTAATTAGAATAAATCGAAATTTGAGTAAGAGTGAATATAAATATAGGGATTTTTATAAGTGAAATGCAAATTATAAACTAAAAATTGATGAAAGCTAGATATCAAACCAAGGATAATAAAGAATGAATAATAATCGGCCAGGTCCTTTCTTGGCTAAAACTATCCCGTCCTGTTCTTATTTCGGTTTGCATCAATATTTAAATGCTCTAAAGAATTTCATTTATCGTTATAACCTCGAATTGGACCAACTTACTAACGGATTGGACTGAAAGCCAATAAAAATCTAAGGAGGATTATAAGGCACTTTATAGTTGCGAGATAAGTCACTGACAAATTGGGATAAAATAATTTCTGCTATGCCAACCCTTAATCTGTTTAACTAGAAAAAAAAACCCAAAATCTTTAATAGAAAACTTGGTATAAATAGGGGGTGTATCGAGCCAGCTTGAGCTTGCAAGGCTCAACTTGTTAGCATTAAGCTCGGCTCGAAGCTCTTTGAGCCTTGAAATTTCACGCTTGAGCTCGACTCGTCAAAAGTTCAGGCTCGACTCTGTTCAATCTAAGCTTGGTGAGTTTCGAATTAGGCTTGCAATATTTTGGCTCATTTAAATTCAATATAGGCTCGTTTGGACTCGTTTAAGCTCAGGCTAGGCTCATTCAGGCTCCAATATGGCTGGATAATATTTATGCCAATATATTATACTTAAAAAAGCTCGCTCAAGCTCGTTTAGGCTCGTGAGCCTACGAACTCGAGCTTCACTAGGCTTGGGCTCGGCTTGATAAGCTAAACCAGCCCGGCTCGGCTCAAGCTCAAATGGAACCGAGTTTCTCGAGCTTTATGACAAGCTAACTTGCAAGGACTTGTGAGCCGGCTCGGCTTATTTACACCCTTAGGTATAAATACAAAAGATGCGCCCTTGATTTTTTAACTTTAAAACTAAAGGCTGCTGAAATTTGCCGTAATGTTAAACTATTTCTTTTATTTTTTCGTTAATTAGCGACAGAGTCGCGGTACAAAGTAAGCAACTCAACCTAACGAGCCCTGAGTCAACCGTAAATGAACGGAGATCAAAACAACAAAACTATACAAACAGGAAGACATGCAAAAACAAGCAAAACACAACGAGCCTCAAGCACCAGTAGGCAAGACACAACCAACTAAAAGACAAGAAAATAGGATAATGAAGCCATAATTTAATGATAGTGATAGGAATTCAAATTCCGCTAAAACTTTTTTCTCTTAAAAGTATTTTTTTTTTTTTTAAGATTTGAGGATAAAAAAAAGTTATTTCAAATAGAAGTAAAAGTTATTTTTTTATGTTTGAGTAGAAGCAAAAAAAGTATTGTTTTTACTTTAAAGTAAAAGCCAAAATTTTTTTAAACAGTAGATGTATTGAAAATACATTTTACAAAAAGAAAAAAAAAAAACAAACTCAGTGTTTCAAGGGCTCCTGCCAATACAGGGTCTAGGGGGGTGAAACGAATACAACCTTACCTTTTCAGGATGTTACCTTAAAGGGAGGCGGTGTTCGAAGACCCCCAACCTGAAAAGCATAAAAACAACAGTACGAAGAGAGCAAAAAGCAATAAAGCAACAAAGCAGCAGCAGCGAAACATAGAGCACCACAGAGCAACAATACACCGCATGAGTAGCAAGTAATAAGCAACTGCTAGCACACAATAATAACAAATATAAGCAGACAGGCATACATATAAGCGTAAAGGCATTAGGACTAGCTTAGTTGTGCTCTTCTATTCTAAACTGCTATATCAGTTACACTTACGCTAACCCTCCATTTAGTTCAATTTAAGGCCATCTCCTCCTTTAGGTGTAAGTGAGTGAAATCATGTCAAATTATTTCCATCCACCTCTTCTTTGGCCTGCATCTCCCTCTCCTCCTGTGTGTAAAAAATAATTATGTAAAAAGTACTACTGAGAAAAGTAGCATTTTAACAACTTAACCAATTTTTTTGCACAAAGATAAACATGACCAGCTTTAGTATTATTCTCCACGGATAGCGAATCCTAAAGCATCAGCACTAGTGAGAGTAAAGAAGACTCCGTCCGAGGGGCGCTGCTACACTGAAAGACCCGAGCTCCTAAAGCCCAAATTTGCTAACCAATCTGCAACTCGATTTGCCTCCCTTTCTCCTTCCAAAACGTTAATGCTTTCCTTCATAAAAAAAATTTCTAACACCCAAAATCCAGTTCATCCACCATAACTACGCCTCAAAATTCACCCTAATTTCATTTTGAATTCATGTACTATCAAATGTGGTGGCTTAGGATGAGAAATTTCAAATTACTCCAAATTCGACCGTTAATTTCCTCTCTTTTACACACCCAGAGATCCCCTATTCAAACCACCCAAATTTTCCCGCCATTAGATAACTACTTTTCAAACCCGAATTCGACCGTTATATCAACGGCTCTCCAGAACTATATAAATTCTGGTTCGCCATTTCAAGGGCTTAAAATCCACACCCATATTTTGAAAATTGGGTATCAGCCCAACTCCAATATTTGTATCAAACTGCTCATTCTTTACTTGAAATGCGGGTCTTTGTGCTATGCACGTCAGCTGTTTGATGAAATGCCTCAACGAACTTTGTCTTCGTACAATTATATGCTTGATGGGTATGTGAAAAATGGGGAATTTGGTGAGGCGTTTGATTTGGTTCGTCGTATGATGCTTAGTTGTGATGAAAAGCCTGATGGGTTTACGCTTTCTTTGATATTGAAGGCATGGGCTAGTGGGTTTAGCGATCTTTTGCCAATGAGGCCTCAAGCTGGTGGTAAAATTAGGAAGGTTGAGTTTATAGGACAAGAGGTTGTAGGTTCAAATCTCATAAACCCCACATATGTACCAAAACAAGAAGGGTTTAGTTATTTCTCGGGAATGAGGTCTTGGTCTGGTGGTAAAACTGTAGAGGTTGAGGCTCTAGGACAAGAGGTTGTAGGTTCAAATCTCACAGACCTCACATACATACCAAAACAAAATGAACTTAGTGACTTCTCGGAATTGAGGCCTTGGTCTAATGGTAAAATGACAAATGTTGAGGCTGTAGGACAAGAGCTCATAGGTTTGAATCTCACAGGCTCCACTTACTTACTAAAACAAAAGGGGGTTAGTGATTTCTTGGGAGTGTCAGATGTAGCAAGGCAGGTTCATGCCTGGATAGTAAAACTCGATATCAGAGACGATGTTATTCTCATCGCGACGTTGCTTGATTCATATGTTAAATGTGGGAGAATCGGTTGCGCTAGGCAGGTGCTTGATGCGATGTTGGTGGATAATGTTTTCTGTTCAACTGCTATGATATCAGGATACATGAATGGAGGTCGTATCAAGGATGCCGAGGAAATTTTCATGAAGATGAATGAGAAAGATGTTGTGATTTTCAATGCTATGATTGAAGGTTATAGTAGATCAGTTGAAACTGCTAAAAAGTCCATTGAGACTTACATTGACATGAAAAGATTGAATTTTGACCCTACCGTTTCGACGTTTGCAAGCTTGATCGGAGCTTGTTCGTTGCTGACATTGTACGAAACAGGTCAGCAAGTTCAGATTCATATGATCAAAACTCGGTATGACAAAGATATAAAAACCGGGAGTGCGCTAATAGACATGTACTCTAAGTGTGGGAAAATGGAGGATGCTCGTAGAGTATTCAATCACATGCCTGAAAGAAACATCTTTTCCTGGACTTCCCTCATTGACGGGTATGGAAGGAACGGAAATTCCCATGAAGCCCTCGAAATGTTCGATAAAATGCAAAGAGATCATCGAACGAAACCCAATGATATCACTTTCTTAAGTGTTCTAGCGGCGTGTTCACACGCTGGTTTGGTTGAAAAAGGCCAAGAGATATTCAAAAGCATGGAAAGATATTATGCAATGAAGCCGAAGATGGAGCATTATGCGTGTATGGTTGATCTTTTAGGGCGCTCGGGAAGGATAAAAGAAGCGTGGGAATTTGTTAAGCGAATGCCCAAGAAGCCTAATTCAGATGTTTGGGCAGCTCTTCTTAGTTCATGTAAGATTCACGGTGAAGTAGAAATGGCAAAAAGAGCTGCTGAAGAGCTCTTTAAAGAGTGTGTTAATGCTAGACCGGGAGCGTATGTCGGGTTATCGAATACCTTAGCAGCTGTTGGGAGATGGGATGGTGTTAATGAAGTTAGGGGGCTGATGAAGATGAGAGGAGTAGCAAAGGATACTGGGTTCAGTCGGGTTGCAGACGATGACTGATATTTCCCATTTATATGCCTTTTACCCTCACTGATGACAATGTTGTCTTCGGCTACGACATGTATATCTTGATGTGATTTTGTATTAACAAGCCAAGAACATGTTGGGATTGAGCATGCTCGAAAACCATCGAAAAACTCAATAATAAGCATTTTTTGGAGATCTTGTATAAGAAACCCGACAATTTGCACCAAAAGAACCAACAGGGTCAAGACCTGATATTTTAGTAAATGAGATGATACTAAACGTCTACGAAGGTTCCATGATTTGATAATACATAGAGAGATCGCAAGTCACAGGCGATGCGTTATTCTAAGATTGTACAGAAGTGACATAGTTTCGGTACGTGTAATCGGATTTTCCCCCTTTTTCAACCTTAGTCAAGCATTGAATCAAATAAACATTGTTATGCTCCCTACAGATTTGACCTAACCGTTATGATTTTAACCATTATGTTATGATACGTTTGTAATGTCCTTCATAATGTATATATGTTGTATTTTATGCTTTAGCATATTTATAAATGTGCTTAAAGATTAAAATTATCAAAAGGATTTAACAATCATCGAATATATTATTGACCAAATTTCTGCAAATGTATTTTTGAGGACAAAACTGATTTTTGAGCTTGACAGCTTCTTTTTTTCATATATGGGCGAGGAGATTACGAATTTCCGTAAGAGGGACAACAATTGGGAAATGGGGATTGAAGAGATTCGAACTTGGAACGTAGCTAAAAGGGGCAAGGATTTTAAGCTCTGAAACTAACTCGAGAAGCTCATCTTAATGGTACAAGCTGGAGTAACAACAATTGAAAACAGTATCACAGGAGAGCGTAAGGTTCTGGAAAGCAAACAAGAAGGTAACATGTTTGTACGTATGGCAATATGTTTAGAAGCGCATTGATTGTGAAAGCTAACTGGCATATTGAAACTTCGGGTTTTGCTATATAAAATTATTAAATGAGCTCGGGTTCGATTGCCATGCAGGTCACATCAATGCCCTCACTGTTTTTTACTCAAAACATATTGTCTTTTTCATGTATTTGTTAAACATTTTGTCTTTCTTGTTCATTTTCGTGCTTATTGCTTCTAACGTATTTTGGCTCACAGATAAAGACTGCGAAAATTCCAAGGGATTAGCTCAAGGGATAAGGCATTCTGACCCGGTGCCTCGTGAAGCATTATGTCTGGGGCTCGTATTCTGTCATTAGATACATATAATTCTTTGAGGCCGCCCACCAAACCTGTAAGCCGCAATTTATTGCAAACGGTCAGTAAGTCAAAATTGGCTTCCCAGATCTGCAGGTAATCTGTCTGTCTCTTCTTTCAATCTTTCTTTGTAAGTTTGAATGCAACTGTGCGGTTCAATCACATCTTTCTGCAAATTTTTGTTTTGATTGAATGGACTCTATTACGGAAACGAAAGAAAAGAATAACAAAAAAATCTATTCGGAAAAAGAAAATTGTTGGCTTACTTGTGTAGAGTCTGGTTTTATACTGTTATAGGTCAGTTCCGATGGAGTGAGGGATTAGGCCAATAGGCTGGAGCTGGAGCGGAATGGACTAGCCGGTACTTGTGACTCTGTATGGGGGTCCGGAGGCGTAGCCCCTGTAAAAAAATTTTTGGGCCTCAGTTTCGGCCCAAGTCAAAGCCCAGGCCCGTTTTGGAGATCTCATTTGAAAAAAATTAGGGTTTCATATGGTGCACCTATTTATATCTGGTTCTAGGGGTTTTGAGATTATAGAGCGTATTGAAGAAAACTCTCTGTAACAATTCCAAAGCAATAAAAATTGTCCCTGCAACTCTGTGGACGTAGGCAATTTTGGCCAAATCACGTAAATTTGTATGTTTGTTATTTATTTTTCCTCGTTGAATTTTTGTTGTGTAGTTGTTGCGTTTCTTAACAAAAATAAGGTGCAAGATTTATGTGATTCAACTAACAATGGATATACCTGTATGAGATGTTGAGATTTTTAACTATCTTTAGGGAAGAGTATAAAAGAATTCTTCTTATTTCACATGACACCTCGCAAACCTTAGGCCACAATAAAACCCTAGCTCGCTTGAAGTTCCCCTCAGTTAGGCCTAAAACCGTCTACTAAATTCTCTGCTCTACGAACATGGCCCATTACAAAATAGAAACAAGCTCAAGACAAGAAGCCCAAAGAGTTACATATTGCAAACTTGGATCTTCTTACAAGACAATATGTAACAAAATTCGGTGATTGCGCTGGATTTTTTGAGATAATACGAGTTGATTTTAAACCTTATATTCAATAAAACTTGAAGGAGATCCAAAGAATCCTTAAATTTAATGTTCCATCAGTTTAATATTTAAATACATTTATAGGTATGCTTTATTAAACTTTATGCAATATACATGTACTATAGATTCGATTATAAAAAGTACTGTCTTGTATGTTACATGATTGGTTCTTGATTTTAATGAGAGATTGTTCAACTAAATAAATGTGGCATTAATCCTTTCGCCACCGGTCTACTTATCACCTCAAAGTACCTGTCGTGTTGTGCCTCGAATAATTGAACGTATGTCTCGATCAAGAAATAGAGATTTATGGAGTTATAAACATGTTATTTCTAGTCTCTGCCCTCCAAACTCTTTTGGGAAATTAGGGTTTCCGAGATCTATATATAGTCATTTGAGCGCCAACGGGTCATGTACTCTCCTTTCATATTTTTAGTGGATTGCTTTCTCCTTCGACCATGGTCTTCCCCTCAATTTTAGGGTTTTTCATGTAAATTTGTGTGTTACTGCTTTCTTTTTTTTTTATTTTTTTTTTCTCTATTCTCTTCTTAATTCTTTAAAATCTGATTTTTTAGCATCTAAATTGAATCCAATTCTCAGGTACTTGCCTTTGAACCCCTATTTGGCAAGACCCAGTTGATCGGTTGGTTGCTAATTCTACTAGCAATCTGTCTGGTAAGACATTGTATAACTGAGATGACTTGGTCTCTACAAACGTCAAAGAACGACATAATTCATGCTTTCTTTGTGTGCTCCTCATTGAAGGTTATCTGCCATCCATGGACAAGATCTTTAACTAAGAACGGGATGGTGAAAGAAATGATCCACCGTGTAGGAAAACACGGGTAAATATAAACACAAAGTTTAGTTATATCTCATTCACGGATAAGGACTTAGACATATCTTACTGCCTTCGATATATAGTCTTGAGGATCGTGTAGAATACCCGAGAGGATTTCCAGAGTCATCAAAACCTACAGCCGGAGATGGTAACTCTAAAGAAAGAGTATGAGTTTTGAGAGACTTAGTCGCTAAACTCATTAGACTATTAATTATGAGAAAAGAGCGCTCTATTTATAGGCACAAAGTCATAATTCCCCTCTACATCAACTTCCTTATTTTAATAGGATTCTCCCTACATTAATTCAACAGATGAAATAAATGTCTGACTTATTAACTCATAGTCTAACACACCACTTTAGCATAGATGTCCGTAAACTTTTCCAATACTTGTAACGTGAAAGCAAAGAAGAAATAGATCCAGCCTTCTCATTACACCCTATCCTTACTAGTCTCTCTCTATTGTTCGATCGCTCTAGGAGAATCAGCGAAACCCAAAATCTCAAACATCTAAGTACCGAACTTCATCATAAACCTGTAACTATCCAATTGACCTGATACTCAGGTTCCTCTTAAGCCAGTATCTTAGAAACCGATAACTTATTTTTTAGTATAATTTTTAATTTTCTTTAAATATTTTGGGATATAATCCATAAAATCCCCTACAACCACCATAATTATTACAAAGAATGAGACCACATAGAAATCCTTTAATGCCATGGCATTGTGTAGCCGACCGTTAGAGTGGGGCTTTCCACTTTCCCAAGTTCTTTCCATCGGTCCCATTATTTGATTAGATTGTTCTCTTTTATCATCTCTTTTTAATTTTCTTTGATACAAATATAAACAATGTTTCAAACATTATACGTAACTCTATAATAGGGATAACATAAGAGAATTGACAAATATAAAGGAGTCGGATATGTCCTATGACATCTGAAAAGGAGCTTGAATTACACCATCTATAGTCAAAGTCAAGCGATAAGTGAGGACTCCCTAAAGATTCTTTACTTTGCAAAATGGGTAAATTTTGACGGCCCTCAAGAATGTACAAATTGATATTGCAAAACAGAAGAGCATAGTCCTAATTTTGTTGACAGAAAACTTCTATTTTCATGGGCTAAGCTGGGGGATAACATCGAGGAAACTCTGTACATTAGTCAAGTTTGATTAAATAATGAGATATCACTGGTGAAGCCATCCTTCGAACAGGAAGGATCCAATGCAAATCAAATAGAAACAAGTTATACATAATTAGAGCCATGGACGCCAATGAAACTTAACAAAATAGCCAAAAAAACGAAACTTGACAACCCCTAAGAAAACCTCCAACAGCCACTGGTCATGACTTTCCGACGAGGAGCTATCGACGTTTCATTCAAACACATGCTGAGGTGGAAGGGACCAAGGTACTCAAGTTAGTGTGCTCATGGTCAACTGGGAGATCCAAGCTTGTAAGGGCTTTCCAAGTAATTGTGCAAGGAAGGGAACTGAATAGCTTTAACCAAATGACAACTTTGAGCTTGCAGGAGTCGAAATTGGTGGGAGAATTTTCAAATATGACAGTATTTCATGCATCTGATATATTAAACAAAACCGCAAAAAATTGTCATGAACCAAGCCTTTTTGATCGACCCTTTCATATTTGAGAACTTCTGCTGGTAAAATCATGCTTTGACAATGCTTATGCAGGTTAGAGAAACCCCCTATGACTGCATCAAGTTAGTCCGTATATTCTATGAAAACCTATAATACAAAAACAAGTGGAAACAAAAGCTTACATTAACAACAACTCTTCTATTGACGTAAGTTTAGCAAGAGATAGGTTTCACTTTATCAAAAATGGAGCAGCAGCCCGATGTGAAACAAATTACTAGGTTTTGAAAATAATTTTTTCTAATTTTTTTTATTTTCTCCTAATTTTTAATAAAAACTAAAAAATAAAAATATTTTAAAAATCTAGCTTTAACCTCTTAGAAATTAAAAAGTGCAAAAAAAAGATAACAAACAGATCCCGACTCAATGGGCCCAAGTAATGTGAAAATCAACCACGCATAATAAATCGTACATATGATTTAACTCTTACCTTATAATACTAAAAACTTCACATAGGAGTTGTAGGAAATAAAAGACTCGCATATAAGTCTAGTTGGTTACTCTACCTAATATTATTTTTAATTTTAAAATAAAATCCCATTTAGACTTATATATAAATTTTATGTATGCCAACTCTGTAAGTCGGGCCTAAAAGTCAGGTGAAATTTAACATATACCATATAATATTGAACACAATAACTTGTGGAAATTCATGATTATGATTCCCCAAAATCATGAACAGTCCACATTATCTTGTCTATTATTTCAACTTGGCATCTCATATTAATTTTTAGGGTTATTAACACTAAAGATCCCTGTATTTTGTTAATTGTAACACTTTAGTCCTTATACTTTTAATTATGTTAATTTAGTACAACAACAACAGTTCCAGTGCCTTGCGGCTCCCGCAGAACGCAGGGTCTGGGGGGGGTGATGTACGCAGCCTTACCCCTTCCTGCAGGAAAGGAGACTGTTTTCGGGGGCCCCCAATTATGTTAATTTAGTCCCTGTATAATTTATATTGTGTCAATTTGGTCCCTAGAGTAAAATTGGCATTAAGTTTTTATAAAATTTTTAATGATTCGGACATTTATTGGGTTAAATTGACTCAATGGGTGTATTAGTGGTTGATTACTTGCATATAAAGTGATCGTCCCTTTAAAATTACGTCAATAATTTAACTTAAATTTGATCAAAGGACTAAATTAACACATTATAAATTGTATAAGAACTAAATTGACATAATTAAAAATACAGGGCGTTCATATTTCACCAAAAGATGACAAATTTTAATGTGACTCTTACCCACTTTGGCTTCGCAATTTCAAATGGGTGTCCCACTAGAACCCTATCATCTGAGAAATCTTGCAACATCACCACCAAATGGACAAATTGCCAACTATTGTTCGATTTTAAGCCGTAAACGAGTCACGTTGAGTCCGAGTTCGGGGAAATAATATTATGCTTCGAAAGATTGAATCAAGCTATAGCCAGTTTGGCATGTGATGCCAAACCAAATTTGGCTGGATTTGAGTAAAGCTTGTCCTGTCGAAGCGAAATCAGGTTCCTTTAAATTATTTACACTTATTTAAGCTGGTTTAAGTTATAATATAGTTGACGCAGCTTATTTAGAATAGAAGCCTTTGAACTCGAATTACATAGATTGAAAATGACTCGTTAATGGACCCTAAAACGGGATTTTTTTTATAACTGAGGTTACTCGTACTATAAATGAAGATAAAGAGTAAAATGGCTTTGAAATAAAAGAGAGCAAAGCTATGAGCAGACAAGACAAAAAACAAATCAAAAAAGTTTACAAATGGATGAGACTCTACAAAGACTAACACCAACAAAAGAAAAACTCCAAAATAGCCATCGGGGTGAATAATAAAACGATCGGGCATCCATGACTACCAACAAAAGCAGCAAGCACTCCCAAAACATCAAAAGAATGTCAAGGAAATTAAATAAGAATAATGAGACATTCAATGGGAACAAGGAAAATAAGACACTAGACATACTTGGTTTGGCTAATTGTACGTATAATTACAAACTTACAGAGATTTTTTTCTGTCTTTGAGAAGGATACAAGAGGATGTTTTTCTCAGACAACACATTGCAAACTCCAGACGAGATATAAAGCCACGAGAAGACCTAGTGTGCCTGGCAATACCCACCCACGAACCCCCAAAACACTTCCACAAGCATCAATGCTTATCAGTCCAATCCTCTACTCTATGAACAAGACCAATTACAAAATACTCTACATATAAAGTCCAACACAGAGTCCCGTAAACTCCAAAAGCCTTCTCAACCGAACATCGGCAACTCCCAATGGACCACAACACTTGCGTCAAAAGGATGAACTAGTTGCATAAATGTTGAGTTGTCCAGCTGGGGCTATAGAGGGGTGCATGTATCCCCAAGGGGTCCCTACATTTGCAACCTTAATAATAAGTGTGAGCTTATGGGGGCTCATGGACCACCTTTACCTCATTCATTTTCACCCTTATCTGGTTCGACAATGATCCACCTTTGAGGATCGGTCAAAATTCCAAGCAAAAATAAGCCCTGAAGCAATCACTCGAGCCTTCGATAACCTGAGTCATCAAAGCTAGCCTTCTTTTCTCCCATGTTATTTCTCACTCTAGAATCTCATGCGCCAATGTCATACTCGTAATTGAAAGCCCACCATGCACGACTTTGGTATACCCTAATGTTATCTTCCATTTCATGAGTTGGTTAAAATGAGATATTATACGTTTTAACTTTTACAATTTAAATATGTGCTCATGGTTTTATTGTATATTAACTCACTTTTGATACTGTTAAGTACTCCACATGTGAGTGTAGTCGAATTTCATATTGGAGTTGCGGAGAAAATAGATCAATATATAAACTTAGTAGGTTACTCTACCTAATGCCAACCGATTTTAAAATAAAGCCTCACTTGGGCTTATATGTAGATCTCATGTATACAAATTCCAGACATCGGGCCTAAATGCATGATGAAATTTTACAAATACACTTTTTGTACACTTATGATCATCAAGGATGCTATATCATATGACATGAAAGGCATTATTATTTTTCTTAGTTACTAGTTAACCAGTATAACTGAATTGAATAACTTATTTATCAGAAACTAATTAACCAGTCTTTTTAATAATGATAATGATTCCAGATTCTAGAGTAGTTTGATTACAATTAATCAAATCGAGTCAACTAAACCATCAACAACAAATTATATTGATGATGACTATAAAAATAAGTGATAGTTCTAAGAGAAAATAAAATCCGCAAAAAGCACGAGTAAACTCTCAACAATGCAAGAACTGAGACATTTTGGAGGTTAGTGATACCTTTTTTTTTTTTTTTTTGTTTTTTTTTTTGTCAGAACCCAAATGTTTTTTTGCTTCTTTCGGAGCCAACTTAATTAGTACTGTATTAATTGTCATCTTTCAAAATAAAGTATTATTATTTTTTTTATTTTTTTTGGGTTAAAAACTCACATTTAGTGCTGATATAGCCCGTCTCTTCCAGTGCTGATATAGCCGTATAGTGTCGATTTCAGTTCCTTTTTACATGCTTGTTGTTCTTGCTTTCCTGTTTCTTGGGTGTATATTATTTTGTATTTCTATTTCTCAAGCTTATTATGGTTCTTTTAGGGCTCACTTGTTCGAGACGCCTGTTATATATTGAGACTTTGTGGGTAATTATCGAAAAAAACTCATATGTGAGTCTGTTATGATATTATTTATTTTAAAATTAATATTAATATTAATTTGACATGTCTTGGGAGAATATTTGATATGATTTAGTTATTTAATCTAATTGAGATTTGATGCCATTATAATCGGGTAACTCAATTATAAATAGGGATCGAGAGTTATGCTTTAGGTGTGGAAAAAGAGAGGAAAAGATGTAGAGAATAAGGGTTTTATAAATGGGTGCCCAGGGGCACTCGGACAAGGGGAGAAAGATTGATGTTAAGAAGTATTTATGAGAGCTTGTAACTTTGTTTATCCAAAGCTATGTTGTGGGAGGGTTGATAGCTAGCCGTGCAGAAGCTACATCGAGAAGGGTTGGTGGCTTGCCGTGCAATAGTTATATTGTAAGAGGGTTGGTGACTCGTTGTGCAGAAACTACATTATGAGAAGGTTGGTGACTCACCGTACAGCAGTTACACTTTGAGAGGGTTGGTGACTCACCGTGCAATGGTCATATTGATGTTGATAATTGATGTTAATGATTGTATATGGGGTTTGAGAGTTCCAATATAGATTTTAATCCTTAAATTTTATAGTGGATGAGGCACAAGTTTGGGTTCCTTTTTTTCCCTCTAGTTGAGAGGGAATTTCTATGTAAAGATCGGTGTGTTGTTTTATTGATTATTTTTGATATTTACTTCCGCTTGTGCTTGATTGTGTGATTTTCCTAACAAAGTCTAGTTTGAAACTCATGTAGGAGTCATAAGAAAGAAGAGTTTAACATACACATATAAGCCTAATGGGTTACTCGGCCTAAAGCTAACTTGTTTTAGGATAGAACTTCACTTGAGTTTATATGTGAATCTTGTATGTGCCAACTCTGTGCATCGACCTAAAGACTCGGTGATTTACAGTTTTAGAAGTTTATTTTTATTTTATGGTTAAATGAGTTCTTGCTTCTTTTTAAGCCAAATTGATATTATTAATGACTGTTATGCTTTCAATTCTTTCTTGTAATTACTCATCTCAGTAACCCACTTTTAATACAATTAATAAAGACAATTGATAATATATAATCCCAATTAAGTGAGATTGTTGACAAAAATTAAGATCCAATATGATGTGATTTAATTTTATATTATAAAACCTTATTGTTTCGAGATTTTGTGATTAGGTTCTTGGAAGAAGGACTAAACTCAAGTCCTGCTTGTTTTTCCTTTTCCCTCCTCAGACTTACCCGAGGAGATGCTGTAGGGAATAAGGATCTTCTGGATTGGTTCAAGAGTTTTCTTAGAATTTAAAAGTTTAACTAGTAGTTTCTTTAATTGGTAAGGGATAAACGGTCTTAATCATGACCTTCTTATGAGATGTTACTCGAGGTTCCCTCATTTGGAGAGGGGAAGCGTGCTATTGGGAATTGGGCTTCACTCGGACTTCGTTTAGGCTAAGCTGATCCACTCGGTTCCGCTTAGGATCCTTACTTGGGTTCAGTTTAGGTTGGGTTGATCAACTTGGCCCCGTCTTGGACTTTCGTCCAAACTCAACGTACCCCGGATCAATCAACTTTGTTCCATCTTGGACTCCACTCGGACTCGGCTTATGCTGGGTCAGTGAATTCGGTTCCATATTGGACTCTACTTGGACTTGGTTTAGACCGGGTCGGTCAACTTAGTTTCATCTTGAGCTCTTACCCGAATTTGGCTTGGAAAGGCTAATCCCGAGTCCGACCTTACTTAGCCAAACAGCATGTCACTTTTATCCTGACGATTTTTAAATCACAAAAATAAAATACATAATTTTTCAAACAGATTCAACCAAAAACACAATAATAGGCAGCTATGATACATCACTGTCGCTGTAAAAGAAAAAGTGAAGAAATGGAGACGATTACCAGAAAATTGGGGAAGATAAATTTGGAGGTATGTCACGTGAGTAGGAGCAGTCAATTTTTAAAAAGTAGATAATTGCAACGGCTAACTTCATTACTGAGCTTCCATTGAAGTTGACTTGTATTATGTTGTCCCTTTTTGTGATTTTGCTTCTCCTTTTTGTTCTTTTCCTTTGAGCCATATTTGGGATTCTTTTGCTTTTTGTTTTTGTGGAGTGAATTTTAATTTTATTGTTTAGTTTATCTGTTAAAATTAAAATTATGATAAATTACAGAAAATTCTTCTGCCTTTTGTTTCAAAAACAAAAAACCTCCCTCACAAATAAAAGTACTCACAAAACTCCCTCACTTTTAAAAATTTATCGCTTAACCCCCATGTAACTTATTTTTGACCATTTTGCCCCTAATGTTTAATTTTATTTTTAGAAAAAAGTTTTATATTATTAGACAAAAATTAAATATTTTATATTTTTAGCAAAAAAATTAAGAAAATTTTCTATATTTATAAAAATGTTATATAAGTTCTGAAGATAAAAAGTATTTTTAAATTTTTTAGGAAAAAAATATTATGAGATAAAATATAACTTTTTTTTGATTGAGGGGCAAAATGGTCAAAAAAATTTATTTGGGGGCAAAGTGAAAAATTTTCAAAAGTTAGAGGGTTTAGTGAGTGATTTTATTTTTGAGGGGGGTTTTTTATTATTGAAGCAAAAGTCAGGAGGGTTTTCTACAATTTACCCTTAAAATTATAATTTTGATGTCAGGTTTAGTTGAATCAATTTAACTATACATTATATATTTTAATTGTAAAATCACTCAATTTCATGTCTCGCAAAAAATCCGATATGATCTATATTTAACTAGTAATACAAAATAAACGGTTTGACATACAATCTAATTCAAAGTTCGAAGTGATCCAAGCCAATGTCTCCAAAACCGATATGGCTCGCATCAAAAAATGAATTGACCCGAACTTGAATGAGACCAAACGAAAGTGACCTAAAAATAGAAATGACCCAAAATCTAAAATGACTTAGACCCAAAAATGATGTGGTCGAAATCACTCTTGGCACAAATTTGACCCAGGCTAAGATGACCAAGAATTAGAGATGACGCAATCTTATTGACTCGAGACCAAGATAATTCAAATTCGAAATGACCTTATATATTTTAAGGCAGCTATGATATTATTATACAATTGAGATTGAAGTAAAAGCTACAATCGAAGTAGAACGAAGGGTCGGCCCGTTATGGTCATCAATGGAACAAGAGGATTAGTCTTCTCTAATAACTTACCTAATAATTTCTATTTCTATTCTAATTATATAAAAGCAAATACGAATTATACCTAATACTAATTACATAATAAAATAAAAAAATATAAATATATAATCTAAACAATAATAAATAGTGAAACCTTATAATATAATTTAAAGCAAAATATAGTTAGACCCCTTAAACTTTGCAATTAAACACAATACGCCCCCTACACTTTTAATTTCACAAATAACCCCCTAAATTTTGTAATTAAATACAACACACCCCTCGCACGTTCAGTTTCATAAAATAGTCCCTTAAACTTTGCAACTAAACACAATACACCCCATGCACTTTTAATTTCATAAAATAGGCCCTTGAACTTTGCAATTAAACACAACACGGCCCCTAGACTTTCAATTTCATAAAACAGTCTCCTGAACTTTATAGTTAAACACAACACACCCATGTACTTTTAATTTCATAAAATAACCCCCTAAACTTTGTTATTATACACAACTCACCCCCGAACTTTGTTAATAAACATAATTCACCCATTCGACATTAATAAATTTAAAATTAAAAAAATATGCGAAATTTAAAATTTTAAAACAAATTATGAAAAAAAAATTTGAATTTAATAAAAATTAAAAAAATAAATTTAAAATTAAAAAATCTATCAAATTAAAAATTTTCTGGTCTTATACACACTATAGAAATTTATATTTTTAGACGAAAGATAGAAGCTTTATATTTCTGAGTAAAAGATAAGAGAATTTTCTGATATTTACATAAAAAATTTTATTTTAACTAATTATAGAAAGAACATTATAAATTTAAAAGAATATAAAATATTTTTTTAATTTGCATAAAAATACTATAAGATAAAATATAATAATTTTTTTAAAAATAAATTCTAAAATTAGATTAAGAATTTAAAACTAAAAAATATATAAAATTAAAATTTTGAAAATAAATACCAAAAAAATAATTTAAAAATATTATTATATTTTTTCAAGTTTTTTTCCCAAGAAAATATCTTTTTGTTTCAAATTTTTTAATTTTCTACTTTTTTTTAATTTGAAATTTATTAATGTCTAGGGGGTATGTTAGGGAGGTATATTTGGAATAATAATAAAGCTTAGGGGTAATTTTATGAAATTAAAAGTACAGGGGGGTGTGTTATGTTTAATTACAAAGTTCAGGGGGCTCTTTTTTAAAATTGAAAATACAAGAAGTGTATTATGTTTAATTGTAAAATTCAAGGAGCTATTTTGTAAAAATAAAAGTGCATGAATGTGTTGTAGTTAGTGTAAAATTTAAGGAGTCTAACCATATTTTGTCCGATAATATATTGTTATAATAAAAGACCACAGGGTTTTCCTCACGTGGCTTTTTTCCTGTAGCCGACCGTTGGAGTGAGGCTTTCTACTTTCCCATTTCTTCAACGGTCCCTATATTTAATTCCTTTGTACCCTTTAAAAAAAAATGCCCTAGATCTATAATAATAAATATATTTTAATTTATATGAAAAATTCTTTTATATACTTATTGCAAGTATCATACAAATAATATGTACAACAACAATAAATTCAATGCCTCAATTTATATATTTATATTAAAATAGTAATTTTGCATGGCGCAGTATAGCGAGCTATAATAAGGGTAGCGGACATAGCAACTTAGGATAGGTGAGCACAACGGAGCGAGCCTATAACTCCTTCAGTCTTCATACTTTGGTTGCTTGGGGTTTGTTGCTAATGTGACCTATTATTGCTGTACTGTTGCTTGGCGCCTATTGCTTTGTGATTTGATGATGGGTGCTTTTAGAGTCGGTTCCCAAAATAATGCTGAAAAATAAAAAAATAAAAAAAATAATGCCAAAAAATAAATAATTACCAATCTACTGTTGAACCGCGTTGAGAAAACGCGGTTCACTCCAAAAATAACCAAATTAATGGAAAAATATTTTTTCCAGTTATAAAATGCGTCTTAAAGACGCGTTTCATGTGAACATAAACAGCGTTAGCAGTTCATTTGAAGCTAAACCGCGTCTTTAAGACGCGGTTCATTTATGATTAAAACGCGTCTTAAAGACGCGGTTCATATAATTGCAAAGGCCAAGTCATGAAGTCAAGGACGCCCACGCTCGAAACGAATTCAAAATGAAATGGATAAAATAACTATATACGAAGGGTCACACGTGGGTTCTGTGAGAGAAAATGTCATAATGTATTGACATGCAAGATGAAAAAGGAGCACGAGGCTCGGTTAGCCGCTAGTAGCAGTGAAATATATGACGGTAATATTTATTTATGTTTCATTTTTTTGAACATTTATTTATATTTTATTTATATTATTTTTTATATAGTAGTTCGTTATCTATATATATCTATTAGTTTGTTATTTATATTGTTTTACTCATAAAGCATCATAACCGCATTTACTAAACGCAGTTCATATGAAAGTAAACCGCGTTTTCTAAATGCGGTTTATGCTTTATATAATTTTTTGTTCTTGATGCGGTTATTTTCACATATAACAGCATTTTTTGAACGCGGTTTAATATAACCGCGTTTATAAAACGCGGTTTAATATAACCGCGTTTGTAGATTGGTAAATATTTATTTTTTAGCATTATTTTTTTTATTTTTCAGCATTATTTTGGGAACCTACTCGTGCTTTTATTTTAACTTTATTGCTTCGTTTATTCTTTATTATTTATTGTTTTATTGTTTCTTTATTGTTTATGGTTTTATTGTTTATTGTTTTATTATTTCGTTTGCTTCTTGCTTTTTGTTTCTTGCTTCTTAGAGTTGGGGGCACTCGAAAACAGCTTCTCTTTAGGATAACATTCTAAAAGGGTAATGTTGCATACATCTCACCCTCCCAGACCTCGCTTCAACGGGAGCCTTTGCGGCACTGGGACGGTTGTTACTCTTGTTGTATATTAAAACAGTAATTTTGCATTTTGTTGGATTTTTAGGTGTAAACTCTTGATCGTCCAATAAATGTGACATATACTTCTAATAATATATATTTCTAGTAATAGAAGATACTCGGCAACTTATTTTGACCTGGAACAAGGTCACATGTATTCACTACTACAGGGTAACGAGCAAAATGACTGTATGGCATACAAAGTTTGGATGCTCTATCCCAACTACTGATGATTGAAGGAAAAATTGTTTAAAAACCTAGTTTTCTCATTAGAGAGAAGTGGAAAAGTGATATAGGACAAGTAACAGAAGAGTTTCTAGAGCAGCTGGATCGTTAGAAACCTAAACGGATGGGCCGGAAGCACTAACTTGCACGGCCAACTTCAAACGGTCATAACTTTTGATCCGTGAAGAGTTAAGAGGCCTGTAACCTGTCAAAACGAAGCTATCATATTGAAATATGCAACCATAGGTGCTTTGCATTTGGTCCCCCCCATTTTCCCCAAATTCGGCCTCTAAACACATTGTCGGGCCACTTTTATGTTTTCCGCATTGTTTAATGGTATTTTCATAATTTCATATGTTAGGGCATTTTTATAATTTTGCATATTAAGATTTTTCTTTGTTTACCTATAAATAGTGGTTATAGTGGGTTGTAATTTTCATTTTCCAATTTATAAATTACAAACACTAGTTTCTCTTCTCTTCTATGGATTCCAAGTTTATCTATTTATTTTAACGTGTTCGATCAAGTTTTACGTTTCCGTTCCACTTCAAAAAGAGTTTTCAGCTTTTTTGTATTCTTTTAGAAAATTTGAAAGCTAACTTAAATTGGTCTATTGAAAATTTTCATTTCCATGTTTCCGTAAATTTCTTTTTATCGTCTTTTATTGTCAGCTTACTTCTCTTTCTTTTTCTTTACTCCACTATTTCTTTCTCATTCTCTCTCGCACACATCCGTGCCATCAAGCATTACATGTAGACGGCTTGCACCTTTTAAATTGTGTATACCGTAGTGTTTATTTATACCCAAATGGATATCTGAATTTTTAAGTATTGACTATACTCAACAAGTCATTTTTGGATAGGTTACTGTAATTATTTTAATGGAGTTTGAATCATGGAGTTTAAGGATTGACAGATAGTACTTATGCCTAATTGTCAATTTACAGAATTGGAAAATTGAGATCATTTGAATGCATTTTCTAAATTTTTTACATTAAAAAAGTGTCAATTTTTCACTCTCAAACTTGTTCTCCAAAATTAAAATCATAAAGAGAAACTATAAATTAAAAAGAAAGGTAATAATGTAATAATGAAATATTTTTATTATTAGGGTCCTAAATTTTACCCTTAAAAAAAATTTACAAGTTTTAAAATTCCTATCAGTAAAAATTAGCATCTAATAATATTTTAATCATCTATCCATACATTTTCATTTAAATATCATGGTCAATAATGCGGTAAAATGTGCTTTGTTAGTGTTATCTACGTAATACACTTAGTATAATGTATCCGTATTTTTCTATTTAAAAATAAATAATAATAAAAAGTAAAAAATACATATGACTAAATTAAATGCCTTTTTTTTAATAATTGAAAATTTATTGATCATCAAGAAAAGTTGGAACAATAAGTCCAAACCTCCGAAGAGATCAAACAAAACGCACTGCAACACACGAACTCCCAGGAAAACCAAAAAAAAGGAAAACCCCAATCACCCTGAATTCCAAAAAAGCACAACCAAGACCCAAAACAAAGCACAGCTCGAATCACGCACAGCAGAGCAACACGCAAACAAACGCCAGGCACAAACAAACACCAAAGCGAATCAGAAAAACAAAGGAGAGAAGAAGCAACACACCCGGCCAAACACGAGCAAAGGGCACTCAAAGAAAGACCACGGCTAAGCTCCCCACACCTCCACCACAGAAAACAAGCACCAAACCAACCACCCAAACGCAACCTGAGGAACAAGAAGAAAGACCTACGGCTAAATTAAATGCCTTTATTCTATATTTTATTAAATTTATTATTTTAACTATCAAATTATTAATTATAATTATTTACTATGCATTACATTTTTGTTACTGTTATAATGTTCAACATTAACCTTTAATTTTATAAATAAACGAATTCTAAACTAAAGTAAATGTATAATATTATATTAAATTACGTTTAATTTTCGTATTGTCGGTACAGGTAGAGGGTAAAATAAGTAAACCGTGGCAAGTCACATGTACCACGAGAGCCCAGAGGCGTGCAGTGAAGCCAAAACTCACGTTATTTAAGAGGTCCCCCCAAGAACCAGGCAAGCACACTACAAATGCATAAATGTATAAACTCTGACTCCCCTCCTGGCACGTGTTCATCACCCCAATCGACTAGTGCCGGTAAAATCTAACACGACACCATAGCATAACATGGACATAACATGAAGATAGTGGGTATGGGTTGAGGGTTTTGAAGACGGGTTGAATTTGGATTGACCTGTTTAACTCGTTTAGGTAATTGGGTTGGATTTAGGGTTGACCCATGTAGCCTCTTTTCGATATTATTGATCCGTTTATGTAGTTATGTTAGGCATTTAGTGATACATTATTATTATTATACATATATTTTTGGTAATTAAGATAATTTAAACTATATTTAGTAATATTAATTTAATAATTTATTTTAACAGTTATAAATATAACAAGTGTTTATAGGTAGTATCAAACATGAAGTGCATTATTAATATGTTTATAAGTTAAAAAACTAGCATTTAATGAAAAAAAGTAATATAATTAAATGGGTAACCTGCTGGTTACCCATTTAATAATTGGGTTGAGTAAGAGTTGAGAGCTCCTAACCCATTTAATAAACAGGTCATATTCAAGTTGACCCCATTTCTAAGACCCCTTGCATAGCACTAACATGAACACGACACGACACATTTGCCACCCTACAATCGACCACCCATTATCAACCCAATTTCTCCATCTCTATAATAAGGCAGCCATCGGGTCCATTCGTGACCTGATGTGTGGATTAGAGGTGCACAAATAGGTCGATAATAGTCAGATTTGTCCATATAACGGGTTGATCAGAGGACAAAAATCCCGGGCCCGATTCGGCTTGTGATACAGGCTGGAATGGATTGGGTTGGGTTGTGGATTGGACGGGTCAATGACTAGTCAAACTCAAGTTTGACCTAATTTTTACCCCCTTTTTTTTTTTTGGTTAAAATTCTTTTTTTGTTCCCTAAGTTTAGCAAATAAAAAAAAATTAAGTGACTTTTTTTTGTATTTTGAGCTGTGTCGAAAACGGGTTTAACTTGAGTCATGACACCACTCAAAGCGTGACCCATGTCACCCGCACGGATAAGACCGGGTTTGGATCTGGCGAAAAAGGGCGATCCTTAACCTGGCCCATTACAAGGACCAAGGTGACCCGCCACCTTAACGGGTTGGATTGAGTCATTTAATGGGTTCGATCAGATTGTCGACCCGTTTGCCACCTCTAGTACAAAAAAAAAAAATTGAGAAATGCGTTCAAATAATCCCAATTTTCTAATTTCTTAAAAGTTGAGAACAATATACAAATAATACCTGGAAATCCCAAAATCAAACAACACAATTTGAACCCGGTTCGAGCAATTATTTTAATGGTTGAAGTACAAGTATCATTTTGATACAGAATTTTAAAGTGCAAACCATCTACTCATACTATTTAATCGGATACAAAGAAAAAGAGTAATTCATTGTTGTACAATACAAATATAACATATGCATACAACATGCTAACTTTGCATTTTTAGGACATATTCACCTTTATGTCATCTTTTACAATGGCAATATCATTTTTATTATTGAATACTGCACCTTTTCTACCATACGAAGTAACATATGAAATAAGTATTGTATTTGTTTTGTCATTTATTCACACAATATTGGAATTATTTTTTGTCATCTTAGTGGATGGTTTAATATACAGCACAAACGAGCTCCTCCAAGCGAATTTCTCTATAGAAATAGGGAACATAAACTTAAGTACACAAAAAAGCGTTATACTACGTTCCACATAGGTGATCGTAATTAAACAGCTCAAAAAATACTCATATGCATCTTTGACCTTGAAGGGTAGTTTTGGGTCGGAGGTTAGAATTGATAATAATGATGGAAAAGAGTGAGAGAAAGAGAAAGGGTGGTGTGGCGAAAAAGAAAAATATAAGACAGTTAGAGAGAATATAAAGAAAATTGTAAAGAATACAAATTGTTTTCCAAATTTTCTAAAGAGTACAATCAAAAAATGTACAAAAGTGAAGCCCGCATTCGTGGGCAATTCAAATACCAATTTATATCCTAAGGAGCTATTACATTTATTATCAATTAGTTTTAGGATAAAATCTCTTTTGATATATAATAGATAATTGAAAATCTGTTTTCTGAAAAAATGAGCTCCTAAACAATTTTTTTTTTTTTCAGTTTTTAAAGAAAATTTTCTAATAAAGTTAAAAAATTTTCATTATCAAATAGCTCCATAATATTTTTAAAAAGTAAAGTATAATAACTTATGACATAAATAATATAATATATAAAATAATTAATCTAAAAATAATCTCACTATATGTTAATATATATAAAAAAAAAATTCAACTTTATTTTCTAACCAAAAAATAACTCAATTCTATTTTTTAACAAAAAAAATAACCCAACTATAACTTTTCTACCAAAAAATAACAAAACTTCAACTTTTGTATCAAAAAATAACCAAACTCTAAAATTAATTTAAAAAAAAAACTAAATTAATGACTAAGTATGGCGTGCGGTTTGACTCTCAGAAAATATGTTTTTCTTCTATGTATTCTTGGTTTGACTTTTCTTTTCCCACCTAACAAAACTAAAAATACGTTTTTCATATAATTGAGTACAACCCCACAAAAAGACAACATCCCAAGGTAAAGAACAAGCGAAACAACCGAGGAATACAACCAGAGAATTAGGGCTGCAAATGAGTTGAGCCGAACCACAGCTTGATCAGCTCAACTCAGCTCGTTAACTAAATGAGACCAGCTCGATATTGATATTATTTATCTAACCGAGTAGCATATATGTACTCAATCATCTCGTTTGCTAAATGAAATCGCTTACAAAAAACAAGCCAAACCAAAAATATGTAGAAACAAATATAATGTCGAAGCATTACATTTCAATATTTTTAAATCTAATTTTTAGAGTTGGGTTATTTTTAGATTAATTTTATATTTTGATTATTTTTTGGTAGAAATTAGATTATTTTTGGTAGAAAAATTAGAGTTAAATTATTTTTAGTTAAAAAATAGAGTTAGATTATTTTTAATATATTAACATCTAATTAAAATATTTTTAAATTAATTATTACAAAATATATTATCGAATACCGTGATAATTATATAGAGTAATCACTTTGGTTTCCTAACATTTCAAAATTTTAGTATGAAATAAAGCTCAATTAGCTATAATGTCATAATTTATATATATGTACCGATACATAAATATATATATATACTTTTTTATTATTATTATTTTTTTTTGATAAGTTATGAGCAACTCTCGATACAAAAGCGGCGACCTGAAATTGGCCCCGAAACAAAATAGAGATAATCAAAATAAGAAGCCAAACAAGCAAAAATACTAAAAAAAAAATCGATACATAAATATGTACTCTGTATCATAAAAACGTCCATTATATATTAAATTTCAAAAGTGAGTATAAAGGTAAATAGAGTAATAATGACATTATGACATAGCTCATACAGTCATACTTTTAATTTAGACCACCGCATTCACCACCTTAACTTAAATCTCCCAGGGGACCCCTACACGCACAAAAATTACCCCAAAAGAAAAGGCTAAATTATATATTACTATTTCAGGATTTAATGAACTAATTTTGCAATTTATAAATATTATGAAATAACTTTTAATTCCAAAAGTTTACATCTTTTAGTAAAATAGTTGAAATAACGATATAAAATGGTATAGAATTTTTTGCTATTTGTAGGTAAACATAATATATCTCGTTATTTCTCTTATTCTATACATGAATTATAATATTGTGATACTGCTAAGGAAAAAAAGGTTATTTTACACCCTTAAACAACATCTTTTGGACTAATTTAGTAAATACTTCCAATTTTCGAACTGAGATATAATTTTACAAAGTTTATAAATTAAAATATTAATGTATCAAACGTATGGTACTTATTATGTTGTATACCAATTTTTAATATGGATTCCAAGTAGAGGTCGGTAGTACCTTATACCCTTACTTTTTTAGGGTTTTTCTTCTTTGCTGCTATAAATATATATTGTAGTGCTTCTGCATATTTAAGAGCGAGAGAAACATAGAAAGAAAGAGAGGGGGGAATAAGTGAATAACTTGTAATACTCCTGCTAGGAAAATTCATAAATCGAACACAAACTGAAGCAAAAAAAAAAAAACAAAATAAAGGAACAACACATGAGATTTTAACATAGAAAACCCTATCTCAGTTAAAGAGAAAAATCACAATCCAATTAAATATTAAACTCTATTTAAATTTTTAGAATTATAATATCTAATTGAAACCCAAAAAAAATACCCCCAAAATCCCCAACTCTTTCATAATTAACAAAACTTTCTAACCCTTTTTTATATAAATAACATACTCATACTCAGAATCAAATCAAACTAAAATTAAACGAATTAACTATAAATCAATTTCTATATAATCTAATCTTCTATATTTAATTCAAAATATCAAACAAGCATATCTTACTAAAATCTCTTCTTTTTTTTTTTGATTTAACAAAATAAAATATGACTAAATAATAAAATATTGGTTTGACCCAACAACTCCACATTTGACTAGTAAAGTTCCTTACCTCCCCTTGTAATTTTTGCTTCTTTTTAAAGATTTTTCACATAAATATTAGTATCTTTATTTCTTTTTTTCTTGTTTTTGTATTTATTTTTTATATTTTATTTTAGGGTTGGACACAGATTTGAAAGAAAGAAGGAGAAAAAAAAAAATACCCTCTTTATCTCTTAATCAATTTCTCTCTCTCTCAAACATGTACCATTTGAGCATAGGTTAGATTTACCATTTATATTAATACATACTAGAGTGATCCTGTGCGATGCATTGAAGATTCTTCCATTTTAAAAAAAATTAGCGTATTGGATCGGCTTGTACTTATTATTTCAACTTTCAGGCTTAAATTATTATTCTTAACTTCTTATCAATGTAATACTATATTTTTTAAATCTTACTTATTTTACTTTGATTAATTTAGACTATTTAATATATATTCCTAGAATTTAAGAATAAAAAAAGAAAAAAAAAATATAAGAATTTAGGCAATAAATATTAAATACAAATATTATTTATTTAAAAAAAATAAAAAGAAAAACCCCAGCAAAAATATTCAAAATCTGAATGGGATCCAAAGTGTAGTAGAGTATAGAAAGCGAGACGACCGTTCCTCGTTCTTCGTGCCCCTCATTTCCCTCCCTTTCTCTCTCTCTCTCTCTCTAAAATTATTCACCCAAAAACCCCAACACTACTACTAGCAGCAGGGTTCATCCTCAAACCCCCACCTAGAGAGAGAGAGGAGAGAGAAAAGAGAGGAGAGGGAGAGGGAGAGGGAGAGGGAGAGAGAGAGAGAGGGTTTACTTGGATTGATTGATTCCGTACAATGGTAGCCGGAAAAGTGAAGCAGGCAATGGGGTTACAGAAATCTCCGGCGAATCCTAAGTCGGAGAAGCCCCCGGCGGCGGCGTCGAAGCCTCCGTCTCCGAGCTCTGGCAAGGGTTCTTCCCAGAAGTCCACCGTCTTCAACCGCTCCTTCGGCGTTTACTTCCCACGCGCCTCTGCTCAGGTCCAGCCCCGCCCACCGGACGTCGCCGACCTCCTTCTCCTCGTTGAGGAGCTCCGAGAGAGAGAATCTCGGCTCAAAACGGAGCTTCTCGAGCAGAAACTGTTGAAAGAAACCGCCGCCATTGTTCCTGTGCTTGAAAACGAGATTGAGTTGAAGAACAACGAAATCGAGCGGCTATTGAAGAAGATCGAAGCGGTAGAAGGAGAGAATCAAAGGATGATGCATGAATCGGAGCTTTTGAGAGTGAAACTGGAAGAAGAGAGGAGAGAGAAGGAGAAGTTGAAGAGTGAAATGGCTGAAATTAGGGTTAAGCTTGTGGAGAGAGAGAGAGAGAACGTTGAGTTGCTTGCGTCGTCATCGCAGCGGTTACAAGGCTTGATCGAAGCTTCTGGAAGATCGAATCTGATCAAGAATCTGAGTTTCAGACAAACTACGAAGCAAAACGACGCGTTTTCGATCAACAATGGCGATAGTGTTAAAGCAGTTACAGTTGAGATCGAGCAGCCAAGGCACTCACGAAGTAACTCCGAGGAGGTTCTGGAAGCTACCGATTCGGTGAAATCACGTGCGCCTCGCGTGCCAAAACCGCCCCCGAAGCGGTCGTTATCGTCACCGTCAACTCCTACGAGCTCAGAATCCGCCGCTGCGCCACCGCCACCTCCTCCTCCACCTCCGCCCTTATGTCGACCGGCGAAATCGGTCCCTTCCCCACCTCCGCCGCCGTGCAAGTCAAGTGCGGTTCCGCCGCCCCCTCCACCGCCAGCGAAGGGGAAGAAGGCGGTGGCAGAGAAGGTGAGAAGAATACCGGAGGTGGTGGAGTTCTACCACTCGTTGATGCGGAGAGACTCGCGGCGGGATTCCGGCGCCGGCATGGTAGAAGTCACGGCAGCGAATGCTCGTAACCTCGTCGGAGAGATTGAGAATCGATCGGCGTACCTGCTCGCGGTGAGTTTTAATACAATGCGTTTTTTCCGTTTGGTTTTTGATTTATTTACGAAATTGCCACTGGTGTTTTTAGGCTTATTTACTTCGATAGTTTTAAGAGTTATTTAGAAGTAATAACATAACTTATTAATAATAAAAATTATAAAATTATCTTAAAAGTTATAATTTTTATCATATAATAATAATTATATCTTAGATAATATTATTTTTCTTATTTATTTAAAGTAATCTCTAATTTTTATATATTTATTCAAATTAATTTCTCATTATATTCCAATATTTTCATTTAATGATCAAGGTAAAATTTAGAAAGATTCTATCATATAACAATTAACAAAAGAGACTATTTTAAACTAAGAAAAAACAAATATAAAATTTGAATAAATTTATAAATATTGGGTACTATTTTAAAAAAAAAGAAAAAGACCAATTGGACAATTTCGAACATTAGGGACCAAGCTTGTAAAGAAATCATATTTTTACTATTTATAACTTTGTAAAATTTAGCTCTCATTCCTTCAATTAATTTTTATTTTTATTTTATAATAAAATTTAATCCCTTTTCTTTCAGTTTTACCTTTTCTGGTATGGGATGGATAGAGCAATAATTCAATTAAAAAACCAAAAAAACAAAAACAAAATTTGTTTTTAACAAAATAAAGAATGAATTTGGTTTTGAATTTTTACCTTTTTTGCAGTTTGATATTGACAGAAGCAGAAGTGTGGCTTGGTGTGTAGCTTTTTGTTTGCTTTTGGAGTTTCTGTTTTTGCATCACTAACATTACTCTGCTCCCAGATTCTAAAAGATTTTTCCCAGTTGAGAACTGCTATCAAATTGTAATAATTCAAGTTTGTTCAAATTAAAGTTTCGTACTTTTTTTTTAAAAATAATATATATTTTTTTTTAACTTTGTTCAAATTGATATGTCATTATTATTATTATTTTTTAAAATAGTTTTATTTTGAAGCAAAATTACTCATTTTATCTTTTTAATTTTTACCTCATAGGGAAAAATCTCATTATAAAATAAAACGGTATAGGATATTTTGAACAAAAAGAAATATGATGAGACTAATTTGAATAAAGTTATAAATATTAGGGTTATTTTAAACAAATGAAAAAGCGAGGACCAATTTAAATAAATTTAAAAATATGAGGACCAATGGAGTAATTAACTCTAATTTATGATAAGTACTTCTATATGTAGAAAATAAGGCTTATTTACGTCATAGATTCTAATATTTTGTTTATTATATTAATTTGTTTTTTATTTTTAATTATATTAATTTAATTTATATGCGATTTAAATTGGCAATATAGTAGAGGTGGTGACAAATTTTCGTACTGAATATTATTTGTCAAAATATATGACAACAAGGAACTATTGTATGTATTAAGAGACACCAAAATTTAATCTTACCTGATAACTATAGTGTTGTAATTTATATTGTATAAGAACTAAATTGACTCAACTAAAAGTCGCAGACGACGTTATTATAATATAGAATGTATATAGATCTAAGGCTTAAATAATACAAAAAATAATTATCTAAAAAGAGTTTTTTGTATAAGTTCAAATAATTTTTAGGTTTTTTTTTATCAGAATAATATTTAGGTATATGATTTATATAGCGGAGCAAGTATTATACTAATTTACAACAACAACAGACCCAGTGCCTCAAGGGCTCCCGCCTAAGCGGGGTCTGGGGGTGGATGTACACAGCCTTACCCCTTTAGGGTGTAACCCTGCCGAGAGGCTGTTTCCGAGGACCCCCAACCTTATAGGGTTGGCAACACGAGGACTTCCCAGGAGGTCACCCATCCCGGTACTACTCTCGCCCATGCACGCTTAATTTCGGAGTTCTAATGGGATCCGGTGCATTAGTATCTGGTAAATGAACCCTAAGTATTATACTGATATAATAAGTATTCAATTAGCTGCAGTTGCTGATTTGACAAGTTACTGGCTTGAGGGTCACCGAATTCAAAAAATTTGGAACGTTGAGATATAAATGCAGATGGGTGTTATATTATTGTGTTTTTTTTTTTTTTTTTTTTTTTTTGTGGCAGATTAAAACAGATGTGGAAACACAAGGGGATTTCATAAGATTTCTGATTAAGGAAGTTGAGAATGCTGCATTTACTAATATTGAAGATGTGGTTTCCTTTGTCAAGTGGCTTGATGATGAGCTCTCTTACTTGGTATTTTATGCTTCTTTCTCTAAACTTATTGTATAGCTTTCGAGTATGGAACCATTTGTGAACGTTCACTCATCTGGTTAGGTTTTTGGGATGGTTGGTTTTCTGACATGGTGGAGAACTTTGTTGGTCGAGAGGTCTTGGGTTCGAATTTCAAGCTCGTTTGAAAGCCATGTTGAGCTTGGAAACTTCAAAAAGTGAGCCCAGCTTGTATATATGCTTGGGCCCGGCTCAACTCGGTTGAGCTTGGACTTAGCTCGGCGAGTTTTGAACTAAGCTCGATCTAGACTTGTTTAGGTTCAAATTAGACTCAATAGCTCATATTTAAACTAATTGATTGTGTTAAGATAGGCCCGTTTAAGCTTGTAAGCCCCACGAGCTTAGGGCTTCGTTAGGTTAGGGCTTGGCTTGGTAAGTTAATCGAGTTGGCTCCGGTCGTTTTGAGTTTGAAACGAGTCTGAGCTTACTCAAAACGAGTCTGAGCTTTTTGAGCTTTATAACAAAAGTGTCAATTGACATGGAATTGAACATGTTCAGGTGGATGAGAGAGCGGTGCTGAAACACTTTAATTGGCCAGAACAAAGGGCAGATGCGTTACGAGAAGCTGCATTTGAGTTCAGCGATCTCAAAAAGTTGGAAACCGAGGCGTCATCCTTCAAAGTTGACCCTCGCCTCGCCTGCTCTCCCGCTCTCAAGAAAATGCAAGCTTTGCTTGAGAAGTAAGATAATTTTCTTACATATCTACAACTAAAAGCTAACCAAAAGAATTTTTTTATCAAACGCACCTTTTTAAACAATTTGATAAATCAAAATGCTAAACATTTCATAAAAAGTTGGCAAAATGCTCTTCTCAAACTTAGCCTAAAAATTGTTTTGTGTTGATTGTGATAGATTGGAGCACGGAGTATACAACCTTTCGCGATTAAGAGAGTCAGCGACGAATAAATTCAAGTCATTTCAGATCCCCGTAGATTGGATGCTCGATACTGGATTCATTAGTCAGGTAACTTTATGTGTTCTAATAATTAGAGTTCACTGTGTTACATGGCTTTAGATTGAAGGATTAGAGTTGGTAGCATGATTAAGATTCATGATTTGTTACTTCGTTAAGATTTAGTAAAATAATAGCGCAGTGAGTAATGTTTCAAGTTGAATATATTATTAAAACATTAAACTATTCTACTAGCCATTTTTGTGAAAATCTAGCCAATTATATTCAGAATTGTTGATCTGATATATTATGAAAATTTAATAGAACACGATAAAAATTCACCGAATTTAGGTATCTAGAGATTTAAGCATTTATCAGATATCCTGATATTTTAGTATAAAATGAAGTACCGAGGTTTGAAAATTTTATCACTTAGATATCCTATGAATTTTTTTTCAGAATCTGGCCAATTTTCCCTAGAAATATTGGTGTGATATATTACAATAATAAATATGAGTTATATTGGTCAATAAATTACAATAAAAATTCACTGGATTCTAATGAAAGATATCTAGTGTGTCATTATTTTTGGACAAAAAATGATATTAAATTTTGGGCAAATAGATTAATTTGTAAGTAAGGAGAAAAGATTGGCCCCAATAATTGTAGGGTTATAGCTCATACTAGATTACAAAAGGTAGGTAAGATTATGTGTCAATTGTAATGGGCAGTGACAATATAATAGAACGTGCTATAATGGAATAATGTTTGCTATATGACAAAAGATAGGATGGCTATGCTTCAATTACTTTGGCCATTCACTTTATAATAACAAAATGATCTACATGCATAATCATGTGAACAAAGAATGTTGAATCATAAAATAGTAACATTAATAATAATTGAATTATGTAATTAATCTGAAATTGGGTATATATATATATATATATATATATATAAGTTAAGCGTGCTTGGGCGAGAGTAGTACCAAGATAAGTAACCTTCTGAGAAGTTTTCATGTTGTACCCCTCAGGTTGGAGGTTCTCGAAAACAACCTCTTTTTAGGGTAGCACAGTGAAGGGGGAAGGATGCGTACATCCAACCCCCCCTTGGTGCTTAGGTGGGAGCCTTTGGGGGCGTTAGGAATGTTGCTTTATATATATATATATATATATATATATATATATAATTACCCAATACAAGGCCTGTCCTGAGTATCTAGGAGATTAAAGCAAGCTTGATCAATAGACCCTTTTTAGTAATCGAGGTGTGCTCAAATAATCCATTCTACCAACTAATAAGTGGGTTATTTATGTTATATGTACATGTGCGTTTATAATGAAAAATATATAGGTCTTATTTCCCCAATTATGAATAGTATATGTAGTAGAATTAAATTGTTTTTAAAATGGGGACTTCAAACAGTTCTTTCAGTTGCTTGACCTCTAGACCGACATTGGCTCAATGTAATACAAAGGGATATGTTAAACTTTACCGAGCCTTTAGGCCTGACCAAGGTGGCATACATGAGATCCACATATAAGTTCAAGTGAGGTTCTATTCTAAAACCAATTGGCATTAGGTAGAGTAACCCATTATATATTGATTTTTTTTTTTTTCCCTCTTACAATTTCAACTTGAGAGTCAACTAGACTCAGATGTGGAGTTTGTTAAGAACGCCACATGTGTGTCAAATGTGAATCCCACATATGAGTTGTAGAAAAGAAGAAACTAATATATAAACCTAGTGAGTTATTCCACCTAATGCCAATTAGTTTTAGGATAGAATCCCACTTGAATTTACATGTAGATCTCAAGTGTGCGAACTTCATGGATTGAGCCTAAAAACCCGAGTTCTTAGCAAGGTACAAATAATGGATGCTAAGTGACAAAAGGGTAGGAAGATAGTGCAGCAAATCACAATGCCCAAGCTTGCATGCGCACATGTGAATCCCATCCAAAATGCATATTATATATATATAAACACTTTATATTATAATGTTCTTGTGTGCTACCTTTAATATATGTTGGGGTTGAGTAAAGCATAAGAGTATCAGATTCTTCAGCTTTGACATCTTACTATCGCCATACTCTTTATAATTTAATTAATTCCCCCAATATCATACATTATGTTTGTTTCACTAGGGAACTGTGTCTTGAAAGTTCCTAGATCTTGCTTTTCATCTATGAAAAATCAAAATTAAAGCTTTTAATAAACAAAAAACTAAGTTTCAAATAATTTTTCTTATTTTTATGTTCTATTTTCAGCTTTTGTTCAAATTAGGAAAAAAAATTAAAAAGCACAAAACCAAGAAAAAAAAAATTTGTTTTCAAAGAATTGTTTGGAAATCGTAACACATTATGTAACATCCACGGTATACCACTCCTAGCATGTGGCTAAAACTGCAATTTGATTCCATGATAGTGATAGATACAACTTGTACAAAGACTCGTAGTTTCACTGCAATATCTTAAGGAGTATTTTTTGTTTCCCCCCTAAGGTAAGGAGTACAAAATTTGTCTAAGTAGAACCACAGACGTTATACCAATCAATCTCGCTCTCTTAAAGAATATTTTTTTTGTAAATATTGAAAGTCCTTGTATATTATATTTAGTGACATCCCTGGTGGCATGATATCTAAAACGTTCATTTTATATCTGAGTTATGCAGTTTCAAATCTCAGATTATGTATATTTTTTTGTGTCTCGCCATGCATATATTGTTCCATTTATACCTGTGAAATTGCACAGTTAGAGCTTGGGCCAACGACAACAACAAACCCCAGTGCCTGAAAGATTCCCACCAAGGAGTCTGGGCCACAGTTAGACCAAGCTGCGGTTTAATTAAGCAGCATGGTTTTTGCTGAATAACATTAAGGGCCTTGTAGGTCTCGTTTTTCGCTTGCCGTTGTTAACTTTTCAGAAACTAGAAAGTATATTTACTTTTTAATTTGTTTCTAGTTTGAATGAAAACTTAAAACAAACAAACCAAAAACCAAAACAGCCCCTTAATTTATGTTAATTTCTTTGATTTTAGTTCAAGTATACGCCTCCCAGATCCTGCTTACGTGGGAGCCCTTGAGGCACTGGGTATGTTGTTGTTATTGCTGCAGTCTCATTGAGATAGCAAAGTCGACTCTCCACCTTGGCACTTTCTTGCCTTTGCTAGATTGAATAACGCACTCTTTGTTGATTTTTCGTTGGTTCTTTTATTTCGTTTTCTGAACAAATTAATGGCTACAAGTTGCTTTTGTTGTTCTTCCCATGTATAGATCAAGCTTGCGTCTGTAAAACTAGCGATGAAATACATGAAAAGAGTGTCAGCCGAGCTGGAGGCTATTGCCTGTGGCGGCTTTGAGGAAGAAGAGCTGATTGTTCAGGGCATTCGGTTTGCATTTCGTGTTCATCAGGTAAATCATCTTGACAATGCATTCGGTTATCAGTTGTATCCTTGTGTCAAGAACCATTAAAAAAAAATGTTTAACCACCATGATTTGATCCAATCGTGGCATTGAACCTATGCAATCTAGTCGCAACTTGTTATGTAATGTCTGCAACTACTCAATTCCGTGACACTAACGTTGAACCTCTAATTGATCTGTTGGGTTTATTTGTGGAGTTTGGTTGTATTGAACCTTATATATATGTGGGGTAAATGATCGAGCCAATGTAATTTAAGCTCATAGCACACAAGGGTTGTAGCCTTAAGAAGTCTCAATAAATTTAATGTCTCTTGTTCTCTCTTTTTCTTACCGTGTGCTTATTATTTCGATGTATTGTGGTGGAATATGTGATTCGATCCTAACAGATTCCATGTTGTGGGTTGACAGTTTGCAGGAGGGTTCGATGTGGAGACGATGAGAGCGTTCGAGGAGCTAAGGGATAAGGCGCGAGGGGGACATGTATGTAGATCATCATCATCGTCATCAAACCCTCATTTCTAAAATTTTATTTGTAGCAAACTTAGCTTCAAAATTCGGTGAAATTTTTTTTTTTTTTGTTGGTATTTTAAAGAACAGAAGAGCATAACATGTATGTGTATAGGGGATGGGTTGCTGCCGTCTCCTGCTGTATTCAATCAATCCAATTCAGATTTGTTCGGATTAAAAAGAAAAAATTATCATTTAAATAAATCCGAGCTTTGAGGGTTTAATTATATGGATACAATGGCATTTAAGTATACAACAACAACAATAGCAGACCCAGTGCTTCAAGGGCTCCCGCATAAGCGGGGTTTGGAAGGGGTGGATGTATGTAGCCTTACCCCTTCAGAGTGTAACCCTGTTGAGAGGCTTTTTCCGAGAAACTCTAACCCTGTAGGGTTGGCAACACGAGGACTTCCTAGAAGGTCACCCATCCTGGTACTATAATTGCCCAAGCACGCTTAACATTGGAGTTTTAATAGGATTCGGTTATATTAGTGTCTGGTAAATGAACCTGACATTTAAATATATGCAATGAAATATCCTCAAGTTTTAGAATTGTCATTTAGAAACCATCCCAATGAATCTAGGGAATTTTAGTCAAAATTTGGCAAATTTTTCATGAACATTGCTGATATGACACATGATTAGTATAATTTATGTTTTTTCAATAATTAGCAATAAAGTTACAATACAAAATAGGTAACTTGTACAAATAAGACCTTAGTTAACCTGTATAAAGACGAGGATCAAAAGAGACAAAAACAATATAACGTCCCAACCCGAGACAACAAGAAAAACAAGTGACATCAACATCTGTTAGATGGCTAGACTACCACTAGAAAGAACTCGGAGTGAAACAAGGGAGGGTATGAGCCAAAAGACAGGAAAACCAATCAGCCGAGTACCTAATCCATTAATGTGATATGTTCAATGAAATTCGATTCATCACCATCCAATCTCAACACTGGCTTTTTCCTAAACTCCCACGCACGCTCCATCTGCAAGAAGATTATTAGTGTCTTGAGCCTTATCGAAATTTGCCAACTCCCAACAGAAAGTAATTGAAATTGAGTGAATTGTATCTATATATTATTGACAATTGCAACTAGAGATGGTCTTAACACGGCTTCCACCCTAGTATACTCGAAGATTATCCTAGAAGGGGACAACTAAGTAGTTATTAACTTGCTAAAGGGTGATTTCGACTGTCCTAGTGAAATCCAATTCATCAAGGATGAGATTGTGACTCTCGGTAGAAGGCTAACTCAAATTCATTTCTCTCATGTCTACCGCGACGCCAATCGATCAACAGATTTCATGGCAAGCGAGGGCCTGGGAAGTGTCAGATTCAATTGCGAAGTTCGTGATCCTTCCACCGCCCTGCTGTGTATTTCCACAGTTGAAGGGTCCGGTCGCCCCGTTTTACGTGGGGGCGGCTTCTTCTGATCTGTCTTTACTATTGTTAAAAATATATATATATACATATATATATATATTATCGAAATTATGGTCAATGTCAGTCAAAATGCACTTGAGTTGGCCTGAAGGTAACTATATATTGTTGGTATCACATGCAAAGTCCATATCTTCTGACAAAAGTTTCTTATATTCCAGCTAAAGACACCAAGATAATAGAAGTTTTAACTCAACAGTTTAAGATAAAAACTCCAAAACTCATGGTACCTTATTGTACGCAGCCTCCCTTGAGGGTAGCATTCTGAAGGAGTAAGGCTGTGTAGATCCTACCGTCCCACATCTTGCGTATGTGGGAGCCTTTGAGACACTACGTTTGTTGTTGTTGTGGTAGTTGAAATGCTCTAAAAGAAAGGAATATTTCCCAAAGTCATTTTTCAATGGCATTGATCATGTATTAGATTGCTCACTACTACATAGAACATTGACGATTTGGTATAAATAAGAGGTATAAATAAGTTATTCTTGTTTGACGATTTGGTAAAAAGGGTGGTAAGTTATTATCCCATCCTTACTTAGATATTTCTAATAAAGTAGGGTAAGAGTAAAGAGGTATAAATAAGTTATCCTTATTTGACAATTGAGTAAAGAGAAGAAGGGTAAGTTATTATCCCATCCTTATTTGGATATGTCAAATAAAGTAGGGTAAGAGTAAATAGGTGTAAATGTGTTAGAGAGTCATATTTAAAATAAGGTCAAATTGTCAAAATATTTTTTAAAAAATTACTCTACCCTTCTTTACCACCAATCATTTTATTTGGGAATTGAATAAAGGAAGTAAAGAGTCTACGAATACGGTAATCATCCTACTTCTATTTGAATAAGTCTAATAAAGAGGGTAATGGTAAATAAATTATACTTATTTGACAATTGGATAAAGGAATAAGGGTAAAGAGAATTATAATTAAAATAAAAGTAAAATTATTCAATTATTTTTAAAATCTTATCTTATCCTCCTTACCCCAAATTGGAACTAAAACTTATCCCTCGTTATCCTTCTTAAATGAAAATAGGGTAGTAGATCGAGTTGCTGCAAGGGGGACCCTAATGAATCTAAGTTTTACCTCTTAAAAAAATGACTCTTCTTAAAATTTGCCAAACAATAATAAGACTTAAGAGTTTACCCCCATCCCACTTACCTCTTTTAACCCGTTGCCAGATAAAGCATTCAATTTTTATTATTTTACGACTTTCATATGGAATTACCCCATGTTTGGCAACGGAGTAAAAAGGGTACCAACACTCTGTCACTAAATTCCATTAAAACTCCAAACTTAAGCGTGCTTGGATGAGAGTAGTACCAGGATGGGTGACCTCCTGGAAAGTCCTCACTCTCAGGTTGGGGACACTAGAAAACAATCTATCTTCAGATTAACACCCTGAAGGGACAAGACTACGTACAAAGTATGTTCCTTTTACCTTACATTATCTCTTTTTACTCCTCCTTTATTTTTTTTTACCCTGTTTCCGAACAAGACATTAGGATTCACACAGGTAGAATTAAAAATAAAAATGTAATTTTTAGCCGAATCAGAATCCATGAATGTGAATGTAGAATCAAATTCGAAACCCTAATTTTGTTCTTATCAAATGATGACTACAATCTCCCCACTCTTAAATTCCTCACAAATTTCATCTGCATTCTTCAAAGACAACACTCACAAGATCAATTTCCACTTATACTCAGTTAATCGAACCCTCAACCTCTCTAATCGATCCGTTCTTCTGAGCCTTCCGCGATTTTCCACTCCGACCGCCATGGAAACCGCCGATTTGAGCCGCAGCGCCACCGCTAGTGGGCCGCCGGAGCCGCCGATGAAGCTGCTCTTCGTGGAAATGGGCGTTGGATATGACCAGCACGGGTAACTTTCCTCTTTACCCCCTGTTTGGCCACGGGTAAAAAAAGGTAAATGAGTTAAATTTTTTATCCCTGTTTGACAAATGTTTACCCACCATTACCCTCATTTAGCCCAGATTTTGGGTTAGCGAAAATGGAGTGGAGGAGGGGGAGAGTAATTTTTAAGAAATTTTAAACAATTTTGTCCTTATTTTATTTATACTTTTTTTTTATCTAATTGTCAAACAAGTTAACTCATTTACCCTCTTTAACTTTACTCCTTTTAATTTAACATATTTAAAAAAGGATAGGATATTAGTTTACGTTCTTTTTTTTACCCCCTTATCCAGTTGCCAAACAAGACATTACAATTATCTCTCTTTATTTATGCTTTGTTTGGTAACCGGGTAAAGTCCGGCCCAGAGGGATAAATTTTGTACATCTCTCTTTATTGATTGTTGGTGATTTTGTAGGTTTATGTCTTGGTTTTAGAATTGTTGAGCTTGAGCTGGTGCTCTGTTAAATTTCAAGGGGTTTGTGCCATAGTAACCCCTTAAATTATTGCTTAAAATCAATGTGATTCCTCAACTTTTGATTTCACACCCAGTAACTATCAATTTGTATTGATTAGACCCTCTATAGCGAATCTATCAGATATATCTTACTTCGTGAACGACCAAAATTATATGAACTGGAGTGTTTATTTTAAACCAATCAAATGATGTACACGTATTGAACCTAAGAGGGTACCAACACGCAAGCATCGGATCCCTTTAGAACTCTGAAGTTAAGCATGCTTGGGCGAGTGTAGTATCAAGATGGGTGACCTCTTGAGAAGTCCTCGTGTTGCACCCCTCAGGTTGGGGTTTCCAAAAACAGCCTCCCTTCAGGGTGGGAAGGCTGCGTACATCCAACCCCCAAATCGTGCTTAGGCGGGGGCCTTTGGGGCACTGAGAATGTTGCTTTGATGTACACGTATTGCTAAGGACTTCATATGTGAGTCTAGTAAAAAATCCCATATCAAAGTTGTGAAAGAGAAGAGATCAACATATAAGCATAATGAGCTATTCTACTTAATGCCAATTGGTTTTTTAGATGGAACCCCTGTTGGGCTAATATATGAAGCTCATATATGTCAACTCCATGGGTTGAACATAAGGCTTGGAGCAATCTTGCACATACAGAGTGAGATTCTAACCAAAACCAATTGAATCTCTTCTTTGTCATAGTGTTGATGTGCGACTTTGTTACTAGCTTTACATATCAAGTTCTAAGCAATGGTAAGGGGCACAGCATGACCTCTCGAATGGCTCATTTTGTTCTGCACACAACTAACTTAGATGGCCTACTAATAGACTCTGGATCAAGATGTTCAGGGTGCAGTTTAGCAGCATCAAGATGCATGCTTCAAAAGTGAGTGTCTGTTAACGTTTTAAACTTTGATTGATGAGTTATCGTAATTGTGAGCTAATTTGATAAGAGTGTGTTTTGTTTGGCTCAACATTTTGATAAAACTTCCCATTCCAAAATAGTTGTTAGTCTGGAGTCTCTTGGTTAGCAAAAAGATTCTTCAATAGTGATGAGCCCATTAGATTTTGCGTTAGTTTTCCCCCCTTGAATTTCTTTGTCGCATGAGGTTCGTGATTTTACTTAATGAGAGCCCGGAAGGTCAGATGCATGTAGTTGGTCGTAATGAAAGACTTCTTTCTATGTCAAGTAACTAACGTTTCGAAAGTTTAAGCTTGATATGACAAGATTGATAATATACTTGTTTTAAACAGGCAGGATGTAACTGCTGCCGCAATGCGGGCTTGTCGGGACGCTATTTCTTCAAATTCTATCCCTGCTTTCCGTAGAGGTTTCTCTCTCTAACCTCGTCCTCCCTTTCGGTTATGGTTTACTGATTTTTCCTCTAGCTGCTCCAACCGATACATTGAGATGACTGTTGTTATACTAGTGAAGCATGCTTAAGAACTCTGCTTTTTTTTTTTTTTTTGGAAACTTATACCTGATGTTATTTTCCATGTTTTCATGACAACTTTATTTATTTGATCCTTTTTTCAATTTGCTGCAAGTCTCGCAAGAGCTGTAAATAAAGCATCAACGTTATACATGACAGAATTTGGCTGTCTTAAGTCCGGTGGATCTATCGGGTTGGTGTTTTCTGCATTTAGTAGCTGAAAGGATGGTGTTAGGAAAATACCCAAGAACTAGATTCGATTTAATTGCAAAAGAATAAATTTGAAAGAAATTGAGAAGATAATAGAGATAGAAAACAATTGCACAAAGATTTATGTAAAAAAGCCTCAAAATGAGGGAAAAACCACGGGCTATGAAAAAGCAATCTGCTAAAAATCTGAAGGAAATTATTAAACCAGTGCTACTCATATATCTATGTATAGACGTCCCAAAAAAACTGTAATTTCCCTAATTGGCATGCTGAGGTGAGGCTAGAAATTCAATATGTCCATACTACCATCGACCTCATTTTTGAATTGAGACATAAATCCGAGGCACGACACTGCAGATGGATTTGCTTCAATTGTTTAGGGAAGCAAGCCATCTTCAAGGGTATCTTAAATTGGTTTTGCCTAACACTTATTGGGAGTCGAACTTTGCTGAAAATATCTGCATCTGATGTACTTTAAGATACGCAATAAGATTAAACAATTGCTAAGTATACATGTCTCTTATCATGAGTGAACTCTACATAGTATCTATTATCACTAGCATATAGATCTTCTCTCTATTAATGAAGTCTTACGATTATAATTCGCATCAAATATTATTGTCAAAATAGAGTATTTTCAACACTTAAGGCATGTTTAGTATCATTTTTTATCTGCAGTTTTTGTTCTTTTAGAAGCTAAAAACCAAATTTTGGATACCCTTTTTTCTATTTTCGGTTTCTTATTCCTAGTTTTTTCCGTAGTTTGAGTGAACTAAAGACAAAAAGAGCCCGTTTTCAAGACTTGGTTTTAAGTACTCAAAAATCAATAACTTCAGACTGAAAACGATACCACATGGACCCTTGGTTCATCTGATTCAAAACTATTGGATCCCGTTTTTCTTTTTTCAGGTAAGCGAGTAGAACTATCTTATTCCTCTAAAAGAACATCGTGATTATCCTTTACAAGGTGCAATTCATTGCAGGGTCGATACCTGGAGTCACATTCGAACAGATGAAGTTGCAAATCAAGCTTGGTGTGCCTCGATCTTTGCAACAATCGCTGGACATTGAGAAGGTCAAATCGGTCTTTCCGTATGGGAAAATACTTGAAGTGGAGGTTGGGGATGGGGGATTGATATGCTCAAGTGGAGTTCACGTGGAAGAGATGGGAGATAAAAACGATGATTGTTACATTGTCAATGCTGCTGTCTATGTTGGTTACTGAGTTTTCTCTGTCTTGATCCTTCTGAGTTTCGTTGTGCTTCTACCTCTGAATTATTACTTAGATATTCTAAAGTTTGAGTATTTATCAGTTAGGTGTACACTGAGGTGGTCAGAGGATTGGAAATTTTATCACTTGGGTACCTAATGTTGACTTATGGTGAATTTTTGTCAGAATCTAAACAATTATCACTAGAAGATGTTGTTGTGATAATGATTGTGATTTTGTATGTGAGTTATTTCGAAATTTTTAGAAAAATTCAGCTGATTTTGAAATAATTTACCAGATTTTATCCCAAGATACCTATATATTGTCTAAATCAGGTGTCATGTTAGTATTTTCCTGCAAATAGATCATTAGATTCCAATAAAGGATATCTAGAATCATGTTTCACGACAACACTTTTCAAAAAAATTCATCAAATTTAAATAAGAGGTTACTTTGCTGATGAAATTGTTAACCTTTGGGTACAGGAGTGATAAAATTGTTACACATATTGAAACGTTATGGTACGTAAGTGATAAATGTTCAAACCTCGGGGTATCTATGACAAACTCCCTTTCCTTGACAAGGGTAAAAGAAAGTCCTTAAAAGCTCTTTTAGAAAATGAGCAACCAAAGGTATTTTTCACTCGGGAGGGAGATAATGAATTCGAACTCAGGTCACTCCCGAGTCAGGGCAGAATAGTTACCATTATACGAACTCCTAGAACCTCAAATTTGCTATTTGATCCTTGTTCTATTTTCTCAATGGAATAGAACACTCCAAATAGCAAATTTGCTTCCTCTTTTTGGTGTTGAATATGCTTTGCAAATCGAATCAAAAACTTTGCTGGATAATCCTTTTATGTATCTTGAGTTTGAATTCAGTACAGGTCTGTACGTGGCTGATCAACTATGTTATCTAGATTCGAGTATGAAAGACACGTGTTGTGACACGTGTAGAAGTCATATCAATAACAAAAAATTCAGTGCCCCAAAGGCTCTCTTCGAGGCAGGGTTGGGAAAAATAAGATGTACGCAGTCTTACTTGTATAGGGTGCAACCCTGATCGGTGTCCGTTTATTCTTATATAAGACGAGGACTTCAGGAAATAATTTTGGGTAACGTTTTCGATCCTCTGTTGCAATGGTATTTGCAGGTTTATATCTAAAGTTGAATCTCGTACGAGTCTTTTTATTGTTAGAACTATAATTTTGTTGTCATACTGATAATGTGACTTATAGTGGATGATAGTAACAAAATTGTCCTCGAAATGACGTTGCGCTTTTGTATAGGAAGGTTCTTTTAAGCCAATTGTTTCTAGGGTAGTACAGATCGCTAAATCATCAACTTACGCGTATTTTCACTTATCAAAGTGATCATTGTAAAATTTGAATAAAAATTATACACTAATTCAAGAGTATTATTATTTTTAAGGCAATGATCGTTATTTTTAGAGGAATAATGTGACTTGAAGGGAATAATAGCCGTAAAATTTTGCAAAGTTGCTCTTGTATTAATATTTTTCTCTTGAGAATGAAAATACTTCTATTTAAGCAAAAATGTTGTATGTCGCGAGAAAAAAAAAGCCATGAAAATGTCACGAGAAGTAGGTGCTTAGGAATTAGTTTTCGTGCCCCCCCCCCCCCCCCCCCCCCCACCCCCCTCCCTCTCATGTCATGTAGCATTACTGCTATTTAAGTATATATTTTTTTAACTGAAATATTTAGGAATGATGGGACTTTGTTTTTGAACTTCTTGTTCATCGAGTTAGTTATCATTCATCTAAAGCGTATTTTACTATTATTGACGATGCATTAGGTAGAGCTGATTCTAACTGACACTTTACTAGATGCAAGAATGCTAAATTAATCTTGTAAATATCTTAAGATTTGAATATTTATTATCTAGGTACCTGAAGATTTTAATGATATGATAAAATACTTTGAAGTTTAAAATTTTATCAAAATTGTTATTCTCTGTTGAAATTTTGTGAATTTTCATAAGAGAATATTGAATTGGAATGTTATTATGACAATATATGCTTATTTTCTTTTAGAATATAATAAATGTTTTGCTAAAAATTGCAAATATAGCATGTATATATATATGTGTGTGTATATATATATATATGTATGAGAAAGTAAGAGGAAACATCCTGTATCATTTATTTGGCTATTGATATATTTTTTTTTTTATTTGACATCATCCCGTTTCCTTGCTTTAACCAAATGTGTGATTCAAAATTAACCATCTTTTATAAGGGTCGTCCTCTATATATATATATATATTTAATGTGGATTTGGTAACTTCTAATTTAATTTGCCACATTTTTCATTAAAAACATGTTATCATAATCACATACCATATAGTGATCCAAAAAAAAAAAAAAATCACATACAATATCTATATTTTCCATCAAAATTGACCGGGGAATCCAGACAAAATATCTTTGTGTCAGCATCTCTTCTGTACCAGGATCAGTTATGATCTCAGGACTAGTCTAGTTGGGTCAAGTTGTGTGTTCATTGATGTGAACCACTTGATACACCTCTGGCTATGTAATTCCTCAGGAAGCCTCCTGACTTCATCTTCCAATTTGGAGTTTCCTTCCCTTTTCCTGTGTTGTGAGCTTGGTACCTTCCTTATCTGGCTCTATGTTTGGTACCTTGCTAGCAATGCGGGGGAGGGAGGAATCTTTCGTCCTGTTTATCCACCCTTTTGAGGTTGTTGCTGTTGGCTGGGGGGTGTGACTGTGTGTGTGCCTGCCTCGATTACAACTGGTGCCTTGCTAGTTCCGGGTCCTCTCCTGTTTGAGTGATGTTGCCCTATTGTTTATGGTGGCTGATTTTTTCCGTTTTGTTTCTGGATTTTTGTACTCATCTCTGTGTATAGGGGATGGTTTAGGTCTAGCCTTGTCGAGATCCGGCATGTGCTATGACGTTGCCAATAATTAATTTTGATATAAATTTACCAAATTCCTCATGTAAAACATTTAGGTGCAAAATTTTAAATCTTAGAATACTTACTAGAATAAACTATGTCAATCTTCAAGTAATTTAAATGATAAATTCCTCGGACCAAAAAAAAAATTAATAATAAATAAACGTTAACAACAACAAAACCAGTGCCTGTAAGGGCTCCCGCAAAAGTAGGGTCTGGGGAGGGTAGATGTACGCAGTCTTCCCTCTTTAGGGGGCTATCCTGAAGAGAGGCTGTTTTCGAGGACCCCCAATCTGAGAAGTTGTCCGCAGCAATAATAAATGAACGATAAATTCTCCCAAAAAACAGATAAAAGCCCAATGTGAATGTTCAGGCCCAAAATGAAGCCCAAGAAGACAATCAAACCGATAAGGTGCCTTCGTTGCCTCCATTGCTTTTCTTCAGGGAAGATAACACAGAAATCTGCGAGAGAGAGAGAGAGAGAGAGAGAGAGAGAAATGGCGACGCTGATGATGACGCCATGGCTGTCAAGCTTAGGGTTAGGGACACGATCACCATCAGCTTCCTTGATAATCCACACTGGCTTCAGAACAAGCACCGGAGTCTCCCTAAATGCGTCGTTTTGCAGCAGCACTGCTACTGCTGATTCGAGGTTGCTTCGATCTTCCTTCACCCCTTCGTCAGTTTGTCTTTTCTCCTCTTTCTCAGGTGCCTTCTCTTTCCTTAATTTTTTCATCTTGATGTTTTGATTTTGGTGTTGGCGCTGAATTGTTGGTTGTTTTGATGTTAGTTTTGTTATGATTTTGAATTTCATCGTTAATTTTTTTGGAATTAGGGTTTGGATTATTGGGTTTCTGTTGCTTAAATTATTTTATCTTTGGAGTTGTAGTGGAGATGAGTTATTTGCTATGTTGGCCTCTAATGGTCGTAAATTTGTTTAAATTGATCCATTACTTTTTATCTACGTTCCATTTATCTTTTAGATATCTTGATGTTACTATATATATAATCGGGTACCTTAAAATTTAGGTATCTTAAAGTTTTTGAATTTTATCAATCAGAACAGGAATATGATTTTGACTAATAATGATACCTGTCGTTTCCCCCTTACTTTTCTCTCTTCCTTCTCTTTATGCTGTTGCTTGTGTGATGGATTGGACTTGATTTTATTCATGGTGCTTTCGTCTGTCCTAGCGTAGATTTGTAGCTCAAAATTTATCAGTTATTCCCTGTTTTACAGACATAATGCATTTTAAGCTAGTTCTTAAATTACATGATTGTTGCACTTTCTTATGTAACGTCCATAACACTATGCTTGTATGAACTGTTATTTGACTCTGTGGAGGCATTTCAGTTAACTCTATGAATAAGGGCATAAACGACCCGAGGGGGCTCGCGAGCCAGCTCATTGAAAAGCGTAGGCTCATCTTGAGCTGGATCATTTAACTTAACGAGCCGAGCCTGAGAGTGAAGCTCAAGCTTGTCAGATTGTGGGCCTAATCAAGCCTATCTTTATAATATTTACTAGGTTAAATATGCCTAATTGAGAAGATTTCGAGCCTAAATAAGTCGAGCTCGAGCTTAAATTAGTCTGACTAAGGTGAACTTAGCTCCAAGGTTTTCGAGCTGGGTTCAAGCTCAACTGAGCCGAACTAAGCCCAAACCTATGACGACCTGTGCTCAAGCTTGAATCTTCCAAACTCGGTGAGTTTCAAGCCGGGCTAAACATTAACGAGCCAAGTCGAGCCCAATATACACCCCTACCAAGAATATACAAGGTCTCTTTCAGCTCCCAATTACATTCTACATTCACAGGTTTGTCTCTGGGATTTGACATGAGCTCTAGGGTTGGAATAAGCACCAACAGACGCCATCGGTTAGTGGTGAAGGCAGGAAAGGCTGCTCTTTGTCAAACAAAGCGAAACCGGTCTAGGAAGTCACTGGCCCGAACCCATGGCTTTCGTTTAAGGATGAGCACCACCAGCGGACGAGCCGTTTTAAAGCGTAGACGAGCCAAGTGCCGCAAAGTTCTCTGCACTAAATCGAACCCATGGAACGGGAAACGATCGTGAGGATTTGATGCAACTTTGGGTAAGTAAATGAAACTTTATATTATATGGTATTGTAATTTATGTTGTGATGAATAATGTTTGATTCTTGCAGGGTTGAACTTTGTAGTTTATGTTATCATTCTTTTGGCAATGAAAAAGGCATCTCAATGAGCTCTGGATATTGGTTTGTTACCGAGCTGTTAGATTTGGTAGAGTGGTCAAACTATCCACCCAAGTATGAGGTATTGCGTGTATAGTATTTCTCTTTTTCTTTGTTTGGCACAAATTAGTGGCGTAAAATAATTTTCAAAGAAAAATATTTTTTACCCATTGGGAGAATGTGAGTTCCGTTGTAAAAAGATGGAAGTCGACATTGTTTTCTTTGCCAACAAGGAACTTGGTTACCCAGTAAATCTCAGCCCGTGCAACGACCCACACATCACAAGAACTAATTAAGTTAAAGATTTCTCAAGGAGAGATTCAAGGGGAAAATCAAACTCTAAGACTTTTTGGCCTAAAGCAACATTCTATCTCCTTATTTGCCTCCTTCCACTGAGGCAAAGCCTTGGTGGGTGGAATTCGATATTTCGTATTGGTGAAAGTCTAGCTTCTCGGTCTGATTTTGAAATCATTGCAAAGTTGTGGTGTTCATTGGTCCAAAGTTTGAACCCCAGCTTAGACTTGACATAAATGTCAGAATGAGGATTATCTCAAATAAAACTAGAATGGTCTAATCTTGAATTAAATTGCCAGTCCCGATCCGTCCCCTTGGATGGGGTGGTAGTTGGCCAATCTCGAGACCCGAGTTCGAATTTGGGAGAGTTCGATTCTGGTATCCCCCGTCCCTAGGCATTTCCAATGTTAAAAAACAATAATAAAAAAAAAAAAAACTTGAACCAAATTAGCCATTTCGGTACGGGCAAGAAACATTTTAACATGTTAAAAAATGTTCACTACTATAAATTCAGATTAACGAGAGATTAATGAAGCTCTATATTAATTAGGAGGAATAGGCTATGTTGAAGATCGATCGAGGTCAACCAAATAATAATTGGCTAGATCCAGGTTTCAATTTGAATCGATATTTGAACATTTATTTCTCGACTTGTAAGGGAAGGTAATCGATATAGTCAGTTAAATTCAATACGAAAGTTAAGAAGAGAAAACATTAATGCATCGCGAGCACAAATCAATTGCATGTGCCGTGTTATCACGTTTGCTTCATCACTCTACCATGCTAATCTATAACAAGTATACTATTTAGTTTTTTGACAGTTTAAAATTCATCCCGTTTTATTTACATCATTATCAACAAACTTGTACGTTCTCCCTTTGTGTATATGCCATTATTTCATCTCTGTAGGTTTTTCACATCTTCCATCATTTTAACAATGGATCCGAACACCCCAATCATCGGAAAGTCATTTCGGGGAGTCATCTCACACTCATTTAAGGTTCTATCTTATCAAATGCTAAAAAATGTTTTACATACTTCACCCAAATTCGACATAAAGGAGTATTCAAAATTAATCGTTAAGCAAGTATCACAAATTAAAATTTTTCGAAATACTGAACTGTAAAGTTGTACTTGTGCCAAATTTTCAAGTTGGTTAATCGAATTGAGTAACTTTACCGTACTTTCATCCTGTTACTTTATGGTACTCCGCACCTCAACGCCGTCTCAACTCCAACAATTCTAAGGGAGTGCCATATATTTATGTAATATTAAAAAAATTCAAGTTTTTGGTTACATTATTTTCCGGAACATGTAATTATGCATTCAACTGAATATACTTTATAACATGTATGTGTAATTACAATATCTTCCTCCGTAGTACATTGTAAAAAAAAGGGTTATTTACATCAAAGATTCTTGTACTTTTTTCATTGTGTCAATTTAGTCCTTTATAGTTCAAATTGTGTCAATTTTGTTTTTCACTCAAATTTAAGTTAAATTATTGACGTAATTTTTTATGACACAATTACCTTATATGCAAGTAGTTTACTAAAAATTTATTCTTTGACTCAATTTAACTCAACCTATGGCCGAACTATTAAAAATTTCATTAAAAACTTGACATAAATTTTATTCTAATGATCAAATTGGCACAATATCAATTATAGAGGGACTAAATCGATATAATTAAAAGTATAAGGACTAAATTGACACAATTAATAAAGTACAGATACCCAAAAAAATACATATAAATATTAAATAGAAATTTTGGATATATATTTGTACTTTTTTATTAAAAAATGACGTTGCCAACCATGGGCTATATAATATATATATATATATATTATAACATGTATCTATATTTTTTCAGTTTAAAAGTAAAATAATAGCTGAAAATAATCAATATATACAACTAAATTAAATATTTGTATTCTATAGTATGCTAAATTTATAGCTTTAACTCTCAAATTATTGATTATACGCCATTATTTACTATGCATTATGGTTCTATTTACACTCTTATGACTAACATTATTTTAACGAACTATTGACCAACATTTGCGTATATAGAGTATAGCTGAATAATACATATATATTACACTTTGTTTAATTTCTGTACCATATTTTGCTAATATAGATTAGGATTATTTATGCCAAAGGTCCATGTGTTTTGCCCATTGTGTCAATTTAGTCCTTGTACTTTGCTCATTATGTCAATTTAGTCCTTGTACTTTTAATTGTGTCAATTTAGTCCCTGAATAATTCAAAATGTGTCAATATAGTCCTTCAATCAAATTTAAGTTAAGTTAATTACGTAATTTTGAACGAAAAATTATATAATTACTTAATTTTGAACTAAAAATTATGTTAGATGAAAATAATTTATTATAAATTTATCTGTCTACTTAATTTAACTCAATTTGTAGCTGAACAATTTAAAATTTTATTAAAAATTTAACATAAAATTTTTTTAAGGACCAAATTTATACAATTTAAATTAAATATAAACTAAATTAATATAATTAAAAATATAAAAATTAAATTAATATAATAAATAAAGTATAAAAACCTTTACCATAAATATCTATTAAGATTATAACCGCATTGGGGAGAGTAACTAGAGGGCAAGAATACAACTACGAGGGTACTTGATGCACAAGCCAATGCTTTCAACGTAGCTGCGCCCACCGCCTTCTTCATCCTTCCATTCGCCGGCTCCGCCGGACAACGGCGGCGGCGGTCTCGTCACCGGTGCCTGCATCACCTTCGTGTTGAGTTCACCGGCGTTCATTTTGTCGGCCACAGAAGGTAACTGTCGAATCTTGCCTTGTTCTTCGCGAACCTTTCCGACGGCCTCTGATGATTTCTAGCATTTTTTTAGCATTTAATTTCTAGCATTGTTTCCAAAAGAATTAAGTCAAAATTAAGTTAAATAAAGTGGTACCAACATGCAAGCAACAGTAAGGTAGCACCAATAGTCAACATGTAAGCATAGGGATACTGTGAACTAACATTTTTGTGCTACCAACTCCTAACAGCTATGTCAACTACACATATTTTCTTTTGCTTTTAATGTTTAAATTATATGCATTACTGCAAAATGAAATTCAGCTTGTGCAAAAGGAATGAAATTTGGTACAGTTCTTTGGGGAAATGCCCTAGAATTCTAGATTGGGCAGCTCTTTGAGATACTTTTTCCCGTTACTGTTAGAGTATAAAACCATTCATACTCATCCAAAAGCTTAAACTTTTATTATAGTTGGTTCTTTGATATGGTATTGGATGTACTGTCGATGAACCAGCTCTCCCAAAAGCTTAAGCTTAAAGGTCAAGGCCCAAGGTTGTTTTTACTCTCTAACATGCCCCTTCACGCAAATGTGCTTTGGGTTTGAAGTGTGGATATTGCACAAGCCCACCTCATGTCCCGCCTTTAAGTTATGTTACTATTGAAAAGGAGTTGTTGGGATTGGAACTCGTAACTTCTTAGTCAGCAAGGCTTTGATACCATATCAAGGAACCAACTTTCTTAAAAGCTTAAGTTTATGGGTGAAGGCTCAAAATTAGTTTTATTCTCTACCATTTATTGACTAAGAAGTCACGAGTTTGAATCCCAATATTCCCACTTTTACTATTAACATAATTTAAGCACAAGGTATGAGTTAGAATTGTGCAATATTCGCGCTTCAAAGCAATGGGCATCTGCATAAGGGGGCATGTTAGAGTATAGAGTATAAAATCATTTATGGGCCATCACTTATGAGCTTAAGCTTTCATGAGAATTGGTTCCTTGACATTCCTGCGACTATGCTGTTTTGTGCTGATCGGCTGTAGAGGTCGGAGCTTGCGTCCTGCATTGTATTGCAGTGCCAGTGAGGTCCTTTATTGCTTGCTTTCAGTGTTTTGTGTATGTTCTTTCGAGGTGTAAGCTGGGTTAGTTAAAGACGCATATTGTGTTCGATGTTATGCCTGTTTGGTCATTTTTTGAATGCTTTCTTTAAGGCCCCATTTGGTCGTGGGAAAATATTTTCCTTTCGAATTCTTTTTGCCGTTGAGAAGTATTCTTTTGCTAAAATTTTTTGTTTATGTTTATATATGATTCACCCTTGTTCAAATTGAAGTTGAAATGATATATAGGATGTGGGATTATGATGCGAAATGTTTACCAAGAACAACCCAGTGCCTCAAAGAGGCTCATACCAAGGCAGGGCCTGGGGAGTTAAAGATGTATGCTGTCTTAACTAGACAAGGTGCTACCTTGTAAAGAAGCTGTTTCCCAATGAGCACCCAACCCTAAAAGGAACAATATTTTTATGAAATTTAAGTTAAATAAAAAAATAATGGACATGCAAAAAAAAAAAAAAAAAAAAAAAAAACATTGCTTAGGGGAGCTATAAACTACCATCGGTGTGCTCCTCTCTTCTGACAGTTGTGTCGACCACACTTTTTTTCAACTGCCACTTACCTCTAAGGCTGTCTCTCAATAAGGTTTAAGATGGATCAGGTTATGTTTAATTCTCTCCATTCAACTTTTCTGCTGCTTGCCTCTACCTCTTTACCCGTTTGTTTTATGTAGTTTTTCACATTTCCTAACAGGGCGGTAGTCGGTCTCCTCCTAACTATGCCTAGACCATTGCCTGGAGAAGTCAAGTTCCTTTCTATAGAGAAAAATATTCTCCCTGTATGCAGGAACTCGTCATTTGTACAAATGAAGTTGTAGGAATTTGATGGACAGTAGTTTCTTTAGGCATCCCTTCAATTGACAGTAGACATTGTTATTTATATTTCTTCCTCATATGGAGTGTTTATCTAGTAACCTATACTTCTGTGATTGTTTTATATTGCACTGTTTTGGATAATTTTGTGTTTATTTAGGACAACTTAATTCCTTCTAATTCAACAATTATTCTTGCAGTGGGAAGTAAGGCTGGTGTATACCTTGTTTCTGCTTCAAAGAATGGCTATGGACATTATGGCATCGACATTTACAGATGATATCAATCATAGTGAGACGCTACATGCATTATTGAGAAGTCCATGGATAAAGTTTTCACCAATCATGGCAAGAGCCTTTTTGCACTTAGTATGTGATCTTCCAATCAAAAAAGTTAGTGATCATTGATTGCATGAGGTATTGACATTGCCCATCTTTTACATATTTGGTAGTGTATGCCGTGTTCCTCATCATGCTTTTCTCTGAAAAGTCTGTTTATATCCCGCATTGAGAAGTGTTTTCCTAGAAAGTGGAAACAAGACATACAACAAACTGGTATAATACAAAACCAGTGGTGCAAATCAGAGAGTTTAAGAAGCAAGTCAAGAGCATCTGAAAGTGGGGATAAATTGATGATAGCACGTCTAGTTACGTCCTTGAATGAGTACAGTAGCCAAGGTCTTCTCCACAAAGCTTTTGCCGTCTTTTCTTCTATTCAGCATTGCATCAGTTCATCTTCATGTCATGGCTTCATCCTAGAGCCCATCTCCTCTCTACTGTTAGCTTGTGCTAACCTCAAATCACTCCCACCGGGTAGGCAGCTCCATGCCCAGATCGTAATTTTGGGTCTCGATCAACATCCTCTTTTAATCCCAAAGCTTGTCACTCTATACTCGGCTTTGAATCTCCTTTTTGATGCGCACGTGATAGCTAAAAATTCTAGAATTGTGCATCCTTTGCCTTGGAATGTACTTATATCTGTCTACGTTAGAAACGGGCTGTACACAGAGGCTTTGTCCAGTTATAAACAAATGTTGAACAGGGGGATCAGAGCGGATGCTTTCACATACCCGTCTGTGCTGAAGGCATGTGGTGAGCAAAATGATATAGATTTTGGTAGAGAGGTTCATCGGTCCATTAATGCTAGTGATTATGAAGGATGTTTGTATGTGCAAAATGCGTTAGTCTCTATGTATGGGAAGTGTGGAGCAGTCGAGATAGCTCGTGAACTATTTGACAAAATGTATGAGAAGGATGCAGTTTCTTGGAATTCTATGATTTCTAGTTATGCCTCAAAGGGCTTGTGGGAAGAGGCATTTGAATTGTTTGAAGATATGCGAGCCGAGAGCGTTGAGTTGAATATTATAACATGGAATACCATAGCCGGAGGGTGCCTGCAGACTAGAAATTATAATGGAGCGCTCGGGTTGCTTTGTCAGATGAGGTCTTGTGGCATATGTTTGGACACTGTCGCAGTGATCATTGGTTTGACTGCATGCTCGCACATTGGGATTCTAAAGCCAGGGAAAGAAATCCATGCTTCTGCCATCCGCAGTGGTTGTGATGAGTATGCTAACGTTCAAAATGCCTTAATTACAATGTATTCAAGGTCTGAAGACCTTAGGCATGCACTTATTGTGTTCCGTCAAATGGAAGCAAAGGATATCATTTCTTGGAACTCCATCATTTCTGGCTATGCTCGTTGGGAAAAGTCGGAGGAAGCCGCCTTCTTGTTCAGAAAAATGTTGCTTTCAGGGGTCCAACCAAATTATGTTAGCATTGCCAGCATTCTTCCCCTTTGTGCTCGAACTGCTAACCTTCATCATGGTAAAGAATTCCATTGCTACATTACTAGGCATCATGAGTTCAGTGAATATTTGCTCTTATGGAATGCTCTTATCGATATGTATTCAAGATCAGGAAAAATTTCAGCAGCCAAACGCGTATTTGATGCACTGAGCAAGAAGGACGAGGTCACTTACACTTCTTTGATAGCTGGGTTTGGGATACAAGGTCAGGGAGAAGTAGCTTTGAAATTGTTTGAAGAGTTGATTAATTCTGATGTTAAGCCAGACCATATAACCATGGTAGCGGTACTATCAGCATGCAGCCATTCGGGTCTCATAACCCAAGGGCAATTTCTCTTTGAAAGAATGTTGACAGTTTATGGCATAAGCCCTCGTTTGGAGCATTTTGCGTGTATGGTTGACCTTTTTGGTAGAGCGGGGTTACTAAAGAAAGCAGAACAAGTCATGAGAATGATGCCTTACCCACCAAGTGCTGCAATGTGGGCCACTCTTATAGGAGCGTGTAGCATCCATCGAAACATGGAGATAGGGGAATGGGCCGCTGATAAACTGTTGGAAATGAGGCCAGAAAATTCAGGATACTACATATTGATCGCAAATATGTATGCTGCTGCGGGGGTATGGAACAAATTGGCGGAGGTAAGGACCTTTATGAGGGACTTAGGGGTGAGAAAGGATCCCGGCTATGCTTGGCTCGATATAGGCACTGGGTTCGAACAGTTTTCTGTAGGATATGCATCCATGGTACTATCAGATGAGATTTACCCTTTATTGGAAGGACTGAGTGCACAACTGAAGGATGCTGGGTATGTTTCAATGGAAGATTATGTTGCTGATGCTGAGGCTTATGAGGAGTGAAGTATTATGGAAACGGTTATTGACTATGAGACTATGCAAGGCTATTTGAGGATTCGTTTGAGCTGTTCCTCTACTGGAAGTCATGATCTGATCATTACAAACAACCTATAGAACAAGAGGTGCTAGGTAATTGATTTTCTTTATGTCATGTTGTTTATTGATTGTCTATTTCTTCTTGGTTTTTTTGTTACATTTTTCTTCTGAATTAATCTCCATGATGAGAAAAGAGTGACGAAGTAAGACATAAACCTTAAAAAGTAAAAAACCAATGAACTCCTGGTTGGTTTTAAAGCACCAGGTTGAGGCCCTAGGACATTCAGATCCTCTCACCCTAACGTTGCTTATGTGCCAAAGAAAAAGTTAGAGAAGGCGCAACCTTTGAGAAGGGAACAACAATGAATGACTTGATAACTAAGAATTTTGATTTTTCAGACCTTAGATGAAGGGTTCAATTCATAAACCAGGCCATGATATTACGAGTACAACCTGATATTTTGTAGACTATGGAATGCCTTGCACTTTATGGGAACTAACCCCAGTAAACTATAGAAAGTTCAAAACTAACCCAAAAAAGAAGAAGAAATTATAGATAATAAACAGAAATAATAAGATAATAATAACTTGCAAATAATACCTAGGAACTCATCCAGTGAGAAGGGACATACATGCTTGCAATCTGCTTCAATCTCCCATCTTAAGAATCTGCTTCAATCTCCCATCTTAAGAAGTCAAGTTCATCTGGTAACATTTGGGAGCTGATGAGGCCATTGTATGCAGTGCCAGAAGGCAGTGAAGCCGAGTGAAAACGAGCTCGATAAGGCATGGCATCATTTGAACAGTAAGCAAACATAATCTCCTTGTCTCCACAGTACACAAAAATAGCATTGGTTATGTACATAACTCTCTGAAATAGAGTAGAAATAGCTAAAGATCATATTCCGGAGAGTGGAACCCATATTATTTCCATAAATTGGTTATTTAATTTATAATAATAGTTCTTTTCTTGTTGATAGTTCCCTTGCATTGAATGATATCGCATATCTTCAATAGCTAAGAACAGTAAAGCTGTAGCTTAGAATCAAAAAGTGGACACTAGCAAGAGCCTGAATTCACTTGTGATGCTTGGAACAGTACTGGAGCGTTTGATGTTATAAGACCTGTTGCAGGTTTCTTAACTTTGAAGCTCGCAGCAAAATTTCAGAGACGACATTCAGAAAGCTGTGAGGTCAACCTGATATGCAGAGGTGCCTCTCTACCGGGCTGAAGGAGTTGGACATGGCCAGACAAAGTATGGGACCACTGCGTACCAGAAAGTGCATCTTCTCTGCAATTACACCCCTAATTATGCAAAAGATTGGAAACGGTGCATTAGAAAAGAGATGCAATACGAGGACTTCCCAAGCGCGCTTAGGCGGTGACAATTGGAAGGGAAATTCTCCAGTTTATCATGATGAGGAATTCTCTGAATTCATCCAAGACCGCAGCACGTTAGATACGGATTTATCATTTTTTTTTGGTAACTACATATTAGGACTCTAAAGATTGGTGTATTAATTTTGTAGTTCGTGAATTTGTGAAATGATATATTAGTACAAAACTTATATGTATTTAATAAAATAATCCAAACGATTGTGTAAAGGTGTAAAACATCATCCAACTCTTCTTCATGAGCTGTGTCTCAAGATCGCTATTCATGTGTGGGATGAGGGGAATAATGAGAGGATGGTGGGTTTATCAACAAATAATGACAAGTTTTACATTCTTTCATACTGTTATTTGGACTATTTTATTAAATTCATGTAACTTATGTGTGAAAAATTATTTTATAAAGTTTGTAAACTAAAAAATTAATACACCAAACTCTTGTGTAATTTACCCTTTTCTAAAGGGTAAGAAAAAGAACTTTTTGAGGATTCCTTGCTGAGTCGATCTGCCCAATGTATGCTCACTAGGGCCAGATGGCTGGAGAATGAAAAGATAAAGATTTACCATGCCACTACCTGAGGGCCGAGGTTTCAAAAAACCGAACATCTTAAAAGTTTAAGCTGATTGGTTAAGATACAAGTATGGTTTTACAGTCTAACATGCTCTCCTACACAAATAGTCATTGGTTTTGAAGTGTGGAAAGTGCACGGCCCTATCTTATACATTGTATTGAAATTATATTCAAATTGAAAGCAGGGGCAATAGAGATTTGAACTTATGACGTCTTGATCAACAAGACCCTGATATCATATCAAAGAACCAATTATCACAAAAGTTTAAATTGATGACTGAAGGTATAAGAATCGTCTTACACTCTAACAAAGGTAACTTGGAATCAAATGGAGGCTATTATATAATATGATGCCTGTTATATAATGGGTTTCGACTTAATCTGCACATGAATGGCTATTGCGGAATGGTACTCTTTTTATGACCTTCATACTGCATATTTATTGTATCCTTCACTAAAACATATTTGTAAAAGTATTTGTATGTCAAAAATTATCGAAGGAGTATAATAATTACTTATTGCATAGCTATTCATTCAAGTTTTGCAAGGATAAGGTTCAAAAGCAACTATGATGCCTTGTGACAACTGAGTCTTGAGAGGTCCTAGGTTCAAACCCTCCTACCTATCAAAAGAAATATACTTTATTCAGCGTTGCGCCTTCTTATCATTGTTTTTTGTTTGTAGGTTTTGATTTATGAGAAACTAAAAACCAGGTTTTGAAAATAAGTTGTTCTCGTTTTTAGTTTTCTATTTTTGGTTTTCGCTAGGACTAACAAAAAGCAGAAAACAAAAGCTAAAAACAAGAAAGAATCATTCATTTTCAAAATGTAGTTTTTAGTTTCTCAAAAATTAAAAATTGTAAACAAAAACAATACTAAACAGGCCTCGAGTGTATGTATTCCTTTTCCTTTTCTCAATTGACACAACTCCTGCATAAACCTTTAAACCTTTAACCATCTTCATTTTATCTTTTGCAGATTATTTGATGATTTTCTGCAATGAAAATGCTTCATTATTGGATTGGTAATCGAGGCCATGAATGACTTTACCACTTTCTCTTCTCTGAAGACCAACTCTCAGTTGTTCCCCCATCAGGTACCTTGATGTCTTTTTTCATTGACCTCTAAACCATGTTCGTTGCATAATAGATATTAGCTTAGCCGTTACGTCATAACCGTAGGGTTTTCAACTCTCCTTTCTGCTGTAAAATATTCGTGTCGAATGAGGGTACTTAGATGTACAGGTAGAGACTTTGAATTAGATCAAGATGTAGAAAAAAGTCTTAAAAAATAAAGCTGCTATAAGCCAAAAAGGGATACAACACGAAGACTTTGTCCATCTATGTATATGTTCTTTCCTAAATACTCTTGGTTTCAGAATCTGATTCAACTTGGTAGAAATGTTGACACCGGAGCTTTTTTTAGTATGAGAGAAAACAATTTCCTCGCGGAAAACTTATCTTCTCCGAATATTTTCATGCTCTTTTGTTAAAAAATTTTGTGTGTGTCGCTAGCTAATAAAAATAAGGGTTATTTACACTAAAGGTTTCTGTACTTTGCTTATTGTGTCAATTTGGTCCTTGTACTTTTAATTGTGTCAATTTAGTCCCTGAATAATTCAAAACGTATCAATTTAGTCCTTTGGTCAAATTTAAGTTAAGTTAATGATGTAATTTTGAACGGCAAAATTATGTTAGATACAAGTAACTTATTGTAAATTCATCCGTTTACTCAATTTAACCCAATTCGTGGCCGAACCATCAAAAATTTATTAAAAACTTAATATAAAATTTTCTCTAAGGACCAAATTGACACATTTTGAATTGTACAGGGACTAAATTGACACGTTTAAAAATACAAGGACTAAATTGATATAATGAACAAAGTACAAAGACCTTTGGCATAAATAACTCTAAAAATAATCTATGCTTATATGGGAATCATGCTTGGTCAAATTAAGATTGAGCGAAGATATAAGATGTGACTTTGCGACGGAAAACGTTTTCCATTCCATGAAGGAAAATGTCATTCCTTTGCCTTGAGGACAAGTTGACTTCCTCACTATGGAAGAAAACATTTTACGTTACTGTCTTATGTTGAAGTAAAGATAGCAACTCATTTTTAAATTAAACTATATGAATGTGACGGAAAAGTCTTTCTACCTAAACAAACAGAGCTTAGTAGGATTGGCTATTTGAATTTAAGGATCCAACTAGAAAGATCCAAGAGTTTTACGTTGATCCTCAACTTTCAACTGCGATACTCCTCCATTCCAAGTTCGAGTTCAGCTATTCAGTTAAACCCCAGATTTTTTTAATTTGATTTTTCGATTATTTACGTTATAGGTGTTTATATTATATCACTAGATTTAGTAAATGCATTTTCATTGTATAATAGTTCAACAAGCAACATACCCAGTGCCCCAAAGGCTCCCGTCTAAGCGGGGTTTGGGAGGGTGGATGTACGCAGCGTTCCCCCTTCAGGGTATTTTCCCGGGAGGATGGATGTACGCAGCCTTCCCCCTTCAGGGTATTTTCCCTGAAGAGAGGCTGTTTCCGAGTGCCCCCAACCTGAGGGTGAGGACTTCCCAGGAGGTCACCCATCCTGGTACTACTCTCGCCCAAGCATGCTTAACTTCAGAGTTCTAATGGGATCTGGTGACAGCGTGTTGGTACCCTCTTTGGTTGTATGGTAGTTCAACAACTTTCATAGAGTATTAGACTATAATGTATAATGTATAGTGGGCTATATTAGTAATGGGCTACAATTGTATAGACTAGGCCCATTAGGCTTAGCCTTGAGGTTCTGTGTAAACTTTATAAGTATATGAGAGGGCTTCTATTCTAGGAGTATCAATTATTTCCAATACTATACTTTCACATGGTATTAGAGCTAACCCTAGCTATCTCATAAAAATAGGGCAAACCCTAGCCTTTTCATCTTTCATCTTCAACGCCGCCGCCGCTGCCAACACATAGAACCACCAATATTCACCCAACGTAGACTTCTCCTCCTGCTTCATTGCATCACCGGGTCGTCGCCGCCAACAATAGCACCACCAGAACAAGCTCACCCAGCTCATCGTCCAACTTATCGTCCAGTCCAACACCACTAGTTCGTCGCCGCCAACAACACCCAGCACCACCATCTCCAATACCTCAACGTCCAGAACAACACTACCAGAACAACCAGAACGCCACCGCCGGAACAACACCACAAGATCTCCAATACCTCAAGCACCGAAACTCAACTACAAACACCACCAGAACGCCGCCGTTCCCATGGCAGACACAACCTCCTCTACCACCGCTCCCCATGAGACGGTGCCGCCCCCTCCCTCCGGTGGTCCTTCGCTCCCCACACCGTTTAGCATCTCAAATATTTGCCATCAAATTTCCTCGACCCTAGATCTGAACGATCCATCTACATATCTAGTTTGGCGCCGATCTTTTCTTTCTGCTTGTAAAGGTTATGCTGTGGATGGTCACCTTGATGGCACCTCCTCTCAACTTGCTACATCAGATCCCCACTATCGCTATTGGAGACAGGTTGATAATCTTCTTATTTCTTGGATATTTGTTACTATCTCTCCCGATCTTGCTAGTGCTGTGTGTGGTACTGATGTTGATGTCACTGCTGCATCACTTTGGGGTTTTATCACCTGTCTTTTTACTGATTTCGCACAATCTCGTCAATTGCAATTTAAACGTGAATTAACTAATATTAAGAGGCAATCTCTCCATGTTAGCCTATCTCACGAAGATTAAATCTTTAGCTGATAATCTCAAGTCTGTTAATGCCTCTATTACTGATGTTGATATGGTTCTCGCTGCTGTGGATGGTCTTTCTGATGAAAAGGATTACAGTGCTGTTTGTACATCTATTACGTCCCGTGCTCCCTTCCCATCTTTTATTGAGGCCCGTTCTAGGTTGATGAATGAGGACTCTCGTCTTAAGCATGCCAATGCAGGCCCTTCATCTGTTCTTCTCGCAGCCGGGGCCTCGGGTGCGAACCCGACCCCTCCGCCGGTCACGGTCACACAGGCCATACCGCCACCACCCCAGCCGCAATCAACTAATCAGGAGGCAGCCTTTCCTGCTCAACAACAGCAGCCCGGTTATGGAAATCAGCATGGTAATAGCCGTGGTAACGGTCGTGGTCGTGGAGGTCGTGGCAAAGGTAGAAACGGTCGCGGTTATGGTAATCAGTGGATGCAAAATATGCGGGCTCCGAATTTCAGGGGCATGCCCTTTATTCCGCAGTTTAACACGCAATATCGACCTCCTCCTTGTGGTTCTGCTCCCTCGGGTGGTAACGTTTCTAATCCACAATTTCATCCTGCAAATAATGTTTATACCACTGGCTATTGCTTCTATCCACGTTTTGATGCGAGTCAGTACTCTCCACGATATTGTTCCACCCCTACTCTTGATCCCTCTTGGGTCATGGATAGCGGGACCTCCTCCCACATGACAAATAATCCAGGTATCCTAACGTCCTTGTCTCCATACACTGGGTCTGATAAAATTTTAGTTGGTAATGGTGCTTGTCTTTCAATCTCTGGTATTGGATCTTGTTTCATATCTACTCCTGTAGGTCGCTTTGTTTTAAACAAAGTTCTTTTTGTTCCTGGTCTTTCTAAATATTTACTTTCTGTTCGTCAATTTTGTTTAGACAACAATTGTCTCCTTGAATTTGACTCTTTTGGTTTTACTGTTAAGGATCCTAAACTGAAGTCAACTATCATCCGCTGTGTCAGTTTGGGACCTCTTTTTACAGTACCAGGATCACCTACCATCATTACATCGTTCGTCGCTTCACGAGTCTCCTCTTCTCTTTGGCACTGTCGCTTAGGCCATCCAGGGGAGCCAGTTTTGTCGTCCTTAGTAAAGCAAAAATTTATTTCCTATTCCAGTCCTTTAGAGTCTAGTTTGTGTCATGCTTGCCAACTAGGCAAGCATAGTCGTTTACCTTTTCAGAAATCTATTTTTAGTACTACGCATCCTTTTGACATTGTTCACTCTTATGTATGGACATCACCTGTTCTTAGTTTCAGTGGTTATAAATATTATTTATTATTTTGGATGATTATTCTCATTTTGTGTGAATTTACTCGATGCGTTCTAAATCAGATGTGTTTGATTTGTTTCTTCAATTCCGTGCGCGTATCTTAAATCAATTTGGTGTGGAAATCAAACAGTTTCAGTGTGACAATGGGACTGAATATATTAATCGTGATTTTAATGGCCTTTTTATACAACGGGGTATTCTGAGTCGGGTCTCGTGCCCTCATACATCCCAACAAAACGGGAAAGCTGAACGTATGCACAGAACTATTGGTAATATGATGCGATCTCTCCTTTTTCAAGCTTGTATGCCTTTGGAGTATTGGGTTGAGGCTGTTTCTGCTGCTACTCATATTGTCAATTTATTACCCTCTACTGCTATTAAGAAAAATATCCCATATCAACGCTTATATAAACAAAAGGTTGATTATGCTCACCTTTATGTTTTTGGAAGTGTCTGCTATCCTAATTTGACTTCTACTGCTCCACATAAACTTGCACCTCGGTCCACTTTATGTGTTTTCCTGGCCTATCCACCAAACCATAAGGGATACAAATGCTTAGATCTTTCTACTAACAAAGTCATCATTTCGAGACATGTTGTATTTGATGAAACAGATTTTCCTTTCGCTCGGTTGGCTACTTTCTCTCAATCTACGATGAGTCGTCTTCATCAAGTGTTCGCATCACCTCTTCCTGCCTCCCCTTTCGCAGGCAGCATGCTCGCACCACCTCCCGGGATGACTCAGCCGCAGCTGGGTCCCCTAGCCGCAGGTGCCCCGCCACCAACAGTCGTGGCTCCACCGCCACCCGTTGCTCCGCCACTGCCCGGCCCACCATCACCGCCCATGTCACCGGCTGTCTCGGTTGAGCCAACCGAGATCTCTGAGCCTCGCGATCTCTCGCCCCGATCTCATCATCCTATGGTCACACATTCCAAAGCTGGTATTGTTAAGCCTCTTATTCGACTTTCTATGCTTGGTCATGATACATTGCCCGAGGTTCCTTTCTCTTATAAGTAGGCTCTTACGGATGAAAATTGGAAGAATGCCATGCAAGATGAGTACAATGCTCTTATTCGTAATCAGACATGGGATCTTGTTCCCCCCTTCTCATGGTAACGTTGTAGGCGCTAATGGGTTTTTTATGTTAAGCAAACTTCTACAGGTGAAGTAGAACGTTACAAAGCTCGCTTGGTTGCACAAGGCTTCACACAAAGATATGGCATTGATTATGGTGAAACATTCAGTTCTGTTGTCAAACCCGCCACAGTCCGTACTGTCCTCGCTCTCACTACGTCTCGACAGTGGCCCATTCACCAGCTTGATGTTAAAAATGCCTTTTTGAATGGTTATCTTAATGAAGAGGTCTATATGAAAAAACCTCCTGGTTTCATCAATCCTCAATTTCCTGATCATGTTTGCAAATTACACAAGTCCCTTTATGGTCTTAAGCAGGCACCCCGAGCATGGTACACTCGCTTCGCTACCTTTCTCCGCACGCTTGGCTTCACCGACTGTAAGACTGATTCATCTCTATTTGTCTTACGTCGTGGCAATGACATGGCTATACTGTTGGTTTATGTTGATGATATAGTTCTTACTGCATTCTCTGCTGCACTTCTTCAAGCTATATTGCACTCTCTACGCTCTGAGTTCGATATGACAGATTTGGGACGGCTTAATTATTTTCTTGGCATCTCAGTCTCGCACTCCTCCAACGGTCTTTTCTTATCTCAGTCCAAGTATGTTCATGACCCACTTGATAAGACCAACATGCTGTCTTGCAAGCCAGTTGCAACCCCTACAGATTCCAAATCTAAACTTTCACTGAAAGATGGTGATCCCATGACTGATCCTACCTTATATCGCTCTACAGTTGGTGCTCTTCAGTATCTTACCTTTACTCGTCCCGACATCTCTTATGCTGTGCAACAAGTATGTATTTTTATGCATGCTCCGCGTTTGCCTCATTAGATGGCTGTTAAACGCATTCTCAGGTACATCAAGGGCACCATCGCTTTTGGGTTAACTATTTCTCGTTCTCGTGTGGATCAACTAGTTGCGTACTTTGATGCCGACTGGGCTGGTTGTCCTGATACTCGTCGCTCTACATCTGGTTTTTGTGTTTTTCTGGGCGGAAATCTTCTTTCCTGGTCTTCGAAACGTCAGCCGACAGTTTCGCGCTCCAGTGCAGAGGCCGAGTACAGGGCAGTTGCAAATGCCGTCTCTGAGTGTTGTTGGCTTCGCTCTCTACTTGGTGAGCTTGGTCTTCTTCTTCCCCGGGCTACCTTGCTTTATTGCGATAATGTCTCGGCCATGTACATGTCCACCAACCCCGTGCAGCACGCCCGCACCAAGCATATTGAGATCGACATTCATTTCGTACGAGAGCGCGTCCACATGGGACTTGTTCGAGTTCTACACATTTCTTCTTTACAACAGATCTTTACAACAGATAGCTGACATCTTCACCAAGAATCTGCCACGACAACTCTTTCTTCTATTCAGACACAACCTTTGCCTTCGTTTATCTCCTACTTCGGTTGAGGGGGAATGTTAGACTATAATATATAATGTATAGTGGGCTATATTAGTAATGGGTTACAATTGTATAGACTAGGCCCATTAAGCTTAGCCTTGAGGTTCTGTGTAAACTCTATAAATATATGAGAGGGCTCCTAATCTATAAGTATCAATTATTTTCAATACTATACTTTCACATAAAGTCTGAGGAATTTATCAAATATATTTTTATTTGGTGTGGTTTTCAATTTATAGTTTGATTTCAAAAATTCAAAGGGTATAACTAAAATAAAATTTTATTATTTTTAACTTTTTTTTGTACAATCTTACTCAACACAAATAAATGTCTAATTTCAACATGAAAATTTTATTATATTTCTGTTGTTTTCTTCCCCGTTTTTATATGGGTTGACTCAGGGCTCGTTTGTTCGAGTTACCTACTTTGTATCGTGACTTTATCGTTAATTATCAAAAAAAAAAATTAAATTCCTCCAAACAACAATGATATATGCATTAGGTAAATTTTTTTAGAGTAAAATTATTGGTGGGGTAGTAAAATTTTGTAGTTAATATTGAATATATATGATAATAACGCTTGTGTTTTGATAATAATAACTCTATTATTTAGTATATTTACATGAATTCCGATCTAACTATTAAAAGAACAAGTCTCTCATTTTTTTTTTCACCCCTCATCAACATGTCCTAATAAATTGGTATGATCCATAACGACTTTTTTTCCTTGATATATCAATTATTTTCCAAAATGAATTGGATTGATTTCATTTGCACCAAACGGTATTGGTAAATGTGTCGTGTCGTGTTTTATTTGTTTTCATGTCATACGAGTAGAAATTGAGTCAATTCAAACCCAACTCGTTTTATTAAATGGGTTAAAAACTGTCAACTTATTCAACCTGATTATTAAACAGGTAAGACATGGATTACTTATTTAATTTTATGGATGATTTTTTCATTACATGTCAACTTGTTAACTTATAAACATGTCAACATTATGTAAGATAATTTGAACTTTATGTTTGTATGTTTGTTGTTTTGCTTGCCGAATGTGTGTCCTACTCATCTGTTACTATTCTGCTCCTAGGTCACTTGCTCTATGCGGCGGACCTGCTCCTCAGGTTGGGGGTCCTCTGAAACAACCTCTATTCAGGGTAGCCCTCTGAAGGGGGAAGACTGCGTACATCTACCCCCCCAGACCCTGCTTAGGCAGGAGCCCTTGGAGGCACTGGATTTGTTGTTGTTGTTGTAATTTGAACTATATATTTTTTGAACAGCAAAAGATGGCTTCTAGGCCTTCGAACTTCCCATTAAGTCAGCAACAAGAATATTACAAAGTTCTAACAGTGGGACATCCCCTATCTATGAATACATCTATTTTCAAAATGGAGCCTAGCTCCTACATGGCTAACCCTATTAATATTATAAGACCTTGGCATCCAACCAAAAAGAATACATACAAAATAATGTTTCAGGACACCCTGAAGGGGAAGGTTGCGTACATCTACGCCCCCCCCCCCCCCCCCCCCCCCCCCCCCCCCCCCCCCCCCCCCCCCCCCCCCCGATCCCGCTTTTGCGGGAGCCCTTGAGGCACTGGAATTGTTGTTGTTGTTGTTGTACAAAATAATGTTTTAGACTCTAAACATCCAAAATTATTGGCCTAATAGTCCATGGGAAAGTAGCACTACCATTTAAAGCATCTATTACAATTTTGCAATCATATTCAATAATCACTTGATTCCAATTAGCTGCAATAGCCAAAAAACAGCATAACGAACTGCTTCCACTTCGACATTTAAAGGCTCATCAGCTCTAACCGATCCGAATCATCCAATGAGAAGGGCCCCCGAGTGATCCTGCACAATGGCGGCAGCAACAGCTCCCAACCTTCCTCTTTTCCACGCGGCATCCGTGGAATTATATTTAGTAAATGTTAATTTGATAGTTTATACAAACAACAACAACAACAGTCCTAGTGTTACAAGGGCTCCCGCCTGAACAGGGTTTGGGGAGTGGATGTACGCAGTCTTCCCCCTTCAGGGTGCGACCTGAAGAGAGGCTACAAATACAATACAAATAGTGTGATTTTCTCTAGATATTTTGCTAATATAAATAAGTCTAGGTCAGTTGAGGATTATGCGTGCACGCTCTCTCTCTCTGAACCCTCCCTTACTATAGCTATTATGTTTGTGAATTTTATACCAATCTATTACACAAGTATACATATATATGAATACAAATACTTTGGGCGACATAAGTGCCCTTTTAGTCACTAAAGTGACAAAAAATGGCCAATTTAGTTACCAAACTTAAATTTTAAAGATTCGATCACCCAACTCCTAGTGAAAATATATTAGATACACAAGTAGTTTCAAATATATAAGCCGGTCACCAAAGTCAAATTTTGGAGAATTCTATCACTCAAGTAAAAAAAATTTATTTTGATTACTTATGCGATTTAAAAATGATAAAATTCTTTGCTCAAATATAAAAATAACAAATTTAATCACTTATATAATTTTGAAAGAATAAAATTCATTACGAAGTGATAATATAAAGTATTTTAATTGAGCAATAAAATTTATAGGGACATAATCAATTTAAAAATAGATGAATTTTTTCTTTGAAAATTGGGGTTTGTGTTGTTTCACTGAAATTGGCTCGGGAGTGAAATTTTTGTTTTTAATCAATTTGGGAGGAATATTTTGATAAAGGTATTTAATTTACAGTTAATGTTTTAATTCTTAACTTTTATAATTATAAGTATATTCAAATTATTTTCATTTTTTGTATAAAATATTTTTTATGTTTCTTTTATGATAAAATTGATTACTTATCTTTTAACTTATACCCAATGTTAATAATCATATAAGGGCTAATTTGATTACAAATAAAAGATAAACGACTATTTTTTAAAAAAAGTGATGGATAAATTTCAATAAAGTTACAAAATTAGACACCAATGAAATAAATAATTTAAAAAATATGACTAAATTTGTTATTTTTTTACTAGAGCAATGTATTTTATCAATTTTAAGATATTTGAATGATTAAATGAGATTTTTTTTTTTAAGGAATTGGGTGGCCAAATCTTCCATAATTTGACTTATGAATAACTTATCAATTTTAAATAACTTGAGTGATTTATGCCTTGTTTGGGGTAAAAGAAATGGAGAGTATAGATGAGTAAATCAATTATAATTGCTTGACAATTGGATAAAGAGTTAAAAATAAAAAGAATTATAATTAAAAATAAGAGTAAAATCGTTCAAAATTTATTAAAAATTTTGTTATCCCCAAATTTTGAGAGGTAATGAAAAGTAATGAGGGTTAAAAACTTATCTCCGTTACACTTTATTGCCCTTATTAAAATTTTGTCAAAGAGGTCTGACCTCTTTTTATTCTCAATATCTTATTATTAAATAGGAGGTTGAATATATTTTTAATAAAAATTAGATGATTAAATCTTTTAAAATTTAGGTTGGATGACTTAGATGATCATTTTCGGTCACTTGGTGACCAAAAGGGCACATTTATCTACTTTGGGGTCGTCAATTTGTTGATGTTCATTGTCATTGTGATTGCTGAGCTGTGGAACTGCGATTGATTGTTGCTTGAGTGTTCAAGATACTATCACCAATCAAACATATGTCAGAAAGATTTGTTTCTACTTAGCATTGGTGGGAAGAAGAAGAAAAGAGAGGAACTGTAAACCCTAAGGTACATACGTCTCTGCAATTTCTCGTAATTCAATCCCAAATTTCAATCTTTTCTTCTCCATTATATGATTTTGCTGCTTCCATGGCTGTTTCTTCAAGATTCTCCAGCTGTTCATTTTCGTAAACCCTAGCCAGTAGTTTTATGGAAGCTATAGTATATTATAGAGTAAATTATGTATTAGTGCTCTGAAGTTTGATGTATTGATTTGAGTTGGGCTTCTAGTGTGAAGCTTGGTTTTATATTGTTATGGGCTAAGTCCAGTGGAGTCGAGGAAAAAAAATTTTGGGCCTTGGTTTCGGCGTAGGACGAGGTTTTGGAACGTTTTAGAGATCTCAGCTGAACAGAATAGGATTTCATGTGTGCATTTAGATAAACTCGGTTCTAGGGTTTGAGATAGTATTGAGAATTGAAAAAAAACTCTCATAACAATTTCAAAGCATTTATATTAAATCTGCATGCAACTCAGTGGACGGAGGAAATTTTGGCCAAACCACGTAAACATGTGTGTTTGATCTTATTTTTCTCATTGAATTTTTGTTGTGTTTAGTTGCGTTTCCTAACATTTTTTTAATTTACAAACTTTGTGAAATAGTTTCTTAGTCCCAAAGTTATAGGGTTTTAATAAATTAGTCCAAACAGAAGTGTGAAAAGATGTAAACTTGTCATTTCTATAGCTATTCCACTCTATACATAAACCACATTTTTGTGACATTGCTAATGAAGAAAAGTTGGAAAATTGGCATATTTGTTGTCTTACACACCACCGCTATTTAGACTATTTTATTAAATGCGTTTAACTTTTTAACTAAACAATTAGTTCACAAAGTTTATAGACTAACAGGACCTCCGAATACTGATATATAATATTACCCTATATTATACCTAGATCTTGAGGGTAATGGTCTCTTGAGGGGGAAAGTTTGGTATATGTCAAAATAGGTATATGGGCTTAGAGTAATAAGGTAGCCCAATAGGAAGTAGACAAGCCGGGCTCAAAGAGGGGGAAACTCTATAAATAAGAGTCAGATTGTATTGATGAATCAAGCATGGAATTATGTCCTTTCTTATCTCTTCTTCCTGTTCTTTTAATTTCAGTATCTCACTGCTTTCATTTAGTTTCAGCCTGATTTCAATTTTGGTTCATATCATAATTCATATTGTTTATTTTTGTTCTTCTGTTTAGAGAGAGATTTTGTTATGCTGATTGCCGTCCATTATTAGAGTTGGTTATTCTGATAACTGGAAGTTGATGATTTGTTAAGAATACGGCATATGAGTTAATGATCCTGTTAAAGTTTTTCTTATCTGTTTGTTCATTTCTGATATGAAATGGAATTAATCGTTAAAATCGACACTAAAATGACCATGAGAGGAGCAATACATACCAATCATCAAATAAAGCGCTGGTTGAAACTCCAAGATAATAGCCTGGATTTCATTTTTTACACTTATGTTTACTTGCTTTCTGTGTGGACTTACCTTTTGAGAACCAGATCCCATATTGCTGTTCTCATAGCCATTAGTTTCCGTTGATTTTTAGCTCTGCAAAGGGCTCAAGGGTTTAGATTTGACAGCATAGGACACCACCAAGAATAAATCTGGCATCCGAGTTTTGATGCAAAAACCTCAATTCAGTGCTGAGTTTTCTATATCTGCACCATTTACGAAGCACACATTCATTGTGGAATTGGGGAAGGAAGAAGAAGAATAGGGGCAAGAATAGACAATACCAGGGAGGAGAAAAGTAGAGATACGGAAAGAGTGTAGAGAAAGGGAAAGAAGAGAGATTCAAGATGAAAAAAATCATCTCATTTCATTCATCATGCTAAATTTAGGTACAAGGTCAACTATTTGTAGAAAGTTCATATGTGACCTTATATACCAAAAATATCTAGTAATGAAGTAAGCCAACTTGTAATAAATCTAGCTAAGAGCTTATTCTTTCATGTAAATAATCAACATCTAACAAAATGCAAGAAACTTGTAGCTGAATGTTATTTGTGAGCTAAATATGTTGTAAAAAGTTGAGAGAAAGAAGAAGTCACCATGTAAGCCTAGTGGGTTACTACATTTCTTGCCAATTGGTTTTGGAATGAAAGCTCATGAGCTTATTTATGAAGTCCCAACTTTCTAAGAAAATTGTGCATGATGGAATTTTAAATGATTAGATTGGTTAATATTAGTTTTGCCAGAAAAAAAATGAGAGGATGAAGAGTATAATTTGGAGTACTGGCTTCTATTGCACAAAACCCTTTTTTTTTTTTTGTTGTATAATTCGTGATCATCATCTTCGAATTTGATTTCTGCTTATCAAATCCAGAGGGAAATGTAAGTTTTCAATCTCCTATAAGTTTAGGACCATTGCAGCATTTATATATTGGCAGATTGACACAATAAATTTGCCCGTGCCTTTAAAATTAGAATGTTATACGGGATGTTTATCATGGGAAGAAAAATAATGTATTCAAGTTGCTAAACTTAGCTACAAATTCATTGCTAAGTTAGGTTCATTCATACTCCGACAAAAAGACAATGTTGAAAATTATTCTCGAAATACTTATGTAACGGATTTCTGATAGATACCCTTCGTATCACATATAAGCATTTTGTTCCAAGTCTGTGCTTCTCTATAGTTCTGCATTCTACATTGAAGTTTCTACTACAATTGTTAGAGAGTCTTGCTCCCTCATGCTCGTGGGACTATTGGTTACTTTAGGGGTTGGTAGTTACTAGTTAGTTTTGTGGTTTCACCCATACCCTTCCAGAGTTTCAGAATCCATGCCTCTGAAGCACTCCTTTTCAAAGCTTCCATGATGTCAAATTGATAAGTGCTTGTGCTTATATCTCTCACCATCTAACTTCCAATCACACTCCAAATCCAACGGTGATAATTTAGTTCGTCAATCACAAAAATTTCGGAACTTACTGGTGATACACTAGTCCCTTTTCACTCCCCTTACATTCCAAATATGACAAGTCCTAGATTTTCAGTGCGATAGAGGGATTAGGCTGTGTGAAAAGTTTTTATATGTGGAAGTAGTGGAACTTATGAATCTATCTCACATTATAGATCTAGAAAGGCAGAGAAACTGTATTTATGTATGCAGTTTGATAGTGTCAGCTTCATGGGTTAGCACTTGTTCACTGGTGTTGGGTCTGCTTTATCTTTGATGAGGTCGCCATAAGCTTCTGAATTTTCATGTCCGCTAGTCTTGACTTATCGATGCCCCTATTTTTCATTTCTTTGGTAGGAAAGTGACGTTGGGAGATTCGAAGCTTTGAACTTCTATCTTAGAGCCTGAGCCTGAGCCTGAGCCTGAGCCTCAGTAGTTTCTACTTTCTACCACTGGACCAAAGCCTCATTAGCCCTGTTCACTTGTGCATTTGTGTCTATAATACATGAAACCCGGACTTCGTCTGCTGAATATTGAACATTATGGAATCGTACATTGTAATCATTTTTAGGACCATAATCAGGATTTGGTGCCATTTGTTAAAGTTATTCAGAGTGATAAGATTGACCGTTCATTTTTATTTTGTTCGAATAGTTGGGATAATATTGGTTGTTCATTTTTGATCCCAAGAAAAACAATATTGGCTGTTTATTCTGTTCAGGATTGGGAATCTTACAAAAGAAAGGATTGAGTATCTTACTTACCAAACAAAGAATTGCATCCTCAACATCTATCCTCTTTGCTCCCGTCTTTGCACTCGATTTCATCTTAATAGACTTAAATCACAAGTGGTGCATTCTTTACAATATTGTTCACATTCACATCTTTTCCCCTAGGCAACCCCCTCGCCACCTCCACAAGCGCCTCCAAACATTCTCTATACCTCCTCTTACACGTTGTGATAGCAACATTATCCTCTTTGGCGACCTCCTCAATCGCAACTTTAACATCATTCAGTTCAGCAACGAAAACCAATAGCGCCACCATAACAGACCCCGGCCTCCTCCCTGTTGTCAAGAACCACTTAACCAAAACCTCAACAAGTGACAACACTTTGTTCAATTTAGGGTTAGATTTGCCTGAGTTTGATGTCGTGGGGTTGTTGGAGAAGACGATTTGTGGGTTTTTGGGGTTTTGTGGGTTTGACGGGGATAAAATTGATTTAATGATTAAACAGGGGACATTTTTTATATAATGCGCGATTAAGTGGAACTTGACAATAGGGAGGAGGCCGGGGCCTGTTGTGGTCTCAAAGCCTCATTGGCCCTTTTTTCACACTTGTGCATTTGTGTCTACAATTCATGAAACAGTAGGCATTGACTTCATGTTCTGAATATTGAACACTTTGTAGAATGGGGTCGGAAGGGTGTATTTAGTTCATTGTAAGGGCCGAAAGAATCAGGATAATGCCGTTCGTTAAATCTATTCAGAGGGATACGATTGACTGTTCATTTTTATCTCGTTCGGATTTCAAAAAAAAAAAAAAAAAAAAAAGGAAACATACCCAGTGCCTCAAGGGCTCCCGCCTACGCAGGGTCTGGGGGGACGGATGTACGCAGCCTGTTGTGGTCTCAAAGCCTCATTGGCCCTTTTTTCACACTTGTGCATTTGTGTCTACAATTCATGAAACAGTAGGCATTGACTTCGTGTTCTGAATATTGAACACTTTGTAGAATGGGGTCGGAATGGTATATTTAGTTCATTGTCAGGGCCGAAAGAATCAGGATAATGCCGTTCGTTAAATCTATTCAGAAGGATACGATTGACTGTTCATTTTTATCTCGTTCGAATTTCAAAAAAAAAAAAAAAAGGAAACATACCCAGTGCCTCAAGGGCTCCCGCCTACGCAGGGTCTGGGGGGGACGGATGTATGCAGCCTGTTGTGGTCTCAAAGCCTCATTGGCCCTTTTTTCACACTTGTGCATTTGTGTCTACAATTCATGAAACAGTAGGCATTGACTTCATATTCTGAATATTGAACACTTTGTAGAATGGGGTCGGAATGGTATATTTAGTTCATTGTCAGGGCCGAAAGAATCAGGATAATGCCGTTCGTTAAATCTATTCAGAGGGATACGATTGACTGTTCATTTTTATTTCGTTCGGATTTCAGGAAAAAAAAAAGGGAACGTACCCAGTGTCTCAAGGGCTTCCGCCTACGCAGGGTCTGGGGGGGACGGATGTACGTAGCCTTCCCCCTTCAGGGTGTCAACCTAAAGAGATGTTTTCCAGTGCCCCCAACCTGAGGGTGAGGACTTTCCAGGAGGTCACCCATCCTGATACTACTCTCGCTAGAGGTGGCCACGGGCTGGGCCGGGCCGAGGCCCGTCCGGCCCCGAACTCAGCCCGGCCCGGCCCGTTTTTCGCCAGCTTTAAAAAAAAATGCAAAATTTAAAAAATACAAAGTCATTTTGTACTAAAATTATTATAATTCATTGATAAATAATATGCGATACAAAAATATTTTATCCCAAGCACTAATAATACTAAATATATGTAATAAAATAAAATATATAATAAATAATACTAAATAATGGTAAATAAATAACGTAACAAGAACAAATACAACGCAGTTGGAGCCTAATATTTAAAAGTACAAATTTGTTTATCAAAAAATACAAAGTAAAAGTAATATAAATTTTTTTTTTTTTTTTAATTAGGTGGACTCCCGGGCTCGGGCCTGGCTGGGCCCAGCGCCCATCAAAAATGGGCCCGTGGCCCGGCCCGGTGTATACTGGGCTCGGGCCGGTTTTCGGGCCGACCCGACCTGTTGGCCACCTCTAACTCTCACCCAGGCACGCCTAACTTCGGATTTCAGAAATACTGGGGTTATATTGTTTGTGTATTTACAATGCCAAGAAAAAATATCGGTTGTTATTCTGTTAAGGACTGGGAATCTTACTTACCAAAGAAAGGATTGAGAATCTTAATTACCAAAGAAAGAATTGAGAATCTTGTTTTTAGTATAGGGATAGCATAGCAATGTGTTTCAAACAGTATTTTCTGGCAGAAAAACACTGTTCTAGAAATGATTGTTAGAGTTGATACACTAAGCCGGGCTTTCTATAGACAGTGTAACTCGTGCTCCATTGTCTTATTCTAAAGATATGTATTCCTAACAGTGTGAAGATTTAGTTTTTTTTCGTATATATATGGATGTATATATAATATATGATTGGTCTTCTTGTAAAAAGATGAGATTTCATGCTTGTATAAGGCCTAAGATTTCTTCCGCCACACCATTCAATGTGACAATTCTTTACTGCCATCTTAGTGAGAGACATTTCTCGCATTCCGATTTCAAGAGAGGAAACGACCAATGAAACTCTTGTCGATTTTTTCTTCCTTAACTCCTGTTAATTATGTTTATCGTCTTACGCTACACTATTTTTTAATTTTATACAGGGGTTGGAAAGTTTCAGAGAGTGTAGCAAAATGGAAGCTTCCAATGGCTCTGATACAGGATCCGACACAAGACCTCAACTGGTATACCGCTGTAAGAAATGCCGGCAAATTGTTGCTGCACAGGACAATATCGTTTCTCATGAGCGGGGACGTGGAGAGGTATGCTTCAAATGGAAAAAGAGAAGCGGTGATGCCATTCCGGATTGTACATCGATATTCGTACAGCCCTTGAAGTGGATGCAACCAGGTTAGTTACTGTTTGACAACTTTACATGTGAGTATAGTAAAAATGTCCCACATTGGAGTTGTGAAAAAAAGAGATTATTAACATGTAAGTATAGTGAGTTATCTCACCTAACGCCATTTGGTTTTAGGATGCATTTCTACTTGCGGTTATATGTAGACCTCATATGTGAAAACTCTGAGTCGGGCCTAAGGCCCGTTGAAATTTTATAGATGCAAATGCATGGACCCTGCTTTTGTGTCATCCCTTGTTTGTTATTCTTAGTGTAAATATGATGGACTGATGCAGAACTCCTAAACTATTGTTTAATCAAAGTGATCCCCTAATTTGATCAAATACACCCCATTTTTATGTTTGTTGCAATTTTTGTTCAAATTTTTTAACTTTTGTTCGAAGCTAAAATTATGCATATATCTCTTAATTAGTTTAAATACGACCCCCTGCATCGCTTCAAGCGTAAAGCTGTGAACAAGTTTTTTTGAAAGAATTTTTTGCAAAAGCACTTTTCTAAGAAGTACTATCAATAGCAATATGTTTCTCTGACAAAAAAAAAAAAAAAAATTTATAGCTTTTGCTTTTGACTATAAGTTAAAGCACTTTTTTCGGAGCCAACAATAACAACCACCCGGTGTCTCAAAGAGGCTCTCGCTAAGGTAGGGCCTAAGGAGGATAAGATGTACACAACTTTAGCACTATAGGGTGTTATAGAGAGCTATTTTCGATGAGCTCCCAGTCCTAAAAAGAAACAACTTAAAATCTGAAAAAAACGTTTTTTCCTATAAAAGAAACTTGGCCACATATGGCTTTAGTCATTAATGAAGTCGCAATAATTGGAGAACGTTAGTTTCAGGGTCTTTTTGATGAACTAAAACTCGAAGGAGTCACTTTAATTTTAAGTGATAGTCAACGATGTTTTGGAATGATATTTATCGTTCTTCTTAAGTTACTTGGTGTCCTTGAATGTGAATTTTGTGCAGTTCAAGAGGGATATGTAGAGGAGAAGCTTCACTGTATGGGATGCAAAGCGCGCCTCGGTTCTTTCAACTGGGCCGGTATGCAATGCAGCTGCGGTGCTTGGGTAAACCCCGCATTTCAACTTCACAAGAGCCGTATAGACGAATCTCGAATTTGAGCTCTTCTTCTGAACATGGAATCAAATCACAATTCGAATTGATATCACAGTCACAGTGTCCTGGATCAAAATCCATTACATAACAGTCTTTACCTAAAATTTGATTCCATAAACCAACAATACCGAAGACCGGCTCGACATCCCATTCAGCATAGTAGGAGGTCTCCTTGCGGAGATAAATATTGTAGCATATTAACTAGTGAAATACTAGTAGCATATACCAACATTTCTTGCCTAGATTAGAAATTTTGCTGTTAACTGTTAGCTGATGTATAATAGATTAATTCAAATTGGAAATCACGTTTTCTTTCGATCTTTTATCTTGAAACTGAACTAGTTTGGTTATTGTTTAGTATGGTCCTTGGTGGTACGGTCGAACACTTAAACCATTATCGATCTTCATTTTAGTTTGGTCTGATTTGGGTTTGGATTAAAGAACTCGTCCGTTATCATTTTCCTCATTGTTGTAACCCTTGACGTGTTTGATATATTTTGTACTTCGTACCAAGCATGAGTCATGGATTTCAAATCAATCAGAGTTGGGTTTTGGTCAAATTGGATCATTTTGAGTCATTTCTAGTTTGGGACAACTCGGGACAATTGAGTCATGTCATACCGTTTTGGTCATCATTATGTTTCGGGACAATTAGATGGGTTGGGTTTGGATCTGTTTAGTTGGATTTCATCCAAGTTAGATCTGAGTTAGGTAGGGTCATTTTAAGTTTGAGTCATTTTAAATTTTAGATCAATTGGTGTGAGTACTCCAACTTTGAGTTAGATCAGGTTAGGTTTAACTCAAGCTAGACTAATTCGAGTTTGAGTCATTTAAGTAGGGTCATTTTGAGTTATGGATCAAATTTGGGTTTGATGTATTAATTTTTTTAGTACACAAATTTTATTAAATAATTTTTTAGTCTAAAAAGTTAAATAAATTTAATATAATAATCCAAATAGCGATGTGTAAGGATACAAAACATGTCTCATTTTTATTCTTTTATATTATTATTTGAATTATTTTATTAAATATATATAATATTTTGGATTAAAAGTTATTTCATAAAATTTGTAGACTAAAAATTTAATACACTAACCTTGATGGTACGTACTAATAAGTAATTTACCCTATCAATTTAAATTTAAATAAAAAAATTAATTTTATAGTCTCATTCTTTCCTCTCGGTCGAAACCCTAGACCGCCCCTTTTTCTTCTTCTCCCTGCAAAAGAAGTGTGGGCTTGGGCCGTACACAATTAACAGGCCCACACTTCCTCTCCCGGCCCAAACCAAACTAATAAATAGGTCAAAAGACGAAAAATAACCGCCTCACACTTCTTCTTCTTTGTGCGATTCTCTCTCTGGCCAACGCTTTCGGCGCTGCTCTCCGGTAACCACCGCGCCACCGCCGGAGTTTCACCGAGGCTCAACGTTCACCGATTTGTTCGGGAGCCACTAGATTTATGACTCAGGTAACCCGATCTTGTCTCCACGCTTAACAGTTTCAACTCTCAACCCTAACTTCAACATGCACAATCTGGTGTATATATAGTGCCACGCACATTGAAACTCTTGTGTGGTATGCGCCTAAATCGAATTGACCTAATTTTCTAGCTTAGGAATAAGGTCTAGTACAACCAATTCTATATATAGAGGTAGGATTTGTACAAATTAAGCAATGAAATCATATTTTCCTTTCTATTTTTCACTCCACTTTTAATGTTAGTATTTTAAATCTTGGATTTAGTTTTTAGTATATTTCAATTTCGGATTGTATCAAAAAATGGCGTGTAAAAGCTGCGGATCCAAATCTTTAGTACCCGACGACGTCACCGGCGTGACGGTCTGCTCCGATTGCGGCGCGGTCCAAGACTTTGACAACTACCAGCACCACTTCGGCGGCATCTCCGGTCCTCAAGGCACTTTTGTCCGCCTTGGCACTGCTGGGTCCGGTACCGACTACTCATATAAAGAGCGTAAGCTCTTGGAATCGAATCGCATCATCAATGACATCACCTTCCGCCTCAATTTAACTGATGTCCGGGTACGAGAGGTCAAGGAAATGGCAGGAACAGTAACTGAGGGCGAGTTCGGAGTTGGTGAGTGGTTCCATGTTCTTGTTGGTGCTTGTTGTTATATTGTAATGCGTAAATTGAACAAAGCGTTGTCACTTGTTGAGGTTTCGACTGCTGTGGGGTGTGATTTGTATGAATTGGGGAAAATGGTGAATAGGGTAGTTGAGCATTTAGGTTTAGATTTGCCTGAGTTTGATGTTGTGGGGTTGTTGGAAAAGACCATTCGTGGGTTTTCGGGGTTTACTGGGTTAGATGGAGATAAGATTGATTTGATGATTAAACAAGGGATTTTTCTGATACAATGCGCGATTAAGTGGTTCTTGACAACAGGGAGGAGGCCAGGGCCTGTTGTGGTGGCATTGTTGGTTTTCGTTGCTGAATTGAATGATGTTAAAGTTGCAATTGAGGAGGTCGCTAAGGAGGTTAACGTGGCTGTCTCAACGTGTAAGACGAGGTATAGGGAGTTTTTAGGGACGCTTGTGGAGGCTGCAAGGTGGTTGCCATGGGGAAAAGATATAAATGTGAAGAATATTATAAGGCATGCGCCTATTGTAATTAAGTATATGGAGATAAAATTGAGTTTAAAGAAAAGACCAAAAAGTGTAGATGATGAGGAATGCAACGGGCATGGAGTGTTTGAGCTGGGGGATATGGTTGCTGATTGTTCAAGTAGGGAAGTTGGGTATGGTAAGGATGGTGGAGTCAATGAAAACGATTCCGAACATTTCGATGAAAGGCATAATCAAAATCGTCGTTTAAGTTTGAATGAGGTGGAGAATCACAGGGTTTCCCACGTTGACTTAGCGAGAATTTATTCGAAGTTCAAATTAAACGTTTCTAAGTTCAAGATGGCAGAAGGGACTAAAGCCACAGCTCATACGAGTAGTAGGCGCACAGGGTACGAGCTTCATTTGTATGATAATTGGTGGAGTGGAAGGTCGGAGTTGTGCAGAAAGCTTATGCTTCAAGAATTGTTAGAAAAAGATGTGGGACTAGAAGCACTTCCTCCATCTTATGTTAATGGTATCGCAGCAGTAAAAAGGAGACGAGAAAAGATAGAAGCAGCTAAAGTGAGAATTAGTGAGATTTTTTGTTCCTTAAATGTCGTTTCCACTGATATTGTCACGTGTCTCCCGGACCAAGACTTCAAGAAGAATGATGATCTTTGTCTTCCAGAAGGCCCTAGGAAGAGAAGGAAAAGGCAAAAGGTTGATATTGATTCGGAAGATTTTATTATCGAGACGCTTTTATTGCATCAAGTTAAAGAGGAGGAAATTGAGAAAGGTCATTACAATACCTTACTGGACTTGCATGTTTTTAACTCTGGTGCACTTTGAGTATCCTTGATAGAATGATTTTGTAAGTTTTTTTATTAAAGTTTTCCTTTTGTGAGCGTACAGAAGCCGAGATTTTGTTAATTCATTATGTTACTGGAAGCAATTTTGTTAGTAAACTTTGCGAGATTTTGTTAATTCATTATGTTACTGGAAGCAATTTTGTTAGTAAACGTTGCGATTATATATATGTACAAACTTACTTTTGCTTCATTCGAGTTCTTCAAGAGTCATTGTTAGTAATTCTGTGGTACTTTCTTACTTGTTTCGTGTTCGTTCATTGAAGTACACTACACTACATATGTTTCTCTCTCTCAAGTTGCGCCTTTGAGGGAAAGATCTCAGTGAGCTATATTAGTCAAAGTGTTGTTTCATAAGAGTTGTGTCAGGAAGTGTTAGCTCTACCTTACCTAATGTTCTAGACTGTAGCATGATGGCAGAAAATTCGTCGGGTGCCTCCATTTTTGTCCAAGTACTGCAAATCAATAGCTTCATGGCCGGTTCTCAGGTGCGTTTCTCGCTGTTTTTGCGTCGGTGAACCTTTGTCTGATTACTGATGTAGATGACGCTTAGTTTTTCATGGTTTCGGGCAAGCTTTTCATGAGTCAACTATGAAGCTAAGCGAGTTATACTCTGAACCAATATCCTGCATCGTTGCATACGATACGGATGAAGGTGTAGAAACACTTGAATTTTCTATCTTTACAATGGTAAGGAGGATATGACTCTTTTTTCTTATTAAGTACACCATCTATTATGGGATTATGTCGAATCCAACGGCTCAGAAAAACGAGTGGAGTTGAGTCAAGCTGAGCACCCCTTGTTTGTACTCAAGCTCGATAAGGCTTGTTGAGCTCGAATTTGGTCTAAATTTTTATCGAACTTGTGAATCTTTATTCGAACTTAATTCGATAAGATATTAGCGTACTTGTTACTTGTTAGCCTAATTTTGTCAAGCCAAGTTCAGCTTGTAATCAAGCTAAGTTGGTTATTGAATTGAGCTTGTTATTTAGCGGAGTTATTTGGGTTGCTATGAAACCATTATAGAACCATTTTTGAGTTGGACTGTTAACTAGCTTTTCTTGAACGTTAACGAGTCAAGCACCAATATTTGAACTCTGTTCGATAAGCTATTGTTCTTGGAATCTTCCTTTCCAAACTACCCAGACCACAACGAAGAAAAGAGTTAACCAAACTCTTTCTTGGTACCTTGTCCTGATGTTGCATCCGAGCCATTGTTCCAAAAGGCTTCTAATTGTATTAGGGATTACCATGTTCCCTTCCCAGCACTTGAGGCATCTACACCATAGGTACAATAACCGCCACCAACAAAGCCGTGTTTCAAGGGCTCCTGCCAATGTAGGGTTTGGGAGAGGTGAGATGTATATAGCCTTTACCCTTTCAGGGTGCTATCCTAAAGAGAGGCTGTGTCCGAGGACCCCTAACCTAAAAAGCATAAAGCATAAAAACAACACCACATATAGATGGTCAATGCTCTCATTGCATTCACCACACAACACACATCCACATTCAACAGCCTCAATAATTTGGGAAAGACGAAACCTATTCTTGGTGTTAATTGTCCCTAGAATAATTGCTAGACTAAATCTCGTTCCGGGTGTGTAATTTTCGTTCTTGATTTTGACCTTTTATTAGTTCTTAGTTTAGTTTGATTTGGGTCCACAGCGAAACATTTTATGTGTTACGTTCTAGTTTTTAGACAAAAGCCTAGATGGTTGTTTCACCTTGCTCCAAATTGATGATTGGTGTAGTTTATGTTTTGTATGTTGTTTTTTCTTTTATTTCTCGTTCAAGCCGAACTTTGTTCTGTTGATTTTAGGAAAACATTTGAGTTGGTGGGGTGTGCAACTTAGGGATCAGTCGAGATGTTCATAGACTTTTTCGAGTAAAACGTTTTCCGGAAAAAGATGGCATTTGATGAATCGACTCGCTTTTTATTTATTTATTTATTTATTTTTGTGTAATTTTAGTAAAAAATAACCAAATAGGGCACTAACACGCCGTTACAGGATTCCACTAAAACTTCGAAGTTAAGCGTGCTTGGACGGGAACAGTACCAAGATGGGTGACCTCCTGGGAAATCTTTACCCTCAGGTTGGGGAGGCTCGGAAACAGCCCCTCTTTGGGTTAATATCCTGAAGAGGGAAGGTTGCGTACATCCGCCCCCGCAGACCGTGCATAGGCGGGAGCTCTTGAGGCGCTGGGTATGTATGTTCCTTTAGTGAAAAATAACAAGATAATACTCTATATTCTAACAAAGATGCCTACCAAAGAGGGCACCAACACGCTGTCACCGGATCCCATTAGAACTCCGAAGTTAAGCGTGTTTGGGCGAGAATAGTATCAGGATGGGTGACCTCCTGGGAAGTTCTCACCCTCAGGTTGGGGGCACTCGGAAACAGCCTCTCTTCAGGTTAACACCCTGAAGGGGGAAGGCTGCGTACATCGCGCCCCCCCCCCCCCCGACCCTGCGTAGGCGGGAGCCTTTGAGGCACTAGATATGTTCCTTTATTCTAATAAAGATGCCCCTAAATCATTCAATCCAAAAGGAGTTGCTTTCTGTGATATAATCATCCACAATTGAATGTTTATTTAGGGAAAAATAACTTTCGGGAATGATTTTTCTCCTTTTTGTTATTTGGTGCGTATTTTCTAATGTCAACAATGTTTTAAGGGAAAGGTTTTTCCTTTCAATAGATGAGAAATGATTTCCCGTGTAAAATAGGGGAAGTCACTATTACTAGCTTTAAGGTGTAGATAGGTCTAAATATATATTGAACTAAAATGAATTGACAGGATTATAAATCGTTAAAGGTAGTAATATGCGATAAGGATGTGACCGAGGAAGGACCAATCAGGTTAGGTCTTGGATCGAATCATGGGGTTTGATCTGATTTTCGTTCCCAACTAATGTTTAACATTTTAAAGATCTTTATTATTTCATGCCTTAATCGAAGTATGTTGAAGATCAATGAGGATTTGAATCAAGGATCGTCCACAAATCGAATAACAATTAGCTCAATCAACTCATATACTAAATAGTTAGTTCCAATTCGAGTTTACAATTTAGATTGCTACTTTAACACCGCTACTAGTAGATGAAATTCCAATTTTCTTAATTAGTTTGGAAGTTATTGGATTTCTCCCCCAACAACACCCCCCCCCCCCCCGCGCCCGATAATTTGCGCCAAAAACGCGATACAAGCAGGCCACTCACTAGGCGAGGCCATAGTCCAACTACAACAAAAAGGGGACTAGAAACAAAACAGCACAAAAACAACAGAGCAGAAACAAAATAGACACTTAAGCAATACCAGACAAACCACCAGAAACCAGGACAAAGCAACAAGACATAACAGACAGAAATAATTAGGACAAGGAACTCATCAGAAAAAGAAGCGGAAGATCAGCGCACGGAGGAAGAGCAGGGCTGAAGCTGACCAAATGCCTCGAAACAACCCATCAGCATCATTTAGCAAGAATGTCTGCCACTATGGGTGGGTCGAACCCCTCAAAATTAAAACCCACCCTTTTTCCTATCTCAATAACTCGCTCCGCTTCCAAAATCTTCTCATCATACTCATCTTCCGTAAACTTCTCATCGAACTTGGCGCTATTGCCCCGATTTCGCATTCTTCTTTTTTTCTTTGTCTTTGATGATTTTCCTGCACTACTCCGCGGTGACATGTCCTTCAGGAATTCCTGAAGTTCCCGCTTCTCCTTCTCCTTCTCCTTCTCCTTCTCCTTCATCTTTCGCTTTATTGCGCTCTTGCCCCCCTTTGTTGTCGTCAATTTTTCCTTCCTCCATCTATCTGTGTTATGACCTTCCATAGCCGACCCCCTCGCACAATGATTCCCAGGCATATTATCCTTAATATGCAAGTGTCTGATCAATGCCGGGGGCTCAAAACCTGGAGGGAATACTGGATCAGAGGCTGTGAAATCATTCTCACTAATGTTTCCCGTCTCTTCATTCTCCTGAAGTGTTATCTGAGTATTAGACTGAGCTAAAACGACTTTATCACTCTCAACCCCTGGTAGTAGAAGAGGTCGATGCTGATCTCCTCGTGTGTCCATGTCATGTTTTTGGATATCTTGATGTGTGTTCAGCTCCTGCATCCAATGAGATCTGGTTTCACTCTCTTCCCTCCATGGCAGAAGGAGATGCATTCCGATACACGGTCTGATTCCCCGGTACGGGGTTTCTGGTGGCTGGGCTAAAAATGGGGCCGTGGAATAGCAGTCATTTGAGAGTGGTGTTTGTAAAGTCCAAGGCCATCTACGGATCATTTGATGGTTCGTGTGCAGCGTAAGTTGCCCCTCATTTAAACTCTCAATACGCACATCCATACCTCCAGCACAAGGACGTATCACTGGTACCGGTTCCCGGACTGTGCTTTCAGTAGATCTACTGGGATCCACACTGAGGTTGGCATTCACTTCAGGTGCTTCGTATGACATTTGAACTTGTTCTCTAGCCAGTCTGGCCGACGCAGCTATGGCAATGACTTCTGCCGAATAGTTCTGAATTAGTTCAGAGCTCCCTTCCTTAACAAAAACGATTATGCTTCCCCCGTTATAGTCGACCTGGACCATATGTTGAATAGTAGATAGAGAGTAAGTATCAATGAGGACCCTCGCCACATCCCCACATCTCATCGCGGATGTTCTAGAATCCACTCGGATGAAGTTGCCCCATACTCTGGCAAGGTTAGTGAAGGTTTCCGTTGACCAACATTGAAGTGGAAGGCCATGGATTTCAATCCATATTCTTCTTCTCAGATTGCCAAGAGATTGTCCTGAGTAGCGGTTAATCTGTTTAAATTTGCGCAGAAGCACGTGCTTCCGCAGACTGAGATATTCATCCGTGGATTTAGCGGAATCGCAGGTAAGAATGAACGTGTCATGGCTCAATCTTGTAGGTGCCAGGTCATAATGCTTGTTTTCTGTAAGGAAATTCAGGACATTTTCAAGTGTATCATCTTCGTGAGTAAGGGCCACAATTGATCGACTTAGCCATGCTTCCACTTGACTATTCGAACAGGCCGTTACGACCCTGGTCCCGGATGTATCCTCAGCATCACTCCTTGTTGGTGTTGGGTCTAACGTCTCGATAGGATGATTATTAGTTGTATTAGTACCTCTTCTGCCACTAACGTAGTCCAGATCCTGAAAGCGAATCTTGTCACATCTCTGAACCTGCATCCCTTTTCGTTGCTTTGCCTAGTCCACTCTGATCTTGTGACCCGCAATCCAGCAGCCATTCATGGACTCAACTGCTCTGGTAGCCTCACTACTCCGACGAAATCTAACAAAGCCGTAGGAGAGTCTTGTTTTTGCCTTTCTACTTAGAGGAACATAGGAGTCAAACACCGAAACGTAGTCTCTGAAATTGGCTCTCAACAGGGCATTTGAAGTGTATTCCGCCAGGCCATCAACAAATACGGATACCGAGTCTTTGAGAGGCGACATTAGGGTGTCCAAGGTGGGGCTCGGTAGGAGAGATTGGGAGAAACAGATGGGTAGTGTGTTGTGGTTGTTCCAGGGGGGTTGGTGGTCTGAATTTGGAGCTCAGGCGCCGGAGACGGCGGATGAGAAAGGACCGGCGAAGAACAGGGCTTGGGTTTGGTCACCGTACCTTAGACCAACGAAGATTGTGGCTGTACGACGTGATTCTGTAGAAGCCGGCGATTCAGCTTATTTAGGCCCGGTGCTTAGAGGACGATGGATGCGCGCACATGAGCCGGAGCAGGGCGTCGCGTAGCTTTCTGCTCGTTGGGATTTATTGAAGGAAGAGGAGAGAGGATGCACAGCCCACCGGAGATTACAGTTGTACGACATGAAACTGGAGGACACGGTGGTTCCTCTGGTGCAGGTCTGGTGTCTGTAGGACGACGGACGCGCCCTCACGCGCCGGATTAAAGCAGAGCGTGAAAAAGAAAAGATGCCCGTTGGCCTTTGTTGAGGAGAGAGAAGAGAGAACAAATCCCAACTTTTTGCAGGTAAAATTGATAGTGTAGGTGAAGTTATTGGATATATTTACCAACTCCTAAGAGAGCTTGAGGTCGTACAAAGGCATGCTCAACTTGACTCTGCTCACTTGTAGCTATAAGTCCACTGTATATGTGTGTGTGTATTCAGTGCACATAAAAAATACGAAAATAATCACTTAGGTATCCTGAGATTTGATCATTTATCATCAGGGTATCCTGACATTTAAATTTACAATGAGGTGCCTCGAGGTTTCAAAATTTTATTACTTAGGTATCCAATTTGGTGAATTTTTGTGAAAATTCAAACATTTTTTACTATAAAACGTTGATGCAGTACAAGAATATAGTTATATGTACAAATTATACAAAAAAATTGAATCATGTTGGAAGATATCGAAATATTGGTGAAATAATATGATATGTTAGCATTTTACGATAGAAAATTATAATGTTATGATAGAAGACATCTATATATTGCTATAACTATATCCTCTCTTAGCAATTTTTAATAAAAATCTATATAATTTTGCAAAAGGGTACCTAATTGAGAAAATTTTTAAACTTGGGTACCTAAGTAATGAATTTTTTAAATCTGAGGGTATCTTATTGTATATATTGAAACCTTAAAATACTTAAATAATAAATTCTTAAACTTTAAGGTACCTAAGTGGTAAACTCCCTGTGAAAATATAAGAACAAGGATGTGCTAAACTCAACTTTATTCCTTCAGTACTTGTAGCTATAAGTCAATGATCCGACTCAAGGATTTGATTCCATCGGGATCTCATATGAGTCAACTACAATTCTAGCATACAACTCGAGTTAATTTTTAACCAATCTTTATTTTACTGATTTCTTTTCTATTTAAATACTTTAGTGCGTTGGTCTTTTTTGCTGTATGTTTTTCTGAGTGTACACTCAGATCTCACTTTAGTGGGTGCGCCTGTTTTATATCACGATTTATGTTGTTAATTATTGAAAAGAAATTTAAATACCCCGTTACATTCAACTTTATGGCTAAGAGCCTGTTTGAAAGTGCTGTGCAGGAAAAAAAAAATTATAAAAGAAGCCTTCTCCTTTGAAGAAGAATTAGAAGAATAATCTAACACTCGAGGGTATTTGCCCAGCTTCCCCTTCGAAAAAGAATTAGAAGAATAATTTTTGTTTATACGTAGAAGTATAAACTATTTTATATTTTAAAGTAAAAATAGAAAAATAATATCGCTCTTTTAAAACAGAAATAAAAGCAAAAACTAAAAATTTTTCAAACAAAATACATACTCCTAATCAAAGCACATTGTACAAAAGCGTTTTATAATATGCTTCTGGATTTTTTATTTTTTTTTCACAACTTGGCAAAATACACTTAATTAAGGAAGTAAGAAGAAAATATAGTTGTTGAGACTCCACATGTGATCCTAGTATTTAGAATCCCAAATAGAAATTGTGAGTAAAGAGATTAATTTATAAGGCTAGTGGTTACTCCATCTATTACCAATTGGTTTTAGAATGTAATTCTACTTGGGCTTATACGTGGACCTTGTATGAGCCAACGCCTTGGATCAGACTTAGAGGATCAGTGAAATTTAAAAATAGTACCAAAAGTACCTGCCTAATTTGATCAATTACTAAAATACTTTTTATAAGAAAACAATTTTTTAAAAATCTAATATTCTTTAAAAAAAATAAAAAGGGCAAAGACAAACATATCCCAAATCAGGTGAACTGTCCCAACTCCCAAACATAAAAATGCTATATATTTACATGACTTATAATATTAAATAATATAAATCAATTATATTTTATAAATGAATAATATTTAAAATATATTGGATATGTATCTGTTTCGCTACAATCTATTTAAATCGTTTTGATCCTGATGTTCTTAAATTTGTTCATACTGTTCTTTGATTTCATATTTTTAAATTTATTCAAATTGGTTAATATTTATAACTTTGTTCAGATTAATCCTTTAATTTTTCTCTTTTTTGAAATGGTGCCTAATATTTTATTTCATTACAAAACCAATAACCCTATCTAGTGTCCAAAATTATGTAAAATAAAAACTAATTTAAATAAAATTACAAATGTTACGATAATTTAAAAAAGGAATTGTTATTGCTCGGACAAAAAATTGATACTACTAGAGCAATTATGCAACTTGTAAATAATACAAATAATAAATATTGCCTTAAAAATTACAATCTTGTTTTGACAATAATAATTTTATCGTACCCTTTGAAAGGAGGAATAAAGGAGGAATAAATATTGCCTTGCCTCAGTGATAGGAGGCAAATAAAGGTATAAAATATTGCTCTAGGCCAAAAAGATTTAAAGTTTGATTCCCTTTGAACCTCTTCTTGAGGAATTCTTGACTTACCTGTCTTATGTGGTATGTGGGTTGCCGCATGGGTCAGGATTTACCGTATAACCAGTTTCCTTGTTAGTGTTACGTACCAAAGGAAGTTCCATTCCGAAACTAATTGACAATGAGTGGAGTATCTCCTTAGGTATACAAACTAGTATTTTTTGTCACTACCAAGCGATGTGAGATTGCTTTATTTGAACTTTGACCTGTATCACCTTATTAATAAAAATAATAATTTTATCTTGATAATAATATTACTAAAAAAAAAAAAAAAAATGAAAAACGAATTTGAATAAGAATCTTATTTATATGTAACATAAAATGTCCAAAGACATCTCCTATTTATGAACACTAACAAAGACATCTCCTTTGATGCGAGTAAGTTTGGCTTCTTCCCAAATTCTTGTCTGCTCTGACCAAACCGTCTCTGCTCTTGTACGATCTTGGCTGCCATTGGAGCGCAGAGAGAGAGATTGAAGAAGATATTTTGGATGATTATGGCGGAAAGTAAACAACATCGATCATTATCATCATGCTGACATCGATTCTTTGACCTAATTTTTTCTATACTTGCAATTTCTTAGGAGAATTCGCTTTTGCGGGTACAATTTTACTATAAATATACACTTGCAGTTGCAGAAATGGCAGCGTCATTGTCGCTGCCGTTTACATACTACTCTTCGCGTTGCAGTAGCGGTTTCTACTCTCCTTTTTCCCCCTTGCGTGTCGGCGGAGTAACTTCTTCTTCTTCTTCGTCGCCGTCGTCTTCATCTTCGCATTTCTGTTCGTCTTCCGATTCTTGTAAGTTTGGTAATTTTTCGTTGTCTATAATATGTAGTGATTGTTTTTTCGTTTGTTTTGTGCGGATTTTGTTTATCTGTTGAATCTGCGCGGAAATTGATTCGAGATTTTGGATTGGTGATCCTATTTCTTAATACGATCTTGTAATTGAGATTAGTAGATAATGATTGGAATGGAAACATTTAGTGATGAGATTAGGTTAGGGTTTCTATGTGGAGAAAGTTTGAATTCGTGTTGGGATACAACAACAACAACAACAACAAACCTATTGCCTGCAAGGGCTCTCGCAAAAGCAGGGTCTGGGGGTAGATGTACGCAGCCTTCCCCCTTCAGGGGGCCACCCTAAAGAGAGGCTGTTTCCGAGGACCCCGAACCTGAGAATTGTGTTGTGATACATGCTCAATTAGAATTATGGCCCTAGAGTAATAGGATAGCCCAATAGGTAATAGATAGGCCTGGTCCGAGAAGGAGGATAAACTTTATACATAGAGATAGGAATTGTACTAGCAATGAATTGATGAAAATTATGTCATTTCTATTCTCTTCTTTATAAATTTAGGTCAATTTACCGCTTTTAGTTAATTTCTATCTATTTTCTTTTCGGTTTGTATCATTTTGAGAGACAGTTGTGCAATATTTGGTAAAGCTACATACTTGCTGTGAGAATTGCAAATTTGTACTTTGAAGCCTGAATTGCTTTGTGTGTCATCTCAAGCAGATCAGCAGGAGAATGGATTCTGAGCTCTGAGTATAATGACATAGACGTAACGTTGGAGAGATATCTGGTGAATTTTACCAAAATTTGATCTTTCTTATGGAGATCTTGAATTGAAAGATTATCTTCTGTTGTGCCACCATTTTTGGGTATTCTCTATGAAATGATAATCAAATCAAAGATACTGCCTTGTGTCGGGTGAATGCAACTTAGTACGAGGTCAGCTGTTTGGGAATGATTTGGATGATAAATATGTTGCCTTAAAACATGCTATAATATTCCTAAATATATAGTATAATCTTTTTTCTCTTAATATAATCTTGTCTTATAAAAAAATGACGAAACATAACAAACATAAAGTGAATATAGCTGTAGAGAATTATATTGAAAATATTGTACCATCTTTCTCTCTTATAAAATCTTCTTTTCTTATAAAAAAATGACGAAACATAGAAAACATAAAGATAAATGTGAGTTGCGGAGGAATTTGGACGTTTAGAATAAATATTGATGTATCTGGCGTGACAATGCAACATTTGAAAATCTCTCTCAAAACCTGGAACTAAGCTGTAGAAACCAGGCTGCTGGATCCATTGCGGTGTGCATTTTTGGTATTCTGTTTTCCTTCAGTGATTTACTAATGAATTTGAGGTATGATGATGAGGAAAACAATGAGTTTGACTTGTATGAGCCTCCTTAGAAAGAAATTTGCTTAGGTTTGTGTTTCCAGTGTCTAATGAGTCCCCACTTGGAATGGTGGGATAGAGAGCGTAGATGGGACTAACTAGGTCATAAGTTTCTCAATCGTGAAACCTCCTTTTTGTTTACAACCCTTGGCTTTCAGGTGGTTTCTCAAGGAGACGAGACTAACAATCATGTTTATTTCCAATTGTTGCTTTACTCTGATGAGAAATTGATTGGCATGACATTTCACATGGTACTTGCTCTGCTTTGGAGGTCTGTCCTTTGTTGCGTTTTTCATGTGAGCCTGAATTGGCAAAGGATGAAAGTATGTTGGATGCGATTTTTTGGCTGACCAAGCATGTTCTTATTGAAGCTTTGCTTCTGCTGACTAGACTGGATAAGCAAGAAATATTGTTGAATGCTTGTGCAACCATGAGCCTCGTTCTTATTTAGCTGCTGTTTTAGGACTTCAGTGATGGATTGCTTGATCACATGATACTGGTCAGCACATGCCTTATACGTGAGTAACATCCCCATTGAAATCTTAGATGGTTGGAATGTTGACCCAAATAGTGTGCGTAGATAATATCTTGCTCCTAGTGCTTGTGCTTTTGTTGAGATAATCTTTGACGGAGAAAGCTTCTTTATGCGTCGTATGCAGTTGCTTCTTTGGTTATAGATCTTTTTTATGGATTTAGAGAGACGAGTCTTATTAAGAGCATTAGAAGTCACAGCTACATTGTTGCGTTTAATGGTTGGAGCCATATCTGACTCAGTTGGAGAGGGAAAGAAGCCAAATTAACATATGCTGATCTTGTCTCCTCCATGGGCAGTCTTTTTTCCGGGCTGTTGCATTCTTGAACAATTGGCTTGATATTGTCTTCTAACTTCTCAGGGTTAAACAGAAGTTGGAGAAATCAAAGGTCCAAGCATCAAGATATGAGCTATACCGTTGACAATATCACATCAGGAAAAGGCATCATTAATGGGAGTGAGGGGCCCAATCATCTTCTTGTTCTTGTTCATGGCATTTTGGGAAGGTATATACAATTCTAACTTAAAATTTTCGTAGGTTATGGGCAAGTTGATTGTGCAATAAGTTGTTGACTTGGCAGTGATTTATGTTCCTATATGATCCCTTGTTTTTCTTTCTTCTGGAGCCTACCCCTTCCTAGAGGGTGGTTGGAGACTAAGTGCAAATATGATTCATTGATACTTGATATTTGATGTATATCATGATATGCCCTATCGAATTATTTGGGGCCATCACTATCAACTGGAGTAACTGGAAATACTTATCTTTAATAGAGGTTTATAAATGATAATTTCATTATTTTGTGTTCAAGGAAAACTTATTCATTTACTTTATTACTGTTTGTTCGGCTTTCTCTGATTATAACTGATGACATGTGCCTAAAGGGACTTGGTCACAAATATTTTTCCCTTTTGTAAGAGTATTGTGTCATTTGTTCTGTAATAGGCTCTTCCTTCAAGTTACTGATGAATTTAGCTCTTAAATTATTTATCTGTATTTGGCCTTTTCACAGTGTTGCAAGAGCATGAAAATTAGTTTCACTAGATTCTTCGAGTCAGACCAAGCCAATCCAAACCATCGGTGATGTTTTAATTTTGTGATTAGTGCAGTCCAAGTGACTGGACATATTTTGAAGCAGAGTTGAGGAAGCGTCTGGGAAGGAACTTTTTGATTTATGGTACGTTTTATTATCTACTTGTTTTATTGCTCATGGTGCGCAAAACTTTCGGTGTTGTTCTACGTTTATGAGTTGGAATAAAATATCATGATCTCTTTTTGAGCCTTAGTGTATGGGTGAAACATCAATAAGAAAAAAGAAAGGAATGGAGCAGTTAAGATTGTATGGAGTAGAAAGATATTCCATAGGAAAACATATGGGGTTACATTTGCAGCAACTAGACGACTGGCTAATGTATGGATGTAATTTTTTAATATGACTGGTTTTGGGGTAGAGTGTAATTGTCTGATTGCATTGAAAGTGACGAAAAATGGAACTTCTCTTATGCTGGTTCACAATGTGGTTGTTGTGTTAGTGCTAGTTAAGCATCCACTGTTTGAGTTTTGTATTCTTTCTGTGTTACTGAATGGCTAAGCACGTCTTTGGTCGTTCTGAAGAGAATTTTTTTTCATGTCCACAGCAAGCTCATCAAATACCTGCACGAAAACATTTACTGGGATTGATGGGGCTGGCAAAAGATTAGCAGAGGAAGTGAGTCTTGACATGCATTTGCGGCCATATTTTCTTATTACACTGTTATTCCTGATGTTAATTATGTAAATTATGCCTTAGCAGGTAGACCAAATTGTACAGAAGACAGAGAGTCTAAAGAAAATATCCTTTGTAGCGCATTCTCTGGGTGGCTTATTTGCCCGGTATGCTGTTGCAGTCCTTTATTCGGAGAATAAACTAGGAAATGGGGTTCCTGATGATGCATCAAAAAGAGATTCCTCCAAGGTGCGGGGTTTGATTGCTGGACTAGAACCTGTCAATTTTATTAGCTTGGCTACTCCACATCTAGGGGTTAGAGGGAAAAAGCAGGTCCGTATTCGCAGCCTATATTCATGCATAATCTCCTTTTCAATTCTGCTAGTAGCATTAATTTGAAGGGAAAATGTTTCCTTCGTCGAGCATATGACACGAGATTCCAGTGGAAAACTTTTTTCCTCCATGGAGAAAAATGTTCTCTCCTTTCTTTGAGGGAAAGTCAAATTCCTCTCAATTGAGGAGAACATTTTCTATATGTATGGTTCTTGCTATGAAATTATGCAAAGAAACGACAAAAAGTGAGACGAAAATATTCTTCATAAAACAAACCAGAGCTTAAGTTGTTGTGATTCTTTCAGTTACCGCTCCTTTTAGGAGTTCCTCTCTTGGAAAAACTGGCTCCACCAATTGCGCCTTTTTTGGTTGGTCGAACCGGTAAACAGCTCTTTCTCACTGATGGTAAAGCCAACGGGCCACCCCTTCTGCTACGAATGGCATCAGATTGTGAAGAGGGGAAGTTCATGTAAGTCAATAAGTTTTGCCTTAGCTGTTCAGTACTGCCATATAGTGTAAACAGCTGCTTACTTTTGTCTGTCCTGCAGGTCTGCCCTTGGCGCGTTCAAATGTCGGATAATTTATGCAAACATATCTTTCGACTGTATCCTCTTGCAAATATCTGCTCTAATTGCTATTTCTATGATAAAATATGTCTCCTTAATGTTGTTCAGATATGGTTGGTTGGCGCACATCCTCTATAAGGAGGGAGAATGAACTTCCTAAGGTGAATTGTTGATTCCTCTTTTTGTATGTTTTTGTTGGTGAAGCACATATATGAATGAAAGCAACCTATATATACAGCGAAGTTTGAGGGCTTATGATTTAGGGACACTGACATTTCGATATATGCTATGAGATATACTTAGGTTTTATTTTATCATCAAGGTACCTTCAAACATGTGAAATTTTGTCACAATCCGGCGAATTTTAGATGAAATTAGCTAGTGTGACACATGAATAGATAATAGATATGTGGCAATATTATTAATCTTTAGCAAAAATTATCCAATTTCCATCGAAAGCGATTGGATTAGTGCTAAGGGTACTTATATCTGTTGAAATTATGTTTTATGTTTAGCACTTCTGGGTGAAAATACATTGAATTCTGGTAGAGGATACTCATATATTTTCATAATCATGCTCCAAGTTAGTATTTTTGGACAAAAAATTCTTCTGAATTCTACGAATGCTTAGGCGGGAGCCCTTACGGCACTGGGAATGTTGCTTTTTTTTTCTTTTGAATGCGTCAAGTAGGGATCAAATTTACGTTCTTTCATTGTTGAATGCTTGTGCAAAGTCAAGTATATCCTCTCTCTCTCCCCCTCGCACTCTCTCTCTCAAACAATACGTCACACTTCTTCCTCTTGCAGCCACCGCGACGTTCTTTGGAAGGTTACAAGCATGTAGTTGATGTCGAGTATTGTCCTCCAGTTTCTTCTGAGGGTCCCCATTTTCCTCTAGCAGCAGCCAGAGCCAAGGAGGCTGCACAGACTGCACCTAGCACTCAAAATACAGCTGAATATCATGAGATCATCGAAGGTAAAGTCAAAGACTTCACAGTATTCTGTAGCCTTGTCTTATATATCCCGGTAACGATCAACTGACAACCTACATGGACTATAATCTGTTTTTACAGAGGAAATTATACGGGGCTTACAGCGGTTAGGATGGAAGAAAGTCGATGTCAGCTTCCACTCAGCAATGTGGCCCTTTTTTGCTCACAACAATATACATGTATTTGGTCCAATAACGCCGACATTATTTGCCTTGATTTCCATCCTGTTGCTCGTTTTCTTCTTCATCTGAAGCCCACCCAATTTTTATATGTTTCAGGTTAAAAACGAATGGCTGCATTACGCTGGTGCTGGGGTGGTGAAACATGTCGCAGACAGTTTAAAGCAGCAGGAGTCTTCATCTTTTCTAACCGCAAGCCTGTAACAGTAGCTGCATCAATTGTAAGTCTCGTCTAAGAGGCTCCTGTATATGAAAATTGTGCTTATTATGTTTCTATTTGATAAACCATAGGTAACTTGCATGTGAACAAGTAGTGTTTTGATTTTGTTGAGTATGTTATGTAATAGATTCAACAATCATTCTAGGTTTTTGAAAGGGATACATGTTCCTTTGAAGAGTTTTTTTTTTTTTTTTTTAATTTTGAATCAGAAGCCATATGGGCTTTAATATTTATATCCATTTGATAGTTTTTAATATGTGGATACATTTATAACTATGTTTTTTTATAAATAAATGCTTTGCACTTTAGATGTGTTAGAGGAGTCAATCATAAAGTACTATTACGTAACCAGCTAATAGCATAACAACTAGGTCAAACTCTACCATGGAATGACCTTTATTTGATTCAATGATAATATATTAATTGATAAGGAATCGTATTACTTTTTTTTTTTTCCAGGTAAATGCGTCGGTTTTCCTGATCAATTGCCAAGTGTGGATTGTTCTCTATTCTGCTTGATACTGGTCAGTGAACTGACATGCAAAATCTGTGCACTAATGGCTCTTTTGTCCATAAAATATGATTCTAAGAAGTATAATCCCCTAAGCGACATTCTTTATAAAATTTTTTTTCTTTACAACAGATTTTTAATTAAGAATACTCTTTTCATGGAAGTTAATACCTTTTTTGGTTTAAAAAAAAATGGTTTCATTCTGTAACTTTGTATAAAATTCATGCTTGGACAGGTTAAAAAATTATAAAGCATATAATGTAAGATTACCATGAAAAATGTTATCTTTTATGAAGGAAAATATTCACCTTTTTAGTTGAGGAGAAGTAAATATCCCCTTAATAGAGGAAAATATTTCCATATTTATGACTGTTGCTATTATATTATGTAACGAAAAGATAGAATTGAGATGAAAAAGGTTTTCCGTCAAAACAAATGGAACTTGACTAGCTGCTAGGCAAACTAAACTTCGTATGGAAAGAGGAGAAATTGATGATTATAAAACTAAGCTTGCTTAATTTGCATAAATTACCCTGCCCCAATTCGGGAGTCACCTGAGTCCAAACCTTGTCACCCCCTCTCCTCAATGTAATTTGCTTTAGATTGCAGCCTTCTTAGAAAATGCTTTTAAGGTCTTTCTTGACCTGTTATTTAAAACCAAAAGACTTCCAGAAATTTTGATAACTGAAAAGTTGATACACAAAATGAACTTATTAAGTAAAGTGGAGAAACAATTCGCCTATTTAACATGTCCTGATTCAGCCTAGACCCTGCTTTGGTGGGAGCCCTTGTGGCATTAGAATTGTTGTTGTAACCTGTCATGATTCAAGAGTGGCCCGAGTTCCAACGTTATCCTCTCCCCTATGTAAGTTTTTCCTTAGTTTGCGCTTTTTTTTTAAAAGAAAGCTCGCAAACCTTTCCTTACTCTTATAAAAGATTAAAAAAGTTTTTTGAATCTTCCGTGATAGCATAAGAACATCCAGCTACGGAAGAAATTGCTGCTATCATATCTGTGCAATGCTAACCTAAGAGGGTACCCACACGCATGCACCGGATCCCATTAAACTCCGAAGTTAAGCATGCTTGAGCGAGAGTATTACCAAGATGGGTGACTTTTTGGGAAGTCCTGTGAGGTTTCTCGGAAACAACCTCTTTTAAGGGAGAAGGCTGCGTACATCCACCTCCTAGACCTTGCTTAGGCGGGAGCCCTTTGGGCACTGAGAATGTTGCTTTTAGATCTGTGCAATACTGAAATAATTTCATCAACTTTATCTCTAGATTCTACACTGTACTACAAGCAACTTGGGCGCTGTTGACAGGGCTGCTTCGTAATCGAAAGAACACCAAGTTCGAGTCTCGAAAACAAACTCTTCTCGGACCCACTTTGATGGAAGTTCTGTTCATTGGGTTCTCGTCCTCGGTGCGACTAAGCGTGCATCATTTTATATGCCAAGAGCTTTACAAAAAAGGAACAATAATCAACTGGGTTATGTTGGTGAACTTTTTGTTATGTGATTACCTTCTTTCCTTATGTACAGGACGGTAAATTGAACACACTGACTGTTGTGGAGGCTTCGATTATTTGTGTTTCATTCCCCAGAATTGGAGTTTGTAAGCGTATCAGAGGGAAACCCTAAGACTATGTTTAGCTGTAACTATTAGCTGTTGGTGTTTAGCATTGAACTGTTAGCTATTAGCTAATGGATAATGTGTTTGGTACATTAAGATGAAAAGAAGGGGCAAAATGATAAATAGAATTTGATTACATATGATTTGAAAAGCTAAAAGCTAAACGCTATGAAAAATGCTAACAACAAGTTTTTTACCAAATAGCGCTACTAGCTGTTTCAGTAGTTAAAACGCTAAACATTATGAAAAGTTGCTTGCCAAACATATCCTAAGTATCAACATGGATGAGAGAGATAAAGCTCTGTGCAGAACATAATTTCACAACGAAATATCCAAATTTCCATGACCCGTATTTTTTAGTCAATTCGCTGGTCTATTAACTTTTCTATAATAATGAATAAAACAAATATGGCACACTGATTACTCAATAGACGGATATCTTCAATAATAATGATGATAATAACAGGAATCGAATATGAGTCTCGAATCGCCTTGATGACCCCCTTATTGTCTTCAAAAATGGATTTTGTATGAAGTTAACATGGGTCAATTTTTGGCTCATCGTTTATTAAGCATGTGTAGTTAGTATCAAGTCACCCTCTCTGTTGTTGTTTTTTTTCTTTTTTTTTTTTTGATAATTGGATACGAGCTTCATCAGATGTGCACCGTACAAGGCCAAACAAAAACAAGCAACACAAAAGGCGACATGAACACGAGCTACCACCTCCAAGCCGCAAAGAAAACACAAACAACACACGTACAAAGAAATATCAAATCGCCCGATTTGTCCATAAAGAAAACCTTCAAGGGTGGAGTTTGGATGCATTGGATATTTTCTATACATAGAGTTTGGGATCTATACATGGAGTTTAGATTCGGACACAACCTCCCTTAGGGGGTAACACCCTAAAGGGGTAAGGATACATACATCTCACCTCCCCGAGACCCTGTATTAGCGGGAGCCCTTGAGGCGCTATATTTTGTTGTTGTTGTACATGGAGTTCAGATGTATTGGGTATTTTCTACAGAATTGATGATCGGGTCAATCTAATTTAGGTCCATTACACAACAGGGTCTAGTGTATGGTTGTATATATGACAAGGATTCTGGACTTTGAGAAGACTTTGGCCTTGAGACGTCTCATCTTTCATCAAATATGGTAAAATTGTTATGCTTCTCTCTATGAACATAGGCTTTAGTTAATCGACGGGACCACAATTTATGTGGGTCTGCTGAAACGTATATCCACGAAGGAAAGTTTAATAATATTCATTCCATGAACAGATCTCTGATGGACCACAGTCTAATCGCAATCGGCGATCTAGCTTCGATGTCATCTATTCCTTTTTGGATCTCCCACAGGATCTTATACTCTCCTATTACTACCTTAATAACGACCTTGCTATCTCCCACTAGATACATGTTCTTGTACTCAAGGACAATACCCTCTATTTTTTACGGCGCCTACAGTCTAACTATACGTAGAAGAGTGACTTGTTACGGAAAGGATGTCCTCGCCATGTAAGCTGGCACATATTGGCAATGCCTATATGAGATGGATTACTTAACACGCTTCCTCATATGTAGTATGGACCAATACCAAATAATTGCAAACACTGATATTAGGGTTCAAACATGAAAAATTAGGACTAACTCTGATATCATTTCAAAGGATACTGAATTTAATTACAGCATAAAAAACAAGTTAGAGGGCAAGAGATGTCCCCATTATAAAAGTTGATATAGCAAAGCCAGTCCCCAAGTTTACCCCATTCTAGTTTAGATATATTTTGAATAATCCACTTTATGTTATAATACGGTCTAATATGTGAGTTGTATACGCACACACTAGACAGACATTTTACTTTTTCCAACTGTGGATAATAATATGCGGTAAAAATAAACTAATAACATAACTACTTTTCAACATTGGCCCTTAACAAATTCAGGGTCCCGAAGGACAACTTTGTTTCTTTCATGGTATCAGCCAATATTTTTTTCGATAATTAGCGAAAGAACATGCAATACAAACCAGACGCATTTGCAAAAGTGACATGCAATGCAAAAGATAAACAAAATAAAGTAAAATAAAAGTATTCCAAAATACAAGAGATACCCCATCAAAATAAAGACAACTAAACAAGATAAGCAGTTCGTTTACACCTAATAATCACTGGTTAGGGGATGTCTGTCAAACATATCTACAATTAAGGATGACAATGGGCCGGGTTTTACCTGTTACTCGTAGGTACCTGCTTCATTTGGGCGAGTATGGGTATAAGTGAGGCGGGTAGTGGGTAGGGATTAGGTGTACCCGCTGCGGGTATGGGATGGGTGTGAGTACAATGTTGTACCCGCCCCACCTCGCTTTATACCCACCATATCCACTACATTTTGAACCTAATTAACATTCAAATTAAAAGGTGCTTAAAATTTAATTACCTAAATTATTTACCAATGTTATAAAAATATAATTAAATAATTAAAATTTGTTTTAAACAATTAATACAAGTATAGATAATCATTTTATACCCACATTACAGTGGGTACAGGGCGGGTAATGGATTCTCGTTGGATACCCGTGACTAATGGGGCAAGCATGGGTATTTGTACCTGCCGGGTTAGGTATGGGTATCCACTTCATACACGTAGCAGGTATAGCTATAAATTTCGGTGGCAGGTATGGGTATAAGAAGGCATCCCTGGCCCCGCCCCGCCCCACCCCGCCCCATCTCCATCCTTACGTACAATCAATCTTCTACAACCAAAAATTGCCATCAAAAGCGATCAATTTTTACTTAACCACCATAATTTTTATATATCTCAAATAACTATTGCTATCAAAAAATTTTCATTCAACCACAATCGGTCCATCAGTTAACAAATTATTCAAAAATTTTACGTGTCATGCACCAAAGATATTAAAACGATGAATATATAATATTAATTGTGCGAACAATAACTTCCAATAATAATCGTAAAAATAATTTAAATCAAGATTATTTATATTCATGGCTCGAGTTGGAATCAACTTATCTCTATTTTTCAATTATTTTTATACATTTTTCATCCAACTCAAGTTCTATCTTTTATTTCGAGCTCCACCAGCAAAATTCATATGAATTGCATATGACTTCTTAAAAAAATAAAATACTATAACCATTAGCGAAAGAGGGTTGGTTGAAAAATTAGATATTATATAACCGGCCATGTTCTAGATAGGTAAATTAAAGTTATGGTAATTAATCAAAAGCTGATCACCCATGAAAATTTGGTATAAACAGGGAGCTCAGACGGGTGATGTAGAGAAAAAAGTGGGAGAATATCGTATTTTTAGATAGATAGAATAGGTCAAAATTGTTGCCTTATTTTTCTAAATTTAGGCTTTAAAATGGAATATATTAAGGCCCAAAAAATAACGATTAACTACATATTATTCCAAAATAATCTCCTTCTCTTTATATAAAGATTGAGATTTTCTCCTCTTTTTACTATCAAAAAAGAAATATCGAAAATTCAAGTATGGCAAACTCTCGAGTTCTAATCCTTACAGTAAGCGCCGTGGTCATTCTTGCCATGGCGGGGGTGTCACACGGGCGAAATGACAGGTTCTTTGTGGAGGGACAGGTTTATTGTGACACCTGTCGCTTCCAGTTTGTCACTCGCCTCAGCGAGTACCTTGAAGGTATTTTAAGTTGTTTTTGCCTTCTCTTTTGATTAAGGTCCCGTAGCTTATTTGAGCTCTGTTTCATATAAAAGAAGTTGTTTTCTGTTCTATTTCCATTTTCTTACCTAAATAATAAATAATCAACAACATAACCTTACCCTTATAGAATGCTACTCTATAGAGAGGTTGTTATAAAAAAATATTTTAAATCAGCATTTCTATTAAACAATTCAGTGTATTTTTTATTTGATTATTCATCAGTCATGAGGGCATTTGAACATTCAAAACTTTTTAAATTTTTTTTAAATTTCCTAATCAATCACTTTTAAATCACGAGTTCCTAAGTGTTATACATCATTTAATGATATTAACTTATATATTTCTTACTATTATTTGATATTTTTTTCCTTCAATAATTGAGAAAATATTAATGTAAATGTGCTAAATCTTTTTCAATGATATTTGAAATATTGATTATTAATACTAGTAATAGTTGTTGCTTAGTTAATATTTTATAATTTGTGGAACAAATATTTACATTAATAAAAAAAAATTAGTGCATATAATTAAGAATACCATATAATTAAACTTCTGTTTCATAACTAGAACTTTGAGGATGGCCTTGTTAATGTCGTTCGATAATTGGTGTAGGGGCGAAGGTGAAGTTGGAGTGCAGGAACATAACCGGAGGGACGATCACATATGAGGCAGAAACGGTGACCGATAGGCAGGGGATCTACAGTATTCCTGTAGATGGGGACTATGAGGATGACATTTGCGAGATACAGTTGGTGAGCAGCCCTAACCCTGACTGCACTGAGATCCCAAATGATGCCATCTCCAAGCAAGCAGCCAAGGTCAGCCTCACAGCCAACAACGGCGTCACCAGCCCCATCCGTACAGCTAACCCACTAGGGTTCATGCACAAGAAGGCCCTCCCAGAGTGCTCTGAAGTCATGAAGGAGCTCGACCTAACCCCCGATGCTCATAATTAGTTATGGGTGCTTATGGGATATGTACCCATACATGATGACTTTACATACTACTTATTTTTTGTAACCTTTCAATAAAATCGGGTTTTTTTATATTTGTTTTTCATTTGTTGTGGGTGAGTTGTGCGAGCTTTGTCTATTTTTTCGACTGTCAACTTGTATTAACACTGAGTATCAGTTCTAGTTAAAAAAGAAAGAAAGAAAAAGTAGTTGTTACGTAAAAAATGTTATTATTATTTTTATTTATAATGAAGTGGGCACTTGTTAGAAAAATTCAATCAATTAAGAGCGATAATATGCTTTTAATGTGTGTGTAATCAATTTGGATACTAAATCCGAGTATATATAAAAATTCGATACCTATAGTATTTCCTTTAATTATTATTTAGCATAGAATAATATTTGTGCGGAAAAACTATAACTCCCAGTATGCAATCCGAATCAAATACCATGACAATATGAGAAGTAAATGGACTAAGAGAGAAAAGAAACAAACGACACAAGGATTTACGTGGAAACCCCTTTACAATCGAAAGGGGAGAAAACCACAGGCGAAAATTGGAGCTTTTATTATTAAATCGAAAAGAAGAATTACAATCACTTCTTTTCTCTCTCTCTCTCTCTCTTTTCTTTGGCAGTGCTGCTGGGAAAACCTCACAAGAATATTTTTGGACACCAAGTGAGGAACCCTACGTCACTATTTATACACGCGTGGAAAACGCGGTTCCCGATCGATCGGCGAGCTCACTGCAGGCGTCCTTGAGTTGCGTAACATTCCTGATCGATTGAGCTTCACTCAATCGATCGGCCTCCTTACCCCTTGAGCAATGCTCGAATTTGTTCCCTGGTAGTACCTTAGTGAACATGTCAGCTGGATTGTCCTCAGTCCCAATCTTTTTCAACTCCACCTTCCGCTCATCATTCAGATCTCTAATGAAGTGATGTTTCATATCTATATGCTTCGTTCTGTCATGATGAGACGTTTGATCCTTTGCTAGGTGAATGACGGACTGACTATCACAATAGACTCTAACAGTGACCTGCTAAGCACTGATCTCACTAATCAAACCTCTCAACCAGACGGCTTCATTGAATGCTTCTTTGACTGCCATATACTCGGCCGTGGTAGTAGACTATGTTGTAACAGGATGTAAACACGCTCTCCAACTGATAGCTGCGTCACCTAAACAAAACACATACTCAGATGTGGACTTTCTGAGAATCCATTTCACCGCATGCCAATGCTCTTTACCTGGATTCGCCATGTACCTACTAACTCTGCTCACTGCAAAAGTAATATCTGGGCGTGTACAAACCATTGCATACATAATACTGCCCACTGCACTAGAATAGGGAATCTGAGACATGTATCTGACATCCTCCTCAGTCTGAGGCGAATCTAATGCTGAAAGTCTGAAGTGAGCTGCTAAGGGTGTGCTAACTGGATTAGCATCCATCATATGAAACCTGTCTAACACCTTGTCAATATAATTCTCCTGCGACAAGTATAATTTTTCGTCTTTTCGGTCTCTACGAATCTCCATGCTTAAGATCTTCTTAGCTGCTCCAAGATCTTTCATCTCAAACTCACTCTTCAACATATATTTCAAGTCATCAACATCCTTCATGTCTCGTGCTGCAATCAACATATCATCAACGTATAAAAGCAATTAAACAAAGGAGCCTGTATCACTCTTTCTGAAGTATACACAACTGTCGTACTTACTCCTGATGTACCCATGACCTATCATGAACTGATCAAATCGCCTATACCACTGCCTAGGAGGGCTGATGCATATAGATACTCTCTTCTAGTTCACTATGCAAAAATGCAGTCCTTACATCTAACTGCTCAAGCTCTAAGTCATGCATGGCAACTAAAGACAAAAGCCCACGAATTGAAGTATGTCTAACTATAGGTGAGAATATATCATGAAAATTAATACCCTGTACCTGACTGCAGCCTTTAGCTACCAAACGTGCCTTGAATCTTGCATCGTCAACTCCAGGAATGCCCTCATTTCTTTTGAAGACCCATTTGCAACCAATCGGTCTTTTTTCTGGTTGACGCTTCACCAATTCCCATGTTTGGTTCTTATGAAGAGACTGCATCTCTTCATTCATAGCAACGGGCCACTTCTCAGCATCTGATCTTGATACAACCTCTAAATACAAAGTCGGCTCACTGTCATCTAAAGACTCAGCAATAGTAAGGGCATAAGCAATCAGCTTCTCATACCCATATCTCTCTGGAGGTCTGATCTGTCGCCTCGGTCTACCATCAGCTATAGTATTATTCTCCACCTGCTGACCTGTTTCTTCCTTATCAATAACAACATCAGAAACCCGTACCTGAGGTGCTGATATACTCTCTAGCTGAATGACCTGCTGATCTTACTGTATCTGTGTAACATCAGTTACCTCAACCTGAACTGAATCATTATCAATGGAGGGTGTGTGTGACGGATGTAGTAGAGCAGACTCATCAAAGGTAACATCTCTACTAGTCAGAAACTTCTGAGCACTGGGATCCCATAACCTATATCCCTTCACACCTAACGAATAACCAAAAAAGATATATTGCTTGGCCCTAGACTCCAGCTTTCCATCATTAACATAAGCATATGCAGGACAACCAAATACTTTAACCTGAGAATAATCAGAAGTAGAACCAGACCATACCTCTTCAGGCGTCTTCATCTGTAATGAAGAACGCGGTGTCTTGTTCACAAGGTAGCGAGCCATGCTAATTGCTTTTGCCCACCATTCTCTTTTCAAGCCTGCATTTGAAAGCATACATCGAGCCTTCTCAAGTAATGTCCTGTTCAATCTTTCAGCCACTCCATTTTGCTGAGGTCGACCTGTACATGTCATGTGTCTGACTATACCCTGATATTCACAAAACCTAGTAAAGTCACCTTCAACAAACTCAAGACCATTATCAGTCCTCAACCTCTTTATCGGCTTCCCTGTCTGTTTTTCAAGTAGAATCTTCCATTTCTTGAAGACATCATACATTTCGTTTTTCTGCTTCAGAAAATAGATCCAAACTTTATGTGAATAACCATCAGTAAAGGTTAGAAGATACATGGACCCACCTTTAGAAGCCACTCTGGAAGGTCCCCACATATCAGAATGTATATAATCTAACGTTCCCTTTGTCTGATGCACTGCTGGCTTGAAGCTGACTCTCTTCTGTTTCTCATACACACAGTGCTCACAAAATTCCATCAGTCCTGTTGACTTACCACAAAGCAGTCCCCTTTACTCAACTTAGACAACGCCTTATCACCAATGTGACCCAATCTCATGTGCCACAGTCTCGTGATCTCTGCATCTGTCATAGTAGATGTGGAAACAACAATTGAACCTGTCACGGTAGTACCTGCAAGCTCATACAAAGTACCTACCCTTTTCCCTTTCATCACAACTAAAGCACCTTTACTGACCCGCATGACTCCACCTTCAGCAATGTACTTGTGCCCACTAGACTCAAGGGTACCTAGAGAAATCAGGTTTTTTTTCAACTTCGGGACGTGACATACATCACTCAAAGTTCAAATAGCCCCATCAAACATCCTCACACGAATTGTCCCAATCCCCACTACCTTACAAGCAGCATCGTTGCCCATCAAGGCAACTCTATCTTGTATAGACTTATACATGAAAAACCAGTCTCTATTTAGACTAACATGATATGAACAACCCGAATCCATGACCCACTTATCATTGGGCCTGGACTGAGAATCAGCAACTAAAAGAAACTCCCCATCACTATTATCCTCTACAACACCAGCCTCAGCAGACTTATCTTTGCCCTGGTCACCCCTGTTATCTTCTTTCAATTTATTTTTATATTTATAACAATTCTTCTTTATGTGCCCTTTCTTGTGACAGTAATGACACGACTGGTTCTTATGTCTAGATTTAGACCTAGACTTTTTCCCACCATCGGATCCCCTATGTTCTGATCTACCTCTTACATGCAAACCACTACCTGAGTCATTCACCAAGTTAGATAACTCCCTATCTACCCATTCTTTACTCACAAGGTTTCTTTTCACCTCATCAACAGTAATGGTCGGCCTACTTCCGTATATCATGCTTTCTACAAAGCCCTTATACGAATAAGAGAGCGAACACAGTAACAACATAGCTTGGTCCTCGTCCTTAGGGACATCATCCAATTCCTTTAATTCTTGTATGATAGAAGTAAACTCGCTAAGATGGTGTTTAAGAGATGTACCTTCTGTCAGACAGAAAGTGAAAAACCGACGCTTCACTGCGAGTTTGTTGGAGACTGACTTGTGGCGAAGTATGCCTAATAATTTCTTCCATAACTCCTTTTGCGGTTTTCATCTCAAAGACCTCTGTCAAAACTTCATCTACTAAACACATTTGTATTGCCGTGAGAGCCTTATCATCCAACTCTTCCCACTGTGCCTCGGTCATAGTCTCGGGTTTCTTCTCTTTCCCCTCCAGTGCTTTCTTCAAGCCATTCTGAGTTAAGAGTCATTTCACACAGACTTGCCATAAGCTAAAGCTTCCTTGACCTCTGAACTTCTCTACCTTGGTCTTCATACCTGATACCATTGTACCAATTCGAATAACCAGGCTTTGATATCAATTTGTGCGGAAAAACTATAACTCCCAGTATGCAATTCGAATCAAATACCACGACAATACGAGATGTAAATGGACTAAAAGAAAAAAGAAACAAACGATACAAGAATTTACGTAGAAATCCCTTTACAATCGAAAGGGGAGAAAACCACAGGCGAAGATTGGAGCTTTTATTATTGAATCAAAAAAAAGAATTACAATTACTCCTTCTCTCTCTTTCTCTCTCTCTCTCTTCTTTGGCGGCGCCGTTGGGAAAACCTCACAAGAATATTTTTGGATACCAAGTGACGAACCCTACGTCACTATTTATAAACGCGTGGAAAACGCGGTTCCCGATCGATTGGGGTTCCGATCGATCGGTATTTCACCGATCAATCGGCGAGCTCATTACGGGCGTCCTTGTCTTTTGTAACATTCCCGATCGATCAAGCTTCACCCGATCGATCGGTCTCCTCACGACATCCCTACCTAAAGTTCCAAAGAATTTTGAGACATTTTCCTAACAATATTGATTGATGATAATAATGGAATGATTAGAAAATTGGAGAAAAGAAATTAAAAGGTTTTATTTTATAGAAATATGTCGGATATTGGCTTTGTTTGATTATTTTCACTGCTCAATAATTTAAATACTTTCCTTAAATAACTTAAAAGTTATATATATAATTTAAATATAGAGTAATATCACTTAGGATATATATTTTTTTTAATGTTAGAAAAATATCAACATAATAAGAATCAATATGTCTTTAATATTACCCTGTCAATAACAGAAATTTTGTTTAATAATAATATACTTATTTAAACATATAATAATATATATATATATATATAAATATATAATAGCGTGAAAGGGGTGAATCATAGCCCTCTATTATAATGGACGGCCACGATTTATTGAATATTAAAAAAATATATAATTTACGGCTAAGATTTATTGAGTATTAAAAAAAATATTTTTTTCTCTCTTATTCCTCCTTTCTTTTTGCCTTATGAACGAATATGGGCCGTAAATTATTTTTTTTAATGGTTAATAAATCTTGGCCGTTTATTACAATAGAGGGCCAAGATTCATCTCTCTGACGCTCTCACCCTCTCATAAGAATACCACCTTCTATATATATATATATATATGGGATTTATGACGTTACTATGCCCAATTTAAGAAAGTGATGTAACCCACTTTTTTTTATTTTGTCCTTTCTGTAATTATTTTTTAAAGGAACAACTATGGGTGTTCATAGAAATTCGAAATCGAAAAAATCAAACCTAAATCGAGAAAGTCGAATTGAACCGGTAAAAACTGCAGTTAATTAGGGTGGTTATGGTTTATGGGTTCTACTAAATCGGTTAATTGAATGAGCCGATTAGTGTATTTACTAGAGCACCATAATTGTGCATTATAAATTAATAACCTAGTGGGTAAATACTCGTTCTTAGTTATGTATGATTATAAGTCCAATTCAATCTAGTTTCAACCTTTTATATTCCTGTCATAATCCTAGCCATGACATGGTCCAACGCATCAGCTAGGGAGCAAACAATAAAGGATAAGTCGTTCTTGGGTGTTGACAAGGAAGGCCTAGCAACGGAGCCAAGACAATGCCAGCTCGCAACCGGGTCCGTGTCAGGGTGGCAGAGGTTTGCAGCCAGGATCGTGCCAGGTTCACAGCCAAGCAGTGTCTGGGCCTTGTCTTCAGCACCCGATAGTCAAGTCAGGGCACCCGATAGTGTCATTGGGTTGTCATTCAGCTTCATCAGTCACTGCAGGTCACTCCAGCAGTCCCAAAGGCGCGCCTTTGCGTGGAAGAATCTAGAAGCATCTAGTAATAACACGGGGGATGCTCCTCCAACCATTTTTCCCTCCATTATTTGAATATTTTTCCTTTCCCGCCTTTATTTGAATTATTGGTTATTTCCTGCCATTTTATTTGAATAATTCAGACTGTAATAACTTAGGAAGCTTCTAGAATAAGTTGTTAGATTACTATACATAGAAGAGCTTATACTTGTAATTGTCATCCAAGGAAATATCAATGAATTCAAGAGATCAAACTCTTAATTTTCTCATCTAATATTTTCTCTAATCTTTCTCTCATCTAACCTCTAATTCTTGTTCTCATCTAAATTCTAAATTTACATTCTTTTCTCATCTCAACTCTAAAACTCTATCGGTTCTCAACATCAATTCACAATCCGAGCTATCATCTCGAGGTCATGAACCTAGGAACGTGACAATTCCTAACCTAAGCCAATCTAAATTATCATAACAATTGCGTACACTTAGAAATCAAATTGATAACCTTAAGTGGTTACTTGATTTACCCTTTTTTAGAGTGCAGGGAGTAGCAAAATTTTAGGAAAATTTTCTCTCTCTAGAAAAAGCTGCAGAACGCCTCCGCGGGGGGGGGGGGGGGGGAACCCCTTCGTCTTCCCCCTCCCCCACCGCCTCCACCGCTCTGTTCCAGCTCCCCACTCCACCGCCGTCTCCCCCCTACCGCATCATTCCGGTTCTCCCCTTCACCGCCTCCACCGCTGTCCCCCCTCTGCCACGTTGTTCTAGTTCTCTCCGCCACCGTGTCGTACTAGATCTCCCCTTTGCCGCAGCAGACACCGGATCACCCCTCTCCACCTCCGCCTCCGTCTCCCAACATTCCTGTGGTCTCTTTCCCAGTTTCAAGTTACATTTGATGCCTGTCCCCTCCGCCGCCATCATCACCTCCAATTCCAGGGTGCGGACCCATGCTCCAGTTCATCTCACCGCCAACGCCTCCGGTTCCGGGGGGAGTGACCATTTGTCTTCCACTCTCCCATCGCCGCTCCGCCTCCGTGTTGAACACCAGGTTCCTGCCTCCCATACACCGCCAGGGTCGACCCCACACCTGCAGTTCCTCCTTTGCCACCGGTGCCGTGAGGTTGCGCGTGTCCAATTCCCGGTCCCGTGAGTCCCATCTCTGCTGGTCCCATCTCTTGTCCCACCTGGTGCCCGTCCATGTCTCGAGTGGTTTTTTTTATTTTGTATTTTTGGTTTTTTATGCTGCTTTTGCTTTTTGCCCCGGTCCAGACAAAATATTCCTGTGTCAGCATCTCTCCTGTACCAACATCAATTTTGACCTTAGGACTAGTCTAGTAGGGTCCGGTTGTGTTTTCATTGTTGTGAACCACCTGCTACACCTTTGTCTCACTGACAATGTAATTCCTCAAGAGGTTTCCTGACCTCTTCACCCGCCAATCTGGATTCTCCTTCCCCTTCCTTGTGTTGTTGGCTCGGTATCCTTCCTGTCCGGTTCCATGCCTAGTACCTTCCTAGCAATGCGGGGGAGGGGGTAATTTCCTCTCCTGTTTTCCACTCTTTTGATGTTGTTACTCGTTGTTGGGAGGTATGGCTGTGTGTGTCTTTGCTTCGAATCTAACTGGTGCCTTCCTAGTTTTTGGTCCTCTCCTATTCGTGTGATGTCGTTCCGGTTTTCTGTGCTGCCTTTGGTGTCCGATTTTTTCCCTTTTGGATCTGGAATTTTGTACTCATATTACAGCCACCTCTTGGTGGGTTAGATTCCTTTTTTGGAATGCCGTGCTCTATAAAGCGTTTTCGCCACTTATCGAAAAAAAAAAAAAGCAAAACTTTAGAATTTAAATGGTGAGAAAAATACTTGAATTTCTTTTTCAATAAGTGGTTAACCACTTAACTGGACCGAACTAACCGAAACTGAAATTCCAGTTAACCGATTTTAAACGGGTGGTGACAGTTCTTGAATTTTGACAAAATCCTTAAGCAGTTACCGTACTGATAATTTAAACGGTGCAGTTAACCAGTAATGAATACCCCTAGGTACAGGATCTTTCAAAAATAACTTTATTTCAAGGTATCAGTTTGTAAGAGAAAAGTTGAATATATTTTATTCTCCAAGACTCTGGCTTAACAGGAGCATTTCTATGACCGCAGTTGTTGTTGTCATGGATATTTTCTATTTCAAGCTTTAGTTTTTTTAAAAATTAAATGTTATATTGTAAGAAAATTTTTTTTTTTTAGTTGCTTATTTTAGTGAACCTGATATTAGAGAATCAAAAATTAAAAAAAAATATATATATTATCAGAACTTGATTTTAGTTTTCAAAAATCAAAAATTTAGTTTAATGAAGCTGAAATTAGAGAATCAAAATTTAATTAAAAAAAAAAACAGTTAGCAAAACGTGATTTTAGTTTTCAAAAATAAAAAATTATTATAAAAAATGATACTAAATAAATCATATATTTTTAAAGTTATATAAAACAGTTTTTTAAAATAAACAATGAGATATACAGATAAGAAAAATATATGTAGTAAAATACAATAAACATTGTATATGCCAGTCGTATATAACTAGCAAACTTATAACAATATCAAACACCTCATCCACCCGAATATGGATATCGCCTTTTTATTTTGATTGAACAGTTTTTTTTTTTTTCATTTTCAAAATTATTGAACATATTTATTTATCCAAAAAATACTTTAGCTATTAATTTTAACTCTAAATAAAGGTCAACCTTTTTTTTTTTTTAAAGAAGCATTTGCTTAAAATATCATATATGAGAAAATGTTATATTACTTCGATAATTCACCTTATTCTTTTCATATTTATTTAAGGAGTTATTTACTCGCTTGGTTCGTAATATTTATAATTTGTTGAGATTGATCACCCAATGAAAGCGGTCCGAGAGGAGGGCGTCAAGGCGGTCAGCGATAGATGAAGGGAGTCTCAGACAACAAGGTGGCTGGTGGCGGGGCTAGGATAAGCAACATTGGCGGGTGGGGTCACTAGGGTGTGGCCAATAATGATGCTCGATCATGTAGGACACGGATGCAGGAAGGGAGAAGAGTGCGAATGGTGTCATGTCGGTATTTATTGGTTATATTTTTATTATGTATAAAATAAGTATTTTTATACAGTTAATTTGATATTTTAATAAATTATGACCAAGGATACACGAATTTTAAATTAAAAAACATTCCACTATAATCAATGGACATAGTAATTCAAAAGTAATATTTATACATTAAAAAAAATTAATTCATTAAATCTTAATATACTAAAATAATACGAGCCAACGTATTAGGCGTACAGAAGGACGTCATCTCATTAGTCCCCACCCGCCTGGGTTGCTACTTCCAAGTACCCTACCTGCCCACTCATCACCCACCAAGCTCACCTCAGGGGGACATAAATACGGCAGCTACTCTACTTCCGATCCTCGAGGTTTCAAGGGGGCGGTATGGATACAATTCGAGTGTATCCTGATCCGCCAAACGCTCCTTTCCGATTACCGCCAGCACCTCTACCTCCATCTTTCCCGCCAAGCTGCTATACATGGCAGCACCTCAACAGACATTAACGACTTTGCCGTCAACAGTAAAGTGACACCCAGCCGCCAACCAGCTCTGCCACAGATTTCAACAGCTCCCTTCCTTCTAGAACCTTCCATCACCTGCCACATCACCCTAGATATTTTAGATATTTTGTTTACATATAGAAAGAGGTAGTTAGGGCATGAAGAAGATCTCGGAAGCGGTGGATCACTTGTTTCTAGGGTGTGAAGAAACTTGGAAGGTTTGGGCGGTTTGCTGTAAATGGTGCGGTTTGTGTTGGATAGCGCCAGAGAATATCAAAGACCACTTCTTTCAATGGATTGCATCTAGAGTGGGTGGTAAGTTCCAAAAAAAGTGTGGATTACACTCTTCTTTGTCATTATATGGGAGATATGGAATTTAAGGAACAAGATTGTGTTTCAAGACAATCGTTGGAACCTCAAAGATACCGAATGGGCAAACAAGATCAGACTGAGATTTTGGGTGAAAGCTTGGTGTAGCTCATTTTCATATTCTCCAGTGGATTCAGCTTACAACATTCAATGTTTTAAAGCTTGGTCGCCAAGTCCATAAGTACTTAAGTAATGTTCTGAATCGAGTACGAGCACACTGGTGTAATTGGAAGTAGTTGATGCTGATTTGAGGGTGGGACGCTTGGCATTTTGTCTTAGTAGCCAGAAGTCTATTTTTACTTTTGTTCTCTATATCCATTTGTGCTCTGTGTTGGCAAGCATGCTGGCCTTCGGGTACCCATATTGGGACGCCGTGATTTGTATTCCGAGCTTGCCTCATTATCTATCGAAAAAAAGGTAGTTAGGGTTTACACATGTGATGAATTGTGTGTATTTCTTCTTCTTCTCCCCCAAACTCTAAATCTATGTCTTCTCTCCTTTCTCTTATGTAAATCCTCCATTGTTGGAACTCCTCTATCAATATATATATATATATGATTCTAATTAATTTGAGTTAGATTATATTTGGTTTGTATCGTAAATTACAATTAATAAAAAAAAGGAAAAGAAAAAAGGCAACTCTACTAGTGAAGTCTTGACTTTTCCACCCACAAAACGAAAAAGAAAAAGGAAAAAAATTAACTTAATTATTGATCATATGAGTCAGAGGCTTCACTTTACAAACCATGAAAGCAACCAATGAGACAATAAGCAAAAGTTAAAAGCAAAACACATGAGAGCTATATCATTACCATTATAGCCTACCGGTTTTGATCTTGGTGCGCAATTTAGAATCTTCGTTTTGTCTTAATTTTGATTTTTGTTTTTTTATGCATCTTGTGTTAGAGTATAAAACTATTTTTGAGCCTTCACCCGTCAGTTTAAGCTTTTGAGAAGGATGGTTCCTTGACATGGTATCGGAGCCTTGTTGATCAAGAGGTCACAAGTTTCAATCTGAACAGCCCCCACTTATTTAAAAAAAATAATTTAAGCACAAAGTATGAGATGTGCCTATGCATTATCCACGCTTCAAGCTCAATTGGCATTCTCGTGAGGGGGCATGTTAGAGTATAAAACTAGTCTTAGACATTCACCCATCAGCTTAAACTTTTGAAAAATATGGTTCCTTGACATCTTGTATCTTCTACATCATATGACCATTTTGTCTATTTTTTTTATTGGCTTGGTGATTAAAATTCTCGATCTTTTATGATTACTTCTTGAATTTAGAGCTCATCAACTTTTCTTTCTTTCAACTATTGTCCCCAGAAAAAATCTTTAATCTCCTTACTTTTTTTTTTTAATAAATTGTGACAAGCATAGTACAAGATAGGCAAACTTGCAAACACGAGACTTTAACCAATCAAAAGACCGGCGAAAAGAAAAAAAAACAATACAAAGGAAAAATCAAAAAATACTAAGGAACCCTAACAGCAAACGAGACTGAAAAGACGAAGCAAGAGTGGCTGAGCTTTAACACTTCGGCCCTGGGCAATTGACCAGAACCTCACATAGGCAATTCTAAGCAAAGACAACTGAAGAGAACCGGAGATCCTGATACATGTCTAAACCCAGAACCCAACACACAACTAAAACTCTAAAAAAATCTCAATTACGAATCAAAGCCCACTCTCAGAAACTAATTAAACCTAACATTCCACAAAACACGAGCCATTGATCAAAAATGACCTATACATTTCCCGGAACCACCCAACGCAAGCTCCACCACACAAACATCTTCCCCACACAGACCAGTTTTCTTAAAAATTAAAAACAATATTTTAAAACGCTTCATTTCAAAGAAAAAATAGAAATAAACACCAAAAAAAAGAAGGAAAAAAAAAAAATAGTTTAAAAATCTAATTTTTAATTTTTAGAGATAAAAAAAATAATATAGAACGAACTCAGAAAAAGGACCATTTGTCAAACTGCTTTTTAGAAAAGTTAAGATTTATGAGGTGCTTTTTCGTCGCATTCCTTTTACGTGCTACCCTTTTTGAATTGGCCATTCAAGTAATATTTAAAATAACTTTGGATTACTTTATTGATACAGAAAATTTAATTGATTGTACGATTTTATGAGTTATGTTAATTGTAATTTTCGTATAAGCTCAAGTATAAACTTTTCTTATAATTAGTTACAAGCTAATAAAAGATAATTGGAGTTGTTCTTGTAAAATATCTTCATATAAATAGGTCTATGGGGATAATCAAGAAAGTAATAATAACTTCTATCTTCTTCCTAACTACTCTTCTTCTCTCAATTCCTCATTCATTTTAGCAGCAAGCATCGGTGCAAGAATTGGTATGTTTTGACCGTTTACTGCATATATAGGTAATATTTTTATAAGATGGTAAGAGCGTGAGAGGGGCGAATCCTGGCCCTCCTTTGTAATAGATGACCAAGATTTGTTGAATATTAAAAAGTAACAATTTATGACTCATACCCTTCATGGGGTAGAAAGAAAGAAGGAATAATGGAGGAAAATTATTTTTTTTTTTAAAACTCAATAAATGTTGGCCATAAATTGTTATTTTTTTAATGTAAAACAAATCTTGGTCATCCATTACAATAGAGGGTCAGAATTCGCCCCTCTCATGCTGTCACTCTCTCATAAGAATACCACCATATTTATATAGGTGAATATCAAATGAGAGCATTTGACTATAGTGAGATATGAGAGCTTAAATCTCAGCTATTGAATTCAAAATAAAGGGCTGAGATTGCACATATAAAGAAGATGGGAGAGAGAAAGTTTTTAGTGCATTTTTATATATGCAATCTAAGCCCTTCATTTTGAATTTATGTATATATATTCATTGTAAGGGTTATTTATATCACAAATCTCCATATTCTAGCTGCACAGTTTTTCTGAAAAAAAAAAAAAAAAAGTTTTTACTAATAATGTTTGATAAATATTAAAGAATATTTGCTTTCGTCTACATGCGGGTTACTCAGGACTCGTTTGTAACAGTTGCTTGTTTTGTATTGCAAATTTGTCTCTAATTATTGAAAAAAAAATTTAAGAATATTTCATTTTAAAACAAAAGGTAGCCCCTTGAGTATGTATGGTTTTTTTTTTTTTTTTTCTCCTTTTGTTGTTTAATGTAGATTCTTTAGAAGTTATCAGTTAATTTAGTCACTGAATAATTTACTAACATTATTTACTCCTTCGGTTATTAGATCTTGTAATTTTATTCAAATTAGTCCCTAAATTTTTTATAAATGATCCCTAATATTTATAGGAATGTTTATAAGATAACCTATCATCACATTTTTTCATATTAAATGTTTTTCAATCATTTAAGTACAACATATTTTACTATTTTATTGTCTAACTATTCTAATATTTAAAATTAAACAGTATAAGTTTTAAAATTATATTACTCAAATATCTTAAAATTTAATAATTTTATCAACTAGTTACCTCCACTAAAATTCAATAAATTTTATTTGAAAAATGCTAAGATAGTACATATCCTCATAATATGCCAGTTACTCTTGTTAAAGTGATTGAAGTGTTGACAATATACAAGTAACTTCCCTCAAAATTCGATAAAATTTTATCGTCATCCGTTAAATTTTTGCTAAAAGAACAGACATAACTCATACATATTATCACAACATGCTAGACTACATTCAGATAGAAACTTATCAAATTCGTAAGAAAATGTTCAAACCTTATAATATCTCATTGTATATTTTAAAATATCATTATATCTAAGTAATAAAGGTTAGAATTTTAAATTTCAGTATAATTTAAGTGATTAATTAATTCACAAAAATAAAAAAATAATTACTAGAATAATAACGTGGTATTTATCCAAATATTTTTGATGATAAATGCACCACCTTCCACCCCCAACGTTCTCACCATCAATAACTCTAACTGAATATATTAGCAATATTGTACATCTCCAATAAATTTATTATTATATATATTTATTGAATTTTAGTATTTTATCACATATCGTGAAGTTTAACATTTTTATCAATCATGTAATAACGTTTTAAAGATTTTATTTATGAAGTATACTGATTGGAACTTAGTAATTTTTCATTGAAAAGTGCTAAAGTGGAACATAATTACAAGAATATATAGATATCTTTTGTCAGAAGGTACTTTTTGGTAGGAAATGGTGGCATGACATATGATTCTAACAATAGATAATTATTTTTTGTCGAAATTCAAATAATTATTCATCTAGATATGGCAACTTCTTGTTGAAAATATCGATATAGTTCATATATGCTATAATAATCATATGTTACATCAGCATTATTTTATGTTGAAATTAAATTTGTTGGATTCTAGCTAAAATTCACTGAATTTTAACATAAGATACCTAATAAAAATTTTAAGTATCATCCACCTAATCATTAAATATATTAAAACATAACCTTGGTAATAAATTGTCTTAACTATATACAATAAATATAATAAAAAGTTATTCGTTTAAAAATATTAATTAAATATTATTTTTTGTAATTGTTTTTTTTTTATTGTATTATTAAATATACAAACCCAATATCCAAATTAAATACATACTTCCATACCATATGCCAGTACCATTAATTATACACGCTAAATTAATTAAGAGACAATAATTTCTCTTTCCCAATAATTAATTCCCTTGAAATAATTAAGATTAAACTCATTAATATCTTGAGGTTTGTTATATTGATTTTTTAGTCAATAAACTATATGAAATATATTTTTTTATTTAAAATGTTACATATATCTATAAAATATTTAAAATAACAATATGAAATGATGTAAAACTTGTCGTTATTTGTTGATCACTATTTCCTTATCCTACACTTGAGCTGCAATTTTACAACATTGTTAATTGGAAGAGAAGTCTCAAGTCGGGGGTCCTTGGAAATAACCTCTCTTAAGAGTAACACCCTAAAAGGGTAGGACTGCATATATCCATCCACAGACCCTTTTAGTTTGTTGTTTTCGTTGTTGCTAATTGGAAAAGATGCCTATTTTACACTCTTACAGGCCGATATTTGAACTTTTTTATTAAATATTATTTTACGATATTTGTGATCAAATCTTAATATACTAATGTGTAATTTACAAAAAAAAAAAAAAAAAAAAAAAAATCAATCTACAAGAAATAAAAAAGAACAAAAGACACCTAACAAGTTAGACCCGTTGACCCACCCCTCCGCCTCTTGACCGGCACCTTACCACCCTCCGTCGCGACCACCGCTGCCGCTCCCCACCCGACACCCACCACCCCATCCCACCCCACTATCTGTCCCACACCATACTTTTCATCAAACACTAAGCCACCGGCCCCAAACCCTGTAGAGCCCAGCAGTCCCGCAGGGCAGGCCTGTGGCCGGTTCTTACGACGACCAGCACCAATAGGCACGTTGCGAAGTGCACCTCCCGCTGTCCAATACCGGTGGCAGGCCTTGCAGAAGTGACGTGGCTGGTTGACGTTATAGTTGTTGAAGTAGCAGAACTTGGTGTCCATGCTGTTGCATCTCGGGCACTCTATAACCTTATTTGGCCTCTTTGGTGTCATTTCTTGATGTTTGGAAATGATATTTTCGTTGGGTTTCTCCTCTTTAACTTGTAAAATAATTGTGGTACCAAATAGCTTGATCCCTTGTGCATTTTGGGTGCCTTTGACCTCTGTCATGTAACGAACTGTTACGTAAAGGTTTAAGAATGATTTTATACTGCAACTAAATTGCAAAAAGGGAAATTGGGGGTGGGATTAGAGGAATAAGAGGGAGAGGGGAAATGGGTTCTGGTGAAATTGTAGAAGGAAAATGAAGACTCTAAAAGAGATAAGAGATAGAATGATGTGAAGAAAGTGGGCATGTGATTTGTTAAGAGCCGCCAAGTACGAATTTGTGTGTGTATATATATATATATATATATATATATATATATAGTGTAATGCTACACGTCACGAGAAAACAAGCCATGAAAATGACACTAGAAGAAGGGTGTTAGGAAATAGTTTGTCGTTAACGACAAACTATTTCCTAAACGTGTCATTTTCGTGCCCCCAATCCTTGTGACATGTAGCATTACTATATATATCTATATATAAAGGGTGGCATTCTTACGAGATGAGCGAATTCTGGCTCTTCATTGTAATGAACAACCAAGATTTGTTGAACATTAGAAAAAAATAACAATTTATAGCCAAAATTTGTTGAGTATTGAAAAAAAAAATTCTTTTTTTTTACCCCCTTTTCTTATTCTGCCCCATGAAGGGGTAAGGGTTATAAATTATTTTTTTTAATATTCAATAAATCTTAGTCGTCCATTACAATAGAGGGCCAGAATTCGTCCTTCTCACCTTCTCATAAGAACGCTACCCTATATATATATATATATATACACACACACACTATGATAGGCTAAAAGCTGATGATGTAGTAGTTTGTCTTTTAAATTTGTAAGCCGGAGGTTTTAGGTTTGAAATTCATCGTTCCGTCTTCAAGTGTTGGTTTTTCTTTTTAAAGAATAATATTATACTTTTTACCAATTAAAAAATATATATAATGATATATAAATATTTTTAGCAAAATTTATCAAATTATTGTCGAAGTGTTTGTATGTATATTATCGGAAAGAAGTTCTACAACATATTTCGATGAAACTTCACTTGAATTTGAATGAGGGTACTTGAACTTTAAGGTTTTTTTTTTTGTTATATATATTAAAACGTTAAATGCCTTAATAATAATAAAAGCAACATTGAAATACTTTAATGTAATGATTTGCTTTTTTTATCAACTAAATAAGGAAGGAAGTTGAGTTGGAGAAGAAAAAAAAAGTTGAAGGAGAGCTTTTTCTCCGTGCAACTGTTACAGTATAAAATTATTCGTGACTTTTATGTATAAATTTAAACTTTTAAGATAGTTAATTATTTACAATAATTACTTCAATTAAAGCATCTAGGGTTCATTTATCAAATACTAAGACACCAGATCTCATTAAAACTCTAAAGATAAGCGTGTTTGGGCGAGAGTAGTACCAAAATGAGTGACCTCCTAGGAAGTGTTGCCAATCCTACAAGGTTAGGGGTCCTCAAAAACAACTTCTTAGCAGAGTTACACCCTGAAGAGGTAAGGCTGCGTACATCTATCTCTCAGATCCCGCTTAGGCAGAAGCCTTTGAGGCACTGGGTCAAAATAATATTCTGTCATTATTATTTTCTATTTGTAGTTTTAATTTTTAAAAACAATTTTTTAATTTAATTTAATTTTTTATTTGTACTCGAACTAATACGAAAACAGAAAAAATCAAAAGCACAAAAAAATTGTTTCTCAGAATATGATTCTTTAATTTTTAAAAAACAAAAAATTAAAAATATAAAATATTAATGAGAGCCTTAGTTTAGAGAGAGTCTAAGGTTTTGAATATTATTATAAACATGGATTTGACAGCCTCATCACGACGAATTTGTAATAGAGATATGCGATGGATGAATATTTTATATCTGATTTGAATATTTTATATATATTATATTGTATAGTTTATATAATATAATATTTGATTAACCAACATCCATCTGGACATTAGTTGTATATTATTCAAGCAAACCGATTACGTGAAGTAGTAACAATCAAAATGATATACAAAAAAAGACCCACAATCATTAGTCTATATTTAGGGCCGATCTTGAGAGATTTTACGACTTCAAATCAAATTTTGATAGGTCGACTATCTTTAATATATATATATATATATATATATATATATATATATATATATATATGTGTGTGTGTGTAAGGTGGCGTTCTTAAGAGAGGATTAGAGCGTGAGAAAGGGCGAATCCTGGCCCTCCGTTGTAACAGACGACAAAGATTTGTTGGATATATTAACAAAAAAAATAACAATTTACAGGAAGTTTGAATTTATGGGAAGTGTCATTTTTGGCTCTTGCTTGGTATGCGGGAAGTAGGTAAGATATGGGAAAGTTGGGAATTGCTAAGCAATTTTTAATTGTATTTCATGAGAAGTTGTTGTGTCATATGGGCAACCAAACACTTTTATACTACTTCCTGAAAAGTTGACAGGGGAAGTGAATTCTTGGGAAATACAACTTACTGTAGGAATTCAATTCATTCGGTAACCAAATAAGGTCTAAGCGTATGACAAAGCCAATGGGCATTTTTCCAGTGAAATTGCCAAAAATATTCATATTTTGAGTTCAACCTTTCTTAAAACATTAGTGAAAAGCTGGTAATACAAAAGTCGACGCTTCTGTCAAAGGCAAGGCCAAATAAAGCCCACAAAAGTGAGAAATCGAGTTTGACTTGATAATTAGTATTGAATCTTTTATAGAATTCTTCTCCCATTTATTTCGTTTCATTTACTGACATTACTTTTGCTAATACAATCTGTGTCTTTGAACTATCAAAAAATTGAAGATCTAAGTAACCCACACCTTCATATATACAATAAAAATAATTGAATTATTAGAAGGCAATTATTTAATTTTATATTTTAAAAATTACTTAAAATGATGAATTTTCCTTTATATTTTGTATTAGCAGTGAAGCAATATGTTTTATGGATGAATTATATACCTTAACGATTTATGTGCTTTAATGCATATAGTATAATATTATTATTTTATAAATATAATTTTAAATTTTATGAAAATAACTATTTACCATTTTTTTATTGTCTACTTTTATTTTACATGTAAAAAGTTGTGCAGTTCGCCAAAAAATATATGATTTGCATTCATAATGTATTTAAAAAACATGTGATTTGACTTCTTATTGTGTATCTAGATGGGCTATTTTAATTCTTTTATAATATGGCTCATTTACAATGCTTTTTTTTTTTTTTTATAATTAGCGACAGAGCCGCGGAACAAGCAGGCCACTCAATAAAGCGAGACCTGAACCCACTCGAACAAGAGCGAAGAAAACAAGTGACAACCAAAAAAACACAAAGAAAAACAAAAAAAGGGAAAATAAACGCACCACAAACACGAGCACACAAAAACAAAGAAATCAAAAACCAACCAAACGGCAGGGACAGGGAGCAAACAGACGCACAGAATCCAGCTGAAGACCGGAACACTCACAACCTAAAACTGAATGCAGGGCACCAAGAAGTCAAAAAAAAAAAAAAAAAAAACCCATCACAACCTTCCACGAAGAATAGCACTCACCATAGTCGGATCGACACCCTCAAAATCCAAGCCTAATCTTTCTCCTATCTCTATTACTCGGACTGCTTCCTCGATTTGACTAGCATCAATTTTTTTTATGTTCATCCACTGACTTAAATTTTTTTTACATGGTACTAGAGTTTTGTTAACCGAGATCACGATCCAGTTCGAAACTGAATAGCCCCTACTCTAAATATTATATATAGGTGTCGATATGCATCACATTATATATACTTCAAATTCAATGGGCATTCACATGAAGCAGTATTAGTGCAAGTGTAAATTTGGCTCAAGTTTAGCTTGGAAGTAATCTCACTTAAGTTTTAGCTCAAGTAAGCTAAACCGAGCTCATTCAAGATCAATTTAAAAGTATCCGAAATTTGGGTGAAACCAAACCTGGATCAAACAAAATATTGTGAAATATAGCTCCAAACCTGATAATCTAAAACCTGGCTCAATTCGTTTACAACCATAAATTGTGAACACAAATTAATGATCCCTTCGCCCTCTTCTTCTGGGTTTTGTTTCTTATAGTCGGTGTGAAATGAGATCTCTATTGAACACGAGTGAGATGTTGGTCCGATTAAACTCAAATTGGGGCGAGTCAATTTTTTTCTTTTTTTAGAACGGGTTACATTTTACCAAAACGACCTAGATTTTCGCTCAAAAAGAAGTTGAACTTCTATTTAAGTTGATGTTACAAAATCGAAATAAAAAATAAAAACAACAATAAAAAAGAAAATACGACACAATTTACGTGCCTCGACCAACTATACTGACATGTAGAAGATTCTAAAGATTTTCACTATCTTTTTCTGGGGAGAGTACGGGAGAATGTTGATTTCTTGTACAATTCGAAGGCAATTACAAAATCAAGTATCTTTTTAGAGTGAGTTGTTTGGTTGTGCAATACAAAAATATCTTTTTTACAAAATAAAGCGTATTGATATAAGTTTAAAAAGGAACTTATTTGTTATAATCACAAGAAATGACTTGATGATATAAATCAACTAATAATAGCAGGTAAGAGTGAATCATGATAATGACTGGTCATTGTAATGGAAGGTGGTGAGTGTAGCGATCCATGGGGCAAAGGTAGTGGTGGTAGGTGCTGGTGGTGATAAATAATAAAAAGTAGGTCATTGTAATAAAGATTTAATACTATTAAAATATTTTTCTAAAATAAATTGTGAAAAAATTCAATTCTACATCTTTTTTTGCATGTTTACCTAACAATGTTTTCATCTTCTTAATTAAGTTGTGAAAAGATGTAAAAAGATCTTTTATGTCAACCAAATACGAGCCTTACAGTCAATTACAGCATTTTCACAAGTTTTAAACGGTTAAAAAGATGAACGAAACACAGCCTTAATAGCTGATTTATTCTCCGAATTAGTATGTGGCACGTGGTTAGACCTAAATATACGCTTATCCACACTAACTTTCCATATTAATTATTCTTTTGTTCTTTTTTTTCCCTCTCTTTTTCTATTTTTTTTTTGTTTTTTTTAATCCAAAATTGTTTATTTAATTGTGATGTGAAATCGTGCTTTGTATTGCAGACATATATTAATATTAAATATTAAAATGAGAAGAATAAGGGAATCCCCATAATATATGATTAATTTCCCCATAATAAAATTATTTTTATCATTGTTTTAGCTCTCCATAATTAGATTCTCTTTTGTGGCTTTTAGTAGATATAAACTCTTCTAAAATACTCTTAATCATATTAAATTATACTCCGTACTATCATATACTCAATCTGTTTATTTTCCGCCAACCTTGATCTCCCCTCTAACCGATTCCTGTACGTCATCCCTTGATCATCTTCGGACTATTGGATCATTTAGGCCTGACTTCCCGATTCCCTATGTTCACAACCCTGGTATCAATACCATTGTTGGGTTTGGGTTCCTCCTTCGATATCGTCTCCTCTGACCCTCCCCCTCCCCCCGATAACTAATGGTTAGAACATTCATCCCATTGTGACTCTATCTAAGATTGATATTCATGAACCTAGATATCCTCTCTTTTCAATTCTCACCTCGATTCCCGATCCCACATGCTAGTTATTCAAAGTCAAGTAAGGACACTCAAGTGGAGAGACATCGTAGCTAATGAGTTCTATGCCCTGATGCAAAACCATATTTGGGATTCTATTCTACATGACTCATCCAAAAACCTGGTTGGTAGTACATTGAAGTATAAGGTCAAATATAAGGTTGATGACTTGCTTGAATGCTATAAGGCTCATCTTGTCGATCTGGATAGTCCGATATTCAAGCCAGGTATGGTAGGCCTTGTCATCCCCCTCACCCTAACCTTGTTTTGGATGATCCAACAACTCGATGTTAACAACGTTTCCGTCACAGCTTCCTCAACGAGGAAGTTTACATGAAGCAACTGCCTAGTTTCATTCTCCTGGCCTTCCCATGTCATGTATTTTGCGCGCGCAAACACTATTCATAGTCTTAAGCAAGCCTCTAGAGCTTGTTTCGAGCCCTTTACTACCACCATACCTCGGTTTGGTTTTCACTGCTCTTTACCTACACCCCGCTCTTAGTCTACCAAATGAGACGAGTATCATGCTCCTACTCCTTTATGTCAATAAAATCACTGCCATTGGTGATAATACCTATGTCGGAGCGAGATTAATTGGTGTAGCAGTTAAGACTTTCCATCCTCCAAACACGAGGTACTAGGTTTGAGCTCATCTTTATCTCCCAAAAATAAATCTACTACCTGTATCTCCCCTTTTTATACAACAACAAACCTAGTGCCTAAAACGACCCGCCAAGGCAGTATCTGGAGGGTGAAACGTATCTCCACTTTTAATCTTTAAAAAAAGAAAAAGAAAAATGAAACTGTAAATTTTCAGGGGCATGAAAGAAATGAATTAATAGCTTCATTATTCTAGAATACTGCTCTGACTATTTCTTGGCTACGTTTTCACAAACATTTATCTAACTACTACGATTACAGACATTAACAAACAAAATAAACCTACAAACTAGTTACAGAAACAACAGAACAACAAGAACTATCCACATTTACATACGATGCCCTGATACCCGAGTTCAACAACCCTAACCTGCAAAAGGAATGGCTTTTTTTCGTCTGGCGACTTTAAATCTGCGATGGTGCAAAGATCAAGAAGTGTCGCTCCAAGTATCGTCATCGTCACCATCATCACTCCCCACAGCCTGACATGCATCATAGAACATTATTGTCATGCTTTGCATTTGGGTAGTGATTAATAAGGTGGCATTCTAATTTAGAGGTATTAATTTGCTTGGTCATGCTACGAAATTATTGCTCAGAATCAGTTTTTTGAAATCATAAGTTGACGTTTTTGTCTTAAAAGTTTCCAATTTTGATTTTGATTTTGCTTTCAAGTAGACGAGTTGTTTTTCTACTTCTCTATAAAAGCAGAAGAATAGATTCTGCTTTCTTTGAAAGTGTTCTTATACATGGGTCAAATATCTAAAGAAACTCAATAAAGTGCTTTTATATATTGAAAAGCATTTTTGTTTGGCTTTTTCCCTTGGTTTTTTTTTTTTTTTTTTTTTTTTTTATTGGTGCTCTAAAGCAGCACGACCAATTAGACACTTAAATTAGGAAAGAAAGAAAAGCAAAAGAAAAAGAAGGGACTGCCATGATAATGTCAGGCATTAGAAGGAGCCAAAGCTATAATGATGCTGAGATACTTGGTTGAAGTCCTAGCTTTGTACATAAACACCCCAGTCCCATAAGCGGTAGTTTGTCCAACTGATAAGGATTGACCCTTTTAAGGCTTCTCCCAGGCGAACTAAAGTCACCCTTCATGGCCCCACTAGGGAACTTTTTACTTTTGTGGTTTGTGTTGCATCAGCGGAAGTTGGGTCGTAATATTGTAACTACATTGTCAAACCAAACACCAATATGTTTCATCACATCACTCCTCGTAAAATTTCATTGGGCCTGGACCTAGCATGGAGAGTTGGCACATAAAGTCCATGTTTAACTGAAGTTTGGTTCAGTTTGTCAGCCTCCGATACAGGACTTTATAAAATCAACTCACGTGTGGAATCCTCAATATTTCTAGCCTAAAAGAGCTCAAGTATATCTTAGATCCCCAACGCCTTTCAATTTCTGGGTAAGGTCGAGCATCGATAGAGGAAGAAACGGAGAGAAGAAATCTTGGTGTAAATATGTTACTGAGTCGTCTCAAAATTACTTGAGGGTCTGTTTGGTCCCCTTTTTTATTGGCAGCTTTTGATTTTTGAGATGTACGCTCCCTTAACCCTTCAGGGTGCTACTCTAAAGGAAGGTTGTGTCTGAGCCATACATGTAGATATCTATTTTGAAAATTAACTTGTGCAAATATGTTGCGGAGTCGTCTCACTCACAGAACCGCAAATAAAGAGAAACAACTATTCAATGGCAGTGATTTGAAAAGGGATATAAAGATTACCTTTCTGATTGCACTTGCCTTCTGCAGGATTGCTGTAACTCTAAAGTTCGTCGCAGGCCCTGGTGCAAGAAGTGGCTGCGGCTTTTCTGCGCGTCGAAGGTTGAACGACTAGCAAATTACAAGAACACAGTCAGTCAACACATCTCAAACATTGTCACAGTTGAATATTAGAATATCATTTTGCCACCTAATACTCGTTTTCATTCGGGTGCAGGAGCAAGTAACAAAGGGCATATTGTACTAAGCCTATGCCAAGACTTCCCTTTTTTTGGCGAGCAACAATATTTGGGAGCATACATCTACACCGTGGGATCAAAAAGGGTCATAAAATAACGTAACAAGTGACTACATAATGGGAATTAGATAAGACGTTACATTCAACCCCCCGTTACAAGCGCGAGATGTTAAGTTTATGTCATACATTTTAGCAACTGCATGACTGACTACAAATTGAAACCCTGATTTAAACTGTGTTAACTTAGTAGCCAGAAAATCGAGACTGAATAATTGTTTTGTGATTTATAGAACAAAATAAAATTCCACCAACTATTGGTGAGAAAGAGTATTATACTGTTCTTCACATCATTCTCAAAAGAGGAAAAAGAAAACACTAAACAGCTGTGTTCAGCCTCCATTATTCGGCATCACCCGGTAACTTCTAGAGAGTTTGCTCCTCTTTCTTTCACTTTTTGACAAAAATTATTCTTTGTGCACACTTTATGTTCCTTTTTTTTTAAAACAAATAATAAAAAGTCTCATTGGATTGCAAAATGGGCATCCAGAAATTCCCCTAAATCCCTTCAACCCCGATGAGGGGGGGGGGGGGGGGGGGGGGGGGAAGATTCAATCTTAGGTCTCAGGTACAACCCACCAAAGACTTTACTAGTTGAACTAACACACACCTTCAAGTGTGTCTAGCGGGATTCGATATCTCAGCTTTGTGTCTTTTTATGTTTCATTTGATGCCCTAATAAATTACGTGCCAATGAAACTTTGATCTAGTGGTTAAAACACTAACAAAGTTCAAGCCCTAAGACAAGAGGCACTATGTTCAAATCCCCTTACCCCCAGCTGGCTTACCACCAATAAGCAATTATCATAAATTACGTGAATCAATTTCCCCTCCCTAGACCTCAAATATCTGGCTTCATAACCATAAATAATACCTTGAGTATCTTTACCTAACTACTAAGCAGAAAAATTAACGCCGCAAAATGAAGGAATAGATTATAAAATTGGAGAGCTTCCCCCCCTTTTCAGCCCGACCATCCAAGGATCAAAATGTTAATGTCCTGAACTTCTCAACTTCTATATGTTTCTTCATCTTAACCAATTTTTTTATTAAAATTAGCTGTCAAATCATAGAAACCTAGATACTCACTTTTGTTCTGATTTGCTGGAGGAAGTCGTCCTTGTCATCCTCTCTCCTCCCATTTAGAGCTATTTTAGTTTCCTTTTCATCATCAAACTTCTCGGTATCCACCTGGTGAATGCATAACACACAACAAGATTGTTACATGGGAACTTCTAGCTTTAGACAATGATCTACAACAAAATGATCCAAATCTAAGCGCAAAATACATGTTCATAGACAGATAAATTCATATGTAAGTTGTAGAAATAGAGTAGACAGCAGCATAAGGATCTGATTTCTTACTCTGATTTCCTCAGTCTTACTTAGCGGTTTTGCTGAGTCCAATTTATCCACAAGAGAAATGGTAGAAGCTGGAAGTTTTGGATCAAACATACGATTTGGACCGTTGGACAGAGAATCTTCCAGTTTGCCGTCTGAAAGATCTGAAGGACTTTTTGAGACCCGCCATTCCAATGGTGGGAGAGGGGGCAGCTGAGGAGAAGGCTCCTGAGAATGAGAAGACACCTCTGCTTTTGGAATGGAAGACGGTCTTTCTTCAGATAGAAACGGATTTTTGCTATCTAAAATTGGAAAATCAAGACTGGATTGTTGTGCCATATTAGTGTGTCCAGTATCAGTACATCGGTTTCCCCGCGATGTTACCTCATGCTCGGTAGAGCCTGAGGTAGATTCCATCGATGCATCACCACGCAAATTATCATACAGCATATGGTCATTGCCTTCCGAAACATCTCCAGATTCCCATTGTTCAGAATATGAGTCAGAAGGATCACTGGCTGAATCATCTGACATGGAAGTATACGATCTGCAGAAAGTGTCATCATCAGAATCTAATCCAATCTCATGCTGCAAATTCATATGCTCTGGAACCAACTGAAATGAGGGAAATGCGTCTATAATGCCTTCATCACAATCGATCCCTTCCTCTGGATATTTAAGTTTGAGCCTTGAAGTTTCAAAGCTATCAACAGGTTGGAAAGAGATCTTCATGTGTTCAAGCGGTGGTGAAGGCGGGGGTGAATTCACAGGGGAATCCAACTTTTCCTTCATGTTAATTTGGGGGGCAGGATGAGACATGGAAGCACAATGACCATTTTCAAATTCATGAGCTTTCACAGGACTACTAGTCTTTGGCTCTGTATTATATCCAAGCGACTTAGTTCTTCTGAAACCATTTATCAGTATGCCACGACCAAGCCCAGATAACAATGAAGATCTTTCTTCACTTGGATTAGCAGCATCGGAAGCTGCAGGTTTGACATCAGCGCCAACTGGAAGTCCAGTTTCACGAAGCACTGCATCATTAGTATTCAAACAGTGGCCTTTGGAGTGATCAGATCTGTTACTCTGTTGAACTGCAGATACGTCCAGTTTACCGTCTGAAACAGAATGCAGTAATTGACGAGACAGTTCCTTAGTGGAGACAGCATAGTGATTCTCGTCAACTGAATAGGGCTTGTTGGAACTCAAATTACTGTCAGAAAAGTCAAAGTTCTTGACTGATGAAGCAACTTTCTCAACACGACCATCACCCTTGAGCCTTGTATCCTGCTTTGATGCACCAGCTGTGTCAGTGTTACTATGAGCAGGAGCAACCCCAACAGTACTTGAGACACCGAAATCTGGAGGCTTCGAAGGTTGAAGTCCCAACAAACCCCCATTTGTCCAGAACGTAACAGAAGCAGAGCTGGAAGATCCAACAGTAGCATCTTCTGATCTATGAGATGGACAAACTTTCGCCTCATTAACAGGAGCCTTTGCATTATTTATGATCGAACTAGATGACTCAAATTCACGCATGCTCGATTCCAACCTTGATCCATTAGCAACAGAAGCAGAGCCGGAAGATCCAACAATAACATCTTCTGGTCGTCTATCAGACGAATGATTTGTCCCCTCATTAATGGGATCCTGTATATTATTTATGTTCGAACTAGATGACACAAATCCACGCACGCTAGATTCCAACCTTGATCCATTAGCAATAGAAGCAGAGCTGGAAGATCCAACAGTAGCATCTTCTGATCCGTCAGATGAACAGACAGTCGCCTCATTAACAGGAGCCAGTGTGTTCAAACCATATGACACAAATTCACGCACGCCACATTCCAAACTCGATCCGTTAGTAACAGAAGCAATGCTGGAAAAAGGAACAGTAGCATCCTCTGTAGCATCGGATGAATGGATAGTCATCTCATTAACGGGAGCCTGTGTATTAGCTATGTTCAAACCAGATGACACAAATTCACGCGCGGCAGATTCCAATCTTGATCCATTAGCAATAGAAGCAAAGCTGGAAGATCCAAAAATAACATCTTCTGATCCATCAGATGAACAGACAATCGCCTCATTAACAGGAGCCTGTGTGTTCAAACCAGATGACACAAATTCATGCACGCCAGACTCCAAACTCGATCCGTTAGTAACAGAAGCAGTGCTGGAAAATCCAACAGTAGCATCTTCCGTATCATCGGATGAATGGATAGTCGTCTCATTAACGGGAGCCTGTGTATTAGCTATGTTCAAACCAGAAGACACAAATTCACGCGCGGCAGATTCCAACCTTGCTCCATTGATATCATCAGACCTGACACAGTTATCAATGCCTAAGGGTATTACTGGGATTGAAGATGATGGGATTCTGTGGATATACTGGTCATTCGGCATGCTTGGTGAAGAAATAGAATCATGCAGCTTCTGGCATAATCTATCCGACACAGTGCAGGGTGGCTGAGCATGTTGCAGGTACTCCACATTGGCAGAAAGAATAGAACTAGAATCTTGTATGTTCTCAAGCACTCTGTCTGAGAGACGTAACAATGTAGAAGGGGATCGGGATTCCAGTTCTGGCGGATTAAATTCAGTCCTTTGTTCCTTTTGATCAACTACTGCGCCTTCTTCCGGTTCATCCTTATACTGAGTGTATGGTTGCAAGTCTTGTGTCAGTCGACACTCATAATCATTGTTAGATTCGGATTCAACAGTGTTAAGTGCTAATGTTGTGTCGAAGTGGTTTAACGATGCAGTTGGTGACTGGGGTCCCAGTTCTGGGGGATGATACTCAGTATGTGGTTCCTTCTGATCAACTATTCCACCTTCTTCCAATTCATCTTTCCACATCAAATATGGTTCCACTTTTTGTATTGTTTGGCTTTCAAAATTAGTATCAGATTCTGATTCAATCCCGTTAAGTGCTAACACTCCATCCAAGTGATCTAACAATGCAGAAGAAGATTGGGATTCAGGTTCTTGCAGATGATAATCAATACTTGGTCCCTTCTGATCAACTATTGTACTTTCTGCCAGATCATCTCTGCAAATCAAGTTTGATTCCACTCCCTGTCTTGCTGGGCACTCAAAATCAGTGTCAGATTCTGATTCAATTGTGTTAAGTGCGTCCACATAATAGTCTGTTTCACTGCCAGTATCATCAACTTGGTTCCCTTCAAAATTTGAGTTTAAAGTGTTTCCACCGACAAATGGAGCATCAATTTGACTGGAAATTTTCACATTAACTGTCTCGAACTCTTGCTGATGAAGGTCAAAGTTCTCCTCAATCAAGTTCTGAACTTCATGTATCTCAGAATTCTGACTTGCACGGTCCCTCATTGTGTGGCCTTCAAGTGTTGATCTTTCAGTGCTGCTTCCATCAGGCAAAGCAGCAATAGGAACTGCTGTCTCTGTGCTAGAAGGGTTCAACTCCTGTTCACGAAGGTCAAGTTTTGTGTGTAGCACATCTTGAATTTCATGAATCTCTGAGTCTCTCTTTGTAGGATCCATGATTGAGTTCCCCTCTATAACAGATTTTGGAGTGTTTCCTCTTTCAGATAAGTCATCAAGTACATCAACAGCTTCCACATTAACCGGTTCCAACTCCAGCCGATGCAGGTCAAAGATCATATCATACTGAATATCATTAATCTCAGAATTCACACCTTTACGCTCCACTATTTCAGTCTTTTCATCCCATGAGTCACTAGAGATGTGGGGAGCTTTCTGTGGCAAAGAGTTACATGGAATATCATTATCTGCAACAGCAGTCTGCTCAACGGGGCCTGAATTATGGGAATTCGAAATGTGTTCTTCTGACCCAGAAGATAATGCTTTGGTCCTCGGGTCATAAGGTTGTACTAAAGTACCGGGATGAACAACACACTCGACAGAACCCATCCCATCTCTTGAACCTGTGGAATCTGATTGAGCTCCCATGTCAGATTTGAATCTTATGTCACATGTAGATCCAGTTTGAGCAGAAGAAGATCTCCTTTGACCAGTAGGAGAAGATAGCTGACCTCTGCAGAACAAAGGTCAAACAGAAGTTTTATTTCTGCATTGAATATGCACTATCATATAAGTCAATCAAAGACATCTAGACATTACAGTAGACTACTCTCTATTGACCATCTAAACAAAAGAAATACCTGGCACTCTCTTTGAACATGGACAAACCATAAGGAAATTGGCCACTCCGTTGCCGTGATCTTTTCTTCTACAAAATATGTCCAACAGCATATCAAAAATAGACTAAGCCAAACTCCTCTTCGATGCAGAAAAATAAAATTTATGGTGTCATATTTCACCATGATGTTGTCTTCACGTAAAAGGTGTGGCATCAAATTCAATCCATTACGACAGCAAATCATTTCTTAGTCCAGTAAGTCAACCCATCAGAGGATAATGGATCGTCTTAATTTATGGTACGCATTTAAGAGTTCTCTGATTGAAAAGCCTAGATTTTGCATCGCCTTCATTATCAAGCAATCAACTTCAATATCAGTCAGGGACGTACCTTCAGTTTACGAGCCTTCCTTTCTAGTTGAGACTTCTCTGTGTTAACTACTTCAGGACCAGCTGAAGCCCTCCTGAAAAAGGTTGGATCGGAGTACCTCTTTAAGCAGGAACCAGGACCACCAGTATCAAATCTGGACAGAAAAAGCATGAACTTTAGCGCGGTGCATCTTAACTAGAATCAAAGATAAATATTTCCATGAATCAACCATACTTGTCCAGCAATTGCAGGCGTGGAGGTTCTCGACACTCTTCATAGGAGTCCATAATAAAATGTGGCAGGTCATCAAAAATGAAATGATTTTGCTCATTTCTGATACGAGGATGCCATTCGTGGCCTGTAGAACAACTGTTGTATTAGGGAATTGAATTTTGGAAGGACGAGCAGTCAGACAACAGTACATGGTGCTTCAGCAAGGAGAAACTGATAGAGGCAACAAGAAATTGAAAGCACCAACCAGAGAGAATAGAAAGTTGAGAAAGTCATACCAGGTGTATATGAAAAATGTATATGGCTTGTCTGAGAAAGTACAGCCTTTTCAAGAGAAGGAAGTGCAGCTTCAACTCGCTGCACTCGAGCCATCAACTTACGACTTCTAGAAGCAGTAGACACCACTTGTTCTTGCAAGCCATGGAAAACTTCTCCCGCAAATCTGAATATAGAAGAATCTTAATTAACAGAATTCGTGCATGTTAACAGATTATAATTGGAGGTTGGCTAGCAAAGACAACACCTCTTTCTTCTTGGCATAAAGAAACTTTACCAAAATGGAAGCAAGCATCAACATGAGTCCTTTAGCAAGAATGAGTACAAGCCAAGATGATACTTGTCTATCCTTAATGCCTAGTGCGCACAAGATCTGTTCAATGCAAATTTATTCTTGAACTACAAATGAAATTGTAACATCACCTAGCTCGTGAAGTAATAGCAAACATTCAAAATGTGTAAGAAAAGGCCTACAGCTCAGGAATAGAAAAGCATTAGAATCGAATCCTCTGCAGTTTCAAATATAAATAGAGATGTACCATGTAGGCTGACAACGTGGCTATGCTTGAAGATAATAAAGTTTCTCAGAGTCACTCATGGGAAAGTTATTGTAAACACAAAACCAGAAACCTATAGCATCTTAGCAGTCAAAGTCACTTTTACCATACTATAAATGCTGACCAGCATTGCTTATTCTCTTCTTTCAATGAGAGCCTGCGGCCATTTAAAACTGAGGTAGCTAAAACTACAGAAACTTACCCATTTAACAAGAAAAGCATTCCCTAAATACTAGGCTAATATTCGAACAAATGACAGCTCATCACAATTCAAGCGATATTCCTTACTAGTCCATTCCATGCCTGCTCCGTCCTTAACACTTTACTTTTCTCACACTACAAATACAAGTAACCAAGACCAAGAATTCATCACTTTTCATCAAAAAACACCATAACACCACCGACACACCTTTGCTGGAATTATTTGACATACACGTTCCATTTAAAAGATATGGAAAATGGATAATGCAATTATCTCATCAACTTACTACTTCCCATGATAAGACTATCTCAACCGTATTACCAATTGCTATCATCTTGCGCCCATCAAAATGAACACAAGTACTTCCTCACTGACGCAGAATGTAAATCACTAGAACTGCATAACCCTCCACCTCAACCCCAAACCCTACCACGACACAATATCTGAAAGATTCAACAGCAAGCTGTCATAGTGAAACGAGGAACCAACTCCAACCTTATGTCATCAAATTTATTTTACATTAAAAAATGCAAGTAACTGGGATCAGATGCCAATAAGGGTCTGTTACAGTGGTAAAATGCTATCTATTTTGAGACTCTTAGATACAACAACAACAAACCCAGTGCTTCAAGGGGCTCCCGCATTAGCAGGGTCTGGGAGGGGTGGAATGTACGTAGCCTTACCCCTTCAGAATGCTACCCTAAAGGGAGTCTGTGTCCAATTGAGACTCTTAGATAAGAGAGGACGAATTAGAAACCCCGTAGTTCGCTCATTAGAAATGCCTATCATTTGAGGAAGCTAAATCATCACTTTTCCACCAGGGTCAGTCACATAAATGCAATAATTCACTCGCATGCCACCCCCAGCAGCTTGAATTCCATACACTAAACAAGCTAGAACTAGAACAATAAAAGCAGCTATCCATTCTGTCTACCACTTCAATCAACTGCACCACCAGCTCTCATGCAACCATAATGCTAGAAAAACGCCACCAAATCAACAGAATCCAACCAAATTAACAACAATAACACTAATTTCACAGCTTGGAGTTATTTACACTGTTGATCCCTTATTTTTTTGACTTTATTCAAATTAGTCATTTATCTTTTATTTTGTTCAAATTGGTCTCTCATCTCTATAACTTTGTTCATATTCGTCCCTAATCCCTATAATGCTGATCAAATTAATCCTTGATCTTTTCTTTTGTTAAAAACGTTCCCTCATCATTTATTTTATGATAAAATTAATCCCCTCGTTGACAACCAAAATTAAGTAAAAATTAAAAACACTAGAAACCAACGGCATAAATAACTCTCACAACTCGTACATCTTCCAAAATCAAAAACGAAACCTAAAAAAATCGATTGCAACTGTCAAGCAACCAACTATCCCAAAAGCTTAAGCTGTTCACACGGAAATAATTTTATACTCTAACAGAAACCACTGAACTTTGCAATTAAAGAGAAGAAACGCACTCAGCAAGATCCCCCAACTGACGCAAAAGACCCACAAGTCCCGCCACCGCGACACCACCGAGCACCGCCTTGGGATCCTCCGTGTCCGCCGCCGTGTACATCTCCGGCGCACCCAGCGCGTACTCATTCCTCACCGCGTACCTCACCAGTGGCATCTTGAAGCACAAATTCAGTACAGAAAGAGAGGATTAATGGCGGAAATGAAGTGAAATTGAATGAAAGAAATGATTATAAGTGATGGGTTTTTGTGGGTTTGTGGATTTGAGTTGAATAATTAATGTAGAAGTGAAGAGAGAGAGAGAGAGAGAGAGAGAGAGAGAGAACTGCTATGGTGTTTGTTGAATGTCATTGTTTGAAGGGGGAAGATGACAATTTTCATTCATTGCCAACTCCACAAGGTATTCTCTTTTTTGTTTTTCCTTTTTTGTTTTCATAAATTAAATGTTAAGATTCAAAATAATTAATGTTTTTTCATACTTTAATATTATTAATCACTAGTGTTATCCCATAAGATGCACGAAGTTTATATTTTTAAATATAATTTGTATATAATCACGTCTAAATTTTATCAAAAATATAATATTATATACTTTATAAAATTAAATAGTAAAGATATTGAATTTCTTGCGTTTTCTTTCCTATAATTTTGAATATTAAATAATTATCTCTCAAAACTGCTTATGTTAAAGTTTAGATGTTTTTGATGATATTCCTTTAAAATTGTTTGGATTGGGGTTCAAAGGCTTTTGGAGGTGGAGTACTTGGCAAATATACGGAGAATTAACTAGGTTATTTATGACAAACCTTTATAATGCATTGAATTAATTTCAAAAAAAATTGGATTGATTAACTTAGTTTATGTATAATGTGTATTATGATAATTTATTTGTACAGTGAAATTGAAATTAAATTAACGAAAGTTTTAACGATTTGGTTGTGGCATAGAAAAAAGTGACTTAATGTCGATTAACTCAGCTAGTAAAGTCTTTAAGAGGTGGTTCTCATGACCTAAGATTAAGTCTCGTATTTATCATAGACACAAGGTTGAAGGGGATTGGGAGACAATTGCTCACTTGTGCAACTTATGTGACGTTCTTATCATATGTTATAAATATACGAGTAACTCACTACAAACTTATTTATTAACCAAATATAAACCAACCGATAACCCGACCATTACAAATTACTTGGACAACTTAAAATTAATTTGACTCTAAAACTAATTTGACACAATTAATTATATATAAACCAAATTGATACAATTAAAATATAAGAACTAGTGTATTATTTTTCAAGTTTTTGAAATAATTTTTTAATCTAAAAAATTACACATAATTGATAAAATAGTCCAAACAACGGTAAAACATAAAAGTAGAGCCTCTTTTACATCCTTATACACAGTAATTTATACTTTTAATAAATACATGTGACCTTTAGATAAAAAATTATTTCACAAAATTACGAATTCAAAAAATTAATATAACAAATTTTAGGGTACTATTTTTTTTTTTTTTTTTTGTTGGGTCAAAAAATAAATCTTATATTTGATATATTTTTTTTGGAGACAAAAATTCACCAGTGGAGTGGAGGAGTGAGAGCAAAATAACAGAGGTAAAAGTACAAAAGTGCCCTTTCTCTTTTAGCATAATGACCGGCACTTCCCCGCATTTTATGGGTCGGATTCAAATTCGGATTCTCTTAAATACAAAATTAAATTATTTGCTCCTTAAAGTTTGATTCACCCTCCAAATTCTTCCCAACCTTTTTTTTAAATTATTTTTTATGAAAATTAAAACAATATTTCAAAATTTTATAAATTAAAAGTAATGATCTTTAAATCATGAAAACAGAAATTTAACAAGAGTTCTTTTGACGGGTGTCCAAGGGGCACATTTTAAGACGACGATGATAACAACAACAGTCTCAGTGCTATAAGGGCTTTTAGGGTGCTACCATAAAAGAAGACTGTTTTTGAAGACCCCCAACCTGAGGAGCGTATCATCATGAAAGCATGAAAGCAACATAATGTTAGAGTAGTACATAGCACAAGCCAAACACAACGAAGCAAAACTCAATAGACGGTAATTGCAGACAAATAGTTGGCACGTACGCAAGTACTCAAGTGCTCTAATATATGACATTGATTATCGATTTTTTATGGTAAGGGTAAATGTTATTATTGCACTTTTGTGAAATACATGTAATATTCTCCAATCAAAATATATGACATTAATTATAAAATATAATAATAATAATGTGTCCAATTATCAAAAAAAAAAAAATCAAATAATTCATCATATAAATTTATTACATCTTTAAAATATCAATTTAGGCACTTGATACAAAATCCCACTTAACAATTAGGTAAGTAATGTTTTCTAATTTTCAACTTAAAAAATTAAACTCGTGTTTTATAAGAAAAAAGTTTGACGCTTTACATTTATTTTCTTACAAAATATACGAGAATTTGAAACATCAGTTAAGAGATGAGAACTTTTTGCGAAGTTAACTTGTTTATTAGAGAATCTCCGCAATATCCTCACTTAACTTTGGTTTTCATTTTGAAAGAAATATTCTCTCGAGAATATATTTTTCTCTTGAAGTACAAAGAGTTGGTTACTGAATTAGAAACAAGCATGAAGGTGTCAGGTAATATAATTAGTAAAGTCTCTGAGCGTGGTACTCAAGAACTACGATTATCCGTTCATCGGGGTGAGGAAATTTGTGGGGATCTGCAGAAGGTTGTCCTTTTATGCAATCCAATGAGACTTCTTACTTTCTGTAAAAGAAAAGGCATAAATAATATTCTCCAAAATCTTCTCTTCATAATTAACATTATTTAATTGTACGTATAATTTTATAGATCTTCTTATTCTCTACTATTAAGTTTTATTTGGTTTAACAGAAAACTTTTTTAACCACATTTCTATTATATTATATTATTATAAGTTCATAGCAATAAATATTTATATGGAAATTATTTTATTCCACTTGGTAAAAAGGAAAAATATTTTTTCTTCATGAATGAGAATATGTTTTCTATCATAATTTTAATTTCATATTCTTAGTTCAATTCAACTGAGTGTGAAAACTCACATAAATTTATAAAATTAATATTTTTTCTCCAAAAAAAAAAATCGGAAGAAAATATTTTAAGTAGAAAAATCTTCTTAAAAAAGATTTTTTTTTTTTTTCAACTAAACAAAGTCTTAGTTACTAACACAACATTCTTTCGTCAAACTGCGATATTGTAGTCTTATTTGCTGAAAGATTCCATAATTGCCGACATAATGTACTTATTTTTGTCATATCATAAGCTTTAGGATGAACAACCTGTTAGACATGAAACAGCTCCATCTAGGAGGGCCAAGCTGAAAAATAGTAGTTAAACTAACCAATGAATCGGGGTTCAATGATTAACTCAAAAAAGGACATTATAGTGGGACAAATTAAAGACCAAAGACAAACGAATGCCAATTGACTTAATAAGGCTCTCCACTCTCGAAGTAAGACTTAGAGGATCAACACGCACTTGGTAGGGGTGTTTAATGGATCAATCTAAACCAAATCTATGATTGTTCGAGGTACGAGAAGGTCAGATCAAGGCCTACATTATACTCTTTTAACTTTGAACTTATGGAATAACAAGATTCACCTGTGAAGATTCAAATCAAAGCTTCTGGGTTTGCTGTGGATTCTTTTTAAGTTGCTTGCTCTTGTTTTCTGTCTTTTGTGTTTTGTGGCTTTGGCCTATCTTTGTTGTTCTTTTTCTCTTTCTTTTGCCAATTAGTTATTTGGTCCAGGCCTTGTGTTTGCGATTGTGTCTATCTTGTATTGTATTTCCAACGCTATGTATCGGAAAACAGGGACTAAATAGAATAACAATAGGTCTAAGTTTGTCCCAAATTACCTGTCCCTGAGTTGTTCCAATTATCGGAGTAATAGCCGGCCAATTTCAGGATGCAGACTCAAACTCGACATTCTCTTCCGCAGACATTACCGATATAGAAAAGAAAGTTTCTCCTAAAATAAATAATTCAAATCTGCTTTATATTATGGTTAGCATGGGTATTTGAAACCTAGAATTGGGCACTTGGACCACCAAATGTAGCTACATAGTCAAACATTCAACTATCTTTTACCCACATATTGCTCATATTTTTATATTATATTTAAGGATTATTTATATTTTAGTATTCTGATTTTTTAAAATAATAAAAGAGACTTTGACATTTTTGAATTAATCAAAAGGTCCCTAAATTTTTGTCGTATTATCAAAAAGGTCCTTCTCAGGCGTGATAACGTCACTTTTTGTCGAAAGAGTTGACGTGGTAATTATTTTTTTATTAATGCTATTATAAAATAATAAAAGTATTCTTGAATACCCTTATAAGCACTAAACTCGAGATGTTATATTATATAAAAACTATCCTTTTTTGCTTAATTTGTTTTAAAATATGTTTACTAAAGGGTCTTTTTGTCATTTGACCATAACATTAATAAAAATGCAATTGTCATGTCAGACCTATCGACTAAAAATGACGTCACTATGCCAGATGTGTGCCTTTTTATTAATATAATAAAAACTTATTGGCCTTTTTAATGATGAGAGGGGCATTTTTATTAATTGAAAATGTCAGAGTTCTTATTATCATTTTTAAAAATATCTAGATAAATGTAAATAATTGGTCATTTAAATCTATTAGCTAACTCAGTTAATAAAGTCTATACGATGTGGTGTTCAAGATTTTAGGATCGAATTCCACCTCATGAGGATTTTTACTATTGTAAAAAATATTTATATATTCAATTTAAATTTTATATATGTCTTTCAAAAAGTTATTAAAAGTATAAACAATTACATTTCAATTCTCAATTATGTATGTTAAGTATTTAAAATAAAGGATTATTTACGCCAAAAGGTCCATCTACTTTGCCCATTGTATCAATTTAGCCATTGTACTTTTAATTGGTGTTAATTTAGTTCCTAAACAATTCAAAATGTGTTAATTTAGTCATTTGATCAAATTTAAATTAAGTTAATGTCATAATTTTAAACAGCAAAATTATGTCAAATGCAAGCAGCTTATTATAAATTCATCTATTTACTCAATTTAACCCAATTATGACTGAATTATTAAAAATTTTATTAAAAAATAATATAAATTTTTTTAAGAACCAAATTAATATATTTTAAATTATATCGGGACTAAAATAAAAGTACTTGCAATATTACTATATCCAAAATTAGTACATTAAATAACAATGGTGGGTCCAATTTGTGTCTATGTATGAATGATTATGCTTAAAAGGACACCCCCACTGGCACGCTGCCACCTATTTTATTATCAATTTTTAAATTATTACACATATTCAAATTGTATATTTAATTATATTGTATAAAATTATTTTTATATAAAAAATTATTATGTTAATTATTTTTTTATAAGTTAGTACATTCTTTTTATATTTTAGATATATTTTTTAAAATATTTATAATTATAACATGCTCTCAATTTATTGCCATGTATATATTTATTACTATCTTATTTTTAAGTTTTCGTTCTTTATGGTTCGTTCATTTTCATTTAAAAACTGTCATTTTTGTTTGTTTTTAAAAACGAGAACAATGTTATTACGTGATTCCCATTTATGGTATACGTTCTAGTGTTTTCTTAAAAACACGGATAATGTATTAAAAAACCTAAAAGGCGTTTTTAAAAAGTTATTTCTAATTTTTACCCTAACACTAGCCGTTTTCATTCCTCCCTTTCTATCATAGTCGCCATTGCCCGCCTATTGACCCTCGTTCGCAACCGCCAGCCGTCATTCTCTCTCATGATCCACGTTAGAAGCTAAAAACTAAAATTAAAAAAAAAAAATTTAAAATCCACCAAGGTCTTGTCTCAATGACAGTAAAAATTCCTAACTTAATGGGCTACTATGGTGCATGGGTACCGCATAGGTCGACGTTTATCGGATAACTGGATTTCTTATCAGCAAAAAAAGCTGAAACTAAAAACTACAAATAGTTTTTAATTTTTCACAAACTCGAACAATAATCGAACAAATCTTAAAACATTCTAAAATCATATTTTAGTATTACGTATATAATGTTTAAGCATAGGGCTGGCAAGTAAAGATCTAAGGATTTAGATCTGGAATCTCAGTTTCATGATTTTTAATTAATATGTTTGGATTAGCATGTCCCTAAATCCCAAAAATAATAATAATAATAATATTCCCACTTTTAATTATTAAAATATATCACTTACCTAATCCTGAAATTTAATCCCATTGTCTTCCCTTTTATTAGAGTTCATTTATCAAATACTAATACACCGAATCCCATTAGAACTCCAAAGTTAAGCTTGCTTGGGTGAGAGTAGTACCAGGATGGGTGACCTCCTAGGAAGTCCTCGTGTTGCCAACCTATAAGGTTGAAGGTCCTTGAAAACAGCCTCTCGACAATGTTACACCTCTGAAGGGGTAAGGCTGCGCACATCCACCTTCCAGACCCCTCTTAGGCGGGCTTCCTTCAGACACTGGATTTATCGTTATGGGTATATATATATATTGACAAAACGATGCCTGTGTTGTTGTATATTATTACTATGATATTAATATTTTTTACTCTTATAATAATAATTTCTTTTAAAAAACAGGAAATTAATTAGGAAATGAGAGTTGACTTGGAAGTATGCATTGCTTTTTGTGCAGTGAAAGGTGCTTTTCTAGGTAATATTTTGATTTCAACTGTTTTCAGTTTTCTATCTTGGATTTTCACTTTAAAAAATATTTTTTAATTTATATTTTTGTATTTATATTTTAGTACCCCATATTTTTAAAAATAGGAAAAAGAATTCTAATTTTTTTAAATTATTAAAAAGGCTCCTAAATTTTTATCATATTAATAAAAAGGCACCTTACAAGCCTGATAATGTCATTTTTTATCGACAAGGCTGGCATGACAATTGTTTTTTAATTAATACTACAAAAAATGACATAAAATACGCTTCAACACCTTTATTCTTACTTTATAAGCACAAAATTTAAGATGTTATATTATGTAAAAGTTATCTATTTTCGTTTAATTTCTTTCAAATTATGGTTATTATAGAGTACTTTTGTCATTTTACTGTAGTGTTAATAAAATCACAGCTGCTACGTCAACTTTGTTGACTAAAAGTAATATTATCGCATCAGAGATGGACCTTCTTATTAATGCAACAAAAACTAAGGGAACCTTTTTATTAATATAACAAAAACTTAGGGCATTTTTAATAAGTCAAAAATATCAGGGTTCTTTTTATTATTTTTAAAAATATCGGAATACTAAAATGTAAATAACGCCATTATTTATGTACAATTTCCTTCTTATGCTATTGTCCTTTGTAACAGAATTATAATTTATAATAGTTGTGTAGCTTATCAAATATTATAAAATTAACAATCTAAAAAGCTTTATATTATATCAACAAATTGTTTATACGAGCTTTTTTATTGAAAAAAAGTGTCCTCTTTAGAAAAAGCATGTTTTTTTAAATTTTAACGGTGTTTAGTATAAAAAAAAAAGCGTTTCTAAATTGGAGTAGAAACTAAGCGAAAAAACAATATTTTTTCTTTAAAATAAAAGTAGAAGCAAAACTAAAATCTTGGCGAATAAAAATTGACAACACCTTTCACAAAAGCATTTTTACAAAAAAGTATTTTTGAAAAAATAAAATTTTTTACAGTTTGATCAAACATGCAAATAATCCTAAAACTTGAAGCAAAGGGCAAGAACGTTTCAAAAGTCTATTTGGTGGTGTTGCTGAGAAATAAAAATGTGCTCTTTAATAGAAACGGCTACTTTTAGGAATCGTTTAGTATGCGGGAAGAAGACGAGGGAAGTTTTAATTTATGAGAAGTATCATTTTTGGATCTTGTTTGATATACGGGAAATAGATAGGATGTGAGGAGTTGAAATAGCTAAATAAGTTCCAATTGCTACAAAATAAAGAAGTAACTTACCTAACCCTTCCAAGTAAGTTCTACTTCGTTTATAACTTTTAATGCATATGACAATTTTACTCCTTTTAATTTGTGATTATAACAATTCTACTTCCATCTATCAATGATGTTAAAAGATTCGACAGGAAACCAATAGTCATTTTAATTGTACTTCATAAAAAGTGTTGTATCAACCAAATAAAACATAAGAATTAAATTTCAAAGAAGTTATAGTTCACATACGGACAACCAAACACTTTTATACTACTTCACGGAAAGTTGACAAGGAAAGTGAAATCCTAAAAAGTACGACTTCCTGTAGAAATTCAATTCCTTCGGCTTTTGAATGAAAGTTTTTTTCCCCCCTTCAATGGAAGCAAAGTACTAAAATAAATTCTTTTTTTTAACAAAGAATTAGAAACAAAAATTAAATACTTTGAGTAAAAGATATCCTTACTTATTGTTTGAAAACATAATTTTTTATAAAATACTTATGAAAAATATTAAATATAAACAATAATAATTTTTAGTGAAAAAGTTTATTAACCTACAATTGAATTAACAAGTCCTTTTAGAAAGATCTTCTTTTGCATTTCTTTACTTCTTAGCTACTTTAAGATTTATTTGTTTCTACTTTCTTTATGTTTCACTCTTTTCTTAAAAGATCTCAAAAAGTATAATTTTTCACCTAGCATCGAAAATATTCAATACGTACGAACTCAAATTTGATGAACCTTATTTAGTTCGAATTTGAGCCTCTCTTTGTATGAATTCGGTTCAATAAGATATTAATATGCTCAACTCAGCCCGTGTTACATTTAGCAAACCCATTATAGCTCGCTACATCACAAGCTTGCTATCAAGTTCAGCATTCCAAGCTACAATCAAGCCTATCAATCCATGTTAGCGAGCCAATATCAAACCGTTGATAAGTACTTATGTACCCTAATAAAACAGTTCATAGACGTTAATAAGTCAAACATTCAATGTTTGAACTAGAATCATTAAGCTTAATTTATCAATCCTATACCAAAAACAAGTTCTATCATGGCATGGACTCTCCATAAGTACAACATTTTAAATGTAAAATTCGCATCTCAAAATTTTGATATTGTGAAATGGTTTCGATTATTCAAATTGATGTTTCGATAACATGGAAATGTTGCCCACTTCATTCCCACTCCCACGTACCAAACAACCAAAAAATGGAAATAAATTGTCCATTTCCACTCACACCTCCCTCATTCTCACAAACCAAATGGCCACTTAAAGGAGGAGAGAGAGAAGTTTTAAACCCAGTAACTCATCCTTGAGAGGTAGATAGCCTAACCCCTATAACAAACCCAACAGCTCGACTAAAGTATCAGAGACATCTTCCATCAGCTATAGCAAACCAAGTTTTGTCCATTAGGAAACTCGTGAACCATTCAACACAGTTTTACATTAATTGTTTGCCACCGAACGCAATACCAAGCAAGTGCTCGTAGTTTTGTTTTTCTTGATAATTAAGATGATGCTCTACATCAGTACACAGTGGGCAATCGAGAAGACAGAAAAAAATTCACTAAACTCGCCCCACATTATCCGAAAGAAAAATGCAAAAAGAGGAGGCATTTCAAGATAAGGGATAGAGGATGGTGTATCCACATCAAAGCAATCAGAAAGTGAAACTGAAAACACCTTGTTAAGCATCTTCAAGGCGCACATATAATTTAGTATGCTTTTCTGTTTGCAGTTCTTTGTTTTGAGACACTAAAAATAAGGTTTTGTAGACGAGTTTTTTTTTTCTGCTTTTTGGTTCTTTTTGTTTATAGTTTTATCCAAGTTCGAGTGAAGCCTGAAAACAACAGATCAAAAACAAGAAAAAATACACTTCCAAAACTTGTTTTCAGTTTATTAAAACCTGAAAACTGCAAACAGAAAACCACAATATGCCAACCAGTGTCGAGCTTTCTTATATTTGCATAGAAACCCGAGATTACAATCTCGGGTTCACAAAAAAGAGGAGAAATATGCCTAACCAAAGTTATAAAATTAGATACTCAAGATACTCTCCTACAGATTCACCAGCTGAACATATATATATTTTTACAATGGTAGGAAAAAGCCTTAAAGAGCCCTTTCTAGGAAAGGAGCAACTGAGACATTTTATATCAGGGATGGGGTGATGAGGTTCGAACCCATACTGCTTCTGAGTCGGAGCATAGTAGTTACCACTATGCCAACCACCGGATAACCTCCGAATAGTCTAAATTAAAATGGAATAAAGGATGCATCTAAATCAACTAGTAACATCATCAAGTTTTGTCCTAGTAACGTTCATCAGTTGTTGAGCAAACTCTAATGCTTACCAAATATTCTCTCTCTTCAAAACTGACGTCAACCACATGATCTGCTCCACATATAATGCTGGTGGCTCCTCAAATCCACTATCTATACATATCTGCAAATAAAATGGGAACCAGGTTAGCTTCGTAAGTCGTTTTTGCAGCTCTATTTCAGTTTTCTGACAAGCTCATAGTAGAATAAACCAAAAAACGCGTTTTTGTATATCTGCTGTGATTCTTTTCACTGTTAACATGATAGCTAGGAATGTAACAGGGCCAAGTCAGTTTGCAAGCGCCCACTTTAAAACTTGAGAGGCTTTAATTTGTTTTGGCTAGAGTTAAGCTAGTTTGTTTAGCTAAAGTGAGCAAAGTTTGAGCTTAGTGAAGCTTGAACTCAGAACGCTTAGAAGCCTAAATAAGCCTTAGAAAGTCCATCTCGAATTAAATTTTGCACCTAAATATCCCCAATTAACCCAAGTTCGAGCTTGAAATGAGCTGAGCTCAAGCCTAATTCAGCCCAAATAAGCATAGATTGAGCTTGAACAGGCGAGTTGGGCTCAAGTTGAGCTCAAACTCAAAGTTTCCAAGTCAGGCGTGCTTCAAGTTGAGCCTCAAGCGTAACGAGGTTGGGTTCAACTCAACTCATTTGCATCCGTCGCGGTGGCAAATTGGGCTAGACCATGAAGATGAAAGTGGCTGGTAACAGAATAAAAGTGAGCCAATAAGGCCTCAATCCAATGGTAAAAGGCTACAAAGCTGAAGAACAAGTGATCCTACCTTCAAATCCCTCTCTCCCCCAACCCTTCCAATTTACCAAATAGGGAGGGGGAAAAAAAGAATATAAGACAGAAAAAAAGCTAAAAAAAAGGGTTTCTCCTTTGTTGATGGACGGAAAGCTAAAGAAGAAAAGCTGGGAACGAAGGGAGAGTAAGAATTTGGATTGAGCTACACCTCAATAACCGAGGAATAAAAGAAACCTTTTGCAGCATGTTTCAGTAAAACAATCATCCAGAAATAAATCAAAATTCTTCATCTTTATCCCTTAATTCCAGTACATTCTTGCACTTAAATTTTCACACTTCGTTTCTGCAATTTGCTGTCCTATTTCCTTAAATGTTGTCCAGTTCTCCTTCAGGTTCTGCCCTTGCATTACAGATAACCCCCTCCTCTAGGGAAAAAGAAACACACAACATCCATGACAATGTTAGGTGAATTGAAGTTGACACTAGAACAGTTCACCATGGACCCTAACCCACAAATTTAAAAATCATTCTAACTTGGGGCCCTGTTTGATATCGTTTTTTGTGTTGGCAATTTTGATTTTTGAGAAACTACAAACTAGATTTTAGAAAGAACTTGTTCTGGCTTTAGTTTTCTCATTTTTCAACTTTTTCAAGTATGAGGAAAACTAAATCAGAAAACCAACACAAGGAAAATTATCATTTCCAAAATCTAGTTTTAAATTTCTTAAAAGCCCAAAACTGGAAAAAAATAAAAAAAAAAGCCCTAAGCTCTTGAGATAGTTCGTTCTTTGAGATCCACCTACTGAGAGAGGGGACGTACGCTTGTGAACAACACAAGCTAAGCAAAAATTTTTCACAACATCAACAGAAAAGCCAAAAAGGATGCCATCAAAACCCTTCTTTCCAATGTAAAAGATAACGCAAACGGAAGGAATAGACAGATAAACCATCCAATTGGAAACAAATACAAGCAAAAGGAGGACATCCGCAGCCAAAAAGAAAAAAAAGAAAAAGCCAAAGAATAATCCAATTTCAATTAACTGAAAACGAATAAGATCCCTGAAGTTAAGTTATTCTTCTCCACCCAATGAGTTGTTTGGAGAATAGCCCCTCAACTAGTCCTTGTAATTATCTGCTAAAGCATATATTAAATCAAGCAAACAAACGGTAATCTATGCATAGTCATCCTATCTCCCTCCCTCTAAATATCAAAAATTTGTTAGCAAAAATTCCTAGAGGACCAAGACTTTGTAAACATAAATCACCATGTCTCTCTTTCTAAACATGTAGAGTCTTTTCGAATTCCTCAGCATACCTCGAGATCCTAAGCTCCGTTGCTTACCACCATCTTTGGCAACACCATACAACAACAACAACAACAAATCTAGTGCCACAAGGGCTCCCGCCAATGCAGGGTCCGCGGGCGCCCTATATTCAGTGTTGTACTGTCAACAAGCCCCTAGGCTTGAAGAAAGTGATGATCTCCCTATATTCATGGATGCATCCCCTGGTACTCCTTTTTTGATTAACCCCATTAAGTTAACTGGAGAGAAAAAACTAACACCATTAAATTGACACTTTGGCGACTTAGACAAGTAAAGAATAATCATTAAAGAGGAAGACCTCCGTAGACCGGTGGCTTCGAACCAACTAAATATCTATGCACTTAACTTTAAGCATCCCTATATGAAAGAAATAGGAATAGCTGAATTTAGCTTTTAGTTATTTTAAAAAAAAAAAAAAAAAGAAGGAATAGCTGAATTTATTTAAAATATTCTATAGTCTGCCTTCACGTTGTGATTCATTGCTATCTGGAGAGAAAAACTGGAGTCCTAATAGAAAAGAAACTCCAAAACTGATAATAACATACCAATCTAGAACTAGTTCGATAAATGTCAATTAAACAAAATTCTAATTCTGATGTAATTCTAACCTAATAGTAAATTCTAAAATATAGAAATTACAACAATTGAAATTAACATCAAATATCTTAAATATACATCTTGTCTTTTCTCCTCTATCTCCATCAACCACCAAGTGAAAAAGAGTTTCCTTGCAAGTAAAACAATCACTAGTCCACCTCTGCCAATCAGAAACCCACCACATTGGAAAAATGACAAAAACATTGCTTCAGTGATGAGATATATCAGAAAGGAACTGGAAAGTGGATCTTCCTTCCATAGGGCCAACTAATGAATCATCATGAGTTTCTACAAGTAGCTCTCATCCTTGGTTCTTGTGATCCCCCAATGAATGCACTTACACCGGCGCACAAATGCATCTCATCAGGTCAAAGGTACATATGAATTCAGGACAGCCAAAAAGGTATACATGAATACATTTTCTAGACTTTCACTAATCAACTTAAGTTTTAGCCAATGGTGTCGTAGTCTAGGCTCAAGCTCTGGCTCAGGCTCTAGGACAACATATCACAGGTCCAAATATCCCTTCTCCCCCAACCCCAAAAATAAATTATACAAAAAGTCCAATACTTTCCAACTATTTTCTGCTCCGTGTATTACAACAACAACAACAACCTAGTGCCTTAAATAGGCTTTCGCCAAGGCAGGATCAGGGGAGAGTAAGATGTACACAGCCTTACCTCTAAGGGTGCTACCTTTAAGGGATGCTCTTTTTGAAAGGCCCCCAATACTAGAGAGAGAGTTTTCTGCTCTGTGTACCACAGGCAACATAAAATTCTTTAAAACCCTATGTAATGGTAAAACCTGAATTAGAGTAATTAATCATTTAAAAAAAATGCTATACTTGTAAATGCTCCCAGAAACAATACAACAACAACAACAATCCCAATGCCTCAAGGGGCTCCTAGAAACAAATACAAAGAAGTCAAATTCAACACAAAGAAGTCAAATTCAACATTTTCACTAGCCCAACTCTTGAACCCACTTTCCAGGTCTGGAGTATTGAAACCCTCCCCCCAAAGCATATTGTAGCGATCCAACTAAAGATTTTGATTTCGGAGGGGACAACTATGATCATGGTAGCTGCGGTGAAGTAGGTACGTGTATCAGTGTCTAAGTCCACAGTAAACATATGATGTGCCCAAACAAAAAAAGCCAAAAACAACTATACTGATCATGGCAATGAAGAATCCAAAATACCCAGCTAAGTTGAACTATAGGTTATGGAAGAACCACAACATTGCAACATCATGACCCTCATCTACTCCACATCTTGTCTTTTAAACATCTGAAACATGCTAATTAGAATATCTATTGTGACATACCAAGAGCATGTATTTCCCAGTTCACGGTCCACCACTTTACAGGCAATTGATATAATATGCAGAACACAGACATACAAACAGACAAGGTCTGAGACAAGAAAACTTTAAAGAAACTAAATGTTAGTTGAGCATATTACATTCTGCCACAGCTAAAAGCAGTCCACTTTATTAGTTATTATCATGATTACCCAAGTACCAAAAAGTAAACTATTCACTAAAATTTATCAAAGAAAAATCAATAAACCACTACTGGAACCCTATACAGGAGGAAACCAAACTCCAAGACAAGTAGACTATTCTCAATAAAAATAAAGTTCAATCATACATGAACGCAAGAAGCATCATTATACCCTAATTTCACAAAAGAATTTAGACAAACCCAGTGAGCAATTCTTCGCTTTTTAGGGTTGGACACCCTTCAGAAACAGCCCTTTAGGGTGCTATCCTATAGGGGTAAGGCTACTAACATCTCACCTCCCCAAACCCTGCCTCAGAGGGAGCCTCTTTGAGGCATTGAGTTTGTTGTTGCAATTTTTCGTGCAGCAGAAGATTTAGATACAAATACATCAACAAAAACAAATGCAGTATACACACAAGCATAGAAAGAACACAATCTAAGATGGGTTTAGAAAGTTAATTCAGAAAATAAAAGAAAAATCAGAAAGTTTGCCTCTCACCATTAGAGTCAGATCTCTTAGCACGCTTGATCTTCTCAAGCTGGACCTGCATCTCAACCATCATCTGCATCCTTTGACACTCCAATTCCTTAGCAAACTGCATCCTTTGCTTCTCCAACTCCACCATCTGCCTCTGCTTCTCAGCCTCCACCCTCGCATACACCTCCCCAAACCTCTCTATCACCTTTGCCAACTTCCTTATCCCTTCCACCACCTCCCCATTTCCCCCACCCCCTTTCTCCTCCTCTCTCTCCACTTCCTCCTCATCCTCCTCCTCCTCCTCCTCAGTCTCCTCCGATGCTGCTGCCGCCGCAGCAACAGCCGCGTAGTTCCTCCTAAACTGCAAATCATCCATGCCCACAACCCCAGATGACCCCCTCTTCTGTGGAACCACCACAGGCACCGCAGGCGCCACAGACGGCACCACTTTCCGAGGAGGAAACAACGGGACCGCCATCGGCGGCCCAGGAGAAGGAGACGGGGACATCTTCTTCAACGGCAACGAAGACCCAATTAAATGATCTAAAGGCCCAAAAAAGGGCCAAGTGCTCTTGTACCCCCCATTAGTATCCAAAACCCTAGCTTTCTCCGTCTTATACTTCTTCTTCAAAGTATCAATCCGGTTCTTACACTGCACATCGGTGCGATGGCGGGCCTTGTTAGCCGCGGCGGCGTTGACTGCATCCGCCACCTCTTGCCACTGCTTTTGCCGGAGATTCCCACGGTTCAGATCAAGATAGCGCCGACCCCAAGCCTCGATCAACGTAAACGTTGCATCCTCGCTCCAGCAGTCTTCTCTCACCGGCATGGGTCGGAAACTCGGCGCCGGCGGAGGTGGGGTCAAATATTCTGTGATTTCACCCATACCCAGATGGCAATTCACCGCAAAAATCAAAATTTAGGGCTCTAGAGATCGAGATCGAAGAGGGAGAGAGAAGAAGAGAGAGAAAGAGGAAAAGGGCAGATGAGAGAAAGAGAGGGGAGAGAGAGGGGAATGCGCCGGTTGAGGAGAAAAGCGTGAGGAGCATGATAAGTCGCCGGGCAGCGCGTGGGCCGACGTTTGCGGGTCGGGCCGGATCGGCATGATAGGGTTGGTGGGGATTTTCCGTTAGGGTTTGAGGGTAACGGCGTTGTCTCGAATGTTGAGTCGGATTGACGGCAACGGAGATGGTGGGGTGGGGGTCAGTTGTCTTGTTAGGGAATGGTGAGAGAGAGAGAGAGAGAGGGAGGGAACTCGGCGGAAAGTAAGGGGTACACTCCCATCATTACATGGTTGGGGTCAGGGGTCCACGTTGGTTCCGGACTGGACTGGACCGGACCGGACCGGACCGGACCGAATGGAACCAAATCGGATTAAAGATCAAGTTATATCAAATTATGAAATTAAAGATTGAACTGATTAAAATCAGGTCGGACTGGTCCAAGATCGGTTAGAAACTAATCCTAACTGGACCAGATTGATTTAGATAATTTTTCATCTAGTAAGTACAATTATAAAAAGAAAAATATTTTCTTACAAAAGTTAAAAATTGAAAACAATAATATTGATATAATTTGCACAATATATATGGAGAATTATACAAAATATTTATATAATTATTAAATAATAAAAAATAAATATTTAATTTTTTAAGATTTAATAATTTTAGATAAATAAGAGGCGAGTGAGAGGATAGAGTGTTGCTTAAGGCCAAAAGCTCCTGTGGTTTGTGGGTCACTGCATAAGCAGGGGTTTACCGAGTAATTGAATTTTTTGTTGGCAAAAAAAACAAGTTTTAAATACATATAGTACGTATTACAATTAAATACCTAGATTATATAATGCGAAATTAATATTGATCGGTTCATCGAGATTTTCAGTCTTGGACCAAAATGGACCGAAGACCAATTAAGCCGATATAATAGAACCCAAGCCCGAACATATATATGGTTAGTTTGGCCCAATCCTTGACCGAAATAAATGGTCCGGCACGGACCAAATTCTGTTCACCCCTAGTTGGGTGGCAGTTGGCTATTTTTTTTTATTTAATTTTTGATAAGTGACAGTTGGCTAATCCTGAGACGCAGGTTCGAACCTGGCATTTCCCTTCCCTTAGGTATTACCACTGTAAAAAAAGGTACAATCAGAGTAATATTTAGGGATGTCTTTGATTAAATTAGAAGTTGGGGGTCATATTAATTTTGATCAATAGTTTGGAGGCATGTTTGATGAAGTTAAAAGTTTAACAAATAGTTCGAAAGTCTCTATGAATATTATTGAAATTTTATTATATCAATGAGTAGCAATCCTTTTATTTACGGAATGTTGGTAATAAGGTTAAAATTTTGGGGCTCAACATTCGCAATGCAAACTCTAATAGATAACCATTAGCCTCTTAAAAAAATATTGACTTTGCTAGGTTTAATATGGGTGCAACCTAATCTTTCGATCACTGGGGCAAACATTAGAGCTGGTAGAGGAGACGAGCTGTTAACAGACATTGCTGGTGGAAGGCAATGATGGTGGCTAGGGTCTCCCTCTCTATGACTAGTGCAATAACTCGAGGTAATGGTAGCGGCGGAACGAACAGTGGTGATAAACAATAGGTTGTGAAGTCGAGGGTGTCGAGAGGCGACGAGGGCTGCAGCAGAAATGAACGAACAGTGGGTCGTGGCAACAAACAATGGCAATGAATGGAGATGGTCGTGACAGCGGACGGCGATCGGCGATCGGCGATGAGCTGTAACAATTTGGTGGCTAGGATTTGGGATATTTTTATTTTTGAAATCTTTTTTTTTTCCAAAAATTGGGCACTACCCCTCCATAGCGCAATGTTTTTAACCCCAAATGATGATAAAATTTTTTATGGAACAAAATTTCACTTAAAATTAAACAAGGTTAGTGCTTAATGGGACCCCATTAACTCCTACCCTCAAGCCAAACATGCCCTTCAGAGAAAATATTTTCCCTTCATAGAGAGGAAGGTAACTTCATCTCGAATACACGGAAATGCATTTTTCATCGTGTCTAATGTCTCATTTCAAGTACAGTTTCATTAAGTGTGAATCTAGTATAAATATTTTTTTTCAGGGAAACCTAGTCGGAGAGATTCAATGAGAAAGAGAGCCAAATGATGAAGACAACCAAACTTAGGATCTCATGGAGTGGTAGCAGCTTCACATTTGAAAGATAAACAACCGATTAGAGAGGTCAGTAGTTTCATCCCCGGTGATTCCTCCGATGCTTAAGTCAACAAGGGTCTCGCTTATTAGGCAGGAGATAAACAAACATAATAAAAAAGAGATAAGTAAACAGAATAAAGTAAATTAGCATAGAGGTCATATGGGGAGGATAGACCATAGCATGGTGAAACTAGCGGCTTGATAGTCGGAGCTCAATACTTTACCAACAAAGGTTAATGGTGCCGTGCTCATTGCTTTTGGGTGCTTTAATGGTGGTGAATCAGGGTTCTCGCCGGTTATGGAGGCATGGAGCCCATTTTGCTTACTCACCTCCTTGGTGTTGGTGGCTTTGAGGGTGGCTTTGGACTAGTTTCTTGGCTCCCGAGTCAAGGCGGCCACTTTCGTTGCTCGATGGAGGACCATGAATGGCGGTGGACATGAAGCTTAGCACCAACACCAGAGTCTTTGAGCCCACTTAGGGCTAATGCCCAAGTAATATGGTGCTGCCACAAAGTTGGTTGCCATGGCCGTGGCGCCTTGATACTCCAATGGTTTAACTTTCTGATTTTGGCTTATTTTATAATTCCTTGGTTTTTTACCTAGTATTGAACTACTTACATTTTTGTCTATGATAATTAAATTATTTTTGTTAGCTAAATAAGAAAATGATTTTAATAAAAGAATATTTTTCGATAAAAATATTTAGAAAATAAAAACTTTTTGTAAGAAACAACCCACTGCTATCAAGTCCATTACATAGTGTGAGTACCGGTATGTATCTCAAGCTGTAGCTGAGATGATTGGGTTCAGTACCTAATGCGAGACCTTGGCCTTTGCCATTCTGGTCCTATCATGGTATTCCATGATAACGTCTCTGCCTCCAACGTAGATGTGGATTTTCATTATGTGCAAGAGAAAGTTCTCAAAGGTGATATCGAGGTTTGATACACGTTGACTGCTCGATAGTTTGCTGATATCTTTACCAAGGGCCTCTCCTCTGACAGGTTCCACTATCATTAGAGCAATTTCCACGTCTCGTTTATATTAAGGGAACGTATTAGAGTATTTAGATCCATATCTGCTATAGTCATTGATTATGACTTATATTCTGCTTCTATATCCAGATCTACATTTTGTATTGTCTAATTAGGGTTACTTTAGCTTTTGTACTATCATTGTACTCTCTAAGCATAATAATGTCGTAATCTTATTATTATTCAATTAAATAAAAATTTTCTATTTCACAATTCCTAATTTGTTTTAGGCTCTGTTTGGATGGAAAAGTTATTTTTTTGGGAAAATATTCCGTATCAAAAAAATATTCTTTTTTATAAAACATAATGTACAAATATTTTTCCTTGGTTGGATGAAATGAGCACTAAGGAGTTCATAACGAATTGTTAATGAGCCACTATTAAGTCGTGCTATTCCAGCTACTAACAAATGATTAGCGATGTTTTTTGAAACTAAAATTGAACAATAACAAGTTCGTAATAAGCCATTAAGGAGTCCATAGCAACTTGTTAACGAACCATTAGCTTGTCTGATGAAAGGAGAAAGCTAGCTCTAATGAGAGGCATGAAGCAAAGCTATAGGCCTCTTTTGACATGCATAAAACAGATAAGGGAATTAGAATTTCATGGAAAATGCTAATTTAAGCTCTTGTTTGATATTCAAGAAGTAGGTAGAAGGCAGAAAGTGGAAACCACTAAGCAATTTTCAGTTCCTTCAAAAAGTAGGAAATAATTTATCTAGCCCCTAAGTAAATTCTAATTCCTTCGTTTTTAACTAGCCTTTCAAATGAGGTTCTATTTCCCATATTGGCAACAAAACATGCTTTACCTACTTTTTGGGAAGTTAATGTAGGAATTGAATTCCTCATAATGCAACTTCTCACAGGAATTTAATTATCATGCGAACTAGATGAGGCCATGATATAATGATAGAGCTATCCACTTTCAAAAAAAAAAAAAAAAAAAAAAAAAAAGGATTTGAAGCTCATCATCCCAATTTCTATAGTAATATGGCGGATCTTAACAAGAAAGACAATGAAGCACGCCACAATAGAGATGGCAATGGGACAGAGCAGGTAAAGGGGAGCCTTTCCCCATACCCTTACCGGCCACCTGCTTCATTATCCACACAAGGGTATGAAATAGATGCTTATACCTACCTGTTCTGATGGGTACAAACCTATAACCATACTTGCTCTACAACTTGGGGATATATTCTAATAGGTATTTGTTACTCACCTTACCGCTCCACTTTGTGTGCCTAACAGTAATGATTATCCATATCCATCAGTATGCAATTATATAAATTACTTTTCTTGATCCAATTATAATTTACCATATAATTTAATAGATAAACTGAATACACATATTTTCTTACTTTCAAATTGATTAAATACAAATCAAAACGGAGCGATGCAAGGAAAAATACATATCAATCAAATACTGTGGGTACATGGTCGATAAGGGCAAGCACACAACATTATACCTATATCTATCCCATACTCGTGACCAGTTTTTCCACATGTACGCCACCCGTACTTAATATCTACCTCATTTACATCCACACCCATCTCAAACAGACCAGATTCCATAAGCAACAAGTTTTACCTATCTCATTGTCATTACTAAAGCAACATACCTTGTGCCCCAAGGGCTCCCGCCTAAACAAGGTAGGGGGGATGTATGCAGCCTTCCCCCTTCGGGGTATTACCCTTGAAGAGAGGCTATTTTCGAGTGCCCCTAAATCTGAGGGTGAGGACTTCCCAGGAGGTTACTCATCCTGGTACTGCTCTTACCCAATCACGCTTAATTTCAGAGTTCTAATGAAATCCGGTGACAGCGTGTTGATATCCTTTTTGGTATCTCATTATCATCACTACATGGCAACAATTCCATCCTTTTTCCACCACATTCCATCTCACCCTCAGGTTGGGGGCACTAGGAAATAGCCACTCTTCAGAATGACATTCTGAAAAAAAGGCAACGTACACCCGTCTCACTCAGACCCCGCGTAGGCAGAAGCCTTTAAACACTGGGTATGTTCCTTTTTTTTCCTTTAGTATCATCGTTACATGGCAACAAACCCATCCTTTTTCAACCCCATTCCACTGCTCGCCCATACACCCAATCTCACCACCAAGTCACCACACCATAAACCCTAGAAATTCCCCCAATTCCCCAAATCCTAAATCCCTAAAATTCAATCCAAAATGCCATTCTTCAAGACCCCATTCAACGGCTACTCCGTCAAGTTCAGCCCTTTCTACGAGCGCCGCCTCGCCGTCGCCACCTCCCAGAACTTCGGCATCCTCGGCAACGGCCGCCTCCATATCCTCGACCTCTCCGCCACCCCCGCCGCACCCATCACCGAATTCGCCGCCTTTGACACTGCCGACGGCGTCTACGATATCGCCTGGTCGGAATCCCACGACACCCTTTTAGTGGCCGCCGTCGCCGACGGCTCCCTTAAGCTGTACGACCTCTCCCTTCCACCGCAGTCGAACCCCGTGCGCAACCTCCACGAGCACGCGCGTGAGTGCCACGCGGCGGATTGGAACCCGGTTCGCCGCGACTCATTCCTCTCGGCCGCCTGGGATGACACCGTTAAGCTGTGGTCGGTTGACCGCCCCGCCTCGCTCCGTACCTTCAAGGAGCATTCTTACTGTGTTTACGCCGTGGCGTGGAATCCCAGGCATTCTGACGTGTTTGCCTCGGCCTCCGGTGACTGCACTGTCCGGGTGTGGGATGTGCGTGAGCCGGGGTCGACGATGATCATTCCAGTTCATGAGCATGAGATCCTGTCTTGTGATTGGAATAAGTATGATGATTGTGTGATTGTTACTGGGTCGGTGGATAAGAGTGTTAGGGTTTGGGATGTGAGGAGTTTTAGGGTTCCGGTGGCGGTGATGGCAGGTCATGGGTACGCGGTGAGGAAGGTGAAGTGCTCGCCGCATAGGAGGAATTTGATCATGTCGTGTTCGTATGATATGAGTGTTTGTATGTGGGATTTCATGGTGGAGGATGCCCTTGTTGGGAGGTATGATCACCATACCGAGTTTGCGGTTGGGATTGATATGAGTGTTCTTGTAGAAGGGTTGTTGGCGAGTACCGGGTGGGACGAGTTGGTGTATGTATGGCAGCATGGGACCGATCCTAGAGCACCTTGAATATGGGATTTTGATGGTGGTAATGTATACAAAACAAGGAGAGAAGAGGAATTGGATTGATGTTTTTGAAGTGTGGACTTAGTTTCGGGCGATTGCGTTTGAGGTATGTCGATCGAAGAAATGTAATTTCTATTAATGTAATCAATTGCTTGATGGTCTTGGCACAAATTGCAAATGAATAATGGTTCAGTGAAGTTGAATAATCCTATGTATATGATCTATGAAATAGAAGGGATTCCGCATTTTGCTGCTAATGGGATTCGATGATGGTGAAAATGTGATAGTTAATTATAGTTTCTGTACTTTGTTTCCTTTGTTGGGTGATGGTGTGTTTATGATCAATTTGAGCTGCACTAACAACTGATTCACTTAGGGCTTGTTTTGTTTCGTTTTTTGTTTGCAGTTTTTGGAGATTGAGAAATTAAGAATCATGTTTCTGAAATGACTTCTTATTTTTGGTCCTTTGGTTTTTAGTTTTTTTCCTAATTTGAGTGAGAACAGAAAACCAAAAACAAGAAACAATCATTTTGTAAAACCTGATTGTAGCTTTTAGAAAAAACTAAAAACTACAAACAGAAATGATATCAAACCAACCTAGCATTCAAAGCTTGTTTTGAACTTGGAAAGAAATTCAAATTGGAGTAGATATAGATATAATATGGACTTGAAAAGGATACATACAAACTGGATTTTAAGCTGTTGCTAGAAGGTATGCAAAATGTATGCTTTTGCTGAAAGGAAAAATATTATACATTGTGCAACTTCTCTGATGGGGATTCGTTGATTTTAGATGATTGTAGATGTTGAGAGTGCGGATTGGTTGAATTGGTGTTTTAACCCATATTTGAGTCCGGATAAAGAAGGCAAAGGGATTATAGGGATGATGAAGGTTGCCAATCTCTGCTATCTTATTGTCATGTTTTTGAGCTCAGGGAGCAAGGTGTGAAATTTCAGGGGTCTTAGGCCCGACCTATGAAATTAGCATATATGAGGTCCAAGTATAAGTCTAGTACAGTTTTATCCTAAAACCGATTAGCATTGGTGGAGTTGCCCACTAGGCTTATATATTGACCTCTTTTCTCTCTAACAACTCCAATGTATGTAAGACAATTTAACTGTACTCACATATGAAGTTCTCAATACATGGCAGGTGTGAAAGAAGTTTTAGTATTGAACTGGTTTCTGTTATGGGTATATCTCGCTTTCAACCCCTGTGGAAACTGAACGGAGAAAGTAATACAAAGCTTGCACAATATATTGTCCCATTGGTGGTTGATCGAACCGGTAATGCGTGGAAAAAGTTGTTCTTTTATTTATTTATTTATTTATTTTTATTATTATTATTATTTTTTTTTTTTACGGGCATGCACGAGCCAAACCACAGAAAAGGGTAGAATGGTTTAGAATCGTAGATTTTTAATATTAGCTTTATATTAGATTTTAGGACTTTTTAGATCTACTTTTAGGCCGTTAAGGTCTCTCGATAAATAGTGGATTGTAGTGAAGAAAATGTATGCCTTGAATTGAATGAGATGAAAATTTCCCCTTCCCTCTGTATGTTCATCATTTTCCCTAGCTAATTTCTCTCTAATGGTTTCTATCCTTTACTTTAACGTTTCGTTTTTGCTTTTTAGGGTTGGGGGCTTTGGGCACAGCTGGCCTTTAGGGTAGCACTCTGAAGGGTAAGGCTGTGTACATCTCACCCCCTCGACCCTGCTTTGGCGGGAGCCCTTACAGCACTAGGTTTGTTGTTGTCCTTGTTGTATCAAGGAGTGCATTAGTACATTGAATATGAACATGGAGGCTGATGCAAGGAAGAGTTTTTGTGCTAATAGTAGGACCTCAAAAAGAGGGGAAAATAGAGTGAGGGAAAAAATACGCGGCCTGTTTGATATTGGTTTATGTTTGCAGTTTTTGGTACTTGAGAAATTAAAAGTTGGGTTTTGAAAATGATATTTTTCTTGTTTTTGGTTTTCTATTTTCAGTTTTCATTGAAACTAGGAAAAGACTAACAACATCAACAACAAACACCTAGTTCCTCAAAGAGGCTTCCGCCAAGGTAGGATCTGGAAAGGGTAAGATATACGTAGTCTTATTCCTATAGGGCACCGTATGGGAAAAGATTGAAAACAAAAATCCCATAATAAGAAAAACTTGTTTCCAAAACCTGATTTTCAATTTCTCAAATATCAAAAACTGTAAATAGAAAACAATTTCATAGAGGCCCTTGCTAATTTGGTTGTGTGGATAGAAACACTGCAGCTCCCAGGGTGCTTCAGATGAACTGCATCCATGACAGATTGTATTCGGAGCACAAAATCAAACCCCAATTCGTGTTATGTTGAAGTTGGGTGTCGCGGACTTTACATTATGTAATAATAGATAGCTCAAAATCCGTTGCCCTATGATGTCTGAGGTATGAGGTTCAAGCCGTGCCATTGACTGTTAATAATTTCTTGGGGTCACTCACTGGATCTTTTGTGAGTTTCCTTCTTAGTTTCTGATAATTTTCTCTTAGTTGGGTTAGCTTTTATGATGTTTTATCCTTGGCAAACTAACTACTTACAACTGCTTGTGGATTCGGAGGCACTATTATGCTTTTTTATTGAGTATTTCTGTGTCACATGCTTTCAAAGTGGTAAAACAGACGCATATCTAATTGTACTTTGTCCTGGGTTTCGGGAATTATGGTGCATTGCAAGTTCTTTGATTCTCTTCAGACGTGCGAGTCTCTCTATGAACAATGAAAAATGCTCTTTTGATTAAGTTTAGAGGATTGCGTAGGAACGAAATGTGAAGATGTTATTCTCTATACCGAGGGATCGTGGATATTTTATAATATATTTGGTCGGAAAGAAATTCTAAAATATTCAAGGATTAATATACGCCGGCAAGTTTTGTAAGGGGAAGGTGGTCTTTTTGGCTCTTTTTGAGCATAAAGTTTTGGAGGCTTTTCTAATTTAGTCCTTGGTTGAATTGTAAAGGGTGCGAAAAAGCTTTCATTCATTGCTTCATAATTTTTCTTTTCTTTTCTTCTTTAAGGATGTTTTCTCCTAACTTTTTATACATTCTTTCTTCCTTTAATGTATCTTCTTTTGCCATAAAGAGAACCCTTTTTTTCGATAATTAGAAGTGCATCCTCAATCATGCACAGGAGCAGGGCGAGGTCCGAAGGCAAACTCACACAACACTCAAGGCAGTAGACTGTCTCTAAACCTGACTCCAATTACAAAAACCTGGAAATAGCAAAGGCAGCAACCTAGAGAATACACACCCAAAACTTCTACCCCTCATTACAAACAAACGACCAGGCCACAAGATGTGGAAACACCTAAGACAAATCACAGAATGAAAATTACTACTCACCAGAGCTGTCGGTATTCGAAAATAGCAAATAAAGATAACAAAACTATTTTATTGATGCAGGAGAAGGTTGCAGACCATAGGGGTGACCGGCTGCCAATGGGGCCAAGAGGTGGTTGCCAAGATTAGGACAAATTTAAGTATTTTTGTAATTTGATTAAGAAATAAGAATATTTTAAAATTTTGGCTTATTTTTTAAAATCATTTTCTTCCTTTTTTTCTTTTTTTTTTTCTTTTTACTATGTGATAAGTCCACAAAAATGAATTGAATCCTAATACCAAGGGACATATGATACATAAAAAAGGATATTTTACACATAAAAGACTATAGAAGTTAAAATCTTAATTAGTATATGAGATTTTAAATTTAAATTCCCAACAACAATAACAGATCCAGTGTCTTAAGGGCTCCCGCCTAAGTGAGGTCTGGGGGGTGGATAAACGCAACGGTACCACTCCAGGATGTAACTCTATTAAGAGGTTGTTTCCGAGGACCCCTAACCATATAGGGTGGCAACACGAGGACTTCCCAGGAGGTCACTCATCCTAATACTATCCTCGCCCAAGAACACTTAACTTCGGAGTTCTAATAGGATCCAATGCATTAGTGTCTGGTAAGTAAACCCTAGAGGTGGCCACGGGCCAGGCCAAGCCAGGCCGGGTCGGGAGGGCTCCAGGCCGGGTCGGGAGGGCTCCAGGCCCGGGTTTTTTGTCAGCTTTTAAAAAAAAAATGCAAAATTTAAAAAATACAAAGTCGTTTTGTACTAAAATTATTATAATTTATTGATAAATAATATGAGATACAAATACATTTTATCCCAAGCACTAATAATACTAAATATATGTAATAAAATAAAATATATAATAAGTAATAGTAAATAATGGTAAATTAATAATGTAACAAGTACAAATACAACGCAGTTGGAGCCTAATATTTAAAAGTATAAATTTGTTTATCAAAAAATACAAAGTAAATAATTGACATACAAAAGTGTTGATATCAGTCGCATGGGGGGTTGCTGTGCCATCGTTTGACGTATCAGTGGTGCGGCCGACTTCTTCATCGCTCGATGAATCCAACCTCATTTTCTGTTGCTCCCTTGCCTCAACTAGCAGCCAATCCTTCAAGCACACAGACATCTCCAAGCTTGACGGTGATAGCTTCGCACTTTTCGTTCCAAGCAACCTACCATCAAGACTGAAAGCACACTCCGATGCTACTAAAGACACCGGATAACTTAGTATATCACGTGCCGTGGTGGAAAGCACGGGATACTGGGCTTGGTTTGTGTGCTACCATTGTAAAAGGTCAAAATGCAGGTTGGCCGGGGGCCCGAAAATATGGATCAACGGTGTCCGCAAATAATAATCCAGCTCGTCACATGACATGGGGGCTACTGTGGGCGCATATGACGTGTGTGAACTACTTCCACTATATGTGGAAGATCCTACTGCAGTAATACTAGGCTGTGGATTATTGGCTAATTTTTGGGAATAGTGGAAAAATAAACTGTGCAAGTCATTATCGACTTCGGCAATGAAAGTGTCGACATTGAGACTAGGATACAAATATTTGAAAAAATATTGGCAAAACAAGTTTAAACCCCCGCATTTACAACGAGGATTTAAAATAGTTGCTAGGCAGTATGTAAGGGGTAGTTCAGAATAATATTTAGCAAACTTTTCTTTCATTGCCTTAATCGATTCGAACAAAATAGGGTTGGATTCATTACCCATCATCCAATTTACAATATCAAGCAATCTTAATATTGCTTGAGGTATGGTCGGATAGTAGCAACCCGAAAAAAATGCCATGGCCTCTTTAAACATGCAAAAAAATTTACAAATTTCATCAATTGTCTCCCATTGTATATTGTTCAGGTTGTAATCGCTCGATTTTGAACGATTTTCCTGTGTAAATTCCATCAGAACGTCTTTCTATGGTAGAATGCACTCTAACATTTCTACCGTAGGCGACCACCTAGTTTGGGAGTCTAGTTTGAATTGTTTATATTCTATGCCATGCAACCTATATAAATTTCTAAATCTTCTTTTTCTAGTGCCGAATGATTTAATAGATATTGTTACGGATCTTAAGGAGTTAAGGGATGCGTTTACTAGCTCTAAACCATCCATTACCATTAAATGCAAAATGTGACAAATGCAACGAAGATGGAAACACTGCCCACCTAACACGGGTCTCATGTGCCTAATTAAATGTGTAACGGATGCAGTGTTACTGGTAGCATTGTCGAACGTAATACTGAAGATACGACGCTCTATGCCCCAGTTGCGGACTGCTGACATAATCGCATCCGTAATTATCTCGGCAGTGTGGGGGTAATCTAAATAACCAAAATGAATTATTCTCTTTTGGAGGGTGTAGGAGTCATCGATCTAGTGTGCCGTTATGCACATATAAGGCACACCAAGTTTTGACTTCCATGTGTCCAACGTCAACGAGAATATGCTCGTGTTCATCGCAAAAAGTGTTAAGACCTCAGCTTTTATCCTGTGGTACTCCGTAAAAGCGTCCCGCTTTACGGTGTTCCGAGGAATCCTTGCAATGGTGGGGTTCATCCATTTTTGGAGATAGTTGACGAAATATTGGTCTTTGCCGGCACTAAAAGGTCTTTCGCCCAAAATTATATATCTAGCTAGCCCCTTTCGGTTGCCCTCTTGAGAGAACCTAAAATTAGCAAGCGTACCGGTCACTTGCTGTACTAGACGCTGTTGGCTCTTATTGGGGCATTGCTCGGGGTGGCACCTAAGTATATGTCTGCTTAATGTGCCTGTCCCACTGCCAAGTTGATGGCTAAAGGACCTAAGTGGGTCACATAATTTACAAGTTGCTTTATTATTTGTCCTATTAAGGGTAAAGTGATTCCATACCCCACTAGTTGTATGCCTACTGGTACCAGTACTTCTTTCAGGCTGGGCTTCGGTGATGGGCGTGGGTTCCTCATCAATTTGTGAGTCTCCACCCCCCACCACCCGACTCATGATAATCTTGTTGTTGTTCAAAGTCCCAATCTATGCTATCATCAGTGTATGGGGGTGATGGGTCTGGTCGTAGATAGGCTTGTTCTTCCGTATTAAGTTCAACAATTCTACCCCTTTTAGGGATTCTGGGTGGCCGAAAAGAGCTAGAATTAGCACAACCGGCTCCAGAGGATGATGAAAAGTTGTGTGCCATAGTAGTATAAGTTATTAGTATTTATAAAATGCAAGTAGTAATGCAAATTAAATAGCTAAAAATGTGGACAAAATTAAATTGCGATACTAAAATTACCAAAACGAGAGAACAATGAAATTCAAACTTCAGGCAAATACTTTATGAACTTCGAACTTTAGAGCACAATGTTGCAATTAACAAAGTTAAAGAAGATGGAGATGATGAAGATGATGAATGTACAGAGAGAGAAGAGAGGATTGAAGATTTGGTGAGGAAATGGATTAGGGAGGATTAGGTATTTATAAAAAAAAAATTATGAAATATATATATATATATATATTTTTTAATTAGGAGGAGGGGGAGCAACGGCTCTCCCCTTTCCAAAGAACCGTTGCTCCCAACGGCTCTTAGAGTTGTTGGGGGTAACGGTTCTCCCAGTCTTGGGCCCGGGTCACGGGTTACGGGCCGGGCCCGATGCCCATCAAAAATGGGCCCGAGGCCCGGCCCGGTGGAGACAGGGCTCGAGCCGGTTTCCGGGCCTACCCGGTCTGTTGGCCACCTCTAATAAACCCTTAAATTCTCAATTCCCAATTCCATTAAGTTTTTTTTTTAATTTTTTAAAAGAGCTTTCTTTATCGGCCATTGATATTTTTTTGTTTTGTCAGGTAAAGCCAGGGGAGGGGGGAGAAGAGGGGATAAACCCCTCAAATCCTCAAAGAAGACCACATTTTTGAGCATAATGGGATTCGATCCCGGGTCACCTCGTTGGCACCCTACGATTACTACTACTATGCCATGTCCCTTAGGGACTTATCGGCCATTGATATTTTGAAAAGCCAAAACACAGGAAGTGCAGCATAAATAATTATAAGTAATGTAGTTTATTATTAATTTTAATCATAAAGAGTGTTTATTATAGGGGTTTATTTGTTTAAGTGTAGGCAAAATAAATAAATACAATAATAAATGTAAAATAAAGTCTTTCCAATCTATACGTGTGGCACTGGACCACAACAACCAACAGTCACTCTTGCGATATACAATTGTATGGATATTTCTTTGTATTGATAAGATATACTTAGTAAAATATGATACAAAAATTAAATAAAATTTAATACATTTGTAAATTATTCGGCTCGCTCCCGTCCCCCAAATTGACCCACGTCACAACGTAAAATTCAAGGAAAAATCACTTTTAAAGTTTAGTTTTTAATTTAAAACCTAAAGTCTATATTAAAAAACAATACGAAATAAGCCCTTAAGCTTTTGTTTGGCAATTGAGTAAATGGGGTAAAAAGGGGTAAATAAATGAAGGGTAAAGAGGGTTAAAAATGAGGAGAGTAAGGTAATATTGGCAATTAGATAAAAGGAAAATGATAAAGAGAGTTATAGTTAAAATAAAGGTAAAAGTGTCCAAAATTTTTTAAAAATTACCTTTACCATCTTTTACCTCCCAATTTAAGGGTTAAAGAAATTGAGGATAAAGAGGGGTAATGGGGGTTACCCCTCGAACAAATTTGCCAAACAGGGGTAAAAAATTACCCCTCTTTGCCCATTGCCAAACAGGGGGGGTCAGGAAAGAGGGTTGATGAGCTTCTAATAACATGAAGAATTTTTACTGTAGCCAAGAAACTCTCATCTCTATTAGTAAAAAATGCGTATAATATTCATATTGGACATATATTTGTATTTGTTGTATAAAATGGGTGTTTATGTATAATTATTAATGATACCGTAAAAATATTTTCTTGATGTCAAATGTATAACGTACATATTGTAACATATATTTATTTCTTTCCTTTAAAAATAATAGAAAATTAAAAAATAATCAATACCTACACATAAATTAAGTATTCATTATATTTTAAGAAACTTATCACTTTTAAGTCTCAATTTATTTATTATACCGTGTCATCTCACTAACACATAAATGGAATGTACGGACTGCAAGATGTAGCCAACTTACTAGGTCTACGTGTAAATGGCCGGGCAGTCATTGGTGGCACGGACTACGATTAGAGAAACCTCTGCCAAGTTTTATTGGGTGTAGATCCTACGAACCACTTGCGTGGCGGCATGATCAGGACGACATGGTTTAATGTAGTGGTAGCATAGGGACCCCCAGCTGATGCTGATGAGCAAGTGCTGTTGCAGCACGCAAGATTGTACATCCTCCATTTGATCGATTGTGTGTTGTTTAGCAACAGTACTGGTAGTTGGGCATCGCTCGTCTACCTACCATTACTCGAAACAATGGAGGGCTGTGGTCAGTACAGCTGGGGGTCAGCAGTGCTCGCCAACCTGAATAGACAACTATGCCGATGTTGCATGGGGGGCGGCAGGCAACTAGGCGGATGTGTTTTATTGCTCCAGGTATGGATTGCAATTCATGTTTAATTTCCTAATGTGTAGCATGATCCAAAATCGATCAATTTATCATGTGCAGTTGTGGTCGTGGAAGCACTTATACATCGGTCGACCACTTATCACCGCCCACCGTCACAATCAAGGTGCAGCTGGTGATCCTCTGCCGCCATTGGGCGCTCAGTAAGATCAAATATTTCATTACTATGTTGCTTTGATGTACACTTAATATTATGTATGTATCTTAATATAATTCACTGCACATTTCATCAGCTGGAGTGCCGCCTTGACATTCCGCCAGTCTCCAAGGCGCAGTCACTCCTTATACCGGGACCAACTTGATGTCCAAGAGCCTCATCAGATATATACATGATGAATGCATATTTCTCTGTCGATTAATATTTACTGTAATGACCAAGTCATTTTATATGTTCTTAGGTTAATTGGACGCCGTACGTGCAATCCAGGTTGAACGCCTTGCCTGCAATTTGTGTCGAGGGTCGTCACATCTGGCGATATGAAGGGCCTTTGATATTCTTTGGCATAGTAGAATTACACCCCGCCGACAGAGTGCTGCGTCAGTTTGGATTGACGCAGCATATCCCAAATCCTATCGACACTCTCGACACGTTACATCATTTGTCTCATCATGGCAGGCACGACGAGAACTGGGTTGTCTATTACGAGAACTGGATCCAGGTGTGGGACTCACGGGAGCATCGTATCGCCAATGTGCGTGATCCACCGACTTCGCCTAGAGTGTACATGGAATGGTACTTATCTATAACTAGGCGTGTCATCGCACGGCGTGAAGTGCAAGTTCCACGCCACCCCTGGCTTGTTTATGAACCAAGTGGCAACCGTATTCAACGATTAGTAAGTACTTTGAAAACATTTGTCCTGTTACTTATTATACATTTTATTTTATTAACATGTAAAAGTACTATGTACTAGGTCGATATTTTTAAACAGCATGCTAGAAAGTGTGCTCAGGCGCTACGTAATAGTGCTCACCACACAGTAGAGTCTCTCTCCATAGATATTCTTCCTGGTTGTAGTAGCGCAATGGATGTTGTCGGCGAGGGACATGATTTCGGACATATTCTGCAAGACGAAGGTATCGACTATCGTAATCTACGTGTTGCGCGAAGAAGTGGACGTGAACTTCCTTCACAGCACAGTTTTTCGTTTCAAACGGAGTCCACACCCTCAAGATATCGTGGTGAACCCAGTTGTAGATCTACGTCAAATTTTGATCATTAAAATGTACATTACTTTAAATTTAGTACTTAAATATCTTACAGTTTATTAAATTGTTGTAATTTATTACCCTTTTAGCAAAGTTTAATACATTTTATTAAAAATACAAAAGTGAAACATTATTATGTCAATGTGAGTATTTTAGCTAGAATCTAATAATTTTGTTGCCAAAAAGAGTTGATATAGATTTCAACAATATGCAAGTAACTTACATCAAATTTCGATAATATTTATTTTATTTTAATTTAGTGAATATTTGCTCAAGATATTAAAATGAAATGTGTACCATATCGAAGCCACAATAAGCACTACATAAAATTAAAGCGAATCACATCCAAGACTTTACTGGGAGGACTATACTATCATTGATGGTCACATATCTTGTAAATATTAAACCTTATACTAATATGGAAGATGGTATATATAGAGGTTGTGGGAAAATATTGAAGAAGAAGAAATGGTGTTTTTAGGATTAGGAATGGGGGAAGTAAAATAGAGAAAGAAGAAGTTAGGGTTAGGGTTGAAGAGGAAAGGAAAAAAAAAGGGGTCACGGGCGGGATTCCCGGTGGCCGGGGGGGGGGGGGGGGCAGTGCACAACTTCCGGGAAGGCGTGCAACAGTGCATGCCTTCCCAGTGGTCGTGCAGTGCACCTTGGTTGCACTACTTCCCCGTTGGAGTGCAACTACGGGTGTTTTCTTGTCCCCCACCTGAAATGGCGTGCACCCACCTGTGAACAGTAAACTGTGATAGTTTGCTAAATATTTTCAAAAATGTGATATTTTGCTAATTTTTTTTTTGAATTTGTGATAGTTTGGTAAATTAGTCTAAAAAATGTGTATAATATTCATATTGGACATATATCTATATTTTCTGTATCAAACAGGTGTTTATGTATAATTAATAATGATACAGGAAAAATATTTGCTTGATGTTAAATGTATAACATACATATTGTAACATATATTTATTTCTTTCTTTTAAAAAACGATAAAAAATTAAAAAATAATCAATACCTACACATAAATTAAGTATTCATTATATTTTAAGAAACTTATCACTTTTAAGTCTCAATTTATTTATTATACCGAATCATTCACTGTATGTAATGCTTTTGCTACTATGAGTTAACGAACTTTTAACCAAAATTTTTATATATTAGATATTATTTAATTATCCTACATATACTAACTGGGACTCTCATACGGCCAAATATACTGTAAACTTCTAATATATAAGGCCCAGCCCAGTTTGTGACTAGTGGGCTTTCCGGTCAAAAGAGCCCAAATGTCGGCCCAATATCACTCTTTTGACCGTTAGATCTTACAAAGTCAAATTGTTTGACTAACGGGTGAAATCCAACTGCCAAACTAATTTGTCTTCACACTTTTTTAAAAAGTCCCCCCATTAATTGCATCGCCCTCACAGCCAACAACAACAACAACTCAGTACCTTAAAGAGGTTCTTATTAAGATAAAATCTTATAAAAAGTAAGATGTATATAGTCTTAATTCTACAAGCTGTTATCTTATAGAGAGATTATTTTAGAAAAATTTTGATATATTTAAAAATTATCCTTTTATTTTATTATTTAAATGAGTGCCCTTATCATGTAATATTTAACTCGTTTAGCATAAGAAAAATATAATTTATTTAGACTGAATAATAGCTCTAAAAGAATGTTAATAAATCATAGGTCAACTGCAAATTTTCATGCATATCATAACTCTTTGTTAGTTATTATCATGACTTATCTGGTACTTCAGTTATAAACTATTCTTAATAAGTAGTTGGTTTCTTTACATGATATTTAAATTTCTTGAACGATGATATTTTAAGTTCATATCCTAATAATTTATATTGCTTAATGTATAATTTTAATAAAAGATATAGGTGAACATGTGCGACGTGCATATGTTTTCGTGTAAGATTCTTTAATAAGGAGAGTCAAGCTGAAACTTTAAACAAAAAAATGAGGCTGGGTTAATGTGGATGTTTTTGGGTGTGTAGTGCGAGTTTTTAAGGAATACTCTCTTTCACTTTCAGCTTTAGCATAGTATTTATAGGGAAAGAGAATAGGGATTCGCTTTTTCTAGCAACACTTAGCTTAGTACCATTAGGTCATATATTAGTCCACTCGTAATTCATCCATTCTTATTCACCCAGTCTACTCAAGTACATGTGCAGTAACAACCTTGGTAGAGAACACTAGAGGCCTTACACACCACCCGAATTCGAATTTTCACTATGATACTTGTAACTTCCTTTATGGGGATTGAAATACGAGTTTAGAAACACTAATATGGAAAACGAGTTGAGAAACACTAATACGGAAAAAATTGGTAGTTCGAACCTCAAAACATTTATTATCGTTTGACCAAACTAAACCAATCAACATATTATGCTAATTTGTCATTCGAGATAAACACAAATGCTACAAGAGTAACAATCAAACCAGGGTTATTTACGTTAAATGCCCCTATAGTTTGTGTGTCAATTTAATGTTGTATTTTTAATTCTTTTAATTTAGTTTTTGTATAAGTTATAATGTATCAGTTTGTTCATAGAGTAAAATTTATGTCAAATTTTGATGATTTGACTGCGAGTTGGTTTAAATGGAGCCTATGTGTAGATTTATACTAGGTTACTTGAGCAACATTCCCAGTGCCCTAAGGGCTCTCGCTTAAGCAGGGTCTGGGGAGTGGATGTACATAACCTTCCCCCTTCAGGATGCGGAGGCTATTTTCGAGAACCCCCAACCTAAGGAGTACAATACAAGGACTTCCCAGGAGGTCGCCCATCTTGGTACTACTTTCGCCCAAGCACGCTTAACTTCGAAGTTCTAATGGGATCCGGTACTTGCGTGTTGGTACCCTCTTAGGTAGGTTACTTACATCTAACATAATCATATAAAAGTTACATCAGTAACTTAACTTCAATTTGACAAAAGGACTAAATTGACAAAACATAAATAATAGAGCGAGTAAATTGACACAGTTAAAAAATAAGAACTAAATTTATACAATGAGTAAAGTATAAGAATCCACTCGTAAGCTCGATCTAGTTCCATGACTCTACGGTATGCCTATCACACAATTTGGGCATATCGACTTGTGGCCCCACGGGCGCCCATCAGGGATGTGGTAAGGCGCATGGTGGGGAGTGGCCTAGATAAAAGATAGATTATAAAATGAAGAAGCTGTGTTTGAAGTGGTTCAGGCATGCTAACAGAAGACCAACCACTGCTCCAATTAGGAAATGCGATCAGCTCGGTACCACGCTAGGAAGAAGAGGATGAAGCAGGCCAAAGAAGGGACGACCGCAGTCGTTATGGCAGGACCTTACCGACCTAAACCTACAGCAAGAGATGGACTTAGATAGAGCTAGATGGAGTTAGTGCTCGAGGGAGGACTAGCATAGGGGTAGCAGATTGTAGCGACCTCACACCGCTGCTTATTCTGCTATAATTGGGTTCATAGGCGTATAAGCCTATTAAGCTGCACTTATCTACTTATACGTCTATCTATCTACTGTTTACTGTCTACTATCTGCCTATCTTCTTTTACTAGCTACCTGGTATGGAAGGTTTTGCCTCGATGTCTCCTCTGGGGCGTTATGTTTTGTATTGCTCGTTTTATGTTATAGCTTACTGTTTTGCTTTGATACCCTAGTGCTCACAGGTCAGCATGACACGAAGATGACATAACTCTCAGGTTGGAGGTTCTCGGAAATAGCCTCTCTTTAGCTTCATACCTTGAAGGGGGAAGGTTGCGTACATCAACCCCCCAGACCCCGCTTTTGCGGGAGCCCTTGATGCACTGAGTTTGTTGTTGTTGTTGTTGTAGTAAAGTATAAGAATATTTGATATAAATAATCTATTAAATTATAAATTAATCTAATAAATTATTCATTATTCTTTAAGCTATTGCATTCAGTCTAATTTTTAAAATGTACTATTTTTTATTTTATTATTTTTTTTAACGGAATATTTCTTATTTTCTCTGTTATAGCTCTCAACCTAATTGTGTAGTTATCATCCCCTTTTCCCAACAACAAAGGAGGGTATGAGATGCAATACAAATTCTTCCATTTGACTGGTAGGCAAACCTCTCACCAATTATATACAAACTCAAAAATCATCAACAAATATGAAAACTTTCATCAACCCACTTCATAAAAATGAAAACCCACAAACCCCATTTCATCAAATTCATCATTTTCACACTTTTTTCCTCATTTTCAACCCTCACTTTCACCCTCCCAACTCAGTACTCCATCACAGGGTTCGACCCAAAAGACTTAGCCTCAGAGGAGAAAGTAATCGAACTTTTTAACCAATGGAGGGTGAAGCATGGCAAAATGTATGCTCATGGAGAGGAGATGAAGAAGAGAGTGGAGAATTTCAAGAGGAATTTGAAGTATGTTGTAGAGAGAAGTTCAGAGAGAGAAAGAGGGTTTACAGTGGGATTGAATAAGTTTGCAGATTTGAGTAATGAAGAGTATAAAGAGAAGTATTTGGCTAAGATTAAGAGGGATGTGCATAAGATGAAGGTGAAAAGGGGGTTGAAGAAGAGGAGAAATGGGGGTTTGGGTTCATGTGATGCTCCTTCTTCTTTTGATTGGAGGAAGAAAGGTGCTGTCACTGCTGTCAAGGACCAGGGCAATTGTGGTAATTTCTTCTCCTTTTGTCCCTTTGTTTTCTGAGGTTGTTTGACCCAGAATGAAAGTAGGTTTTAGATTTATTACGTTCTTAAGATATACGAATGGGTGGTGATTGATTTGGGCGTATTCGAATTCTACTGAAAGAAATTCCTAAACTCGGAAAAATAATAAACCTCGGGTTTTATTTTATTGAACAATCAGCTGATTTTTGGAACAAGCTAAGGTCTCTATTTATAGGGATTGGAAATATATGGAAATCAATTTGAATAGAAATTGAAAAACTAAATAAAAGAAATTCCAACAAGAATAGGAAATCTTGTAAAACCAGAAAAACTAACTAAAATAAAGAAAATAGAAAAAAAAAGGTAATTTAAAATTTACCTCGATATTCTTTTCGTCGGCCTTTCCAATCCAATTGTTCCAAAAAGTGCTCTGCTAATTGGTCCTCATCATTGTTGGTGCTAGAATAATGACTGACTTAGACGATAATAATAAAAAATTGCACTTTTAGAGCTTAAAATATTTATGGGGTTTACCTGTTTTTGAAATAGTTGGATTCTTGATGTGATTTTAGAACTTTGTTGGCTGAGAGATTGTCAGTTTGAATCCTAAAAACCACCTTTAGATATTAATATAGTTTTAGCACATTGTATAAAGCAAGTACATGCAGTATCCATGTTCAAGCTCAAACGGCATTTGTGTGAAGAGATGTTATAGTATAAAAATATTCATAAATTTGTACCCATCAATTTAAATTTTTGAAATATACGGAAGAGACGAGTTTTATTGGACCAGCTGGTTTGGTCTTTGAACATAAGGTTTATATTACGGTACTAGAATATGTCTAGGACTTTATATATGGTCTAGACCTGTATCTTGTGTTATTCAAATCTATGTTTGTTATATGTATATTAGGGACTCTTTTTTTTATCACAATTAGATCCACAATTAACCTAAAGATCAGGCATGAGACTAGTCAATAGGTTCTCTAGGTAGGTAAATGGAGTCGGAGAATTTGAATCTAAAACCTCTTCTTTACGGCTTATCAGTAACCGATCTGGTCCTTAAAAAGTTCGAAGTTTTCTTACTTTGCTTTTCATAATTCCATCTTTGGTCTAGATCAATCCTGTTTACTTTTACCTAGTTGTCAGGATCGTTTCCACATGGATGTGGTAAAAAGTGATCTAATCTTTCCTTTTCAAAAAAATATTCTGACATGGTTAGTTTTATTGTGCTGATTTGCTAGTTAATCGCGGATTAGTAGACTTAATGATGCTGACGTGGCAAGTCAGCATCACACACCTATCATTCAACTATGTGCTTTCTTATTGTATTATGTAAGACTATTTCTCTTTTCAAGACGGTAAAGCCAAACCTCAGAATTGTCCTCGTTTTAGAGAGAACCCTAAGACATCAGCACGAGCAAGAAGGAGGAGGGCTCTGTGCAGGATGAAATCTCACAGCCTGACACCAAAACCCTATAACCAACGTTAGCCATCCAATTTACTGGTCTATTCACCCCTCTAAAACAGTGCCTAAAAAAAAAAAAGAGAGAACGAGGCGATCTAATGGATGAATGTCCTCAACTATAGTTAGAATGTCAACTGGGGTTGAATGGTTGCCAAGAAGCGCCTTAAACAGTGTCCATAAGACTATTACATGCTGATGTGGCATATTATTTACAATCTGCAAATTTGAAAAAGACATGCCTAATCAGCATAAATAAGAGATTTAGTATACCTATAGAAATTGAAATAGTGATAGTACTAGGCTGCAGAGAATTTGAATCTGTACTAAGAAGTCTTAAAAAAGGATCTCAGATGACCAACAAAGAACGAACAACTAAAGCAACCCAGTGCTTTAAGAGGTTCCCACTAAAGCCAAGTTTGGGAGGATAAAATATATGTAACCATATCCCTACAAGGGGTTACCCTTTAGAGAGGCTGTTTCCGAAGGGCCCACCAAGAATGAAGGAAGACAAATCAAAATTTTCTCTGACCTCCACTTATTTTGACAGAAAAAACTTTATTGTCATATTCCTACAATTCTAATATAAAATGAGTAATAATTATTTTTTCAAGGAATGTGTTTTTCTCTATAGAGAGGAAGTTGACTTTTTTGCAAGAAAAGAGGAAGACATTTTCCTTTAGAGAGTGGAAGCCATTTTCTTTTATGGAGCAAAAATTATTTCATGTTGTAAATGTCCTGTATCTCATTACAACCTGAACTTTGTCAAGTGTGAACCCCATATAGACATAGTTGATGAAATTATTTTCCTTAGGTCAGTGAACAAAATGTTTTAACTAAAGAATTTATCTCAATACAAATATTTAGAAAAGAAAAAACCAAATGGAGCCTACAAGAAGCAAGTTAGTTGCATTTATGTTATTCAGACTCGGGTATGAGAGCCAAATATCGGTTTATATCTTGAGGTCCGTCTCAATTGTTTTCTATTTTGAAGATTTTAAGTGTCATATCAACATTTAAGTACAATTATACGACACAAATACTTAAGGTAAGAATGGAGAGTCAAAGTAACTATGGCTCCATTTATTTTAACGGAAAAGGTTTTTTTTTTTTTCCCCATCGATTCCTACAAGTTTATTGTAAGAATGATTAGCGATTCTTACCTTAACGGTGACTTCCCTCAAGGAGAAGGGAATATATTTTCCTTCAGAACGGAAAACATTTTTTGTCGTACTCTTACGTCCTATATCTCACCTCAATCTCAATTTAATTAAGCGTGAATTCCTCGTAAACATACATGATACATAACGAAATCATTTTCCCTCTAAACAAACAAAAACTTTAACAAAAGAATATTTTTCAAAGAGAATATTTAAAAAAACACCTTTTCCATAAAGAAAATGTTCTCCTCCAACCAAATGGAGCCTGTGAGTTGCATTAGACCATACTATCCTAGACAATGAACTAAAAGGTAGGAACTAGAAAGACAGAGCCCTAGGTGTCAAGGGGAAGCCAACTTAGCTCCTAGTTACATATCATGCAGTTTTTTTCTTTTCTTTTTTTTTTTTTTTTTTTTTTTTTCCACATCAGTAATGCCTTGGGCAGAGAGGATGTTGGATTCGAATCTGCATCCCGGGGTCGGGCAACTGCCATCCCAACCATTGGGACAATCCGGGGACCGACAATATCATGTAGTTTGCTAGTGACTGAAGGGATTCATGTCAAGGTTCTGCAGAAAAAGAGCACAAAGGTGCCAAATTTTGACTGGTATTTAGCTGCTGTTACCGACTTTTCCCTTGGTTATATACTTAAGTTCCTAGTATAAAATTTCATTAGCCCTTAGATGCGGCCTAATAGAGTTGGCATATATGAGAGGTCCACATATAAGCGTAAATGGAATTTCATCTTAAACCCAATTGGCATATGATGTGGAGTAGCCCATTGGGCTTAAAATTTTTGGATAGTTACTTCAACGACATAGGTGCTTGTTAACTAGTCGTAGTTCCCAACATTACCATCCAAATTCAAATCCCATCTTTCAGTTTTGCATTTGAAACTGACCAAATAGAATCCATGTACAATTGTGTCGTCATGTAAGTTCCACCGAGACTTAAACCCGATCCACAGAGTTGACATATATGAGGTTCACATATAAACCCAAATGGGATTTCATCTTAAAAACCAACTCGCATTAGTTGCCGGTCAATTCTTATTATTGTTTCAGTGAGATTTCTTATTACTGACATATGGAGTCTTTAACATGACAGGAAGTTGCTGGGCATTCTCTTCAACTGGAGCAATGGAAGGAATCAATTACATAAAGACAGAAGAGCTCATTAGTTTGTCAGAGCAAGAGCTTGTGAATTGTGACACCACTAACGATGGATGTGAAGGAGGTTACATGGACTATGCTTTTGAATGGGTTATCAACAATGGCGGAATCGATTCCGAGTCTAATTATCCTTACACTGGAGTTGATGGTACTTGTAACTCCACCAAGGTTTGAGCCCTTTACCCTTCTTGAGATTCAGCTCGTGTTAAGGATTGTAAATGTGAGTGTAGTAAGAAATCCCATAAAGGAGTTGTAAGAGAGCAAAGATCAATATGTAAGCTCGGTGGATTGTTCCACCCAATGCTAATTGCTTTTTAGGCTAGAACCCTACTTGAGATTATATGTTCTAACTTCATTGGTTGAGCCTAAAGCCCAATGAAATAAGAGTCATTTAGACTCATAAGTGCTAAGCACAAGCGTACTAGGCTTAGGGCTTGTTTGGCTAAACTGTGAAAAAGCTTCTTTTTTCAAGAACTATTTTCCCATAAACACTTTTTTTATACAGTGCTATCTATATGAGCATTTTTGTCTACAATTTTTATTTTTTTTTCTTTTGTTTCTACTTTAAAGGAGAACCAATACTTTCCTACTTTTGTTAAGGTAGAAAAATAGTTTATGCTTCTATTTAAAATAATGTTCTTTTCAAGATAAACACCTTTAAAATCTAAAAAAGTGTTTTTTATCCCCAAAAAGGAAACACTTCTTTCTTGGGGGGGAGGCCTGGACAAACATGCCCTTATGCTTACGGTACAATGAAAAGCGCCTGCTTGGCATTGCTATAAAAAAAACTGTCTTTTTCAGAAATTTTTTTGGTAAAAAAACTTTTGTAAATAGCGTTGTTTCAATAATGTTTTTAACCTCGATGTATATATGAAATTGCAGGAGGAGAGGAAAGTGGTAACAATTGATGGGTATGAAGATGTGGAACAATCAGACAGTGCCCTCTTGTGTGCTACTGTTAATCAACCTATTAGTGTTGGTATTGATGCCTCTACCATTGACTTCCAGTTATATACCGGGGTAAGTACTTCACTTATTTAGCTCAAAATGACAGGATCAGAGGCATTTTGCTATACAATTTAAGTACCTGGTTACGGGTGTAAATGAATCGAACTTTTGATGAACTATCGTGTTTGAAATTGAGTAGGGCTCGTTTATGTTCAGCTTGATAAGCTTAATGAGCTAAATTTGAACAAGAGGTGCTTGGGTTGTCAACGTTCATGAATAGTTCGATACAAGCTCGCTAAAAACTCGTTAAGGGCTTGTTAATAGTTAGAATTAGATCAAAACGGTTCGATAATGACTTGATAATAACTCGAATAGCTCATCTCAATAGCAAGCTCGACTCGATAAAAAAGCTCGCTTGACTCTATGATGAGCTTGAATCGGCTCGATTAGGCTAATAAGCCAACTTGAGTCGACCTGAGTATTAAATACCCTAAAATCTTATTGAACTGAGTTCAAAAAAAGGTTCAAAAGCTCAATAAGAACTCAAACTTGAGCTCAAATAAGGCTTTTCCAACTCGAGTTTGAACAAGGTGTATTTGACTCAATTCAACTCATTTACACCTCTATACCTAGTTGAGCATAATTCAATAACTTTTCAACACATCGCAGGGCATCTACGATGGCGACTGCTCAAGTGACCCAGATGAAATTGACCACGCAGTTCTTGTAGTTGGGTATGGCTCGGATGGCGATGAGGATTACTGGATCGTCAAGAACTCATGGGGAACCAGTTGGGGGGTCGAGGGGTACATATACATAAGAAGAAACACCAACTTAGCATACGGTGTATGTGCGATAAACGCCATGGCGTCTTATCCAACTAAGGAATCTTCTTCACCTTCTCCTTACCCTTCTCCATCTGCACCACCGCCACCTCCACCTCCACCACCACCTCCACCACCGCCTTCACCGACACCACCTTCCCCTGCACCTGTTGAATGTGGGGATTTCTCATACTGTTCGTCAGACGAGACGTGCTGTTGCCTCTATGAGTTGTTTGATTATTGCTTGATCTATGGGTGCTGTGAGTATACGGATGCCGTGTGCTGCAGCGGAACTGATTATTGTTGTCCAAGTGATTATCCTATCTGTGATGTTGATGAAGGATTATGTCTCAAGGTATGCAATCCTAGACTCAGTTTTCTTCAGAGGAAAACATTTTTCTTATAGTATTACTTTTTTAAAGGTTTTTACCTTTTTAGTTAATAAAATTTTGTTTCATTCTATAAATTTGTATGTAATTCTTGCTAGGACAAGTAGGGGTTTGAGTGAGGAATAAGACTTGAGGCTACTGCAAAAAATGTTTTCCATGAAGGAAACTGATTCCCCCTTTCGTTGAAGAGAAATCAATTTCTCCTCACTGAAGGAAAACATTTTAATGTTTATGGTTTTTGCTCTAAAGTTATACAAAGACTTAATAGAATTAGACGAAAAACATTTTCCTTGTAAACAAGAATAAACCCGATCTTTTGACTCCTAGTATGTTCCAAATCACAAAACAAGCTTGCTAAGTAGTATTAGATCTCAAGGAGAAGGGACATAGTTTGAAATTATGTTTCAAGAGAATCCTAGGGAGTGTTCATGTAATGGACAATTTCTAGTTTTCTAAGCAATTTTCCCCAAAAAAAAACCATGTTTTCTTTTCGAAAAATGCGTTCAAAAGGATCTGCGTTTCCAATTTCAAGCAAACACGATTTTTTGGTTTTCTTAGTTCTCAGTCTCGCTTGTTTTCGTTTTTCAATTTTCCGTTTTTCACAAGGAGCACTTAAAAATAAAAGATAGAAAACATAGAAAATTTTCCCAATCTAAACACACTCATAACTTCTTCCCCAATCTGAACATAGAAAACATAGAGTAATGTTGTGTTGCTTCTTGAATTTTTTAGTATGGAATTTTATATATCGGATTGGGCCACTATACCCAATTTTTCTAGAATTTGCTAACTGTTCCTCCCTATTGATACTCCTTTATAGGGCTTTTGCCCAAAGAGAGAGAGTAATTGAGCTTCTTGTATCCTCCGTTCCAGATCTATCGAAAGCTTTCACCTCTTTATCCGTGGTTCTTCCCTCATTTGAGGGTTTTCCACATAAACCACCATATTATTGTATTTCTTTCTCTCTTCTCTTTTTATTTTCTCTCGAACTTACAATTTGATATCTAAATCAACCCAACTGTTGTGCAGAACTCGAGAGATTACCTTGGAGCGGTAGCAAAGAAGAAGCACTTGGCAAAGCATAAGCTGCCATGGTCTCAACCTCAACAATGTGCAAAGAAGACTTATCAACCACTTCAATGGAAGCGAAACCCCTTCGCTTCCATGCGTTGATAACATGGAATAGAAAAAGCTCATAAAGTTGTCGACTCCCTTATTATAAATATTTAAAGTTCGATATTTTTGCATTGTCTGGTTTCTTCTCAGTTAATATTTCTGTCTTTTGCTTTGGATTATATATATTAAATGGATTTCGGATTTGTATTGAGCAGAATTTAAATCAAAATGGGGTGAACTTTTTGTTTTGGTTTGTTATTTTACAGATGATGTAATGTACATGGTATTTTATTTGTATATGTTATGCTCTGTGGATAGGTACAGGAATAGAAGTTCTGAAAACAAATCCCAGCCTATATATTCACTCAAGCTTTCTTTTACGGCTTGTTTGGTACTTTTTTTTTGTTTTATTTTAGTTTTTGCTTCTTGAAAAACTAAAAATTAGATTTTGAAAAATCATTGTTTTCTTCTTTTTGATTTATTGTTTTTAATTTTAAGTCAAAATATGAAAACTAAACTAAAAAAAGCGACATACCTAGTGCCCCAAGGGCTCCCATCTAAGTAGGGTCGGGGGGGCGGATGTATGCAGCCTTCCCTTTTCAGGGTATTACCCTTAAAGAGATGCTGTTTTCAGGTGCCCCCAACCCGAGGATGATGACTTTTCAGGAGGTCACATATCCTGGAACTGCTCTCGCCCAAGCGTGCTTAATTTCGGAGTTCTAATAGGATTCGGTGACGGCTTGTTGGTATCCTCTTTGGTATGAAAACTAAACTAAAATAGTAAAAAATAAGAAACGTTTCAAAAATTGGATTTCAAGTTTCTCAAAAATAAAAAAACTACAAACATAAAATGACACTAAACACGCCTTTAAAGTTTGGCAACATCAATTCGAGGTGGGGATATGTGTAAGAAGTTGGAAGTATGATCTTTAGTAAGATGCGCAATGATATATGAAACTCACAGCAAGCAATGATAGTCGGAAAAAAAAGATAGAATATTAACTATTTGAAATCACATTTATTTTGGATCTTGATTTAATACTCATCTCTTTTTGGTTGTTATGTTTTTGTTTAGTCGTCGAATGTTTTCGACAGCTTCATTAGTAAATTCAAATTCCATAGACTTTTATTTTTCTTGTATAGTGCAATCTTCTACTTATCGAACACAACTTTCTATTTAGTTGTTCCGAAACGAGTTGCACATATAGGTTTTACAATCGCCTTATTTTCTCTTTGCCTAGTTCTCATGTTCGGTCATCCATGTTCAAGTCTGGAAAATTATAATCCTACTTGGGAAATTCTGTCGAGGATGGAGGGTGATGATGTGTAACGACCTTAGGAATAAGCTTTTATTCTTTTTGGCAAAATAACGTAACTCTGCTGTTTTTGTTGGCATCTTAACAAATGCGATTTGCCTAAGATACTTGTCTGAATTATATAATCCGATACAAGAAACAAAATCTGATGTCAAAATCTATCAGTTAATAAATATGAATAAGTGAGGTATGCTATACGCTAAATTTATACACGTCTTGTATCTTGTTTGGTTGTTCGCTTCACCTCCTAACCAAGATGTTAATGAAATAATTGAAAAGAACATAACATTATATATATATATATAATATTTAAAGGGTATTATTATTTTCAGAGTACTATTTATTAATTTCAAGAAAAAAAAATAATATTCAATTAAAGTTTGTGTTAGAGTATAAAACCAATCCTGGACCTTCACCCATCAGCTTAAGCTCTTGGGATAGATAGTTCCTTGACATGATATCAGAGCCTTGATGACCAAGAGGTTAAGAGTTCGAATCTCAACAGCCCCCACTTTCAATATTAAAACAATTAAGCCAAGGTAAGAAATGTGCCTGTGCATTATCCACGCTTCAAGCCCAAACAGGCATTTGCGTGAGGGGGCATGTTAGAGTATAAAACAAATCCTGAACCTTCACCCATCAGCTTAAGCTTTTGGGATAGATGGTTCCTTGACAGTTTGGAAGGAACATAGCATTTCAATAATATTTTTTCTATTTTTTGATAGTACACACATTATTTAAATGTATTATTATTTCTAGAAAATTTTTTATTACAACAACAATAAACCCAGTACTCCAAGAGCTCCCGCCTGAGTAGGGTCTAGGGGGCTGAGATGTACAAGCCTTACCTCTTAAGGGTGCCATCCTAAAAAGAGACTGTATCCGTGCACCCCCAACCCTAAAAGCGAAAGGTAAAAACAAAGTAAAAGTGAAAAGCAAGAGTAAAAAAAAAAAAAAAAAAGACAGTAAGTAAACACAATAAAATAGGGCAACAAGAACATCATAGGACAAGAAATTATATAAACAATTAAAGTATAATCACTCAAACATTAACATAAATTACTTTGAGAAAAATTATCACTTAGGTACCCTGAGGTTTGGTCATTTATCATCTAAATACCCTGATGTTTCAATATATACAAGGAGGTACCATAAGGTTTGAAAATTTTATCACTTAGATACCCTTTGTTGAAATTTGATGAGTTTTTTTTTATAATAATTAGATCAATTTTATACAAAATATACTAATATAGTACATAATTAAGATAATATATATAAATCATTTTAATATTTTCAACAAAAATTTAGCAAATTACAATAAAAATGTACCCTTAGTTTGGATTCAAACTATCGTTATAGTGCTGAAATCAATGAATACACTTATATATTGTCAAAATCACATTTTACTAGAATCTATTGAATTTTAAAAGAAAGGTACTTGATCTATAAAATTATAAAATTTTAGAGTATTTAAATGAAAAAAAACTTTAAACCTCAAATTACCCAATTATATATTTTAAAACATTATAGTATCTAAATAATAAATAGTCAAACAACAGAATACTTAAATAATAATTTTCCTTACTTTAAAGTTAACAATATATGGTGTACTTTTCATGATATCATCACCCATGAACGAATAAGTTGATTGTAAAGTGAACCTTTAAATGCATGAGGGTGGGGCCACGTCGGATCTTTTACACGCTGACCTTTTTCTATTGCATTAAAGTAAATCAAATCCTAATTGTATTTAATTAATTAAAGATTTAATTAATTAAATAATAAAACTTGATATTAAATTAATTATTTGAATTTTACATAATGTCTAGTCTTTCTCAAGGTCAGATATTTAGGTCCACCCTCCCATACTTGTCACGCCCATAACCCACATGTATGCCATGCAAAATACATTTCTATTGGATTTGAATTTTGGGTAACTTACACATTACTACACAAAGTTTGGTATATTAATTTTTTACTCCACAAACTTTATACAATTATTTTTTAGTCCAAAAAATTATATAAATTTAACAAAATAGTCCAAATAATAATATAAAGATGTAAAATAGGATCCACTTTCATTATTTTATATCGTCATTTGAATTATTTTATTAAATACACATAACTTTTTCGTTTAAAAGATTATTTTACAAAGTTTATGGATTGAAAAATTAATACACCAAACCTCAAAAATTTTCACTTTTTTTTTTTGGCTTATAATATAATTCTTTTTCTTATATTGAATAAATTGATGTTGAGAAAAAATAATTGCATTTTGAATTAAAAATTTGGAGTGATGAAATTTGCATGCCCATACAAATTCAAATCATACTATCACATTTTCCCCATGAACATTTAAAAAAAAGGGAAAAAAAAACAAAGCCTAATAAATGGAGAAAGAAAAAAGAAAAATAAAAACATGAGTTGGGAGTAAATTTTAGGGTCCATTAACTTTTAGTACTGAGATTTGATGAACTAATTTTTTTAGTGTATAAACTTTGTATTCGAATTTTTTAGTCCATCCATTGGAGTGAAGTAAATTTTTACCTTTTTGTCATATAACATAACTTATTCAAATTCGGTGAACAAAAGTCACCGATGATTGGATTAAAAAGTTATTTCACAGTAATCTAAGGGACTAAAAGATTCGAACACAAAGTTTACTGATTCAATATTTCATCAAAACTAATGTGTAACTCACCCTAAACTTCAACTTTGAAATGCTTCATGCACCGAATTCGAGTACCAAGTACACGGAAATAAAAACATCATTGGATAATGCAAAAACAATGTTAAATAAGAACTTTATCCAATTACACTGACCTTTTTATCATGTGTATTAGATACTCAAATTCGGTACGGCACTGTATCAAGGGGCAGTACTAGTGTCAGTAGCAATAGCGATAGCAGCTCGTTTCTTACCCCATTTACGAAGCTGAATTTGAAGAATGGCGAAAACCGCCAAGAAATCAACTCCTTGCCTTGAATTCATCACATCCAACAATCCCTTTAACGCCTTCAACCTCACACAATCAGCCGCCTTCATCACCTTCTCCAACCCGACAACCCGACCCCTCACCACCTCCTCAGCCACCTCCACCACCCCATCACCGACCACCCGAGCCAGCTCCACCATCCTGCGGTCCGCCATCGCCACCTGCAACCTCTCCATCTCTCTCTCCACCCTCTCCTCTTCAAACCGCACTGCCACCCTCAGCTCGTCAATCCTCTTCACCTGGTCATCGCTCAACTGGGCTAAACTGGTGATCGGAACCCGCCTCCGTCTCAAGGACTCAACCAGCCGGAATGCCATGGATGGCTTCCAGCCGGTAACCCAAGTGAAGGCTTGTTCTAATGGGGTTAGCCATGAAGGGGAGAAGAAGGCTAGGACATCAACTCGCGCCGCGGCCCATTTGGCAGCGTAGTAGTCCTTGTGGTGCGCTGTTAACCTGGAGATAATTAAGTCATAGTCAGGACCATGATGGGTGGTGGTCTGGGTCAAGGATGATGCGGCTCTAGTAGCCATGACTAAGTTTTGGAGGTGGTTTTCAAGCTGGGTGACCCATTTTTCATAGTACACAGAAAAGTTCTCTTCAGTAGAGCTTCTGATGAGGTCCATTGTAGAGAGAGAAATGGGGTTGTAGAGAGAGAAAGAGGGGGAAGGAAGAAATTTGACTGAGGGGGTGGGTCTGGGGAAAGACCACCTGGTCCAAGAGGAGTCTGCGGCTAACAAAACGTGGCTTTAGATAGAAGAAAGTGGGTGCCACTTGGAGTTACAGGGGATCTCTTATGGGCCTGGTGGCCCTTTGCCCTCGTCAAGGTCGGACTTATATGTACTTTGCGGATCAGGGCAAGGGTAAATGACTTGATCCCGGTGACACATAGAACCAAAGGTTGGATGAGTTACTCGTGTTTGAGATCAATTACGACTTGTCTGTACTTGTTATAGGGCTCAATAGCTTATTGAACCGAGTTTGACTAAGTTCGAAAAGTTTAACGAGCCAAGTTCTAATAGAAGGAGTTCGGCTCGTTAACGTTCGCCGACAGTTTGATAAGGGTTCGATAACAGCTCGTTAAAAGCTCATTTAGAACTCATTTAGATCACGTGAAGGGCTCGTTAACAATTAATAGTTACTCAAATAGCTTAACTCGATAGTAAACTTAACTCAACAACAAACTAAGTTCGGTTGTGAGCTCGATTTTGCTCGACAATGAGCTCTGCCTGGCTAGATAAGGAGCTCAAATCAGCTCAATTAAGTTAATTAGCAAATCTGAGTCAAACTGAGTTAAGTATTGAATACACTATAATCTTATTGAATCAAGCTTGAACAAGGGTTCAAAAGCTAGATAGACTTCAGCTCAAACTCAAGCTCGATGAGCCTTATTGAGCTCGAGTTCAACCAAGGGGTACTCAGCTCGTTTACACCCCTAGTTGAGCCAGCTTGCGAGTTTTGATAAGTCGGGTGATTAAGCTTGAAAAACTGGGTACTTTGGGATTAAGTTGATTGAGTCAACTTATTTACACCCCTGGTCAAGGGAAGTCTCACATCAGAGTAATGTCTGCTAGAAAAGAGAAATTGTCCTTAAAGGACACAACCTAGTGGTTGAGAACTTGGAGAGCCAAAAGTGCCACCCGAGTTCGATCCCCACTGGAGTCATTTCCCCACTCCCACCTTACCCATGTAAAAAAAACAATAGAAATTTCATTAAAACAAAAGTTTGTACAATAATTGCGCAAATTTTACGTGATTCGACCAATTGGTGTATACATCATACGTGATTCAGGAAGAGTACAAGAGAATGTCTTTTCTTCCCACACCAATTTTCACACACCCTCTGCAATAAAGTATATAGTAATGCAAAACCCAATATGCTTGAAAACACCCACAGAAAACCGGGTGGACTCAAACCTACGCAAAAAGTTTTTCAAACTTAAAATTCTCTACTTTATAAATATAATCCATCACAGAACAAAACTAAACTCCGCTCAGGATGTTCAACAGATTCTTTTTTGGGTTGGAAAGAGAATTGGTAGATTCAGACTTAGTATTTCTAATTCAAGGTCTTAACTTCAGTATTTTTGTTATTAGACCAAAGTTTTATCAAGGAAAGACATAAAATAGCATGAAATATCAACTATGTAATGCATTATTTCCTTAAAAGATTGGATATTTCATATACTTCCATATCAGGAAAAAAAAATTTTAAATAAAACAGAAAGTTTGCTTACTGCTAAGCACAACTACGCAGAAAGAAACAACACACAGAGATCTGCCACAATTTTTGAACTTTAAAGTAGACATTTTGCTGAGTTTTTATTTGACTTTCCTAGTTCAAGAAAAGAAACTAGACATTCTTATTTTCTCATGGAGATATCCGTTAGGAGTATAAAATGATTTTTAAGTTTTCATATATCAGTTTAAACAATTATCCTTGGCATGGTGACAGAGCTTTGTTGACTGAAAGATTACAAGTTTAACTCCAAACATCCGCTATTCTCAATATTAATATAATTAATCACAGGGTATACGTGTGGGCTTGTATATATCTACGTTTTAAGCTTAGTGGACAATCGTGTTAGGGCATAATAAAGTGAAACAATTTTTAGGTTTTCATCCATTAGTTTAAGCTTTTAAGACCGTTAGTTTCTTAAAATGAGATCACTTATCCATCTTATTTAAATGCAATTTTTTCTAAACTTAATGAGTCAACTGCAAATTTTAAACCGCATGTTGGGGATAGGAAAGGCAATGGGACGGGGCGAGTACAGGGGGTGCCTCCTGCATACCTGTACCCGCCACCCGAATCCATACCCATATCCGCCCCATTGCCCGCCATGGGTATGAAGTGGATTTTCCATACTTGCCGAGGCCATACAAATCCACACCCATACCCGTCCTATTACTTGCAGGTATCCATTACCTGGCTCGTACCCGCCATAATGTGGATACAAAACGATAATTCATACCAGTCCATTTTGATTATTTAGTACTATTTCTAAATTTCAATTATATTTGTTTATAACATTTATAAATAATTTAGATAATTAAATTTAAGCAAGTATGTTTTAATTTAAAAGTTAACTAGATACAAAATGGAGTGGGTATGTTGGATATAAGGCGCGGCAGGGCAAGTACAACATTAGGGCGATACACCAAAACCATACTTGCTATCCGGCTCACCTATACTCATACCAACTTCAAAAGGGGCGAGCATCCGCAGATAATGAGCTTTACCCACTGCATTGCCATCCCAAGTTGTGGGATTGGGCCAAGTAGACATTTCAAGGAAGGCTATGTAAGGATATGTGAAAGAGGAAGTTAGAGGAAAACAAGCCGAGGGCCCAATAATAAATGAGCCCAAATAGCGAGAGCAGATAATCCGGATTCCTATGTCAAGTGTATGAGATTTGGATCCAGTTTGTCTCTATTTAGATCCACAAAAAAAAAAAAAGAAACCCCTTAACTGAACATGAATATAAAAAAAAACCCATTTATTACATAAAATTCTAACCAAATCCATCAAATAGAGCCGATATTTGACCTAAATTTATAATACATTTAAATTATTGAATAAATTATAATATTATAATATAATATTAATACAATAATATTAATAAAATAATAACAATAATAGTAATAATAATATAGTAACAGTACAACTTAAGCCAATATTTGTCCAAACCGCCACCCTTTTTGCTTTTCATTTAATATCTACAATAATAATAATTAGGCAATCACTCAAAAAATAAAAAGGAAAAGTTGGGATTTGATTTGACAAATTGAATCCTCAAAATTTAGTAATTTAGAATTCGTTCTACACTGAATATAATTTGAGGCGGAATTTAGGTCGGGTTCTGGATTGAGTTTTGTCACCTAAATTAGACCTGATTCAAAACCTACTTATCAATACCGAAATCCAAATTAATTTAAAATCTACTTTTACATACAAATCTATCATAAATGAGTTGAGTTAGTGAATATGTTGGTCTTTTCTCCAAACCCAATAATCCTTCTAGAGGTTTCATTTTTTCAATAATTGAGCTCAACATCCCAGAAACGCAAACAACCAGGACCATAACACATGGGTTTCATGTATGATTGTCAAAGAATCATTTGTCTCAGAAGCTTAAACTGATGGGTGAAGGCCCACGACTGATTTTATATTCTAACATCCCTCCTCAAGCAAATGCCCATTAGGCTTGAAGCGCGAATATTACACAGGCGCATCTCATACCTTATGCTTAAATTATGTTAACATTAAAAGTGGAGGTTGTTGAGATTCGAACTCGTGACATCTAGGTCAACAAGACTCTGATACCATATCAAAGAACTATCTGTCCTAAAAGTTTAAACTAATTGAGGAAAGCCTAAGATTGGTATTAAATTCTAAGAATGATAAAATATATATATAAAATAGGTAGTCATATTTAAAAGCTAGATTTGGTGGCAAGTCACCCTTTGTAGGTATCATTATTAATCTCAAAGTGCCTCCCCCCTGCCTCATACAGATGGCGAAACATGATTCGAGGGAAAATTATCAGTGCAAATATAATATAATAAGAAACTTTATATCATATAATACTAATAATTATTAATGAGTATAAACAAAGAAAAATTATTAATACAAATTAATAGTTTTTTAATCATAAGAGGCAAATTGGGCGTAGCCTCCATTGAAAATAAATTAAGGGAGCAACGTCTGAGGTGGTTCGGACATGTCAGAAGGAGACCGAACAATGCTCTAGTCAGAAGATGCAAACAACCCCTTACTACACTAGGCAGAAGAGGCAGAGGCAGACCTAAGAAGAGATGGCTTGAGACGATTCGACAAGACCTCACCCACCTTAACCTCCGGGAGGAGATGGCCTTAGATAGGGCCCTATGGAGGGCTAGCATAAGGGTATTAGATGATCCGGATGAAGTAGGGTAATCTTGGTCCCTACCTTATCTTTGTCTCTACCCTATCTATCCCTATTCCTTTCTCACTCTCTCTCTTTATTTCGTCTACCTCTATGTATAGCCCTTTCTTTATATTCTTTTCTTTTCTTACCTTATCTGTGTTCGGTGCATGTGCTTTTTTTTTTTTTTTTTTTTTATGATGCTTCTCATGTTCCCAGGTTTTGGGCTGATTGATGCGGACAAACTTTCTAGGTTGGGGGTCCTCGGAAACAGCCTCCCTTCAAGGTAGCCCCCTGAAGGGAGAAGGCTGCGTGCATCTACTCTACCCAGACCCTGCTTTTTGTGGGAGCTCTTGGAGGCACTAGGTTTGTTGTTGTTGAATAGTTTTTTAATTACATTTTAGTACTATAATAATTTTTGAAGTCAATAAACTTTTTGTTTAAATTTTTAAGTCCACAACACCCTATTTCTGTCGAATTTATCTTCCTCGATCATTGGCTTTTTTATGAACTTATATAGTTAAATTAATCTAGTGAATTAGTAGCGCTAGAACCTATCGCATGTCCGTTATCTTATGTCCATGACACCCTACTTCAGTAACTATCAAAAAATCAACTATCCCAAAAGCTTAAGTTGATGAGTGAAGACTCAGGATTGATTTTATATTCTAACATGTCCCCTCACGTAAATGTCCATTAGACTTAAAACGTGGATTTTGCATAGGCCCACTGCTTGCCTTGTACTTAAACTATGTTAATATTGAAAGTGGGGGCTATTGAGATAAGAACTCAAGACGTCTTGGTCAACAAAGCTTTAATACCACGTCAAAAAACCAACTATACCAAAAGCTTAAGCTGATAGATGAAGGCTCGAAGTATAAAAGCTCTAATTGTAAGTCCATAAAGGCAAATGTGATGTCAACAGAGTACACAAATTTTATGGGAGTTGTTACTACAGGGCAAAAATAATTATTGTTAGAGCAATGATGTAAATAATGAGAGCCACAAAATTATTTTAAAAACTATAATATTGCTTTGACCATATCAATTTTATCATGACAATAATATTACCTAGTTTTATAAACCCTTCTCACATTATTTTGAGACGGTGGCAGATTCAGGTGGGGGCAGAACAGCATGTACAGCGAAGTGTAACACGTGGCATTAGACCCATGGTCCAATGAATGTCTCACTCAAAAACGGATATTTTCACTGTGTCCATGACCCTAACGACAAACTACACCTCAGTTTTGATACTGAAATAACGCATCTCTATGATATCATATGCCCTGTCTTGACCCCGTACCAGTTTCAATCACATTAAGACATACTACTAAACATGTATCCTGAGGAGAGCTGTTGGGGACTTTACATGTCAATTTAATGATGAAGTCTGGTATCATAGTTGTATTAGAATATAAAACTATTCATGAGTCTTTACTCACTAACATAAACTTTTGGGATGGATAGTTTCTTGACACGGTATCAAATCCTACTTAACCAAGATGTTGCAAGTTCAAATCGCAATAGCGCACCGTTTCAATATGAATAAGTTGTTAGGCAAAATATCCTAAAAACTAGGTCTGATTTAGATACAGAGCAAGATCTGAACTTAAAACGAGAAGAGAAAGGAGAAAGAGGAATAAGGATACCGAGATTTACGTGGAAAACCTTTAAATGAAGGAAAAATCACGGATAGAAGTAGAAAGCTCTACGGATCTGAAAATGGAAGTTGCAATAAGTTTTTCTCAACTTAAAGAGACGGATCTCACCCACTCTATCACCCTGCGAGCATGTGATCACACACTAACATGTACACCATCCACGCTTTAAGCGGAATGAGCATTCACTTGAAGTGGCTTCTTGTTGTTAGAATGTGATACCATTTATTTGACACTTACCACCTCAAACTTTTGGAATATTTATTCCCTAATATAGTATTAGAGACTTTGTTGATCAAGAAACTAAAATTCAAAAGCCTAAAAACACCTTAGAGAAAAATCACAACTCTAACTCTCACTATTAATATAATTCACAGAACAAAAGCAGGTCGGTGCACTTCCAAGCTTCAAGCTCAATGAACATTCATGTGAGATGACATGTTAGATCATAGAAATCATTCCTTGACTTTCACCCATCAGTTTAAACTTAAAGGATAGTTAGATCCTTGACAAGCAATAACAAAGATTAATGTATTAATCTAGAACATTACGCCACCTAATGAAACCTCTTTGAACCATACAAAACTTTACGAGACATGACAGGAACCACCAGCCTCTCTCCTCCCAAAATCAAGCCGCGGTGGGGCCAAGGTGAGAGCCCCCAGTGGCTAATATTAAGTGGGTGACGCCCACCATTTGGCAACCAATTGATGGGCTGTGGTCCAGCTGATGTGGGGCTCCTCAACTTCTGGTTTATATCTTAAGCTCAGTGTGGGTGCACATGGGTGTGGTCTAGGAGGGTGGCTACCTAACCGTTTAATTTAGTTAGGGAAAGCAATGGGGTCAAAATTGCATTGCTTTCCTACATTGATTGCAGGGTTACAAACAATGACATGGTTTCTTGTCATTTTGTTGAATAGGTTAATCAGTCCCATGCAATAGAAGTAATTGTTTGGGGTCTCTAATTTATGGTAAGAAGTCCACATGACCAATTGCACAAAAGGGCAACGTTCGTGAAACCCGATAAATTCCTAGACCCTTGGTAAAGACGAGTCGATCTCAATTATCAATTACCACCCTGAAAGGCAGCTTCATCATCACTTTGCTTCTACTGTATATCATCATTCATTTACATACAAGCATTTTGCTTCCCTTAAAATGATAGAAGGAACTTTTCAGGAGGTTATACATCTTAAAACTATTCTAGGCTAAGCACACTTTAACTTCGGAGTTCTAACATATTAGAAGGAATGTTCTTTATGCATATAATTTGATATTGGACGAGTTGTCGAATTCATGAGGCAGTTAAACCTTCAGACCCAAAAGGACGGGCTGGAGACACCAATCCAAAGCTGCAGGTTAAAACGGCAATAACTTTCCATAAGGTGTAACGGGGTCCATAACATATCAAAATGAAGCTTTCGGACCGAACTATGCAAACCTACCTGCTTCACTGCTAGCCCCACCTATTTTGCCCACATTCGGCCTTTAGACGTATTTTTGGGACACTTTTTTGATTTGCAACTAATTTAGGGGCATTTTTTGTAATTTTGACATTTAGGGTTTTTTTTTTTTTTTGGTTGCCTATAAATATGACATGCATATGTGATTGTGATTGTGGCTCATTCCAGCCTTCTTTGAAACACAAAACCCCTAGTTTACTCTCTCAACTTTCGGTGGATTCAGAATTCTACAATTTGGATGCGTTCAATATCGAGTTTGCACTTTCGTTCTGCATCAGAATTTCATAACTTCTCCTTATTTTTATTTATTTTTGTGGCTCAGTCACTATTGTAATCTCCTATGATTTTAAGGGAAAGAATAGTGATTAGCAGAAAAATGTCTGTTTAGCTGCAGAATTGTAGTATTCTAGGAAGAAAATCACCCACTACGCAAGGTCCCGCCAATAATTGAGAAAATAGAACTTTTCTTAAAGACGTAAAATACCTGAAAGGGAAACAATATCTGATCCATGAAGAAATCACAAGCTTAACTGCATCAAACCATCATTCGGGGTTCGAGGAAAACATGCAAAAAGGCTCATGTTTGTTATCAACCTTAAAAGATCCACAACCTAAATATCAAAACATATATATAATAAATATGCAGATGTAACACATGACATGATAGGATGAGATAAGATAGAGGCCAAAGACAAGTGGGATTATCCTAGGGGAGTTTATACATGGTAATACAATGCAATGGATGCAAAGACTTCGCGATCCAATCATTGACTTATGAATCGGTGAAATTTCATTAACTTGTAGACCTAGGCCTAATCTAAAGAGTTAGCATATGAGGTTTTCCATTCTCGCATAAGTTCAAGTGAAATTGAATTTCAAAACCAACCAACAACAAGTGAAATAGCCCATTATACTTATATATTGGCGTATGTTGTGTTATGTCTTGAATTTTTTAGTTTGGATTTCAAAGGGAGGTTAGTGTGGGCTACGGTTCTGGGTATGGACCCTTATTTCCAACCTAGTATAACCGCTTCAATTAGCTAGAGCTTTGCTAGTGTGCCATACAAATTTTCGTTTTTAGGGTTACAGTCAGTAACACAAAACTAGTATCCTTCATCTTCAGCACATAGTAAAGCTTTCTTCCTTCACTTGTGGTTTTCCCCTCACTTGACGGTTTTTCACATAAATTTCAAGTGCATTGTTTCTCTTTCTTTCTTCTACTCTCATTTTAATTCAAATTTGTTTTGGTATCTAAATCAAACCAAGTTTTTGCGATATTTTAACTCAACTCACATGTGAAGTTTCAATAGAATCCCACACTTACTAAAAAAGTCAAACAGTTAATAAACAATTTAGGAGAAAAGAAAAAGGATTAAAAATATGCAATAATTTCTAGGACATCATGATCTGCACCAAATTATTTAGAATGTGGGTTATGGGAACATGAAGTCATGTAGTCCATGTCTACTAATATTTTATGCTTCGAAGCAAAAGAAACAGGGTGCCCACTACATCTGTAACTCTTCTCTGTTTAATATTCAAACCCCCCACAAGGAATTAATTATGCTGGTATGAGCAGGCTTTAAAGTAGATCAGTATATTCCCAGCTATCCTGAGCTGTTAGAGTTGATATAGCAGCTAAATTACCCACCCCCAAGAGAGAGGTCTTAGATTCAAAGCTCATTTTACCCAGTTTCCCATCAGAGTTGGTGTCCCTGTTTTCCCGTTCCCCATTAGAGTTGGCGTCCCCGTTTAGGGAATATTGCACCCTTAGGAGTGTAAAACAACCGATCATTCAATGAACTACTTGTATTCGAAATTGATTAATTTGAGCACGCTCGATAAGTTTAATGAACTGAGTCTAAACGAGAGGTGCTTGGCTTGTTAATATTCGTGAATAGTTTGATAAGGGCTCAATAAGAGCTCGTTAAGCGATCATTAAAGATCGTTAAGGACTCGCTAACAGTCCTTATTCACTCAAAAATGGTCCGATAATGGCTCGATACTGACTTGAATAGCTACTCTTAATAGAGACCTCGACTAGATAGCTAGCTCAGCTCAGTTATGAGCTCAATTTGGCTCAATAATGAGTTCAGTTCAACTCGGTTAGGCTATTCGAGCTAAACCGAGTATCGAACATACTAAAATCTTATGAAACCGAGCTCGGACAAAGGTTCAAAAGCTCGATAATAGCTCAACTCGAACTCAAGCTCAATTAGGCTTATTGAGCTCAAGTTCAAACAAGAGGTGCTCGGCTTGACTCAACTTGTTTACACTCCTGTGCATCCTCCTAACAAAGTTAAGAAATAAAGAAACATTCTACTCCTGAGGAAAAAAGAGGGAAAAAATAACACCAGAATTTTCTATAATCAAATAACTGTCAAAACAAGATCCTAATTATTAGCACAAGTAAATTGCTATAAATGGAATGTAAATAACGGCCACCCCTGAGGCATCAGATAGCAACAAGAGATACTGCCTATTTTTTTGCCCACCATCCAATGGGTGAGATTGGCTCTCTTTTGTTAATTTGGATATTCTCTTAAGAGAACTTGCCTCCTCCCCTCACACTAGGACATGGTTTCTCCCTCTGTCCTCATCTTCTCCGCTTTGAATCTTCTCTCTCTTTTGATCATCTATTGATCTTCATTCAAACATGTGTGACACAAAACTTTATAAAATCTCCTCGCTCTTCATCTGGGCCTAATTGTCAAGGAGAGTGAAAATGGAGAAAAATGGGTCGATCTTGATGCAGAAGTATGAGCTTGGGAGGCTGCTGGGACAAGGGACATTCGCAAAGGTATATTATGCACGACAACTTGCTTCTGACCAGAGCGTGGCGATCAAGATCATCAACAAAGAGAAGATACTGAAGGTCGGATTGATCAATCAGATCAAGAGGGAAATCTCAGTAATGAGGCTTGTTCGACACCCCAATGTCGTTCAGCTTCACGAGGTCATGGCCAGCAAAACCAAGATCTATTTCGCAATGGAGTATGTCAAAGGGGGTGAGCTCTTTAACAAGATCTCGAAAGGGAGGCTAAGAGAAGACATGGCGCGCAAGTATTTCCAGCAGCTGATCAGCGCCGTTGATTTCTGTCATAGCCGTGGGGTCTACCACCGGGATCTGAAGCCCGAGAATCTGCTTCTAGACGAGAATGGCAACCTTAAGATCACGGATTTTGGGCTAAGTGCATTGTGGGAGTCAAGGGGTCATGATGGTTTATTACATACAACCTGTGGAACCCCAGCATATGTAGCGCCAGAGGTGATCAATAAGAGAGGTTATGATGGCGCTAAGGCGGATATATGGTCGTGTGGCGTTGTGTTATATGTCCTGCTAGCGGGGTTCCTTCCTTTCCATGATTCAAATCTCATGACCATGTATAGAAAGATAAGCAGGGGGGAATTCAAGTGTCCATCTTGGTTTCCCCCAGAAGTTCGAAAGCTTTTGTCAAAAATACTTGACCCAAATCCAAACACAAGAATAAATATGGCTAAACTAATGGAGAATTCTTGGGTTCAGAAGGGGTTTAAACACATAGAAAGGCCTGATAAAGATGAGGAAGACTCGCCCAGTACCCCACATGATGTTCGTAAAGCGTTTGATACCGAGTTTGGTGAGGGAAGTTCAGAAAGCAAAGAGGAGGGCTCAAATTCAAGCAAAATGAAGCTAACTTGCATGAACGCATTTGACATCATATCCTTCTCCCCAGGGTTCGATTTATCAGGTCTTTTTGAGAAGGACTTCAACCACAGAGCAGAAGCTCGGTTCACCACAGCAAAACCCCCATCAATGATCGTCTCAAAATTTGAGCAGATTGCAGAGACGGAGAGATTCAAGATTAGGAAGAAGGATGGAATGGTGAAACTGCAGAGCAACAAAGAAGGGAGAAAAGGGCTGCTTGCAATAGATGCAGAGATTTTCGAGATTGTCCCATCGTTGCACGTAGTGGAGCTAAAGAAATCAGCAGGGGACACACTAGAATATGAAGAATTCTGTAACAAGGACTTGAGGCCTGCTCTTAAAGATATAGCATGGACATGGAATGGAAGTGCACATCACCAGCAGCAACAGCAAGAACAGACAATTTAGGTGTTTTTTTGGGACCTGTGAAGGTTTTTCTACACCATAATAATAACTAGTTTCTAGCCTCTTTCTGCTTAGGCATTTCTTTTCCATTGCTTCTAAGTGTTCCCTTGCTTTGTTTTATAATTTGAGTGTTTTTTTCTTTGTATTTCCCTGAAAATGATCAGGATCCTGTGTAAGTGTAAAGAGAAACATTGGCGATACATAAGGCTCGTGTTACATAGCTCTAGCTCTAGTTTGTTAATGTGCAAGAACAGTTTTTCTCTGTTTCATTGAATGAGGAAAATATTCAGCAATTTCGACAAAAGAAGTAGATTTAATGCCAGGTCTGGTACCAGTGTAAAAGCTAAAAATTATTAATCAAAAGAAGAAAGAAGCAAGTGAGCAAGAAGAATGAGAAATCGAAATCAGAATCCTAGACAACCATGACAACATCACCTGTGAACTCTTCTTAATCACACAGCATTAGCAAATCTTGAGATGCAGAGATTGAAATAGATACTGTGGTAGCAAAATTAACAGTCTCTTTCTGGGGTTCAAGTTATTTCAAAGATTGCACTAGACATATATAAACATAAAAATGAAGTCGTCATGGTATGAGATTCCTAGAAGCATAGGCTGCTGGTTCTTATTGAAATAGGAACGGAACAGATAGGCTGCTCATACATTTTGGAAAACCCTCAACCGATTTCCTGACAGCAACACAAACTTTGCTAGCTACCACAACTGCAGAAACCTACAAAAATTATGGAAACTGTTGATTATCCAGATGCTTCCAGAATTCAATTTTTGATGCTAAAAGGTTTGGGTTTAAAGTCTCAATAAGGAAAAGAATATCTTCTTTTGTTGGCTGAATCATTTTTCTAGCCTTATTTAGTGACTCGTTAGCTCATTGTATAACTTGAAGAAGATACTTTCATATCATGTTATCTACTAGTCTTCAGAAAGTAGAATCATATAACGCAATTTTCTTGGTTTATTAACTTTGCTACAATTGTTATACTGTGCAATTAATACAACTTCAGTAATGCATGAATATATGTATTATATTTTAAGATAAATGCTCCCCCCAAGCTCCTAACTTTATAAACTTTTAAAGTGCTTACTCCACTTCTGCTCCCATCCCTACTCTGCTCTGGACGCAACCATAGTTTAGACCACAAGTCATGAATCATGTACTTCCATCAAACCCGAAAGAAGCAAGTCTGCCGCTCGCATGGTATTTGCCAAAATCTGAAGGAAACTTACTAGAGCGAGCTATTCAAGGGCTTGAACCACTAGGGAAGCTGATCATCCTTTTGTCACTTCAATCACAAAACAAAACTGGTTTCTTCACCATCCAGGCGGATTCAAAAGGGCTTACAAGGACCAATAATTGTATTTCATTTTTGCTCAAGTTATGTGTTGTATTGCCTAGAATTTATATCTCCATTCAAAAACGGATATTTGTGTTGGTAATAAAGGGCCCAGTCCTAGCCTCAGCCCAGCAGACCCATTAGGGAAATTAGGGATTTTTTGGGCATCTATATATAAACAAATTGAGTGACACTGGTTGAATCACCTCCTTCAAATTGCATTCTCCTCCGCTCATGGTTTTACCTTCAAAGGATTTTTCCCGTAAATCTAGGTGTTATTGTTTCCTCTCTCTGTTCTCTTTTCAATTTCTTTCAAATATTTTCTTATGCATCTAAACCGAATCCAATTCTAGGCAACATTATGTATATCTATTTATCTAAATCTAGCTCCACATCATAATGAATAATAGTGTGATCCATTATATGTAAAATGTAATTTGCTTCCAAAGAATATTTTATTAATTATTTACCAAAAAAAATATTTTATTAATTGTAGCACAACCTCTCTACTCTTTTCTTTTCTTTTGTTAGGCAGGTTCAAAAGAAAAAGGAAAGCTATATCCGTAATCTATGGTCTTAGGTTTTATAAATATACATATAGTCAGGCTTTATATCAAAATTTTAAGTCTAATTTTCCTATTTTATCTATTAACTTCTTAAGCTTAAAATGGGTACCCTTTAATCCAATATAATAAATCAAATGTGAGGGACACTAATTATTTGAAAATTTTGGGGAGCCCAATTCCAGCACATCTTGGATAATCCTCAGGGCCTGCCCTACTTTGAGGATTCAACAGTTATTCTAGGACCATTCTAATAAGTCCATAAAATTATATTTCATTTCTGCTAAAGTTTCTCCACATGGCTATTAATGTGAAGGAAATTTATCATTTATGTACCCTAAGGTTTGAATTATCACTAAGGTACTTTAACATTTCAATATATACAATAAAGTAACTTGAGGTTTAAAAATTTTATTAATCAGGTATCCTATACCAAATTTGGTGGATTTTCATCGGAAAATGGTTGTGCGGAACATAATTTTGGGCATTCTCTATCAAAATTTGATTATGTTTTTTTACGGAAAATGCTGGCATTACGCCTAATTTAGGCAATATATAGGCATTTTCCATCAAATCCAGTGAATTTTTTTCGTAATGCTGAATTTTAACTGAAACACCGATATTGTTGTAATCATGTACCACATCGTGAAAATTGTCCGGATTCTAACAAAACTTCATCATATCTCGGAAAAGGGTACCTTGGTGATAAAATTTTCAAACCTCGTGATACCTTATTATATGTACTAAAATATAGGATATTTAGGTAATAAATTCTCAAATCTCAAGATACCAAGTGATAATTTCCCTAACCTAAAAGAGCTCTGGAAACAAATCCTACAAACTCTACATCATCAAGATATGGCAAAACGAGGACCAGCATAGTGCTCAAAATGGACACCAATGTAAATAGGACAGCTTTTAAGTTTAAAGAATCAGCCCACACAATGTTGAAGATTCACAAAAGAAGCCAGTAATTCTTCTAGCAGGCATTGAGTGCAATTGGCACACCAGGATGAGTGGATTTAAGCGTGCTACTAATGGAATAAACCTCACCATGTATCAAACGTTCGGCTTCTAATCAGAAAGTCCAGCTCGAATCTACAAGCATTAATAAGTGCCAAGCAATTTAAGTATTAAAAAACCGCACGCGTATCACAAACTACAAATAAATTACTCAGGGGTGTTTATTTCCCACCAAGTTGGCACTGAAACTTATATGTGATTGCTAGAGGTCCAAGAATGAAATTGAACTGAAATATGTAACAGATTTCATGGCCCTAAACTGACCAAGTAGTAGAGCATACTGTTGTCTTAGGGAATGAAGAAAGCAAAAATGGCTCAAATGGAAAAGAATTTGGACTTAGCGCCTTACAAATTGTTTGGTTCGGGATCCAAATCCTGCATATGTGCAAATGATGCCTTGGAGTCATTCAATGGGTCAATGACCTTAACCTACCTTATTGCAAGAAACTTGTGAGTAGGTAATGTGTATAATCAAGGTTACCCAAGAAAAAATTGAAAGGAAGTGTTTGGGAATAGCAAACTTCATCAGGCCTTAGACTTGACCAATGGAGTTGGGATATATGAGGTCCACATATAAGCCTAAGTGGGGTTCTATCCTAAAATCAATTAGCATTAAGTTGAGTACTTCACTATTGATTGTTTCCTCTACTATTCTAACGTGGATATTTTAACTATATTCACATATGAAGTTCTCAATTGGAAAATGAGAAAAGTTCGCCATCAGAGAAGTCAATATTTGGTGATAAAAATACTTCAGCACGCTATTTTACGATCCAACCTTGTTGCAACGCGAAGATATCCATCAGTAACCCATCATTTCTTAAAGTCTTTCTGCTCAAGACTATACAATTAAGGAGTAGTTTCAATCGAAAATCCTTGATCACTGTCTTTGGATAATCGAGCATCAAGTACTTCCCAAACTAGGAATAGTGGCTAAATTGCCCTTTTTGAAGCTTAACTAGGGTGGATAGTAGAAACGAGGGGAATTAGAGTAGAATTCAGATAGGGGAGAAGAAGAAAATAGTAGAAAGAGAGATTTCATTTCATATTCATCTTCGTAATATATTCTTTTACAACCTACTATCATTTTCATAAAAGTTATCTATTTAGAACCAGAAAATTACATAAATCATTACTAAATATAGCTACCTATTGAAATACTATTGTGTCACATTCCCTGCACATAATTAATCTATTTTCCCTGCAATTCTAGAATTCAAAACACGGATTCAAACCTAGAACAAACTAAACATTGCATCAAACCCTAACGCCTACATTATATAACCGAGAATCAAACGCATCAGATGCAAACTTACAGAAAATCCAAGAACAAAAAATGAACGAATCGAAATTTACAAAAATTCGCAAATTAACATTTCGAAAACATTACCGCATCCTTTAAGCAATTTGAGTGAGAGAGAGAGAAATACAAGAATCCTCCATCAGAGCAGAAATCGGAGCAGAGAAGAGGAGAGAGAGTGATCTCCCGCCATAAATTTGAAGAATTTTGTATAGATTGGGCTCGTGAAGAACAACAAAGGCCCCATCTTGTTATCGGACTTGTGTCCAGCGTTTGCAATCGGCCCATTTTGAGGTTAAGACTTTTCTGAAGTTATTTACATGCTTGGTCCTTTACCTCTTGACAGCTGGGTAAATACTAGATCTCACAAAATTTGACACGATATAACAATATGACACGAAAGTAGAGGATTAGAGTCGGGGTTTTTGAATTCAGATTAAATTTGGGTTGACCCGTTTAACTTATTTTCAGTACGCTTATAGACATGTCAGGTATTTGAGTGGTGTACTATTGTTATAATGTATAGATATTTGATAGTCTATCCCATATAAGATAATTTAAACTATGTTTATTAATGCTAATTTGATAGTTTATTCTAATAATTAAAAATATGTAATATATTTATTACTAGTATGAACTGTTAAATGTATTATTAATATATTTATAAGTCGACAAACTAGCATTTAATGGAAAAAAATACCAATAAAATTTAAATGGATATCCTGCGGGTTACCCGTTTAATGATTAGATTGAGTCATAGTTGAGAGTTCATAACCAGTATAATAAACGAGACGGGTTCGAGTTGACTCCATTTATAGGACCCCTCGTATAATAATATGAATACTACACGACACATTTGCCACTTCTAGTAAAAAGGGAAAGGGTAAGGTATTATCCTATCTAATGTGTTTTAAAAAGTGTTTTAAAACCGTGTATTCACAAGCGTACGAGATAGTCGTAACTAAATCGGGTATACGGGTTGTATCAACATGGAATCAGAGTTAAGTTGGATTTCATTATTAACTAGTGATTAGATTTTTTGGATTTTTATTGATTGTTTGGATAATTAACTAAAGAAAGCAATAAAATCTATACTAAAGGTGTCAATGCAATTAAGGTTAATTCAGGGTAGCTTTACCCATATCATGTCATTATATTCTTCTATGATAATGATTTAGGATGCTTAGGTTACAAGCACTAAGCCTGAGTTAATATTTATACCAGGGCTTAGGGTAATGAACTAGTCTAAAAGCATAACCTATCATATCACCCGAAGTGTGGCATAAGTTATCTCATTAGTATTATTTAATTTATTTCTTGTTCCTAATTCAATATTAAACATCGATTAATACTTAAATTAGGACTTAGGGTAAAAAAACTAGTGTAAGGGCATAACCCATCTATTACTCTAGGTATATTATGGATTATCTCAGTGGAACTAACAAATTCCTTTCACAGTCCTAATTGAGTATTAATTTATATAAAAAGATTGTATTTAGGATTGGGTACAATCTCAACCCTGACCACGTGTGAAAACCATTTATGTTAAGCTCATAGACAAATACTAATAATTTGAAAATCTTAACATAGCTACAAGCACACACAAAGAAAACCAAACAACAATGATTAATTTCCCACAGGGGTGCGAAAATAAAATAACAAAACTATTGTCAAAAGTATAATATAAATTTAGGATACGGACGGCTACCCGTTCTTTATCCCTAAACCAAAAGGGTTTACTCCTCCATGGGAGTCTTATACATCAGTCAAATCTAAAAAAAGAAAGAAATAATGAATAAAAACTAGAAGTGAAGGCTCCCTCAATTGACGTTGACATTGATCCTTATTTTGATTTCCTCCACCACTCCGACCACATGCACTTTGGTGTTTGAGAACTTCTTGGATCTTATAGCGGCTTTGGGAAGGAGAGGAGGAGAGGTGGTGTGGCAAAAGATGGGAAAAAATGTCTACCCCTCTCTATTATAGGTGGGGCGTGGTTTAGGGTATGCTCCAGATGCCACCCCCCCCCCCCCCCCCCCCCCCCCCCCCCCCCCCCAGCGATCGATCGGCCATTGTTAAGAGCTTGCGCAGTTAACTTAAAACGCATGTAACTTAAAGAAGTTTTAGGCCAAATTATATACCAAATCGAAGCTCTCAAAGAGATCTTTGTGGCCTCAGTGGTTTCATCAGTTGATTGGCAAATTTGGGGTCATAAATACTCTTATTTTAACTTTTTACTCGTTTTAAGCTTGACCGATTGGTAAAATGCATGGTCAATCGATCCACGCGCCTAAGGAAAAACTCTTTTCGATCGAATCTTGACCCAATGTGCACTTCTTTTGCACAGATGGCCAGGTTTCTCAAAATAATCTTCAAATATACCTCAATCACACTTGATTCTGCTTTTTTTCAACATTTGTTTGCTCCATTGCACTCCAAGCCTGGATGTACCTAGATCACAACAAAATACACATGTAAAAGCCAAATTTGTTGCAGGATTGAGAAACAAAATATGTAAATATATGGTACATCGCTATCCTTATTAGAATATATTTAATTAGAAAGGTAAGAATAAAGAGAGTTAAAGTTAAAATAAAAGTAAAATTGTCCCCTTTAAAAAAATTTACCCTACCCCTTTTACTTCCAATTTTGGGGTTAAAGAAAATGGGGGTAATGGGAGGTAATGAGGTTGAAACCTACCCGTCATTTACCCTCTTAATATTGATGCAGCCGCATTTTAGCTTTTGGCGGTTTATAGGTTAGATGGGTCTAGGCGGGTTGGCATTGATAAGATGGGATGCTTGGCGGGTTGGAATAGACGAGATGGTTAGCTTGGCGAGTTGGTGAGACGTGCAGCAAGGAGCGAGTTAGAGTTTTACGTCAATTAGAAGACTTTAGCTTAAATTAGATTAGTTGATTTCATTATTTATCTTTGTATTTTTAGTCTTTTATTCTATGATGATTACACAGATTGCTAGATGAGCACACTGATAGCTAATATCCACCATTAATCTTTGGATAGGGATTTAATTTAAATTTTGTATTTATTTTATTATTTTGAGTCTACTTAGGACAGCTCCTCTATTTAAAAAGAGGGCTAGTTAGGGTTTTAATTTATTCAATTTTATTACGTTTTTATCATTGTTTTAGAGATTTCTCCAATTCTCGGGTTGTGAGAATTAGAGTTGAACAATTTCCTTATTTTCTTAATTGTTTTAGCAATAAGAAATTAAAGAAAGGTTGTCGAACCTTCTGTTTCCCTAATTTCCTTACATGCGCTACATCAAAAACTTTGTCAAACGGGAGTTAGAGGTTTACACCCCATTATCCCTCTTAAGCCTTATTTGGCAATTATGTAAAAGAGGGTAAAGAGGGGTAAAAGGGGGAAGTATAAGGTAATTTCCTACCCATGGTTATTAAAATTCCAATTCGAATCTTAGAATCTTACGATTCTACGATTCTACAATTTCCAACCGATTTGAATCCTAAGTAGAATCTTAATTTTATAGAATCATATGATTCATTGATATTATATCAAATTAACAGATAGAATCATAATATGATTTTATAATTCAACCGATCTGATCTTTTTTTTTTTTTTTTTCAATAAATAGCGACAATGGTTTAAGATGGTTCTATCAAAGTATACAACTAAAAATAAAGGGTTTGCCCCCCATTATCCTTACCCCTTTACCTCTCATTGCTATGGTGCCAAACAAAAGGGTTAATCTTTTTGAATTTGTTTAAATTAGTCTCTTATCTTTTTTTAATTTGAATTGGTATCTTATCTTAATTAGTGCCTCATATGTTCTTTTGTTTTAGATGGTTCACAACATTTTATTTTTAACAAAATTGACCCCTCCTTTCTTTAGAATGGAGTAAGATTGCTAAACCCAAAGGCTTGGGAGGGTTGGGATTCCGGGATATGGAAGGGATGAATATCTCTATGCTCGCTAACCAAGCTTGGACAGTCATGCATAATCTGGTGGAGTTGTGGGTTCTTGTCCTGAGAGGGCTGTATTTTCCGGATGGGGATTTCTTGAAAGCTCGTACTGGTTATAGGCCCTCTTGGTTTTAGAAATGCCTCATCGAAGTTCGGGATTTTCTTTAAAAAGGCTTATTCTGGAACATTAATAATGGTCGATCGGTTTGGGTATGGGATGATAGGTGGGTCCCAGGAGGAATTTCGGGTGCTGTTGCTTCTCCTCCTCCTGCCATGAGGGAACTGCGTGTAGTGAACCTCATCAACCCTTCTTCTAGGACTTGGAACATATAGTTGCTTCGAAGTTTGTTTCCGAACGATACTGTCAATGCAATTAGGAGCATCCCCTCCTCAAGCCCGCTCATCGAAGTCCTGTTAATTTGGAGCTTTTATCCTAAGCATATCTTCCATGTTAAACAAGGCTATGCCTTACGGTGTAACTTTAGGAGAGAGGTTGATGGGAGATTAAATGCCTCGACTTCAAGTTTCCTGGAAAAGAAAAGTTTGAGCTGAATTTGGGGCGCCCCCGTTCTCCCTTGTGCGAGGCGCTTCATCTAGAGACTCCTGTTTGATGCTTTCCTGTCTTCTGTTAATCTTGCTTCTAGGGTCTCTTCTGTGTCCTGTTTGTGTCCTCGTTGCTAAACCGAGAAGGAGTCTTCGGATCATATTATTTTCTTATGTCCATTCGCTCAAGCGGCCTGGCTTGCATCCGGGGTTGGATTTAAGCCGAGTGTTGAGGGGTTTCGGGGTTTTCATGGTTAGTGGGAGTTTGTTTGCTCCGCTACAGTTGCTAACGATTTTTCTTTCATTAACTTCATTTTTGTTTGCTGGTGGATCTGGAAATCTCAATGCAAGCTTTTGTATGACGGTTTCACTGATAACCCGAAATAGGTGGCCAACCATGTGCTTTTTGATGCCTATGAGTGCTTTCGCCTGCTTGAGGTCTTGCCAAGTCCTTCTCGTAACTAGACACCGATTCAGTGGTCTGGAACTGGCCCAACAATGACCGGATCAAGCTTAATGTGGATGCTGGTTGGTCCTCTTCGCCAAGTGATGCTAGTGGGTGGCTGGTGCAGTTCTACATTTGTAGCTTCTCATCTTATAGCTGAATATTTAGCAGTAAAAGCTGCGTGCCACTTAGCAATTCGTCTTGGGTCAGACAAGTGGTATTTGAGTCGGACTATCGTGAGATTATCCATATTCTTCTTGATGGTTCTTGCCCACCTTGGGAGATTTTTGCTATCATTGAGGATATTCGTACTTCGTTTTCTTCGTTTCTTTCCTGTTCCTTTTGTTGGTGTAATAGAGAGGCCAATAGGGCTGCCCATGAAGTGATTAGAATGCATCGTTTGGGAGTATATTCCCCTGACTAGGTTGATTTTCCTTTCCCATCATTTTTGGCGATTCTTGTAAATGATAGTATGCAATTAAGTGCCTACGGGCTTATCAGTTCAAAAAAATTAGCCCCTCTTCTTTTTCACTTTTACCTCATTTTGGTCATCATGTAGGGAACAAATTTATCATTTTTGAATAAAAAATATAAGAGACTAATTTGAACAGAGTTACAAACATAAGGGTTCAATTTGAATAAAAGAAATGATAAATAGTTATCCCCATTTGTGTACCTTAGCAATCTTGCACTATAATAATAGTTAATCTGAACTAGACAATATTCTCACCAACAAGGATGTGGAGAACTGGCTACAGCGGTCTATAATTGCGCACACGTTGGGTGAGATGAGTCTGGATAATATTCTTACCTTTATCACGGAGAACGACCTCCACGGTTTAACCCTAAAGGGTTAAGCACCAATACTTTTGCCCATGGTTGTGATTCTGCTGAGACTTTGGAGTCCTACCTCGGCCCTCGTCGTGAGATTCTGCTTAGGAAATTCAGCGAGGTTTCTAAATACTCTGGCGAAATCCTTGGTTCACTTAGCAGAAGAGTATCGATCGAGTTTTTTGGACTGCATGTTCAATGCTAGACTAGGGACTGCTTTTCTGACCTTGCGAGTTTATGGGGGAAGTTAGCCAGGGTGGACTCGAGAATGTCTGCCATGAGATGCATTGATGCTGCCAGAAGTCTCATTAACACTTGTTCACCTTCACTTATTAATCGAATGGTACAAGTCCATTTTAATGGAGTGACCCAATTGGTCCTGGTCAAGGAGGGTAGGACAGTACTGATTCCGAACTACTCTCCTAGTGTTGTTGCTTTGGCTGCATCGGCCAGATTAGCGAGAGAATAGACCCCTTCGTCAATGAACCCGCACAGGGAACATTAGTGCACCATCCGGGGGTGCCATACCACACTGATTCAACATTCCCCCGTTCATAGGATGGATGATGTGGGAGCTGAGGATCATGGGAGTCGCACTATTAGGCCAGTCTACAACGGAGTTAGCATAGTTGAGATGTCACGGGGTCAGCTTGCTTTCCACATTGAAGGTCAGTATGTCGGTAGGTGGTCTATGGAATGCAGTTGGCCACATGCTTCTCTTCCCCATCCGTCTTCACAGCGTGGTGAACATTTTCCAGTTCAGGAATCCGTAGAAACCAACTTATGCCTCCTTTGCTCCAACGGGTGGAGAGTGACATAGCTAGTTCAGATCAACCTCATACTCAGCTATCGCATCTTGAGAATGTAACTCAAGACCTGGCCAGTGAAGATGATTTTGTGTCCTCGGGACCTACGTTTCCTCTCGGTTTTGAGCCCTCTACTTTGAGCAGGTCAGAATCTTGTATGGAGAGACCCAGTGGAGTTGAGATGAGAAAAGGAAAAGGAGTGATGACAAAAAGGGAGAGGAAAGCGTTGAAGCATAAGAAAAAAGAGAGTGAAAAGCGGGAGCTTCAGAAATTTCTGGAGGATATGTCGCCTAGAAACAACACGCCGAAAAAGACCAAGGCATCAGGCAAGCGGAAAAAGGGGAAAGAGGCAAAATGGGGAAAATCGTCAAAGGCAACCAGAAAGAAGAAGAAACGGAATAGACAGAATCGGTACGAGAAGATCTCGGAAGCGGAGTATGATGAGATGATCATGCAAGCAGAGCGGGCAATTGACATGGGGAGAATAGTAGGTTTTAATTTTGATGGTTTCGACCCACCGATGGTGGTAAACCTACTGGCTAAATGAAGTGGTTGGTTTTGTGGTTGAGGTTCAGTTCTACTCTGCTCCGATTTCCGGTGCTGGTCGTCTGGTTCTTTTTCTTTTGGGATCCCTGTCTAAGCTTGTTTCTTGTGCGTTTTGTCTTGCCTGTGCTCGGTGTCTGTTGTGTCGGGTTTGGGTGTTTTGGTTTTGGTGCCTGTTCGTTTCCCTGTTTGCTATGATCTCTTTTTGTACCCACTACCATTTACGGAATGGCTTAGGCCTCGTCTTTTCGAGTTGCCAGTTTGTACTATAGCTTTGCCGATATTTATCAAAAAAAAAATCTGAACTAGACAAGTGGTCGGTCAACAATTAGAAGTTGTCTAATTGTGGTACCCATAAATTTAAACATAAAACAAGGATATAAATACTCAATTATAAATTAAAAATGTTTCAAATATAAGTAGATTACGAAAAAAATATTTTAAATAAATATTGGATATATAAATTAGGGCAGGTAACTGATACCCATTGAATACCCGCGAGTAATAGAGTGGGTATGTATTGAGTGCTATTATTTTTATTTATATTATTATATATTTTGTATTTAGTATTTTGCATTTAGCACCTAGAATATTCCCTAGCATTTTGTAATCACTAGTGTAATTTGTAGGTTAATTTCTCCCCCTTCCTCTTCTCATGTAACCGGCCATAATTACTCATTTCCTCACATTACTAATATTATTTACTTAGGTTTAGCCTAGGATTCTAGTGTTTAGTTGGCTTTTTATTTGATTGTATTTTTCTATTTAAATCCTTATATTTTGTAGTAAGTATTATCCAAGTAAATAATATTTATTCCATTTCCAAGCTTGAGTGCGTATTTTATTTTTAACATTATGAGTATAAACTTCATATTCGTAATGGGTAATGGAACGAGTATGGGTGTTAAATTTGGGAGGCGGGTACTGATATGGAGCTGGCACCCCGGGTACCCGCCTCGCCCCATTACCATTCCTACCCCTTGGTGACCGTAATTTAAACCCTGCACCAAAGGTGACGAGTTTCCCTTATTCCCTTCTCCAATGACCTATCTCAAATCTCATAAACATGTGTCTCGAAAACACCACCAACTACCTTATCTGGCATGAACAATTTAATATGCAAAGAAAATCGGACATGTCCAAGGAGGGTCCTGTCACCCGGGCACCAACAGACCCATGGAAATAAGCGGACCCGGGATTGGTTGGGTGGGTGGTGGTGGTTCCATGGTGAACTATGGGGAAGGTGGGGAAGGTGGGGGGGGGGGGGGGGGGGGGGGGGGGGGGGGGGGGGGGGGGGGGGGGTGTTGCAGTTAATAGCTGCCATAGTAAAAAGTTACTAAGAACTAAAAAATTGAAGCCATACAGAGAACTAGAAATTAGGAACATAAATTGAAAAGAGAGAAGGAGAGACATAAGACTCTTTAAAGAAGCCCTTATACCATGTGAAGAATCTGAATGACTTATACTAAATTAAAAACAAAGGGTATAACTGTGCCCTTTATATAGAGCTCAATATGTCAAAGGTAAAAGACAAAGTTATCCTCTGGACAAAAGTGTTAGACTGTATTGTATAAGTGTTTGGTATTATGTATATTGAGCCCATTGGGCCTTCCTTAGAAGTCTTATGTATTTTATTGTTTCTCTATAAATATACGAGAGGGCTCCTGCATTATGTGTGCTCTTCATTGTTTCATGATATCAGAGCTCACCCTAGCCCTCTCGTAAATAAGGCAAACCCTAGCCTCCCTCTCTCACTTCCTCAAAAAATTATTCAAAACCCTCAAGTACAATCAAACCCTAGCATCGCCCTTGCCGTGTTGTGCGCCGCCCTAGCGCCGTCTCCCTCTATCATGCCCTGTCTGTCCTTTTCCGGCTAACCCTAGCCACGCAACCTGCCACTTGTGTTTTACACTCAAATTCCTATGGCTGACACAACATCATCTACTACTTCTCCATCTGCCGCAGTCCCCTAAATGCTGCTCACCGCATCGCCAGCCGCCGGTGGTCCTGCTTCACTTCCCATACCATTAAGTGTCTCCAATATCTGACATCAAATATCGTCTACTTTAGATCTGAATGATCCATCTACTTACCTAGTATGGCGCAGATCTTTCTCTCCGCTTGCCAGGGTTATGCTGTTGATGACCACCTTGATGGTCCCTTCCACCCGCCACTTCGGATCCTACCTACCGCTACTGGAGATAAGTCAACAATCTTCTTATTTCTTGGATACTCGGTACTATCTCTCCTGATCTTGCTAGTGCTATGTGTGGAGAGGAAGATAATTTAATTGCTGCATCACTTTGGGGTTCAATTTCTAGACTCTTCACTGATTTTGCACATTCTTATCAATTGTAATTTAAACAATAATTAACCAACATTAAGAAAGAAAATCTCTCAATATTAGCATATCTCACTAAAATTAAATCATTGGTTGACAATTTCAAATCCGTAAATGCCTCTATTTCTGATGTTGATATGGTTTTAGCTGCTGCGGATGGTCTTTCTGATGATAAGAAGTTCAGTTTATTACATATCGAGTCCCCTTTTTAATCATTTATTGAAGCCCGATATCTGTTAATGAATGAAAAATCTTGCCATAAGAATGCCAATACCGGTGCACCTATTGTTCTAGCTACTACAGGTCCCACTACTGAACCTCCTATTGCCACGATTCCATTGTCGCAGCCGATTACCCTTCCCGCTCATCAGATTCCGCATCCGCCGGGTTATGGTTCTGAGTCTGGTAATGGTCGCAAAGGCCGTGGGGGTCGAGGTAATGGTCGTGGTCATGGACGTAACAACTATGGTTATGGTAATCAATGGATGCAGAACATATGGGGTCCGAGATACAGGGGGATGCCTTGGCCCATGCCTTCGTTCTACTTGCCATATCAACCTCCTCAGTTTGGTACTGCTCCTCAGGGTGGTAACATATCTTGTCATCTACAGTTTCGTCCTGCAAATAATGCTTATACCACTAGCTATGGTTTTTATCTAGGTTTCGATGCTTCTTAGTTCTCACCGCAATCCTATTCGACCCCTATTCTTGACTCGTCCTGGGTCATGGATAGTGGCGTCTCCTTTCACATGACCAATAATTTAGGTATCCTAACATCCTTGTCTCCCTATCATGGATAGTGGGTAACGGCACATCTTTCTCCATTGCTGGCATGGGGTCAATTTTATTTCCACTGTTGCAGATCGCTTTGTCTTAAATAAAGTTTTATTCATCCTTGTCTCTACCTTATCTATCCCTATCTCATTCTCATTCTTTATCTCTTCTACCTCTATCTCTATCCTCTATCTTTATCATTTTCTTTATATCTTTTTTTTATCTCACCTTATCTGTGTTCGGTGCCTGTGCAGCATTTTTTTTTTTTTTGGCCATACTCATGCATTTTTTATGCTTCTCCTGTTGCTAGGTCTTTAGCTGATTAATGCGGACCAACTTTTTAGGTTGGGAGTCCTCGGAAACAGCCTCCCTTCAGGGTAGCCCCCTAAAGGGGGAAGACTGCGTACATCTACCCTCCCCAGACCCTGCTTTTAGCGGGAGCCCTTGGAGGCACTGGGTTTGTTGTTGTTGTTGTTGTTGTTTGCTCTCTCAAAATTTACTTTCTATTCGATAGTTTTGTTTAGATAATAATTGTCTTCTTGAATTTGACTGTTTTGGTTTTTCTGTCAAGGATTCTAAATCGAAGTCTACCATTATCAAATGTGTCAGCCCGAGGCCTCTCTTTACCGTACAAGATGACCTTCCATCACGACATCATTCGTCGCATCTTGAGTCTCCTCTTCTATTTGGAACCATTGCTTGGGCCGTCTAGGAGAGCCAGCTATGTCTATTTCAGTTAAGCAAAAATTTATTTCTTATTCTAGTCATTCAGAGTCAAGTTTGTGTCACGCTTGCCAACTAGGTAAGAAGTCGTTTTCCTTTTCAGAAGTCTGTTACCAAAACTATGCTTCCTTTTGATATAATTTATTCCGATGTATGGACATCGCCTATTTTTAATTTTAGTGATTTTAAGTATTATTTGTTATTTTTGGATGATTATTCTCATTTTGTGTGGATTTACCCTATGCGTGCCAAATCAGAAGTATTCGATTTATTCGTTCAGTTTCAATGTGATAATGGCACAAAATATATCAATCGTGATTTAAATGGGCTTTTTATGCAATGGGGCATTCTTAGTCGGGTCTCTTGTCCTCATACCTCCCAACAAAATGGAAAGGTTGAACGCATACCATAAGTAATATGATGCGCTGAGTTCTCTTTCATGCTTGTATGCCTTTGGAGTATTGGGTTAAAGTTGTTCTTGTTGCTACTTACACTATAACTTTATTGCCTTCTACATCCACAAAGAAAAAGATCTCATACCAGCGTTTGTATAAAAAGAAGGTTAATTATGATCATCTTAAAGTTTTTGGCAGTTCTTGCTATCCCAACTTGCTTCATGATCTACCTTGTGTGTTCTCTTGGGATATCCACAAAATAATAAAGGTTACAAATGTTCGGATCTCTCAACTAACAAAATGATTATCTCGAGGCATGTTGTTTTTTATGAGACAGATTTTCCTTTTACAGGGTTCGGCACTTTCTCTCAAACTACAATGCAACGTCTTCACCGTGTTTTCTCGTCGCCACTCGCATCATCTCCTTTCACCAGTAGCTCCCCTCCTATTGGGCCCCTGTTGGTTGCGCCACCGACAGCACCCACACCCCCTCTAGTGGCTGCCGAAGCTGCACCCGAGCCGCCCATGCCGGTTGCCCCGCCTCCTCCTGAACCTGAAGCTCTCGCCACTGGCTGCCCATCCAGTTTTGTTCATCCCATGATCACTTGTTCAAGAGCTGGTATTGTGAAACCTCTTATCAAACCCTCTATGCTTGCTCATAACGAGTTGCCCGAAGTTCCGTAATCTTATAAGCAGGGTCTCACTGATGACAATTGGAGAAATGCAATGCTTGATGAATACAATGCTCTTATTCGTACGACGACATGGGATCTCGTTCCTCCACCAACTCACGGCAACATCGCTGGCTCTAAATAGGTTTTTCGGATCAAACAGACTTCCACATATCAGGTTGAACGCTATAAAGCCCGGTTGGTTGCCCAGGGATTCACACAGAGATATGGCATTGACTATGGTGAAACCTTTAGTCCAATTGTTAAGATCGCTACATTTCATGTTGTCTTGACTATTGCCACTTCTCGCAAGCGGCCTATTCATCAGCTTGATATCAAGAATGCTTTTCTAAATAGTACTCTTAATGAAGAAGTTTATATGAAGCAACCACCAGGTTTCATCGGTTCTCAATTTCCCTGATCACGTTTGCAAGTTAAACAAGTCCCTTTATGGTCTCAAACAAGCACCCCGCGCATGGTATACTCGATTTGCTACTTTCCTCCATCATCTTGGATCCATCAGTTGCAAGTGTGATTCGTCGTTATTTGTCCTACAACGTGGACCTGACATGGCTACACTGCAGGTTTATGTAGATGACATAGTTCTCACTGCTTCTTCTGATTTGTTTCTCCAAGCATTGATTCATTCTCTTCGTTCTGAGTTTGATATGACAGACTTGGGGTGCCTCAATTATTTTCTCGAGATTTCAGTGTCTGCCTTATCTACAGGTTTCTTCTTGTCTCAAACCAAGTATGCTCATGATCTACTTGACAAGACAAACCTGTTTTCCTGTAAGCCCGTTGCCACATCCACAAATTCTAAGTCCAAACTTTCAATGGATGATGGCGATCTCTTGACCGATCCCACTTTATATAGGTCTGTTGTTGGTGTAATACATTATCCCACCTTTGCTCATCCCTATATATCTTATGCAGTGCAACAGGTGTGTCTCTTTATGCATGCTCTGCGTTTACCACACTGTATGGCTATTAAACGCATCCTCAGATACAGTAAAGGCACGATTGATCAATTGTTGACTATACCTCCTACTCGTGTGGATCAACTCGTGGCATACTCAGATGCTGATTGGGCTGGATGTCTCGATACTCGTCACTCTACATCTGGCTTTTATGTTTTTCTAGGGGGTAATACCATTTCCTGGTCCTCCAAACGACAGCCTACAGTCTCTCGATCCAGTGCTGAGGCCGAATATCGTGATGTTGCCAATGCCGTCTCAGAATGCTTTTGGCTCTGATCACTCCCTAGTGAACTTGGTCTTCTTCTTCCCAAGGCCACTTTGGTTTATTGTGATAATATTTTGGCTACATATTTGTCTACTAATTTTGTGCAGCATGTTCGCACCAAACACATTGAGATTGACATCCATTTTGTTCCTAAACGAGTTCAAATGGGTCTTGTTCGAGTTCTTCATGTTCCTTCCTCTCAATAAACTGCAGATATCTTCACAAACAGCCTTCCGCAGCATCTTTTTCTTCTTTTCAAGCATGACCTTGGCATTCGATTATCTCTTGCTTTGGTTGAGGGGGGATCTTAGACTATATTGTACACGTGATTGGTATTGTATATATTGAGCCCATTGCGCCTTTCTTGTAAGTCCTATATATTGTATTGTTTCTTTATAAATATACGAGAGGGCTCCTGCATTAGGTGTGCTCCTCATGCTTTCAAAAAGTCCAAAACCCTAGTTGACTTTCCTGAATACTTATATCATACAAGTAAGTCCACTACCATCTGATAAAGAAAACCTTAGTCATAACTGCCTCACATATGTTAACTTATCGCGCCAAATTTATACCAAAGGTACATAACAAAAGGAACAAAAAGATGCGCCAAATGGTCCCAAAAAGCAAAGAATAAGGAGAGCAAAAGCAAAGAATATCAAAAGCGGACCTTGTAACAATCATTAATTTTGAACACAAAAGCACTACAAGAACAAAGAACAAAAAGAAACAAAGCAAGACAAAAAGCCAAAAAGAGGGACACAATTTAAATGGTATAAAAAAAAAGGGTATTATAATGATTTGAATTCCCTATCCCACAATAAGAGACAAACAATAAGTGGGATTCTCCACCATGCCAATTCCCACCATTATCTCCACATTCTCCCCCTTTACCTTCCCCCACTTCCTTTTGTCTCCATTTTCCCTCTCTTTTTAAATGGTTCTTCGTAAGCAGACTCTCTTTAAAATAACATCCTATAAAGGTAAAGTTGCATACACCATGTAGAGCCTTACCTCAATGGTAGAGGGTAAGTCAGGTAATAGAGTGTTGCTTAGGTCAAAAGGTTTAGAGTTTAATTTTCCGCTTAAACCTCTCCCTAAGGAATCTTTAATTTAATTGACTTTTATAGTTTGTGGGTTACCACATGGGCTAGGGTTTATTAGGTAACCGTATTCCTCGTAAAGGTTACATACATCTTACCTCTCTAAACCCTACTGTAATAGGAACATCTATGAGACACTAGATTATTATTGTTATTGTTGTAAAGGTTATAACTTTTTCATGTTACGACGAAAGTGTTATTATTAGGACATTTTATAGAATTTTATGACCATAGTTTGCCGGAAGCCATATCATTATCTGAGAATAACACATTTTACTCTTGCAACTGACAATAACTACTTTTTTTTCTGAAGCAGAATGATAATTTGAGAAATGAGGGTTGATAAAATTTGATATTGAACATTAACCATAATAAGTTAGAAATTTTAACCACCAAACAAATCCAATAAACCCTGTAAACTTTCTTATGTACAAATACTCAAAGGGTAATTTATTGTTAGGATAAAATTATTCTTTCATAACAAGATTGTAATTTTTAAGATAATCTTATAACTCTTATTATTTATAAGTTATATTATTATTTTAATAATAATAATTTTTATCCTACCAATAATAATTCCCAGTTTAAAAGAACAAGATACAAAAAATTGGTTTAAAGAAGCGCGTGCAAAATTCTCCTGGAAGTGCGGTTGCTTTCTTTACAGTGCGTGGGGCCAAAAGAGTGGAATTGGGGACCACTATAAATATATTTACTCTATTGGTCCTGTATATTTGCAAATTTATTTAAATTGATCCCTTATTATAGATTTAAAGTAACTTTTAAATTTTATTTTGTGATAAAATTGGTCTTTTAATTTTTAATTTTTACCTATTATGGATAACTGAATGATGGACCAATTTGATCACAAAATAAAATATCAAGGACTAGTTTACGAAAAAGAAACGACAAGAGATCAATTTGAATAGACTTATAAATATTTGGGCTAACAGAGCAAATAACTTGACCAATACTGAAGGGGTCGAGGCAAAAGCGTCCTTAGTTTAGGACCCACTTCACCGATGCGTCAGCCCGTGCGTTAGTAAGATTTCTAACTTGTTCCGGGGCCAATGTCCTTGAGCAAGCCCACAACTTGCCGCATTGTGGGCCGCTTGTTTGGCGCCTCTGCCGTGCAGAGATACCCAACTCCGAGGCACTCCACCATTTCTAACACAGCGTCGTCGCTGCACCTCAGTCGCGGGTCCACTGCCTGCTCACCCGCGCTAGCCTTGACCAGCCTCCTAACCCATCCCACAGTCTCCTCAGACCCAGGCTTACCCGTCAACAACTCTATTAAAACCAACCCGAATGAGTACACGTCAGCTTCAGTGGACCCTACCCCAGCCATGTCACTATGGCACATGCCAAAATCGGCTACACGTGGCTCAAGGTCATCAGCTAAAAGTATGTTGGAGGGCACTAAGTGGCCGTGGACAATTGGCTTGGACCCGGCATGGTGGAGGAAGGCAAGACCGCGTGCCACCCCAAGGGCAATCCGGTGGCGCATGAGCCAGCTGAGCTTGTCGGGGGAGGTGGTAGTGGGGTGGTCCCAGGTGTCAGTGGACCAGTCATCCACGTTGGGCTTGCCATGTGGGAGCTCATGGAGCCACGCATGCAAGTCACCATTGGGCATGTACTCGTACAGTAGAAGCTTTTCCTTCCCTGTAGTGAAATGAGTAAAGAGAGTTAATGAAAAGGAATAGGTGAAAAGACAGGCACAACAACTTCGTCAGATTTTTTTTTTTTTTTTTTTTTTTTTACTGTAAGGGAAATAAAACATTTTTTTTTAATGATGCTTCTCCTGTTTCCAGGTTTTGGGCTGATCGATGTGGACAAACTTTCTAGGCCGGGGGTCCTCGAAAACAGCTTCTCTTCAGGGTAGCTCCCTGAAGGGGGAATGCTGCTGCGTACATCTACCATCCCAAACCCTGCTTTTTGCGGGAGCGGGAGCGGGAGCCCTTGGTAGCACTGGGGTTGTTATTGGAATAAAACATTTTTTTTCTTATCTAGAGATAACTTTTGGGAAAAGCAAGATGATTTCAGACCAAAAACCTTTAAGGGGTTGAGAGTTCAACCAGTACACCAACTCCAACGGTTCAATGTCGTTTGATGATTGCATTTATTGGTGCTAGATAGTAACTCCTCGGACCACATTATGTCATAGGTCAATAGAGGGAGAACCACAATTAGGGATGTAAACAAAACAACCTAAGCCAAGTCGAGCATCCTTGTTTGAAATCAAGCTTGATGAATATCAATGAGCTAAAGTTTAAGCCGAGTGTTTATGGAGCTTCAAAGCATTTATTCGAAATCAGTTAAATAACACATTAAAATACTTGATACTTAGCATGTTAGTTTAATCACGTGGAGTAGAGCTTGTTACCGAGCTAAGCTGAGTTTACCATCGAGTCAAGCTCCTACTGCACAGTGCTTACAATCGTTTCGTGTTCATAGTTTTTACTTTAAGAAGAAAAATTATTTTTTGGCAATAATGTTTTCTTGATTTTTGTATTTGTTTTAGTTTTTTCATAATTTAAGTGAAAATAAAAAATAAAAAATAAAAAATAAGAAAAAACATAGTTTTCAAACCTCGTTTTTTAGTTTCTCCAAATTCCAAAAATGCAAATAAAAAACGGTACTGAAGATGACCTAATTTTCAATTTTATAAGATTTACAATAAAACACGATATCAAAACTAGGGGTGTAAATGAGCCTAGCCGGCTCATCATAAAGCTCGAAAAGCTTGGCTCGCTTTGAGCTCGAACCGAGCCGAGCCGAGCCGGCTCATTTAGCTTATCGAGCCGAGCCCGAGCCTAGTGAAGCTCGAGCTCGTAGGCTTGCGAGCCTAAAGGAGTTTTTTTAGCATAAAATATTTGTTTAAAAATTGTCCAATGAAGCCATATTGGAGCCTAAATGAGCCGAAATATTACAAGCCCAATTTGAAGCTCATCGAGAATTGATCGAGTTTTTGATGAGCCGAGCTCGAGCCTGAACTTTCAAAGCTCGGCGAGCTTCGAGCCGAGCCCGAGCCGAGCTTAAAGCTAATGAGCCGAGCCTCGAGCCTTGCAGGCTCGACCTCAACTCGGTTCAAATACACTCCTAATCAAAACCTAAGTTTTAATTTCTAAAAAGCAAAAAACTACATACAAAAAATGATAAATATCTTTTAACTTTATTTAAAATTGAAGTGACTCACTCAATTTTTAATTTATTGAAACACTTTCAAGTTCCTCGTCAAAATCAACGTGATCTTCAACTTTTAATTTCATTAAAAACACTCTAAATTATTACTGATTAAAATGAATATACCCATTCAATTTAAAATTTTTTGAATACAGTTCTTGACATAGAACTCAACTCGAATTCAAGTTCGATAAACCTTAACGAGCCCGAATTCAAATATAAAAATGCTCGACTTAGCTCAACCCACGTAGAAAAAGCTGCAGAGGGGTGGATGCAATAAGGTTGAAGGGCAGTACGACAAAATTTATAAGAGCAGAGAGTAATTACCCGTGAAACCCATTAATTCTTGGTAGGTCTAACCCCTGCCAACCCCCAAGGACAATCCCCATTATAGCTTCCATTATAAAGTCTCGTTTTGTATGCAAAAAGTAAATCCAAGAAATAAAAAATAATAAGACATATAGATTTTAGCTCTTATTTGGTTGGCAAAAAGTAGACAGAATACAGAAAGCAATTTCAACTTTCTTCAAAACGCAGGAAGTAACTTAGCTAACCCTCCCTAAAAAAGTTCTAATTCCTTTGTTTTTAATTAATCTCACTAAGAAAGTTCTATTTACAACCAAATATTTTTTACCTATTTTTGAAGAAGTTAGATACAGGAATTGAATTTCCATCAAATGTAACGGGAATTTAATTTATATGGCAACTAAACAAGGCCTATATATATAATATTTCTTCTATTTGAAAAGATCTGACTAAATTTATGTTAAAAAATGTTAATTTAGTATATAATTACGATAATATATATATAAATTATGTTAATATTTTTTGTAGATGTCGGGAAATTATGATAAAAAGTTACCGAGTACTGATATAAAGTACCTAATATTATCGAAATGATGTGCCGTGTTAGCAAGTTTTGGTTAAAAAAACAAATCAAATTCTAATAAATATACTAATATATTTCTAGAATCATGTTCGAATTTAGTATTTTCTAATAAAAATCTAACAAATTTTGATAAAAGGGTAATTGATAAAATTTTACAACTTTAAAATACTTAAGTAAGAAAATATTTAAATCTCAAAATATCTAATTATATACGGTAAAACTTTTGGCAGTTCGGTGATAAATAATCTACCCAAGTCATAATTAATTTCAATGGGCAATTTTTTATTTTGAGAAATTAATTTAAATTTTAAAAATAATTTTTTTCTTATTTTTCTATTTTTAATTTTTTTTTAAAAATCTCAGGTAAAAGGGGTAAATTGAAAACAAAAACAACAAAATTTAATTTTAAAAAAACAATCTTCAGTTTTTAAAAGTCAAAAGCTAAGAATAGAAAATAATATCGAGTTGACCATACAAAATATAGAGCCAATTTGATATAATTTTTTATTTGTAGTTTCTAATTTTTAAGAAATAAAAAAATGAGTATTGCAAACGAGATTCTTATTTTTAACTTTTTTTCTCATCTGGGTAAGAATTGAAAATATTAAACTAAAAAAAAAAAAAGGCTTTCTAAAAATATCAAATTATTTTTGAGTTAATATCGCTTGAGCTTTAACAGACCCTTATCAAACTGTTCGCAAACATTAACGAGTCCTTATCAAATTGTTCGTGAATTTTAACGAATCAAGCATCCCATTATTTGAACTCGGCTTGATATAATCCCATCACACTTGTTTGAACTTGGCTCAATAAGTTATTGAGCAACTATAACGAACATGAACGACCCCGTAATGGATTTCGAATTCAATAATTCATCAACCATTAAGTTCGTTTATGCCCCTTTAAGATTAATGTTTTATTATCCCCTTTTATAAAGTAACTCCAACTAGATGAAAACATTTTACTTTGTCAATAAGTTTTCACCCGCCACTTTAATTCAAATACAGAAAAAAGAGATAAAATAATTTTATAGAATATCTTTTGGATTTTATTATTCCCCGAGCAAAAAGTGTTATTACCAGAATACTTATAGGATCTATAACAAATAATAACCGGAAATTTTCATAAAGGTACTTTAATATTAACAGTTTTACTTTGATCATATTTTATCTATACCCACCAGGTGAAGTCCAGGAATAGTTTTATGTTATAACATGCCACCTCACACGAATGTCAATTGGGCTTGAACGTGGATAGTACACAGGCCTACATCATACCTTGTGCTTAAATTATTTTAATAACTGGGGACTATTGAGATTCGAACACGTGACCTATTGGTCAATAAGGCTCCGATGTCATATCAAGAAACCATCTTTCCCAAAAGCTAAAGCTTATAGGTAATGGGTCAGGAATAGTTTTATAACATATGAGCAAGGGGATAAAGTATTACCTTAGGTCAAAAGGTCTTAAGTTCGATTTCCAATGTGAACCTCTTTATGAGCAATTTTTAACTTAACTGGCTCATCCAGTGTGTACATCATCACATGGGTCAGAGTTTATCGAATAACCGAATTCCACGTTAGCAAAAATAATATTACTCCATCTTTGTCCCCTTTATTAGATATTATATTTTTATTTAACACTATATTATATTTTTATTAAAAACTTAAAAAAATAACATACATATAAAAGTTAAGAAAGTACAGAGACAGTAAAAATATGTTTACCTGCAATGCAATACCCTGAAATGGTCAACAAGTTGGGGTGTTTGACTTTTCCCATCCCTTCAAACCAGGTTACCGCCTCTTCGCGGTCAACCTCCCTCGCACTATCCATCACCTTCACCGCCACGTGTAGGTCACCAGGCAACACTGCCCTGTACACGGGCCCACACCTCCCCTCTGCCACCAGGGACCCACTCCCGAAGTGACACGTGGCAGCAATCAAGTCCTTGAATGTCAGCCTCATCAACGGCTTCTCAAACATCACCACAGCCGCTGAGCTCGGCTCGGCTATCTCAGCCACCCAAGCCGCCGCCGAGCCGGCGCCTGACTCGAAATCGAACGGCCCAGATTTCTCGATCTGGGTCGGCTTAGATATTGCCCATTTGGTCATTTTTTTTAACGCATTTCTTTTCTTGTACTTTTTGACAGTAAAAAGAGACAGTAAGAATAAAACGACAGCGGCTAGTGAAGAAAACGACACGGTCATGATGAATTTGAACTTGGATTTAGACTTGGATTTGGATTTGGATTTGAATTTCTGGGTTTCGAGGCCGGGTTTTTGTGCATTTTTTGTGGGTTTTTTATGGGTTTTTTTGTGGGAATTTATGTTTTGCAATTTGGGGTGCTTAGAATTTGAAAGAGTACCAGAAACACTAGGACTCAAACTCTTCCCAGCTTGTAAAAATGCATACTTTCCAAACTTTAAGTAACTTTGATAGGCAATTTGACCACTAAAATTATTCAATGAAATATTAAGAAACTTCAATCCACTAAGTGGAGGAAAATCCAAAGGAAACAACCCACTTAAATTGTTCATGGACACATCCAAGTACTGCAAACTCTTCAAACTCGAAATGGGTTCAAATTTACCAGAAAGATTGCAACTTGACACATCTAAGTGCTCCAAATTGGTCAAATTTGAGAGCCCAGATGGCAAAACTCTCAAATCATTATGGGCAATCCCCAGAAACCTCAAATTCTTAAACCCATTGATCCGGGTCAGTTTCGTAATCCGGTTCCTCGACAAATCTAGGGTTCCAATATTCGAATTAGAAATTGGCAATTTTAACCGGGGGTCAACGGCGCCGCCGAAGTGGTTGCCGGAGAGATTAACACGGCGGAGCGCCGGGAGGGACCAGACCCAGTTGGGTACCGACCCTTTAAGGGAATTGCCGGAGAGATCAATGGAGTGTAAGTGGGTGAGGTTTTTGAGGGAGTTCCATGAAACGGCGCCGTTTAGGTTGCGGTTGGGGAGGTGGAGCTCGGTGAGTGCGGCGGCGGTGCATGCGGTGGTGGGAAGGAAAGAGGGGTGGAATCCGGTGACTGAAGTGAAGAGGGAGGCCACCGCCGCCGTGTCTGCGGTGGCACATGGTGGCCGGGGGGAAGGGGAAGTTAGGGGGAGAAGAGAGAGAGAGAGGAGTGTGAAGTAGAGGAAGTCCATTCCATTAGAGAGAGAGAGAGGGGTGGAGAGAGGGAGATAAATGTGGTTTGGTTTTAAATTGCAAAGGGTTTTGGGGTTTTTTGGTGAATTTTCATGGGTTGTTAAGCTTAATTTTTTTTATACACCGTCTTTTTTTAGGATAACATATATTATTAAAAAAAATTTATATTTTGAAACAAAATATTATCATTTAAGTATATTCAGGTTTAAACATTTATCACTTAGATAATTTCAATGGGTATAGTAAAGTACTTTGAGTTTTAAATATTTTTATCACTTAAATATCTTAAAATTCTAAAATTTTATCAATTATATACCATTTTATCTAGATTCAGTAGATTTGGTCGAAAATTGCAAAAATTAAACACTTTTTCAACAATAAATTAGTATTTTAATTAGAATTTGATGATTGAAAAACGCAAAAAGACATATGACCGTGGCAATAGTTAGGTGGTCCATATCAACTTTATATGAATATTTTGTCATAGTTTATTAAATTTTTTAGTAAATAATGGCACGTCTTATATATATTATCATAATAATATATAAACCAATATTTTTTATATAAAACAAGTAAAATTTTTACAAAAATTCATAAAATTCCAACCTGCAGTACCTAAGTGATAAAATATTCAAACCTCATAATATTACATTGTATATATTAAATTATCAAATTATTTAAATAATAAAAGCTTAAATCTTAAGATATCTAAGTAATAATTTGATAAAATATAAAAATAAATGAGAAGTGGAGAGGTTGAGAAATAAATGGAATAATAATTTATGGGTGGGTTGGGTTAATTTAATGTGGAGATGAGATGTGGTTCAGGTAAGTATAACAAATGAGACACACTGGACTCTCTCAGACATGGTGCTAGAATTTATGTCATCTTCCTCTGGGGGCCACTCTAATTTATTTTGCTAGCTTTTACTATTTATAAATATATATATGAAAAATTATTACTGAGATATTATCAGGTTAATAGCTTAATATACCAGTTTAGAGTATTTGGATTACCTGGGGTCTTGTGATACCAGTCAAGATACGATTAGACATGTTGATATAGGAAGATGCCAACTCATTAGCTTGCCTATCCATCCCGTTAAGTGTTAGGCCGCCAATCATCGGGTCGTGCCGCCAATTACTTGTGCACCCATTTATCCCGCCATGTACCCGCACGCTACGTCATCTCGAAGACAACCCACGAAGCCGCAATCTTTCAGTCAACTTGCCTACGACTCACCACATCACCACTCCAGATATTTTGTAGAGATTTTATCTTAATTCTCTATAAATAGGCTTAGGAAGGCTCATTAGGGATTATGCTTAGATATTTTACCTTGATCGATTATAATTCATAACATCTTGATAAACGCCATATGTAAGTTTATAGTATTAAATCCCCAATCTTTTTTTTTTTTTTTATATATAATTGAGGTTTTATTAATAGAAGAAAATTTGGGTACAGATCATCCATACACTCAGGAAAATCCAAACAAGACACACCACCCCACAAGTACACACCAAAGCACCTAAGACTCCCAAAAGACAAAGGGACTCATAAAGCACCATCACTAAATCTCCAAGCGTTAATAACTTAATATATACTTGTTTGAATTGAAACTTAGAATAAATTTGACACCGCTACTGAACCTTGCCAAATACAAATATTGATATAGTCATCGAATCTCTGGTTACAAGTCAAACCAATAACATCAACCAAAGACCAATTAACACATCAATTGAGCACCAAATTCATATGAGATTGTAAAGATCCGTATAAGTATTTCGTTACAAGTATATGAGCAAGTATAGTAGTAAGTATCAAAGAAGATCAGCTAAAGATAGAAAAATAAAAACTTAAGCCAATTCATTCATGACGTAATACGACTCCTCTAGATCTTACATATAAAGGGTAGAATGAGCTGAGATGTGCCATGGGCGATGACATGGCACGAGATGGAATATTCTTATCAAATATCTATCTAACTAACCTAAATCTATTACACTTATATTAGATTCGTTTGAACTGATGAACACTCTGAGATAAGTTTAAATTAAAGCAGGTATATAGCATAAGCAAGTATACCTACCTCATTAACAAACACTAGCTGCCCTATCCATTGGGATACATAGGGATGAAAACAAGGTGACAAACATTTTTTTTCATATAATTGTAATTTATTTGGTGATATTTCTTCTCATTTCAAAATAAAAAATATTGTTGCAGAGCTGAATATAACCTCAAGTAATCCAAGCAACCCGCTTCAATTATGAGAGCTCCCCAAATGCGATCACATGTAAGTTTCTTTTTTGATTTTTGCAGTGATTTTTTAAGCATCAATTGTTGATAGTATTAATAAATTTTATGATTAAAGTTTTGCAATTTATTATTTTAGTATATATATTGTTAAAAAATGTTGTTATATGTGAAATGCCTCATTTAAAATGTTTGCTTTCCGTTCCGAAAATGTTAAGACTGGCCCTGTCATGTTGCTTCTTATAAAAATTAGGATTATTTATATAGTTAATTCTTGCGTTTTGCTTTTTAAAGTTTGGGGCTATTTGGAAACAATTAGAATAGCACCTTATAAGGATAAGATTATCTACGTCTTACCCTTCAAACCATGCCTTGGCAAGAGCCTATTTGAGGCAATGGACTGTCGTTATTGTTGTAATTATTATATTTTGACTATTGCATCAATTTAATCCAAGAACTTTCAGTTGCAACAATTTAATCCTTGTGCAATTAAAATTGTTTCAATAAAATTTAATTCCGAAATTAATGTTAATTTTTAATGTAATATTTCGATAAAAATTATTAAAAAGATATGCAAGTATTGATTTATTGGTACGAAAAACATACACAAGTGTTGATTTATTAATATGAGAAGTATATGCAATAATGCAAGTGCTAACTCACAATACAATTTCAATCATAAAGTACCATTAATTTTAGAATTGGACTTCATTAATAGTTCCGAGTGTATATTGATTAAATTGATAAATTAAAAGTTATAAAAGGCCTCGTTTGGTTGCCGCACATATTGATTTCCTACAAGAAGTTACATTTTTTGGGAATTCAATTCCTGTGTGTCAACTTCTCAAGAAGTGAGTAAGAGATGTTTGATTGCCAAGATGGGAAATAGATATTCCTTGGAGAAGTTAGTGAAAAACGAAGGAACTAGAGCCTACCTGGGAGGCTAGGTAAGTTACTTCCCACGTTTTGAAGGAATTGGAAATTTTTGAACAATTTCTATTTCCAATATTCTGCGAACCAAATAAGAGCCGAAATCTTGCACTTCCCATGAATTTCTACTTCCCGCATTTACTTCATGCATACCAAACAAGACCAAAATTGACACAATAGTTAAAGTATACAGACTAACAACAACATAACAACAACAACAACTACCGACCCAGTGCCTCGAGGGCTCCCGCTACAGACTAACGATATAAATAACCTTAATAATTATTATAATGGTGAGTTATCATGGTTAATTTTTAAACAATTATAAATTGAGTGGTAGTGTTGTGAAAGAATGTGGAAGCAAAAATATTCCAACTGAAAGTGCTCTTCCCTCCTCAACCACTCTTGACGGCTTCCTCCTGTTTTCAATTGCATTGTGTTAGTTGCTTTATTTATATCTCTTGTGATATCATAAATATTATTAATATTATAAAAATCATATTATATTGATTATTTTTTTGAAAAATTAATAGTTTCTATTATATATATTGATGCAGCCCGGTAAGGGGTTTGGCGAGAGGACCTTGGTGGAAACGAAGCAGCAGGGATGCGGAAGTTGGGTTTGAGGGCATGATGCATTGGGAGATCCAAGCAATTGTGGAAGACATTTATTTTTTTCCGTCTTTTTTTCCTTCTTCATCCTTTGTATGGTGTCCTATGATTTATAATAGGGCTGCCCAGTTTGTATCTAAGTGGTATTGCTCAGGTAGATGTTCTCATGATTGGTGTGTATACATCCCCCAAAATTATCTCGGATTGTATCTTTGAAAACTCATGTATTCTAATTTGGCCCTCGGGCGTCTTGATGTTCCCCAAAAAAAAAAAAACAAAGAGTTTGACTAGGAGTTTTGTTTTAATTTTCAAATTTTATTTTGAATTTTGAATTATCTCTTAGAGTTATATTAGTATTCTAATTGTTCCTCTATATAAACTAGAGGAGAATTAGGGTTTAGGGGTCCACAAAATTTTCAGATTATTTTCAATTTTTAAGCCTCTATTCTCGAATTGTGAGAATTAGGTTTTATTTCTCCTCTTGAAGTTTTGTTAATTACGTTAATAAAATTAAAGGGAAGGCCTTTGATTCCTTCTCGTTCCCCAAAATCCCACTTATGCGCTACATCAGTTGGTATCAGAGTTCATAACGCTTCCTAAGATGGTCGGGAGGCGACAGAGATACGCCTCCGTCAAGGACATTTATAACCGAGATCGTTTACTGACGGCTGAGAAGAGATTGGATGAGTTCGAGGAGAGATTCCGGCGAATCAAGCGCGCTTGGTTCAACTGGGGGTAAATCCCAATGCACCGGGAACCCAACCCGAATGCCCATTAACACCGAGTGCTATAGAAGAGGAAACGTGTGAGAGCTTCCAAAATTCGTTCCCGGACAAGGAGCGACCAGGTCCTAGCCCGAGGTAGCATCGGCCCAATACCGGGAACCCCCACGGTTATGAAGATCGGAGGTGGGAATCCGGCCTCTGGATTGAAATCTCGGAGTTTAACGGTGGAGGACTCCTAAGGACTTCTTAGATTGGCTTGTCGCCATCGAGGAAGTTCTGGAGTTCAGAGAAGTGCCAGAATTGAAGTAGTCGCCGCTTGTCACTACTCGGCTACGGGGTAGGGAAGCCGCCTAGTGGACGCAGCTGAAACAGATTCGGACACGCCAAGGAAAAGCTAAGATAGAATCTTTGGAGAAGATGAAGAAGCACTTCAGAGGCGCTTGCTTGCCTCACAATCATGCCAGGATGATGTACCAGTGCCTACAAGGGTTGCGACACTGCTCAAAATCTGTGGAGGAGTACACGACTGAGTTCTATTCGTTGATTGCCAGGAATGACTTGGTGGAAAACGGAGAGCAATTGGTGGATTGATACATGAGTGGGTTGAGGGAGTCAATACAAGAGGTGTGGAACATATTTGACAACTTCCCTGTTTCTGAGGCGAATCAAAGAGCCGTAAACGTGGAACACTAGCAAAGGCGTTGCCAAGTTGGCGGCACCTGGGAAACACAAGTTGGCGGGAGGGAGCAAGTGAGGGCACCGCCAACACAGACCGCATAGAACAGATCGCGAAACACTAGCGCTGGTAGGCCCAACACTCAAGACTTAGCAGGTGCATCAAGGACCCGTTGTTTCAAGTGCGAAGAAGTGGGGCAAAGGCCTGCTAACTGCCATAGGAGTGAAAGGTCTGGTAAGGGCCTTTACATTGATGAGCTCCGTATGGAGGATGGCGAGGTCATTGAGGAGGAAGCCCACGATGAGTTGGCAGAACAAGGTGAGAATACCGTGAGGGGTGACGAGGGGCATCTGTTAGTGGTTAGGCGTTCTTGCTTCACGCCTAGGGAGGAAGAGGGGGATGGTTAGCTAAGGAACAACATCTTCCAGACCACGTGCACTATTGGTGGTAGGGTGTGCCGCATGGTCATTGATTCCGGAAGCCGTCACCAAGTTGGGTTTGAAGACGGAAGCTCATCCAAGCCCATACAAATTGTCATGGCTCAAACGGCGAAATCAAGTAATTGTTTCAAATGTTGCTTGGTTAACTTTTCGATTGGAGCAAAGTACAAGGACGGGGTTTGGTGTGATGTCGTCAATATGGACGCCTGTCATCTGCTTTTGGGGTGCCCATGGCAGTACGATAGGAGTGCCGTTCATGATGGAAGAAAGAACACATATAGCTTCTTTTTCAAGGGGATCAAGACTACCTTGTTGGCTAAGAAGAAGGAGGCGCCACGAGCTGCTGAAGTCCAGCACCCAAACATACAGGGACGTGCCATGTTTACCAAGGAGGTTGGCCAAACGCGGGTTGTGTTTGTGTTGATTGGGAAGGAGGACAAGGTCAACTAGGGGGAGATACCGAGTGGGGTTACCGCCTTGTTAAAGGAATACACAGAAGTGTTCCCGGAGGAGTTACCAGCTGCGCTGCAGCCATTGAGGGACATTCAGCACCGCATTGACTTGGTGTTGGGTGCCTCCTTGCCGAATAGGCCTCATTACCGCATGAGTCCTGCCGAGCATGAAGAGTTGAGATGCCAGGTGGAAGAGCTACGCTACGCTCCAATGGTTTGATCAGGGAGAGCTTGAGTCCTTGTGCCATACCTACTCTATTGACGCCCAAGAAAGATGGGAGTTGGCGGATGTGCGTTGATAGTAGGGCAATCAACAAGATCACGGTACTTTATCGTTTCCCTATCCAGAGGTTGGATGACTTGCTAGATTAGTTGCAGAGCTCGAAAGTATTCGCGAAGTTGGATCTCAAGAGTGGGTATCATCACATTTGGATCTTGCCAAGGGACGAGTGGAAAACCACCTTCCAGACAAGAGAAGGGCTTTACGAGTGGTTGGTCATTCCATTTGGATTGTCCAACGCGCCAAGCACATTCATGAGATTTATGAATTAGGTTCTACGTCCTTTTATCGGGAAGTTCGTTGTTGTGTATTTTGATGATATCTTGATTTTTAGTTGGGACCATAAGGATCACATGAAGCACTTGGAGGAAGTACTTCACACTCTGAAGGCACTGAACTTGTTTTCGGCCTTGCAAAAGTGTTAATTCATAAGGGATGAGGTTGCCTTCCTTGGTTTCAATGTATCCAAGGATGGTATCCCTGCTAACGATGGGAAGATTACCGCCATACATGATTGGCCCCAGCCGAAGACAATAGGAGAAGTCCAGAGTTTTCATGGGCTGGCGCCTTTTTACAAGCGTTTTGTGCCAAACTTCAGTACTATCATGGCGCCAATCACAAATTGCTTGAAGAAGAATAGGTCATTTGTGTGGAGTCCTCAAGCAGCTGCCGCCTTTGAGGAGGTAAAGGGGAGGCTGATCATGACGCCTGTTCTGGCGCTTCCTGATTTTCAGAAGACATTCGAGTTACACACCGATGCTTCCAAAATCTGCATTGGTGCAGTCCTCATCCAAGATAGATGGCCCATTGCATATTTTAGCAAGAAACTTGATGGGAGTAAGCTAAATTATTCAACTTACGATGTGGAGTTTTATGCATTGATGAGAGCAGTGAGGCATTGGAAGTCGTACCTAGCCAACCGGGAGTTCATCTTATATTTCGACAACGTGGCCCTAAAGTACATCAATAGCCAAGACAAGCTCTCAAACAGACACGCCAAGTGGGCTTGCTTTTTGCAACTCATTCACTTTATCGTCAAGCACAAGTCAGGCGTGATGAATAAGGTGGCGGATGCACTCAGCAGGAGGAGCCTTATTGTGGCGGAGAGTAGGGTGGAGGTCACCGGGTTTGATCAGATGGCAAGACAATACTCAGACGATTCTACGTTTGGGGAGATTTGGCGTGACATACAGGCGGGGTCCGTTCCTGGCTTCTCTATCCATGACGGGTTTCTACACAAGGGAAACCAACTTTGCATTCCGAACTCTAGCTGGCGGCTCAAAATTATTGAGGAGAAGCACAACGCGGGGCACGTCGAAAGAGATAAGATGCTGCAGCTTATTACCGCCAATACTACTGGCCCACGATACGCGAGCAAGTCGAGAGGTATGTCCAACTTTGCCGTATTTGTCAGGTTTCTAAAGGCGGCATGATGAATGATGGCCTCTATCTGCCATTAGCGGTACCGAGTCAGCCAGGGACGAATATCAGCGTGGACTTTGTGCTGGGATTACCGATAACCACTAGCGGTATTAATTCAATCTTTGTCGTGGTAGATCGGTTCTGCAAGATGGCGCATTTTATCGGGTGCAAGAGGGCTGCTACGCCGTATATGTTGCAGGGCTTTATTTCTAGGGAGTGTACAAGCTGCATGGATTACCTTCTATTATTGTCTCCGATCATGATATCAGGTTCGTGAATCACTTTTAAAGGGCATGGCAAACACCTCCCTTGCCTTCAACACCGTCCATCATCCTCAAACGGATGGACAAATGGAGGTCACTAATTGGTCATTGGGGAACATGTTGTGGTGCCTTGTTTCTGATAACGTCAAGGGGTGGGAGACGAAGCTGCATTAGGCTGAGTTGGCCTACAACAGTTTCGTCGACAGGAGCATAGGGTTTGCGCCAGTCACGGTAGTATACGGGTTTGTGCCTCGCTCTCTGATAGATTTGGCACCAGTGCCTGATCTCACACGTCTGCACGGGAAGGCAGGTGACTTCATCTCTTCACTCAAAGAGGTTCATGAACAAACACGGGCTCGGTTACTGGAGACTAAGGCTAAGGACAAGCGACGAAGATCAGTCCAGTTTCAGGTTGGTGAGAAAGTATGGGCAGTCTTGACACGAGAACGATTTCCCGCTTCGAAATGCAATAAGCTCACGACTCGCAAGATAGGCCCATTGGCGGTATTGGAGAAGATCAACGACAACGCCTATCGAGTTCAGCTTCCACCCGATATGAGGACTTCAGACGTATTCAACGTCAAGCATCTCGCCCCTTATTTCGGTGACAATGAATGTGTTGATCCTCAGGCGAATTCGAGGACGGAATCTCTCCAACCCAGGGAGGATGATGCAGCCCGTTAAGGGGCTTGGTGAGTGGCTTGGGGAAAGGACCTTGACGAAAACGGAGCAACAGAGATGTGGAAGCTGGGTTTGAGAAAGTAGAGTTTGACTAGGAGTTTTGTTTTAGTTTACAAATTTTATTTTGAATTTTGAATTATCTCTTAGAGTTAGATTAGTATTATAACTACTTCTCTATATATACTAGAGGAGAATTAGGGTTTAGGGGTTCACAAAATTTTCGGATTATTTTTAATTTTTAAGCCTTTATTCTCGATTTGTGAGAATTAGGTTTTATTTCTCCTCTTGAAGTTTTATTAATTACGTTAATAAAATTAAAGGAAAGGCCTTCGATTCCTTTACATTCCCTAAAATCCTACTTGTGCGCTGCATCATATATTAGATACATAATTAAATATTTGTTACTGTTACAGGAAAAATAAGTTAATCACGTGTTAAATATGTTATCAAATAGTATTTTAGTCGGTAGATTTATATTAATGATAATATAGATAAGTTTTTTTTATTACGTAATTAAGATACTATTAGTTAGTGTTTTCCTCATATAAATAAAGTACTACATTTGTGATAGAAATTATAATTTGGAATGTTAATAAAATTCTTCTTCTCTCTACTATTTTTTCTCTCTCTCTCCCTCAATTTCTTCTAGTCTCACCCCCAATTTCTACTATCCAATTTTAGTAAAGCTTTGAAGAGGGTAATCTAGCCGCTCTTCCTAATTTTAATTGCATCAGTTATTGGTAATTATTAGAGATATTTATGATTCGGTAAAGCGGGCCTAAAAGTATGATGGCGACTCCAAATCCTCCCTTCTTCTACGACACTTACTTAGGGTATTGATCGATCTGTTTTCGTGATAACCTTAGTCCCAGTTCTAGTATACTAGATCTTTCCCTTTCTCCAAGTCTATACTATCCAGAAGAGGTCATAGCCTTTTAGTCCATGTTGGTTGTTTTGCTTGTGTTTTGTCCCGTAATCATGTTTCCCTGGTCTATGCTATGTTTTATCCTTGTATTTGTTTTGTTACCCGTTTTGCTACGGAATGAATCAGGTCTTGTTTGTATGATATGCCTGTTATATCGTAACTTTGTCACTAATTATTGAAAAAAAAAAAATGCTTGAAGCACACACACCATAAAACATTTAGATGCATCTTTGTTTCTGTTGTCTATTTTCTGACAGGTGTTGCTAAGCGTAATTGCAAATATGAAGCTTAATTTCTTATAAATGGTGAAGTAAATGTCTAAAACTAATATATACTTTTAAAAATCGTCCTAAAGTAAATTCAAAATAAAAATTAATCATTAAATCTTGCATGTCAAATCATTTATTTATGAGGTACTGAATTCAAAGTTCATACGCTCGCTCTGCACGTGTTAATGCCTTTTTAGGATATTATTGTATCTTCTTAATTTTTACCAAAATTTATAACTGCCTCCTATTATATACGTATAATAAAATTTATGACTTCAAAGTGAGAGAGTGAAAGTGAATTTTGAACCACTCATTTAGCTGTTGATATCATCTTCTATCCACTTAACATCACTCACTTCTTTCATTTTAACCAAATGTGTGGCCAGAATATTATATATATATTATTAAAAAAAAAAACTTATGGTATATATGAGTTTTTGGGCCGTTGACATGCTAATGGGCTTTTTTGTTTTTTTCGACTCTTGACTGGGCTTGTATGCGCCTTGGGCCCGTTGCTATTTTATTGCTTTCTTTTATTAACATGGGAAACATATCAGGCGAGTCCTTATAAGTTTTGATCATTGTTTTAAATAATGGAGGTATCCAAATTAACTTAAACACACCCTAAATATTAACCTTATATTATAATTAAGGATGGCAATTGGACCCGAATTCGGCAGATATCCATCCAAATCTATCCATTTATGATGGATTTGGACGTAAAGATGGATTTTAAATAGGTTTGGATTTGGATGTTGATGAATGAGTTCTAAATTGGGTCGGATTTGGATGACATCAAATCCAACCCAAACCCGACCCGAAATTATGTTTAGTATAGAATAAAATTTTTAAATTGCACTTTGAGTATTTAACAAGCAAAACCATATTCTAATATTTTTTTTTTACTATGCCAACATGTTTGGAGTTTGATGTAGTACTATAATATTCTTTGTAAAAACATAATGTAACAAATGTATAAAAATTAGTGGTTAAAGGTTTTGAACAATTGCCCAATATTGCATTATTATTCTATAAACATAAATTAAAAAAGGAAAAAAAAAGTTTACCGACTTGTCCAAATATTGATTTATATTGATTTTTAAGGTATAGTTGTTGCATTATTATTTTTATTATATATCACTATTAGATTGTAATGTCATAACTTATTCTAGGTTTTAAATGGGTTATGGATTTGGATCGGATATCCGTTCCACTCGATTGATTTGGATTTGGATTTGGATTGAGTTTTTATAAAATAAATGGGTTTTTATCGGATTTGGGTTGGATCGAATTTTTTTTGGATTGGATCTAAATGAAGGTAAACCCGACCCAAAACCAACCAATCGCCATCCCTAATTATAATATTATCCAATTGGGCCTGTTCCCACCACCATCTCTCTTACCCCCTTGAACCTTTATTTGAAATCACAAGTACAACCATAGTGCTAATTACGGTGTTCGATATGTATACTGTCTATATATTTTTTACCACAATTCATACGTTTACTCCTATTGTGAATTTAACTTGCGTTGTTGGTTTAAGATTTCAACGGCCAAGCCTCGAGATTGAATTCGTTGATCCAATTTGGTTAACTCTGCCTATCTCTTGTTAAGTTTAATTTCATTTGAGCTATCTTATTAAAAGGCTGTTGATATACTTGATTGAATCGGACTTAAGTTAGGCTGTCGAGCTCTCAAATTATCTCTACCCCAAATCTCAACTTTTAATTGTTCGAGGTAAGGTGTTTGAGGAGCACTTTGCATTACTCTACCCTAATTATCGCTTAGGCTGAGTCCACATCTTTACAATTTTCGTATATAACGTACACAAGAAGCACACAAAAATACTAAAAGTCTCATCAATTAGAGCATTGATTGAGTCAGTTCAAAAAGTTGCAAATCAAAGTTGAATCCACCAAAAGCACCAACAATATGCAACGAGTGATTGGTTGAGATCAATCTTGTGCAGTTCCAACTTGATTTACACTCGAGTTGAGCTAAATCCTTGAGCTTTGTTTCCTTAAATATGCATTGATTAGACTATTCTCCCCGAACATAAAATATTGACTACAAAGTTCATGCGGTCTCTTCATCTCCATAATATAACTTAAAATTTTCTTTTTTCTTTTTTGGGGTAACGAGGGACTGAGTTGTCCTAGCCAACCTCAGCTTATAAGGAGGCACATAATTTTTATGAGCAGATAAGTCATGAGTATATTATTAGTGAGAATCGAACTCCTGACCCTTGAGAGATGGCCACATGAGTAGAAGACGCCACCAACTTAGAATGATAACATAATAATTATTGTTGATAGGACAATAATTGTTATTATTACAACACTTATGTAACTTATAGTAAGTAAACATCACAAAATTTCACAAAATTAACTTCATATTAATAAGTGGGCCTCTGGGCCCGCCAATCTCCATCCAAGCGGGCCCACAACCAATCTAGTAAGGGTGCGTTTGGTTTAGCTTTTTTTAACTTATCTTTTTTAGCTTATTTGTTTCAATAAGATCTATCCATTTAAGATCTATATCTTTTTCCAGTGAAGTGTTTGGTTATGCAGTGCAGAAAGATCTTTTTTACAAAATAAAGCATTTCAATACAAATTAAAAAAGTAACTTATCTACTATAATTATAAAATTGACTTAATAATACAAATTATCTAATTATAGTAGGTAAAAGAGAATCGTGATAATAGTTGGTCATTGTAGTGGAAAGTGGTGAGTGTAGCGACCCACGACCATAAAAGGTGTGGTGGTCGGTGGGAGTGGTGATAACAAGTAAAAGTAGGTCATGGTGGTGCATATTTAATGTTAATATAAAATTTTAAAGCATTTCTCTGAAATAAGTTGTGAAAAGATCCAGTTTTGCATTTTTTTGTGTTTAGTTATAAAACAGTTTTTTTCATCTTTCTATTTAAGCTGTGAAACAAATATAAAAAGATCTTTTCTGCTAATTAAATGCAAGTCCTGCAGTCAAAAAAAGCTTTTTTATGGCTTTAAGCTGCTAAAAAATTGAACCAAACGCAGCCTAAGTATCCCAGCTCCAGATAAAGTCAACCAACCATGTATAATGGTTAAGGTCTTGACTGCGAAACTCATCTCTTTTTTTTTTTTTTTTTGTTGGTAAACTTATTTTGAATAATATTGTACCTTCTTATAAAAAAAAATTGTTGTTATTATTAGTGTAATATCTATTATTATAGAAGCTCTAATATCACTTGTTAAAATCACCCACATGATACACAAATTATAAATTGAAGTGACAATCATACATAAAAAGGGATAGAGAGAACAACGGAATTTACGTGATTCAGTCAAAGCCTATACCACGGAGGGGAGCATAATAATTTCATTATATCATTAGAGTTTACATAAGACGTTTTTTTAATTTTCAATCCTTTCAAACCCTTCTCAACCTTGATGATAACATACACAATTCACGTGTATATATAGAGCTACTATATTAAAACCCTAGTGTATCATGGGCCTCAATAGAATTGGTTCAATTCTATACTCATAAATAAGACATAATACAACCAAATTTCACACATAACTCAACAGTTATTGTTAGACTAATAATATAACTTATAGTAAATAACAACCATAAAATTTTCTAAAATTACTCTAATAGTTTTATTATGACAATAACATTACCAAAATACAGCAAATTACACCAAGGTTAGTGGGTTCATTTACCAAACACTAAGGCATCGGATCCTAATAGAACTCCGGAGTTAAGCATATGCTTGGGCAAGAGTAGTGCCAGGATGGGTGACCTTCTGAGAAGTCCTCGTTTAGCCAACTCTGTCAGGCTGGAGGTCCTCAGAAACAACCTCTCACTAGGGTTACACCCTGAAGAGGTAAGGTTGCGTAAAATCACTCCTTCTAAAACTTGCTTATACAGGAGCCCTTGAGGCATTAGGTATGTTGATGTTGTTGTCCTTGGGCCTATGTGGCCAGTCTCCATCCAAACACTGCACTAGAGGTGACCACAGGCCAAGCTGGGCCGGGTCCGGGCCTAGGCCCACGGGTCCAGGCCGAAACTGGGCCGGTCCTAGATGCCCCCCTATTGTTTGTTTTTTTTGAAAGATATATAGAATTAAAGTATTATAACTTATTAAAAAAATATAATTATAATAATATAAATACATAATAAATTATAAAATAAGTTAAAATATCCTAATAAATCATCAAATTGTCCGGATTTATGGGCTGGATCGGGTTCCGGCCGATCCGACCCACTCACCACCTCTGCACTGCACTCTATACAGCAGGTCCACAGCCAATCTAGTAAGTACCCCAGTTCAACATTTTCCCTTTTTCAGTTGCTATCCAACATTAGCTACTTAGACAACTAGACAATCTACCATTTTTAAGATCTCGAGGCTTCACTCCCTAATTTTTTTTGTTCAAACTTCATATCCAACTACACCCATTTCCTCAATGCTAGTAAACTAATCAATCTTCTTGTCTGTATACCCCCAAAGATTCCACCTTTACGAGGCATTTTTTTAGATTCTGCAAAGAGGGTTCTTGTTCTTTAAGCCCTACCCCCCCAAAAAAAGTGTTCTTTTGGCTGCATTTTGGTTCTTTCTGGTTTACTGTAGGGGTTTATGTTAGTGTAAGAGAAGATCTAGTATAACATTTGAGTAGGGGAAGATAGTGTGTTGGGTTTATGTGGTTTTGGGTTGGGTTCATTTGGGTGAGATTTTGATGGTTCTTTTGAGGTTGTTCATGGTTGTCTTGTTCTGCTTGGATGTGGTTAGGGCTGCTGATAGTCTTCTCTCTCCTAAAGGTGTTAACTATGAAGGTCAGCTTCAAAACTCCCACAAACCCATCTCACTTTTTTGGTATATGTAAGAAATTTTATACCATGAAAGAGAAGAGATTAATGTATAAATCTACTGGGCTACTAAATGTTAAACTTCATTAAGATTTGGGCTTGACTCATGGAGTTGGAATATAAGAGATTCACATGTAAGTTCAAGTAGGGTAACCCACCAAATTTATATATTAATTTCTTCCTTCTCTCAGATGTGTCTATAATGTGAGATTCTTACCTTTTTCTTATGATGGTAAGGCCTTTGGGGGGGGGGGGGGGGGGGGGATCCACCTTGAAAGGGCAACATTTGTCCCTGTTGGGGATTGAATCCAGATGGCTTCTTTGGCCCTCTCCGTCACGAGGCTATATCTACGAAGGACTGTGAGATTCTTAGTCCTAAGTACTCCATTTAATTGGTTTTAGAATAGAACTTGAGTGGACTTATAGGTGGGTTTGTGTTTTTGTGGCTGCATTGATGTTACCTTGAAATCCCCCACTAAAACACATCTCTTTTTTGTCTCTTAATCGACAATTTGTGCATATTTTTGTTTGGGTTTGTAATTTTATGGCTATACAGTGGCTGCATTGATGTCTGTGAAGAGCAAAATGAGGGATGAGCACCATGTGCTTGATGGATGGGACATAAACTCTGTTGATCCTTGCACTTGGAACATGGTTGCTTGCTCTCCTGAGGGCTTTGTTACTTCTCTGTGAGTCACTCATTCTTCCTGTTTTTGCTCTAAATAGGTAGTTTTGTGACTAGGGCTTTCCACATTTTTATCATTTTTAGCCATTAATGAGTTGTGTATGCTTGATTGTTGACAGTGATATGGCTAGTATGGGTTTGTCTGGGACTCTTTCTCCAAGTATTGGGAGTTTGACTCACCTTCGTTCGATGTAAGGTTTTTTTGAATTGTGTTGCATTTCTTGCTTTATTTGGAGCATAACATTTCTCTACATTGGCACAAATGTCGGAAATAACTACTCTACAAAAGGGGCATTAGGGCCAAATACCTTCATTGGACTCGACTTTAGTGGGAGCATGTGCTCCAGCCTTGCCTTTTGGTTGTTTGCTCAGCTGTTAGCTTATATTTCTAGTATCTATGGTGTTCTAAGACGATGGAACCAAACATAAGATCTTGTGAATGATAGAAGCATTCCTTTGAAGACCATCAGTTGGGCCTTAGAAGGGTCCTTGTATGCCAAAACTACTCAGAGTTGTGCTCTCGTAGGGATTTGAGTTGTGGTTCACATGTTAGGTTGCGTCTTCTGTGCTGCTATTGTGTCTGGATGATAGTTTTTTATTCGGTTGGTAAGTAGGGTCAGAATTCAAACCGATGATCGTGTCTCGACCTTGCTATTGTTTTACCATTAGACCACTTGACAACTTCTCATCTTGGAGTCTACTGCACTTGAAGGATTATGATCAATATCTACTTTTGTGATGTATGGTACCAAGGTTCATTGTTATATCTAGTTTCATTTCTAGTGGGAATGAAAAAGGCCTTGTTGGAAGACCTTGATGTAGGTTAACCAGTATCACTTGTTAAGGGTAGCATTTTATTAAAATAGCAGAAGACACGCTTTCATTCAGCTCAGGTCATTTTTAATTAGCCGTTAATTTTAATTGACCGCGAGGACCATATATGGGAAATGATCACGTTTGCTTCAACACTACTTAACAGCCTTGAAATCACCAATTTCTTAGAATTTGCCTTTCCTTTGGAAAATAGAAGTTGCTAGAATTGTTAACGATATGAAATGTGATCATAATACCACAACATTAAGTGGCATCAATCACTGGTTGGACACAACTTTGTTTACTTTACATCGTTTTCTTGCAGGTTAATGCAGAACAATCAGTTATCTGGCCCGATTCCGGTTGAGATTGGGAAGCTTAAAGAGCTTGAAACTCTTGATCTTTCAGGTAACCAATTTAGTGGTGAGATTCCTGACTCAATTGGTTACCTCAGCCATCTAAATTACTTGTAAGTATATATTGGTAAATCTTAATTTTTGCATCACCCTCGTTTTTACTAATTCCTCTAATATTATTTTTGTTTTTCTAATCGTGGGAACGTCACTGAATCAATCTCCAGACGGTTCAGTAGAAACATGTTATCTGGACCGCTTCCCAGGCCTGTTGCAAATCTCACAGGTCTTTCATTCTTGTATGTGTTCTACAACTAATCTTCTCATTACTCATCAGCATGGTGCAAATTGATGATGACGTATACTGTAAATGTTGGCAGGGACTTATCATTCAACAATCTTAGCGGTCCCACTCCAAGGATACGCGCAAAAGCATATAGGTATAACCATTTTTCGCCCTTTCTGTTAATATTTACATAACACAGCTTCTAAATTGCCTTCTGTTCTCGTATTGATCCTCATCATCTGGATACTGAAAAGTTGGCTTTATGTATCCTTTTTACATTGAAGCTGAAACGTTTGGCTGAAATATATGCAATGGTATTCGCATGTAGTCCGGTTAAGCTAATCAGTATATGCAGGATGAAATGTATATGATAGGATTTCATCAAGGCTTCAGTAAATAGTGATGTACTCCTTAAAATCACAAAATTAGATGTCTGAACTTGTTTTAAAGTACATTGCAAAATGGCATCTGCTCTGAAACAAAAACCATATTTTCCTGAAAAGTAAGGTATGATTGTTCCCATGTCCAAAAGTTGAAAACCTTTTTGAGCCTCTATATTTCTTCTGGTGCTCGGAAGTTGTGTCATTATGATCCCGCTTGTGTTTTTCATGTATTCTTCGCGCTATTGGTTTCTAATGTCAGAAGTGTTGCGCATGTGGTTGCAGTGTAACAGGAAACTCCTTTCTCTGCACATCATCATATCCACAAGTTTGTATGGACGAGGCCAAACCTATGAATGGTAATCATTTTTGACTTATGTCGATTATGCCTTTGTTTGTTGCAAATAATCGACTTACATAGTTTACCTTAGTCACTTTCAGACACAACAATAGCTCCCAAGGCCAGCCATCATCGTCGGTGGGAAGTCTTTTTCGCTGTTGGCGTCAGCTGTGTATTCGTGATTTCCATACTGCTCATAGTTGGTTGGATTCACTATTACAGATCTCACTTTCTCTTGACATCTTATGGTACTACATGACTCTACAGTATTTTCTATTGCCTAATTGCTTTAATTGTATGTTACCTGAATTTCCATTTTGCTCTAAAATCCCCGCGTTGGATAAGGGTACTTGAATGTGGGTATGCACTTGCACATTTCAAATTTGATCAGGAACATAGAAAAATCTTTGGGCCTATTTGGTATCTATTTCTATTTGTAGTTTTGGTTTTTTTAGATACTAAAAAGCAGGTTTTGTAAATGACTTTTTTTCGGTTTTTGTTTTTAGTTTATTCCTAGTTTGAGCAAAAAATGGAAACAAGAAACGAAAAGCAATAAAAAAATCACTTCCAAAACTTGGATTTTAGTTTCCCAAACAGGACTTTAGAAAATAGCCGAGTCCGTCTCTTGCTCTCGTGCCCAAGTTGGGGTAACTTAGCTTCAAATAGCTGGATGGATCATCTATCTCTAATTATCTGAATATGCAGTGCAGCAAGACTTTGAACTTGACATCGGTCATGTAAGCAGATTCACGTTTCGAGAACTTCAAACTGCTACTAGCAACTTCAATCCCAGAAACATTCTTGGACAAGGTGGATTTGGAGTCGTCTATAAAGGGTGTCTGCCGAATAGAACCATGATTGCAGTTAAAAGGCTAAGAGACCCGAATTTCACAGGCGAGGTGCAGTTCCAAACGGAAGTTGAGATGATTGGATTGGCCTTACATCGAAATCTATTACGTCTCTATGGATTTTGTATGACACCTAATGAGCGGTTGCTTGTGTATCCCTACATGCCAAATGGTAGTGTAGCAGATCGCTTGAGAGGTTGGTACTTCCATGATCTTTTCATTTTGTTATAAACTAAATTGTGCAAACTTCGTACAATTCGTTGGAGGTTAGGCGTTTAAAACTATTTTTACATTATGACACCAGCTGTTAGAGTATAAAATCATTCATAGGCTTCACCTAACAAGTACCAACTTAAGCTTTTGAAATAACGGGTTTTTTGATTGGCTTTGGCTATGCCTTGTGTGAAATTGCATCCAGGCTGAAACTTCGGCTTTGTTTGAAAAATATTTCTCGCGTCATTGTATTATTTCTAACTTCATGGCAGTAACCAAATACGTTCCCCTGAATGAATTTATAAAACAAAACCATTTCTTTGGCTAGAAATACAAAAATTTTTTAAGAAAAAAATACTTTTAATGAAAATATTTCGTCAAAAAAAATTTCGTTTAGAGAAAATGTTATCTGTTAAACCAAATAGAGCCTTCACGCTGCAAAACATTAATTGTTGTGTGTAAGTTCATAAATCGTATTGAAACTGATATATCCTTTCTCACGAATTGTTCTGACTTACAGACCCATCTCGAGAATTGCCCACTTTAGATTGGAACAAACGAATGCACATAGCGCTTGGAGCGGCACGAGGACTCTTATACTTGCACGAGCAATGTAACCCGAAAATAATTCACAGGGATGTAAAAGCTGCAAATATCTTGCTTGACGAGAGCTTTGAAGCTGTGGTTGGAGATTTTGGGCTCGCGAAGCTTTTAGATATGAGGGATTCGCATGTAACTACAGCTGTTCGTGGGACTGTCGGTCATATTGCTCCTGAGTATCTTTCTACTGGACAGTCCTCTGAAAAGACTGATGTCTTTGGGTTTGGCATACTTCTCTTGGAACTCATTACCGGGCATAAAGCGCTGGATGCTGGCAATGGGCAAGTTCAGAAGGGAACGATGCTCGAATTTGTATGTATTTCATGCTTATAATTGCAGTAATTGCAGTGTCGGAAACAATTTTTTTCCCCCCCTAGTTTTCGGTTTGTTTTCAGGTTTCTCGTAGTTTGAATGAAAACTAAAGACAAAAACCAAAATAAGTTTTTAGTATCTCAAACACTGCATAGAGAAAACGATATTAAATGGGTACCTAACCAGGTCAAGATCAAGAAATGAGCTGGTGGCATAGCTGCTTGCATTTATGATCGCATTAACCAATATGTTTGCGATGTAGCATAAAAGTTTGTCCTTTTAGGGGGTGTAAATGATTCGAGCCAGCTCTCCAAAGACTCTAATCATTTTGAGCTCGAGCTGAGTCAAGCTGGCTCGTTTAGTTTATCAAGCAGAGCCCGAGCTTGGTGAAGCTCGAGCTCGTAGGTTTGCGAGTCTAAGTGAACCCATCTTAATATAATTTTTTAGCATAAAGATGTTCAACGAAGCCAACTTTGAGTCCAAATGGGTCGAGCCTAAGCGTAAACCAGCCCAAATGAGCCTAGGTTGAGCTTGAATGAGCCTAAAAATTGCAAGCTTAATTTGAAACTCACCAAGTCAAGTTTGTGCTCATCCGATTGAGCCAAGCCAAGCTCGAGTTATGATGAGTGGAGCTCGAGGTTTTCGAGCTAGCCCAAGCTAAGCTAAATGCAAACAAGCCAAGCCTCGAGCCTGATGAGCTTGGGCACGATCTGGCTCAAATACACCCCTTGATAGGGTATTAGCACATTTTGATCCAAGAAGCATAAATGAGAATGTGGGCTTGGGATTTATGAGCGACTTCTTGTTTGCTGTAAGAAAATATTTTTATTATGAAAATTTTTTTTTTACAAAATATTTTCTATTAAAAGTATTTTTTTCTTTAAATATTTTTATCTTTCTAGCTTAAAAAAATAGTTCTATTTTATAAATTTGTTTTAATTCACGCTTGGCCAAGTTGAAGTTGAAGCGAGACATACATCGTGAAATTATTGTAGAAAATGTTTTCCGTCTGTGAAGGAAAGCGTTTTCTGCTTCGTTGAGGAGTCAATTTCCCCTCAATGGAGGGGGAATATTTTTGATATTTGTGGCTGTTGTGAAATTGCAAAAAAATAATAGAATTGAGGCAGAAAAGATTTTTCGTCAAAATAAAAGGAGTCTTAGTCTTCAAGTCTTTGAAATAATAGTTTGCATAATGCAGGTAAGAACATTGCATGAAGAGAAGAAGCTGCAAATGCTAGTTGATAGGGACCTCAAAGGCTGTTACAATGCCGAAGAGCTGGACAAGACTGTGGAGCTCGCTCTTCTATGTACTCAGGTACCGATGCTAAGCATCCCTGTGCTTAATCGAACGTGCTCCTAATCATCCCTTTGCTTAGGACGGTTGATTAATATGCTCAACTAAGTATCCTTGTACTTAGCTTTAATAATCGCATGTTGGAGCTGCGAATCAACTATACTTGATTTATTCAATGGTTTGCCTTTCGGCTTTGGTTACATTGATATTTTGGATCTGAAAACAAAACTCTTAAAAAGAGAAAGAGTCTTAATCCGACCCACTAGCGCCTTGCTTCAGTGGTAGGAAGCAAGCAAGGGAATAGAGTATTGTTTTAAGTCAAAAGGTTCGGAGTTCGATTCCCCTTGAACCTCTCCTTGAGGAATGCTTGACTTAACTGACTCTTGTAGTGTGTGGGTTGCCGCATGAGTCAGGGTCTACTGGGTAACTAAGTTCCCTGTTAGCCAAAAAAAAAGTCTTAATTTGATAAAAATAATCTAATCTAAACTAACCCGAGTGCTGATATGGTATTAGAGCTAGGACCAGTGTATGTTGTTTGAGCCCCTCCATCAGTGTTTCGCGATGGTTTGGCATTGTCCATGCCATGTGCATGCGTTTCTCGGAATGCCAAATTGCTTCCGACTACTGATATGGTCCAACTTATATGATGAAGCCGGTTTTCTAAATAAGAGTTTGGTCTGAAATCCTGTAATATTACCAATGTTATGAGACCTAAAATTCTAACTATATTATTCCGTTGAATCAATTAGAGTTCCTGAGTAATAACATTTTTAAATCTCACATTACGTCATCGTATATATCAAAACATAAGGATGCTTAAGTGATAAAAGACCAAAGCTAACGGCAGCTGAGCGAAAATTACAATACGGATAATAGTATTCGAACGTTCTAAATCTCGGTTTTTCATCCTATATTCTTGAATCTCCATCATCAGGCAAGCCCAACGTTACGACCGAAGATGTCGGAAGTTTTGAAGGTTCTAGAAGGAATCCCGGGGCACTCGGTGCACGGGGAGGAGCAACCAGAGGGTGAAGGTGACATCCATGGCGGATTGGGAGGAGGGAATTACAGTGATTTGCATGAAGAACACTCTTTCATTGTTGAAAACATGGAACTTTCGGGCCCCCGTTGACCCCTTTTTGTTTCTTTTATCAACAATGCTAAATCGAGTTGTTTACTCCCTTGGTCCCCGATGTTTTTAAGCTTGTTTAAATTGGTGTGTCGTCTCACTTTTTTATTCAAAATAGTCTCTAATATTTATAATTCTGTTCAAATTGATCCTTTAACTTTTTTTTTTTTTTTTGTTTAAAATGGTCACTTGTGTTTTATTTTATTGCAAAATTGGTCCATCATCTTCTTAGACTTTACCCAATTTTGGTCTGCCAGTGAGGACTAATTTTGTTATAAAATAAAATATTAGAAACCATTTTGGACAAAAGAAAAGATAAAGAATCAATTTGAACAAAGTTATAAACATTAGAGATTATTTTAAACAAAAGAAAAGATAAGCGACCAATTTAAATAAATTGAAAAACATGAGGGACCAATGGAGTAAACAACTCACTAAATATACACAAAGTTGTACAATATGTGTAATTTTTTTTGTTATGCAATCGTCCCAAATATAGAAGTTGCAACATTTACTGTTCTCATAGTGCTCGTTTGGTATTGCTTTTTGTTTGTAGTTTTTGAATTTTATAAATTAAAATCCATTTTTTTGAAACTGATTTATTTTTAGTTTTTACTTTTTTAACTAGTCAGAACTAAATGCAAAAAATTAGACCGTTTAGTTTCTTAAAAATCAAAATTGCAAACAGGAAATGGTAACAATGAGGCCCTTAGGATACGTTTGGTACTATTGTATTTGTTTGAGATTTTCGGGTTTTGAAAAATCAAAAATGATACATTAGAAACAATTACCGAGCCCGTATTAATTAGGATTAAAGAAAAACCTACATCAAGTGTTCTCCTGCTGTTGCTTGCTGTCGTTGTCTAGAAAGATGTAGATAGAAGTCTAGAAGCTGTTTTTAGTTTATAATTTCTATAAAGGGGAGGCACAAGTACCATAGCGGAGATTTAAATTCAGATGGTGTGTAAGGTTGCAGATATTCTTTGCCACTGGGCTATGTTCTTAGAGGACTTAAATATGCTCCAAATCCTTTGTTATGTGAGACTGTGACTGTAAGAGGTTATTGTTTTTTTTTTTTTTTTTTTTTTTCAAGTTTTTATCACTTACGATGGTTCCTGATAGCTTGTGAGTCGGTTCTAAAAATAATGCTGAAAAATAAAAAAATAAAAAAATAAAGCTGGAAAAAAAATAATTCCAAATCTACTGTTGAACCGCGTTTACAAAACGTGGCTATACTAAGCCGCGTTAACATGAGGCGTTTAAAATAACAAAAAATCGCGTTTAGAAAACACGGTTTACTTTAAATAAACCGCATTCACAAAACGCGGTTCACTATGAAATTAACCGCATTGTAAAAACGCGGTTTATGCGTTAACAAAACGAGCAGAGGTGAACACCAGGATGGGAACGCCCCTAAACCACGTCTCCAGAACGCGGGTTTTGTTATGATAAAACGCATGGTAAAGACGCGGTTTTATTAGAGTATAACCGCGTCTTTACAATGCGGTTTAGTATAAAAAATGGCACGCGGTTTTGTTTTAGTTGAAACGTGTTTTTGTGACGCGGTTTACTATACCCGCATTTTATAAACGCGGTTCAATAGTAGATTTGGAATTATTTTTTTTCAGCATTATTTTATTTATTTTTTTATTTTTAAACATTATTTTCGGAACCGACTCATAGCTTGTAGGCCTAGATTAATACTCTTAAGAGCATCTCTAATGGGGTATCCGAAATCCTCACTGGATGATGAGTTGGATATTTGAATACTCCATAAAAATTCCAATAGGGTATTTAAATATCAAGTAAGATGAATACGTAACTATTCGGGATTTATTTTTCGTATCGAAAAACAGGGTATGAAAAACTCATTTTATATTTTATAATATGATCTTTATTATTTTTATTTTTCCTATGTAATTCTCTTTTTTAATTATTATTTTATGTGTATTTCCTTTTTTTTTAGATTTTATAATTATTTTATAAATACATGCTTATATCATGTTTTATTACGCCATCACCGGATTCATTAGAGCTCCGAAGTTAAGCGTGCTTGGACGAGAGCAGTGCTAGGATGGGTGACCTCCCGGGAAGTCTTCACCCTCAGGTTGGGGATACTAGGAAACAACCTCTGAAGGGGGAAGGCTGCATACATCCGCCCCCTCAGACCCTGCTTAGGCGGGAGCCATTGGGGCACTGGATATGTTGCTTTACTTTATCATGTTTTATCACATTTTTGTTTCAATTAAATAATAATACCCAAGAGGGCACCAATACACCGTCACCGGATCCCATTAGAACTCCGAAGTTAAGCGTGCTTGGCCGAGAATAGTACCAGGATGGGTGACCTCCTAGGAAGTCCTCACCCTCAGGTTGGGGGTACTAGGAAACAGTCTCTCTTCAGGTTAACACCCTAAAGGGGGAAGGCTGCGTACATCCACCCCCCCAGACCCTGCGTAGACGGGAGCCCTTGAGGCACTTGGTATGTTCCTTAGCTATAAATATTACTTTTTGTGTATAAAATTTATTGACACTTTTAATTTATACTCGAATTAACTAGGCACAAAAAAAGTTAAGTATTTAACAACAACAACCACAACAGACCTAGTGCCTCAAAAGGCTCCCGCGTAAGCAGGATCTGGAAGGGGTGGATGCACGTAGCCTTACCCCTTGAAGATGTAACAAAAAAAAAAGTTAATTATTTAAGAGCATAAAATATCAAAATGGTATCACAAAACATTAAAAAAAATAAAATAAATTTGGCTACCCAAAGGGGGTGGGTGGGTGGGTAGCCAAATATGAAAAGGGTTACTCAAAATATGTGAAGTGAAAGCTTTTGAATACCTTATTTGAATATTTCATCGGAGATGCTCTAAAGTCTTTAAATTTAGCTTTTGGAAAAGACACTAGCGTTAAATTACATTATATATATCGATGATTAATTGGACCAAAAGACATTACCGTTAAGATACATTACTCTAAAAAATATATTTTTGAAAAATAATTTAGCCCTAGTTAATAAAGTATAATTATTAGTCTTAATGTTGCAAATTGAAATCTTGATTTACCAATAAAAGTTAAAGCCCTAAAGGTGCATTCGGTTCATCTTATTTTAACTTAAATGTTTTAATAGGATCTGTTCATTTAAGAGAACTGTTTTGTTGTGCAATGTAAAAAGATCTTTTTACAAGTTTGAAAAGAATTAATCTGTTATAATTAAAAAAATGACTTAATAATATAAATTAACTAATGGTAGAAGGTCGAAGAGAATTATGATAATGGTTTGTTATGTTAGTAGAGAGTGGCGAAACGTATCGACCCATTAGGGTAAAAAAGGTGGTGGTAGGTGCGAGTGATGATAAAATGTAAAACTATAGGTTTCATGATAATAAAGATTTAACGCTAATATAATATTTCAAAAACATTTCTTTGAAATAAGTCGTGAAAAAAATCAAATTTAGCATTTTTTTTCTGTTTAGTTATAAAATAACTTTTTCATCTTTCTATTTAAGTTGTGAAAAGATCATTTCTATTAATCAAACGCAAGCTTTACAATCAACTTAAATATAATACGTAACACTGTTTACTTTAGCAAAACAAAACCCCTAAGTCGATTACATTGACTAGTAACATAACGAGACTTTAATACAGTTCTGCAAACTAGCCAAGCCGAATCACAGCTAGCTTGGCTTGGCTCGTTAAATAAATAAGACCCGCTTCATTGGATATTATTTGTCTAATCGAGCCCCATATTTGTGCTCCGCTCAGCTTATTAACTAAATAATACCGGCTCGGTATTAGTATTATTTAGGCTTGATTATTTGGCGAGCCGGCTTGTTGAGCTTTATAGGCTCATTTATACGTCGGCTCATTGAGCTCATTTACCAGGCTTGTAAGGCTCATTTATTATGCTTGTTCGACTATTTGTGATCGTTGTTATTTGGGTTACTAAAAGAGGGTAATAAAATAAATTATGCATGAAATTGAAAATAAAAAAGCATACATGTGATTCAGTTTCGCAATTCTACATCGCGACAGAAGAAAAATATCCAATGAACAAATAATGAATAGTGGAGGGAAGCGCCACAGGTGTAATCTAAACATGCGACCTGATAAGAGCCAGCTCATGAGCCCATAAACGAGCCGGCTCATGAGCTCATGAGTAGATAAATGACCCAACTTGTGAGCCTTTCAAGCCGAGTCAAAATTGGTTTGATTTGGCTCATTTATTTAAATGAGCTGACCTTAAAAGAGCCCAGCCAGCTCTTGAGTCGGCTTAGACGAACCCCATTCGAGCCCTTAATGAGCCGAGGCAAACCATCTTGCAAGCCGACTTGGCTCATTTGCAGCATTAATGATACGCATTTGGGTCCAACAAGTTTTACTTGTAAAAAATAAATAAAAAATATGTGATTTTTCGAATGGTCAAGAGACCTGGGATTTATTTTTGGCACAGCCCATAAATGGCCCATGTGAAAGGTTTTTTTTTTTTTAAATCGGTAATGCCGTTACAAGAGGGGAGGGGATACCTCGAACCTGTAACCTTGGGGATCACCTAAATGATGGGGCTCTGATATCATTAATTAAGATCACCCATAAAGTAACGAACTACAAATGAAGTAACAATCATCAACAAAGGGAATAGGAGAGAACACCGTAATTTATATAGTTCAGTCGAAGCCTACATACATGGGAGGGAGCGTAATAATTTCATTATAAAATTAAAGTATATATGAGACATTTCAACTCTCAATCCTCTCAAATCCTAATGGTAACACACAATCTATGTGTATAAATAGAGCCATCACACTAAAACCTTAGTACGACATGAGCTTCAATAGGATTGGTCCAATCCTATATTTCTAAACAAAACTCAATACAAATAGACTCCATATATAAGCCAACCATAAAGCCTTCCCAACCACTGGGCACAAGGATGTTGGGCAATAGTTGCGTTGGTTTGTTTGGGTGAGAGGTGCAGACCTAAGAAACGAATGAGAAATTAAGTCGTGACAAACTGGAAATACTGAAAGTTTCGATGAGATCGAGTTAGATATTGGAGCAATTTAGAGTGGGTTTCCTAGGGTATTTGTTCAGAGTGTATTTGCAAAAAGCATTGATCGTTCTCGATTCTAAATATCAAGAGGCAACCCTTGTATTGCTTCCAGGTTTGAGGCTAGGCCAACAATATTGAAGCCATATTGTCATAATTGCTATTTTTGTAGTGAATTTTGTTATCGGTTTACCTGTGATTTTTTTCCTCTGTCTTAGAGGATATTCCACGTTTATGTTTCTAGTTGATATATAATGATCCTGGCATGGCTTGTGATTTTATCTATCACTATTATGAATTTGAGTGGTCGATTGTGAATCAGGTCTAATGTTCTAGATCTAACAATCGGAATTGATGTGGTGGTTAAACTACTTACCTTAGTATGAAATCTTGGGTTTAAAATTCATCCCCACCCGATCTCCAACCAAAGCCGGTGTTTATATATATATATATATATATATATGTATGGAATCAAAATGAAATTTCAAACCTACGCAATATAATTATATAAATAATAATATATAATAAATTAAATAAAATTAAATTATTTAAAATAAAGATTCAAGAAAGTGCATGGATGACAAGGAGAATCGCAATCATGCAAGCGTGCCATCTTCATCATCCCTGACATCATTTTATTTGTATATCTATAATTTATATTTATTGGAGGTTTCTTTTCCCATCTTAATTATTAAGAATAAATATACCTCGTATTATTAGACAAAAACCACGAAATTTTTTTCCAATTTTGCGTTTTATGTATTTCTTTTACTGTTGTTAATTACTAACGAGTAAATAATTTGATTGATGACCAAAAAATAATTTTATATAACCATCTATTTTCTTCAAACGTTAATAAGAGAAAAAAACATAATTAGTTAAAAAATATCATTGTTAATGAGTAATTTGTGGGCACCCACTATATATGCGCAGCGAAAACATAAACACCATATTGTATACTTTAAATTAAAAAAAACAAAAAGGAGTCAACTGAAATTTAATAAGAAAATGAGGATTTGTATTTTAAAAAGGCAAATGATAAAAAACCCTCTGAGAATAATATTTAAGGGTTATTAATTATCCTTTTTGTTTTCATGTAAATATTATAAATATATTATTAGCAATATTCTTTCATTATTTCGTTGTATATATTTTATCCTCATTAGTACTTATTTTTTAGCTACACTTTCTCTTTCTCTCTTCGTTCAGTTAATATTTAAGGTAATTAAGGGGCGATGGATAGCGAGCGGGACCATTTTAAAAAAAGCTGAAATTGGGGAAAGAATCAATCATTAGGGTTGCTTATAGGAAAAGTTAAAAAAACCCGAAAATATAAAATTACAAAAATGTCACGTTTTAATATGTAATGGGTTTTATAATTCCTTATGAATTACAAGTTATAATTGTGTTAAATTGAAACAGTGGATCAATATTTCTGGGTCGTTTGTTTGAATTTTTGGAGATGTAACTACTTTAGTCATGCTCTTGGTGATGCAGCTCGTATTTGGGCAAGATATAGAGGGCGAGCGAGGTGGGACATGTCCGTGAAAAAAGGAGTTTATCTTTGAGGAGGAGAGATTAATGTAGATTAGTAGACATTAGTATTTATCTTTTTATTTATTTATTTTAACTTTAGTCTTTTTTAAAGATAGGAAAGCTCCTATCCTTTTATTTATCTATTTATCTTGAGGCTGAGCGAGTAATTGAGATGGGGAGAAGGCTAGGCCTCGACTTCGATGGTTTTGACCCAACTACGGGGAGAGTTATTCTTGATGAAGAGTGACCTGACTACCTTTTATCCCGCTGCAATTGCCCTAATTCCGAATCAGTCTTAGTGGTTAGTTGACAATCTTCCTATTTTGCCTTTTTTTGTAGCCCTGTTTATTTCTATTTTTGTAATTTTGTTCCCCGCTATTTAGTAGGTTTATAAGGGCTCGCTTGTTCGAGCGCCTGATTTGTACTATGATTAGGTCGCTAATTATTGGAAAAAAAAGATAGAAAAACTCCTCTACTTAAAGAAGAGGATAATTTAGGTTTTATTCATTTAATTTTCTTAAATTTTATCACTTAGTTATGTATTTCTTTTTATTCTCAAGTTGTGCAAATTAGAGTTAAACTTTTATTTTTTTAATTATTTTAACAATAAAAATAAAAAAAAAAAATACTAAACCTTACATTTTTCTAAATTTTCTTATTTGCGTTGCATCATTGTATCATTCGTCCTACCTTACATTACTGTCCAAAGCCACATTATTGGTAGAGCATTAGTAGGTCCCATGAATGACCTGACACTCATTTAAAAGTTGATAAAAAGTTACATAAAATTATTATTATCGTGACAAAAATTATTATTATTAAAATAATAATATAATTTATAAATTATACAATAACAACAAAGATAGTAATAAGAGTAATAAATTATTTTAAAAATTAAAATATTACATTAATAATAACAATTTTATTAGAATAATAATATTATCCTAAAAATTACATTAGAGAAGGGACGATAAGATATAAAGTTTGAGCTACTGCTACATAGAAACAAAAATAGTAATTGTAATCATTTATGTTCTTCATCAACCAACCTGTCAAGCCCTCACCCTCAAGTTAGGCGCGCAGGGAAACAGCTTCTCTTCAGGTTAACACCCTGAAGGGGGAAGGCTGCGTACATCAGTACCCCCCAGACCCTGCGTTGGCGGGAGCCCTTGAAACACTGGATATGTTCCTTTATCAACCAACCACAGCAAAAAAAAAAAAAAAAAAAAGGATTATTTAAAAAATAATAAAAATTCATAATGAAAATGATATTAGATGAGTTATTTGCATTTTAATACCTTTCATCTATAAAAAAAAAAATAAAAAAATTCCTAATCTGCATCAAAACCACTGTGAATGTAGGCAAATTAGCCTAGACGAAGTTAAGGAAGCCCTGAGATCCATGGGAAGGGTTAAAGCAGTTGGCCCAGATGGCATCCCCGTAAAAGCATGGAAGTGTCTTGGACTAAAGGACGCCATTTGGCTGACTAAACTATTTAACAAATCCTCCAGGGGGACAAGATGCCTGAGGAATGGAGGAAGAGCATATTGATACCGATATATAAGAACAAAGGCGATATTCAGAGTTGCACCAACTATCGGGGTATCAAGCTAATGTGCCACACTCTGAAGTTGTGGGAACGGGTCATTGAGAGGAGGTTAAGGCAGCTGACTGAGGTGTCTGAGAACCAGTTCGGATTTATGCCTGGGAGATCAACAATAGAAGCCATCCACATCCTAAGGCGGACGATAAAGCATTATAGGGAGAGACAAAAGGACCTTCATATGGTCTTCATTGATTTAGAGAAAGCATATGATAGAGTGCCAAGGGAGGTCCTTTGGAGAGTTTTGGACAGGAAAGGCATCCCCGTACCATACATCTGAGCCATCAAAGACATGTAGATGAGGCACAGACTATGGTGTGTACAGTGGATGGGGAGTTAGACGCTTTCTCGATAACAGTGGGGGTTCACCAAGGGTCTGCCTTGAGCCCCTATCTGTTCATTTTGGTTATGAACGAGTTCACTAGGCACATCCAGGGATGTGTACCTTGGTGCATGCTTTTTGCAGATGACATAGTACTGGTGGGGGAGTCACGGGAAGAGATAAATGAGAAACTGGAACTGTGGAGAGGGGTTCTAGAGTTGAAGGGTTTGCGACTAAGCAGAGCCAAGACCCAGCACATGGAACTCAAGTTCGATCCATCTACCACACCTAGCCGAGAAGAAGTCAAGATTGGACACGAGGCCATTTGGAAGACGGAGATATTCAGGTATTTAGGGTCCACGATACAGCACAACGGCGAAGTGGACGATGATGTCAGCTATAGGATCAAAGCGGGTTGGCACGAGTGGAGGATGGCCTCTGTGGTACTTTGTGATAGGAAATTCCCCTTAAAGCTAAAGGGAAGATACTTTAAAACGGTGGTGCGGCCAGCCATGGCGTATGGGGTGGAGTGCAGGGTGATGAAACAACAGCACACTCAGAAGATGAAGGTGGCGGAGATGTGGATGCTGAGGTGGATGTGCGGACACACAAGGAAGAATATGATCAGAAACGACATCATAAGAGGCAAATTGGGTGTAGCTCCCATTGAAGATAAATTAAGGGAGCAACATTTGAGGTGGTTCAGACATGTCAGAAGGAGACTGGAAGGAGCTCCAGTCAGAAGATGCGAGCAGCCTATTACTATACATTAGGCAGAAGAGGCAGAGGCAGACCGAAGAAGAGATGGCTTGAGACGATCCGACAAGACCTCACCCACCTAAACCTTCGGGAGGAGATGGCCTTAGATAGGGCCCAATGGAGGACTAGCATAGGGGTATTAGATAAACCGGTTAGAGTAGGGTAGTCTTTATCTCTATCTTTCTATCCCTATCCCATTCTCTCTCTCGTTCTCTTTCCTTTTTTCATCTACCCTTTTTTTTTTTTTTGATGTTAGCCATACTTAAGGTTTCTAATGTTTGCTAGGTTTTTTGGCTGATGGATGCAAGACCATCATCTTAGGCTGGGGGTCCTAGAAAATAGCCTCTCTTCAGGGTAGCCCCTGAAGGGGGAAGGCTGCGTACATCTACCCTCCCCTGACCCTGCTTTTGGCGGGAGCCCTTGGTGGTACTGAGTTTGTTGTTGTTGTATTTATTTATTTTTAGTATTTTATATTTTCTTTGTATCTAAACCCTCTCCGACGACATCCCTATCAATGTCGTTCTAGTGCCTAAGAGTAAAGTTTGGCGCTATGATTAATCTTTTGTTCCCAAGGCCAAATAACGCAGCGTTTGGATGGTAAAATAATTAAAGAGACGTCTCTTTTTTTTTGATAATTAGTGACAAAGTCGCGATATAATGTGCTCACATACAAACGAGACTTGATTTAACTCATAGCAAAACGGGGAACAAAATAAAGACAAGAAAAAACACATAACAAGCTAGAAAAACAAGATTACAGAAAAAAAAAAAAAAGGCAAACAATCAACAGGGTATATGACTATGACCATCACTAGATGGTAAGGACCAGGAATAAGGAAAAATATCTAGTGTATCGGAACTGGTATTGAGGTATTGTTACAACCAATTTAGAGTTGTTACCTAGATTAGAGTTATGGTTATGAGTTAGAGTGAGATGAGAAAGAGAATTAGAAGAAGGGGATGAAAAAAGAGAGAGATGGATGAGAAAAAGTGTTTGTTTGGTCATTATTGTTCATATCACAACTAATACAAGTATTTATAGCTAACAATCATTAACAAACTAATAATATCTCTAACTACTATTTTCCTATGTAAGGAATATTATCCCATTTATTACATGCATCAGGTAAACAGGGAAACAGATCATCCTGCCATGTTAGCTTTTTTCTCAAAATATGACGTCATCCCAACGAAAATGATACTATTTATTAATTCCAAGAAATAAATAAAAATTTCAGGACCTTTTTATTATTTTCACAAATGTCGGATACAAATATCGATAGCCCATATTATATATTGTTGGGTAAGGTATGGATCCTAGTTGTATTGAGCCTTGTTTGTGAGATATAGGATTAAGCCAATCCTATTGAGGCTCATGATATACTAGAGTTTTACTGTAGTGACTCTATATATACATAGGGGTTGTATATGCTACCATTAGGGTTTGAGTTAGAGTTGAGTAAATGATTGAGAGATGAAAGACGTCTCATGTAAATTCCAATTGATATAATGAGATGATTGTGCTCCTCTCTGTCGATGTAGGCTTCGACTGAACCACGTAAATTCTGATGTTCTTTCCTATCCCCTTTTATGTGTTATTGTTATTTCAATTCAGGGTTTGGTATTCTGTGGGTATCAAAAGCTCCAACATATATAATTCTTTTTTTTTGTCGGAAAATATTATATGTAACTATAAAAATTATATAAAATTTATTATTTAGTAATGGAAACCCTACTTTAATTTAATTTTGATAATGAATATTTAATCAATGACCAAAAAAAAAAAAAAAAATTAAAATTGAATTTTCTTCTTATTTGCACATGGTGTGTAGGCCAAAGGTGTCCCCCCTGCGATCTTCAACCAGGTACGTCTCATTTGAAACTTCACTAACGCTTCACCTCATGTGATGACGACGTTGATACACATGGGGTGTAAACGAGCTAAGTCAAGCCGAGCACTCCTTATTCGAATTCGAGATTAATAAGACTTATCTAGTATGAGTACAAGCTGAGCTCTTATTGAGTTTTTGAACTTTTGTTCCAGTTTTGCTCTTTAGAGTGTTTGAACTTTAGCCTAACTAAGCCGGCTTGAGCTTGCTATTGAGCCAAGCCAAGCTTGCTACTGAGTTGGGCTTGTTATTGAGCTGATCTAGTCGAATCACTATCGAGCACTGTCGAACTATTTTTGAGCCAATATCAACATATCATAATACTTAAATGGTAAACATTCAAGCATTATGATACCTAGTTAAAACAAAGGAATTAGAACTTACATAAGGGAGCTAAGTAAGTTACTTCCTACATTTTAAAGAAATTAAAAATTTCTGAGCAATTTCTACTTCCCATATTCTGTCAAGTTCTTGAAAATTAAACAAGAGGCAAAATCTCTAGTTTCTGGGCGTATTTCCTAACTGTTAGAGTATAAAATCATTCATGAGCCTTCACCTATCAGCTCAAGCTTTTGGGATCAGAGCCTTGCTGACTAAGAGGTCACGAGTTCGAATCTCAGCAGCCCCTACTTTCAATATTAAAAACAATTTAAGCATAAGGTATGAGGTGGGCCTGTGCACTATCTACGCTTCAAGTCCAATTGGCATTTGCATGAAGGGGCATGTTAGAGTATAAAATCATTTCTGAGCCATCACCCATCAGCTTAAACTTTTAAAATAGATGGTTCATTGACACTAATAACAGAATAAGGCCTAGAATTCGATTTGTTTCATCAACGGTTCAGTATCCCACCTTGTCTGAAAATACTGACATGACAAGATATCGATAGAGTTAGCCAAATATAATATCAGAAATCAAAGAGAGCCAACCAATACGAGGCAAAAATAAAACGTGAAACACATGCAATTATTTTTGACAACTCCATTGCGTTGCTCTTCACATTATCTGATTAGTTGCTTGTATTGTATTACCACCTCATCATTATTAGTATTATTAATATTGAATTTTTTTTAATTAAATATTACGAGATTTGAGTATTAATTACATAGGTATTTTGGATTCTAATAGGTATAACGAGGTATCATAAAATCTTAAAGTTTTATTATTTATGTGTCCTGAATTTTTATAAATTTTAGGAATTAGGTACTACCCTTTATTAGATTTCAGTAGATTTCTTTTGGAAATGTTAATATATCGAGTCAGGTTCGATCCCAAACTCATTAAGCATGAGGCTCGGTTCGGGTTAGGCTCGAAGCTCTCCGAACTCGGAAACTTTAAGTTCGAGCTTTGCTTCTCATAGGCTCAAGCTTGGTTCAGCTTGGTTGAGCTTGAACCTGGCTTGGTAGGATCTGAACCAAGCTCAAAATTTTAGGTTAATTTAAGCTTAATCTAGGCTCGGCTCTAGTTTGGCTCATTTAGGTTCAAACTTGGCTGAAGACGTGTATGAGCTGTGAGAGGAAAGATATAAGTTTCTTCTTTTTTTTTTGATAAGTCAGTGTGTATATATCAAAAATTCGCACCGATGTACGTCCATACATGAGTATAAGGGGCATACCCCAAGCTGGCCAAAGCCTACAAGCAATCCGAAAGAAAGCAACAAGCGAAAGTAACAAAGAGTTAATACAAAGAAACATCAAGGAAATTCCTAAGTACAAACTCTACACAAAGGAAAACAAAGCGAATGAACGCCAAATTAAACCCAACAGGAATCAGGATTTCTTCTTGCCCTTGGACTTTTTGTTCTTCGTTGCGGGTTGCGTATGCTTCCTTAGCTTCAAACAACTAGTCTGAGGCGAAACCGCTGAATTCACATCATGCAAAGCAGAAGTCGCAGTGTCCATAGAAACGGTCACCAGAACAAAAGGGGATATGGATGGTACTTGTGGTCCATTATTATAGACCGAGCTTCCCTCAACATATCCAGCACTCACCCGAACCATCAAAACTTCTCCAGACAAGCCGAATCTACGAGGCCCAAGCGAGGAACGTGCCCCCTAGCGCAAGATTGGCCAGGGGGAAGGAGGGGAGACCCGTGAGGCCTGAATCCATCAGGCCTAACACGGGTCTCCAAGAAAGTGACAGGCCCAGTAATAAACTGGGCCCGCTATAGAAAAGAGACCGGGCCTATGAGGCAGGAAATTTTTTTTTTTTGGGAGCTCCCATTAGCAAGGGAGTAAGGCAGGCCCTGGCTCGTGCTGGCCCATTCCGAGGCCCAGCTATTGCGTTGCCCAGATGTAGTCCATCACAATCCTTAACCCAACCACCTAGATGGGCCTTTAGTGTAGCCCAAGGGTATGAAGAGCACTTGCATCCAAAACCTGGGCCCGAAAGCCCACTCCTATCAGGGCCGGAAGTCCCACAACATGTGGGCCCGCCAACAAGCCCAATACAGCACAAACCCTAGCCTCCACTAGCCGCCACCCATGGAACAGCCCCTCACCCGTAGCCGCCGGCATGAAACCGGCCACAAAGGAAGGGAGGGGAGAGAGAACGTGACAACCAATGCCATCCACGAACAAGAAAATCAACCGGGAGACACCGACCATCCTCATCAACGAACAACATCATGCCCGGAGAAGTCGATAGGAGAAAGTCAAAAGTAGCCCACACAACCGTAAGGACGTGGGACCAAAACAAACCAAATAAGGAGAGATGCATGAATTAAGGAGATAATCCAAAAAATATGCACTTTCCAAATCAGGCATCGTTTGAGGGAGATAGGGTTTCCCTATGCATCCAGCCGCCCCGCCAACCACCCCGCAGGAAACCACCAGACAAGGAGGACCACAAGCGACCGGAAAGCACCGGGAAACGAGGGACCAAGTGGACTTACAAGCGTGTGCTCCAAATCGAAGAGAGAGAGAGAGAACCGCGGCGCACCAAATCGCCAGGAGAGAGAAAGAGAGGCATGCACCACCGCCAGACCACCAGGGACGGGCGGACCGCCACTGGAGGGACGAGAAAGGAGAGGCGAGTCACCAAGGAAGGGTCGCCGGAGTGGGCGTGCCGGAGACAAAGCCCAAAACGTCCTACGTTAGCAACCCCACAACCCCAAAACCCTAGCGCCCTCTCTCACCGTTTTCCACCCTCTACAGCCACTGGAACAACCGGTGGGTGCCACCACCAGGAAGTGGGGGCACCGGAGAAAGCACAGCCACCAACCTCACTCCCGTCCGACGAGCCACGCGCTCTCACGCGCCAGCCCTAGGTGGGGCGAAAAAAATTGCCCGAGTGGCCCCCTGTCGCCCGAATAAAGGTGTTATGTTGTTTATTGAAAAGATATAAGTTTCCTTGATGAATAATGAAAGAATACGTGCCCGTTTTATAGAGCTAGACTACAAGTGAGAAAAATGGCTACAGAATCAATCACAATGCAAGTAAGGACAGCAAGCATGAAACAAGGCTAGAAATAAGAGATACATGCAATAAGTCAAAGCTATCCTTCAATATGAGCTAATAATTTATACTAAGAAAAGTTCATTTAGGCTCGTTTATGAACTCGAGCTTTATTAGGCTTGGATCGGCTCGATAAACTAAATGAGCCAGTTAGGCTAAACTCAAAAAGAGTTGAGCTTTACGATGATGAGTCAACTCGTGAGGGTTCATGAGCCAGCTCGGCTCATTTATCATCCCTAATTTCAGTAATAATTTATACTAAGAAAATACTAACACAGCTAATATTTATAGGAAAGTTTTTCCTCTTCTCCAAATCCTTAAAAGCTCGATTTTATGTATTCTAACATATGCCTTGCCATTTTCCAATAAAAGGAACATACTCAGTGCCTCAAAAGCTCCCGCGTACGCAGGGTCTGGGGAGGTGGATAGGGTGTTAACCTAAAGAGAGGCTGTTTCCCAGTGCCCCCAACCTGAGGGTGAGGATTTCCCAGGAGGTCACCCATCCTGGTACTACTCTCGCCTAAACACGCTTAATTTCGGAGTTCTAATGGGATCCAGTGACGGCGTGTTGGTGCCCTCTTCCTTGCCATTTTCCAATGATAATAACAAAAGAAAAGAAAAAGTAGATTATTAACATTGAATTTAGGGTTATTTACATTTTAGTACACCACATTTTTTAAAATAATAAAAATGACACTAACCTATTTGAATTAATAAAAGGGCTTTTAAGTTTTTATCGTATTAATAAAAAAGCTCATCTCTAGCGTGATGGCGTCATTTTTCATTAATAGAGTTGACATGACAACTGCTTTTTTTATTAATGCTACAGTAAAATAACAAAAATTACCCTTTAATACTCTTATTTTTAAGTTATTAGCACAAAAATTGAGATGTTGTAATGTGTGAAAACTATCTGTATTCACTTCAGTTGTTTAAAAATACGTTTATTGAAGAATATTTTTGTTGGTTTTACTATAGCATTAATAAAAAAAATAATTGTCACTTAACTTTGTCGGCAAAAAATGACTTCATCTTCCTGATGAGTGGATTTTTTATTAATAAAACAAAAATTTAAGTACCTTTTTACTTATATGACAATTACTTAGGAGCCTTTTTATTAATTTAAAAAAGTTAGGATTCTTTTTATTATTTTGAAAAACATTAGGTATTAAAATATAAATTACCCAGTAATTTTAGGTGTAGTAATATCAGTTAAATAAATTGTTTCTTATAAATATTAAAAATAAACCAATCAAAAGGAACGGAAGAACTTCCTTTTCTCGAGTTGATTATCAACATTTTATCGGATTCCTCTTCAGCAAAAAAAGTTATGAACATTTTATACGTCTTTAACTTGATGTTAATTTATATCCAAATATAATGTATAATACAAATTCTGACACGATAATTATATCCAATCTATCTTAATTTACAACAAATGATTAAATTCTATTATTTAAAATTTCAACCAAATCCACGTATAAGGTGAGAAAAATTATTATATATATTATAGTCATCAATATCATGTCAATATTTTTTTAAAAAAATTGACATACTTTTCGCAAAAGATCACCAAATTCCACCGTTGATTATGTAGTAATAAAATTTCAAATCTTAAGATACTTAAATTAAATCTATATATTAAAATATTATAATATCTTAAATGTTATAAATATTTAAATCTTGTGACATTTAAATGGTAACTCCTTATTTTATTTATATATAAACAAATAAGAAAAGTATTTTTTCCTGAAGATAAGAAAATCATTTTCATTGCTGTCACTATTTTGATCTATCTGATGCTTCACACTCTTTCTATTTTTTTGACAATGCACTGTAAGTGATCATTATTAAACTTAATTTATTGATCTTTACATACAATTCTATTAACATATTGTATGAAAATTATATTATAAGAAAAAAAATTTCAGATGAAAAATACTTTCTATCTCAATAATTTAAATATGTATATTACTTTATATTATTATTCCTGATCCCCGAATCTCACTAGACCAGAATTTCAACAATTTTAGAAGAAGTCTTTAAACTTGCATGAAGAAAAAGAGAAAAAAAGAAGTAAAAAGATTTATAAATCTCTCGTAAAAGAAAAAATAGAAAAAGAAATGACATGATTTAAAACTATCATAATGTAGCGCCTTGGATAGAACCAAATTAGACCCATCAATACAACGAGCCAAAACAAGTTGTGGGTTAAAGGGCAGGTCGAGCTGAGCCAAGTTTGAAGAAATAAATATGTTTAAGACTGTTAGGCTACGTTTGGCTGTAACTGTTAGCTGTTAACTTTTAGCGTTTAGCTGTTAGCTGTTAGCCAATTGATTAGCTGTTGACTAATGGATAATGTGTTTGGTCAATTAAGATGAAAAGGAGGGGCAAATAACAAATGAAATTTGATTATATGACGTTTGAAAAGCTAAAAACAACGTTATTAGCTGTATGACTAGTAAAAAAGTTAAAAGTTATGAAAAACGTTATAAAAAATTATTTACCAAATATAGCCTTAATATCATCATGTATATAAGATAAATACATGCTAATATATTGAAAAAATATGATGATAAAAATTATAAAATCTTTTTTAAACTGCAAATGGGCTGGGGTTAGAAGAGTAGCAACGCTATCATTTGATTGGCAAAGGAGATCACCACGCAGTTCCCACCTGCCCTTAAATCCTCTGATGAAACAGAAACCCAAATATATTTCTTTTTTCATTTAATTTTTTTCTCTTTTTTCGATTTATTCTCGTAAATCCATTTTGTTCTTGATATTGCTTGCGTCACCGTTTTGGGCGATCGTGATAATAAATATGTCTGTTCAAGTCTGGGAATTTCATTGCAGTTTACTGAAAAAGTTGGGATTTCTTTAGTGATTTGGATTGAAATTGTGGATACCCACTTTGGATTTGATGGGATAAGTGATTATTTTTGAGTTTTTTTGAGTTTGGATTACTGGGTTTTTGTTGATTGAGTTGAAGATTTGATTTTGTTAGTGATAGTGTTAGTTTTAGTTATGGATCAGGTGAGACATGATGAGGTTTTAGTCAATGAAAATTTGAATTTGGATAGTTCAAGTCCTGGGGTAAGTAGTGATAGTTTAATGGGACTGCACAGCGAAGATGTTCGACGAAATGCCTCAGAGAAATCCTCGGGATCATTGTTGATTAAGAACGGTTTGATTCATCAGGACAGTGGTGTTAATTTGAGTAGTTGTGGAAAAACCAGTGGGTTAGGGGATGGTATTAGTGTGAGTTCGGAAAATGGATGGAATTCAGCTCATAAGTTGAATATAGAGAATTTGGAGGAGCGAATCATGTTAGGGAATGACAGATTAAGAGGTTTGGGAAAGTTGGGGAGTTATGGTGATGAAACGGGGACGAAAATTGATGTCATGGAATCGAAGAAAGTGACAATGGAAGTGCAAAAAGGGAAGGTTGAAGAGGGTAAGGATGAGAAAGATTCATGGGTAATTGATGTCAAGTGTAGGGATGATGAAAGTTTTGAAGGGGAGCAAACTTGTAGGATATGCCAAATGAATTCTGATAATGACTTGAAGGGTTGTTTCGAAAAGAATGATCTTATTCAACTTGGTTGTGGATGTAGGGGAGAGCTCGCCATTGCGCATTTGCATTGTGCTGAGGCTTGGTTTAAGGTGAAAGGAAATAGGTAAATGTTTCTTCACTTTTCAGAATAGAGTTTGGTGTTTTTGTTTGGTTTTGAACATGTAATTGCATTGGTTGGTTCCTTTGCTTACCAACTAGAATTCACCGATGATCTTTTGTTATTTGTTGTGCTTGAACCTAATATTTTGATGTTTGATGAACTAGTGCTATGTGGACTTTAAGTTTAGGAAAGGCTAATTAGGTTGCAGTATTCTATTGATACTTATCCTTAAATTTGCTTGAGAACTGCCTGACCTTTAAATTTGCTTGAAAACTGCCTGACCTTCAAATATCGGTATAGGATTTCTATCATCGAATCAAATCGTTGTTCCTTCTCTAACCATTTAAGTTTCTGGCATAGGTTGTTTCTTGACATGGTTGGCTGAGAGGTCTAAGTTCAAGACCCAACAATTCATGTTCTTTATATTAAATTAATTCTAGTATAAAGTATACAATCAGATTGTGGAATGGGCATGCTAGAGTATAAAGGATTCATGCGCATTCACTTAATAATTTAAGCTTTTGGAATAGTATTGAGACTATAGCATCGAGGGTCAAATTATTTCCTTTTTAAGCATAGAGTTGAATCCATGGGCTTGCCGCCTTGGACAAACATGATGGAGTATATAATTTGGATACGACTAATGTTCCAAAGGATGAAATTGATCAACCATCGCATTTCTCTCTTGACCATAGAATCAAAATGCAGATCGTGCATTACTATATTTCTGAATTGGGATATCATAAGTTATTGTTAATCATTATGTTTGCACAAGCTTGAATAAATCATTCATAATTATTAGTTAAGATACCCCTTTGATAGTTTTTACGAGAAACATATTTAGTAGTTTTCTAAAACAAACTGTAACACATATTTATTCAGAAGGTAAGCACAGAAGTATTCTCTCATATAATGGCCAATCGCCCAACTACTAACTCTAAATCTTAATTGCAGTTGCTTAATGTCCTTTATTTGATTCCATGCTTTTGACCAAAATGTTTTGTGTGAGATTTTTAGAGGGAACAGGATTGTTTCCCTGAAACTGGAAATTTTATCATTGAGAAATATCTATTACTATAAGATATGCATATGATGGGAGGATCAGAGGAGCATGTCACATATATTGTCTTAATTTCATCAGATTTTATTTAACATGCCTGCATTTTCGCCATTTTGTTACACTTACATGCAATTGATTTTCATTCTGACTATTTTGGCACATTTGGGCTTATATATTAGCTCAAGATTGCCTCATTTAGGCACGTTCAGGTTAGTGAATAGTTGGGGCCTAGCTTTACTTGGGGTAGGGTTGGCTTGTTTAGCTGACCAATCAAGCTTGATCGCATTCAAACTCAAAAACTCCTTTCAAGCTCTAACGAGTTGGCTTGGCTTGTTTACAATATGATTTTTAGATGAACATATTCCTGATCTGTATTGCATAGATTGTTACTTGCCATTTATATGTATTCGGTACTAGCTTAAAGGACACTATTTGCTTTTGTTCATTTACTTGATATAAGCAGCTGCTGTTTCTCTGGTTTTTCTTGGCCAGTCCCTTGTCTTGGAGCGTGAGTCACTGAGTACATGGTTTCTGGTGGACCTTTTTAAAAAAAAAAGAAAAGAAAAAAAAAAACCTATTTGCTCATGAGTTTTACTAAGACTATATTTGGTTCTTCACTTTTTTTTTTTTTTTTTTTTTTTGTAGTTTCTGATCTTTTAGAAACCGAAAGTTATAATTGAGAAATGATTTTTCAGGTTTTTGATATCTTGTTTTCTGTTTTACATAGTTTGAGTAAAAATTAAAAATAGAAAACCAAATATACCGAAAGAAGTGTTTTTAAAACATTAATTTTAGTTTCTCAAGAACCAAAAATTGCAAATGAAAACGAGGTCCTAGAGCGTACGTTTCGTTGTTAGCTTGTATGGCGCACCTATGTAGTACAGAATTTCAACTGAGCTACGAAGCTGTAGGGATATGGACTAAACCGCTCCATTTGCTCATCAAAAATATTTTTTGCATTTATTTCTGAATGATCAAAGTCGAGATTTAATGACAATATTTAGTTCCTCAACCCCGCTCTCCAACCCATACCTGAGAAAAGCTTTAGAATAACAGAAGAATGGTAAAAAAAACAGAGTGGTTTTGTGTCACGGAGGAGGACAACATAACCACGTTTACGCGATTATGTTTGGATTGTTAATTGTGCCATATTTGTCTCTATTGTGGAATCGAATAGAGTTACATAACGAATGTTACGTAACAAATCTTTAGCATGCCATTAAGCAAGGCAATGGAATATAAATGCGGTTTTTGAACTAGTTGGACAATGGACTGATCTATCTGTGGTTTCTTTCGGTACAGATTATGTGAAATTTGTGGAGCAACTGTAAAGGTCGACCTGGGGTCAGTGGATGACGGGTTCATGGAGCAATGGACCGACAATGGATTAAATGGTAGCGCACTAAACTCATCAGAGAGGGATGAAGGGTGCTGCCGTGGACAGCCATTTTGCAACTTCCTAATGGCATCTTTGGTGATAGCCTTCGTGCTTCCCTGGTTTTTCCGCATTAATATGTTCTAAACTAACAATCCCTGCAACTTAATCTAATAGATAAAGACCAAAGAATGGAATTTGAAGCATGGATACATAGGGAAACGGGTTGTTGGGATTTGAACTCGAGACCTCTCGATCAAAGAGGTTTTAATATCATTCTTCTTCGCTGGCACAGCGATTTTGGTGTGTTGGCCATTGACAACAGGATCAAGCGTGAAGCCTGTTAGAAGTTGAACTAGTACCACTGAAATTCAAGCAACATTCTGTATAGCTGCTGGCTATGTTACTCAAACTCGTGAGAAAAAGTTGGACACTGATAGGTGTCTAGAGGTTAGATTTGGCTGTACTGTACAAGTTCCTATATATTTTGTCTGATTTGTGTCATATTGATGCGTGAATATTCTTATCTGATAAAAGGTACTTAGAATAGAATAAAAGTTCTACACTTTTGAGTACGGCTACAAGTGGAGAGAATGGAATCTTCAGGTCTATTTATATTGTTTTCTATTTACAGTTTTTGGTTTTTAAATACAATTTTTACAGTTATTTTTAATTATGGTTTCCTTTAAATTAGATAACAAATGAAAACAAGAAATCAAAAATTAGGGAAAATCATTTCTAAAATGGTCTTTAATTTCCAAGAACCGAAATTGCAAAAGAATATAATACCAAACACCCGAATATATTCATATCTGGCTATATACTTTTTTGTTCTCTTGGTATTTTTTTTTTTTTTGGCCTTTGAGATAATCTTGGTCTTGATACTGTTAACGTCTGACAGTCATATGAGTCACAGATGGTTGGTGGTTGCTTCTGCCATAACAACAACAACAACAGTTCCAGTGCCACAAGGGTTCCCACATGAGCAGGGTCTGGGGGGTGAATATACGCAGCCTTGCCCCTTTAGGGTACTACCCTCAAGAGAGACTATTTTCGAGGACCCCCAACCTAAGGAACGTGTCATCATGTCACCATAGAGCTTGAAAGCAGGAAAACAACTTAGTATTATATCAATACATAACCCAAGCATAGCGTACAAAGCAAAACTCAAGGAATACTCGAGGGAAAACACGAAGGGGGGTAACTGCAGACAAAAGTCGGCTAGTAAAGATACCGATACACAAATAGATGCTCTAATATGAGTTTGCCAAAGAAGATATAAAGACACGTAGATTCACTAGTGTAAGCAGTTAAAGATGCTCTACTCTAAGCCACTACATCGGCTACCCCTATGCTAGCCCTCCACCAAGTTTTATCTAAGGCCATCTCCTCTCGTAGGTTTAAGTGGGTGAGATCTTGTCGGATTGTCTCCATCGATGTCTTCCTTGGCTTGCCTCTCCGTCTCCTCCCTAGCGTAGTATGAGACTGTTAGCATCTTCTGACTGAAGTAGTGGTTGGTCTCCTCCTAACATGACCGAACCACCTCAAACGTTGCTCCCTTAATTTATCCTCAATTGATGCAACGCCCAATTTGGTTCTTATGACGTCGTTCCTGATCCGATCCTTCTTTATGTATTCGCACATCCACTGAAGCATCCTCATTTCCGCCACCTTCATCTTCTGTGAATGATGTTGTTTCATTGGCTAACACTCCGTCCCATAGGACATAGCCGGTCTCATAACTGTCTTATAATATTTTTCCTTTAGCTTTAATGGGAACCTTTTGTCGCAAAGTACCGCGTAAGCCATCCTCCATCTATGCCATCCTACTTTAATTCGGTTTTTGACATCTTCGTCCATTTCGCCATTGTGCTGTACCATGGAATCCAAGTATCCGAAACTCTCTTTTCTCTGTATGGTCTCAAATCCTACCTTGACGTTTACTATGCTAGGCGTGGTGGCGACACCAAACTTAAGTTTCATGTACTCGGTCTTGGATCTACTGATTCATAAGCCCTTCGACTCCAATGCCCTTCTCCACAATTCCAACTTCTTGTTTACCTCATCACGAGACTCCCCACCAAACTATGTCATCTGCAAAAAGCATGCACCAAGTCATGTCACCTTGGACGTGCCTAGTGAGCTCATCTGTAACCAGTATAAACAGAAAGGGGCTCAAGACAGTCCTTGATGTAACCTGATTGTTACTGGAAAAGCTTCTGTCTCTCCCTCCATTGTACGCACATTAGTTTGCGCACCGTCATACATGTCTTTAATGGCCGGGATATAAGGCACTGGAACGTCTTTCCTAACCAGAACCCTCCATAGGACCTCCCCTTGGCACTCTATCATATGCCTTCTCCAAATCAATGAAGACCATGTGAAGATCCTTTTGTCTCTCTCTGTATTGCTTTATCGTCTGCCTTAGGAAGTGAATGGCTTCTATTATTGATCCCCCAGGCATAAATCTGAATTGGTTCTCGGACACCTCTGTCTGTTGCCGTAACCTCCTCTCTATGACAAATATGTTAGTTAATGTATGCTTCCTTATATTTTGTCAAATATGTCAGTTAATGAATTTTGCATAAAATATGTGATGCCATCGATTGAAGGAGATTATGCACTTGTTAGAAAATGTTAAGGATGGCAATAGAGCAGGTAAAATTTGGTACATGTGGGTAGTTGCACTAGGTATGTATGATATATTGGCGGCCAGTTGATATGGGTTGGGTTACATTATGTGTTACCTGTTAAGGGTATGAAAAGGGTACGAGTATAATTGTCCACCCTCCTCATACCTACCTCGCCTCATGCCACCTACTGTCAGTTGAAATGGAATATTTACTTCACACTTAATTTTTGTTTATAATACAGTAAGATTTTTATTTGACCAATTTTTTTCTTGAAAAAAACTTTAGAACTCTTGGTGTTCCCGAAATAGTAGATAATAGTCCTTGTGGGCAATGTAACAGGTTTGTGGCTGGTAATGGAGACTCATGGAGTATCTACATGTAAACGAAGGGGTTCAAGGGACTAGTAATGGTTGTCAACTCTTTATAGAGGGGTACTCATGAGTAATGAAGCAGGTACGTGTACAAGGTTGTACCGAAGATGACAGATATGGGTATCCAACTTGAGCCTCTAACGAGTCGTGTGGATGCTAGAGTTTAGAGTTGTGTCGTAGATGCGGATACAAGCGAATCACCCCCTTCGACTCGGCCCATCCATTGCCATCCCAAAAGAAGCCACCATTGAAACATGAATAGTATCATTTGATCGCATTTGGAATTGGACATATGAAACGCCCTTAGAAGTAAGTATGAGATTTTACTGATAAGTTTTAACTAGTTTGAGTTAAGAGTAGTTTTCGAACCCCTATTTAGACTTGGTTCGATAAGGTACTAGCAATGCTCAATATTCAGCTCAACTCAACTTATTAGTAAAATCAAGCAGAATTGATTACATTTATCGAGCTAATCTAATTGAGCTACTAGTAAGCAATTATCATGTATCAAAACCTGTCATTTCACAAGTTATTCAAGCTACTAATGAGTTATTATTGGTCCATTATCTGACTAATATCAAGTACTTAACAAGCTCTTAACAGAGCCGAACATGATTAGATTCCAGCACGAGCGGCCGAGCTTTCTAAAGAACCCTAATTCATTGTCTTAAGGATTATGGGTTTTTAGGTCATTTTCTTTACATATAGTAAACTTAAAAAAGGAATAAAGAGGAGATGGGGTTGGCAAAAGAAAATGTAGCAGAAAGAGTAAAAAAAAAAAAAAAAAAAAGTAAAAAAGTTTCATAATATAATCAAAAGCAAACAGTTTCCAAAATTAACCTTTCTTGCTTTTCTTATTCAAAAATGCAAAATTTATTAGAAAGATGATGTTGATCCTTTGTTATAAAGATGATTGATTCCTAGTCGGTTGTTTAGAAATTGAAAATTTTTTAAAAATTGTTCAAGAGTCCTCTTTTCTAATTGGAAAAGTTAGAAAACTAATTTTAATTTTTTTTCTATTTTCCTAGAAAAATTTTGGAGCAGTTTTTCAAAATTTTTAACTCTGTATTTTCCACAAAGTTTCATGTTCTTTCTTATTCTCAACCTTCTTCTCTTGCTCCTCTTCACGCGACCTTTCTCTTTCGATTTTCTTCTCAACTTCATCCTTTTATTTCTCTTTCACTCTCTTTATCTCTCCATATGATTCTCATGGATCGAATTATTCAAATCGGTCATTTTCAGATCTGTTACCCTAATTGTTCGGATCGAAGTTGGATCAGATTATTGGGTTTTCGAATTTAAATGTATGATTTATGCCTATAATTTTAATTTTTAGAAAATTGAAAATATGAGATCACTTAAATCCATTTTCTAGTTTTTTATGTTAGTGAAACAGGAAACTATAAATGAAAAAGGAAAATTATTTAAGGGGCCTAAATATCCCACATTGACCATAGGAAAGAAATATTAATATATATGTAGTAAGGAAATTACTCCATATATGGTCGATCTTATAGGGATGAAACCTCATTTGATACGTATCAATCAGTTTCAAAGTTGCCGATCATATGTCGTTGATTGCTGGTTATGATTGAAAGCTAATGTCATTCATCAGTCATATGGGGGCTAATTTGTGATATGTTTCAAAGTTGACTGCAACAATAACTGCTCATGTCATGAGTCTCAGAAGTTGACACTGGTATTCCGATGTTTGCCTAAATTGGAATACTCTAGTGCGAAGCCATGTCTATTGCATGGTGGTGATGCCTGAATAGCAATATTTGTTGGGGACTAACATATCTAGTACAAAGCCAACTCGCGAAATGAGGAAAGAAATGACTACATATATATTAAGAAAGTTACCTCACTCACTGCCAAACAGTTCCTGTACGTTTTCTTAAATTTTGAATATATAAAATATTTCAAGAAACTATCTAATACATGCCCGAATAAGTGTATGGGCCCATTTCTCAGTCTAATACAAACTCTAGTCCGAGCTCGTTCCTCCTCCTCTTAGGTTGCCATATTACTTCGGACCCATATACTGATTTGGGCATATATCACTATTCCAAACGCTCAAAGTTGAGCTAACTATGATTCAAACTCAATATCTCTCGATCAGTGTCAAAATATTATATTAAGAAAGTTACTTCACCCATTGTCAAATGGCTTTGAGATGCTTTTTTAGAAGATAAAAGGTATTTCAAGAAACCATCTGATACATGCCCGAGTAAGTATATGAGCATGCTTCTCTTTCTAATACAATCTCTAGTCTATTTATAGAGTTCGTTCCCCCCACCCAGGCGCGGCTCGCTCCTCTTCCTCTTGGGCTGCTGTAGCCTGTATTACTCCCAACCCATATACTTATTTGTTCATATATCACTACCCCAAAAGCTCAAATCCAAGTTTATTATGATTCAAACTCGATGCCACTCAATCAATACTCAAACTATCATGTTAATAAATCAACTATCCGACAGTGTCAATCTTTAGATAAACATTCAAAAAGTGTTTTATAATGTAAAAACTGACCCATAAGACATACCAAAGAGAACATCCGACTGACAGAGAGGAAAGAATCATACAAAAGCATGTGCAGAGAAGGAATATCATATCATATGTGCTTATAGATCAAGAAACACAAATGGAAAATGATTAAAATCTCTTACATAATGTTCCCCTCACTCAAATTGCGTGTAAATAACAATACAACAATCTCAAGCAAACCCAAAAGAATAATCACGCCAATTCAAACAACCAAAATTCAAAATCAATGCCTATCCTATCATTTTCCTCTTCCTTTTAACACTTTCCTCTTCTTCATGATTCAAATGTATAACAGTCTAAATAACGACAACAATAACAACCAACCAGTACCCGAGAGGCTTCCGCCAGGGCATGGTCTAGGGAGGGTGAAATATATGTAGCCTTACCGCTACAGAGTATTACCCTAAAGAGAGGCTGTATCCTAAGGGCCCCGACCCTAGAAATGTATAACAATCTGAACACAAGCACAAATCTTTAAATTAACAATTTGACCTAATCTAAAGGGACTTAAAAGTTCAAATCTTTCAGGCACACCATTTTGATAAAAGGATCAGGAAAATGATCAAGAACACAATTGAAGAAAGAGCTATGGCAATTCCAAGAACAACCTTATTTGGACCATGGTGCCCTTTCTTTTTCTGGCTAGTTTCATCCGCAGAGCTATCCTCGTAATCCGAGTTGTCACTGTCGCCCGAGGACACCGATTTTGCCGGCGGGGACATGGGTAGGCCATATTTGTCACAAGGAGCAATACCCAGTTTGAGTTTTGATGAAATTGTAGTATGATTGTAACACAAATTGGTATTTTCCCCAATTTTGAACACAACTAGCCTCTTAATGAATGACCCATTAAAGGGCATAACCCCGTGAAAATTGTTCTTCTCAAGATTCAAGTACTTCAACCCTTTCATATCAGCTAAGAACCCTGGGATGGTCCCATTGAGCTGATTTGAACCCAAATCAAGGTGAATAAGCTCAGGCATCGCCGCTATCGAATGGGGGATCGAACCCGAGATCGAATTCAACGACAATGACAGGTTCCTAAGCACAATCAGATCCCCAATTGAACTGGGTATCTCCCCAGTAAGCCCATTTGAGGACAAATTTAAAGAAACTAGATTCTCCAACTGAGTAATCGAACTGGGTATACTCCCTTTCAGCTGATTCACAGACAAATCAATGTGGGTAATGTTAGAATGCCAAGATTTAGGGAGATACCCAGTAAGATTCGCATGAGAAATAGTGAAAGATTTGATCTTTTTGAGCCTGCCCATAATGATAGTGGGCCCACTAGCTTTAACAGTAACGCCGGAGACAGTCAGATCAATGAGGTTTTCCAAGCGGCTGAGCCAAACTCCGGTGAGCTTCTTGAAGCTATTAATGGCGAAGAAAGAGCGGAGATTGGAGGAGAGCTGAGAGGGGAAGTGAATGGGGGAAATGGGGCAGTTGAAAAAGGAGAGATCTTGGAGAGAGGAGAGAGATTTGAGGGCAGTGAAAGAGAGATAAACGTCGCGGGAGCAGTTGGTGAGGCGGAGAGATAGGAGGTGGCGGAATGGTTTTCCGGCGTCACAGACGGTGGCGTTGTGGGGGTTAGAGCAAGGGTCCTTGGTGGTGGGGATATGGAGGGATTGGAGGGCTCGGAGTTGTTTGGGGTCAAGGGTTGAAGAAGAGGTGGGTTTCACTGCGGAGGACGGTGGGTGCGCGGTGGAGGAGGTGGGGGCGGCGGCGGAGGTGGGTGGAGAGAGAGAGAAAATGGGGTGGAGGAGCAGGAGAGAGATGAGGAGGAGAGAGAGGAGGTGCATTGTTGCAGAGAGAGAGAGAGTGGCGAAGATGGTGGTTGCGGTGGAACCGGCGACGGCGGCGGTGGTGGTGGTGGCGCCGGAGGGCGACGGTGGCGGGGTAGAGAGAGAGTGGGTGGCAAGTGGAGTGGGGATACTACAAAGCTGGCATGGGGGAATGGAGTTCTTTAGATGCTCAGAATAACGGGAAGTACTACATGATTCAAAATTAAATATTTCATTTTGGATTATTTGCATAAAAGCTACTTGTATTTTTTTTTTATTGTATTAATTTAATCTTTATATTTTTAATTGTATCGATATAATTCTTTTATAATTGATATTATATCCTTTAGTCAAATTCAAGTTAAGTATTGACAATATAATCACCTTAGATGCAAATAATTCATTACAAATTCACCTGTTAACTTAATTTGACTAAACTCATGACTGAACCATTAAAAATTTTATTAACAACTTAATATAAATTTTATACTAAGAACCAAATTGTCATAATATTTATTATACAAGAACGAAATTAACACAATTAAAAGTATAAAGACTGAATTAAAATAATAAGTATAGTCCAATTAACCTTTAGAGTAAATAACTCATTATTAAATAATTAAAATGTTAAATTAGTTAGTTTTTAGGATAAATCATATATTAGTTTTCTGAGGTTAGTGTATTAATCTTTTTAGCCACAAATTTTATAAAATAATATTTTACTCTAAAAGTTACATTTATTTTAACAAAATAGTCCAAAAGACGGTGTAAATTTAATGTTATTTGCAAGTAAATCCACCATCTACTTGGTATTCCTTTTATCCCACACAATAGCGACAATGTTATAACATGCTAACAAAGAAAAGCTAACTAAGAGCCCTATTTTAGACTCGTACTTGTTATTAAATATTTGTAACTTTTAAATTAAAATATAATTTTACAAAGTTTATATACTAAAAGATTAATAAACTAAATTTTATGGTACTAATATATAATTTACTTTATTTTTTATAAAATAATTTCTTGTTCAATAATGTACAAGTTAAAATGAGGATCTAATGCGGTGGTTTTAGGGGCAACAAATGTATCGTGTCGTGTCGTGTCGTGTCGTGTTCGTTCTCGTGTTCGTGGTATACGAGGGGTTTTAAGAATGGGGTCAACCCGAACCCAACCCGTTTATTAAATGGGTTAGGAACTCCCAACCCATACCCAACCCAATTATCGGGTTACCCTTTTAATTATATCGGTGACTTTTTTTCATTGAATGCTAGTTTTTCAACTTATAAACATGTTAATAATGTATTTCATGATTGATAATACTAATAAACACTTGTTATATTTATAACTATTAAAATAAACTATCAAATTTATATTATTAAATATAGTTCAAATTATCTTAACTCAAAAAATATATATATTATAACAATAATGTATTACTTAATGTCTAATATAACTATATAAACGGGTCAATCATGTCGAAAACGAGTTACATGGGTCAAACCTGAATTCAACCCAATTACCTAAACGGGTTAAATAGGTCAACCCAAATTCAACCTAGCTTCAAAACCCCCAACCCAAACCCGCTATCTTCGTGTCGTGTTAGATTTTGCCAGCCTTAGGTGGTTTCATACTGTGTCTATGTAGCACTTGTTTTAAACACACACGCGCGCGCGCGTGCGCGCACACACACACACACATATATATATATATATATATATATATATATCTGAAAATTAATATTAATTTAATTTAATTTAGATATAATGTAAAAGGATATTTGATATAATTTAGTTACCTAATCTTATTGTGATTATGATTGGGCGACTCAATTATAAATATAGGTTGAGGGTTATTGTTTTAGGTAGAGAAAAAGAGAGGAACGATGTCAGAGTCGAGGGGGCACCGGGGCAGAGGGAGAGATATTTGATGCAGAGATGAGATAGTTTTTATTGCTTTCTCTTTCCAAAGCTATGTTTTGAGAGGGTTGGGGGCTCGCCATATAAAAATTACATTGAAGAAGATTGGTGACTCGCTGTGCAATAGTTACACTTCGAAAGGATTGGTGGCTCACCGTGCAGCAGTTACACTTTGAGAGGGTTGGTGACTCGCCGTGCAGCAGTTACACTTGGAGAGGGTTGGTGACTTACTATGCAATAGTCACACAAATGTTGATGATTGATATTGTTGATGATTGCATAGGATTGGGGGTTATAATTAGAAATTGTAATCCTTAATTTCATAGTGGATTGAGACACCCCTTGGGTCCTGTGGTTTTTTCCTCTAGTTAAGAGAGGGTTTCCACGTTAATATTGGTGTTATTGTTTCAATATTTTTTGATATCTATCCCTTCCATTGTGCTTGAATGAGTGTGTGTATGTATATACATGTGTGTGTGTGTTTTTTTTTTGTTTTTTTATAAATTGGTTGAGTCATTATATATAGTGGGAGAAGATGCCTTGAATATGGGACCCCGATAGGGATGACCTAAAGCATTTCCAATCACTGATGCACAAGTGTATCGGGCAAATATAACATGTTTGTTAAAAAAAGAAGTGTCAGTACCTATTAGAGCTTTGTCTCAGTGGTAGGAGACAAGTGAATAATAAAGTGCTGCTTTATATCAAAAGGCCTGGAATTCAATTCCCCTTTTGAACCTCACTCCGAGGAAATCTTGACTTAACTGACTCCTATGGAGTATAAGTCGCTACATGGGCCAGAATTTACCTGGTAACCGGATTCCTCATGGGGGGAAGTGTCAGTGCTTAAGAATTTTAGATCCTATCAGTTCTTTAGTCAAAAAGGGAACTAAAGTACATGAAAAGGGTAACCATGCTTATATAGGAGCATCTCTATAACTAGTTTGTATAGCTTTTAATCTTTATAAATGTAGATTTGTAAATCACTATCCTGCATACATAATTAGTTGGAAAATTTTAATGTCATAAACTACGGTACAGTAGTGTTTATTTAACAATTAAGACGTATTTTAGTCCGCTATTCTAAAATACAATACTATGGTGGGCCTCGTGTCAACTTTAAGATGGAGTGCTAATTGGTTCCATTGTATTGTGCAGAGCATAGACGAGTTCGGAGTAGTAGTGAACTCAATGATATGACAATAGTTTCAATCATTTGAGTTCTGCTTACTTGTTCATATTTTTCCAATACAAAGATCATTTTGACCAAATGCGGTTTGGTCTAGGATAAGTTAAGATCATCTTTATGATCAAGTGTTAAGGGCATATGAAGGAGAAAAGACGTCCTAGTGTTGTTCTTGGCTCCTATGATTACAGTTCTTTGGTATATTTGGTTAGAAGAAATACTAGAATTTTCAAACACCAACATACATCGGTGAATTTGTTATGTAGCAAGGGCCAAGAGGTGTGGGAACTAGGGGTGTATTTGAGCCGAGCTGAGGCTCGGCTCATTTGCATTAAGCTCGGCTCGGGCTCGGCTCGAAGGTCGCTGAGCTTGGAAAGTTCGAGCTCAAGCTCGGCTCGTCAAAAGCTCAGGCTCGACTTGGCTCGATCTAAGCTTGACGAGCTCAAATTAAGCTTGCAATATTTTGGCTCATTTAAGCTCAATTTAGGCTCGTTTGGGCTCGTTTAAGCTCGGGCTCGGCTCATTTAGGCTCAAATTTGGCTTCACTGGTCATATTTGGTCAAAATATTATATTAAGAAAAGCTCATTTGGGCTCCTTTAGGCTCGCGAGCTTACAAGCTCGAGCTTCACTAGGTTCGGGCTTGACTCGCGCTCGAAGCAAGCTAAGCTTTTCGAGCTTTATGACCTCGCGAGCCGGCTCGGCTTATTTACACTCTTAGTGGGAACTTACTGGACATAACATTGGTAAATTTACAGAGGAATGAGAGGGCTATATATTATTAGTTTTTTGGTTCTTATTTCATCACTAAAGATATCTTGTCCTTAACTTTTTTTTTTTTTTTTTTGATTCAATTGTCCTTAACTCTTTGTACATTCTTTTATTTATAATGATATTTTCTTTTTTGATAAAAATAATCGTACAATAAAAGACTACAGTGTTATAAGAAACAACATCAAATTAATTTTCTCATAAATTAATAACTTTACTATAACTTTTAGTTACATAATTGAAATAACTTTTTTCTGTTATTGACATCATTTTACCGATTTGGCTAAATGTTTTTGGAATAATTATTATTATAAGATTAAGAAATCAATTTCTTTTTTTTTTTTTTTTATGTTGGTAAAGGCAGGGGAGGGGGGTCACTAGTGGGGCTCGAACCCCAGCGCTCTCACAGTGCAACCGGGCGCCTTACCACTAGGCTATGAGCTAGTTGCTCAAGATTAAGAAATCATGCAATATATATTAGTTTTACTTACATATGTTGGTATTAAATACATGAAATTTTAGATGCTTTCTTTTGTGAAAATTGGGTATATTTTTTTGTCAGTTTTGCCTTTTTTTTTTTTTTTCGGGGATTCTTGGAAACAACCTCTCGTCAGGGTCTCACCTTAAGGGGGTAAGGCTACGTACATCCTACCCCTCCCCGACCCCGTGTACGCCCTTAAGGCACTGGGACTGTTGTTGTTGTTGTTTTATTTTCTTTTTTTTTTTTCCTTCAAATTTTAAAACTATATTATGAAAATAAAATTTTCTCAACTTTAATTTTCACTCAAATTTGATAAAAATGAAATATTACTTAGATATGCATTATATTTTAATTTCATATTAGTGTAGATATTTTGTATATCACAAAATACTTTTCTTCAATTGATAAAATTGGAAAGATATAGAGAAGATTTATGTGACCCATGAGTAGGGATGACAATGGGGCGGATAAAACCTGCTACCTGTGGGTACACACCCGGTTTGGGCCGGTACAGGAATAAGTGGCGCGGGTAGTGGATCAAAGTTAGGTGTACCCGCCTTGTACCCGTCACGGGTATGGATTGGGTATGGGTATAGTTTCTTACCCGCCCTGCCTCACCCCGCTCCGCTCCATACCTGCCCCGCCCCACCCCATACCCATTATACCCACTTTATTTTGTACATAGTTAACCTTTAAATTATAAAAATAGGTGTTTAAATTCAATAATCTAAATTGTTTATCAATGTTATAAAAAAAATATAATTGGGTTTTAAAAATAAAATTAAATAACTAATATGAGCGGGTATAAATAATTATTTTTCTACGCACATTAGGGAAGGTAGGGGGCGGGTAATGGAACCCCGTTGGATATCCGCGGATAATGGGGTGGTATGGGTATGGGTTTATACCCGCTGGGGTGGTACGGGTATCCACTTCATACACGTGGCGGGTAATAGAACGGATACGGGTATAAAATTTGGATGGCAGGTACGAGAATGGAGAAGGCATCCCCCATACCCGGCCCGCCCACATACAAATTAATTGTCATTTGCAGTCCTACTTCTTTAGTGTGAGTACACGGATATTTTATGCAGATTATTTGTTATGGAAGGCGAACTATATTAAATATATCAAAATATAATGTATGGTATTTTTTGTTTAAAAGGTTTGTTGTATCATAATCTCTTTTATGCAGATTTATGTTTTTGCACTCCCGTTTTCTTGTTTTGATTTGTTGTTTGTGTTTGTTCTTTTCTGGTCCTCGTTTCCTTACGAGTGTCCTAGGCTTCGCTTTGGTCGAGTAGCTTATCTTGTATCGCGACCTTGTCACACTTATCAAAAAAAAAAAAAAAAAGGAGATTGTTAGTATCATTATTTCTGTTAATTTGCTTGTTAATTTATTTCATTATCTTATTTTCATGGAAAATTTTAGGTGACATGAGGTTTGAACATTTATCACTTAAATACCCTAACATTTCAATATGTACAATAGGGTTCTTCGAGGTTTGAATAGTTTATCAGTTAAATATCCTATGACGGAGTTTGATTAATTTTTGTAAGAATTTGATCAAATTTATACAAAAAATATTAATATAATATACAAATATGACAATATATATAAGTTAGTCCTAATGTTTCATAAAAAATTCCACGGTTGTCATAAAATAGTCATCAAATGTTGGCCTAGACCACCTAAAATTACCATATTATTTGTCATTTTTCATTTTTTGAAAAAAAATTATCAAATTCTAATGAAGATATTTATATTGTTGAAATCATATTTATTTTTAGCATTTTCTAATAAAAATCTATCAAATTTGTGACCAAAAAAAAAACCCAATTGATAAAAATTTTAAAACTTTAAGGTACCTAAGTGATAAAATATATAAAACTCAAGTAATTAAGTGATAAATTATCAAACCTCAGGGTAATTAAGTTATAATTTCCCTATTTTCTTTTACATGCTGATTAGAGACTTCAACTGCTTTAAACCTATTAATTTCATTGTCTTTTTACATTATATATTTGAATCCTTTATTCGAATATAAATGGATTACATACTACGTTAGCCATTCTTAAGATGGAATTCATAAGCATATCATCAAAGATGAGCATGAATTTCCGATCTAAACATGGAATTCATAAGGCCTTCAAATGTTGACGAGGCATTCGTGAGACCAAACAACATGACCACAAACTCAAAATGCCCAAAAATGTATTGAGCAAGCCATTTTCAGAATATTTGAATTCACAATCTAACGAAGAAATTTCGAGCACATCAATAGAAACCGACCAATAAAACCCTCGACATTTTCTTTCACAAATCATTTGATCGTCCGAGTGTTGTCTATTCGACATCTGGGTACTCCTGCTATCAACTAGTAATGGATTGATCGTTTACCACAAGAGCTGGTAACCTGCATTGTATTATTTCTGAATGTTTTTGTATTATGCGGTAACAGGAGGATGGAGGCCATTTTTTGGAGTTAAAACCCGTGAATTTGTCAATATATAAGCAATTTTTATTTGGGCACGAGCTCGTAAAAAAGCCTCCTGTAGGGTGCTCAGTTTAAACAACTTAAGCCATCCCGACAACTCCTCATTAAGACCACCCATGGACAGGCTTATCTTTTTTGCTTTTCAGTTAAGCCACATTTACTAAAAAGGTGCTCAAACGAAACAACACCAGCTATTTATAATATAATCAATTATTCATCTTTATGTAATGTAATGCTATGAACTGTTAGCACCCTCAACTTCTACCACAATATTAACAAGTTTTACTGGAATCAGTAGTGGTGTAATGTATAAGTGAGAGTAGGCCATTGCCCACACTCGAGTACACACACTAAAATATTAAAATATATTTAATTGTGTTACATAGTTACAAATAATATAAGAGATAAGTATCAATTGCTCACACTGAAGAATTAAAATAATAATTCCTATTATAGTTGACCCCACTAGCCTCGAGTTCTAGCTCCGTCACTGACTGGAATACGGGTACCGTAACAAGTGTGATTGTCACAAGCATTTTGATAAGAACATGAAGGGAAGGTCCAGCTGTCTGTGCCTTTGAAAGAGTCTCTCACTCTGCAACCAAATTCAATACATATATGTTAGCCGACAACTTCTTTATAGAGTTGGGAATCCTTCTGAAACAGCCTCTCTACATTGTTCTACATGTCAGCCGACAGCGATAACAACTAGTTATGTGAACAGTTGAAGGAGAATCTCTTTCATGATGAATAATACTGTTAATAGATCTTCTCGTTTTTCTTTCGCCTTTTCCTTTATAGGGCAGAGAGAAAGGGGGAAGGGTATAAATAAAGGACACCTAAATCTTGGCAACGCAAGACACTTTTGAAACTTACGTGTCTCAGGTAACTGCAGCCTTATGACAGTCACTCCCTTTGCCTCTTCCAAAGGCGGCCCCCCAGTCTCTATGTACTTGTTTGCATTGTCCCAGCCACCACCAGCTGTGTTCAAACAACAGCAAGGCAGCCATGTCCAACATAATGTCCCAAGATCCGGAACACGAAACCTGCAATAGGTAGGTAAAACTTAGATAAACGTAACATAAAACAGCAAAGCAACGCTGCCAGAAAACTTAGATATTTTTACTTCATGGCATTATCATAATTTCTCTCTTAACAGATCTAAGTAATTGGTCAGTGACTGAATTGGAGGCGCCAAATATAACAAAAATAAAACAAATGAATCCTACCCATCACAAGCTCCTAATCATAGAATCAAATAAAGTTCGTCACCAAACAAATATTAAGCTAGATGTTACGTTACACGATTGCTGTTATGTGTTATATAACGTCTGCGACAATCATGTCTACAACACAACAGATTGATGCAACCCATCATGGCATACACTACATATGCAGCATCATACCTCCTCTCAACGCAAAGGGACCAACATTCTTCCAATGCCCAGATATTCAGTAGCAAATTCTTCGTTGTTCTTGCCCAACATGTCTTTTAAGCTGCAAGTTACATTCCTTCCCCTTAACACAAAAAATCTTGGCTTTATCTTCTTGTCTAATGAATAACTGAAATACCGAGGGTAGTTCACAACATCCGTCACTGGCTTCTCCATAGTGTTCATCAGGAATGCCAACTTCGGTCTCAAAACCTTCTCGACATTGTAGCCAAGTATTGGAGAAAACCGATAGATCATGGACGCTATGTCCCTGTCTGACAAACCTGAATTCTTCAAGTACTTCAACCTGTTCTCCACCATGTAAAAAAACAAGATTATGACTAGTGATCGATTGGTCCGACCAGCATTCGAAACAAATCTTCCATCCCATTTTTGTCCATTTTCACAAGAAAGAATGAAAGAAGGGAGAACCCGAAACCCCATGCATTCCATTTGAGCAAATGCATCGCAAGAAATGGATATATAATATAGTGATCATAACAATCTGCCAGGTTCAATCCCATGCATCTTTTCATTCTTTCAATTATGAATTTCAAACTAATCATTCCCGCATGAGGATAGATAGAATGGTATACAGGCTGCATACTATTGGTTGAAGTCATTTAAGGGAAAATCGAGTGACAAGTGTGGAGCCTTACCTAGGAATCAAGGATCTGTCAACATCCGACACAAACACCTCTGGGTATTTCTTGATAACCCGAGGTAGTTGCTGCTTTGATATGCCAATAGAAGTCAAAAAATCCACCTTTCTCTGGAGTGTATTATCAATTCTTGCAGCAAAGATTTCAGGGCAGCGCCCTAGAATTTGCCTGACAGTCTCCTTATCCAATCCCAAATTTTGCATATATGAAACCGTCTGAAAGTAGTATAACATCAATAAAAAAAATGTTTACAAAAAAATTCAAAAGGTAAAAAGAAGCCTAAAATTGGAATAGTGGGAAATGAACCAACCCAAAAGGCATAAATCATTCGGAAGATTCCACAAGACGGAAAGCTCATTGACAAAAAAAATCGATTTAAAATACTCATTGGAAAAGATACAGTGACCCGAAACCAAAAGGAGGACAGAGCAGGTGATAAAATACCACGCGAAATTCATCAGGTTTCCGTAGTAACAGCTGTGGACTCGTAGATATAACCTTGCCGATCTTTGCATCGTGTACCCCCATCTCATCAAACTGCTCCGACATTGGCTTCAGCTTGACAGTTGAACAACCCAATAAAAGCGGCCAGCTTCTGATGGCTTGATTAATACTGGCTTTTGGTACCTGCTATTGAACTATAGGTCTTTAAAAGGGAAAAAGAATGGCATGTTGGCAGAAAATCCTGCAGATGAACTAGGCCCATAAGCATCCACTACCTTCTGTGCATCAAAGAAAGACAAAACTTCACTACAGTGCTCTTGAATGCTCCTTGAAAGAATCCAGGGATATTTTTGCAGCATTCTTCCAAATTCTTTGTCCGATGCACCAACCTAGAAAAGAAAAGAGAAAAGATGGTCAGACTTTCTATACCCTGAAATACAATATGTACGGTCTATTAACCACCATCTGGTCTGGTCAAAACTCCTCTCTACAATAGAAGTCATGAAGCATCAAAAATAGTTAATCATACTTCACTAACAGCAGTGACAGAGAATATACTGTTGTATCGTTCATTTCAAACTGGAATTTTAAAACCAAGTGAGTATCTAAGCAACCACAAAGATGCCGTAATACCAACAAAATATCATGAATGATATATGATATTGCATCTATAGACCAATGAGCAATTCAAGTGAGATAAAGAAGTGAAAACAGCATATACCTTAAGTTTATTCTGTTGCATAATTAAGCCTATATACGTTCATAAACTACACTGCTGAGGTCTTTTCTTAAGCCGACCTTTATTCCAACCACAGACCAATTTTACCCCTATTATGCTCCCTGGCTCCTTGGGTTCAGATTTGGAGTAAGAAGCACATCTACATGAAATACACCTAGTACTGCTGGTTCAATTGAAAGTTATCTATGTAATATAACTTACTCCTGTCCCTAATTAACAAAAAGTATCAATCTAGTGTTCGTTAACTACAGTATTACAGGTAGTGGAAAATCAGTGCATTTCATAATATCCCACTTGAGAAGGTGCTAATAATGCTTACGGGTGTTCACCAAAAACCATCACACTGGCATGAATCATCACAGCAACCATTAATGATAAATCCACTTTGAGACATAAGAAAGTCAATTCCATCAGCATGGCATGCTAATAAGGTAAAACAATATTCCTCAAAAAGACACTCTGTATCAATCTATTCAGGGTCAAATAATGTTCTACTCAATTTCAGCTGTCAAAAATCCTTTCACACTTTGTGTTTTGGAACAAAAAGAAGCATAGGTTAGAAAGGGGACCACATCAGTTTCAAACTTGGGTAGAATTTCACATAGGACAAATCATGTGTGACTTTACAACAAACAGGGGTACCTTCTCAAAGGCCCGCAATCCAGGCTTGATGTCTTTCCTGACGTCCAAAAATATAAGAGGGGGAAACAATAGGAGTACGCTGCCAATGTGTTGCCTTGGAACACCAATATCTTCAAGAAATTCTACCAACGGTTTAATATGCAAGTCAACTGATAGCAAAAGAAGACGAGGAAATGATTCAATGAGATGCCGGAAAGAAGCATCTTTGGAGCCCAACATATCCAAACCACCACGTCTTGCTTCAATCTGCACCAAGAAGAAAAGCAAAATAGATTACTCCGTTATGCGCGAGTATGCTACAACAATTAGAAGGATATCATATACAGGGCGATTTATAAGAAAGGCTAAGAAGTGAGATGTCCACAGCTGAAGGCTTCCTGTTAATCACATCTGCAGGAGACGAATAAATGGCCAGTGATCCATATTAACTATTAGTAGGATAGAAATAAAAACTAACCTTTTCAAAAAACGATAGCGTCTGTTGTACATCTTCATCAACCGAAATTGAGAGATGAAGCATCATTCGACGTGCACTTTTACCAATAAGTCTCTCATCATCACTGCCAGAAAAGAACAATTCCTTCACATACTTAACCTGTAATCATCAGAAACATAAGCAACCATTTTGCTGAACCAAAATGTAGAATAAGGTAAAGTTACATCTAACGGACAATAAATCAGAAACCGGTGGCAAACTTTCAATCTTATCAGCATTGACACAAACATCACAAGAATCCTACTTTTCATCCAGGCAGCCACACGTTTCAAGCATTTTTTTTTTTTTTTTGGGAACACTGTTTCAAGCATATATGACAAGGGGGTTGTTATTGTCATGGTAGAAAATGTTATTATATCAGCAATGATGTGATTTGGACTGAAAAATAGTCACAAATTTTCAAAAGGTTGTGGCATTGATAATAATATTACCCTATTTAACGGACTATAAATCAGACAATGGTGACAACCTTTCAATCTTCTCAGCACTGACACAAACATCAGAAGAATCCTATTTTTCATCTAAGCAGCCACAAATTTCGGGCATATATGACAGGGATGTTGTTATTGCTGTGGTAGAAAGTATTATTGTAAGAGCAATGGTATGACTTGAAGTGAACAATAGCCACAAATTATCAAAAAGTCATACTGGCATTAAAATTTCTTCCCTGACAATAACATTACCGTATCTAACGGACACTAAATCAGACAGCGGTGACGACCTTCAATCTTCTCAACATTGACATAAACATCACAAGAATCCTATTTTTCATCCAAGCAGCCACAAGTTTAAAGCATAAAATATTATTGTAAGAGCAACAATGTGACTTGGAGTGAATAATAACCACAAATTTTTAAAAGGTTGTTTTGACATTAACATTTTAGCTCTAGCAATAATATTGCCCTATGACAAACCGTAAAGTAGCATGCAATCAAACATCGTAATAAGGAAGCACAAATGATCAATCCTTAACTAGTATGGTATCAAACATTGCAGCTTTAATTCATTTGGATATAGATTCATAGTTCTCAGATGTATGAGAACTAACCACACAACATTTGTCTGTCAAATGAGTACAGCAAAGCGTCAAATAAGAATATTTGGACAGTACTGGTCAGCATTTTACTAGAATGGTGAATGAACAATAAGAGGAAGAGGGAGAGAAGTTGAGTAGTTATTTGCTCCGTTGGTCCCTAATGTTTTATTTATGACAAATTGGTCCCATTTTTCTCTTTTTATCCAAAATGGTCCCTGATGTGCACAACTTTATTCAAATTAATCCCTCGTCTTTTCAATTGCTCAAAATAGTTCATAATATTTTATTTGTGACAAAAATTGTCCCTCGCCTTAATTCTTACCTAATTTTGGTCAACAGGTAGAAGTGACCAATTTTGTCATAAGGCAAAGCATTAGAAATCATCTTAAACAAAAGAAAAGTCGAGGTACCAATTGGAACAAAGTTATAAACATTAAGAACCACTTGTATCAAGAAACCAACTTTCTCAAAAGCCTAAGCAGGGTCCGGGAATTGTTTTATACTCTAACATACCCTCTCACGCAAATGTCCGTTTTGATTAAAACATTGATAACGCAAAGGCCCATCCATAACTTGTACTTAAAATATATTAAAATTTAAACCGGGGATTGTAGGGGTTCAAACTCGTGACTTCTTGGTCAACCTGGCTCTGATAACATGTCAACGAACCAACTTTCCCAGAAACTTAAGCTAATGGTAGAAGGCCCGAGAATGGTATTATACTAAGAATATTTTACACACAAGTAAAGACGAAGGATCAATTTGAACAAACTTAAAAACGATAAGTAAAAGACGGGAGAATAGAAGACCTTGTGAATTAGAGATGAAAGTGTATCGGAGGAAAGGAGACGAGAAAGATGCATTGCAGATGAAAGGCTGAGCCCAATGCTCTCCAAATACGCTATCTTTCCACCATCCCCTTTCTCTCTAGCAATATACTTCACTTTCTTCTTCAACGACAACGGCGGCGATTCCTCTTCTTCCTTCATCCATGAGGCCCAGAGAGAGAGCTCGTCCAAATCCCTAACACCATCCCTCAACATCTTCGCATACTGCCGACAATTCACAGCAATTTCCATAGATTCCGCTTCTGAAACCCCCGATTCTTGTAGAATCTCGGCGATGGCGTCGCGTATAAGAGATGATTCTTGGTTGGGTTCTTCTTGGTTGGAGGGCGGAGTTGATGGGGAATTGGAGGAGAAGATTAGGGTTTTGTGGGTACGGAGGGAGAGCGGAGAGAGGAGAAGGGGGTGAGTAGGGTGGAGGAGAGAGAAAGTAGGGGGCCGCCATGGGAGGTTGGGGTGAAGGTGTAGAGGAGAGAGGTTCGTGAAGTTGCAGAGAGTGAATTGCATTTCTGTTAAGCAAACTTTGTCACAGAGAGAATCAGTTACACTCACAGATGAGGAACCTTTTTCTAGAAGATGTGGGATTCATTTTTAGGCTCTATTTATTTTAATGAAAGTACTTTTTTTACAAAAAAATTTTTTGTGAAAAGATTTTTTATAAAAAATGCTATTTTTATTGAGGTTTTTTGTTATTTGTTTTAATGAAAAATATGTTTTCACATTTCGATATTCTTCGCTTATTTTAGAAAAATTATATTTCACCAATCATTTTATACCTGGTTATAGAACAATATAAGTAACAATATAATATATTTAAAATTATTTAGACTCTTTGTGGTTGTAGAATTAATATTAAGATCTCCTGAGGTTTGAGCATTTATTACATATCATGACTTTTGAATGTGTATAATGATGTATTCTAAAGTTGAATATTTTATCACTTGGGTACCATACATCAAAATTTGATAAATTTTTGTAAGAATCTGACCGAATATAAAAATACTAATATAATACGTAATTATAATAATATTTACAAGTCATATCAATATTTTTAGCAAATTACGATAAAAGGTTCATCGTGTATTGGTGTAAAAACTACCTAAATATAGCCGAAATCATATGCCGTGTAAGTATTTTTTTTAAGAAAAATCTAATGAGAATACTTATATATTATTGGAATCATGTTTTTAGATCACTCAGAATAATGACTTCCCCTCTTTTAAAAGGGAAAGTCATTTTCCTCCATTTGAAGGAAAATGTTTTCCTTTCATTGCCAATCTTACGCCAAACATTGGAAAAGGGAAAAATCACTTCCTAGAATGTGATTTTTCCTCTAAACAAACGGAGCCTTAAGTAAGGATTATTAAAATAAATAACATATAAAAATTAAAAATATTAAAATAGTACATTCAGTCGGTATGTCATGTGGTAACTTACCACCTAAGCAAGAGCATTTATGTTATTTCACTTTTTTTTGAAATTAACAAAAAAGAAAAGTTTTTTTTTTTTTACGGCTGCAATAATTTTTTACAAAAATGTAATAAAAAAATGTTGTCTAAAAATTTTTTGTATTGTGTTATATAGATATGTGAGGCACTAGGACCGTTGTTGTGTGTTATATAGATACGATTATTTGATATGTCAAAATTTTACATATTTTAAAATTTATTGTAAAAAAATACATTTAATGTCACTATTGTTGTTATATATCTAAGTTTATATGTTATAAAAAAATTTTAGGCAATATTTTTTTTTACATTTTGTGAACGGTTGTTCCAACCGTTAAAAAAAAAAACTTTTCTTTTTTTTAATTTTGAAAAAAGAGAAATAATAAAAATGTCTTTGCTTAGATGGCAAGTTGCCATGTGGTATGCTGATTAGACGTGCTATTTTGATAATTTTTAATTTCGAGTGCTATTTTGGTGATTTTGAATTTTTGCATGCTATTTTAAAAATAAAAATTGCGCCATTTTGAAAAATCATCCATTTTTCTAACATGTGAGCACATATTATAATATATTAATTAGAATTTTTTTAGCATATGTTTAATGGGCACATATTAAGATATATTAATTATATTTAATTATTCTCCTTCTTTCTTGGTGACTTAATCCAATGTCATAAATTATTGGTATTATAATATTCCTTAATTGTTGCTCTTGTATTTACCAGTAGAGTAAACAAAAATTAATTCTACAATAATAAATAAAATATAATTAATATACCTTAATATGTGTTATTTGGGCACATGTTAGAAAGATTCTTTTAGTAAAAGGGAGATCACCTCTTAGCCGTGGATTTATTTACATAGACCAATATCAACAGAAGCCTTTTATGAAATTTTTTTTATCACATCATCAATGTTAAAATTTGGTTCCTAAATAGTCTAAATTATGTCTCGGAACAAGGTATGAGATCTAAGATATTAACGTTACAATCACCATTTTATTGAAAATGATAACGAACCATTTTCTGTACTTAATTTAAATAGATTTTAAACTAAGTAAGATAAAATAAATTAATGAATTAAAATATATTTTTATGTTATTATTTATTAAAAAGTGGGGTACAGCTGTACCCCATCCAGAAGCTTTCAAAGAAAGCTACCTTTTGGCCGTTCAATTTTCTTGCTCGAACGAGACATGTGTCGTGCCACGATTTGTAGGTTTTGGAGGCTTCATCTGGGCCATTGGTTTGGGCGGTGGATTGTGTGGCTTATAAAGGGGACACGTGTCCCTCATCCGGTGCTCCAAATGTGTGTTTGTTTGCGTGAATCTGGGCCGTTGGATTGAGCCTTATCAACGGCTCTCGTTGGCCCTCACACGGATCCGGTTTTTCTATATATAGAGGGGGTTCTAGAGAGTGAGAGAGAAAGTTTTGGGCATTTGTTTAGGGTTTCATCTGGTTCTCTCTTTCTTCGTTCGTTCCTTCTCCTCCCCCTTTAGAGGTGTTTCTTGGGTTGCTTGAGGGGTTTTGAAATACCAAACCTTAGCTGGTAAGAAGAGGACTCGCTAGAAGCTAGAAACCACGAAGGCTGGTCCAACGGTGGGACCTGGGATTGTGAGACTCGCAGCCACTAGCTCGGAGTTGGTATAATTTCTTACTCCTTTCTCTTACTTTACTGTTTTGGTTTGTAAAGTTGGTTTTGAGAAAGGGTTGTATCTTAATAGCTTAGGTTATTTTGGAAAGCGCCTTGTAACATTAACGTGATTTTTAATATGGTTTGTAATACTTAATAATATAGATCTCTCTAGTGGTAGGGGGACCGTTGAGTAGGTCATTTAGGACAGAACCATGTTAAAAATATCGTGTGTACTCTTCATTTTGTTTATGTCTTTTATCGTCGTTTGTAATCTCAACTCAAAGCTTAGAGCCACTGTTTAAAGACCACCATTTTTCACCGATCCTTAAATGAACTAAGTTAGTGTTGAAGATGAAACCGGATTTAACAAAGATAACCTAAAATCAGTAAAGTTTAAACAACCAGTTTTGAACTTAGGTTCTAAAAGAGTTTCGGTTTTTTCTCAGGATCAACATTAACGGAAGTATTTTGAGAACTTTAACCAGATTGAAATCTGTTTTCTGGACCCTCAAATCACAACAATCAAAAATAAGGTTTTTGTTCTTTTAACCATGTTTTATTTTTTAAACTGTTTTTTATTTTATTTAATTATTTTAATTGTTGATGTTATTTATATTGTTTTAAAATATATTACGAAAATTATACATTCAAAAATTACATGAATTTTGGGAAGGAAGATTTTTGAGAAAAAATTTCTTTTGAATAATAATAAAGAAGGAATTATTCAAATTTGGCATTTAAAAATTTGGCAGGATTTAAAATGTATTTTTAGATTAAATCTGGTATATTTTATTAACTAAAAAAATAAATCCCAAACTAAAAAATTAATAAAAAAATGAAATGGGGCACCGTTGGGTGCAGGCTTAGTCCTAGGGGCGTCAATGAGCCCTCTTGATTAAAGCTTGAAAATTTTGTCTCATTTTGAACTCGAGTCCGCTCATTTAACTTATGGATCCGAGTCCAAGTCTAATGAAAGTGGAGTCTATAGGCTCGCGAGCCTATGTTAAAGTAATTTATTCATTTAAATATGTCCAATCAAGTTAAGTATGAGCATAAATGAGCCCAACCTAAGCATAAACGTGCCTAGATTGAGCTTAAATGAGCCTCAAAATCACAAGGTTAGTTCAAAACTCACTAAATCGAATTTGAGTTCAATTGAGGTGAACACGAGATGGGCTCGAACTTATGACGAGCCCGAGCTGATGAGCTTGAATCTATGATGTGCCTAGCTCAGGAGCATCGAACCAACCTCAAGCTCAACTTGGCTCAAATATACGCCTAGTTAGTCCTGATGATTTTAATATTGTTCAAAATTTTATATAGCCTTTTTTTTTTCTTTTTACACTTTGACTTTTATTCATTGTTTCAATTTGTTGTTAGTCGCTACCGTATTTTAATCCAAGAGGGATGAAGGATAATATTTTGATCTTAGTCTTTAACGACTAGGGTGCCTGATTAACCAAAAACTAAAAATTCTATATCGACTTATTTAGAGGGAGATATGTCATTGAAAAGATAGATCAATCACGTATTAGATATATGACTTAAGAGCATTTTAATAGGTAATTTTATTTTAGTGATAAATTTGGCAATATTTTCCTCTTAATAACATGGGAATTGTGGTTGTTAGGTATATGTCTCAAAATTACTTGGCGCATAAAGAAGAAAGGCCATGAAGACCCCGATCGATCGGGTGGAGCTCGATCGATCGGGAATGTTACGTAAACAAAGGACGTCTGCAGAGAAGCGGCCGATCGATCAGGAGGAACCGATCAATCGGGACCCCTCGATCGATCGGGAAACAGGTTTTTCGCGAGTCTATAAATACGGACGAGGGTTCGTCGTATTTTGTATCCAAAGTCAAAGTGAGGTTATTCCCTGCGCGGCGCCGCACCAATCAAAACGAGAGTGTGTTGAGAGAGAATCTTTGTAATTCGTCTTCTTCTTTTGTTCAATAATAAAAGCTCCGATCTTCGCCCGTGGTTTTCTCCCCTTTCGATTATAAAGGGGTTTCCACGTAAATCCTTGTGTCTATTGTTTTGTTTCTCTTTTAGTCCGATTGTTTCTCGTTATTGTCGTGGTATTTGATTCGATTCAGATCCGAATATATTGTTTATTTCCGCACAAATTGGTATCAGAGCCAGGTTCTTCAAATTGATACAATGACGTCAGGTATTAAAACCGAGGTTGAGAAATTCAATGGTCAAGGAAGCTTTAGCTTATGGCAAGTCCGTGTGAAAGGACTCCTGACTCAGAACGGCTTGAAGAAAGCACTAGAGGGGAAAGAGAAGAAACCAGAAACGTTGACCGAGGCACAGTGGGAAGAGTTGGATGAGAAGGCTTTCACGGCTATACAGATGTGTTTGGCTGACGATGTTTTGTCAGAGGTATTGGAGATTAAAACCGCACAGGAGTTATGGGAGAAATTGTTAGACATGTTTTGGCACAAGTCAGTCTTCAACATACTCGCAGTGAAACGGCGGTTGTACACTTTTCGTATGTCAGAAGGTACATCTCTTAAAAACCATCTTAGCGAATTTACCTCAATTATTCATGAATTAAAGGCTTTGGATGATGTCCCTAAGGACAAGGATCAGGCTATGATTTTATTGTGTTCGCTCTAAAATGAGTATAAGGGCTTCGTAGAAAGCATGATATACGGGGGTAGGCCAACTATTACTGTTGATGAAGTAAAAAGAAACCCAGTGAGTAAAGAACGGGTAGATAAAGAATTATCTGACTCTGCGAATGACTCAGGTAGTGGCTTACATGTGAGAGGTCGATCAGAACATAGGGGATCCAATGGTGGGAATAAGTCTAGGTCCAAATCTAGACATAAGAACCTGTCGTATCACTACTGTCACAAAAGAGGGCACATAAAGAAAGACTGTTACAAATATAAGAATAAATCAAAAGAGGGTAATAGGGGTGACTAGGGTAAAGACAAGTCCGCTGAGGCTAGTGTTATAGAGGAGGATAGTGAAGGGGAATTTCTATTAGTCGCTGATTCTCAGTCCAGGTCCATAGATAAGTGGGTCATGGATTCAGGTTGTTCGTTTCATGTTACTCTAAACAGAGACTGGTATTCCACGTATAAGTCTATACAAGGTGGGGTTGTCTTGATGGGTAATGATGATGCTTGTAAGGTAGTGGGTGTTGGAACAGTCCGTGTGAGAATGTTTGATGGAACTATTAGAACCTTAAGTGATGTTCGTCACGTCCCAGATTTGAAAAAGAACTTGATTTCTCTAGGTACCCTAGAATCTAATGGGTACAAGTACACTGCTGAAGGTGGAGTCATGCGGGTCAGTAAGGGTGCGTTAATTGTGATGAAAGGAAATAAGGTTGGTACTTTGTATGAGCTTGCAGGTACAACCGTGACAGGTGCAGTTGTTGTTTCCACATTTGCTATGACAGATGCAGAGATCACAAGACTATGGCACATGAGAATGGGTCATATTGGTGACAAGGCATTGTCTGAGCTGAGTAAGAGGGGACTTCTTTGTGGTCAGTCAACAGGACTGATGGGATTCTGTGAGCACTGTATTTATGGGAAGCAGAAGAGAGTCAGCTTCCAGGCAGCAGTGCATCAGACCACGGGGACGTTAGACTACATACATTCTGATCTGTGGGGACCTTCTAGAGTGGCTTCTAAAGGTGGGTCCAGGTATATTCTAACGTTCACTGATGACTACTCACGTAAAGTTTGGGTCTATTTTCTTAAGCAGAAAAATGAAGTGTATGATATCTTCAAGAAGTGGGAAGTTCTGCTTGAAAAACAGACAGGGAAGCCGATCAAGAGGTTGAGGACTGATAATGGTCTTGAGTTTGTCGAAGGGGACTTCACTAAATTTTGTGAAGATCAGGGCATAGTTCAACACAGGACATGTACAAGTCGACCTCAGCAGAATGGAGTGGCTGAAAGGTTAAACAGGACGTTACTTGAGAAGGCTCGTTGTATGCTTTCAAATGCAGGTTTAAAGAGAGAATGGTGGGTAGAAGCAGGTAGCACGGCTTGCTACCTTGTGAACAAGACACCGCATTCTTCATTACAGATGAAGACTCCTGAAGAGGTATGGTCTGGTTCAACTTCTGATTATTCTCAGATCAAAGTTTTTGGTTGTCCTGCATATGCATATGTTAATGATGGAAAGCTGGAGCCTAGGGCCAAGAAGTGCATCTTTCTTGGTTATACGTCAGGTGTGAAGGGATATAGACTGTGGGATCCAAGTGTCCAGAAGTTTCTGACTAGTAGAGATGTTACTTTCGATGAGTCTGCTCTACTTAATCTGCCACACACACCTCCATTGACAGAGATAATGTTCAGGTTGAGACACCTGATGATACAGAGATACAGTCAGATCAGCAGATTGTTCAGCTTGAGAGTATTCCAGCACTTCAGGTACGGGTTTTTGATATTGTTACTGATAATGCAGAAACAGGTCAGCAGATGGAGAAGATTACTATAGCTGGTGGTAGACCGAGGCGACAGATCAGGCCTCCTGAGAGATATGGGTATGAGGAGATGATTGCCTATGCCCTCTCTACTGCTGAAACGTTAGATGACAGTGAGCCGACTTCGTATACAGAGGCTGTATCGAGATCAGATGCTGAGAAGTGGCTCGTTGCTATGAATGAAGAGATGCTATCTCTTCATAAGAATCAGACTTGGGAACTAGTGAAGCCTCCTACAAGGAAAAGACTGGTTGGATGCAAATGGGTCTTCAAGAGAAAAGAGGGCATTCCTGGAGTGGAAGATGCGAGGTACAAGGCACGTTTGGTAGCTAAAGGCTACAGTCAGGTACAAGGTGTTGATTTTCATGATATTTTCTCACCTGTAGTTAGACACACTTCTATTCGTGCACTATTGTCTTTGGTTGCCATGCATGGTTTTGAACTTGAACAATTGGATGTCAAAACTGCATTTTTGCATGGTGAACTAGAAGAGAGTATCTTTATGCATCAGCCCGAGGGTTTTGTTGTTGAAGGAAAAGAAGATAATGTGTGTTTGCTTAGACGGTCTTTAAATGGTTTAAAGCAATCTCCTAGACAGTGGTATAGGAGATTTGACCAGTTCATGACAAGTCATGATTACATCAGGAGTAAGTACGACAGTTGTGTGTACTTCAGAAAGACAGATTCAGGCTTTATTTATTTGCTTTTGTACGTTGATGACATGTTGATTGCAGCTCGAGATATGAAAGATGTCGATGATTTTAAATCAATGCTGAAGAGTGAATTTGAGATGAATGATCTTAGAGCGGCTAAGAAGATATTAGGCATGGAAATTTATAGAGACCGAGAAGCTGAAAAATTATACTTGTCTCAGGAGAAGTATATTGAGAAGGTGTTAGACAGGTTTCATATGAAAGATGCTAACCCGGTTAGCACGCCCTTAGCAGCTCATTTCAAACTCTCAGCATTAGATTCGCCTCAGACTGAGGAGGACATTAGGTACATGTCTCAGATTCCTTATTCTAGTGTAGTGGGCAGTATTATGTATGCGACGGTCTGTACGCGTCCAAATATTGCTTTTGCTGTGAGGAGAGTTAGTAGGTACATGCCGAATCCGGGCAGAGAACATTGGCATGCAGTAAAGTGGATTCTCAGGTATCTTCGTGGAACCTCTGATTTATGTTTGGAATATGGGAAAAGTAAGTGTTGTTTGGTTGGGTATGTAGATTCTGACTATGGTGGAGACCTTGATAAGAGGAGGTCCATTTCAGGGTATGTGTTTTGTTTAGGTGACACAGCTATTAGTTGGAGAGCGTGTTTGCAGCCTGTTACAGCACAATCGACTACCGAGGCCGAGTACATGGCAGTAACAAAAGCGTTCAAAGAAGCCGTCTGGTTGAGAGGATTGATCAGTGAAATCAGTGTCGAGCAGGGGACAGTTAGAGTATACTGTGATAGTCAGTCCGCTATTCACCTAGCGAAAGATCAGATGACTCATTATGACCGAACGAAATATATTGATGTGAAGCATCACTTTATCAGAGATCTGATTGACGAGCGGAAGGTGGAGTTGAGGAAGATTGGGATTGAAGATAACCCAGCTGACATGTTCACAAAAGTTCTACCAGGTAGCAAGTTCGAGCATTGCTCGAATTTAGTGGGTCTTTCAGTATGATGTATGTTAGCCCCGGTCGAGGGGGCGTTTGTGAAGAAGGTGGAGTTTGTTTTATTGTTGATGTTGATTTTGAGCCAAGGTGGAGATTTGTTCGGTATATGTCTCAAAATTACTTGGCACATAAAGAAGAAAGGCCGTGAAGACCCCGATGGATCGGGTGGAGCTCGATCGATCGGGAATGTTACGTAAACAAAGGACGTCTGCAGAGAAGCGGCCGATCGATTGGGAGGAACCGATTGATCGGGACCCCTCGATCGATCGGGACCCCTCGATCGATCGGGAAACAGGTTTTTCGCGAGTCTATAAATACGGACGAGGGTTCGTCGTATTTTGTATCCAAAGTCAAAGTGAGGTTATTCCCTGCGCGGTGCCGCACCAATCAAAACGAGAGTGTGTTGAGAGAGAATCTTTGTAATTCGTCTTCTTCTTTTGTTCAATAATAAAAGCTCCGGTCTTCGCCCGTGGTTTTCTCCCCTTTCAATTGTAAAGGGATTTCCAGGTAAATCCTTGTGTCTATTGTTTCGTTTCTCTTTTAGTCTGATTATTTCTCGTTATTGCCGTGGTATTTGATTCGATTAAGATCCGAATATATTATTTTTTTTTTGCACAGTGGTTAAATTTAATGAATAATAACAAAGATCAGTTCTTATATATATATATATATTTACACTGGTAAAGACGGGGAAGGGGGGAGGGGACAAACCCCATAAACTCCTCATAAAGAGGCCCACTTTATGAGCTTTGTGGGATTCGAACCCGGACCATCCCGTTAGCAACCGGAGTTCACTACCACTCGGCTATGTCCCTAAGGGGCAATCTCTCTCTGTCTCTCTATATATATACATATATTTCTCTATGCTTATTTCAATTTGTTCTTAAATTCACTCAAATTTGTATGATCAACCTTGTTAAATTTCGAAAAGTGCAATCTAGCAATTTAACCTCGAGGCTATGAAGTTATGATCCACTTATGCTAAGTGTTTTGCTTTGATAGATTTGTGACTTGATTATCCTATTTTTCTATTTTTTAGTTTGTCCTGTCTCTATGTCCTCCCTAGTGGTGTTTGAGGCTCTTTGTGTTTGCTTGTTTTTGCATGTATTCTTGTTTATATTGTTTTTGTTGTTTTGATCCCCGTTCTTTTACGGGTTGACTTAGGGCTCGCTTATTCGAGCTGCCTGCTATGTATTGCGACTCTGTCGCTAATTATCGTAAAAGAAAGCCTGAGGCTATGAAATTCAAGCAACCAGCGGTGGTAGGAGAGAGTGATTGGTGGAGCAATGGTGGTGCAACCGCGACTGGTGGGTAGGGGTCCATTGGTGTCATGGTGATTCCATACTTTGATTTTGATCAGATGATGGCTAAGGCAATGACACCTTACTGCTGGTTCCTTCATGCTATGTTACTTTTTGCTTGATGCTTTATTGCTTATTAGTTGTTACTGCTTCATGCTTTATGCTCTAATCTCAGATGGTGTCATGACGTTTTTATAGTTAGAAAAAACTTCCTGAAAGGTTCTATCCCAAAAAAAAAGATGCTACTATATCAACTCCAATACTCTCCAGAGATTAGAACTCACGAGTAAAAATACAACAACAACAATAACAAAAACAACAAATCCAGTGCCTTAAAGGCTACCGCATATGTGGGGTTCGGGAGGGGTGGGATGTACGTAGCCTTACTTTTTCAGGGTGCTATCCTAAAGAGAGACTATGTCCGAGGACCCCGACCACGAGTAAAAATAACTTTTTTAATATAGAAAGAAAAAGAAAGAAAGAAAAAAGACAAGTCTCACATGATAAAAACATTACAAGAACTCTTACATCACATCCTTCTTTGTTCCCTTTGACATTCATTTCCGACTAGGATGAAAAAAGTACAACAAAAATGCTTTGAACATCCCACATTGGACTTCTAATGAGATCAATCTGACCTTGAGGACAAGCCCAAGGCGAAGTCGAGTCGGTCCTCTAAACTTGAAACTGGGAGTCTATTTGGTATCATTTTCTTCTTATATTTGATTTTTGAGAAATGAAAAATCAAGTTTTGAAACTAGATTTTCTAATTTCTGGTTTTTTGTTTTCAGTTTCATTCAAACAAGAGGGAAAAAAAACTAAAAACAAGAAAGCAAAAACCATAAAGATCATTTCTGAAAGATGGCTTTTAGTTTCCAAATAACCAAAACTGCAAATGTAAAATGATACCAAACACACTTTAAGAACCCCAGACTCGGTTTATTAAGAAAAGGCCCTCAGAAGTTTCTTAGTTATACTCAATGTTTCATATTGAAAAGGTTCTCACAATCCTAAATTGTTAGGAACAGCCCGTGGAGACCAATCTTGATCAACAATCAATGGAAATACAGCTCTGAGAAACAGTCGTGCTATCCATCTTCTTCAAAAAGGGATCAATCTTAACCCAAACAAGCGAAAAAACTGAAGCCAAGAGCACTGACCATAACACTACAATAGTGGGCGTCCTGTTCTGCCTTCCCATAAGACCCTTGAGGAACGGGTAAAGATGGAAAATGACCCAGAAAGCAAAGAACACTTTCCCAAAAAGAGGCCCCCACGCCTCGTATCCGCTGTTTAATGCGTCAGAGAACCCAGCAACGACACCCACAATGTTGATGATTATAAGTGTCGTTGGAGGGATCAAGAGAGTTGTCCATTTGATTATGTAGAGTTCACCAAACTCTGTGTCATCAGCTGCTTTTGCTGTGACAGTGAAGTTAGTGTCGAGGCCAGCTAGCATCTTTAGAAGGCCTTGGAACACCGCGAAAAGGTGGCTGGAGACACCGCCAATGACCCAAAACTGCTCATTGCGCCACAAGTCTTCAATGCTCACACCGCTCCATCGGAGCTCGAGCACACTCGTTAAGATGATGGAGAGGAAGAGGCCTAGGAAGAGTATGCTTGCTAGGTTTGAAAGCTGGAGATTATACATGAAATAAGGACAGTCAGTAGTGTTTAAGGATGAAACCTTCTTTGAAAGTCGGGTGTTGTTGAAGTTATGTAACAGATCATGGCGATCATGCTGGGTTCTTAAGAATACTGAGATATCGGATTCTTTTTAGCCTTATATTTGCAAAAATTTGAATGTAGTCATGAAATGATCAAATTTTATACATCTTTGATAGTTTTAACGTATAGACATTTATATATATGCTTCGGTAAATAAGATACAAACTATGGAGCCCTTCACAAAACTACCATCGCATAATGGCTAATTGCATACCAGTTTAAGGGTCGACCCAACAAAGTTCGCATATCTAAGATCCAATATAAGCCCAAGTGGGGTTCTATCCTAGAACGAATTGGCATTAGGTGGAATAACCCACTAAGTTTATATAATAATCCCTTTTCTCTCACAACTCTCATGTGGGATTTTACTAGACTCACATGTGGATTCCTCAACAGTTAGCAACTCTTATATTGCATAACGACCATTATTCAGTTTCAGAGTTTCAATACAAGTCAAACGAGAAATTACCGTAGGAATGATGAACTTTCCGGTGAGAAGGCAGATAGCAGGCAAAGAACAGTAAGCAATAAGAGGGAGAGAAGTGAAGGGATAGACGATGGTGTTGATGTAAGCCAATCTCTGAAGCCATTTAAGGCGGCCGCCTCCAAATCCATACCAGAGAGGACAATGTCTACTAAGGAAGATCTCGATTGAACCGAGCGCCCAACGAAGAACTTGGTGTAGCCTGTCAGACAAGTTGATGGGGGCTGACCCTTTGAATGCTGGCCTTATAGGCATACAGTAGATTGATCTCCATCCTCGGCAGTGCATCTTGAATCCCGTTAGGATATCTTCGGTAACTGATCCGTATATCCAACCAATCTGAGAAGACGAAAGAGAATGAAGCTAAGAATATGAGTAACATGGGGATTGGAACAATGAAATAAAGGTCAAGATCACTAAGGCAATTTCATGTTTTTCAGATTTAGTAAGGTCAAAGTTACGATATTATATTTAAAAAAATGAAATGTGATCCAACAGGGATTTATCACGTAAATATCCGAACATTTCAATATATATAATGAATTACCCTAAGGTTTTAAAATTTTATCGCTCAAGTACCTTAAAGTTTAAGAATCTTATCAATAAGGTATCCTTTGCCAAAATTCAATAGATTTTTATTAGAAGTTACTAACATGGAATAGAATACAATTATAATAATATATAGGCTCTGTTAAAAAAAAAACAATATATAGGCATCCTTTATCATATAATATTATGGCTTTTTGTCATAAAAATCTAACATGACAAGTTATTTCGCTAATATATAGATGTCTTTCATCATAATTCAGTGAATTGTTTTTCCGTAATATGTTGGATTTTCATTGAAAATCTTAACACAATTTACATATATTGTTGTAATCTGTACCAGATCAACATTTGATGGTGAAAATTGATCGGACTTATTCACCACGTTCCCACATAGGGTACTTAAGTGATAAGATTTTGAAACATCAAGGTACCTAACTGTGTACAATGAAATGTACAGGTACCTAGGAGATAAATGTCCAAAGATCATGGTACCTAACCCCCTGTTTGGCAACGGGGTAAAGGGGGGTAAAGGGGGGTAAGGGTAAGGGGGGCTAAATTTCTACCCCTGTTTGGCAAAGTTGTTCGAGGGGTCAAGGGGGGTAATGGGGGGTAATTTTTTACCCCTCTTTACCCCCCATTATCCTTCTTTACCCCCAATTTCTTTAACCCCCAAATTGGGGGGTAAGGGTAATTTTTAAAAAAATTTGACATTTTTACCCTTATTTTAACTATAACTCTCTTTACCCTTACCCCTTTACCCAATTGCCAAACAAGGGTTACTCATTTACCCCTCTTTACCCTTACCCCTCTTAATTTGACATATCCAAACAAGAGTAGAATATTACCTTACCTTCCCCCCTTTTAGCCCTCTTTACCCTTACCCTCATTTACCCCTCTTTACCCTCCTTTACCCTGTAGATTCCCACATGATAAATTCCCTCCTTTACCCTCCTTTAGCCTATACATAATTTAAGAATCTTATCAATAAGGCTATATTAGAAGTTTTAAGAATCTTATCAATAAGTGTTAAATTCCCACATGTTTATTCATAGATTCGAAAGACGAGAGGTTTACCTCTTTGCCCCAAGCAGTCTTTTCTTCATAACCACAGCTAATTACTTGTATGGCTTCCTTTATCAGCGTGGACGAGTAGGCGGAATCTGGCAAACCTCCATTCTCCATCAATGTAGATTCAATAAACACCGACGACAAACCAAATGTCTTCTCAAAGCTTGTTTGAGATATTAGCATTGATCTTTCATACTCGTCATAGTCTGAAAGAAAAAGAGAAAGTTCTTTTATCAAGAAAAGAAATACTATTAAGATAGAAAGTATATACAACCCTGCAACATAAGAAAACCAATGACTATTATAACATAAAAGTTTCCAATCCCTGTGCAAATCAGCTGCTAAGGCCGTGTTAGTGAAGCGTCTAAAGCTCTTTCTTCAAAGAGCTTCTTAAATATCACCTTTTCTTCGTAAGAAATTAACTGGTGTACATGTAGGACGAGTAGCAGAAGAATTCATGGAGCAATTGGATCGCTAGAAACCCAAACGGACGGACTGGAAACATTGACTTACGCTTGCAACTTAAAGCGGTCGTAACTTTTGATCCGTAAGGAATCACAGGGCCCATTATATATTGAAAACGATGCTCTTGAACCGAACTATGCAACCCTAGTAGACATGTTTTTAAGCCACTTTTGTGATCCGCGTGTAGTGTAGTGACGCTTTTATAATTTTGCAATTTAAGCTTAGTTTTCTATATAAATACTGTCTTAGCTATCTTTTCCCCGCATTCCGGAATTACATCAATATCAAAACCCTATCATTTCTATCTAATTTCGAGTTTTACGTTTCCGTTTCGCATCCATATTGGTCTGTTTTTCTTTAAAAAACAGAAAATATTAATTTTTTGCATTGATGGAGCTAAAGGCTTACTGTTGAGTTCCTTGAGGTTGAAGATCGCAGCATCAAGTTCTTCGCGTTTCGAATCCCGGTAAACCTCAGAGATGTCTTTGGCAGGCTTCTTCTTGGAGGGGCAGCAACAACAGCAGCTGCCACACCAAGAGCACGACGAAGTTGTCTTGGGTACACTTGGAGAAGATGGAGGACCGTAGCCATAAAGAGCTTGCCTATAGAAAACACAACCAGTTCCTACATAAACTGGCCCTTGTATGCCATCCAGCCCTCTCATGTTCACCTGTGCTCACCAGTTCAAATTCAAGAAGTCGGTGAGACACTTAAACAAATGTGTGAGTATGTTGTAACTGTGTCCAAATTTATTGTTACTTTGCATAACTTCATAGCAATATCACAAATACGGAAAATGTTCTTCTCCACCAAGGGGAAATTGACTTCTCAATGAAAGTGGAAAGCACTTTTCCTGGTAAAACGTTTTCCGTCTCAAATATATTTCACTTCGATCTCAAGTTGGTGTCAGGTGAACCTTGTACAAATCTATAGAATGGAACAAAAAACAAAATATTTTAAGAAAAAAATGCTTTTTTAATTGAAAATAATTTGTGAAGAAAACTTTTCTCCAAGGACAATGTTATCTGTTGAACCAAACAGAGCCTAAGTGAAAAAAGAAATTAGTCGTGGAATGATTCTGGGAGATTTTTACTTTGTAGAGACACATGGGTATTCGTCTTGAGGTTAGACTTAGCTATTTGCTAAGATGTTTCTTTGTTTCTAGTCTAATTTGAAGTGTCTAGGTGTCATACAAGCGTCCAAGTACCCTTATATGACACAAATACTTAAGGATGAAAGTAAAAGTGGAAATAATATGCAAAAAATGGAACACAAATGCAACTTATGAGCTTACATCGAAGAAGACAATGTTTCGGTTGGCATATCTATCACTTTTGTCAATACCATCAAATCTTTGAGGGAACTGAACGTAACAGACGTCTCGGCCAACTTGTGGGTCCATCAGAAAACACATTGCTTCACGAATTGCCTTGCTGTTGTTTACATAATGGTCACAATCAAGATTCAGAATGTAGGGAGCATTTGTGAGCACTGCTGATACCCTGATCTGTAAACGTTAAGAACTCCACATATGAGTTTAGTGAGAAATCTTGCACTGGAGTTTGAGAGAAAAGGAGATCGATATATAAGCTTGTGAGCCACTCCACCTAATGCCACTTAATTTTAAGATGAAGTCATACTTGGGATTATATATGGACCTCATATAAGACAACTACGTGGGTTGGGCCTAAGAGCCATGAAATTTCACAGTAAGTAGGCATGGAATCCATTATCTATGTTACCCAAACTCATAAATGAAAGCTAGACACGGCAAATGCCTAGAGGTCAGACTCGATTGTTTCTAATAATTTTCTATGTTTTTGGTCCAATTTAATGTGTCTAAGTCAATACTAACATTCAAATATCCTATAGGAACTTTAGCATGGAATGAAAAGTTGGAGCTTGCAGATTACCAGAGCATTCTCAGCCCCAGCTTTCTTGTGGTGTTGATATCCAGGCCGCTTCTCTCTAGAGACATAAACAAGTCTTGGGAGTTCATTTCCATCTATGTCATGGGCACCAGTGTTTCCAAGAAAAACCTAAAAAGAAGAATGGAACAAACAAGTACAATGTCAGCGATTTGATATTACTGAAGTTTACGTAAAATCATTCATGGATCTTCACCAACAACTTAAATTCGTGGGTTATTTATGCTAAAGGTCAGTATATTTTACCCATTGTGTCAATGTGGTCCTTGTACTTTTGATTTTGTCAATTTAGTCCATTTACTATTTATATTGTGTCAATTTGGTTCCTAGAGTAAAATTTATGTTAAGTTTTTTGATAAAATTTTTAATGGTTTAGCGACAAGTTGGTTAAATTCCGTCAATGGTTGGATTTGTAGTACATTACTTGTATCTAATATGACTGTACCATTAAAAACTATGGTATTAACTTAACTTTAATTTGATCATAGGACTAAATTGACACAATATAAAAAGTAGTGGAACTAAATTGATACAATTAAAAGTACAAGGACTAAATTGATACAATAAGCAAAGTATAGAGACCTTTGATGCAAATAACCCTAAATTCTTTTACATGTTGATTACTTGATATGATATCTGATATCATACACAAAATCTCTCCTCTAAAGGCAATGAATATATCAAGGAACCAATTGTCCCAAAAGCTTAAGCTAATGAGTGAAGGTCCATAAATGATTTCATATTCTAACATATGGGCCTCCTGCAAATGCCCATTGAGCTTGAAGCGTGGATAATGCATCATTAAAATATATTAATATTTAGAGTGAGGGTCGTGAGGATTTGAACTCGTGACCTTTCGATGAACAAAACTCTAATACCATATCAAGGAACCAATAGTCTCGAAAGCTTTAAGCTGATGGGGAAGGGCGATGAATGATTTTATATTCTAACATAATAGAAACAAAGAAGATCTTTTAGATGAACCTGAATCATGCCAGGGTGATCACGGGTATTATTTCCCGGCCAAGGCGTTCCATCTGCCATCGTCCATCCTTCTTCTGGTGTTTTCTGAGCCTTGGCAACCAAAGCATTGACTCTCACTTTAAATTCCTCATAATCCCTCTGTTAAGAAGGAAACAAAATAGAGAAGACCCGCATCGTAAGATCCCAATCTTTTTAAAACTATAGAAACACAAAAACCAAAAAGATATTTGCTGAAGAGATATGAGTTCTATCAAAGAGTGTAAAGGGCCTAAATCGAGACGAGTATCTCCTTTTCTGAACCCGAGCTCGATAAACAAGCTTGGGTTCAATCCAAGCTTCATATATGAGTCTTAACCTTTGTTCTACCTCGGTTCATTAAGATACTTGTATACTCAATAGCTAGATTAATCAAGCTGGCCTTGTCGAGCCAAGTTATTTGAGCCACCGATGAGTAATTATCTTGCATCAAAGGGCTTGTCATTACTGAGTCAATTTTGAGTAAAGTAAGAAACCCTCAACAATTCATTAAGGAGCTCACAAACTTCAATAAACCAAGCCCCGCATTTTTGGAACTAGACTTTTAAGGCATATAAACCCTTCTTGAACTCGACTTATTTACTTATCGAGACCTAAGACAAACACAAAGGAGGCATAATTGATTTTTTGAATACGAGAAGTTCATTGAATGCTTGATTCATGCATATAAGTGCATAGAGATATACCTTCATAGCCCTGCGTTCCTTCACAAAAGAAGGCTGCACTTTGTCCTTAAGGTAGTCAATCTTCTGTGAGAAGTAGAACTCGGGCGCACGAGGTTCAATCTGAAACTTCTTGCAGAAGGGCACCCACTTCCTTGCAAACTCGGCAGTTTCAGCTAGTGACTCGAAACTGAGCATGGCTGCACCATCATCAGACACGTAGCAGGAGACCTTATCAACCGGGTAGTCCACTGCAAGGATTGACAGTACGGTGTTTGCTGTGATCAGTGGTGGTTCTTTCATTGGGTCCACAGTACTGACGAAGAAGTCTACTGCAGCAAGCTCTGATGGTTCACCCTCCCTTTCATATCTGACCATGACCATACTGATTAGCATCGCATTGAATAGGACTACAACTTTATCAACAAGACTTGAGTCGCCTACTAAACTCGTGAGAATACTTTTAAAAGGGCGTTATGTTTGAAAAAAGGAGCTAGAAGGGTATATTATTGATTATGTGTATATACAAGAATTTTTTTTTTTTTTTGGTAAGTTGTGTATATATAAGAAGCGCAATACTTTTTTGAAAAAAGAATGATAAAGATAAGATATCCAAACAATTCAACGGATGTCTCCAAAAGATGTTCCCTTAGTCATTTTTCAAAAACGTGTTGCCCTTATGTATTTTGTAAATATTATGTCCTTTTTGTTCTATCTTTCTCAAAAATAATGACCTTGTAAGTTGTAAGGTTTTTTTGCCTATTAAAAACCCACTCTTAAATTGCACTTTTATTGAAATCGACACAGTTGATTCTCACATCTTATGTGTTCTTACTTAGGATATCTAATGTAATCTTGGACTTACGAATATAAAGTGCATTTGTTGTATCTCCATCCCAAAAATCAAAAGAATGGCATGACTATTTTTCCAAGTACTGAATTGTAAATGAGACATTGGATAAATTAACTAGTATTTCCAGCTTCTAAGCTCTAAAATTTGAATCTACAGCAGATATTAAAGAAATAGCATACCTCAGAGATAACTGGTCAATGAACGTTTCCCGGTTGATGGGAGACCACTTAGGGAACTGATCCAGCACCCATGAGACAGCAAACCAAATCTCACAAATAACAGAAGTAAGCCAAAGGCCAAAGGAATTGTCAACTGGATTACTTATTCTGTAATGGAAAAATAGCATCAAGATTATAAGTCGAATGATGATCATGATCCTGTAGGAAGTCAGTTTTGTTCTTGGAATGGGTATCACTCTTGAAAGTGGCTGCACTGCCTCTGCAGGTCTGACAAAAACAAATTAGCACACATCAGTGACGGATCATTTTACCATGGACACATGAACCAAAAAATGCATCAGAATTAGGCTCCCTTTGGTTTATTGAAAAATATTTTTTGTCAAAATTATGTGTCTTTCTAGCTAAAGAAAATAGCTTTATTTTTATAAATTTGAATGGGGTTTACACTTAGCATAGTTGAGGTTGAAATGGCATAATGACTTAGATTACAACAAAAAACATTTTCCCCTCGGGCAATGAGAAGTCAATTTACCCTAAGTGGAGGAAAATATTTTCATATTTGTGGTCGTTGCTATGAAATTGTTAAGGGAAACAATAGAATTGTGACGGAAAATATTTTTTGTCAAAACAAACGGATCCTTACTATTGTGGAGAAAAACAAAGCTAATACAAGGCAAAATATGCCTGTAACCTACACCAGGTATCTCCTTTCCTACAATTGAATCATTCACTTTTTGTATTTTCACGAAAAATGAAACTTGTTTTACCTAGATTCAGTATGAAAGTTGACACGGGTATTTGTCACTTATCATACTTGACTATTTTGTAAGATTTTTCTATATTTTTGGTCTAATTTGAGATGTCTAAGTGTCACACTAACGTCCAAGTACCCTTATCCAACCTGGGTACTTTGGAGAAGAATTGAGAGTCCATGTAACATGAAATGAAACTGCAAAATCACCATTTTCAATAGAAACTTACGGCTTTTGTTCCATCTGCTGCTCCGATGGGACTTGAGCTTCTTTTGCAGGCTTAGATTTGGGCTTTTTCTTCTTATCTGTTCTCTCTCTCCAGCTTTCCACCCTATGCTTCCATATTGCACTTCCAGCTTCACCATTCAGTTCTAAAATACAAGAATAAACGAAATATAAGAAACAAAGATCAGAAAATATGACCATTTAAATTTTAGAGTCACTAAGTAAATGAATCTAATCTGAGGTCAATTCTTCTCACCACTGCTCATGGTGGACAAACTGCTGATGTTCCTTGCATGTAGACCAGTCTCCTGTTTCTGCTTAAACAAAATATCAAAAGTGCTGATGAATCAGAATTGTGGTTTATGAATGCAAGGTTTACATTTTGGGGAAGCGAAAATAAGAGACGAGCCCTTGACAACTGCCAAGTTGAGTGGAATAGTTACCATCCAAGGGCACAGTTGCGTTTTGCGCAAGTGGGGAGCTGTAGACATTACATAATGGGTTGCGGCGGTCACAATGAATCTTTTAACAGTAAGTTTCCTTTAAGTCTCATGTTTGCGAAAATTGGAATAAACAACCATACAATCATTACTTTTATACCTCTTTGATAGTTTTATCATATTACTGCATTTACAAATATGTTTAGATAAAAATAAAATACATATATATGCATTATAATGGTTACTAAGTACCATTATATAATGGGCAATCGTGTAATGGCCAACTCAAAATCTATCACATAATGGCCTATATTTGATTCCATTGTGGCACTCAATAGGTCTTGTGATCAACACTACTAAAACGCTCCCACCAAGAGCAACCAGAATTCGAACATCAATACCTGCTCATTGTTTATGTAGCCTGCCATAGTTGTACGATTAACCGACCCCTCGTTTGCAGCATCAGCAAATGTTGAATTCTCTGCAAACCAACCTTCGCCATCAGTCTCCAATCTCATATACGTCACAAGACGAGAGGCTACGTTACCTAGACTTGGGCGAGAGTCAGACACATGTATAGTTGTCATACTTTTGCTATTTTCTAACACTTTTTTTCTTTGTGGTATAATTTTAGTGTTTGAGTGTCATACCAATGTCAGAATACCTTTATCCAACGTGGGTATTCCATACTAGAATGGAGGCTCGTAATAACTATGACTAGAGCAATTACAACTATTTTGTTCACCTCTACCATTCAGACTGTGTTAAATAAAATAAAATACATATGCATTGCGAACACTGTTACAAAAGTACCACTATGTAAAGGCCAGTACAAGATACATTACGCAATGCCATTACATTCACCTAACAAAATTTATATGACTCCATTGTTCAACAAAATTACAAACAAAATACGTTAGGAAGTAGAATTACCAGCATAAGGAGCACCACAGCGTAAGCAGCCTTTTCTTCCTTCCTTGATTTCAAAATCAACACAAGCCTTACAAACAGCAAAGTTGCACTCATGGCAGGCAACAAACACATCCCCATTTGAATCACTCCCCACTTGCTCCCCACATGTGTTACAATATGGAACCTCTGAATCCATCATGTTTTTGATCACCTAGCCCGGGTTCCGGGACTCGGGTCTCAGGTTCCGGTTCTGGTTCTCGGGTTTCGGATCCTGGGTTTACTCTACCTCTCACTCCCTTGCTCCTCTCTTCTTATATGAAGAATGAATATGTTGTGAGTACAAGGAGGGGTTTTGTAGTGCCTAATACAAAGGAGGTTTGGCTGGAGGGTGAGTGGTTGGATGTCAATTTTTTAAATATTAGAAAGAGAGATGAGAAGCAACGTCTCAATTCAATGGGAAAAGTTTGAAAATTTTGCGGGAGTTCTAAGGAAGTTGGCAGTTGGAAAGAGTACATCTTTAACTACTACGCTTTTCTTCTGAAAGACCCCAGCTAGCTACACCTTCAACCCAGCAGCCCATTTTTTTTCTTTTTTCTATTTTTTTTTGGGTTATGAGCCTCGAACTTTGTATCAATTTAGAAACGGATGTCTGTGCTGATAGCAGAGGGTTCGGGCCCATCAAGAGGTTATGTTATTTCTAGCAGCGTAAATAAGCTGAGCATGGCTTGCAAGGGCCATAAAGCTCAAAAGGCTCGCTCATTTTGAGATTGGGCCGAGCCAAGCCTAAGCCTAATGAAAAACAAGCTTGTAGGTTCGTGAACCTAAGCGAGCCTAAATGAGCGGAGCCCGAGCTTAAACAAGCACTAAGGAACCTAGATTGAATTTAAATGAGCAAAATATTGAAGCTTAATTCGAAGCTCACTGAAGTTAGATCAAGCCGAGCCAAGCCTGAGCTTTTGACGAGTCGAGCTCGAGTTTGAACTTTCCGAGCGAGTCGAGCTTAATATGAAAGAGCCGAGCCTCAAGCCTGGCTGGCTCGGGCTCCGCCCGGCTCAAATACATCCCTCGCAATTTCCTAGCTTCACCCTAGTAGGCTCACTAGGGAAATTAAGGTTTTTTTATCATAGACTCATGATAGCACCAATTGTATTATCTCTGCTTTAAATTGATAGTGGATTGCTTTCTCCTTTACATGTAGTTTTACACTCAATTTGAGGGGTTTCCATGCAATATGTGTGTGTTATTGTTTTCTCTTTCCCTCTTCTCTTCTAAATTTTTCAGTTTTGTTTTCTACAGTGAAATTAAACCTAGTTCTTTGGTATCTGCCTAATTTATTTTTTTTTGGGTAAGGAAGATACAATCTCCCTAAACAAGGACACCAACTATCGAAACATAGATGAGCTTTAAATCAAAGAACTCAAACTCTAAATAGGTAGCCTAATCACTACACCAACTCCACCGGTATGGCAAGATCTCTTTCAACCATTGTTACAAGGAAGCAAAATGACCCGCAGATCGGTTGCACGCAGGTCATGGGAGTTCCAGCATCATTATGTGGGATAACCCACTGCATAGAGCCCTTCTTCTTTTTATTCGTGTTGATGTAGCTTCCCTTTAAATTGAGGGCAATCTAAGACGCCATATCCTTACCATCCTTTTAAACTATATATATATATATATATAATGGCAAATTTGCTTCTGAAAAATAACACCCCACAAACCCCCAAAGGACATATCCATGTTTTTCATATTTCAAAAATTATACTCAAAATAAATATTCTTCTAATTGAAGTATTAGAAAACGTGCACAGCTGCTTTTTCAATTTTAAAATTGCTTTTAGAAGCTAACCTGAGATTACAAAAGCCCAAAATTTGCCACTTAAGCTTACCAGAAACCCAAATGGTACAAATCCAAAATGACCATGACCCGAGTTAGATCAAACTCGATACGACTCAAAACTAATCTCAAGACCCGATTGACCTAAACACGAGAAAAACCCAAAATGACCCAACCAAAACCAACCCGATCCACCAAAATTATCACCCCTAGTTCTTGTTGAGGATTTTGCTAGTAGGATTATTCTTCTGATATAACAAATTCATCTCAGTAATCCAAGTCTGGGGTCCGTTAGAAGATTCTAGGTTCTAAACTCACGACTTTTTATTCTACATTTTCACCACTGAACCAAGTTACGAGCAACATGACCATGTTCACACAAAATAGATTTAGTTGTGTTGTCTTATTCAGTTACAAGAAAATTAAAATGAAAAAATATCTATAGCCCTCTTTTTTTAATTTCCCAACTGAAATTCCTGATAGTATTGTCAGTGGGAAGGCGTCAAGAGCAAACAATTACATCAAAAGCAAGTACTTCTTACCAACAAAAGGAAAAGAAATAGACAAGGGTCATTTGTGTCAAAAGTCCCTGCATTTTGCCCGTTGTATCAATTTAGTCCTCATACTTTTAATTGTGTCAATTTGATCCCTGTATAATTCAAAATGTGTCATTTAGTCCTTTGGTCAAATTTTAGTTAATGACGTAATTTTGAACGACAAAATTATATTAGAGCAACTAACTTATTATAAATCCATCCGTTTACTCGATTTAACCCAACTAATGCCCAAATCATTAAAAATTTCATTAAAAGCTTAACATAAAATTTTCTCCAAGGATCAAGTTGGCACATTTTGAATTGTACAGGGACTAAGTTAACACAATTAAAAGTACAAGGACTAAATTGACACGATGGACAAAGTACAGGGGCCTTCAGCGTAAATAACCCAATAAACAAAAAAAGGAACCCATCAACCAATTAGGGGTGAAAATGAACCCGGCAACACCGAAGCTTATCTGGTTCAAGACTGTGATGCAGCAACGTCTAAACTGTCTACATCATTGAAATTTTACGCTAGGTGGAAGACGAAAGTTTAGAAAGTTACTAAATAATCTAAAACAGAAAACTAGCCAAAATCTCGAAAATATGAAAATTTGTTAAAATAGATAAAATTTGAGAATTTGGAAACTTGCTAACCAATTCAAATCCTCGAAATAGCAAAAACTTCCTAAACCCAAAAGAATTTCCCAAAAATAAAGAAACTTCCAAAAATTATTAACTTTATAAAATTTCTTATTTGGCCTAGTGTAAAATTTCAATGGTGTAGACGGTCTAGTCAGTGTTGCATCAATCCGATGAGGTTTGAGTACAAGATGGCTCATTTGGCTCACTGAAGCTCGAATTTGACTCCTTGAAGCACATTTACACTCATAATTTAACTCAACTTCGCTTATTTAAGCTTAAGATCAGTTGAGCTGAGCTTCAGTAGGCGTATATTCAACTTGCTTAAATAAACAAGCCAACTTGACTGAGCCAATCAGTTGAAACAAGATAATGAGCAGACTCACAAGCAAAATTGGTCATTTACACCTATATTCATCTTATATAACGGTACATAAATCCCACTTCTTGACAACAAAAACGAGCTTTTTACATGGACCATTAAACATAAAACTCCTCATTTATAATGCAATGATGTTACAGGACAAAATTTTACTTGCACCTTCCCTAGACATACAAATTACAAAATCTGTAATTATATGCAAGCCAAATACCATATATTCTTAACAAATACAATGCATTCTCAATATTTAATGCTCAATCACTGCCATAGAAGGAGGTTGCAGCATGGGGCACAATGGCCCTTGCTTTCTGAAACCGAGACTTCTGATGGACTAGCTCTCAGTAAAACATTCTTACAGTGCGAAATAGTTCGGCTTGCTGTTGCGAAGTGCTGATCACCGATCCTGTTGGTGACGGGTGTATCTAACAGACGCTATATACCTTTACCACTTTGGTAGTGTCACAGACAACAAGGTTATCAGAATCAAGCGGAGTCGAGCAGAGCCAATTGACCTGCCAGATGCAGAAATCTTTCCTGGGTGAATACCGTTGAATTGAATCACGGACTTTACATAACGGGTTGTATCAATCACATTGTGTTTTTAAGGGATAAAAGTTGCTTTTATACTTTGGATTTGCAATTATTTGGATGAGTAGTTCCAGAATCAGTAATTTTTTATTTAGCAACTGGGTAATAGGAGGTAAAGAGAGGTAAAGAGGAGGAGGGTAAAGAAGGGTAAAGAGGGGGAGGGTAAGGTAAGATCCTACCCTTATTTGGATATGTCAAAATAAGAGGAGTAAGGGTAAAGAGGGGTAAATGAGTTAACCTTGTTTGACAATTGGGTAAAGAGGTAAGGGTAAAGAGAACTATAGCTAAAACAAGGATAAAATTGTCCAAAATTTTTTAAAACTTTACCTTACCCCCCTTTATCACCTAATTTGCAGGTTAAAGAGGCAAAGGGTGGTAATGGGGGGTAAAAGAGGGTAAGTTTTTACCCTCCTTTACTCCTCTTCATGTTTTGCCAAACAGGGGTAACAATTTACCCCCCTTTGCCCCCTATTACCCTGTTGCCAAACAGGGGGTTAAAAGGATACAACACATATGCGTCATTCAAGGTCATTACAAGAGCATTGTTACATGACGAGCAATTTCCTAACAGCTAGTTCCAATTATGTTACATAGTGGCCATTACGTTAAGTGATAGCTTTTATTGGTTATGGTGAATACTGCCATGATACAGCAAATGCAGATAGATTCGCTGCAAAATCAAACCAAAGCGGTTATCCAGTGTAAAGGCCATCATATAGCAAACTTAAGCTGACAATTAAGTCACATAATGGCTCGCACACCACAATTTGATTCCAAGGTTCTTACAATGAAGAAACTATGAACACAAAAAAGAAAAAAAAACTCACTTTCTTCTGCAAATTGATAGTTGAAACAGCAGGTTTATCCACACAAGTTTGTGCATCATCAAGATATTTTAACCAATCCCAGACCTTCACTGCTTTGTCATTCCCTCCAGAAATTATGAACTTCCCCCTCTCCCCAAAAACTGAAAATGCACTGCAAGAAAAATTCAAATTTGATCAAAAGAGACATCCTTGATCGATGGGAAGGTGTAACATTAAAGCAATGTTACCTAGACTCAAAAGTATGAGTCTCAGACGTGTATGTGTGCAGAGGTCAATCTCAGCTAATTTCTAAAATTTCAATCTTTCTGGTTTAATTTATATTTTCTAAGTGTCATTAACGATGTCTAAATATCCTCAGTTGACACCATGTTTCCAAGTGGAATGGAGAGTCGAACTAATGATGATTAAAATAGATGACTTACACACAAGATGTAGAAGCTGTATGGCCTCCCATAGAGTAATCTAAATGCAACCGTTTTTCACGGGTCTCAACATCTGCAGCTGAAGCATCACCTTTGGACTTAGTCTGAGATCCTTTTTGAGGCTTAACGGAGCCTTTTGACTTAGCAAGTTCTGCTTCAATATCGATTAAACTGACAACGCCATCACCCCTTGCCACGGCACACACCTTCCCTAGTTTTTCCACCATATCCAATTCAGGAACAGCTATAGAATGGACAAATGCAGGATTGTAACACTGTACCGCTTTTGTCCCACCGTTCTCCAGGGTTCCTGTGAAGAGCAGCAGCATTCCGGTTGTCACCATTTTCTCAAGTACAAATACAAAACAAAACTCATAAACAATTATAAGGAATGTTGCTGAATGCTCAAGCGTAAATTAAACACATCCGAATAAATGGACGCCAGATAACAGGATGTAAAGTGAGAGTTATTTCAACTCTCCATTCTATTCTAAAGTATGTGTCAGATAAGAGTATTTTGACATTGACATATGACATTTGGAGACTTCAGACTAGACTAAAAAACATAGAAAAATCTTAGAAAATATGCAACTTAGAGCTGTGGACACAAACTCATGTCCAACCCTTAAACCTAATTTCGGGTAAGAAATCATGAAAATAAAGTAATTTAACAGATACAACATAAATAAATGGGCAAGCTTTTAAGTACTGACAGAAGCTGGTGTTGTCAACAGAGGCCCATACTTTCACAATTCTAATACGAGCATGATGAACAATGGATATCCCTCATCCATTCTTCAGTGCACATCCAGGATTCATGCATCTAAATTGGTCATTGAAACTCAGTAAATCCGTGCCAATTATGGTGGCAATTCCAACACAACCATCAACAGAATCTAAAAATGACATACAAAATTATGGTAAAGATCAACACATTATGATAAGGTTGTCATGCAATAAACCTTCTCAGCTACAAGACTGGACTCATTTGACACGTAAAAATTAACAGAAAGAAACATGACCACATACAACATCTATATTGATCAACAAAAAAAAGAACCGCATGTATCATCAATGACCTTATTATTCCATTTTAGCTCATGATTGGAGACAAATAAGAAAGCTTTTCAATTAAAGGCAACAGAAAAGCAGCCTACCAAAATCCACAACGAGAAGTGGACGCCCCTTAGAGAAATCCCACATGACCAGCTTTGAATCCAGACCACCTGTAACGGCTGCCAGAGAGCACCCAGAACCAGTAAGAACCGTCTATTCTACAATAAGATAGTTGAATCCAGCAATTCACGATAAGAGCATGAAATTGCATTTTTAAGTGACAGTGAAAGAGTATGGTTGCCACAGTTCAACGGAGTGTAGAAGATGTCAATGCGAACAGTTCGGTTAGCTTCGTCTATATATCACAATAATATGCATCATTGTTCAGAATAATACGATAATATAAATGCCAAGCAGTAGTTTTTCTTATGAGCTGCTGCTGCTGGCATGATTCCGAATGGCTGCACGATGTGGTGACAGTTCATGTGCCATACAAGGAAACATATCATTTTGCATTTCCAAATGCCCCACATCATCTAATACTTGTATCCTCAAAGCATGACATATTTTCCATATTGCCGTGGGTTTACATACCAATCCACCCCCAGCTCCCAGTGGCAGAGCTTGGCCAAATTTTTTTGGGGGACAACATAAAAAGTACGAAATATGGCAAATTCCCGTTTTCTACAAAGTTAAGAGAACGGACCTCAAGATGTCTCACAGAGCCCATCCTAAACTACTAGGCCAAAACTGATACATACCAAATCCTGCAGTACATATTCATATACACATACATGCAAACAAGTTCAGTCAGGGAAAAGAGCCCCAAATTGCCCAGTACCCTTAATTGCCCCAATAGAGCCCCGCCACTGGTCCCAGCACTCGCCGCGATCTAGCCACTACCGTTCCCAAGCACCAGTGAACAGTGACTTTCAAAAGTAGCATTGTAATGCAGGTTTCCAATAGAAGTTGCAACATAACATAATTATTCTGAAGGGGGGGGAATACAAGTACCTTCCCAAGGCCTCCAGGGAAGGAATTGGACACTGCTGCATATCTAGAGAAAGGCTCAAGGTCACATAAAACCAAAGCAACTTTGGTAACAGAGAGGTGCTAAATGTAGAAAAGCATCTGAGATTCAGAGTGGATCCAGAACACAACACTCCTCAAATTAACGCGAAAGCAGGAGATACAAAAAACAAAAAAGAAACTGCTTTCTTCAACCAAAGTGGCCATTACAAACATTTATGAATACCTCCATGGTCAAAAGTATGGATCTCACAGATGGATGAGGCCCCCGGAAACGATACAGAAGATAATTATATAAAGACACAAGAGTAAGGATACGGAAGTATGGACAGCTCTCAATGTTTTGTAAGGGTGTTGGTGGCGAATGTCAATTATCTGCCATCAATATAACTGTCAGTACCCCCAAGAAGATGCTAAAATGATAAGACTGCAAAGAAACGATACTGTTTTCCTAGACAAAAGCTATCAGTTTTAGATGATAGATTATTGAAATGAGCGAGATGAAAACTAAGAAATAGCAAGGACCATATAGGACCACAAGGTAAAATCCATTACTTCTCCAACACCAATGCGAGTTCACCTTTCTTACCAAGTATGCAATTAAGTCCTCCGTTTTAAATTTCACTAGTTTGGTACTTTACAGGTGTAATTTTATCCCAATTTAATGTTCAACATTACAGCAAAAATTCACAGAAAGGTGATCATTTTAGCAACTTGTGATGTTTAGTGTTCCATCATGTACGTTATTCCTAACAATTCTCTTGTTCAAACTATGAACCATAACAAGCTAAGAACAAGTTGTAGCAAGCTAAGAACAATTCTCTTGTTCAAACTATGAACAATTATATGTTTCAAGTTAAGCTTCAAGCAAGGACACATAACAAGCTATGACACCCATCCCTAGTGAGCAGCATCTAAGAAGACAATTTGTAAACCATAATCAACCTACCATAACTTGCACAGACAAAACCATCATACCTTTACATCACCGCTATCATCTGCAGCAGCAAGGAATGATGACTTCAAGTTGCAAGATATCTGCATGGGGTTGAGAAAAGCTACAATCAATAATGTTTTAACAGAGATAACGTAATGCACCAATCTCACATGAAGTGGATATGCAGAGTTTGACCAATTTATAAGTGATTTCACCCCACATATTAATGTAGCAAGGCATTAACCTTTTGGGCTTAAGTGGGCAACGATGAGCCCGCTTGGGGACTTACCACTTCTATGCGGGTGTTGGGTCGGGTCATTATAGATCATAAATTTAAGATAAGATATGCATCTAGGAGTGGAAATACATAGTTAATCAATGAGAAAAGATGATGAAAGGAAAGGGTCTGACAAACGAATAAAATGCAACCCATCTTTGTATCTGAAAAGATGATACAGAACTCCTATCATACTCAAGCCAAAGCAAATTTGCAATAAATAATCAGCCAAGGTTTAACATAAACAATTAAGAAAGGAAGGTCCACTAATAAAGGAAAAAAAAAAAGGGAAAGAAATACAAAGAATAGATAGGTAACAACCTCCCAAGAAAAAGATGGATTTTCTCTTCGCCTCATCATGCGAGATAGAAGAACCTTTTTTTATGGTATATCACCAGGGTAATGATTCATCAACCTGCTAGTTCTTTTTATGAAGCACAAACAGGAGAATTTATCCTAGAAGCGGAAGAACTATTGAAATTGCGCGAAACCCTCACAAAGGTTTTATAAATGGCAAAAGAACAATTAATTCAAGATGAACATAACCTGATCTCTAAATCCATATAATAGCCAACAATCACCTTGAAGACCTGAGGATATGATTGCTGTCCATCAGAGAACTGCAAAATATACCCATCACTTCCCCCCCAAGACGTGGAATAGCTTGTCTAACACCAGCCCGCTAGACTGTAGAGCTTTCCTAAATTCTGATTAGATAAGAAAAAAGGGACGAACTATAAGATATTGGGCCATGACTTAGTCACAGCTGTGCTAAGAATGCATACTATATGCAAACGTTATACCAGAAAGAAATAGGATTGAAAAGATAATTTGACCCAAAAAAATGCAATCACTAACTTACCTGATTTATCTCCTCTTTATTGTAGCTGTATCTCTCCAAAGGCTTCTCTGAGGTGGCCTATAATATCAAGGCCTCAGTCAAACAGTGCATTTTAAAGGAAAAGAGCAAGTTTGCTGACACAATACCAATGAAAGCTTGTAAAAGCGAACATTTTTAACTGCATACAACACTTGATTACCATACGAAGGTCCAAGCACCTAATTTCTGCCTCTGAGGCAGCATATATGGCATCTTCATGTCCTGGATTATTCAAACACAGTAAGAAATGAAATTCATTCTTCACCCACAATTCATGATTGATTCAACATCAGTTACAAATCAATTTATCCAGAAATAAACAAGTTTGGACTCAGGGTTGTTTATTGTGATGCTTCCATCCAGCTAAAACACCAGTTATTGTGTTTCAGGACTGGAGAAACAGTGTGAAATCTTATGCTAAGCACAATATGCAACACTTATGAAACGAAAGAAAAAAAGAATAGCACACCTGGCTTGAAACACAAAGATGAAACAGGATCAGTTCCCAGCTCCATGACACGTTGCACATCTTTGCATCGCAAATCAAACAAGCATATGCAGCCATCCTAAAATCATCAAGAAACAGCAAACATTCAATCAGGCATATTAATGATCACATCCACATAAGGAAATACACCCTTACTTTCTAGTATCAATATTTTGCCTTGAAAATTTCTACTTTGATATTCAATTCTTATTCGCTCTCTCTCAATTTCTCCAATTTCTTCCTCCGATTTCCCTTCTTCTACCTTCTCCCTCCTTCCCTAATACTGATTTTCCCCCTAATTCTTCCTTTTCTTTCTCATTTCCTCTCTTTTTATGATTGATGTATGAAGTTTTGGTCTAATTACTACATTAAATCATAACACAATCTTAAAAGAAAAATGGAAGGTATGATACACTAAGGAGGGGTATACCTCGCCGGTAGTGGCGATAACTCCAGGCCGATCACGGGCGGCGGCGCAGCAAGTAACCGTAGCCTTGTGTCCCTTCAGGCGTCTCGGAGCAGACACCGGCGCAGTGGCGTCCATTGTTGCACTTTCCATTCCTTGAGAGCTGCTGAAATTGGGAGTAATGGGCTTCCGCCATTAATGAAACTCAGTTTTGCAAGAGCCCAAAACAGGCCCATTTGGGCCGGGCTGAATGGGTCAGTCTTCTGGCCCAATACTCTAAAAGGGTAAATTAGCCTTTTTTGGCAACAGGGTAAAAAGGTGATACCAAAATATACTGAAACTAAAAAAAAGTAATAAAATATTAAAAACAAAAAGATTGAGAAAAAAAAAAAATTACAGTGCTTCAAGAGCTCCCAGCAGGGTCTGGGGGTGGATGTATGCAGCCTTCCCTATTCAGGAGAGGCTGTTTCCGAGAACCCCCAACCTAAGGGGTGTAAGAAGACTTCCTAGGAGGTCACCCGTCTCGGTACTACTCTCACCCAAACACGCTTAACTTCGGAGTTCTAATGGGACCCAGTGCTTATGTGTTGCTACCATCTTAGATAAAAATAAAAAGATAGAGAGAAAAGGATAAAAATGATACTGATTTTATTGGATGAAACCCTTGGATTATAATTGGCTATTACTATTTATAGAATGTCCCCTTTCTAAGTGAGGCCTACTATTACTTATACCTGAGGCTTATTTTACACCCTTATATATTAATATTCGGACTATTTTATTAAATATATGTAACTTTTGGACTACAATATTATTTCACAAAATTTTTTAATTAAAATATAAATATATCATATTTCAGTGTGCCAATATATAATTTACCCCAATTTAAAATGTAGTCGCTTTTGGTTAAAAAAAAAAAATGAGAGTTATTTATGTGAATTCATATACTTTACTCCTTATATCAATTTTGTACTTTTATTTTTAGTTGTGTCAATTTAATCATATGGTAAAATTTAAAATTAAGTTAATAATGTAAAATTTATTTTAATGGTTTGTTCATGTCAGATACAAATAATCTAATATAAACTCATACGTCAATTTAATGTAAACTCACATAACTTAAATTATACCAACCCCAATCTAAGCCCTAAAAGCTTTACCAAGCAAAGGGAAAACATTGTGTATAAAGCGACTCTCGTACTCTCAAAATCTCTATGTGGGATAAGGACTCTTGAAAATAGTCGAAGCATTCCTAAAATTTCAACAAATTCGTACAATGGGACGTATTAGAGTATATATTCAATGCCTCCTCTCTCTTTCTCTTCTTCTTCTTTCTCTTACTACTTCCCTAACTGCCACCCGATTGAGCCTTCAGAAAAGCCAGTTGATAACCAATTTTGGGGTCCTAGGCTGGCTAGATGGGTCAAAGCGCGCGGTTCCGGGTGTGTGGATCCAAATTGCGAGTGGTTGGTTCGGAATTTGGCTAGATGGATCAACAACGTTCCTGGTATGTGGATCCAAGTTGAGTGTGGTGGGTTCGGAATTAGTAAACACTGTGGTGGACATTTTGGATAATTTGGGGCTCAAAGTGAAGGTAATAAGGAGCATCTTCAAGGCGGCAATATCTTGTTCGAGTTCAAAAAAAAAAATTAGCCTACGACTAGAATAAATTAGTGTTATTTAATCTAATCCTCAGTTCTATATTTAGGATATATACAAAACAGTGATGCAGTATAATAAAATGCAATCTGATTTAAGTTTGGACCAATGAAGTGCCAGCGATATGTGAGGTCTTGTTAGGTGGGACCAATTAAATTCTTTGATGAGGGGCCTTTTATAAGGAGGTTTGAAAAAAATTTAGGCGTCCTATTAAAAGACAGCTGTACCTAATGCATCATCAATAAAAACATAGCAAAACACAGAAGGAAGAGTAATAGAATGGGGCCTTGAGCTAGAAGAGTTAGGGTTGTGGTTTGTCTTCCAATTCCTTAAGCAAAAGATCTTAGATTCAAAGTTCATTATCCCTTACCGAGTGTTGATTTTCCTCTTAAGAAATGTTGTATTTCTTACCGAACCACAAAAAAAAGGGAGCTCTCATAGGGCTTATATGGCAGCTAACAAGTGGACTACTTTTTTTTGAACACAACAAAGCCCGGAGGCGAGGCTACATTACTATCCGATCAGAGTTTACAAGGGAAACAAAAATAAGGGAACCCCTGTCCCACCAACCGTGCATACATCGACCCGCTAAATGACTAAACGCAATAAAATGGACAGCTCTATTACATGACCCGCTAAATGACAAGTGGACTACTTTGATAATACACTCAATGTAATTGGTACGCACGTGCAATAATTAGAGGGTTTGACTTTGAATTGGATAGAATCTACAACGGTCAAAATTTTCCCTATATAAGTTGTAAAATCCAATATGCGGATACCAAAAGATTCTATTTGAAAAGAAAGAATTTGACTATCTGTTTGACATTTTCTTTGTCCATATTTTATTTCCATGTTTAAATGTTTTAGTAATTACAGTATAATTTAAGATATTTCTAATTTAGAAGATGTCAGTTAATTTAGTTAATAAAATCTTTGAAATACGATGTTTGAAATTTGGATTCGAATTTCTCCTTCATCATGGGAAGAGAGGGTAAGGGGACTCGGCAGGAAGAGTTGTCCCCTTGCACAACCTATGTAACTTTCTTAACGTATGTAACAAATTGATGTTGATAATCTAATTGCATCATATTTTTATTTATTTTAAAATATAATGAAGCTTATACCAAAGAGGGCACCAACACGCCGTCACCGGATCCCATTAGAACTCCGAAGTTAAGCGTGCTTAGGAGAGAGTAGTACCAGGATGGGTGACCTCCTGGGAAGTCCTCACCCTCAGGTTGGGGGCACTGAAAAACAGCCTCTCTTTAGGTATACACCTTAAAGAGGGAAGGCTGCGTACATCCGCCCCCCAGACCCTGCGTAGGCGGGAGCCCTTGAGGCACTGGGGATGTTCATTTCCTTTTATAATGAAGCTTATCAAAGATTCAATTAGCGCAATTTGGTTTTGTCTCCTTCCCTGTTTTGTGTTAGGTGTTTTTCATTTCTATTTTGGTTCTCAGGTTTTATGGGTTGTTTTGTTGCCACATTGTGGGATGCCTTTGATGTTTTGACCTCTTTTGATCTTGTCGTGTTTGTGTTATTGGGGGTTCCTTCTGTCCTATTTTGATCAGATTTTCCATTTTTCGTCTCCCCATACACTTTAGTAAATTTTGTTAGTCATTCCAATTACCGAAAAAAGTTCATTTTATAATGCCATGTAATATTTCAAGTTTCTCTCAATCGTGTAGAATGAGGATCTTCTTATATGAGTTCCCTTACAGTTAAGATATAAACGAGCCAACAAGAGCATGAGTTGAGCTCGAACCAAACCCCACAAACTCTAATTTAAACTTGTCTTATTTAGTTTCATGTATTCTCAATTTAGGCTCATTTATGTTTGATTAGGCTTGATTTTGGCTCATCTAGACTTGAACTAGGTCGAAAATCTGTATTGAATCAAGTTATCAACTCTAAGATCGAAGTGGGCTAGTTGCTCCTTGTTTCAGCCGTCAATTCTTGATTTGAATCTTTACCTATTTTCAGTATATTATGATTCATTCCAACTACCAGGTAGAGGGCCCTCGGAAACAGTTTCTCGTCAGAGTCTCACCCTGATGGTGTAAGGCGAATAACAAGGGTGGTGAAGACCTTAAGCAACTGATTGCTTAGGGTCCCAATTTATTACATACTCATTTTTTTGGATAATTATCGGCATAGTAGTACATAAGTGTTAGATATATTATCAATTTGTTTATACCATATATCACGAATTAATATTGGAAAATAACTATAATACCTTATAAATGCATATGCATATATGAAATTTAAATGATTAATACAATAATTAGTATTATAATATAAAGTAGACTGTACAATTAAAGCTTTCTAAAACTGGTAAAGACACATTGTAACTTAAAAAAGTCTAGAATCAAAACTTATTATGAACAACTGCATATCGCATGTCAAAATTAGAGAAATAACTATCTATTTTTGATATATTATGCATGTGTGTACATATATAATATATATGGTTATTTACTTTTTATTACTCCATGTTTTTGGAAATAACAAAAAGAATGATATTTTGAATTAATAAAAAAAACCCCTGAGTTTTTGTTGTATTAATAAAAAGGCCTCTCTTTTGCGTGATGACATCATTTTTTGTAAACAGAACTGATGTGGCAACTGTTTTTAATTAATGTTACAGTAAAATAACAGAAATACCCTTTAATGACCATATCATTAAACAAATTAAATGAAAACAGATAATTTTTATATAATACAATATCATAAATTTCATGTTTATAAAGTAAGAATAAGGGTATTGAAGGGTACTTTTGTTATTTGACTTGAGAATTAGTAAAAACAAGTCGTCACGTCAGCTCTATTGACGAAAAATGAAATTATCATATGTCGGAGAGGGACATTTTCCTTCATTCAAAATGGTCGGAATATGTATATATATATCCATCAATATATTAGCTGACACCTTAATACAAAGTGAAGTATACCGAGCATGCTCAAGCTAGTCTAGATACATCTACAACAACAACAACAACCACCCAGTGCCTAAGGGGCTCCCGTTGGAGCAGAGTCTGGAAGGTAAAATATACGTAACCTTATCTCTATAAGGTGCTACCGCAAAGAAAGGCTGTTTCCAAAGAGCTCCAAATCCCGAATACATCTATCCTGGTCCAGATACATCTGTAACTAAAAACAGTCAAAACTTATTGTGGACCCTAGACAAGCGCTGTAAATGTATGCGCATGCATTTACACCATCACGGATTTTGTATGTACTCTTATCCTATGAGGAAAAAGCAAAACAAAATTAAAAAAAAAAAAAAATTCTTTACTCTGGGATTGCTGGAGCATGATCTGAAAAATGCAGAAAAAACTGATGAATGTTGAATGTTTTTGGGTGACAATTGTGTCGTGTCGAGTAGAAAGTGACAATGAGATTATTATTAAGGCTCTTTTTAGGCGTTTGAGTCCTCGTTGATAGATCCAGTCCGTTATTCAAGACATCTGAAGGACAACTTATGATAGGATTGTAGTCAATTTCAACCATTGCTTTAGCGAGACTGATTTTATAGTTGACTGCATGGATTGTAAAGTAGGGTCATAATGTTGATTATGTGATTCATACATTTTCTTAGTAGTTTATATTGTTATGGTTGATATGTTATTGTAGGCCTATTATAGGAGATGTCTCTAACCCTTCTTTCTTACTAGTATAAAAAAGAGGGTCGTGTACGTGTAGAGCTAAATTCATATTTGTTTTAGCAGGTAATAAAACATTAGTTCAATTTGATTAAAATTGAATGTTGGATTCATGGTTAAAAACTAAGTCATATCGGGTCTGTGTCTTCTCCAATTTTAGTTACGGGTGATTTCCAACATTGAACTAGATCATGTTAGGTTCAAGTCGGGTTAGGTCAATCCGGGTTTGAGCCATTCAAGTCGGGTTATTTGAATTTCAATCAAATTTAGATGGATTGGACATTTTTGTTTCGAGTCATTTTGGTTTTCGGGTTAAATGAGTTAGATCATTAGGGTTCAAGTCAATAAAATTAATAAGGAATTACAATTTCTTCCCCCGTCCATTATTAGAATATATGATTTTTAGTTAAAACACAAATCCATGGAATGAGACAGTAAAATTGTAACTCTACTACCAAAAGGTAAACCAAATAACAAAGTTGAAACTCTAGACCTCAATGTCAATTTCAACCTAATTCTAGACTCTGACTCCATACGCCAAATACGACCTTAATGATTTCTTTGCTTGTTCGATATCCCCGTTAGCACAAATTCAATGACATTTCCGTGAACTAATTATTCCAAAAGTTTAATCTAACAAAAAAAAAAAAAAATTCAACAACCATATATAAGATGTGAAACAGATTTGCAAAGCCCTTCTGTCAAATATAAACAGCAATTAAAGAGTTATTAAAATAAGAAACCATCATCATCAAATACAAATTACACATCCACATCAGAACTCAAATTTGAGTTAAAAAAAAAAAAAAAAAGAAGAAGAAGAAGAAGAAGAAGAAATCAACCTAAACATGATACAATCTTCTGCTTCATTCCTATAAAAAGAACATAAAAAATAAAATTAAAAAAATATATATGAAACCATCAAAAAACAAACACATTCAACCTCAAATTACAGTCCCTAATCCTATTTCTGGTTGCTGATGCCCTTCTTAAGCAAATTTCCGAATTTTCGGTATAACGGCTTCTTCTTCTTGTTCTGCTGTTGCTTCAAATCCGAGCTTGAGTTACTTTCTGATGAAATCCCATTCATCTGATCGAATTCGCCTTTGGATTCAACTTCATCCTCGACCGATCCCTGCTCGGTTTCCATCTCTGTTGAGAATTCTCTATCAATCTTGCAACTTTCCCACATCTTTGAATCAGCTTTAGCCACTTCTGCACTCTCGGATTCCTTCTCTTTGTCATTAACGTCCTCGAGCTCTTTACGTCCACTTCCATGCCCATTTTCTGCAGAAAACTCGACCACTTTTGGGAGCAAGTCGTAATCTTTGTCACTGTCAGAAAGTTGACCGTTTGGCTCGGTTTGTTTCTTTGAAGTAGCTTCTTCGAGCAATCTTGACAACTCCTCAATCTTCTGAACATTAACATCTTTTGCAGCTTTTAACTGCTCGTTTTCTTGGATTATGCGCTCTAACGCGTCTTCTTTGTCTACCAAGCTCTCCTTTAACATTGTGCTCTCGGTTTTAGCGTCTTCCAAGGAATCTTTCAAAGATCCCAGTTCGGATCTAGCTTCAAGTAACGAGCTCTTCAACTCAGATCCCTCCTCCTGTGCAACTTGAGCTCTTTGTTCGGTTTCCCTTAGCTGGTTCACCAGTCTCGTTATTTCTTTCTCCATAGACAGCTTCTCTTCTTCTATATCATTCGCCCACTGCTTATCTTTCTGCTCCCACTCGGTTTTTGACTTTTGAAGAGCACTTGATTCTTCCCTCAGTCTCGATATCTCTTTCTCCATAGAAGCCTTCTCTCCTTCCAATCTTTTCACTCGTTCCACCAATTCCTGCTCTTTTTGCTCCCAATCAGCCTTCCAACTCTTTGAATCGTTGATTATATCTGTAAGTTTCTCAATTTCACATCGTGCATCATCGAGCATGCTTTCATACTTCTCATTCGTCGCTTTCAAAACCAACTTGAGATCCTCCATCTGGGTATCGAACTCCACTTGGGACTCTGCCATTGTGTTTGTCACGTGATCAGTCTCACGTTTCGCCTCTTCAAGCATCATTTCGTACTTTTCACTTGTCTCCTTCAAAACCAACTTCAGAGCTTCTATCTGGGCTTCGAATTTCACATGCTCCGCCTCACTCACCACTAGTTTCTCCTTGGCCTCCCTTGCTTCAGCAGAGACTTCGTGCAATGCCGAAGCTAGACTCTCCATAGCTTTTTTGCTCTTCTCTTCTTCCTCTTTTGAACTTTCTACCTCATTTATGAGCTTGTTTTTCTCTTCTAATAGCTCTAGAACACTAGAAGCAGCAAGTTTTTCGTTCTCAAGAGCCTGCACTTTCTCTTCCTTCACAACTTCAAGCTTGGTTTTCAATGATTCGATTACTTGATCTTTCTCAGCCGCTGCTCGGTTAGCTTTACATAGACGAACTTCAGACTCCTCTAGCTCACCTTTTTGTCTACTTATCGAGATTTCCAACAATGACGTCTTCTCTTTGAGAGAAGCTATCTCAAGTTCTGCCTTGTGGAGTGCGTCGCTATTTCCCTCGAGCTGTTTCATAGCCGACTCTAAAGACTCTGAAGCAGATCTTTCCAGTTTCTGAGCTTTCTCTACCTGCAACTCTAATTCCTCAGCTTTTCTTTTCCATTCTTCCAGTAAATTACATGCATAAGATTCAGCCATTTTTGCAGCTTCTAAGTCGACATTCAGCTTCTCACAGAAGTCCTCTTTCTCAATCAACTTCTTCTCAGAAGCTCTGGCCTTTTCGAGCTCTTGTTGAAGAAAGTCCAACTCTAACTGCAGGCCCGACACAATCTCGTCATAAGACTTCTCTTTTTCAGCCAACTCGTCCCAGGCGCCATTAGATTTTTGGAGTTCTTGCTTCATTGAAACGAGCTCTAACTGTAGATCAGTCAAAATCTTCTCATGGGCCCTCACCTTTGTGATCAACTCCTTCTCAAAACCCCTCGCCTCGTTAAGTTCGTGTTTGAGCTCCATCACGATCTTCTTATGAGATTTCTCTTTCTCTACCAACTCATTCTCAAAACCCTTCGCGTTTTCAAGTTCCATTTTTACATAATCAAGCTCAGACTGAAGCTCCACCATGATCTTCTGATAAGAACTCTCCTTCTCAATCAACTCTCTTTCAAATCGCCTGGCCTTTTCCAGTTCATCTCTCACAGAATCGAGCTCCAATTGTAACCCCGCCACGATCCTCTCACGAGAATTGTCTTTCTCAACCAGATCCCTCTCGACGCCCTTGACCTTTTCCAGTTCCCGTCTTACAGAATCTAGCTCCGAATGAAGCTCGGTAACAATCTTCTCATGAGATTTCTCTTTCTCAGCCAACTCCTTCTCAAACCTTTGGCTCTTTTCAAGTTCTTGTTTTACAGAATCCAACTCTGATTTCAGTTCCCTCACAATTAGATCGTTAGTACCATCAGGCTCGGTGCTAGAGCCGAGCAATCCCTTCAACCGAACCAATTCAGCTGAAAGAATCTCCACTTTCTCAGCATGAATCTCAGCAATTTTTGTTGCATCTTCAGCATGGCTAAGGGCCTGGTTCTTTGTATCAGTAACCATGGCTAGCTCCTGCTTAATCGTTTGGAGCTCTTCAGTCGTCGACAAAAGTGCAGCAACGTCAATTGCGTGTTGCTCTCTAACTGTATCGAGCTCTTTCTTCCACTCCTCTTCTTTCTTCTGAGACGCTTCTATTCCAGCCTGTTCCATCTCAACCGCCCGGAATTTCTCAATCTCTGAAGATTCTTCGGCTCGTTTTTGAGCCACCATAGCCTCCTGGAGTTTCTGAATGGCCTCATCAGCTAGTTTCTTAGCCTCCTTTAAATCGTCGATCGCTTGACTTTTCTCTTTTTCAACCGATGCCACCTTCTCGCTTGCTTTCTTTAAATCTTCTTGAGCAGTAGCTAACTGTGCCTGCAATTCTGATGGCTTGAAAATCCTTGATTGTGGCTTCTGAAAGAAAAATCCAACTCACGTCAATGTGACAAATCCGAATTGAATACATCAGAAGATTACAAACAACATCAACAACAAGAACAATTTGATCATTAATAGAAGTCAGTCACTATGCTATATCATAAATCATATCTTCATCATGCCCAATCATTATATGAAATGACTATTACAACAACAATAACAAGCATGATCTGAATCTTTTCCCACTCTCTAAGTTAGCTAAGTGGATCAAAGTATGTTGACGCTCTATCATGAATCATACCTATGTTAAGCTCCAATACAATATATCAGATGAATACAAGAAGAAGAAGAAGGAAAATCTAAGTCTTTTGCCACAAAGTGGGGTCGGCAATCAGGACCGAAGTTTGCCACTACACTCTATCATAAATCAGACCTTCTTTGTGCTCCATCAAAGTACATCAACTAAATACTTTACAAAATGCCAACCTCAGCTCAAACTTCCATTAAACTCATCACTCATAACCGATAAAAAACATTAACAAGAAGGAAAATTTCACAGCAATTAACACGACGTACATCTGGTGTGGAGGGCCTGGGCGATCGACGCTCGATTGTGGGCTTTGATGTCACAGTCTTCGGAGACCGATCAATCGAGATCCTGGGATTCCGCAAAGGTGAAGGCGAATCTGCATCTTTAGTGCTCCCCCTGCTTAATCTAGCAACCCTTGGAGTTGCTGGTGCAGCCTTGTTGCTTGAAGTATCAGACAAACTGGATCTGCCCATCAAATTATAATCTCATCGACTCACTCAACAAACACTCAATTGAAACAAACAAAAACACCAACAACCCAGTGCCTCAAAGAAACTCCCGGCTAAGGCCGAGTTTGAGAAAGGTAAGACTGCAGGGTTGACATCCTCTAAAGAGGCTGTTTCAAATATATAATATACATACATATACTGGGTCAAATAAAATTCAATTGAGACAAACACTAAGCAAAATTCACACAGGCATTTTCGCAAACATATTGTGTGCAGACATTGAAAAAGTTCAATTCCCATCAGATCTGCCCAAATTTGCATCTTCACAACAATTTCAACATCGGCAATTCAATTTTTTTACTCAAAAATCAAAATTACCATTCCTAAAACATCATTGCAAGTACCAAATGATACACTGAATCAACACAAAGATCCCATATCAAGCAAGCGCAAAAAAATCAAAAAATAAAACAAAATTCAGAAAAATAAATCCGACCCGGATGAATAAATTCAGTAAATCAAAACTGGAGAGCAACCCAGATCAGATCTAAGAGAGAGAGAGACTAGAAATGAAATTACTTGGACTTTGCAGACATGGCTGCCACTCAAACTGAGAAGCAGTTGCAGAGTGATAGAGAGAGAGAAATTAAAAATTGAAACTTGAAATTGAAAATATTATCTTGAATGAAAGATGAATTTGGTGCTAAAATGATGACATTTTGCAAAAAGGAACGATTTTTTTTTTTTTTTTTTATGGTGGGATAGTTATACAAGAAATACGAGTAGTTCAAGATTTCTAGAGAGAGAAAGTGCTGCAGATGGTACAGAAGAGACAGTGAAGACCACAGAGATGCAGTTGGGTACTTGACTACATGCTATTATTATTATTATTTTCGTACATTATTTATGGATTTTTTTACCACACTAACACAATTTTTAAAAAAATTTACCAAACTAGCATAGTTTAAAAAATATTTATCAAACTAGCATCTTTTACTATAGCACTATTAAGAAACGCCGTCGGTAACGGCGTCTGAAAGCCGAAGGGGTATGGACGCCGTCCATTCCGGCGTTCGAAAGAGGCGCCTTTGGGACGCTGTCCACGACCGGCGTGCGAAAGGCGGTTATGGTGTTCAAAAGGGATTCATTTCGGTCCCCGGGGAGGACGGACGCCGTCCGAAAGGCCTACCTACACCCCTCCACTTCAGCATTCGAAATGCAGGCATATCATACGCTGTCCACCTTGCCCTCCCACACCCCCCCAACACCCCTACCCCTTCATCTCCATCTTCATTCTCTTTTTTACTTCTTCAACTCTATTAATACAACATATATTTTTTATATTTTTTACAACATTCATCATTTAAATACATTTTTTAACCTGTTATCCTCTCAAATAAAGTAAAGTATAAAAAAAAATTAGCGAAATCACTTTATTTAATGTATAGAATAATGAAGAAAGAAAAAATACATTGCAATAATAAGTTATATAAAAATAATGTAAATTATGGTATAAAACGTGACGTGGATCTACGACTAGGTTCACCACGATGCCCTAAGAGTGAAAACTCTGTGTGAACTGAAAAACTATGTCGTGGACGTGAACGTCTACTTCCTTCCGCAGCACGAAATAAACGATAGTCAAAAGTAATATTGTAGGAAGCAGGGAATATTGTAGGAGTTGCAGGGGAGCAGGGAGCCCTTTCGCACGCCGTGACGGCGTCCCAAGGACTCCTCTTTCGAACGCCGGTATGGACGGCGTCCCTACCCCTTCGCCTTTCAGACGCCGTTACCGATGGCGTTTCTTAATGGTGCTACAGTAAAAGGTGCTAGTTTGGTAAATATTTTTTAAACTATGCTAGTTTGGTAATTTTTTTAAAAAATTGTGTTAGTTTGGTAAAAAATTCTTATTTATGTTAAAGATCTTTATAGTTTATTTATTATATTAACTTAGTTTTTATATTTTTAGTTGTATTAATTTAGTCCTTAGAATAATTTAAAATGTGTCAATTTAGTCCTCTGATCAAATTTAAATTAAGTTAATATCGTAATTTTGAACGGCAAAATTATGTTAGATGTAAGCAAGGAGGTGCGAACAGCATCTTACTACACTAGGCAGGAGAGGAAGAGACAGGCCAAATAAGAAATGGATGGAGACGATCCAACAAGACCTCACCCACTTAAACTTATAGGAGAAGATGGTCTTAGATAGGGCCCAATGGAGGGCAAGTATAGGGATTATAGATGCTTCAGTTGGAGTAGGGCAGTCTAGCTTACTAGTGCTAGGCCGTGATATCCTCCTAACGCACTTAGGTTGTGTACTTGCTCTCATAAGCTACTAATTGCCTGCCTACCTGCCTATATATCCTTTGATTTCTGCTTGATGTTGCTTGCTTTGTGTCTGTTGTCTTGCTCGCCGTGTGTTTTGCCCTACTCATGCTTTGTTGCTCTCCTACTGCCAAGTCACATGCTCTATGCTGCGGACCAGCCTCTCAGGTTAGGGGTCCTCGGAAACAGCCCCTCTTCGGGGCAGCCCCCTGAAGGGGGAAGGCCGCGTACATCTACCCCCCAGACCCTGCTTTTGCAGGAGCCCTTGCAGGCACTGGATTTGTTGTTGTTGTAAGCAACTTATTATAAATTCATCTGTTTACTCAAGTTAACCCAATTCATATTAAACATAAAATTTTCTCTAAGGACCAAATTGACACATTTTGAATTGTATAGGGATTAAATTGCCACAAATTAAAGGATAATGATTAAATTGATACAATAAACAAAGTACAATGACTTTTAGCGTAAATAACCTATTATTATTTTCTTGGATTATTTACGCTAAAGGTCTATGTACTTTATTCATTATGTTAATTTAGTTTTGGTACTTTTAATGATATCAATTTAGCTCCTGTACAATTCAAAATACGTCAATTTGATTCTTAGAAAAAATTTTATGTTAAGTTTTTAATAAAATTTGTAATGGTTCGGTCACAAATTGGGTTGAATTGAGTAAATGAATGAATCTATGATAAGTTACTTGTATCTAACATAATTTTTTCGTTCAAAATTACGACATTAACTTAACTTAAATTTGATCAAAGAACTCAATTAACACATTTTGAAATATTCAGGAACTAAATTGATACAATTAAAAGTACAAAGACCAAGTTAACACAATAATTAAAGTATAGTGACATTTAGAGTAAATAACTCTATTTTCTTTTATTTTATATAATTTTAATATTGGACGACGAAGAGTTTTTTGAGCAATTAGACCACCAAAAACTCAAAACGGGCGGGCTGAAAATATTAATTTGTGCAATCAACTTCACCTAGTCATAACTTTTGATCCGTGAAGACTTATGAGACCCGTGCAATCAACTCCGAGTGCTTCACTGCCGGCCCCGCTTATTTTTCCCAAATTCAACCTTTAAACGTGTTTTTTGCTCACTTTTATGTTTTACGGATTGTTCAGTGGCATTTTTGTAAATTAGCATTATAGGGACATTTTTGTAATTTCGTATTTTTGGGTTTTCTTTGTTTTGCCTTAGATATCCACTTTAGCTGATTATATTCTTCATTATTGAAATACAAAACCCTAATTTTCTCTTCTCTTCAATAGATTCCGATTTTCTTCGAATTCGACGTGCTCAAATCAAACTTCACGTTTCCTTTCTACATCAATTTTCCTTTCACTTTCTCCTCTTTTCAGGTACAAAATGGCTATTTGATGCATGGAACTGGAAAATACTATTAGGCTCTCTTTGGTGCATGGAAGTGAAGTCTGGAATTGCGGTTGAGACTCAAATTGAGATATATAATTCTAATTCTGTTATTTGATTCACTTGTTAGAATTGAAATTATAATTTTAGTACCAAATTAATGGAATTGGGTTTTAACTGAAAATTGTACACGTCAATTCTTTGGGGTGAGGCTAAGAAATTATGATTTCATAATAACTTTATTGCTTGAAACTCAAAATGATCCAACTCAATTAACCTGAAACCCAAGATGACTTGAAACCGAAACATCGGATACAACTAAAATTTGACTCCAAACTCAAAATGACCCCTTCTTCAATTGATCTGGTTGGACCCAAATTTCACCCAATCTAGCTCAACGTTGGAAATACCTGAAGCAATAGAACTAAATTCGAGATAACTTGACCTTGAAATGACCTTACTTGACTCAGGTCGAACTTCAAAGGGACGCAAATTTTACAAACATAGCTTATGACATTACTTTAATGGATAATCACTTGTGATTTGGCCCCCCAAGTGGCAAGTGAATAGGATCACCACTAATAGAACTCACTCCAAGAAGCATATGCCACAATGCACATGCTAGTACATAAATAATTATAAATACAATCCCAAACTATATTATAAAATTATAACGTAAGGTCTAAGATGAAATTGATTTCAGGCCAGGTTGTTTATTCTCATGGTCACATCAAATGAAAGAAAACTGTCACTCAAAATGATCGATGTGGGTCCAATTCACCTATTTATCTTTTCTTAAAGCCTCATAATAGAGCAAAAGCATGATATATGTACTTCTTTTAGTGATTTACATTGGAGTACCTAACAATTGTGAAATAATAAAAAGGCTTTTAATTTTTTTGATTTATTTTCAGTTGTTCGAGTATAAAATTAATTTTGGACCTTTACCTATATATTTAAACTTTTGAAATAGTTAGTTCAGTGATATGGTATCAGAGCCTTATTAATCTTTGTGGTTGAGGACCAAAGAAGGCACCGATACGCCGTTACCGGATCCCATTAGAATTCCGAAGTTAAGCGTGCTTGGGCGAGAGTAGTACCAGGATGGGTGACCTCTTGGGAAGTTCTCATCCTCAAGTTGGGAGCACTAGGAAACAGTCTCTCTTCAGGTTAACACCTTGAAGAGGGAAGGCCGCGTACATTTGCGCCCCCCCAGACTCTGGGTAGGCGGGAGCCCTTAAGGCACTGGGTATGTTCTTTTTTTTTATTTTTTATTAGAGCCTTATTAACCAAGAGGTCACCAGTTCGAATTTCAACAACTTTATACATATATATATATATATATTTTAAAGACCGGGGGGGGGGGGGGGGGGGGGGGGGGGAGTAAATCCCTTAAATGCCTCAATTAAGAGGTCCACCTTCAAGGCAAGTAGGAATCAAACTCAGGACCTCCCGAATGGGTCCTGGCGTTACAAACTATTATGCCATTGCCCTAATGGGCATATATATATATATATATATATATATATGCACTAATCTCAAGTGGCTCACCCCCTAAAATCTCTTTAAAAACCAAAGGCAATCATTCTACAATTCTGTGTCAATAAAAAATGTCATACCCACATATTTCCGTCCATTATATATCTATCTTATATATTATTGTAAAGTCCCCACTTCTTTCAAAAACCTCCGAACTCCAATTCCAAGCATTATAGACCATGACTTCCTTATTAATGAATTCACTCTTGCATTTAAGTTGGAAACTTGCATTTTTTTTAACATTTGCGTATAAGATTTTGAGTCAATGAACTTTAGGCTAATTTTACATGACATTTTCTAAAAAATAGTTTAAGAATTGAAAGAAAATTTCAATAACAAGTAAGTAGTTAAAAGTGCTAACTTAAGTTTAAAACAACGAGACATGTGAACGTAATATTTTATTTTTTTTAAATTGTAAACACCCTCCGTGCATCACACAGGATAACACTAGTATATATATATACCCACGTATTTCTATCCATATTCCCATTAAAATTTAAAAAATAACCTTACGTGACCAACCTTGCTGAATTGCCGCACAATACAAAACAAAAAAAAAAATCTCACATCCCCATTTTGGATTTTATATTTAAAAATTAAAAAATCCTAAATTATAGTAACAACCGAGGTTTACACATTACCCCACTACTAACTATTTTCAAAATCCCTCTTTCCCACTAAACTCGTCCTTTCCAACAATTAGCTTCAACATCCAATTATGCATTTCTCAATTTTCGTTCACACGAGCTACAATTATATGTCATATTGATTACATTAATGCGTGAAGACAATTGTCTTTTGAGAGCATACTATTGGCGTTAGAAGGCGGTGCCCGTCTCTTCAGTGATGACAATATTAGCGGCGAATCTACACATAAGTCGTTTCCTTAGTTGCAATTTTACTTATATTTTATATTTTTATGGTATTTGTTTAGATTTTATGTGCATTGCCAAATTATTTGGTTTTTGCCTTTTATTTTCATAATTACAAATTATTTGTATATTTTATGTTTTCATTTGTATAAGGTATTCATGATCTTAAAAAACCAAAAAACATAACACATGCTTTTTGACTCTTTGATATAAGAATTTGGCTTATATATTATTTAATGTTTAATTCATGCATATAAAATTTGAGTTACTGTATTTGATAAGGTGGTAAGATTAAAATAAGATTCTTTAATTATCAATTTAATAAAATAAATTTAGAATAATTAATTTAATATTATTTTTAAAATTGAATTATTTTATATTATGTTATTAAATAGTAAATTATATCTAAAATATTGGAAATCTGCTTTGCTATTACCCTGATAAAAAATAGTATCCCCTCAAGTAATAATATAACTTGTAGAATATTTTTATCGTAATATATTTTCACAAAGTTGCTTGGGTATATATATTTTTATTTGATAAGAATATTTATTTGGTGACCATTTTTAAAAATTAAATTATCTCTTAATTTTTAGTTATTAATAAAAATTAACAGTATTATTAAAATTAAATTTCTCTTTGATTTTGTAAAGCTTTATTTAAGAAAATTTATTATTAGATATTTAATACATTCAATAATTGCATTAGTTAATTTGATTGATTAATAATATAATTTATTCATGTTATTTTCTGAATAAAACTGTTAATGCTCGAGTAATTTTATGAAAATTTTATAGCTAATATTATCAGTTGTTTGTATACTAGACTTTTTCTGTAAATATATTAAACTCCATGCATCGCATGCGGATTTGCTAGTATAATTTAAGCACAAGGTATGAAGTGGGCCTCTGCAATATCCGTGCTTCAAGCCCAAAAGGAATTTGCATAAGAGGGCATGTTAGAGTATAAAACCAATCTTGAGCATTAACCGATTAGCTTAAACTTTTGGGATGCTTGGTTCTTGAACATTTTTTCCTCACATTTTTTTCGCATTAATAAATAAGACATTCTCCAGCATGATGATATCATATTATAATGATGAAATACCTATCTTAATGTGGCATATCACTTTAAATACTCGTTAAAGTGAAGCGGTGCTAACATTTAGGAATAAAGGTTTTTTTTTTTTTTTTTAAGGGAAAGAAAAGGGTAAAAAGGGGCATTTTCGTCTATATACTGTGGTGGGTATTTAAAATGACTTGCCACATCAATTTTCTTCACAAAATATGATGTCATCACATTGGAAAGAGTCATATTTATTAATAAAAAATAAAATTTCAGGTAAAAAAGAAAAAAAGAATATGTACTTTTTTTATTATTTCTACAAATTTCAGGATATTATGCAAATAACCTTTTTATGTCTAGACCAAAAACGAGAAATTGGGACTTACCTATATCATATTGTCTATCATCGAATATTTTATATTTTGTTTTTAGATTAAGTGGAAACCTCTATACAATTGCATAGATAATGACTTCTAAGCTAGACATGGCTAATGGGTTGGGTCGGACACACAACTCGATTCAATCCTACCTGTTTCATGACACAACCTGACCCGGCTTGCTATATGGGTGAATTAATCTAGCGAGCTGAATCTTAGGTCATATATATTTTTCTGTTTTGTTTGAACCCAATTCTACTCGACCTGTTTCAAAATTCATGTCTCAATTTGACCTATGTATGATGGATCTCTAATGTATTACAGGTCACAAACGGATCGAACATGTCATGAATTCGTTCTTTAAAAAAAAAAAAAGTTGCCTGCATTGGAATGTTTGCAAAATAAGGCCTACCAAAGTAGGGTATCACGTAAAATATAAAAAAGGAATTTATCACTAGGCGGCCCGATATTTGAGGATTTATCATTTAGATAACTTGACATTGGGCACAAAATATATCATCTAGGCATTACTTAGGTTTTTTTCGATAATTAGCAATAAAGTCGCAAATATAAAATAGGCAATTCGTACAAATGAGCCCTAAGTCAACATGTACATGGATGGGGATCAAAAGCAACAGAAGCAATACAAACTGGAATACAAGCAAAAACAGACATACACTAAATACCTCAAACACCACTGAAGAGGATTCGGAGGTAGGAACAAATGGGCATTACTCAGGTATTGTTGCAATCAAATGTGTTTTCGCCTAACAATGCTATCGTCAAACATCATTTCAAAGCATCTTTCGCTTTAGTTCGATGACTTTTTTTTTATCACTAGCTAATCTAACTCTCGATTGAAGTGTTGTACGTGTGCTTCAGTACCTCACGTTCACTCGACCGAGCATTCCATTGTAGCTGATCTTGTTAGTCGGTTCATGTAATGCCACATTAGCAAGTGGTCAATGCTGCATGAAAGGCACAATATCCCATGGTCTTTGCTATCAGCAAGTCTTGATGTTTGGATCATGGAGCATGCTGATATAGGTTGGTAGAGTTGTTCCAATAGTAGGCTCCCTAGTTCTGGCTACATGATCTCCTTGTGGTCGAGCCTCATCTCTTGGAATGTTAAGAAACAACCTACGGTGTCCAAACATACTATAGAATCAGAATATCCAGCTTGAGCCTGCTATACGATCAAGAGTTAATTACTGGGTTCATCATCTTCTTATTACATTGGTGTTTTCCTTGGTCACCTCATTGATCTCCGGTACTATAACAACATTTCTACTACATATCTCTCAAGTGATTCCCCTTGCTTAGAATCGCACCAAGTACGTTGATGTTAACCTTCACTATATTTAGAAAAAATAGGTTTAAGATGATATTGGTATTCAATATGTCCCAACTGGAGAACAGTTAGCTAACATTTTAACCAAATGGCTCTCACCACCTCCCCGTTCCACATGTACAGATTCAGGGAACAGATTATCAAATCTAAATTCTACTAGGATAGTCCTATATACTCTAGGATTCTATTTCTACTATATTTATATTTTATTTGCTTATATATATATATATATATATGTATATATATATAGGATGGTTTGATAACTCTCTAATATGATGTAGTATAGATAAGGAAAATTAGAAAAGTGAAAGGTTCATCAACCTTGCTTTATATTCTCACTGTGAAAACAATTAAGAAGAAAGGAGAAAAGTCTAATCTCAAGAGAAAACCTAAACAAGTATAAATCTATAATAAAAATTGAATGACTAAAACCTTAGACTTCTTCTTCTTTAAATAGATGAGCTTTCTTAGCTAGACTCAAAATAAATAAAATTTATATCTAAAAGTCAACGGTAGATATTAGCTATCCGTGTGCTCATCTAGCAATCCGTGTGCTTTTCTCCTCATCTGTTGGTTGTTGAGCTTTCCTACTTATGATTAAATTCCACAAGCTCGTTTCTCTGCCGTGCTTCTCCCCCATCTCGCCAAGCCTCTGCAACTCGCCAAACCCTATCTGCCAAGAATCCCATCTTGTCAACGCCAACACACCTAGACCCATCCGACCTATAATCTGCCAGAAGCTAAGGCTCTGTTGCATCATCATTCCAGGGTTGGAGAGAATTCATCCTCGAATTTGCCAATAGATCATCAGGGTCATTCCCTCTAAGTTATGTCCTTGCATGCTTGTCTCCCATCTTACCAAGCTCCAACTTATCAAGCCTGCCCAGGTGTAGACTATTGACCTAACTCACCACGACCAGGTTGTAACCTATATTGCCAAGACACGGGCTACATCATCCTCCCTGGCTTGGAAAGAATTTGCCCAGAATTTGCCATTGGTTCGTTTGAATTACTCTCGTCCATGTGAGGAACATGTTGGAAGTCCTTATTTGCACCATCCTGTATTTGGTGTGTGCTTCAAGCGACGATCCTCGAGTATGCTCATGTCCTGCCTGATCATGGGAGATCAAGTCTTCTGCCCTCTCATGTTGACGAATAAGATCTAATATTGATGCAAGGTCTACCAGTGAGCGAGGAACAATGACATTGACAATCTTGAATGACACAGACCCCTGCTTCGAGTTATTGAGCCGTCATAAGCCAACTCAGCATGATCCAGCTGATGCTCCCATCCTTTGACGTTCTCGGCAACAAAGCATCGGATAAGGGCACCCAATAATCTTCTTGCCACCTTTGCTTGACCATCTACTAGTGGAATGGAAAACCAAGAACATACCGTGATCCTGTTAATGGCGCTGCTGTCAACACACAACCGCCAAGTTCTACCCTTCTTTAGCATCTGGAGAGTGGAACCGCCTAGACTTCCTCTGCTTTAAATAGAGGAGCTTTCCTAACTAGACTCAAAATAAATAAAATAAATAAAAATTAAAATAAAATTCGTATCTAAATATCAACGGTGGATATTAGCTATCCGTGTGCTTTTCTCCTTATTCGTTGATTGTTGAGCTTTCCTACTTATAATTAAATTCCACAAGCTCGTTTCTCTACTGCGCTTCTCGCTCATCTCGCCAAGCCTCCCCAACTCACCAAACCCTATCCGCCAAGAATCCCATCTTGCCAACGCTAACCCGCCTAAACCCATCCGACCTATAATCACCCAAAAGCTAAGGCTCAGCTACATCATAATATTTAGATTGCATTTCTATTTTTTTTTCATTTTATTTTGACACCAAAGACTTAAGATTAAACGTCTCAACTTAAATTTGAACCTTTTGCAAATTAAAATTCAAATCTAATCTACTGTCTCAATGGTGCATGGTAGGGACTAAAGACAAACAAAAAAACCCAAAACACCCAAGGTAATAGGCTGCCCACAACTAGGATTCCAAAACAAACGCATGCTTTGTCAAGGGCAGGCAAGCCTAACACTAAAGACATCCAAATTAACCCCAACAACAACAACAACATTTCCAGCGCGCGAAGGGCTCCCGTTTAAGCAAGGTTTGGGGGATAGGATGTGCGCAGCCTTACCCCTTCAGGGTGGGACCCTAAAGAGAGGTTATTTTCGAGGACCCCCAACCTGAAAGAAACAGAGCGTGTAAATCATATAGATCACAGAGATCATAGAGATCATGGAGATCATGAGATCATAAGAAGCATGTGAGCATGTGAGCATATAAGCAAGTAGGCATGAAAGCCTGGCATAAAAAACGACAGGCAAAAGCAAACAAGCATCTAAGGGAGAGATCTAACATGCGACATAATACAATCAAATAGAGCGAATATAGCATATAAAGAGTATAAGGAGATAGAGAGAGAGAAAATAGAGATAGTATAGAGAGAGAGAGAGAAAAGAGTGAGTATAGAATATGCAATCATGTATGCAAGCAACCTCGTGGCTCCAAAACGAGCTTAAAAATGCTCGATGCTCCTACATTGCTATATCGATTACACCTATACTAATCCTCCACTGAGCTCTATGTAGGGCCATCTCCATATTTAGATTGAGATAGGCGAGGTCCTTTCGAATAGTCTCCATCCAACTCTTGTTTGGCCCTCCTCTCCCTCTCTTCCCATGTGTAATATGGAGTTGTTCGCATCTTCTGAAGGGGTTGGTGGTGGGTCTCCTCCTAACATGTCCGAACCACTGCAAGCGTTGCTCCCTCAACTTATCCTCTATTGGAGCCACGCCTAATTTACTTCTTATGACGTCATTTCTAATCCTATCATTCCTTGTGTGTCCACACATCCATCTCAACATCCTCTTCTCCGCCACCTTCATCTTCTACGCATGATGACACTTAATTGGCTAGTACTTTGCCCCGTAGGACATAGCCGGTCTCGCAACCATCTTATAATATTTACCCTTTAACTTTAACGAGAACTTCTTATCGCACAGTACCGGTGAGGCCATGCTCCATTTATACTAACCCACTTTAATCTTGTTGTTGACATCTGCGTCCACTTCACCGTCTTGTTGCACCATCGCACTTAAGTATTTAAAGCATGCTTTCTGTGATATGCATCAAAATTAACTCCCAAAAGACTAAAAAAGAGCTACACCAAAAGAGCATATCCAAGAAGGCCTCGAAGGACAAACAAAACGACCAAGCCAAGAAGGGCCAAAACACCCGACACAGACCACAACATATTATAGTGACAGTGTTATAGTGCCAGTGATGCAAACAGGGGCAAAACTAGCTCGATCGAGGCGAGAAAGGAAAAAAAATTGACTCCAAGGAGTTTAGGTCCTGGATCCAACTACAAGAATTAAAGGATTTTAGTAGGGTTTTTTAGTTTAATTTAGTATTAGGTTTTTTTAATAATTTTAACTAGGATTTTAATTATGGTTGCTTAGATGATTTATGTAATTAAGTTCAAGGTTTTTCAATTATATCAGGATCATACTAGGTTTAGTTTGATTTTTTTTTTTTTTTGACCAAAAGGTTTAGTTCGATTTAGGAATAGGGTTTCAATTTGAATTATATTAGGATTGTATTAGGTTTAATTTGATAAATTTTATATTTGTGTTGATCTTTATAATTTTATTTTGAAAAGTTCAATAAAATTACATGGCTTCTCTTTTGGTATTGCTTGAGTATACGCAAAATCAACGAATTTTAACCGATTCCTCGTAAATTGGTATCGATGGGTAGGATCAACCAGTTAGAAAAACTTTATCCTTCTCACCGGGTGTCTTCGAGGTTCGAGACTGTAGTGCGACCTTTAAGTGTGCTGCTTTCAAAGAAACACTTTATATGGCCTTGATGTACAGCAACACTATGGGACTAATGCTTCTTTACATGGAATATGCTGAGTATATGCTGATACCCATGTTATTATAGTTCTAAATTATGTTATTTATTTTTCTTTTTATTTACGGCTTTTATATTTATGAACTCATAGCCCACTATTAGACTATAAAACTATTCTTGGACATTCATCCAATAACTTAAGTTTTTGGGATAATTAATTTCTTAATATGGTATTAGAGCCTTATTGATCAAAATAGTCCCCACTTTAAAATATTAATATATGTCAAACACAAAGTATGGGAGGGCCAGTGCAATGTACACACTTCAAGCCCAATGGACATTTTTGTGAAATGATATATTAGAGTATAAAACTATTATTGGGCCTATACTTGGTTTCTTGATACCCACATCTAATGGCGATAGTTCATTACTTTTCTCTACCATGACTCAGAATACATAAATTTATACATTTAATTTATTTAAAATATGAAAACTATTCGTACATCCCACATGGCAAGATTAATTTTTTTTAAAAAAATTTGTTTAGCAGATTTTTTTTTTTTTTTTTTTTTTTTGGTAAGGGATTCTGTTTAAAAAAGTATATTAACCTTAAAGAAAATAATCCTCATAAAAACAGGAAACCTATTGTAAAAGAATCAAATTAAAATTTTAATTATATTAAATAAAATCTTCATAAAAAATTAAAGAAAAAATTGCAAATAATGTACAATATTTGTAATTTAAAAAAATACTAACATACAACACTTTAGACTAAAATTTATCACTGATTTTAAATTTACTATTCAAAACATAAAAAATAAATTAAATCTGAATTTTTTAAAAATATCCTTCAAAAATCAGAGTAAAAAATTAATATAAAAGGTATTTTATGTAAATTATTTTAGGTATTTTTAGGAAATAAACAGAGAAATAATCACCATTAAACAAGGAAAAATAATCTTATGAATATTATTTTATTTTATCAAGATTGTTTAGCTAAACTCATGAAAATTATTTTGTGAAGATTATTAAAATGAATTTCATAAAAATAATCTCAAACAAATCCAACACAAAATAATCCTAAAAAAATGATTTTTTTGAAGATTATTTATCTAACGAAGATTTTTCTTTCGATAATTAGCAACAGGGTCGCGATATAACATGCCACTCGACCAAAGCGAGGCTTAGGGCACCCGAACGGTACCAGGGACCAAAAGGACAAGCATAAATAACATAACAAAATTAAGAAAATAGAAATACAAATAGGGCCAACAGACGTTATAAGACTATAGATACTGAAAAATAAAAATAGAAAGTGCTAAAATCAGATTGGGAGATGAGAGCATGGCATCAAAGCCAGGAGGGATGGTAGAAACTCAAGTAAAAAATTATCCTAGTCCATTATTGCAAATTGCTTGATTATAATAGACTCGTCTCCATTAAAGCGTAACCTGAGCTTATTACATCAAATCTATTAATAAAAATTAAGACTCTTTTTATTAATTTAAAAAGTATAACTTTTTTATTTTAAAAAAATAAGATACTAAAATATAGATAATCCTTTCCTTCTGTTGAAATGCAATAGTATCATAATAACACCGACAAGAGAAGTTATTTAACCAAATGTCCCCAATCCCATTCGAAAAAACCCTAATTCATTCTCTCAGAACAAGCGACCCGAATCCTAAGATCCGACCCGATCCGATCTCATCTCCAAAAACCCTACTTATTCACTGCATTCGCAAGCCCTAACCCTCTCTGCCTCTCTCTCTCTCTAGCTCTCTCGCCGTCTCCTGTAGCTCTCGGAAGCGCAGCTCCGGGGCGAAAAAGGTGAAATCTTTGATTGCCAAAATCAAATTCTTCAGTTGAATTTCTTCTCTTTTCATTAAATGTCTTTTCTTGTGTAATTTTTGGTCTGTAATTTGTGATTTTTTTTTTTGCAGATCTGGTTCAAATTTTCGATCTTTTTGCCGATCAGCTATGGCGTTGGTGAGTGTACTTAAGTTTAATTTGTTGTTATATTTGTGATTGTTACATGTGCTATTGAAAGTTTAGTTGTAATTGTTTTTGTTAGAGTATAAAACTATTATTGGGCTTTTATCCGTCAGCTTAAGCTTTTGGAAAAGTTGGTTTTTTGACGTGGTATTAAAGCCTTGTTGACTAAGTGGTCACGAGTTTGAATCCAAGGTATGAAGTGGGCTTGTACAATATTTATGTATCAAGCCCAATGTGCATCTGCCTGATGGGGCATGTTAGAGTAAGAAATTATTTCTGGCTTTTCACTTATCAGCTTAAGATTTTGGGAAATTTGGTTCCTTGACAGTTTGTTTTTTGGGATAAATTCTGAGATTCTGAAAGTTTAATTTATCTGATATGTATGAGATTTTGACGATAGTTTCGATTTATATATGTCAATATATATTATTGATGTTAATATGTGTTTTGTTCGATGTATATTACTGAAATTATGTTACAACAAGATTTACTTAATTGTTGTTTTTGCAAAAAGTTCTTGTATTTCGAAAATCCATTTGTAATTGTTATTTCTTTTTGTCCTTTGGTAAATTCTGCCAGATGATTTGTGGAGTGTTAAGTAAGTTTGTGAAATTCTGTTGATATGAAGCTGATAATAACGTTTGCAAAGGCAGTGACTTTGATTCTATTAAACTGTTGCTGTGAGTTGAATGACAGATATGCTTTTCATTGAAAGATATAGGTAATTCTGCTGTTATTTGAGAATTAACGTGCCAATGAGATCTTGCTAATTGGAAAGGAATTTGAGCTCGGCATTTAGATAACTAAATTATTTATTGTTATGAACCAAAATGTGATGAACTGAAATCGATATAGACTGAAAACTAAATCAATGTAGTAAAATATTGAAATTAAAGGTATAAAGAGAATGAGATAAGAAAGGACATACTTCATTGTCTGCTTTTCTAATACAATATGATACCTATATCGAGTTTTCTTCCGCTTGTGTGCCGGGTCCGTTCCTGTTCTTCCTGGGCTGCCGTTATTACTTTATTCCCATATACCTATTTGGCCATGTATCATGTTTTAAAATAGAAACTGTTGTGAGTATATGATAAAACTGTGCTTATAATTGATCTGTATGCAATGGTTTTGCATTTATGATGGCTCTGTGTCTGTCAAGTCTCTGCATTATTTGTTCTTTGGATAGATTGCAATGAGAAGTTACATGGAAGATCTGGTCCATATGATACTTCAATTCGTACTTACCTGTCTCCAATGATAATGTGTTCTTGTAGAGCAAATCTCCACAGTTTGGAAAGTGTATTTAAAGCTCTAACCTTTGTTCCTAGGCTGTATTGCTATTAGAATTTTGTCTCTTTCTGCATGTAAATCATGGAAATCCATGATAATTCTATGAACTGCAGTGCAGTTGAGGAACTTGTTTTTCTGTTTATCGTTCTGAAAATTCTGTTCTTCTGTTTGTGTTGTTAATTGTCTGTACGTTATGATAACGGCAGATCACTTGTTATATTTTGATGACTTGTTGCTGCCAAACTGTCTCCCATTAATGGTTAATCTAATGTTTCTTTGTTGCTTTTTAGGTTTTGCATTCTGGACAGGGAAACAAGAATGCATTTAAAGCGCTTATCGCTGCTGAGTACAGTGGTGTCAATGTCAAACTTGTTGACAATTTTGAGATGGGTGTCACTAATAAGTCCTCAGAGTTCCTTAAGATGAACCCTATTGGGAAGGTACTGATAACATGGAAAAGTTTCTTAAGTATTGTTATGCGATTATGCGGTGGTTTTCTCAATGTGCAATTTCTTCGGTTCCAGGTTCCTGTTTTGGAGACTCCTGAGGGACCTATTTTTGAGAGCAATGCCATCACTCGCTATGGTATTTGTTAAAAACTTTAAGACAAAGGGAGTTCCCTTTTAGATTTTTTGTTAGACGTAGGTATTTGTGCTGAAATAATCTGATTGTATAACTTATTGTTGCAGTTGCTCGCTTGAAGGCTGACAATCCACTCTATGGTTCTTCTCTGTATGATTATGTAAGGCTTTCTTCTTCTCCTTGTATATCCTTGTTAACGTCTGAATGCATGCTTGTTTTGTCTAGGGGTGTATTTGAGCCGAGCCGAGCCGAGCCCGAGCTTGCCAGGCTCTGCTCATTAGCTTTAAGCTCGGCTCCGGCTCGGGCTCGGCTCGACGCTCGCTGAGCTTTGAAAGTTCAGGCTCGAGCTCTGCTTGTCAAGGGCTCGGCTCGATCAAAGCTTGATGAGCTTCAAATTAGGCTTGCAATATTTTGGCTCATTTAAGCTCAATATAGGCTCGTTTGGGCTCGTTTAAGCTCAGCTGAGCTCATTTAGGCTCCAATATGGCTTCATTGGGCAATATTTAAGCAAATATGTTATGCTGAAAAAAGCTCGCTTAGGCTCGCGAGCCTACGAGCTCGAGCTTCACTAGGCTCGGGCTCGGCTCGATAAGCTAAATGAGCTGGCTTGGCTCGGCTTGAGCTCAAAGCAAGCCGAGCTTTTCGAGCTTTATGACGGCTTGCGAGCCGGCTCGGCTCATTTGCACCCCTAGTTTTGTCATTCTCTACTTAGCCGGTATATACATTGGAATCTATACCAGCCCTCTTCTTTCCTCCTAAAGGGAAAAAAGCAAGTTGAAAGCTGAAAATGATCAAGTGAGTGTTTGGTAGGATTGCTTTTTTGCCTTTTTTTCCCTGATTTTTGAGAAATCTGAAACTGAGTTTTATACCTGTTGGTTCTTGTTTTTGATTTCTAGTTTTCACATTTTCCCAAGCTATTTGAGAAATGAGAACAACAATAACAACTGTCCTAGTGCTATTTGAGAATGAGAACATGAAATTAAAGACACTAACAAAATTAAAAATCGGTTTCCAAAGCTAATTTTTTAGTTTTTAAAAAATCGGTAGTTCAAAAAGCAGAAAATTGTATCAAATAGGCCCAAAGGTAATGGAAAAGCTAACCCTGACATGAAGCAGTGAAAATGGTTAGTTTTCTTTTGTGCTCACTTTTTTGGTCCGTGCGTATAATGCTATCCAGGGTCGCATTGAACAGTGGATGGACTTTGCAGCAACAGAGATTGATTCTGGGATTGCAAGATGGCTTTACCCAAGACTGGGGTTTGGAGGAGTGTACCTTCCTCCGGTTAGTGTTTGAACAATCTTTTTATTTAATTCTTTCATTTCATGCTAGGGATGCAATCAGATGTAATCAATTTAAATTTTCTACATCCTTATGCTCTTTTTATCGATGCCATTGTAATGAATGAATTTCTTGTGTTAGGCCGGACTATCACACAACATATTTGGCAGGCGTGTTGATATGTTACATGCATTTTCTTTTACCAGCCTGTTTTGAAATGCTATGTTTCATAATCCATATTAGACTGTGATGTCTCCATGCGACAAGGTCTGACCCATATTGCATCAGTTGTCTTTTCGAAGATATGCTTTTTTCCCCCTCATTTCCTTCCAAGTTTGTTGTGAGTTCGGTCAAATACTGCAGAACATGGATCAAACACCTTTTCTTTGTCTTTGATGCATAAATATTTACATGTTATTTTGCCTCATTAAACTTTACGTACAGACATGATCTTATCTTTTTTTACTATAGTAATGTATGAGAAAAGGCTGGGCCATTTTCCTTTTGGAAATTTGCCGTTTATTTAGACTTCCATGTTTTAGTTGAATACTACATGCTTATGCTTATTCTTTCTTCTACATGATTTTCTGTTTGAAGGCTGAGGAAGCTGCGATTGCTGCCCTGAAGAGATCACTGGGAGCCTTGAACACTCATCTAGCTTCAAACACCTACCTGGTTGGGCACTCTGTTACCTTGGCTGACATTGTTATGACATGCAACCTGTACCATGGTTTCGCCAGAATCTTGACTAAAAGTTTTACCTCTGAGTTTCCTCACATTGAGCGATACTTTTGGACCATGGTTAACCAACCAAATGTCAAAAAGATAATCGGTGAGGTAAAGCAGGCTGAGTCTGTGCCACCTGTCCAGTCAGCGAAGAAACCAGCTCAGCCAAAAGAGCCTTCTAAGCCAAAAGCCAAGGAGGCCCCCAAGAAGGAAGCAGAGAAGCCCAAGGAAGCAGCTGGTGAGGAAGAGGCTCCTAAACCAAAGCCAAAGAATCCTCTTGATCTGTTGCCTCCAAGTAAGATGGTTCTTGATGAATGGAAGAGACTGTACTCCAACACCAAGACTAACTTCCGTGAGGTGGCCATTAAAGGTGAGCTTTTCTGTACTCTAATGGTTTCTCATCATATTGATCAGCTATGCACATATCTTCCGACTAAATTTTGCAATATATGTTGGGTTTTTCTGTTTCCTCTTATAGTTTGAATGAATGGATCAGTGAGGCTGTTTGTGGGTCCACTTCATGCCCTTAGTCATGGGTTGTTGATGTGAGGAGCCAAGCCTGAGCCAAGGCTCAACCTGGAATCATTTTTCTAGCTTCAGCTTAGCTTGATGCTCGCTAATTTTACAGACCTTGGGCTTGATCTTAACTCGCCTTAAAACTTGAGAGGCTCAACCTAAGATGCTTGCTTGGACCTAAATTTTCAACTGCAAACCTGCAACTTCTACAATAGATGGCTTTTTGGTTGGGTTTTGGATTAAGCTTGCGCTTTCGAAAGACTTTATTTTAATAATCAAGGTTATTTAGCTTGTTGAGCTTATTCTTAGCTTGACCTTTGGGGGGCTCGGGCTATGTTCAAGGTGGTTAGAATTAGGATTCTACTTAGGATCGTTAGGAGGTTCATAGAACTAGAATCGTAGGATCGAATTGAAAATTGGAAGATTCCATTGTTAGGTTATAAAATGGAATTTGGCCTGCACCCATCAGCTTAATGTTTTTGAAAATTTAGTTTTTTAGCATGGTATTAGAGCCTTGTTGACTAAGAGGTCACTAATTCAAATCTCAGTTACCCCTACTTTCAATTTAACGTAACTTAAGCACAGGATATGAGGTGAGCCTATGCAATAGTCACGTTCAAGCCTAACGAGCATTTGCATGCGGGGTCATATTAGAGCATAAAGTCGATGTTGGGTCTTCACCCATCAACTTAAGCTTTTGGGAAAGTTGGTTCTTTGACATCTACTGCATGCATGGTATAATTATTTTCGGCATTAAAATTAGTTGCGTAGTTCACAAAGGATTGTATAAGATCTCAACTTATGAGAGTGTAATCAAATATGATAATACGTTAGCATATAACATAGATGTATTATTATATGCTCAAAAGATCATGAGAGCTTTCAAGATATATATGTTGCTAATCAAACTTTATATGGTTATAAATTAAAGTTAAGCTTAATTTAAGTTTCATGAGAATATCTAAACATTTAATTTAACTTTCTTTTAGTTTAGGGTAAGAACGTACGTTTACAGTAAATGCTTGAAATGTTTAATTTTTTTAACTTTTTATGTATGCATAGTAGGATCGAGGTCAGATCAACAGAATCGTAAAATCGTATTATGATCCTATCTGTTAGTTTTGTTTAATAGCAATGGATCATATGATTCTATAAAATTAAGATTCTACTTAGGATCCAGATTGATAGACGATTGTGGGATCGTAGAATCGTAAGATTCTAATATCTGAATCGGAAGTTTAATAACCATGGCCATGCTTGCTAAGCTTAATGAGTTGGCTTGAGTTGAGTTAGATGAGCTCTATACTTGTTGCCGCGGCTTAATTATCCCATAGTCTTTGTATGAATATTTATGCTTATCCTTCCTATATTTTTCATGTAGGATTCTGGGACATGTACGATCCCGAGGGGTACTCACTTTGGTTCTGCGATTACAAATACAACGAAGAGAACACAGTCTCCTTCGTCACTCTCAACAAGGTGGGTGGCTTTCTTCAAAGGATGGACTTGGCACGCAAGTATGCTTTCGGTAAGATGTTAATCATTGGGTCAGAGCCCCCCTTCAAGGTGAAGGGCCTGTGGCTGTTCCGGGGTCCAGAGATCCCTAAATTTGTAATGGACGAGGTCTACGACATGGAGCTGTACGACTGGACAAAAGTTGACCTCTCGGACGAAGCACAGAAGGAACGGGTGAACCAGATGATCGAGGATGCTGAACCGTTTGAGGGAGAAGGCCTTCTGGATGCCAAGTGCTTCAAGTAAGAATCTATGTTTTAAATTTTGACATCATTTTTGTTTGTGGTTTGACTTTGCATTAGGATCGGTGCATTATTACTGTGTGTGAATTTGTTTTAGACCTGGTGGACGGTGTTGGCACGTTATGTGGTAACAATTTAATTTAACTTATATATTATTGTGCCTTGTGAATGGCCCATGAGTGCGACATTGCTTTTATGTGGATCTCATATGTTTTATTGCGCGCTATTGTAGTAGGTTGTTGATTTAGGGCTCCACAATTTGATGCATTGAGAGCTTTATAGGTTATGCATGAAGTGGGGGGTGCAGTCGAATTAGGGGTGTTGGCTTGTCATAAAGTTCAAAAGCATTGGTTCATTACGAGTTGATCTTAGTGAAGTTTGAGCTTTATTGGCTCATGTACTACGATGAGTCAATCTCAATACAATGTATTAGTTAAAATATGCCTAGACGAGCAAAGTTCAAGCCTGAACGAGCACAAGTCGAGCATAGATGAGCCTATAAAAGGCGAGCTTAGCTTGGGGTTCATCATGTTGGGTTCGTGCTTAGCTTATGCTAGCTGAAGTTGAGCCCATGATGAGCTAAGCTCAAACATGTGACATTGAAGATTTGAGGCTTCAGCTTGACAATAGGATATTACAACAACAATAACAATAGAAGACCCAGTGCCTCAAGGGATCCCGCATAAGCGGGGTCTGGGAGAGGTGGATGTATGCAGCCTTGTTCAGGGTGTAGCTCTGTCGAGATGCTGTTTCTGAGGACCCCTGATCTTATTGCGTTGGCAACACGAGCACAGTTAACTTCGAAGTTCTAATGGGATCCGGTGCATTAGTGCTTGGTAAATGAACCTTTACAAATATGTAATTTTAATGTAGAAGTTCCGAGTGCTAATCGGGTCATGATTTCATAGGGATGTTCGTACAATCCATGAGTATCGAAACAGGGTTTGAATTACAACTTCAATTTGGTTGCGTTTGCGGGGTTTGATCCTTAGCAAGGATCGGTTGCATTTGTTAGAAAAAAAAAAGTACAATGTATTGTCATGTAAAGTTTGATTTCTACAAATGCATGGTAGTATAACAAGAACAACAACAAACCCAGTGTCGTAAAGCCTCCCTCTTGAGCAGGGTCGGGGGGAGGGTGAGATGTATGCAGCCTTATTCCTTCAGAGTGCTATCTTAAAGAGAGGCTGTGTTTGCGGACCCCCCAACCCTAATATAACATTACATAAAAAGACCATTTATTTGCTTGTACTTAATACGGCATGACGTACGTTGCATTTGTTTTAAATAAATGCACTCGATTGTTGCCCTTTTGATAGCTGCTTCTTTAGCTGTGTTAAAAATATAAGGAACTAATTTGGATAAAAGAAAAGACAAGAAATTAGTTTGAAAAAATTGAAAAGAAAATTGACCAACGGTGCAAGTCACTCCTCAAAACATCACATTATACCAGCATGACATGGAAAAACAAAGTACAAATATAACAATAGAAGACTCAGTGTCTCAAGAGTTTTCGTATAAGCAGGGTTTGGGAGGGGTGGATGTACGCAGCCTTATTCCTTCAGAGTGTAACCCTGTCAAGAAATTGTTTTCGAGGATCTCTAACTTTATAGCGTTGGCAATACGAGGACTTCCTAGGAGGTCACCCATCCTGCTATTACTCTTGTCCAAGCACGTTTAACTTAGGAGTTTTAATGGGATCTGCTGTCTTAGTGTCTGGTAAATGAACCCTGTAAAAATGAAGTACAAATGGGGTGGAATATTCCACCACCAATCATACCTACAATAAAAATATAAGCTTAGTAATAAAATAGGCCGATTTTTAAACCGCCTTTGAATCCATGCAGAAGAGAGAGTTATAAAGAAAAGGTTATTCTTCTAATATTGTTGATTGTATCTTGCAAAATGCCAAATCAAGGATTCTTTCATTTCAGGATTTCCCACAAGGATCAGCCTGTGGCAAAAGTTTCCGACTGCGAGGAAAGAGCTTGAAAAGATCACCTCTTCGTTCTCTAGAGTTACGCAATATGAGATCGCGACTGACTGAGCCTAACTGTCAGTTCCCCATCTAGACTCAACTGACAACTAGGGTTGTTGGGGAATCTATTGGTCTTCCCAAGTTCTAAAATTTTTACCATCACACACATCTCATCTATGCCGTTTTATAGGAAAGTCCCTTCTTCCGATGAGACTCGACCATCCCCGTGATCGGTTGCAAGTAAAAAGAGCCTTCATGGAAATTGATCCCTTTGGGGATACAAATCTAGAAGGCATTAGGGTTTTGGATAAGTCTCCATTCTTGCTTAGCAATCATTGCCAAATTGTCACATTCTGTGTCTCTAAAACCGAGTTCCCTAAGAGCCTTCAACATGGAAAGTTTCTCCTACCTAACCTAATGAATTCCTTTCTCATTAGTGGAGCCTCTTTTCCACCAAAAAGCGAACTAAGGGGCTCTTGGTTCTTCTAACAAAGGATAAAGCCATATAGGGATTTTAAAGCAACACATAACGTAGGATGATATGAACCGAGGACTGACTTGATAAGAATCTCATGCCCTGTATGTGAGAGAAACTTGGACTTTCACCCTTGCGTTTTACTCGTAAATATACGAAACAAAAAGTTAAGTGCATTTTGCTTGGATCTTCCCTATGGGATATGAATTCCCAAGTATTTCTCCTCTTCCTAACGATTTCAACATCCAAGATATATAACTAGATCTCTCTTTTAGGAGTGTTAGAAGCGAAAAAAATGCGTGGGACTCGTTAGGTTTGAGGCGGATTGCTCGACACTTTGCAGGAGCTATTAGGGATGATTGTAATCACCTTGCAAATATGTTTAGTGAGGTGGGAGAAGGTAGGATGATATTTCTTAATCCTAAACCCCAACCAAGACTCGTTCCTCTAAGCATTCATGACGAGTGCGATAGACAGCCCGCAACAAATAGAAAAGCAAAGGAGAGAGAGGGTCCCCTTGACGGAGCCCCTCGAGATGTGGGCATTGTTGAAACAATGGCCATTGCAACAACACGGTAATTGTGTTATATTTTGTTAAAAGTCTCATGTTTGTGTTTTGATGGTAAATCTTTTTCTTATTAACTTTATTATGTCTTCGTATAACTATATCACAAGTATAAATACGTAATTTTATTATGTCTTCATATAACTATATGACAAAGTATAAATACGAAAAATATATTTTTTCATCAATGGAAATTGTCTTTCCTTTAACAAAAGTGAAAACCATTTTCGTTCATGAGTTAGAAACGTTTTCTCTGTAATCTTCCGTCAGATGTTTTACTTTAATCTTATCCTAACCAAATGTGAACCTCATACGAATTTATACAATGAAATTTGTTAGCTTGAAAGTCAAAATTTTAATGAAAATTATTTTTATTGAAAATATTGTGGAGAGTAATTTTTAATGAGAAAAATATTTTCATTGGAACAAACTGAGCATAGAAGAAAACAAGTAATTTATAATGGATATACGGTAGAATTTTTAGTCCATAATAAATTCTTGGGTTATTTGCACTGAAGTCCCTATACTTTGCTCATTGTGTCAATTTAGTCCTTATACTTTTAATTGTGTCAACTTAGTTGTACAATCAAATTAAAGTTATGTTAATGATGTAAATTTTAATGATATAATCATGTTAGATATAAGTAATTCACTACAAATTTACCTAGTGTTTCAATTTAACCCCATTGATGGTCGAATCATTACAAATTTCATCGACAAATTAACACAAGCTGTATTTAAAGGATCAAATCGACACAATATAAATAGTAGAGGGACGAAATTGACACGTATAAAAGTACAAGGACTAAATTAATACAACGAACAAAGTTCAGGAATCTTTGGGGTAATTAACCCTAAACTTTTTAAAAATTATAATCAAGGGTGAAAATAGAATAAATAAACCAAAGATACATGTTTTTATGCATGTCAGTTGAGGTCTCGCTTTTGTTGGTGTACTTGTTTTGAATCGCGATTTATGTTGTTAATTATTGAAAAATAAATAACCAAATAAGAAGGCAATAAAGATGTCATTATAAGAGAGAGAGAGGATAGCAATATAATCCCAATCGGCAAAGCAGATGTTTGGTATTGTTTTTAATTTGTATTTTTATTATTTTTAATAATCAAAATTTTGTATTAAATTATTTTATTATTTCAATATTTTTCCAATTTAACCAAAACTAAAAATAAAATAATTTTTTTTACTAAAAATCACCTAAAATTTAGGTACGGTTTCTTAAAACTACATATATTTTTTAATTTTTTTAAAAATTATCTGAACTTTCTAAAATTTTTCAATGTCACACTTTAATGATAATGCAGCTAACATCCGTTAGTTTTTAGTTATGTGGCGTTTGATAAAAAAAAGAGAATAATTCTAAATATTTAAAAAATTTTAAATAAATTTAACATTTGTATATTTTAAAAAAATATTTTTTATATTTAAAAAATATCGTTTAAATGCTACATAAGCAAAAAATAACAGATGTTAACAATATTAACAATAAAGTGTCACACTGAAAAAATTTGGAAAGTTTAGATGGTTTATTAAAAATTTAAAAAATATAAGTGATTTTTTAGAACCGAGCCTAAACTTTAGGTGATTTTTAGTTAAAAAAACCCAAAATAAAATATCAAACAAAGATTATATTCAAAATATGGATTTTTTTTTCCCCCGAAAACTGAAATCTGTAAAGAAAGATGCTAAATAAGCTATAATTTTAATGGTTCTATTTTTGTCCTCAATATATGTAAAAAGAAGGCCGTAGGTCTCTATCGTGATCGATTTGGTTACGCAAAATATTTAATCGAATCTAACTTAATATAATTGATATTTGACTTGCACATGATTAATTAACACCACCAAATCATCAGCACGATTTTGACTCTCCACCCACCTCATCATGTCTTTCATGGTAGACATTCTTGCTCATTGACATGATTTGGGTGTTGGGTTGTGGTTTCAGTCCCACCCTCGGCTCTTGAGCTGGCCTTCTGGCTCGTTTCCAGCTAGGATCCCTATTTGTGATGGTTCTGCGTGCACTGTTGCTTTCTTGTCCCCGTGTGTTGTCTAGTCCTGTTCCCAGTGCTGTTGTGTCGTATTTTGAGGCGAGCATTTTGTCCCTATTTTCTTTTTTTTTTGGTGGTTAATTTTGGTCCCCGTACAGTTACGGTCGGACTCTGGTCTCATCTAGCGAGTGGCCGGCTTGTTTAGCGATTTTGTCACAATTTATCGGGAAAAAAAAATTGTCTTTCACGGTAGACCCAAATTGTCTAGGGATTAGTGCTATTTCCATGGCGTTTGATTACGATGCGATGTCTAACGTCTTACAACACGTTACTTGGTGTTGCAATCACATTCAGTAATGGCCGATAAGACATATATTGGATTAATTATTCATTCTTCTTGGCCGAGAGTAGTACCACGATGGGTGACCTTCTTGGAAGTCTTCACCCTCAGGTTGGGGACACTAGAAAACAGTCTCTTTTCAGAATAACACCCTGAAGGGGAAAGGCTGCGTACATCCGCCCCCCAGACCTTACGTAACGGGATCCCTTGAGGCACTAGGTATGCTCATTTTACTCATTCTTCTTGCACTGCTCTGTCAGCTTTTTTGCCCTTTTCTATTGATACTAATTTAAGGGACGTTTAGTCATGATAAATTCGTGTTCTTTAATGCCAAAATTAATTTTTCTCGAAAAGTACTCCTTTCAGCTTTATCACAAAGTTGGTTCTAGTAAAGTACTTTTTCCGAAAATTTATACGAGTCATGCAGTGGTCTGTATTCCGTTTTGTAGTAAATTTGCTTACTTGAGTTGGTTCATCATTTTTTTCCCGATAAATTGCGACAAAGTCGCCATACAAGCAGACCACTCGCTAGGTGAGGCCTTAGTCCAACCGTAACAAGACGGGGACCAAAAATAGACAACACAAAATAAAAGGACTGAACAACAGGTAAAGACGTTCGCCTCAAACACAATGCAGCATACACCGAGTACAAGTCCAGATAAGATACAGGGAGACATGACAATACAGTGAGCTAGAACAACTCAGACAGAAACCTCAGCTGAAGTTGAAACAGAAGATCAGCAGATGAATTGAGAGCAGGACCGATGCTGCCCAATTGCTTCGACAATATAACCCATCCACATTATTTAGCAAGTATGTCTGCCACCATAGGTGGGTCGAAACCATCGTGTTTCTGAACATTCAACTTTAGATTTTATTATCAGTGATTTATTTTGAGCGAATAATTTAACAGATATATAGAGTGAAACCAAAGAAAAAGAGAGTGGTGGGACAAAGAATGCATGAAAATTACAACAATTAGGAAGAATACAATTCATGGTTGCCCACATCTCACCCTCAAACCCCAACATCCAATCCATATTATGAATGTGTTGTATGTCCAATAAATATTGCATATTAATGGTCATGTGAAGCCATCACATCATTTCTCCATACTTTCTTTATATTATATGTACACTTGTCACCATCCACTTAGGCTATATGTGACCCGGGTTTTGGATAAGGAGGGACTGGGTTGTCCCAGCCAACCTCGACCCATGAGGAGGCTCGTAATCCCCTTGAGCAGGTAAATCATGAGTATATCCTAAGTGAGAATCGAACTCCTCACCCCTGGACGATAACAACATGGGTAGGAGATGCCATCAACTGAGATGCCCTCATGATGGGTACGTGGGTCTTTCATGTATATCCATGTTGCGAAGAAATAAAATTTTCTAAAAGTTTAAACTGATGGGTGAAGGTTTAAGAATGATTTTGTATTCTAATATACATGTTAGTGCAAAACTAATCATGACTTAAACATTTGGGACAGTTGGTTTTTTGACATGGTATAAGAGCTTCTAACGAGTCTTTATCAAACTAGTCGTAAATGTTAACCATCCAAGTATCCTCTTGTTCGAACTCGACTCAAGAAGCTTAATTAAGCCTGCTCGAATTTAGCTCAATAAGCTATTGAGCCACCCTAATGAACATGAACAAGCCATAATCAATCTTGAACACGAATAGTTTATCGAACTTTTGGTTCGACTGTACTCCTACCACCATCACTAGGGGAGAGGAAAAGTGAGCTCCAACTCAAATCCTTATGTTCGAGGGTGCAGAACTTTACTAATACACTAATTAATCTCGCTCTATTGCCTAAGATTAAACTGGTCAAGACCCCAAATAACTTTTTTTTTTTTTGAATAAGTGGCGAAAACGCCTTACAGAGCACAACATTCCAAAAAAGGAATCTGACGCACCAAGCGGTGGCTGTAATATGGGTACAAAATGTCAGATCAAAAAGGGGAAAAATCAGACACCAAAGATCACACAGAAAACTGGAACAACATCACACGAATAGGAGAGGACCAGAAACTAGCAAGGCACCAATTGGATTCGAAGCAGAGACACACACAGCCACGCCTCCCAATAATGAGCAACAACCTCAAAAGGGTGGAAAACAAGATAGGAAATTCCCCCCTCCCCCGCATTGCAAGCAAGGTACCGGGCATGGGATCGGACAGGAAGGGTACCGACCAAATAACTGATTATAGGTCTTCAAATTATAAGATTTTTTTAAATTTAAGACGGACCCAATTTTTATTTTATTATTTATTTGATTATTTTTTATATTACTAAAAGATATTAATATATTAAAAAGTTCATGGGGCCCACCAGGCATATAGAAACAACAATGCATATCTTCAGTCAGCAGTAAAAGGTGACAGGAAAATCATAAGCAAAAACAAAGCAAAGAGCCTGCAACTCTGAAACTCAGGGCTTGGGGAGGTTCACATGTTTGATTATATGTTCGGTCTAATTGTATAGGGCCTTATTTAAAAGGTTTAGTATTGGGTCAATACGATTTAATTCACGATACACTATGATTTTAGTGTGTGAGCCTCTCTCTCTATATATATTGTGATTGTGTGTGTTCACGTTAGAATCGAAAAAGGTTAAGGGTAAGAGTGTTAAAGTATAAAATTATTCCCGAGCCTTCATCTATCAGCTTAAATTTTTGGAAAAGATGGTTCCTTGACATAGTCTCAGCGCCTAGTTGAGTCGCGTGTTCGAATCTCAACAGCCTCCACTTTCAATATTAAAACAATTTTAGAACAAGATATAAAGTGGGCCTGTGCACTATCCATGTTTTAAGTCCAATTGACATTCGCATGAGAGTGCATGTTAGAGTATAAAACTATTCCTGAGCCTTCACCCATCAGTTTAAGATTTTAGAAAAGATGGTTCCTTGACAGAGAGGTCCCATGTAATCTTTTAATGACACGGTAAAATTATTATGCTCTCCTCTATGAATGTAGGATTGGATTGAACTATGTAAATTCTAATATTCTCGATCTTGCTCCCCAATTCTCGATTGTTTATAATTACTATTTTAATTTAGAACTTCGGTATTGTGTGAATGGTTCTAACAAGTGGTATGAAGGTCTAAAGAGACTGCAACTGTAGCAAGCACTGTATGGCATGGGAGGGTTCACATGGTGAGGAAGGCATTGGGTCATTGACATGCACACTCTTCAACGCAACTTTGCTTTCCATTTCAACCTCTCACCAACTTTACCCAATTTTGTCAAAACCTAATGATTATTTCCCCTAATCAATTCATATTTTTTTTAATTTTCATTCAAATAAAAGAGGTAAAGATAAACATTAGACGACTCTTCTTGATGCATCGACACGTAATATATATAGGGTAGACGGGTACAAGGAGGAGAACACGACTGCTCACTCAAAGAGCCCAGGTTGACGTAGGAATGTAGGAGGTAAAATCGACAGGTTACCGATTGTGGTGAGGTTCAAAACGTTACTACTGTAATTGATAGGCTTGTGATCTTAGAGAGGTTAAAAACCTCACTATAACGTAGCCAAATTCATCATCTTGGTAGGCTAAGTCAAGGATACAGATAGCTAAATTCACCACATTGGTAGGCTAAGTCAAGAATAGAAAGAGTAACCGGTTTCACTACATTAGTTAGCTAAGCTAATTATATAGAGAAAACTCTCCCTAAGTTTAAATTCTTCGTTAATAACTGAACTCTAAATACAAGACTCACCCCAAAGGAGTATTTATAAACTCAACAATAGATAAACATAAAGATCACTAAATCCTATAGTTGATAAATATAAAGATAAACTAAATTCTAATTGATCGTTATAAAAATAAATTAAATCCTACAGATAAATATAATGATAAATCTAACAAACTAAATCTCCCAAAATAAAACACGAAAAATTTTAGAAATAAAATTAACTGATTAAATAGTTTAAACCTAACTAATTAAATTCTGAATAATTTTTACAACACTCCATGTCATAGGCAGCCCTTTTTGGCAAACTAGTTAAGGACCATATTTACTTCTCGGAAGCAGTGTTTGAAACTTATATCACACAATTGACCTTAATTGTGAGAATGTCGTAGTGTTTTGGATTTTCTAAGGAAGCTTGTGCTGTTTGTTAAGTGCCTAGATGACAATTTCTTCATTACTTTCAACCATGATCGATCTTGAAATCCAAACCGATTGTATATAGGATACCATCTCTTGTTGCGACTGCTTATACCACCACAAATAGAAGTTGTCCTCAGATATCTAGATCCTCTTGCGACAAAGCATTTGACACCATTTTTGATAATATGTCACCCAATAGCTGACCTTCTGATCTAGATCGATTGAGTTTGATCTTGACACCCTGTAAACTTGGGCTTAATTTTCCATCTGATTCAAGCATCAATTCTATGGTTTTTGCTCGGTTTCCTCCTTTTTCTTAACAATACGTTCCATTCCCACATGATTCTTCTGGCCTGAACAAACAGTTTAGCTAGATGATTAGACTTTCCACGAAACAGCCTCAGGTTGGGGGCACCAACACGCTGTCACCAGATCCCATTAGAACTCCGAAGTTAAGAGTGCTTGGGCGAGAGTAGTACCAGGATGGGTGACCTCCTGGGAAGTCCTCACCCTCAGGTTGGGGGCACTGGGAAACAGCCTCTCTTTAGGTTAACACCCCCCCCCCCCCCCCCCCCCCCCGACCCTGAGTAGGCAGGAGCTCTTGAGGCACTGGGTATGTTTCTTTTTTTATTAGACTTTCCACGAAAGATTGTTTCATTTCTATTCTTCCAGACATTCTAGGCAAGAAGTATAAACCATTTAAGGTCCATATGAGAATCTTTACTTCTATCTGCTCTCATGGGTTCCAAGTTCTTGAATAAAGGTTCCACACATTGGGGTTTCCCGAATCTTATTATTTTTTCTTGCAGTATACCATATCTTTCTAGAGTTTGTGCAATCTAATAATAGGTCGTCCGTACTTCCAACTCTAGACCTCATCGAGTACGAATATTCAAAACTTGGCATCCCAGTTTGCTCGGTTTTGACTTGTTGAAAGTTCATTCTAGATGATTTTCCATAAGAAAATTCTAATTTTGGTTTGAACATCTAGGTTTCTGATGCAGTTTACCTTGGATCATTCCTTTCATTCCACTCGAAATGGTGGCTCTAAAGCCCTAACAACATCTGTAATCCACCTCGATATTTGGAATAGGAATCCTTGTAATGGTGTCATAGGATCCACTAGGAAGAACTCTTCTTAACGCTTCTTTTTCTCATCGTTCATCCTTAATAAATTTCGCTACCTTAGTACCATGGTTCTCAAGCTTTTTCCTACTGGCTGCAGGGGTGTAAATGAGCCTCTTGTTAAAAAGGCTTTTCCCTAAGCGATCTTTTCTTATTATTATATATCTGACTTATAAAATATGCCCAATAAAGCCAAATTTGAGTGCAAATGAAACGAGCCCGAGCTTAAAGGAGCTCAACTACCTAAATTGAGTTTGAATGAGCCAAAATATTGCAAGTTTAATATAAAGCTCTGAGCTTGGATCGAGCCGAGCCGAGCCGAGCCTAATGCAAATAAGCCGAGCCTCTAGCCCCGCAAGCTCGGGCTCCGCTCGGCTCAAATAGACCTCTAACTGGTCGCTTAAGCAGCAAGCTCCTTAGTTGAGGCGTACTTATTACACTAGAAGGAAATGATCTTGCCATTCCCTACTATTCATATGATGGACTTTTTCGTAGGTCCCTCACTCCCGTAATACCTTTTCCAGTTGGGAGTCTGTTTTCCTTGAGATCTAGTCAAAAAGATTATGCTCTTTCAATTTTCTAGTTGATGCTCGTCTAATCCAAGCATTCTTTGTGTTCGAGAGGATCTTTCAAAGGTGACCCTTATAAATAACTTCAGTCTTCCTCATATCCAAACCCTTGGCCGCTTTTGGCATACAAACTTTGTCTGAAAATATCATGCTTAGACCCTCCATGGAGTTCTTCTAAAAGAGTCTTTGATTAATAAACATTAGCTATTGAAAAATGATAAATTTTTATATTAGGTTCAAGGTCTACTAAATTTTTAAGACGAAGCTCATAAATAGCCTTAGAACACCAAGTAGGCATAAAAGACATTCATTAATCCTCAGGATTAGTGTACAAATGAGTCAATCTTGCTTGCAGACATGCTCGAGCTAGCAAAACTAACTCGTTTAGCATACCAAGCTGAGCTCAAGACTTGTAGAAGAACGAGCTAGTAGGCTCGCTAGCCTAAACAAGCCTAAATCAAGCCAAGGTGAGAGTAAATAAGGTATCTTAGTTCGAAACTCATTGAGTTGACTTCAAGCTCAATCTAGCAGAGATGAGCCTAAACCTATGATGAGTTGAGCCCGAAATTAAAAGTTAGTTCGTATTCAACTCGACTTATATACACCTCTAGATGAGATATCATAAGTTGAGGTGAATTGACGCCTCAACATGGAGCATATTTTGTTAAGGATATCTTTCGGGTCACTTGGATTTTTTTTTTTTTTTTTGAAAGTAAAAGGATATCTTTTCTACACATTGGCACACAGACATTATAAGATGTCATTTATAGCATCTCCACCAATATTTGAAGCACTTATCTAAGGTGCTTTAAGCATGACAATTTTTGAACAACTTCCTCCAATAATTGATGATTATTAATTATTAATTTACACTAATTGACCAAATCCATCATCTCCAGATAAGGCAAATAATCCTTATTATAAACTGAAATTAAAACCCAACTTATTTCACCTTTTGTCACTACAGAATTTTATATACAATCTTCATTTACATAATCAAAAAAATAAAAAAAAGAACAAAATGAGAATCAAAATTAAAAGAAAAGAACTCTAAAATGAAAAAATAACTAAGGCCCGTTTGATGTAGGCTTTCACTTAAGTATTGTTTCTTGTTTTTGGTTTTTTGTTTCAAGTCTTCACTCAAACAAAGAAGAAAACAGAAGACAGAAAATCAAAACCAAGAAACAATTGTTTTTAGAATATGACTTTTGGGTTCTGCAAAACTAAAAATTACAAATAGAAACCGATACGAAACTCGTTGTTGTGAAGCATTAAGCTCTGAAGCAGGAATTGATGATCATCTAACAGCAGATGCAACAGTATGAGCCCAAATCTTGAGATAATCCTTCATATCAATCTCACTACTTGTATTTGGAACTTTCCATTTCATCAAAAATGTTGAATTTTCTCTCTTCTTTCTCCTCTCTAAGAACTCCCATGATTCAGACAAATAAGGCCTTGAAATCTCACATTTTTCAACCAATTTCTCTCTTTCTTTTTCATTTTCCTTTTCTTTTTCATCAAAATCATCACTTTTCTTGCCAAGTCTCTGTAACCCAGGAATTATATTAGCCAAGTTTGAATCTTTATCCTCTTCAGAGAACACAAACCCTAAATCCATAAACCCTTTTAGCTCTTCAAACTCAAGGTCTGATAAGCTCTTGCTTAAACCCTTTTTCTTTTTGTTCTTCTGGCTCTTCATCTTAGTCCTTGAAACTGAATCTCTTGTGGGTGTGCCTTGAATCTCAGCCGTTGATTTGGGATTCTCTGCTGCAGATTCTTTTACTTCTTTTCCTGAGAAAATTGTCTGTAGTTTTGAATTGAAGAGTACAGAGTTTGGAGATGCAGAATCCCACATCTGGGTGCCTAATTTTAAGGTCATTTTTTCAAGTGAAGCTTTTGTTTGAATGTTTGGTAGGGTCAAAAGATCTGAATTTCCTTCAATTTTCTGATCTGGGTTGTTTGCTAAATCTTCATCTTCCACCATTTTGCCTGTTAGTCAAATACCCAAGAATTGAATTCGAATCAGATGTGAAAGAACATATACAAAAGAAAACAAGAAGAGAAAACAAATAACAGAAAATCATTCACTAAGAAATCTAAAGGAGATTGTATATCGAGGTCCTGCACGTGGCAAGAAACGCTAGAACTCTCTCAATAGGCCTACTGTGTGGAAGTCGAAAAGAAGGTCCATCCCATGGGGAACTTCTCCACCAATCTACGTTTTTGAATCGAGACATAAATTCGAGACACAAACCGACATTCTCACCTGAAATTCCTGCAATTATCTCATCTGGGCATGCTAAATCATCCTCACCCAAACTTCCTTCAAAATTCTCATCTGGGTTCACTCTATCTTCATCCCCCACCATTTCTTCACCAAAACATCCAAGATTAGCATCAAATTTCTCATCAAAACACACCGAATCTGCTTCAAATCTCTTCGTTTTCTCATCTGGGTATGAACAAGAGCAAGAAGACAGCTTGTTAAAGATGCAATGGCGGAACCAGTAGGCATCAAGAAGAGCAAGAACATTGTGGGGTTCCATGAGAGCAAAAATGCAATTATGCAAAGCCAAAGGGGACCTTGTGCTTTGTGCGTTTTGTGATTGTTCTTAATCTAAGTGGGTCTTTATTGATTAAATTCACTTTACAGTGTATATATATTGCTGGTTGTTTTTTTTATTATTATTTTTTTAATAATCAAAGCTATTTTTTAAAAAAATAAATTTATGTAGAAAAGGTGATGTGTAAAGCATGAATGGTCAACTACTTGAGTACACGTTTTGAACTGTCGTAAGGGGGAAACTCGTTTAAGGAATTTTTTATGAATTAAAAATTACCCATATTTTAGGTAAAGTATTAAAAAATTATCTAATTCTTTTAATTTTTTAAAGTTGTGCAATATCTTTTAATGTTAATACCGTTAATTTTTTTATCAAATAAAGTACCGTATTTTGGGTATAAATGTATTATAACACTAATTTTAACTTAATTTAATTAAATTATATTAAGTAATAAATTTTTTAAATGATGAAATTACCCTCGCTTTTTAAATTTGTAAAATTGTTAAGGGTTTGGCACGTTGCTATAGGTTTTTGCTGCCAAAAAATTTAGAAGTATTTTTTATTTATAAACTTATTTATAATTTATTGATAAAAATAAGTTTTATTGAATGTAATTTTTTAGTTTCGCATTTACTTTAGCTGAAAGTTGCGTCATTTTGAACATTTTTTGAAAAGTTTAGGTATGAGTTTAAAAAATTTTAAAAAAAAACTTAGGTGATTTTTTAATACTTTACCAAAAATGTGGGTGGTTTTCAATTTAAAAAAAAAAAAAAATCCCTTTGTTTAGTACTTGTATGAATTGCAAGGTGTTTTGTTTTTAAAAAAAAAAAAATTTATTACAATTTCAAGTTATTTTTGTTATATTTCCACTGTTAACAAAATATGATTCAGAAATTAAAAGAAATCTAATACTTATGTGTATTATTTGGTAAGGTTGGATATAACTTCAAGTAACTATTTGGAGCCCCCGGATTTTAGATGTTGTGGTTTTTAAAATAAACAATTATTAATATGAATAAATTCTAAGAAAAATGTTATTATATATAAAGGGTCCATTTAAAAATTTTACTTAGGGCCCTGAAAATGTCAATACCGGCCTTGTTATTCAGCTATATATATGAAAATATTGGTCAAATGTTTATTAACGTATAAAAGAAAAGAATAATTTTAATTATAATAGCAACAACAAAAACATAACATATTGTAAATAATATGATAAAATTAATAATTTGAGAGTTAGAATGATAAATTTAGCAAAATATAGAATATAAATATTTAACTTTATTGTAATAAGTAAAATAAAATTATAGAAATATTTAGAGTAAAAAATTATGACAGGAAATTATATTTAAGAAAAAAAAATAAAAAGCTTATAAGGTTTGCCTTTATATATGTAAAAGGGTAACATTATGTGTATATGGTAAATATTACATTTTTATTTATTTTCCAAATATAGAAATATTATTTCAAGGTATCATTATTGCATATTCAGACACTAGGCAAGAGAGGGAGAGGGGGGCCAAAGAAAAGATGGCTGAAGACGATCAGATAAGACCTTACCTACCTAAATCTTCGGAAGAAAATGTCCTTAGATAGAGCCCAATGGAGGGCTAACATAGGAGTAGTAGATCTAGCGACTTAGAGTAGGGCAGCCCAGCCTTTTGTGTTATCACTAGTGTTCTAGGCCTTAGGGTAGTCCAGATTCGATGCACTTTTGTATAATCTGTTCTCTGATTGACTGTCTGTTTACTGCCTATTTCTTTGCCTATTATTTGCCTAACTTTGCCCTGCGTATATGTTTATTCACTCTCTTGATGCCAGGCTGCAAGGTGTCATTGTTGCTGACAAGCTTATCGGGTTAGGGGTTCTCGGAAACAGCCTCCCTTCAAGGCAGCCCCGGAAGGGGGAAGGCTGCGTACATCTAAACCCCCAGACCCTGCTAATGCGGGAGCATTTTGAGGCACTGGGCTGTTGTTGTTGTTGTATTATTGCATATTCAATATTACTTATTACAACTTAATTATTTTATCATTTTTTTTATATAACCAATTATGTACATAAGAAGTAAAGGTTCATTTATTTTAAAATATATTTTGGTCTCATTTGGTATATAGAAAGTAGATATGAGAAATAGAAATTCATAGAAAGTACAGATTTTGACTCTTGTTAATTAGCAGAAAGTAGCAAAATGCGAGAAGTGAAAATTGTTAGCGATTTTAATATATACAAAGTAACTTATCTAACCCGCTAGATAAGTTATAATTCCTTTATTTTAAACTAACCTTCCGAAGAAGTTCTATTTTCCATCCTTGCAACCAAACATATTTTACCCACTTTCTGTGAATGTTATGCGGGAATTGAATCCCATGAAATAGAGCGTTTTACAAAAATTTAATTCGTGTGGCAACCAAATTAAGCATTTATATAGCCAATTATATATATAAAATAAAATATTAACACTTACAATATACCATTCAACAACAACAATAGACCCAGTACCTCAAGGGCTCAAGCCTAAGTGGGATCTGGGGGTGGATGTACTCAGGCCTTACCCTTTCAGGGTGTAATCCTGCCGAGAGGTTGTTTCTGAGAACCTCCAACCTTATGGGGTTGGCAACACGAGGATTTCCCAGGAGGTCACCCATCCTGGTGCTTCTCTTGTCCAAGCACATTTAACTTTAAAATTTTAATAAAATTTGATGTATTAATATCTGATAAATAAACTCGACAAAATACCATTCAACAATACCCATACAATTAAATTGGCTGGGGATAGGGCTATTTATTACATACTAGAAATAGACATAAAAATGCCAAAATCCAAGATATTTTCTTGGTCTTGTCTATTCCAAATCAATTTTAATGGTTTATATTACATATACTATTGGACGTAATATTTGAAAAGTAATAAGCCTACATATATATATATATATATATATATATATATATATATGTATGTATACGCGTGTATGTTTGTATGTATATATATAAGTTATAGTAAATTTTAGCAAAAAGCAGCTAATTAAAATAAAAATTTATTACATTCTAGCAAAAGATTCATATTTTTCAAAATAATATGTTATTTTATTTCAAAAAAAATGTTAATTCTGATGAAGATCACCTATATATTATTAAATTATGTTCACTACCGATATTTTGCAACAGAATACTCTATAAATAAAATTTTTAAACTTTAGAGTATTTAAATGATTGAACTTTTAAATCTCACATACCTAAGTAAAATGTTCAAAATTTTGGCCACGTAAGTGATAAATTTTCAAGAACATATTAATACATGTAATACAAAATTGATATTTTCTAAAATAATTATTTTATTATTAAACAATTAAACAATTTTATATGTAGATATATTTAACATTCTTTTCACAAACAAATAGTATGAATATGGAAAGAAGTGATGAAGAAACAACAGAATGTGCACGTGGAATAAATAATATATAGTTTAATTAATGATATAATATATAGTATTATTTGGTCAAAATCATTTAATAAAGTAGCATGCTAGGGGCAGCAGAGTCGGACACGGTGTATGGTGTGTAACAAGTGCATCTCCCGTCGGTATTTAATTAAAAATAGCGGCCTCGTTTAATATATATAAAGTATATATAAAAAGTAAAAATTTATAAAAAGTATGTGTTTTAATTTTTCTTTAATTGACGTGCGGTTTGCAAATTACGGGAGAAGGTACAATTGCTTAGCGATCTCTAATTTGTTAAAATACAATAAGTAACTTATGTAGGCCCCTAAATAAGTTTTAAGTCACTTGTGTTTAACTAGTCTCTCCAAGTAATTTCTAGTTCTTATCCCAACAACTAAATACTTTGTACTTATTTTCTAAAAGTTGACACATGAGTTGAATGATCGAGGAATACAATTTTCTGTAAGAATTCAATTCATGTATCAATCAAACAAGACTAGAATGTTTGAAAGCTTTTATATTTATTTTAAAAGATACATATATTATTTTTTAATATTTTGTGATACTTTTTAATATTTTGTGGTATTCAATGTTTAATTTTTTTTTATTTTTTATATTTAGCTAATTGAAGAATAAAGTGGGAATATCAATAAGTACTGTAAATAGAAAATAATTATATGTGTTATTGTTGTTTAATTGAAACAAAAAGAGATAAAAATATGGTATACACTTTTATTTATAATATAATTATAAGATTAAAATGCAAATACGCCTAAAATAATGATACGAACCTAAATAAAAGTAAACTATAAACTAAAAGAAAAACATTAAAATAAAGAGAAATAAAAGAAAAACATACAGATGACATTTTATTTTGATTGGATGCCTTCAATATAATACTAGTCGTATTTACAGAATCCACTCCCTAGGCCAGGATCCACTATATTACTTTTACATATTATCTAATATTATAGACCCGAATATCTAATTTAAGAACGTATCAAATAATCATTAAAAAAAGAAAATTACATAGAAAAAAAAAAATTCACAAAAATCCTACTTAAAATTTATAAAATGCAATAAGAAAAATGGTTGGGTTCCCCTTGAAACCCATTTTATAGGTGACAAGAATGAATACTTCGTATATTAGTATGTAACTGTTCAAAAATATATCAGTATATATTTTATTTGACGTTTAAATAAATGCATTTGTCCAGCTCGTCATCTTAATGTGATTTTATATACCCCATTTGAGTTGCTCTAATGTCAAAGTATTTTCTCAAATAGGTTAATTTAGCATTGTTTTTAAGAAAAAAAAGTATTATTTTTTAGAGTTAAAATTATTATTGTCATATTGATTTACACTTTAATTTACAAAAATTTATTCTGGTAATAATAAATTTTTCTAATAAAATTAAAAATAGCTAATTTTTATTATGGGAATTTAATCTCTATAATAATATAATTTAAATAAAAAGATTTTGATCTTATTTAAAGGGTGTATTTATTATCATTATTTTGTTATAAGTTTGCTCTAATTTAGTCTTATTATATTTAATGATGTTACGTGACAGTAAAATGTGAGTAATATGTAAAATGGAGTTCTTTACACTAAGGGCATGTTTAGTATGTGGTTAAAAAAAAGGGTAATTTTTAATGATGTAATTATTAATGGGTAACTATTTATTAAAATATTGAACAAAATTAACCCTTGTTAATTGAAAAAGCTTTAAATATCTAAAAAATAATTTTAAAATCATTAAAAAATAGATAATCCCTATTATAATACCGACGACCTATCTCCACCGACATCATTGTTGTTGCCGACCTCTGGTCACCACCAACATCACCATAATAGATCTCTTTCTATTCCCTTTTTTGAATATTTAATGTATTTTTTTAATCTTAAAATATTTTTTAAGTATTTAAAATATTTTTTAAACATACAAAATATTTTTGTAAATATATAAAATATTTTAAAATTATTTTTAATATTTAAATATTATTATATATTTTTAACTATTGAATTTTTATACATATTTTTTTATATTTTATATTTAGAATATTTTTTGAATATATAAATATTATAATAATATTTAAAATATTTTGTATATATTTCAAATATTTTATAAATTTATAAAATTTTTTTCTAATATTAAATATTTTAGAAATATTTAGAATATTTTATTAAATATTTAAATAATTTTTTAAATATATAAAATATATTTTATAATATCCAAAATTTTCAAACAATAAACAAGTTAAAACTTTTTTTACCCCCTCCCTTGTTATGGATGTTGCACTAGGGGAGGGTAGTGCAAATGTTTTAACCTTATTTGAGAGTAAACTTTTTCATGAGTTAAATATTAATGATAAATCAAGCAGGATCAAGAAAATAAATTATACGGCAGATGAAATATTATATAACTTAGAAACCGTTAAATGGGATCTGACAACAATTAACGGAATTATTCAACTTTTTTCTTCTATAAATTATATATCTAAATTTGTAATAATTTTAAGAAAATAAATTAAAATGAGGTATTAAGCACTTAGTCAAAAGACTATTTTTATTTGTAAACACTTTTTATAGAAACACTTGATACAAGTCAAAAAAAGGAAAAAAAAAAAATAGAATCCCACATTGGTAGACTAGAAGAGAGAATACCAGTTTATATAACTAAGGAGCTACCGCACTCATTAGGGTACAACCTCCTTCGGTATGTAACAATGGTATCAAAGTTATCGATCCTTAGATCAATTCCGTGGAACTTGGTTTGGTATGGGACGAATCATGCTCTCGGAGTCCCGCTTGGTTTGTTACAGGACGGACTGTGCTCGATGGTCGTGCTTGACAAGCTACATGCAATGGGCCCAAGTTTTAGAAATAATTACCTATACAGAGTGAAGCTATCTGGGGTAAAGAAATTAATAATATGCACCTGGTAAATGGGGAGATTAATTTACAAATAATTGGATTTCGACACGTAATATAATTTTTGCTAAAACAGAAAAAGAAAACGGGAAACCTGGAACGTGTTTTCATGCATGGAGGCTTCAACTCTAAGACTTTTTTTGCTTAGGGAAGAAAATTAAAAATAAATTAAAAACAATGAAGTGACATGGCACTATTCGGCCACCTGTATTAAATAGGCAAGGATTCAGTGCATTTATTTTTAAAAAAATACATCATATATTTTATTATATTAAGTAATTTTTAAATCATTTATACATATATATATATATATATATATATAACTTTGTAATGTAAGGAGCAGTTGTGTTTAAAAAATATATTGGATCCTTGCTCCTATTAAACTAGACTTTACCGTGTAACTGAAATGAAAAGATAGTTTATGAGGCTTGTTTGATGAAGTTAAAAATGGAGCATATCTTGATAATTTCAAGCAATATTGTAGCGGTTTTGTAATGATATACTAATTAAATGATATTGTTATTAAATACATTATTCCATGACTGAATTAAAATTTGATTCATTTGAATTCAGATGTGCACCACTTAAGGAGTTATAGCGTTGATTAGAGACTAGGAGCGAGGAGATTGGGCTTATTGGTAGGAGTGGCATTTTGTGGAACTTTCTAGGATGATTTTTGTTGTCTAATTAGGTTTAGATTTGAAATTATTTTCTTCTTTATGGACGCTTTTCTGGGTTTCCGTCTTGTTGCGCTCGCGTCTGCTCTCCTCTGAAACAATTAAAAACAAATCTACATTTGCAATAAGGCCACATTTGATCCATCTATGTGACGATCACATTTGTAGATCTAATAATCTTCTTTCTTGTGTGTTTTCTTTTTGTCCTTGACGGGTTCTCCAAACTCCATCTACTTTCTCGCTCGTCTTATATTTTTTGCATCGGTAATGTCGTGTGTGGAGGGAGGGGAGCCAAAAGTTCCTAGTGGGGATATTGAACCTAGGTGGCGTGGATGGCTGCCAGTGTTCTCTACCACTAGACTATGTCCTAATATGACTCTCGCTTGCCTTATATATAGCAATGTGAAACATCATTTTAGTTATTAAAAGAACGGATGTGTTTCTACTTTTAAATCTTTCTTGTTTTTACCTTCCACTCGAACTAAAAACAAAAAACCCGATTTCAAAATATAATTTTTTCTTCTGAAAAATGAAAACTTATAGAAAAAAAACTGTCAAAGAACCAACTATCCCAAAAGTTTAAGCTGATGGGTGAAGGCCCATGAATAATTTTACACTCTAACATGCCCCCTCCCGCGAATGCCAATTGGGCTTTGAAGTATGGATAGTGCACAGGCCCACCTCATACCTTGTGTTTAAATTGTTTTTAATATTGAAAGTAGGGGCTATTGAGATTCCAACTCGTGACTTCCTAGTTAGCAAGGCTCTGATACTATATCAAGGAACCAACTATCCTAAAAACTTAAGTTGATGGATGAAGGCCCAAGAATAGTTTTATACTCTAACAAAAACGATACCAAATTAACACTATATAAAGATCGAACAAACAAAAATGGCACAATTAATGAACATGAAAATCAGATCAATAATAATGTGTGCATGCTTCATGCTTACTCCAGCCATCTAGGTGGTTGGTCACTTCGTTATTCTCTTTCCTTTCTCACTGGGGCATATTATCAGCCTACAATCATTAATTGTTATTAAAATTAAAATTATAAAAATAAAGCAACATTCCCGGTATCTCAAGGGCTTCCGCCTAAGCAGGGTCTGGGGAAGGTGGATGTACGCAGCCTTTCCTCTTCGGGGGGCTACTTCCGAGAACCTCTAACCGGAGGTGTGCAACGCGAGGACACCCAGGAGGGCACCTATCTTAGTACAATTCTCGCCGAAGCACGCTTAACCTTTGAGTTCTAATGGGATTCGGTGCTTGCATGTTGGTACCGTCTTAGGTTAAAATTACAAAAATAATCTGGAAATTGTAAAATTTAATTTTAATATGTGGTTGAGAAAATTATTTTCTATATTGAAATTGATTTTATTGTCTAAAAAATGCAGAGAGAAACTCAAAAATAAATAAAGGTCGTAATTAACAGGTTCTTTGTTTGCCAAGAAGTAACACATGAATTTGAAGTTCGTAAAAAGTGGGTATTTGTTCTCTTATTTGATTTAAGCACATGAAATGTGGAAATGTCTTTAAAGTTTTAATTCCTCGGTTACAAAACTTTACTTACCTAGAGGCAAAGAGTAAATTTTGATTCATAGAAAATTCTATTTCTCATTTTGATAATGAAATACAAGTTTAAAATAGAAGTTAAATTTTTAGAAAATATAAATTTTGTAAAAATTTAGGCCTTGTTTGTTTGCTACTTTAATTGAATTACTATGGAAAATTGTATTTTCCGTGAATTTAATTCCTATATCAACTTTTTAGAAAGTAAGTAAAACATTTTTGATTTTAAGATCAGAAATAAAATTTCCTTTGGGAGGTTATTAAAACAAGGGAATTAGAAGAACTTACCTAGTCCTGGAGAGCTATAAATTACTTCTTGTGTTTTGAAGGAATTAAAAATTGTTAAGCAATTTTTATTTTCCACATTCTACCTACTTCTTGCCAACTAAATAAGAGTCAAAATCCATATTTTTTTATTAATTTTTACTTTTTATATCTACTTCCTGCATAACAAACGAGAATTTAATTAGGTGTTAATCAAAGCAGAGCCTAGAAAAGTAAACACAATTATTATCATTAAATGGGACATAACACGTGAGCCACGCGGATGATAGCAAGGGATAAATTCTTTCCCCAAATGTGATTCACGTTTCCATTCTCTCATATTGTCCGTCGTATGTTGGCTGCTTAGTATTCTTATTATCTGTTATCTTATTATTATATTGCCTTCTTACTGCTTTATACTCTCTATATATGCTTGTTATGTATCGTTGTGTATGCTCTAATACCTAGATACTTGTATGCTTTCATACTTTCATGTTTTCCATGCTTCCCAGATTGGGGTTCTTCGAAAATAGTCTTTTATTAAGGTTTTATCTTGAAGGGATAAGGCTGCGTATATTCCACCCCTCCCAGACCCTACTTATGCGGGAGCTCTTGAGGCGCTGAAATTGTTATTATTGTCGTTGATGTTGTTTCAATTCTCTCATATCTCTTACTAATTTTGCCATTTCCTGTGCTTTTTTATTTCAAAGAAGCAAAAAGGGTACACCCATGTTTAAAAAATTTGGGTAAAATACGCTTGACATCTTCTGTACTTTTTAACTAAACACGAGAGACTCCCTATTTGGCCTTCTGCATTTCTCTACCATTATCGTTACGCCCCGTTGTTGTTATGCCTTCTCTAGCAGTATTTTCATGATGGTGAGGATCGCAACCTCCCTGAAGAGGGAAATCAACAGTGGAGATAAGGGCCAACGCCCTCCTGGCCCAAATGGTTGGGTAGGCGTTTGCCACCCACGGGATCCAGTGTTCGAGGCCCGGTATCCCCCTTTCCCCTGCCTTTAAGGCGTTTGTACTGTTCAAAAAAAAAAAAAAAAAATAGTGGAGATAAGGGGGTGATGAATTTTGAACTCAGGACCTTTTATTTGAAAGGTTATGAGATAAATCACTACACCAATACATTAACTTTATATCTTCTCCAATATTATATTATTTGGTTCTCTTTGCAACGATCAAGACCTATTATATTGTTCGGTTTAACGTTTTAAGAGGACAAACTAAAATTCTTTTTAAACATGGTAAAGAAGTCACATGGACAACACAAGGAGCAACCTCCCCAGATTGATCCCCTAACTCCTGTTCACTTAATGCCGAAGTGATTCAATCCTCAAGTCCCGATTGAGTGCATGCCACCCCAACAGACTTTACTAGATGAGCCAGTTGACAACTTTTTTTTTTTTTTGAACAAAAAGACGCTCAAGGGCCAGTTACGATTCATTACTATCCGTAAGAGCAATTTGAGCAAGAGTTAGGGGTATGTTAACCCACCAATCATGCGAACAACAACCTGAGCTATGCCACTTACATACAAATCCTAAAACACCGTACAAAGGAAACATCCTCAAAAGAAGAGAAAAAGGAACAAATGTCATCAACAATGGCTTGAATCTCCCAGTGCGTCGTTCGTTCACCTTTGATAGCATCAATCAGCATTTTGTTATCCGCTTCAAAGATGATGGAACTGCAATTATAGATCCTAGCAAGTGAACAAGCGGCTCTGAGAGCATATGCCTCAGCAATAAGAGGAGACGATGCATAGAAGGATCCACACCATCCAGCAATGATCGATCCCGATGCATCCCCAGCCACCACAGCCGCAGCTGTCAAAACATCCTTCAATTTCCAAGCCGCATCAAAATTGATTTTGATCGACTGCCTTGGTGGATGGGACCACCTCAGCTGAGCAGGAGGATGTGGGACAAAGGCGGCGTGCGGATTCCTAGAAACCGAGGCCCTGAACTCCTCGAGGAGACGGGAGGAAGCTCGGACCAAAGATGCCGAGTCACGTTCCTTCCACTGAAAAACAAAGTCATTCCCATTTTTCCATAACTCCCAACATAAAAAGGCAATAAAGCTCAAACGATCAACACAAAAAGATAAATCGTTACATACATCGTTCCACCACCAATTAAAACCTTTAAAACCTTGTTTTTGAAATCGAAAGCCAAAAGGTGAGCCAAACCAAGCCGCCTAGCCGGGGGCCAAAAAAAGAGGATATGTTCTATCGATTCCCTATCCTCGCCACAACGAGGACAAGCAATAGGAAGAGCAATTCTTTTTTTTCGTAAGTTCTCATAGGTAGCAAGGGCGTTGGCTTGAGCCCTCCGAATAAAATGACAGATTTTAGGAGCTGCATGAAGCTTCCAAATAGCAAGGTGGGCCTTCTTGGATAGGCTCACGGAAGAAGAAGAAGGGCAAGTCATGGAAGTGTTGTCCCTCAAATTCACGGACTAAAATGCGTACCCTGAACGAACGGAATAAACACCGGAGGTAGAGAAATGCCAGACAAGCTTGTCTGGGGCTTGCCTCCTACCGATGGGGATGAGAGAAATGTGATTAAGGTCATCTTGTTGAATCCACAATCGGATAAGGGGAAGGTTCCACCTCCGGCTATCGTGAAGGATGAGATGATCAACAGTCTCAAAGGGGCAACCAATATGCCGGGGGGAAGAGACTTTGAAATTAGGTGAAGACGTGATCCAATTATCATTCCAAATATTAATATCAGCTCCGTTATGAACATTCCACCGAACTCCTTTTGAGAGGAGCTCACGACCATGGATAATGCTTCTCTACCCCCAAGATGGGTTACTCCCCAATTTGGCCTTGAGGAAGGAGCAATCATGAAAGTAAATCCCTTTTAGGATTTTCACCCATAACGAGTTAGGGTACTCGTTGACTCTCCAAGCCTAAGTAGCGAGCATAGCCAAATTAACCCCCTCCATATCTCTAAATCCAAGTCCCCCCTGATTTTTAGGTTATGAAATTTTTTCCCAACATACCCAATGGAGACCCTTATCTTCAAACGAGCCTCCCTTCCACCAAAACCGAGCAAGAATACCATTAATTTTTTGAATGAAGGATAAAGGGATTTTGAAGCAATGCATAACATAGGAAGGAATAGCCGAGAGAACCGATTTGATGACGATTTCCCTTCCTCCATGAGAGAGCAATCTCAATTTCCAACCTTGAACTTTTTTAATGATGCGATCAAAAAGAAAATTGAGGGCACTTTTTTTTTGAACGTCCCCATAAGACTTGAAGGCCCAGATAGCGGTCATTTTCCTCCATAACACGAACCCCCAAGTTAGAGAGGAGGTCCTCTTTAAGTGCATTAGGAGTGTTGGAAGAGAAGAACACTTGCAATTTATCAAAGTTCACGGCCTCTCCCGAGGCCTCACAAAAACATGAAATAATGTCCTTCACCTTTTCGATCCCATGAGAAGAAGCCTCATAGAAAAGCAAGCAGTCATCGGCAAAAATGAGAGATAGAGGGGCACGTTCTCTTGATTCGAAGGCCCTTCCACTCTCCATCTCTCACCGCCTTTTCAATCAAAGACGAGAAGCAATTCATGACAAAGAGGAAGAGGAAAGGAGAAAGAGGGTCTCCTTGTCTAAGGCCTCTTTTCATGGGAAGGGGCTTAAGGCGGCGGCCATTGAGGATTGGCGAGACCGAGACTGTGGTGACACAAGTCATAACCCGTGAAACAAAGGGTGGGTGGAAACCCCTCTTAAGGAGAAGTTTTTCCAAAAACAACCAATCCACTTGGTCGTAGGCATGAGAGAGATCCAATTTAAGGGCCATCGTACAACGTCCCCCTTTTCTTTTATTTTCAAGGCGTGAAATGCCTCGTGGGAAATTAAGATGTTATCCTGAATCTGCCTCCCTTTAAAAAAGGCCGCTTGGACCGGAGAGATAAGTTCATTTAGGAACGGGCGAAGCCCATTAGCCAAGATTTTAGAGATAATCTTATAGCTAAAATTGCACAGGCTAATAGGACGGAATTGATTGAGGCTTTCCGGCCTATCAACTTTAGGAATCATTACAATGTTCGTAGAATTCTAGCGATTGAGAAGACGACCACTTTCAAAAAAACTACACACAGCCCCGCTAACATCAGAAGAAATATTCTCCCAAAAAGAAGAATAAAAGATACCTGGGAAACCGTCGGGACCCGATGATTTAAGGCCCCCGAGTTGGAATGCTGCAGAACTGATCTCCTCGGCCGTGACCTGCTGCAGCAGCACAGCGTTGATTTCGGCAGTCACATCCGATTGAATTCCTTCCAACGCTTCATCAATCCTGTTCGTTGATCTTTGGCCATAAAGCTGGGAAAAATGACAACTTTAGAGGACAAATTCCAATTCCTTGTACATTTCTAGTACTTGCTTGTTCCATGTAATGCATGAATAATGTTATATATAAGTTAAGTCAAAATTATATTATAGCTATTTTTGATCGAAAACCTAAGAAGGTATCAACACGCAAGCACTGAATCCTACTAGAAATTCGAAATTAAGCCTGCTTGCGCGAAAGTAGTACCAAGATGAGTGACCTCCTGAGAAGTTCTCGTGTTACACCCCTCAGGTTCGGGGTTCTCGGAAACAGCCTCTCTTTAGGGTAGCACCTTGAAGGAGGAAGGCTACGTACATCCACCCCCTCCAGAACTTGCTTAGGTGGAAGCCTTCGGGACACTGAGAATGTTGCTTTGATATTATTTTTGATCAAAAATAATAATAGAAAAATATTTGAAATTTAAAATCAGACATATAATTTTAAAGAAGGTATTAAAGTTGCAAATGTTGCTGAATTTAATCATATAATCTTCGTGGTAAAAAAAAAAAAATCATATAATCTTCGGTCATAATGTTTGGAATTATATTATCTTTTTTTTAATTATTTGATTAAGTGAACGTGTGCATTTTCTACAGCTGAATCTCAGTCAAATTATTCATCTTAGTATTTTTACGTGAATTTTTTCTTATTCATTTTAATTTGTCACATCAATATATTTAATTCTTAATTAATTTTTTCCCTACTTTTATAATAAATGACTTATTTGAATTAATTTTGCAACCACTCATAAATAGTAAATTTTTTTTGATAATTAGTGACAAAGTCACGGAGCAAGCAGACTACTCGCCAAGTCAGGCCTGAGTCCAACCGAAAAAACACGGGGACCAAAACATCCAGCACAAAAACAAAGAAATATGACAATACAACAACAGGCCCAGACCAACATGCATAACACAAGACTCAACACACGATAAAACCAGACAACGAAAAAGACCAACAAGAAACAAAGAAACAGGCTAAGCAACTCGCAAAACAAAAGGAATAGGAATACGGTAAAAGAGCAAACTCATAAATAGTAAATAATTTTGCTTAATTACTTTTTTACAAGGAAAGTTCCTGTTTGATATTATTTCTTATTTGTAATTTTTAATATTAAAATTATATCACAAAATAATTTTTATTTTGTTTTATCTTGATATTTTTAATTTGAATAAAAATTTAAAATAAAAACAAATAATAAAAAAAATTATTGTCGGAACATATTTTATTATATAAAAAACTAAAAAAAAAAAAAAAAAAAATACAAAGGACCCCTAAGCATGGATGTTGTATATTCATGGTTTTAAGTCACATCCCTATCAAAAGCTAAAGTAAATCCACATAACAAGTTTGGCCCAATTAATGAAAATGACAATGACATCAATAATGTATAGTTGCTTCATGTTTACTCCAGCCTCGGGTGTACATGAATCGAGTCGAGTTCGAATCTGGGAGGCCCGAGGTTTGGCTCAAAACTCAACGAGCCTAAAAACTTGGAGCTTGAACCCTGTTGGATGTGCTTCAATTAGGTCCTTATTGAATTGAACCCTATTGAATTTTGTCATTGAATTGCCTCCTATTAATTCTTGACCGTCATACTTTTTTAAGTTAGTTATATAATGGATCTTTTTGTTGGGTGAGATACACTAGAAGATGATCCCTCACTGTCTTATTCTTTCCTCTTTGATTGAGATTCCAATTCATGTCTTAGTTATGTTGAGACCTAAAACTAAGCAAGTCATAGTGTATTCAAGTCCATTTCTATAGAGTACACTAAGAGTTGGGCATCGTGTTGACCTCGGGGATCGGAACGCCATTTGGTTTGTACTAGTACCAAAGTATAAAGGAACTTAAGGCAGTAATGACTTCATGGTATATGACAAAGATATTGTCTTTTCAGATCAGTTATAGTTATTCTTTTTCTTATTTAAAAAAAAAAAAAAGCACAACTCGCAGTGAGCTCCAAGTTAAGCTGACCTTATTTAGTATCATCTAAGCTCATGTTGAGCTCGATTTTAGCTCATTTAGGCTTGAGTTTAGCTCGATTGGGCATATCTAGGACGACAATTTTTTTTGAAATTGATTTATTTAGGCTTGTTTAGACTCTCAAGTTCACAAGCCCGAGCTCCACTAGGCTCAGACTTGACTTGGGCTTCAAACAAGTTAAGCTTTCTAGCTTTATGATGAGCTCATGAGGGCTGAGAAGCAAACTTGGCTCATTAACACCTGTAATCTCATCTCTAAGTGGTTGGTAGCTACCAAATACATATAAAAAGAACAAAAAGAATTACTTAATTCCTAATTTTTTTTAATCGTGATGTAGAACACAATGTTCTAAGTAGGGTTATCAACACACATATACAAGCAAGGTGTGCTCAAACTCAAGACGCTTGAGAGTGAGAATCCTTAACTACAAAACCTACACATCTCGTTCTACTAATTAAATTACAACATTCTCTTTTTTTGTTAATTGATGTCAAAAATCCATACAAGGGATTGAGAAAACGAGCAAAATGGTTCTCAAGCAAAAGAAAGTAAAGGCCAAAGTAGAAAGACAAAAACATAACTCAAAAGCACAAAATACAATATAAAAAATGGCACAAACAAACACCCCACGAGCCTCTCCAACAAAAAGATCTCAGATCGGAGAACAACTTCAAGAACTCTGGAAAAACCGAACTCAAACAATACAACACAAAAGAAAACTTCCAAGCAACCATCGACCTAAGTAGTAAAAGAATTAGGCAACCGATGTCATCAATGTGAGCATGAAACATACAACAACAACAAGAAGAACAATAACAGTCTCAATACCTTAAGGGTTCCTGCATAAGCAGGGTCAAGGAGGGAGTGCTGGATATATGCAACCTTCTCCTTTCATGGTACCCTGAAGGCACGCTGTGTCCAAGGACCCACAACCTCAGAAGCACGGTAGCATCAAACGTACTACTTTAACACTAAAAGAAATCCAATAGCTTCAAGAGCCTTCTCACCCGAATATTCAAATTCACAACTCCCTTCGCCCAAACTAAGGAACCAAAACTTCAGTTCCAAGCAAAGAAGGAAGTGACACCCCAATAATTATGCAATACTCAACTAGTGATGCCTTATTTATTAATAAAATTTTTTTCCGGATGATTAGCAACATAGTTGCGATACAAGCAGACCACTTGCCAAGAGAGGCCTGAGTCCAACCGTAAAAAAAGGGGACCAAAAACAGATAACAACAAAACATAGAGGCAATACAACAGGTAAAACGCAAGCCCCAAACACGACAATGCTAGACACTAATTGCAAGACCAACCAAGACACAGGGAAATAGGACAAACAAACGAGCTGAATCAATTGAAACATGGAACTCAGCAGCAGTGGATCACTAAAACAGCACAAGAGACGAAATCAGGACTGTTGATGGCCTTTGCCTCCCCAATCACCACAAGACCTATTAATATGATACACCAATCCCATGCTATTGATTCTCTGTCAAAGCAGTTGTCTTAATAATCTCTTCTCCGTCGTGAATAATTTCCAATATAGAAAAAAAAATCTTAAGTTTTCCTAACATCTATCTACGCGGCTTCAATAACTCTAGGCAACTTAGACTCATTCTGCATATCCTTCACTGAAATGGGGGAAAATGGCAGGGCAAGTCTCCTTTGACAGAATAGAAACATGAAAGTTTTACAAGTCACCATTTTGCCAAAGTAGAATTGCACTGTTATTCTCGGAAACAACCTCTCATTAGGGTATTACTCTGAAGAGTTAAGGCTGTGTACATCCCACCCCTCCCGGACCCTGCTTATGCGGGAGCCCTTATGGCACTGGATCTGTTGTTGTTGCTGTTGTTGTAGAATTGCACTGTTATTCTTCACCCGTCACATTTTCATTCACTTGTTCATAGAACCCTAGTCTTTTACGAACTTCACAATTCAACTATAGAGCACAATAAGCAGCACCTTGATTCTGGATATGCTGCAAAAATTTATATGACATATGCTATGAACCTCGGCATATAACAACACCACTTGAAGGTGTCCCGTAACTTAACTAGTAAAGTCTTTAAGGTGGTATAGGCTGAAATCTAAGATCAAACCCCACCTTTATCTGGAGCGAGGAGATGTACGGCAGATTTGGGGTTGGGTTTCTTACCATTTGTGAAAAGACAATATAACACCACTTCTTCAGTCTCAAAGATCAACATTCAGAAGTCAAACATGTAATAAAAATGCAGCACTTTGTTTATTGTGGTAATTTGATGCTGCATTCGTATAATGAGAGAATTGGAGAAGACAGATAAAGTTTGCAAAACTGGTCCTAAATATTAGTGTAAACACTTGTAAAATCAAGAAAACCGGTAACTATCCGATCTTTTGGTTTCGAGGCGTGGAGTCACTTTCCAGCTTGTGAAATAGTCTCGGGGATACAACGATAACCAAGTAAAGTGGAGAAAAAGTATGTAAAGGGAGATATATGGAAATGTAAGAGAATGACCATTTTTCAAATGCAAAGACACTATTTCATCATCATTTATCCATCAAAGTGGTGGGGTATTTATAATAAATCAAGTGAAAGAAGACGTCCCAAAATATACCTCAAAAAAGGGGTGCAAAAATCCGGGAAGTTATTACGCAAATTCTGGGAAACAATGACCCTGTGTGTCGACACACAGTTCTACAGGCTCGGTTCTGTTGATCTATGTGTCGACACACAGGCCCTGTGTGTCGACACACACCTCTACATCCCTGTTCTGTAAGAATGTGTGTCGACACACCAACCCAGTGTGTCGACACACATCCCAACACACTTCAAAACACATCAAAACACTTAGAACACACATTTGGGACCAACTTCAAAACACTTCATTCACAAATTTCATTACATAATTTGAAAATGCATCAACACCAAATAACCAAGAAAGGGCAGAAATAGTCAAAGAGAGTCGAAAATGGGAAACGAGCTTAGCAATGGTTGGAAGGCGGATCCACATTAGCAGCATCTTGATTTTTGGATATGCTGGAGAAAAGGCATAGCATATGCTAGGAACAATCCTAGTCTTGTAAAGACTTCTTAGTTATTCATATCCTTCGGTTCCCAGCTTCTTTTACTAATAAATCGTGGATCGGTTTTTTCTTTTGACTTTTCTTCTCTGAGATTTGGATGCTTTTATAACGTGCAGTGTATAATAGAGTCTAAATACTCTCCAACAACATAGTCATATAACCTCTCTAAAACCTTATAGTGAATCAATAATGAACCGTACAACATTGATACTTAAATATTTCAATTCATGAACCTAAGCGATGTTTGAATTTAGAAATATTAAGGTGTGAACCTTAAAAATGTGGCGCGTGAATGTGAATGAACCTCAGGGGCGGATCCAATGTTGTGGCATAGAGGATTTCAAAGCAGAACTGTATGAATTTGTTTAAAAATCATAGGTTTTATATTATATTATCAAAATTCTCCATTATTTCAAATTAGAAGAAACTTTTGACCAAAATTTAGTTATATATTTGGCTCATAAGAGGCACCAGAAGAGTAGAAAATGGCAAGAAGATGCTTATAGGGCTATTCTTGGAGCCCAATATTTTTGACAAGTTAAAAGGGATGCCCTTTTGATGGATGAAATTCACTCGAGTCAAATTGCTCTCTTTTCTGTGATATTCCCTGCACTTTGCTTATTAATCTCACCAAACGGTCTTGTAACCAAGTTCAGTAGCTAAGGCTCGCGTCAGACGGACCGACATATATGAGCTTAGTAACAAAGTCTCAAATCAGTGCAAGTGTGATGAAGCCAAAGAAGCTATGATCTGCAGAAAAAACAATATTAAGTATATGTTAAAGCATATACTGTTGAGAATTCAGATGTGAATTTGAGAAAAGGTGTGAAATTTCACCGGGCCTTTAGGCCTGATCTATGAAGTTGGCATACATGTGATCCACATATGAGCCTAAATAAACTTCCATCCTAAAACTAATTGACGTTAAGTGGAGTAACTCCGTAGGCTTGTATGTTGATTTCTTCTTTTACACTACTTCTATGTGGGATTCTATAAGAGTCACATGTTGAGTTCTCAACACTCCACGCCTCACATGTGAGTCTACTTCAAACGCATCCGTTGCCTTCTCCGATCCAGTTGGATCCAACATTTACTAAAGAGACCCTAGGCAGAACAAATTCAAATACATCCCTTGTTTTGAGGACATGGTGCGGACAAACAAAAGCCCGGGATCAACCATCCACTTTGATATACCATGTTAAATTTCGCCGGGCCTTTAGTCTTGACCCACGGAGTTTGCATTCATGAGATCCATGTATAAGCCCAAATGGGCTTCCATCCTGAAACCAATTGGCATTAAATGAAGCAATTCACTAAGCTTATATGTTGATCTTTTCTTTATTACAACTTCTATGTGGGATTCTATAAGACTCATATGTGAAATTCTCAACCAAAAAAAAAAAATCTCATATCGAAGGTGTAAGAATGAAGAGATAAGATAGTCTAGCTAATGGAACTTAAAAGTAAGTTATCCTGCTAATAATCCTTCATTTTTGTTCTAAAAAGAAGTTGAAGTGGGGTTTCATCTATAAGAAGCATATTGTTATACATATCAGTGCACTGCAAAGTATACAAGTTTCAAACTATATATTGTAACTGTGTGTCACAGGCAGTGCATCTCAGGCAGGGCCAGATATAACCCTAAGCCACCCAAGCAACTACTTGGGGCCCCCAAAATTTTAAAAGTTGTGATTTTTAAAGTAACAATTGTTAATATTAATAGATTTTAAGAAAAATATAGTATATATGAAGGTCTTGTTTGAAAATTTTGCTTGGGGGCTCAAGAATGTCAGGGCTAGCCCTAACCTCAGGCACAGAAGAAGCCACGAGACCACGTTATCTTTAGTACTTGCAATACATTGGATGTGCCTAGAATATCCCGCTTTATAAGGTTGCTTTTGTTTTGACGGAAAAGCTTTTCCACCTTTTATTATTCTTTTTGCATAACTTTTTGGCAACAATTATAAACGAAGAAAATGTTTTCACCCATTGACAAAAAATTGACTTTCCCTCTCTAAAAGGAAAAACCTTTTCCTTCATAGAGGGATATGTTTGACTTTACTTCGTTTTAGCCAAGCGTGAACCATATACAAATTTATAAAATGAAACTATTTTCTTTAGTCAAAAAGACCATAAAAATTAAATAAAATTTTTTTTTATTTCAAAATACTTTATAAAGAAGGCACATACAGAGTGAGTAAAGTGTGAAGGCACATGTACATGGCATATGCCATTTGCATGAGAATTTCACAACCCTATAAATACAAATAGAGGGTCAAATTTGATCATCATCAAAGTACAAAGTATAACAACAACAATAGTCCCAGTGCCTCAAAGGCTCCGGCATAAGCTGAGTCTAGGAAATGAATATACACAACCTTTTCTCTTTAGAGTGCTACCATAAAGGGAGGCTGTTTTCGGAAACTCCTAACGTCAAAGTAGGAAATGCAAAGTGCAAAGTGCAAAGTGCAAAATGCATGGATGCATTACTAGGTCAAATCTCCTTTGGAACGTGGCAACTAACTGTTTGTCAGAGTCATTAATTCTGACAAGACAGTAAATTTAGCTGCTTGCCAAAGGAGATTTGCCTTGTAATTCTACCATGCAAACATCTACTACTTTGGTTACTTTGTATAGGCTTCGGTCTAGTCATAAAAATATCGTTTAGATTGAGGTCCTACGATAAGAAGACATAAACTCAAGTTTGCAACGGTGGAGGTCATGCTTCCTACAGTTTTTTTATTACTAAGGTACTTTGTTGGATCTGAGTTTGAGTTTAACGGTTAGACTTAGTTGTTTTTAAAAATTTTCAATATTTTTTATTTGAGGTGTACATGTATGTTAGATAAAACACTGAATATTCAAACACAGCAACGAAAGAGGAGCAACTAGAGAATATCTTATAAAATGATGATATTGCATTGTGGTGAACACTACTATCTTAAAAGACGACTTTGCCGTTGATTGGGTGTACACTGTGTTACCGGCAACCATTCTCCAGGCTTAATATGATCTGACTCTTAACATGTTCTCATTGATTGCCAAGTAGGAATGTCGTTAGAACTTCGTCCAAAATGATGTAGAGAAAGAACTAAAGAGAAGAAGAGTGTTTTGCTTGATAGATGAGATGAAGAGAATGGCTGTCCTTTTATAGTGCAAGTGGTGTCTATTGGGAAGGGATGCTCTATTGGAAGGAGAGCTCCTTTTCGAAAGAGCCATATTTAATAAAATATTTTTCAGAAAAGAACATCCTCACTCTAGCTCGGTCTAGTAGGCTTTGTTGCGTGCTCGTTGTTCCCTTCCATCTCTTACCCATAACTTGAGGTTGATTTTAGACTTCCTTATTTAAGGTGGAATCCCTTTAGCTATGTGGAATGAGTTTATCAATACAAGTATTATTTCAAGATATTTTAGCTTGGATAATTTTTCCAACAGTCCAATGTGAATACTAAACACAAACCACCCTTATTTAACATTAATACTTTATAATATTGAAGATGCTCTATTGAAGTATAGAACTTTTTTTTCTTGCAAAACCGAAATATAGATGTTTTTTTATCAATAATTGGGTTGATCTTCTGCATCTATAACGTGAACAAACGAAGAGATAGACAGATTCAACATTAAGGAACTAAGAAGTAAAACTCCATACATGAACTCTATCAATGGAAAGATTTTGACGGAGGGGAAGACAAAGCAGCATAGTTAGCAGAAAAGAAAACTTCATTTTCTTGAGAGAGATCAGTTTTTCGTTGGGCAAAGTAGGCATGTTTTGTATTGTTTTCTCAATCTGACTTTTAGCTTTTGAGAAACTAAAAATCAAGTGTTAAAAATATTTTTTTTTAATTTTAATTTTTAATTTTCAATTTTCACCTAAATCAGAAAAAACTGAAAATAAGAAAACAGAAAACAAAAGAAATTATTTGGAAATGACGGTTTTTTATTTCTCACAAACTAGAATCGGCATATAAAAGGTTGCACGAAACACAAACCCCTATAGAGGGAATTTTCTAATGCTAATTGGGAGCTGTTATCGGAAGAATTGGCGGAAGGAAGCCAATGACAACTTCTAAGAACTTGTTGGGTTTTTATTTGAAGCTTGATTTTATATTCGTATGATTTGTGTCCTGGTGGAGAACTCATATCTATTTTGTTAATTTCAGGTGGAGAAATTAGGGTTTACTTGTGTGCGTCTATATAAGCCTTGTTTAGTGTTTGGGAAAGCAATGTGAAATAAGGGGAAAAAAAAAAACTCTCTGTAAAACTTTCCAAGCAATAAAATCTCTCTGCAATATGGACGTAAGTATTTTAGGCCGAACCACGTAAATCTTGTGTGTTTGATTTAATTTTCTCATTGAATCTTTTGTTATGTCTCAGTTGTTTCATTTCTAAACAGAACCGTACTCCTACTAGCAAGCCTTTTTGTTTTTTCTTTGATAATGGGCTGTTGAAGTTTCTGAGTGGAGTATGATATTTTATACAGTTATGAGCCAAGTCTTTGGAGTGGACAAAATTTTTTGGGGCAGACTCATTTTGGAAGTTTAATTCGAGTATTTACAAAACCATGTTTAAGATTTGAAAGAATGTGAAAAAGAAGGAACTCTTTGTAAGATCTTTAAGAAATAGTGCAATCTTTGCAATTTCATAGATGTGGGCACATTTGGCTAAACCACGTAAATCTTGTGTATTGTTTATTTTCGAAGTACTAGAGATTGAGAACTTCCCACTTCTACTCATTGGAGCTACGTATGTGTCATACTTAAATTCCAAAAAGGTTTTGTTTTTGATAGATGGTGAGAAATTCACGATACAAAAACCGACATTCCAGGAAGAGGAATCCGAACCACACCAAAGGCAGATAGAAAGAGAAAAATAAACAAAGAGAGAAGGTACAATTTGCCAAACCAGAAACTACCCACACCCATACATAAAATAGCGATGGGTTCCATTGGATCGAGCAGAAGTTGTCCTTTATCAAAAGATATTCTTTGAAAGATATGATCTTTTAAGAAAAAACACAATTTAAATATAACTCGTATGGTTTGAAAGAAACATTATTCTCGTTACATATGCTTCTCTTGTTTAAGTTGAAGAATACATCTCCCCACCACTAGACCACCAACCGTTAAAAACTACTAGACCACCAACTGTTAAAAACTCGTAAGTTCGAATTCGACAAAGAAGACTAGCAACGGATCAAAGTTTTGAACACGCAGAATATTGACTTTCGGGTTTTTATAATAAAAGTCATGTTCTATATTATGAGGTGGGAACTTTTTAATCCAAGAATTACTTTCAACCAACTTTGTTTTTACAATGGTAAGAAGATACAATATTACCTTAAGTCGGACCACCAATATTTGAAAGAGGGTTGACTCAAGGCTCGTTTGTTCGAGTTACCTGTTTTGTATCTGACTCTATTGCTAATTATCAGGAAAAAAAAAAAAAAAAATCCAACCGAGACTTTTAATTTAGAAGTAGATACTGAGTAGTCTAAATGTCAAAGGAAAAAGATTTTCAACCAATTAATTAATATGACATAAACAAAGAGAAAAAGAAGCAATTTCTGTAATACCCAATTTTCCCTCTCACCAAATACAACGCAAATATAGCTTGTATTAGCCAATTTCTTTTTCTCAGGCTACGTTTTGGTGGGTGCACCTAGGGATGGCAATGGGGCGAGGTGAGGCGGGGTGGGTAAGGGGGTGGTTCCTCCATACCCGTACCCGCCACCAAAATCCATACCTATACCTGCTCCATTACCTGCCACGGGTATAAAGTGGATATCCATACCCACCTTGGCGGCTACAAATCTATACTTATACCCACCCTATTACTGTGGGTATCCAACGGGTATGTATTACCCGCACCGCACCCGCCCTTGTATTTGTAGAAAACGATTATGTATACCTGTTCATATTAATTATTTAATACTATTTTTAAAGATCCACTTATATTTTTTTGTAACATTGGTAAAAAAATTTAGGTTATTGAATTTAAGCACGTATTTTTTTGATTTGAAAGTTCACTATGTACAAAATGGAGCGGGTATGAGGTGGGGCAAGGCGAGTATGGAACAAGGCGTGGCGGGTACAACACTACATCTGTGCCCGCTCCATACCCGTGGCAGGTATACCAAATTCTTACCCACTACCTGCCCTACTTATACTCGTACCTGCCCCAAACGGGGCGGGTTCCCGCGGGCAGGGGGTTTTACCCGTCCTATTGCCATCCTTAGGTGAGTCGGTTTTTTTTTTTTTTTTTAATCGAGAGTTGTCTTTCTAATTACCAAAAAATGGGCCAAGTCTTTGTCTCAGGCTTCGCATCAATGGATTCGCTGTTGTTTTATTTTTTTTTTATCAAGAGTTCTCTCTATTTAACCCAAAAAAAAAAGCCAATGTCTTTTGGGTTGTGAAAACCTAGTCACCTTGAAAATAATGTCTAGCTTGTACAAAAGAAAAAGAAAATAATATCACTAGTAGTTAGTCTATATTGTATTTTTTTTTTTTTGCGGTTGTATAGGTTTATCATTATGGTATATGGGCCGAATGAGCCTAAGCTTGTAATCTAATATGATGTAACTCTTGTCTATAAATATATAAAAGAGCTACGTTATTAAGTGAGTTCTCTATTATTCTTTTAATAGCAGAACAAATGTCATGATCACATAAAAAATTACTATATGAGTGAGTTAATGGGAAACCTTATTAAATTCTGATACAATCAAAACAGATAGAGTTGAAATGTGAAGTTAAACACCAAATATCAAGGACAACAGCTCAGACTTCAAGTTTACAACATAGGAGCGTATAATTATCCACCATTGTGAAACAATGGAAAACCGTGATATTTGCATGAACATCAATAGTAAATGTGAGACATTCAAGGCAGAGCAATTTTTATTAGTATTAGGACAATCATATTTTAGTCGTCGTTCTTACTTTAACATCAATAAGACGTACTCTTGACAATAACATTGCTCCAAAATAAGGTAGTTTCTATACCACATTCAGTTATTATTCAATCATAATCCTTTACCAATCAGCTTGACATGGTATCAGAGCCTTGTTGACCAAAATGTCACGGGTTAGATTTTCAACAGCCCCTGCTTTCAATAAGGTGGACCTGTGCATAATGCACGCTTCAAGCCCCAGTGGACATTCATTTAAGGGGACATGTAAGAGTATAAAATCAATCTTAGTCTTCACATATTAACTTAAACTTTTAAAAAAGTTAGTTTTTTCCCGACAATTAATTCTTTGGCATCTCCAAAGGTATTTGACTTGTAGGTGGGTACGGAAGTACGTATAAAAGTGGGAAAAGAATAAGAATAAAGACATCACCTTTCCTGTAAAAAGGAAAAAAAAAAAAAAAAAATTTAGGGAGAGTTTTAACCACAAGGACATAAAGGCATGATCTTTTGTACAAGGATTGTATCGGCATATGCTAGTGCCTTTCTTCGGCATCTAATTTCTATAGAGTTATTTACCAAAGAGGGCACCAATATGCCGTCACCGAATTCCATTAGAACTCCGAAGTTAAGCGTGCTTGGACGAGAGTAGTACCAGGATGGGTGACCTCCTGGGAAGTCCTCACCCTCAGGTTGGGGGCACTGGAAAACAATCTCTCTTCAGGTTAACTTCTTGAGGGGGGAAGGCTGCTTACATTCATCTCCTAGATCCTGCACAGGTGGGAGCCCTTGAGGCACTGGGTATGTTCCTAGAGTTATTTACCAAAATTTTTTTTCTTATGGATCGTGTTGTTATTAACATGAAAAATAAGTGTTATTGTCAAAAAAATTGATGTGACTTGGACTCCATTTGTTTAGGAAGAAACCACACTCTAGGAAGTGGTTTTCCCCTTTTCTGTTGTTTGGCGTGTCTTTTGCTTACGGAAAACATTTTCCCTCATATGAGGGAAAATGACTTCCCTTTCAAAATGAGGGAAGTCATGATTTTAAGTAGCGCAAAAAACTTCTCGATAATCATTATACGAATCTAGATCGAATTGAAATAAACTAAACTGTAGATATTTAATGTCACAACATCGAACAAGAATTGGACCGAATAATTAAAAGTAGCTTAGATGTTGCTTTATTATTATTATTTTTTAATAATTACAGAGGATAACTCGCGAAACAAAAGTCGGCGTCTCAAACAAGAGAACCGAAAAACATATAAAAAGTGTGGGAAGGAAAAAATAACAAGAAACCTGCAAAACAAGAAAGACAAGTCCAACCCCTAGAACAACAACAGAACAGCGAAAAGAACATAACAGAGTAAAAGAAAAACCACCTCAATTTGTAGCACCAGATGCCAAAGAAAAGGCAACCAACTACAAGCAACTCGAGACATACCAAGAAAGCCCCACCAAAAAAGACACCGAAGATAAACGCTCAGAAGCATACTCCACAAAACTAAAATGGAACGAGAAAGAAACACTCGGGCAAGCCCCAACCAAGCAACAAAAGAACAAAAAATTGCAGCCAACTTAGGCTCAAATTACTCAACTTCCTCATGAATCATGTCTCCAAGGAGCTCTGGAGGCAACTGTTTGGCTTTTTTGTCACACTTTTTTCTAACTCTTTGATTCTTCATAGAGTCAGCTGCAAGTTTACAAATTTAAATTGCCTAAACATATCATGGTTTTTCTTTTTCTTTCCGGATTTCGAACTCCTACTGACCTTAACTTGCTCGACCATATCGTCAACACTAAGTTGGCAAGATGATTCATCATTGTCATGATCAAAAAAGGCTGCATCGGGGCCAAAACTTGGCGGGTAAGGAGCCCCGGAATCCATACTGTCATTAGGATGGCCACACTGGACCAAGTCTAAAGGAGGGGAAGGTTGTTGATGGCACAAAGTCCGTCTTTCCATAATCCGATCCGTAAGAAGGGAATAAGCTACCAAATTGTCTCCCATGATATCAATGTTGTGCTTTACACCCTCAAACTCTGGCCTCGAAGGTATGGTGAAACCCTGCTCTACAATATCTAGCGATTGCTCCTCAAGAGTTTGGCCCCCTACATTATCTAGCAATGCTCCTCAAGAGTTTGGCCCTCTACATTATCTAGCAATGCTCCTCAAGAGTTTGGCCTTCCTGTCATTAGGATGGCCACACTGGACCAACTCCATCTACGTTAACAAAATAATTTTAATCAAGTTGAATTGTTATATAATGTTATACAAACAAATTATCTAGATGCCCTAATATTTTAGCATTACGTATTATGATGTTTTAGTAATATACAATTATGTATCTTGAAGTTTAAAAATTTTCTCATGAATCAGGTATCTTTTGCCAAAATTTAGTAGATTTTAAATAAAAACAACAATCTATATATATCTTCTATCATAATGCGATAATTTCTTTTGTTCGAAAATGCTAACATGACACATTTTTTTGATAATATATAAGTAATTTTTGTTAGAATATGGATAACCTTTTGGTAATATAGTTATAGTTATCACATCAGTTTTTTGGCACAAACTAGCTGAATTTTAATCAAAATTCACTAGATTTTAACACACTATATACGCAATTTCTTATCTTAGGACACCTCATTATATATATCAAAATGACAAGGTATTTAGATGATAAATGCTCAAATTTAAATTACCTAAGAGATAATTTTTTAATTTATACAGCTTTAATTTTTTTTTTGTTTACTTTTTATATATATTGTATTGATATTTATATTGTCCTATAACAAGATTTTTTTTCGATAAATTGCGACAAAATCACTAAATAAGCCGGCCACTCACTAGGCGAGGCCAGAGTCCGACCACAACAACATGGGGACCAAAACCATCCAACACAAAACATGAAAACAGGAACAGAAACGATCGCCTCAAAACACGACACAGTAGATAGCGAGCACAAGACCACAAAAGACACGGAGACAAGAAACAACAACATGCACAGAACCAACACAAATAGGGATCCTAGCTGGAGAAGAATCAGAAGACCAGCACAAGAACCGAGAGTGGGATTGAAGCCAAAACCCAACACCCAAACCATATCATTGAGCAAGAAAGTCTGCCACCATAGCCGGGTCAAAACCATCAAAGTTGAAGCCCACCTTTTCTCCTAACTATATTACCCGCTCCGCATTTAGGATCCTCTCATCATTCTCTTCTTCCGTGATCTTCTGGATTCGATTTCCCCTATTTCGTTTCTTCCTCTTTCCGGCTGTCTTGGTCGATTTTCCAGCATTACTTCTAGGAGACATATCTTTCAGGAGGTCTTGCAACTTCCGGTTTTCTCTCTTCTTCATCTTGCACTTGATCGTTTTTCTCTCTCTTTTCGTTGTGTGGAATTTTTCTTTTTTCCTCCCGTCCATGCTAGGCCCTTCCATGAATGGAGCTGATACTTGCTGACTTTGTGGCAAACTAACCTCAGCTTGAGAGATATCGATTGCTGTTATTGGCTCGAATCCTGGAGGGAATTCCGGCCCAGATGTTGTTGACTCATTATCACTGTTGCTTCCCCGAGTATCGATATCCGGTGTGGTTATCTGAGCATGATGTTGATGAGCTGGAGCTTCACGATTCTCAACCCATGGCAATAGTAGAGGAGGATGTTCCATATGCTGCGAAGCGCAAGGCCTGGCATGCAGGAGTGATCGCTGTAGGGCTCATCTCCCAATGATTTGGCCGTTGATGTGGAGAGAAACATGTCCAGACGGCTGCCAAACAACTCCCATTCTTCATTTGCCAACCGTGGGGCAAGAATTGTATTCTCTTCTCTAATAATTGAGCGTTCTGATATCAGATGCAGAGAAGGTTGAACCTGTGAAGAAAGTCTTACCACGGTCATGCATTCGTTTTCTTGGGGGGAATGTGATAGGAGATAGGCCTGCTCCTAGCTAATCTAGCAGATGTGGCTCTAGACACAATGCTGGGAGAGTAGTCTGGTTTCAATACCGAGCTTCCTTCTTTAACGAAGATCAAACGGGTTCCCCCACTGTGGTGAACCTGGACTATTTGGTTTATACATGTTATGTGGCAAGTGTCAATCGGAATCCTTGCAATGTCAACGCACCTCATAGTGGATGTTCTAGGGTCCACCCTAATGAACTTCCCCCATAATTTGGCGATATTGGCAAAGCATTCATTTGACCAACACTGGACAGGCAATCCATGGATCTCGAGCCAAACCCTTCTGTGAATGGATCCAGAGTACTTATGTACTTCTCCGAACATTCGTAGCAGAATCTCCTTACGGGGGCTGAGGTAGGCATCCATAGTGTCAATGGAATCACAGACCAGAATAAAGGAATTGTTGCTGAAGCCTTTAGGTGTAAGCCCATAGAGGTCATTTTCGGTGATAAATGTAAGAACATCATCAAGATTGACCTCAACAGATGAATGGGCAATTATTGACCGCTTAAGCCATGCCTCAACACTCTTGTTAGCATTTGACACTGTAATCCCCGGAATATCCGTGTTATCATGTGGCCCACTCCGATTAGTTGATGCGCTCCCCAAGTCCTGAGTCCTATATGCGGTTCTGACCTGCTCGGCCATGCTTTGTTGTGGTTGGCCTCGAGTGGATTTAGGTAGTGCACTTCTAACTGGATTTGCCTATTGCACCCTTAGCTTCACACCCGCAACCCATCTTCCGTTCATGGAATTGACAGCCCTTGTAGCTTCATTCAAGTCATGAAACCGAACAAATCCATAAGACCATGTAGTTCTCAGTCTTCTTTTCACAGGGACAAATGTGTCATATATTAATTTGAAGGCTCGAAAAATAGCCCTAAGCCACGAATTTGTCGTTATTTCAGGTAGACCATCGATGAAGATGGATGCCCCCTAGCCGGCGTGCATCATTTGCGGTGGTTGAAGAAGAATATGGAAAGCCCTGTCCGCTATAGAACTCAACAGAGGAAGCAGAGGTCTCGGTGGTGCTCCGATGGTGGTCGGAGGTGTACGGATCTGGTGGTCGCTAGCCCAGATCTGGTTGTTTGTGGTGCTCGGTGGTCCTAGCAGCGGTAGAGGTGTTCAGATCTAGTGACGTCCAGCCAGATCTGGTGTTTTCCAGCCTTAGTGAAGGAAATCGACGGCGGCGGTTGTAAAATCGACCCAACTCAGGTCCTCAGTGGTGGCCCGCTCTGAAATCGACGTATTCGTCGTAATTCGGTGGTGGTTTCACTCTGTGGTGGCCGTTTTTGGTGGATTTGGCTTGGAGGTGAGTCGGGGGTTTCACTTGGTGGTGGCCGTTTTCGGTGGTGGAGAGCAATATGAACCCAGGTCCACTGAGAGAATGGTGGACGTTTTCGAAGGTGGTGGAGATCGGGGGTTTTCGGTGGTGGCTGTTTTCGTGGTGGCCGTAAATAGTATAATTAGGGGTGTAAATGAGCCAAGCCGGCTCGCGAGCCCCCGTGAGCCGGCTCGTCAAAAAGCTTGAAAGGCTTGGCTCGCTTCGAGCTTGAGCCAAGCCGAGCCGGCTTATTCAGCTTATCGAGCCGAGCCCGAGCCTAGTGAAGCTCGAGCTCATAAGCTCGCGAGCTTAAATGAGCCCAAACGAGCTTTTCTTAATATAATATTTTTGATTAAATATGACCCATAAAGCCAAATTTGAGCCTAAATGAGCCGAGGCCTAGCTTAAACGAGCCCAAACAAGCCTAAATTGAGTTTAAATAAGCCGAAATATTGCAAGCTTAATTCAAGCTTGCCGAGCTTAAATCAAGCCGAGCCCGAGCTTTTGACGAGCCGAGCTTGAACTTTTCCAGCACGGCGAGCTTTGAGCCGAGCTTATTGCAAACGAGCCGAGCCTCGAGCCTGGCAGGCTCGGGATCGGCTCGGCTCAAATACACCCCTAAGTATAATAGAGCTTTTTCTCTCCCATTAACAAAGTGTTCTTCACAGAAAACATACATGCAAGACAATGTAAATATGAAATATATAATGCATGCTTTAAAATCATGCCAATTCATATAACATGTCATAAATACATAACGCATTTATTTACATTAGCCTAATTTTTTATGAAAAGGCTTAACAAGAAAATTTTACACAATTCCAAAGGGCCTTTTTTTTTTTTTTTTTTTTTTTTGGAGGAAGATTTTTCATTGATTTTGCAAAATATGTATGTCTTTTGGCCCCATTATTATAGGTGCGTCCTCTTTTGTACTGCAAGTTTCCTAACTAATTATCAAAAACACTTATCTGAATATCAATGGGACACATAAAGAGTAGAGCACAACAACATTATGAAGCAAGATCTATAAGGTCAAATAGCTTCCTTTGTAATGGTGTACTAGATTTCCTCCCGGGGGGAGAGAACTTTCTTCACAAAAGATGTTAAGAATATCATACACGAATCCTCGGCAGCTCCTACACTAAAATAGAGAGAAAGAAAACATCTCAATAGAGGTGGCCACAGTCCGGACCCAGGCCGGGTCCAAGACGGAACCGAGCCGGGCCTGGGTTTGGCCTAGGTCTCGCGAGGCTGGCCCGGGTCCGGGCCTGGATGGCCCCCCAATTTTTTTTTGAAAGATATATAGAATTAAAGTATTATAACTTATTAAAAAAAATACAATTGTAACAATATAAATACAAAATAAATCATAAAATAAGTTAAAATATTCAAATAATCTCCCAAATTACCACAATATAACAATATTATAACTTATCAACCCCCAGGCCCACTGGCCACCTCTACATCTCAATATATAAGTCAAGTGCGCCACTGAACCTGATACCAACAGCTTTTAAAATGAAACCTCGTATGCGCTTATACGTGGAACTCACATATGTCAAATTCATTGGTTGAGCTTAGGTGAAACTTCACAAAAGAGGAAATATTTTCTATCCTGATTTCACATCTTTGGTTTCACCACAACATCAAAAGGGCTAAAGCCCAAAAGTGAACAACGTACAACTTCATATAATGGAAAAATATTTTAAGAAAAGAGTATTTGTAATTGAAATATTTCAAATAGAACTTTCATGCAGGACAGTGTCGTCTCTCAATCCAAGTAAAGTCTAAAAGAAACATACCCCTTGTTGTACAGAACGTAATGAAACACACACACACACACATAGAAGGTCCATATGCCAATGCAGGTTTGAATCGAGACATAAATTTAAGACACAACACAATATTACTGCATAGTAGAATCACCGGGCAAATCTCCTTTGGCAGTGAGATCACTCTTAGCCATTTGATGAGATATCTCACTCATGAAAAGGTAGAATGGTCTCCTGCCAATAGAGATATTGCCCTGTAATGCATCTATGCACTTCCCTTAACTTCCATATCAGAAATGTACAATTTTATCAGCATTTTATAGGTGAAAGAAAACTTACCTGGTCAATGAAAGCAAGCATATTCTGGCACATTCCCTGTTTGAGCAAGATAGTCTGATGCCTTACAAGCAGCATATCCATGCCAAATTACAAATTCTAAGTTCATATCCTGCATGCATAATGTCAGCCATTAGATTACATGAAATCAGTTCAGCTAGTTCTATGCAAATGAAACTGTTAGTTTTAAATTTGTGTTTCTATTCAGAAATTGAGGTCTGTGGCGGTTGCAAAGGGCTCGGGATTGTAGCCCATCCCTAGCCTCCAATGGGGGTTGCAAGGGGCGAAGCAACGTGCGATATGGAACTGTTATTTTCTAGTTTTGAATGAGTTGGTTTATTAGGAAATGAGGGTTAAAGTGGTCTTTACATAAACTTTTGATAAGCTTCTAGTTGTATCATCTCCTTCAAATTTTAGTGAATTGCTTTCTTGTCTGCTTAACAATTTTGCCCTCAACCAAAGCATTTTCCATAAAAACCTGTGTGCTATCATTTCCTCTTTCAGAATGTTCTTTTGCATCTAATCAAACCCTGTCTTGGGTATTTGCCTAACAAAAACCAAGTTAAGGATTTGATCACTTGAACATAAGGTCTCGAGAAGAGACTATTGAGGTTGAGGCGTTATGACAAGAGGTCCTTTGTCCAGATTCCCTTACCCCCTACCCCACCAAGGCCGATCAACACCCAAACAAAAGATTTGAATATATTTTAATGCAAAACAGCAAAAACAGAAATATCATTCTATATGATACTAAGAAAAAGGAGAAGATATATTTTTTATATTGTGACTTTTTTATTGCACAACATTCTATGTCTTAAAATATCCCTGTATGTCCTGCTTGGTATGCATCAGAAAGGGAAGCTTATTTGCAGAATGCTCCCATCAAAGTGGATCTAGATGTTGGAATAGGGTATGAAATTACTTTAAGGCGTGTAGCAAACCACAATTCTTAAAATTTATCTCGTCCTTTATGAAATAGTCTTGAAAATAGAATGAAGCACAACATTTGTATATCAACACAGACCGTTGAGCGTATGCAGAGAGGTAGGATTACAATAGAGTTTTTAATCTTGTGAACCAGTTGCATCATTTTCTCTTTTTGCATGTCTGAACGTTTATATACAGACCCATAGCGATCGTATTATTCTCTTCTTTTAGATCACAGTGGATTGCTTTCTCCTTTGTGCATGGCTTTTGCCCAATAATGTGGGTTTTCTAAGTAAATCTGTACGTTATTATTCTTCTCTCTTCTCTTCTCAATTTCTTTCAAATCTATCTTTCACTGCTAAACCGAACTCAATTCTTAAATATTTGGCCAACACTTGCTCAAAAGTTTCACTCAACTGAAAGGATTCTCTCTTCCATTTCTACTATCCCCTATAACCAAGTCAGTAAAGATGACCTTTCTAGAAGTAGCCCTTGCCTCTTTGAGTCTCACAAGGAGCATTTTGAAGTCAATGTATTGCTGTCAGTAACGCATCTATCACATAGGAAGAAAGATCCTACAGCATGTTCTTATGCCATTTCAAGATGTCCGTGGCAACTGGAGGCCGGAAGGTATTGTCTGTGAGGACCATAAAGGCACAAACCAACTGGTTAGAGTATAAAACCATTTATGTACTTTCACCCGACAACTATTGTTTTGCAACAGTTGGTTTCATGACACGGGACTAGAGTGTTTTTGGCTAAAAGGTCATGAATTCGAATCCTCCTAACCCTTAATTTCAATAGTAACATAGTTTAAGGACAAGATATGAGGTGGGATCCAAGAACTGGACTACTCGGGGAGCATGCTTGCATTCACACGAGGAGTGTTACATTGTCGAACTATTTCTGGGTCTTCATCAATTAGTTTTAGATTTTTTGGAATTGTTGGTTTCTTGACACAATCATGGGAAGTATCTGAACAAACTGATGATTTTCAAGCATATTGTCACGGGATGACATTTTACCCATGTCACGGCCTCCAAATGCCCTTAACTTTACCCCTAACGGTCTCTCGTTAAGACCCATGATGCCACTTAGCTTCACTCCGAAAGTACCTCACTAAGGCAAGCAAACCCCGAAAATATGAGAGTGTTTGAATAACGCAGCGGAATAATTATATTTGGAAGGAAAAGGAAACACAACAACACATACACAATAGAGAGAGACTCAAGGTTTGAGAGAGAGAGGGAAGATGGGTCATGAATTCTTGGATGGGAAGATGATCCCTTCATCTATTTACACTTCATATTTATACACAAAATAAATAGCGACAATAAAGTAAAAAGCAATGTACTTTGTGTCCTCTTTTTCCTAACCCTTACTTTTTGGTCTCCTACTTTCCCACTCATCTTTTTAATGTCCCAATACATACTTTATTTTTGGAGGGAAACTCCATGCCTTGGCCTTCCCCCTTGGCCGCCCCTTTTCCTCTTCTAAGTCCTCCTTCTACATTTTATTTATTCTTACATTATTCTATATTATTCTACCCTATACAAGACTTATATATATATTTTACAATACGTCCTATGGACACTCCCCTCTACAGATCCATGCCGAGCACTTCACCAAAGGTTTGCGTCCTTACAAAATTGGATTACGTACATAAATATTATTTGTAAGAATATCCAAGAAGAGCCTAGTACGCACCGGGGCCTTCTAGAACATTCCCACCGTTTTACAATACATAATCAAATTGCACAAAATTTCTATCAAACTAAGCGGTCCGTGACACTCTCCCCCACCTAAGCTATTGACGTCCTCGTCAATGTTAGACGGCCTTGAGTGCTTTAGACGCCGTTCTTCATTATTTGAGCCTTCCTCTTGTTCTCCATATCTTCAAGTCCGGAAAGCCCTTCCAACGCACCAAGTACACGAAGTACTTAGTTCGGTTCCTGCGTCCCAAGTCTCGTTCAGCAGGTTCCTTCATTTTCTTGGGCAGCTCCACACATTGCTTCACTGCCTGTTGTGCTGCAGTCCGGTTGTCCAGCAGCGTTGTCCAGCTTCGAGTGCTTTCGCACCCCAAAAGTTTCAAGTTTTGTTTGTTTCGGTTTTGCTAAGGTCTGGGCACCTGTGCTCCCCTCATTAGTGTAGAGATCTTAATGTCCCTTGGATGTTTAGTCCCTCTTAAGTCATGCCAGCCCCATGTCAAGCCATGCCCCAAGTCTTTCCATCCTTGAACCCGATCCTGCTGTTCACGGTCAGTGACTCCCCACAGTTTGTCCCAAGCCTCTGCATTCTGATTTTTGGTTCGGTCTTCAGCAGCCCTTGTGCTGAAAAGTGATGCGCACCCTTGCACATCTCATGTCCAACCACGTGCAAGCCTTGCATACTCACAAGCAAGTCAAGTGCAGTCCAACGCAGCCCATGCCATCCCAAGTACAAGTCACGCCTAGCCGTGCGCAACCCATGCGCACCCATGTCCAAGTCAAGAGCCTTCGTGTGCAACCCATGCCCACTCAAGCCCAAGTCATGCGCCTTTGTGCACAGCCCCTGTGCACTCCCGCTCGTGTCATGCACACTCCTGGAAAAGTTGTGTGCACTCAAGTCCTTGTTAGGCACGTCCAGCCCCAAGTCTTGTGATCTTGAGTCTTGACAATGCCCTCCATCATACAAGTAGTGCCCTGCAGTGAGCACCCCTTGCATCCCATTTTGCATCCAGTGCAGCATCAAATGCACCACATGCGCCTCCCTAGGCACCCCCAGCTCGGCCCTGGGCGTCCCCAGCACGGTTTTGGGAAACCCCAGTGCGGTCCTGGGCATGTCATGCCCAGCTCTGTCACAGTCCAGCCCAGGCGCAACCTTGCGTCCCCTGTGCGCTGCCCTGGCCTTGTCCTGGTTGTGCGTCTGCGTGGTGAGGGACCCTGTCCCAGGCCCCAACCTGTTGCGGCAGTGAACTTCCTCCCCTGGAAGTTGCAGCTTGTCCCACTTCTTCTCCACCCATGTCCTTTGCGTGAAGGCCTCGTCCTCCTTTGCATCTGACTTCAAAATTTTTAAGGAAAAAGTGTCACGTTTTAGGATGTGCATCCCATGCACACCCCATCCCAAGTGTTGTGCCTCAATGGGCACCCCAAACTCATTGGTGCGCACACCATGTGCACCCAATGTCAAGATCAGCGCCCCGAGTCCCAAGCCCTGTGCCTCCGGTCCTAAGTCATGCCCCGCCATGCCTAGGCCAAGCATACTCACGCCACTATGTGCACTGTCATGCGCAGCACCTGCGCACTCCAACACAGCTCATGTGAGCCTCTTGCTCGGTCCACGGTCCTGAATTCCACCCTTGCCCCCAAAGGTGTTTGCTTCGGTTTGTGATGTGGCCTTGCGTCTTTATGAGCTTCAAGTTCACTTTGCGCCTCCTTAGTTTGAGTCATCTTCATAACATCATCCCTTGGAAGTGAAAGTGATTCTAGGACATTGAAGAAGTTCATCTCCAACATCGTCTCGAAGTCATCTTCTAGGACCATCGTCAAACCCGGTGTGTCATGCCAACCCTCGATACAAGTTGATACCACACGTTCCCTATCATAGATGAGCCTAGATGAAGAAATCCCTCTCTTCATCCATCTCACCCCTTTGTCAAGGCCCAACCCGAGCCCCTCCGATTTTTGCCTCGAACCGGAATTATGTTTGGCACCCTTGTCACAAAGTGCCTTGGTCTCAACAGCGACAAGCACCCTTGTGTTGACACCCCTGTGTCCCAATTTTGAGTGCCCTACCCTTGATGAGTCATGCGCACCTATGTGCGCGCTTTCCCGGACCCCAGCGCACCCCTACGCCAAAGTCAGCGTCATCACGTCCTGAACCTTGGTGTGTGCCTGCACCTCGGTCCTCTGGTCCTGGGCCTGCGTTTCAGCACACACAGCACCCTGGGCCTGAACCAGTGTAGCACCCCGGGCCTGCGCCTGAACCAGCGTAGCACCCCGGGCCTGCGCCTGTGTTGTCTGGGCCTGCGCCTGAACCAGCGCAGCGCCTTACGCCTGTGTCGTGACATGGGCCTGTGCCCGAACTTGGGTAGCAACTCGTGTCCTGCTTCTGTTGTCACCAGCGTCTTCCGAATCCAGTGCCTTTGGTTGGGCCAGGCCCAGGACCTGCCCACTGACCTGCACAGCCCCGTGCCTACCAAGCTCGATGTAGGCCTCACTCTCAGAAGCTCCGTGCACCACCTGTGCTTCGGTTTCGACATCAAAAGTCTGAACCTCTACTTGCTCCCTAGGTTCGGTTCTAGCACCTTGGGCCTGCGCAACACACGCCTGCCCTTGGTCATTGGCACACCCATGTGCCTTGGTTGTCCTTTGTGCACCTTGTTGTGCACCTTGCTCGACCTCCGCGAACTCACTCGTTTTGGTCCCTCGGATCCCCTTGGCCTGCCCAATGTGCGCACCCTTGGCTGACCCTATCACCTCCCAACACGCACCATGTCGGACCTCAACACACCCCCGTGTCTTGGTCCCTTGGATCCCCTTGGCCTGTGCCCCTTGCACACATGCGGCTGACCCAGATGCCTCATCACCTAACTATGTTTGGACCTCCACACTCTCAAGAGTTTTGGCCCCATGAGCCCCCAAGGCGTGCACAACGTGTGCACCCAAGGCAAACTCAAGTACCTTTGTTCCAGACCCTTGGTCGGTCCCATCGGCTCGTGTCTGGTTCGTTTGGCACTCCCGTGCACTCCGCTCAAGTCCATGCGCAGTCCCATCGGCATGTGTCCTGACGTTCGTGCACCCCCGTGCACTCTCCTTGGTCTGGGTCTGTGGGTTGTCACACGTAGCGCCCTGGGCCTGCCCCTTGACATATGCAGCACCCTGGGCCTATGCCTTGACACATGCAGCACCCTGCGTCCCTGTCCTGACAGGGGCCTGCGTCTGAACCAACGCAGCAGCCCGTATCTCGTCCGATCCTGCGACCGGTGCACCTGGTACTGTCCGTCGTCCCTAGGCATTGTCCTGGATTCTGTCTCTGCTGGTCCCTGGGACCTGTGCACCCGACACTGTCAGTGGTGCCTGGGCACGGTTCTGGGTCCTGTCTTGGCTGATTCCTGGGACCTGTGCGCCTGACAATGTCCAGCGTGCTTGGGCACTGTCCTGGGCACCAACCTGCTCAACGACACGCAGGTCTCGCCCACCCTGCGTGCTGTCCCCGTCTGACACGGTGCAAGCATCCTCGTCATCCGACCCTGCCTCTTGTTCAAGTGCAGCCACCCGCGCCTCAAGTGCCTGTCTTTTAGGACATTCACGTGCGTAGTGAGGCTCACCACACAAGAAACAATTATGACGCCTAGGTCGCTTGCCCCCACAACCCAAAGTACTTCTACCCGAAGTGCTCACGGTTGTGTGAACTTCATGATCTTCACCCGGTCCCAATCCCATGTTGACACCGTCCTTGTCAAGGCTAGTAAGCATACCTTTTATGATGAATGGGTTCTTACCTTTGCTTGACTCAACCCCACACGGTTTGGGCTCCATACCTCCTCTTGGTTTCTCCTCTTTTTGCGATGTGCCCATCCTCCTTTCCTCCATGGCTCCACTCCCGGTCATGAGCAAACCTTGCTCTGATACCACGCTGTCACGGGATGACATTTTACCCATGTCACGGCCTCCAAATGCCCTTAACTTCATCCCTAACGGTCCCTCGTTAAGACCCATGATGCCACTTAGCTTCACTCCGAAAGTAGCTCACTAAGTCAGGCAAACCTCGAAAATATGAGAGTGTTTGAATAACGCAGCGGGATAATTATATTTGGAAGGAAAAGGAAACACAACAACACATACACAATAGAGAGAGACTCACGGTTAGAGAGAGAGGGAAGATGGGTCATGAAATTCTTGGATGGGAAGATGATCCCTTCGTCTATTTTACACTTCATATTTATAGACAAAATACATAGAGACAACAAAGTAAAAAGCAATGTACTTTGTGTCCTCTTTTTTCTAACCCTTACTTTTTGGTCTCCTATTTTCCCACTCATCTTTTTAATGTCCCAATAAATACTTTATTTTTGGAGGGAAATTCCATGTCTTGGCCGCCCCTTTTACTCTTCTAAGTCCTCCTTCTACATTTTATTTATTCTTACATTATTCTATATTATTCTACCCTATACAAGACTTATATATATTTTACAATACGTCCTATGGACACGCCCCTCTACGGATCCATGCCGAGCACTTCACCAAAGGTTTGCGTCCTTACAAAATTGGATTACGTACATAAATATTATTCGTAAGAATATCCAAGAAGAGCCTAGTACGCACCGTGGCCTTCTAAAACATTCCCACGGTATTACAATACAAAATAAATTTACACAAAATTTCTATCGAACTAAGCGGTCCGTGACAATATGCTGCATGTGTTTGGTATATCCAATTATGCAAAGGAAACTCAGTTAGCATAAATAGAGCTCCAAAGTTGAAGTTACGTGAGTGCAAAAGGGGGCTCTCAAGAGAGAGAGAGAGAGAGAGAAAAAAAAAAAAAATCCAAATATGGGCTTGGGGTGAATAACAGTGCGATTCTCCTTTGGCATGCTGAGTTATGCAAATATACATGCATTCTTTCTGCCGTGCCAAAGGAGAATTGCCCTGCCATTCATCATCATTGCTGTCTTTTTAATAGTCGTAAAGAGGTATAGTATTACCCTAAGTAGCGCCATTAACAATCGGGGAAGCGAGGAGATAAGCTTTAAACCCAGGATCTTATACTTAGAAGGTAGGTATTCTAACTGTTATACTAAACCCAATAGCTCTCATCAGTGTAGCTATTACAAGTTCTCACCGGGCATTACAATCCAAAAGAGTTGTCATTCCCTTGAGAAATTTTGATCCATTTGCAGTTTCTTCTTTTTGCTGGCAGGTAAATAATTGCATCTTGACATATCAGAAGAAGTTAGAAATATCTAATACAACAATTGACCAGTGCCTCGAGGGCTCCTCTCGTAAGCAGGGCCTGGGGGGAGGGATGTACGCAGCCTTATCCCTTTAGGATGCTACCCTAAGGGAAGGCTGTTTTCGAGCCAAGAATATCTAATATGAAGCAAAAATCTAAGGTAATGCAAATGTCTGCATATGACATACACATCTCACCATACCGTAACTTTCCTTACAGACTTCTTACCCATGTTATGAAGCAATGCCTAGCTGTAAATTTGAGCCGAACCGAGCATGAGCTACTCTCATTTACATTTAGCTCAGCTCGTCACAGGTTTGCCCTAACTTGGCTCGGTTGAGCTCGAATCGGCTCAACGAGCTCCAAACTAAGCTTGTTATTTTTAGGCTCATTTAATCTCAATCTAGACTCGGTTAGGCATTAGGTCGGCTTATTTAGATGCAAATTCGACTCAGTTGGACATATTTAACCTAATAAATTATATTAATGTAAGCTCGTCCAAGCTCGCATTGAGTTCGATAAGCTAAATAAACTGGCTTGGCTCACTTAGCTCAAGCACGAAACGAGCTGAACTCTTCGAGCTTTATGACGAGCCGACTCGTGAATGGGCTCACCCTTAGTGGTGCCTTTCATCACAGCCTTTCTCAGTTCAACGAGAAGCCCTATGCCCTCCTCTCTACAAACAAGGCCTATATGTAGAATCGAACTCTATGATTAATGGGTGACCAATTAAATATCTATCTTTTGCCCTATAATTCGAGGATAAGGGAAGGGTAAAGACTTAAAAAGGTTTTTCGATAATTTTATCATTATTTTAACTGTAATTCTCTCTATACTTACTCTTCTATCCAATTATTAATTAAAAATAACTTATTTACCTCTCTTTACCCTTATTCCTATTTATTTATAATATCAAATAAGGATTGAATAATCCCTTACCCCTTTTTTCTTTTAAGAAAATTACTTTGAAAAGTTATTATTTTTTAATTAACTACTGTAACTTTTTATTTTTCAGAAAATCACTTTCACAATCTGAAAATTAATCAACCACCTTAAATCATACATTTAATTGTTCATTATCTGCTAGTAGCTTTTATATAGGTTCTAGAGTAACCATTAAACATTACTTAAAGTATCTAAACTGACAAAGTATTTTCCACCCCTTCTCCTGCTAGAATCCTGCCTCTTTCGAACCATCTCATGATGTAACCTCAGATGGGGAGGGGGCAGATGAATGCATTTTCAGCTTAACTAGTTTCAATTCATACTTTATGTGCTTAAAAAATAAAAGGTAAGCTAAGATTTATGTGGAATTCACATAATATTTAACGTATAGTTAATAACATGATTGGAGGTGATTAACTGAAAAATTTTAGACTTTTTGGAAAATTAAAACATTGCAGTAATTAAATGAAAATGATAACATTTCATACACGTAAAAAACCCAATTCTATTTAAAGATTTTAAAAATTAAAATTTATTGTGAAAATATATTTATTTTAAAGGTTATTCACACCAAAAATCTTTGTACATTGCTTATTTTGTTAATTTAGTTTTTGTATACTTAATTGTATTAGTTTAGTCTTCGTACTAGTGATATTGTGGCAATTTAGTTCCTAGAATAAAATTTATGGTGAATTACATATTAGTACCTTAAAGTTTGGTGATATAATTTTTTAATCCACAAACTTTGCGAAATAATTTTTTTAGTTCACAGCTATGGCTGAAATAATATCTTAGTCTAACTGCCATTAAATCTTTTATAGAAATTTTAAAAACGAAGAAGATATCCTTATTAAAATTTCTTTACACTAAAAAAGAAAAAATTTCCTTCTTCTTCTTCTTCTTTCTCCTCCTCCTCCTCCTCCTCTCTACCATTATCGCTGCTGCTGCCGTCTTCAGAGGAGGGCGGCGGAGGAGGGTTCGATGGCCGGGGATAGGGGGTTGGCGACCCACATGAAGGTGGGGTAGAGAGAGAAGCGTAGGAGATGGCGTTGGGGAGGATGTGGTGGGGTTTAAGGGAAAAGAAGGAGAGTCGGAAAATATGGTTGGAGCTGAAGAGGGTGGCGTTGGGATGGAAGAGCAACAGCAACGACAAAGCGGAGGAGAAGAGAGAAAAGGGGAGGAGGAGAGAGAAGAAGAAGAGGGGACCTTTTAAATTTTTCTTCTTTTTGTTTAGTTGAAAATATTTTTAGTAAGTATAATTTAGTTATTTTGTAAATTTTTATAAAAGGTTAACGACAGTTGATCTAACATATTATTTTATCTAAATTTATGGACTAAAAGATTATATCATAAAATTTATGGATTAAATTTTTTTCATCAAACCTAATGGTACTAATGTGTAATTTACTCTAAAATTTATATTAGGTTGTCAATAAAATTTTTAATAATTTGGCGACAAGTTAGTTTAAATGAGACAACATATAACTTTATAATGAGTTACTCTCGTCTAATTTGATTATGTCATAAAAAAATATATTATTAATTTAACTTTAATTTAACTATCAGATTAAATTAATATAATATAAATTATTTATAAATTAAATTAATATAATATGTAAAGTATGAGATCTTTGATGTAAATATTCCTAATTTAAGTAATTAAAATCAAAACCATGCCTTATTTTCGCCCTTCTTCTCCATTTCTCTTCATCTCCTCGCTCCCGCCTCTGGAAAAAACTAACCCTAGCCTCTGCTCGCGCCCGCCACCGCGCCACTCTCCGAGCGACGGCGTTCCACACCGGTGACGACGTTCGCGCACCGCTCCTCCCTCTCTTGCCGAGCCACTCGGTCATCGGCGCGCCGTCCTCCACGCCGACGCCGTTATCAGCCACCAGTCTCCCTCTCTCTGTCTAACTTTTCTCCCCCGCGTCTCTGTTCTCTCTCTCTCTTTCTTCTCAGGTAACATTGTAATCCTACTCTCTTGAATTATAACTTTTTAATGAATCAAAGATTGTAATTTTAAGCTCAAATACACTCGGCCAAATTTGGCTTATGGTGCGCAAAAAGTTGTGTAGGCTCCTCCGACACGAGCTTGGTTGATTTGTACCGAGTGAGATTGGAGCGCTTTCTTCTATTAAATTTATATTTTTGCTTTTTTTTTGTCAGAATCTTTACTACATCCTTTCTTTTGAGAGTTAACCAGAGTACCAACACGTCATCACCGATTTCTATTAGAACTTCAAAGTTAAATGTGCTTGGGCTAGAGCAGTACCAGGACGGGTGACCTCCTGGGAAGTCCTCACCCTCAAGTTGTGGGTATTCGGAAACAGCCTCTTTTCAGAGGTAATATCCTTCAAGGGAAGGCTGCGTACATCCGCCTCCCAGACCCTGCTTAGGTGGGAGCCTTTGGGGGCACCGAGTATGTTGCTTTTTTTCTTTTGAGAGTTACTTAATCAGTTAATCACTAATATTTGGAAATTTATTTAAATTGATTTTCATTTATTTTGTTCAAAAGAATCTTTAATGTTTGCAATTTTGTTGATGCTTCATTTTTTTTTTTTTTGTTGAAAAGAATAGCCTCGAGATCCTGATGTCGTTGGTCTTTTATGTTTATAAGTTTTTTCAAATTTGTTCAACTTAAGTTCTCTCATATTTTCTTTTGTTCAAAATGGTCCTTTATATTTTATATTATGACAAATTTGGTCCCTTTCTCTTTTTAATTTTTGAAATTTGGTCATAATATGAGTGACTAATTTTGTCATAAAATAAAATATGAGGGATCATTTTTAACAAAAAGAAAGATTATGGACTAATTTGAAACGGTGAGGTACTAGTTTTAACAAAGTTATAAAGATCATGGATCAATTTGAACGAAAAAAAAGGGACTAATTTGAACAAACTTAAAAAGATAAGGTACCAAGAGTATAAATAACTCAAATAGCCTCTCATGTTTTAGTTCGGGATAAAGTTGGTCCCTTTTCTTTTAATTGGTCAAGTAGGGAACTGAACGATTATTATATATGAAAGAAAAATAAAGGATCAATTTGAGCAAACTTATAAGTTGAGAGATTAATTTGAACAAATTTACAAATATTAGAGATCAGTGGTGTAAATAACTCATTTAGTGGAATTGTAAATATGTATTACGAGTTATTATATTGTATTATGTAGTTAGTTTATAAGTAGTTATTATATTGTTACTTAAGTATATTTATTGTTATATTGATAATAGGACATGGCGATAGACAAGAAGTGGATGAAAATGAAAGATCGGTAAACATGTGAGTATCTGCGTGGTTTTGATAGTTTTCTAGACTTTGCATACAAATCCTTGGGCTTAAATGATACTGTCAAGATTAGATGCCCTTGTACTAGATGCCGAAATGTGTCTGTGAAAGAAAGGTGCAATGTTCGATATGATTTATTAAGGTACGGAGTTTTTCAGCAATACACTATATGGAATTTACATGTGAAAAATTTATTGATGTGGATAGTTCAGATTCTGAGAATGAAGTTGCTAGTGGTGATGCAGTTGATCGTGATAATTATATGCCAACTGCATGTAGTGTGGTTGGAAAGTGTTTACAAATAGGTAATGGAGTTAGTGGACTTGATAATAGTGGGTTGGACGCTTGTCTAGAACAATGTAGCAGTATGGTGGAAAAGGTTCCTCGATCTAGCTAGGTTCGAGTAAAGAGTACCAGGTTAAGAGACCATATAAAAGGATGCGAACAATCTGAAGAAAGGCAAACAATAAAGGAGTTGAAGGACATTATTGAAGCTCAGAAAAAAGAAATTGAAGAACATAAAAGAGAAATGGAAGATTTTCGACGACATATGCGGAATGAGTTTGATAAGTTAAAGCAACAAATGAAAGAAGAGATGTTGCGAATGAGAACGCTGACTAGCAACTCTAGGCCATCTTCATCTTGTTTAGATTGAGGTATTCTAGTGAAAGTATTCGGTTTATCTTTGGTATGTATGATATATGTCAAAAATTTATTTCTTATTTCTATAGTGGTGCTAGCGATGTAGGAAACTAAAAGTTTCAAGTTTGAAAGTTGTAGTTAGATGGTACACGTGAAGAAACAAAAACATTGGTTGATGGTGATGTGATGTTTGTAGAATCGTGATGTGATATTTTGGAGTTAGAACTGTTTTGGGCTAATTAGGAGTTTATATTTTGGATTGTATTGTATATTTATTCAGTTATCCTTCAATGCTTTATTATTATATGTAACCCTTGAAATGACCTTTTGATTGGAATTTGTGGGCATACTTCACTTATTCATATTTTTTTCTTTTTAGGTTTGGGGGCTCCATGAAAACATTTTTTTCCAGTGTAACATCCTATACGGATGAGGCTGCGTACATTTTACTCTTCCTAGATTCTGCTTTAGCAGATTGAGGCATTGGGATGCTGCTGTTTTTGGTTTTTTTTTTTTTTTTTTTTGGTTGGGGGGGGGGAAGTACGTTTTCAAAGTAGAAGAAGAAGAATATAAGAATTAAAATAGGGACATCACCTTTTCAAATTATTTAAAAAAAAAAAAAAAAATCTGTGGAGATTTTTACAACCTCAATGACATAAAGTCATAATCCTCTATACAGGAATTATCTGGGAATATGCCCCTCTTTCTTGTCCAACTTTTCTAAAAAAATAAATTGTTTTTTTAGGTGCATTTCTATCAATATGTAGGTGTCAATTAGTTCAATTCGTAAAACTTTTATACATGAGATCGAGGATCGAATTCTACCATCATCATGGGGAGAGGGTTAAAAGAGGACTCGAAAAGGGCAACCCTTTGTACAACCCATGTCGATACTTACCATATGTGAAAAAAGAATGTTGGAGCAACCCAATCGCATACCTGCGAACATTTGACATCTTGGATGCTTTATATATGTAGTGACTGATAGATTCATTATTAGGGACTACTCAAGCAAGTAATTATAGCAGGATTGAGGAATATGAGAGCATCTTTAGTTATGCTAACAGAGGCAATGGCTGCTAGAGAAGATTTTAGGAAATCCATTATGTTGGGATATTAATGTGGTAGAAGGACATCCGAAGACTTGCAAGAATGTAATGCTGTGTAAGTTAATCATTTGCTTTAGAGAGGCACAGAGCAGCAAACAACAACAACAAAAACAACAAACCCAGTGCCAGCAAGGGCCCCCGCAAAAGCAGGGTCTGGGGAGGGTAGATGTATGCAGCTTTCCCCCTTCAGGGGACTACCCTGAAGAGAGGCTGTTTTCGAGGACCCCCAACCTGAGAAGTTGTTCGCAGCAATGATCAAAAGACTTGTCAGCATTGAGAGCACCAAGGCATGAGTATGGCATAAAACACACGGAGCGCAGAACCACCGGACTCCAAGCAAGCCACATAGGCGCAAATCAACAGATAATATTAAGAGAAAGATAGAGGTATAGGATAAAGCGAGAGATAGAAATGTAAGTAGACAAATAGCAAGCACATCACATGAGAGTCAGACATAGCCTAACGCGTGCCGAGAGGCAAGCACTAGTAATCTGGACTATCCTACTCCAACCGGAGCATCTAATACCCAAGGCGCAAAGCAGCAAATTGGATTAAAAAATTTAGACACTCAGTATCTTTTGTGATTCAATGGTCCTTTTTTTTTGTTTAACAGTTGGCTTAGATCGTCAATAAATTGCATAGAAAGTGCAATGGATTACACCTGATATCGATATGCCATAGGCCATTTTGCCATATAGGGTGCAGTTGTCCTATAAAGATGTCGATAAAATGTTTTTGGTGTTCTGTTTTGTTGGCTTCTTTTTTCATGTTGTATTGTTTTTTTTTGCTTTTATTGGTCTGATGCCTTGCCCTTTCTTGTGGACTTTAGTTATTAAAAAATGGTGCAGTTTCTCACTCTAATTGACAATTAAGAAAGTTTAACACACTTTTTTTAGATAATTAGTAAGGAAGCTCACAAAAAACTAGTGGCGGACCCAAGAAGTCGGGGCCCAAACACCTACCTGCCTTTTGTGAAGTCAAAATTCCTTGACATTTTTATTTTCATTCATCGAATTAGCGAATGGAATATTCATAAATCACTAAATGGGTTCCTTTCGATAAAATGTCAAGTGCAAAATAAGAGAACAAAGGCCTAGATATGGTTTTATGGGTGTCAAAAATACCTTCAAATGAGTGAGACCGCACCATGTGGCACTATGGTGGGACGTCATGTGTGACGATTGAGTACAGAGTTCTCACGTTGGTAATTCGAACTCATGGCCTCTTAATTAATAAAGTTTTAATAGCATATTAAAAATTCAGCTATCTCAAAAGCTTAAAATAATGGGTGAAAGCTAGGGAATGATTTTATACTTGAACAAGTGTCCAGCTAAAGTGGTGAAGTCTAGCCCAAGATGGTCAAGCTCATTGGTATTGTTAGGATTTGATTTGCTCAGTTGCAAGGTCAACTTGGTAACCCTTTGTGGGGGTGCCCCAGTGGTGGCGGTTTCTTACCATGCGGTCATTGCTCAGGGGTCGGGAGTTCGATTCTCGTTGGGAATATACCCACAACTTATATGCTCATGAGAATTGGGGGCCTTCTCATAGGCCAGAATTTATTGGGGCAACTCAAGCTCCTCGTTACCAAAAAAAAAAAAAAAAAAGGTCAACTTGATAGCGGGGTTTCGGTAAAAAGAAGAGCAGCACAAGTAACCCTAGCGCGGGTGGCACCACCCTATAATAGCGACAATACACCGGGTCAGATTTACATGCACATCAATCTCTCTAATTACAATAGTAAAATACAGTATGAAAATTAAAAGAAATTTAATACTTTTGTGTATTATTTGGTTCTATGTATAAAAAAATTGGTTAAAGTTCATTGACTTGAAAAAAAAGCTTCTATATAGTTGCATTAATGTCTATAACAACTTTTCAAATACTTATAGAGTGGACATGGATGTAATTCTATAAATTTTGGCTTCTATTTGATATTATTACCTATAATAGTAATAAAGTAATGTATAAATCAACAATTTGGGAGTAGAAATGATAAATTTTGTAAAATAAAAAATATAGATACTTAATTTAAGTATAAGTATAATTATTTTTTCAATTGACTTGTTTGCTTTTTATTCAGGTAGAGTACGGATACGTGTTATGAAACGCGCATTATATGAATAACATGAAAAAAAGTGTATTTTACCGTATTATTAGCAATCATATATTTGTAAATGCCCTTTTTAAACATAAAAGTACGTGTTTAAACTGACCATGCTAATGAGGATGCCACACATGAAATGTTTAGTTACCTGAATGAATAACAAAAATTTGAACACAATGCCCCCTTTTACACATATTTGAGAAATTTGAGTCTCTTGATATAAAGTCATTTTCCTCTGCACCACTCTTCCCGACCACCCTAAAGCTTCATACTTTATCCATCTAGGTCCAACTTCAATGTGCCGACCTGTAGTCCAAGCAAGTTATACAATGAAATTTACTTCAAAGACCATATGAAAAAGCTTCGAAGAAAAAAAAATATATATATATGTATTTACTTGAAACTACATTGAGAAGAGATATTTTTAAGGTAATTTTATTGTCAGGGCAAAATTGTTTTATCAGAGTAAGATTGTAGTTTTTAAGATAATTTTGTGGTTCTTATTGTTTGTATTGCTCTGGTAATAACAAATTTTTTTCTTGGCGATAACAACTCTATTTTTAATGGAAGAGAAATATATGTGCTTCAATCAAAAGGAGCCTTAGCATTGTTGAGAAATTTTTATTTTATTTTATTTTTTACATTGGTAGGGAGTACAAATTTTGCAAAAAGAGAAACCAACACTTGGGGACCTCTTGCTTGGGAAACTGGGAGACAAACCACTATACCAACACCTTTGACTACAACATTGTTGAGAAATAGCGTGGGAGAATCACCGGGCAAATCTCCTTTGGCAGGGAGATCACTCTTAGCCATGAAATGCAATGGTAGAATGGTCTCCTGCCAATAGAGACATTGCCCTGTGATGCATCCATGCACTTGAATTTTTTATTTTTATTTTTTTATGGCACACTGATACATCAGAAATGTACATTTCTGGTAAGCATTTATAAGTGATAGATGAAAGCTTTGCATGGTCCATGAAACCTAGCATATCCTGGCACGTTCTTTGTAGGAACAGTATGCTCTGACGCCTTAGAAGCATTTGCGGCATATGTTAAAGTTTAAAATCATTTTTCTGCCTTCATCTAACATCTTATAATTTTGGGATGATTGTTCCTTAACATGGTTTCCAAGCCTTAACTAAGGGCATTTTAGATGTCATTTCCTATTTGTAGCTTTTAGTTTTGATAAATTAAACATTGGTTTTCTCTTAGACAGGAAAAAAAAAAAAAAATAGAAAACAAAAAACAAAAAACCAAAAATTGTTTTTAGAATATGATTTTTTAATTGCTAGAAAATCAAAAGTTATAAACAGAATATGACACCAAACAAGCAAAAAAAAAAAATCTATAGATATCTCAACAAATTCTACTCTTAATTTTAACATACCTTTGGCACAAGATGCGAAGTGGGCTTGTGCATTTTCTTCACTTCAAGCCCAATTGAGATTCACTTGAGTAGAAACGTTATAGTATAAAATCATTTTTTTGCCTTCAGTTTAGGCATGGGGAAAGTCAATCCCTTGAAGCCGTCCACATCAGTTTTGGTGGCTCTTGGAAACTGATACAAATATCAAAGGAAAGATCAACCTTTTCAGATGGTTGAATATATTTTAAGTATACAGAAAAAACTGAAATATCATTCAACACACACGTCTTTGACGCTTTATGTCCTAATATCCATGAAAGTTGAGGATATAGTTTCTCTTTCTTGGCTTTTCTTTAAGACATCACAGTACATGTCATAATATTAGCAATCAGCGTCTGTCTTTTTAAGTATCAATAATGGCAGCCCTTGTACTTTCAACAAAGAGGGATGTGAAGACGATCAAGTGTACATAGTCTTACTGTATTTTTTTTGCAAAGGGCTGATCTGAAACTCGAATTTATGACCTGTAGGCATGGGATCATGGGATCAGATAAAGGCTGTTACGTAAAGTTTTGTAAGCTAGCTTTTATGAGATTAATCATGGATTAAACAACAATTTTGTAATGGTCTCCAATAGGCATATATAATGTATTTTATTTACTAAAAGAGTGCTTTTAAATATATATTTAGATGAAAACTATTGAAAGAAATATAAAAAAGTAATAATTGTCTGGTACTCACTTAAGTTTTTGCTAACATATTGCTTTAAGGTAACTTATTCATCCATTAAAAAGTCAATGTGACCTCCCAGACCTGATTTAAAATCTTGACATCTTGCTTCTGTGACACTGTGGTTGTTGAATGCAAACCACAAATTTTCACGCTTCTACGTTAAAGTAGAGCAACATTACCAGCTACTTGTATCCATTGCCTACTCCAGAGGTTTCACTATAATGGAGGAATTTTCTATCACTTTTGTGACTTCTTAAAACAGTGTCAGGTGTGCAATACGCATATTTGCTCAAATGACCTTTTCAGCAGTAGCCCTTGGCTCCCTGAGGCTCACAAATAGCACTTTATCAATTACATAGGAAGGAAGATCCTATGGCATGTTCTTATGCCATTTCTAGATTTGTGTGGCGATTTGAGGCTGGAAGGCATTGTGTGATGGACAATCGTAGTTACTTTGACTCTTTATTCCACTCAAATGTAACTGTGTCATATGAGGATGCTTGAACCGTTGAAGATGAGTATGACACGTAGACACTTCAAGTGTGACTAAAAACACAGAGAAGTCTTAGAAAACAGCGGACTAGAATCTACGGATACATACCTATGTGGGACTCTCATACACAAGTGTTCTGTTGTGTTTCGAACTTATGTCTCTATTTAGAAAAGGAGGTCTGTGGTGTAGAAGATGAACTAGTAGATCCATTGAGAGAGATCTAGGATTTCTACTTCAGCTTGCGTATTTGTTGTTTTCTGTAGCACCCTATTGTATCCTCTCCTTCAGATTGTTGGCATATCACTTTCTTTTGATCATGGTTTTACCTTAATTTGAGGATTCTAACATAAATCTAGGTATTATTATTTTCACTTTCTCTCTTCTTCTCTCAATTTCTTTCATCTCTGTTCTTTTGCTTCTAAATCGAACTGAGTTCTTGGGTATATGCCTAATGGAAAGTCTAAGTAAGATAGGGGACCATAAAAACACTAGCAAGGGAGGGAACCTGGACTGGGTGCTGTGCTAGCATATGCTGGAGTGGCTCTGGTATATCCAATTCTGAAAAGAAAACTGAGTTAGCATAAATAGAGCTGCAACATTATGACAAAGGAATGTAAGAAGAAATAAAGAAATGTGTGCTGTGGGTGAATAACAGTGCAGTTCTCCTTTTGGCATGTCTTTGCATGCATTGCTTTTTGCCATGCCAAAGGAGAATTGCCCTGCCATTCACCACTGCAATTGTTATCTATGTTACTTACCGTTTGTTTGGTCAAACTTCTTTTTTTCTTTTTTTTGTTTTTGAAAGAAGTGTTTTTTCAAAAATTGAAGGTGTTTCGTGTGGGAAGAAAAGTGTTGTTATTTAAAGTGGAAGTTTTTTCTACTTTGAAGAAGAAAAATAGTATTTCTCCTTTAAAGCAAATGCAAAAACAAAAAAAATTTTTAGACAAAAAATATCCTTACTGAAAGCACTTTTTACAAAAGTGCTTCTAAAAATTTTTTTTTCACAATTTGGCCAAACAGACCCTAGACTCGTGTATGTAACCGGACCTGTGGAATTGGCATATATGAAGTTCACATATAAATCTGAGCGCGGTTCCGTCATACATCCAATCGGCATTATGTAGAGTAGCTCACTATGCTTATATATTGATCTCTCACACAACCCCAATATGCATGGGACATTTTAACTATATTTACACGTGAAGTTCTCGACACAGTATGAGACTTCGACATAGGTAAGTATTTAGAGATCAGATTTTGACATTTTCAAAGGTTTTTTTTATGTTTTTTATTTAATTTGAAGTGTCTAAATGTCATCGCTACATCCAAATATCTTTATTCAACATGAACATTTTCGGGTATAATGGATAGTTGGAACTGTGGTCATCAGAAGTTATCCACATTTGAATCGAGAGCTAGAGAGAACAACTTTCAATAATTACGATTTTCTTCACAAATTCTGCTGCATATTCATTTTTCTTATTTTGTGTGGCAGGAAAATTTGTCTATGCATATCCAAAGCAATTTACACAGCAGAAGAAGGCTGATAATATCTAATATGAAGCCATGATATTAGGGCCTATTTGATATTATTTTCTTTTGTAATTTTTGGTTTTTGAAAAACTAAAAAGTAGTTATGGAAACAGTATTTTTGGGTTTTTTATTGTTTTACTTTTAGTTTTTTCTTCTTTTGAGTAAAAAGGGTAAACAAGAAACCAACAACAACAACACACCTAGTGCCTCAAGGGCTCCCGCATAAGCAGGGTCGGGGGGGATGAATGCAACCTTGCTCCTTCAGGGTGCGACCCTAAAGGAAGCCTGTGTTCGAGGGCCTCTAACCTGAGAGGGTAAACAAGAAACCAAAAACAAGAAAAAATTATTTTCAAAACCAAATTTTTAGTTTCTGAAAGACCAAAAACTGCAAATAGAAAACGCTACCAAACAATCTGTTATGTAATGCAAAGGTGTACATTTGACATTCACATCTCACCATAAACTTCATACCCATTCTATCAAGAAGTGCCTTTCTTCACAGCCTTTCTCAGCTCAATCGAAAGCCCTCCACTCTACAAATAAGGCCTAAAACAGATGTCCTTTGCGGTACTTGTCTTCTTTATGCTGTTAAGAAGGGTAAGGTTTTAGGACACTCAGAGGACGAGACTTTAAAAAAGGATTCCTAAAATAACACATACAAATAAAAGATTGATTCCTTTCTTTCCTCGAGCACATCAAAAAGAAAGGTGCAAACGATGCTTTACAAAATGATGCCCGTCGCCCCAAAAGAAATTGTTTGTGCTGATGTGCGTTGCTTGAGTATAAACAATTCATGACTCTTCATCTAACAACTTGAGCTGCTAAAGAAGATGACACTTTCAAATAACTCATTGTTTCTTATGACTTGGACTGAAGTGAACCATGCTCTTAACGCTCAGAGCATCAAGTTTAACCAACATTTTTGATGCCCACAAATATTTTCCGTTCATATATTACTCAAAAGAGAAATAATGGTGTAGATACTTGCAAAACTCGCAAGAATGGGTATCTTAGAGATCTCAAGTGTCGAGGCCGTGTAGTCACTTTCCTTAAGACTTATTTCGGCGTAGGAAATAGTCTCGGGGATACAACAACAACCAATACGATGAAGTGAAAGTTTGTAAAGGGAGAGATAGAAGAGATGAATGAGAATGAAGTTTTTCAAGAACTTTCAACACTCTAATCAATCTTTAAACAAAGTTCTTTTCAATCTCTTATTGTTTCATTCAACTGTCAAAACAAAATCTGATCATAGGGGAAATATATATATATGTTAAAAGTGAAGAGAAACGTCCCTAAAAGACACCCCAAAAAGAGGGGTGAAAAACCGGAAATAACCACACACCAGAACTGCCAAAAATCGCCATGTGTGTCGACACACACCTCTGTTCCATGTGCTTCTGTAAGACTGTGTGTCGACATACAACTCTACATTTTCGTTCTGTAAGATTGTGTGTCGACACACGAGCCCTGTGTGTCGCCCCCATACAACTAAAAAACACTTTAAACAACATCGGGACTAATCTCAAACACTTCATTAACATATCCAATTTTGAAAATATATCAACAATCCCCCATCATTTTCAAAATACAACCATTCTCACAAACAATATCTCTAAATTAAAGGAGGCCTTATTGTGCATCAATGAGGGTGTCTCTCAATTGAACCCCCAGCTAGTGAAGACACGTTTACAGTTAATCGGATCGAAGATGGTAGACCATGCTTTGAACCATACAAACCATTTGACTAACCGAACACATCATCACACACAAGGCGTACTCTCCGTACACACCCTACAACTCCCAGATCGACACATATGAAGCCTTGTATCCTGTACCCTTCGCGAGTGTTTCAGGGCCAAACCCTTTGTCAAAATCACCTCTTGAAGCGGCCAAACTTCACACTCGCTAAGGTGGACCCCACTGATCATGTCCCTGCGACTCGACGTTCAGTAATAATATAAAACCGGGTCCATTAAGAGCATACGCTCATCCTTTTAGATTCTCTAATATGAAGCCACGATATTAGGGCCTGTTTGGTATTATTTTCTTTTGTAATTTTTGGTTTTTCAAAAACTAAAAAGTAGTTATGGAAACAGTATTTTTAGGTTTTTCATTGTTTTACTTTTAGTTTTTTCTTCTTTTGAGTAAAAGGGTAAACAAGAAACCAACAACAACAAACCTAGTGCCTCAAGGGCTCCTACATAAGCAGAGTCTGAGAAGGATGTACGCAACTTTACCCCTTCAGGGTGCGACCTTAAAGGGAGGCTGTGTCCGAGGGTCCACCACCTGAGAGGGTAAACAAGAAACCAAAAACAAGAAAAAAAAAAAAATCATTTTCAAAACGTAATTTTTAGTTTCTCAAAGACCAAAAACTGCAAACAGAAAACGCTAACAAACAATCCATTACGTCATGCAAAGGTGTACATATGACATTCACATCTCACTATAAACTTCACACCCATTTTATCAAGAAGTGCCTTTCTTCACAGCCTTTCTCAGCTCAATCGAAAGCCTTCCACTCTACAAATAAGGCCTAAAACAGATGTCCTTTGCGGTAATTTTTCTTCTTTATGCTGTTAGGAAGGCTAAGGTTATAGGACACTCAGAGGACGAGACTTTAAAAAAGGATTCCTAAAACAACACATACAAATAAAAGATTGATTCCTTTCTTTCCTCTAGCACATCAAAAAGAAAGTTGCAAACGATGCTTTACAAAATGCTGCCCGTCGCCCCAAAAGAAATTGTTTATGCTGATGTGCGTTGCTCGAGTCTAAACAATTCATGACTCTTCATTCAACAACTTGAGCTGCTAAAGAAGATGACACTTTCAAATAACTCATTGTTTCTGATGACTTAGACTGAAGTGAACCATGCTCTTAATGCTCAGAGCATCAAGTTTAACAGACATTTTTAATGCACACAAATGTTTTCCATTCATATATTGTTAGAGTATTTTCGAAATAAGTGAAAGATAGTTCTTGTGTTTTTTCGTAAAGATGTATGCCTCTTCTAAGAGATACTTGGAAAACTATGGATACCCCTTCTATTCTCAAGATTAAGGGATCCAACAACATTGTATCATTTTCTTGTTTCGAAGTTCTTAGAAATCCTTTCTCTCTACATTCATTTTCACCTTATTATAAGGTTTCATTTTATCCTCGATACTATTTCGTGAGAGACGAAACAAGTCTTAACAATAATTGTTTGCTACACACCTTGAAACGAATTCATGATTCTAAATACGCGATTCTAAATACTATTTCCCCAACATATATTACTGAAAACATAAATAGTACTTGCAGAAAGCACTTTCTGTTAATTTTTCGCATCAAGATAGGAAACTATTTGAGATGTTAAATGCGCTTATTGGCCTTCATTTTTAACTTTCATGTTAAATGGTTAGAGCTCTGATCCTGTCAGCATGTGAAGATTATATTTTGTGAGTAATAAATGGCTAGTTAAATGCGCTTATTGGCCTTCATTTTTAACTTTCATGTTAAATGGTTAGAGCTCTGATCCTGTCAGCATGTGAAGATTATATTTTGTGAGTAATAAATGGCTTTATCAAAATCGTAATATGCAGGAGTCAGATGGTATTGTGCTTCAAAAGTTACCTTGTATGATTTCATATCCGCAGCGAAATAGGAAGCTTTCTGTTTTTTGCCTTGGCCTATGTTATGCAAAAAATTCCTCAAGAACATGGGTCGATATAGATACCAAAATGACCCGTAAAAAAATGAGAAAAGAAGAGAGAAAGAGAAACAATAACACTGAAATTTGGGTGAAAAACCCTCAAATGTGGGAAAAATCAAGGGTCGAGGAAGAAAGCTTTACTATGTACTGGAATAGAGGACACAAGCTTCAGGCTTCTAAACGAAACACTACAAACGAACAATTTATATGGTACACAAGCAAAACCCTAGCTGACAAAAGGGGTTATACAGAGTTGACCTGAAAATAAGGGTAGGGGTCGGTCCCTCTGCTTCACCATAGACTACCACTTTGAAATCCATACTAAAAAATTTGAGACACATCACAACAACCTACCACTTTGCCTGTTGATGAGTCCTCACACAAATTGTACAATAAAAATAGAGATATGTAATGGGAGAAATCAATATATAAGCCTAATAAATTACCTTATTTAATGTCAATTGGTTCTAAATTTGATCTTGCATAAGGAAAATGTTGTCTGTTAAACCTAAAAAAAAAAATGATAATCCCTTTGACTTCTCCACTTGTGTGAGATAGAACATGTTGACCAACATAAATTGTGGAAAGTAGGCTTGACTTGTGTGACAATCAACTACACAGGAAAAATAAAAGAGGATTTTCACTTTGGCCATATGAAACAAGAATCTAAATCAAAGTTAGAAAAAAGGGAAAAGAATAAGACATTAAACCCATAGAAAACCTTTGTAGAGATTTTCTAAGGACCACAAGTACATTACTGGAATTGTCTGAGCATATGCCTTATTTTTCTGCAGCATATCTAAAATCAAAGGTGCTACTGATGTGATATTTATTGGCTGAGATTGCTTAGTAGAGATATGGGAGATAAGAATCAAAATTTAGATCTATGATATTTTACTGATGATTCAAAATATTGTAAATTTATATGTTAGGATATATTATTGGTTAGGATTACTTTAGGATTAGAATTTGATTCTTGATGACCAAGATGTCACGGGTTTGAATCTTAATAACCCACATTGTCAATATTGATATAATTTCATAACAATGTATGAGGTGGCCTGTGCATGGCTTTAATTGAAGATAAGTTGACAGAATGACGCTTGCAACGGTTTGGGCATATTAGGAGAAGACCAAATATAGTCCCTGTTCGAAAATGCAAACAACTACATAATACGCATTGGAAGAAAGGTAGAGGCATGTCAAAGAAAAGTTGGATGGAGAAGATTAGACATGACCTCGCCCACCTAAACCTTAAAGAGGAGATGGTCTTACATAGAGCAAACTGACATTTAAAAACGGTTGTTATGAGAGAAAAGCATGCCGATGATAGTTCACAGCGCCCCTAAGTTTGCATGTTTGCTATTATTACTGCTTTATTGTTGCTTGCATTTTTTTGTGTCTGGTATTGCTTTATTGGACTTCGATTTTATAGATATCGTTTCATCTTTGATTTTTAGAGTTGGGGACCCTTCAGAAACAACCTCTCTATTTGCTCTATTCCTTGATATGCTGATGGAGATTGGGAAGGAAAAAAGGGAGGAAAACGGGTAGAGCAACCTCGTGTCCTCCCACTAAGTAGTCCTATACTTAACTTAAGCAGCCCTATACTTATAGAAAATAAACTTTGAAATCAATGTCATTAATCAAATCTGAAAACTGGCATTGACTACAAGGATATATATAGAAAATCTAAGCTAGTATTTTATTTAATAAAAGACTCCTAATTTGATAATAACTACTATCTTGATCAATAAAACATAAATAACTAGATCATATAAAAAGATTCAAGATAAAGTATGAAATCGAAATCCATCCATATCCTTCTGTTTCTACCGGAGTAATATTTCCAAACTCTTCTGGCATCTCTATTGCATGCCGACATTTACGAAAGCTATATCAGGATGGACAATCATGCTTATTTAGCATGATGGATAAGAAATTGCCCTAGGGAAGGCTCTCATTATTCATCAATATGTACTAGAGGGCATGAGGGCTCTGGTGTTTCGATCTGGGATCATGCTCCCACCCAAGCCCTTCTTCCTATATCTCGTGTTGATGCCTTAGTTTTCCTGCTCAGAAGAGGGAAATCTTAAAGGGCCTCGTGGTTTCCCTCTCAAAAGAGGGCATATATATGGTCCACATATATATACCTCAAATAGTTTTTAACATATAGGAATTTTTTATAGAAAATCACCTTGAGAAGTTGTCATTTTTCACTTAACCATCACAACCTTTTAATTTTTTATAAAACCGCCCTCAAAAGTCTAAAGTTTTTCAAGTAAATTAGGTTGTAAACTATCTATTGAATGTCACTTGGCTTCCATTCGGATTTTAAATTATCTTGTTTATTTTTTGAGTAAACACGAGTTGAAACTAATCAAGCTGGCAATACATGCATGTGCCCCCCTCCCCAATTAGGTTTGATCCCGAGGGGGTTTAAAAGAGGCGGGACTCGAACCTCGATAGGGAATAGGGTTGGAAAATGCTTTATCCGCTTAGATACTTTAAAAAAAAGGATACTTTAAGTCATGCTCAATGAGCACTCTAAAATCTATATAAAAGTCACTGGCAAGTAATGAACAATAGACAATGTGATTTAAGGTGGTTGATAAAAAAATTTCAGAATTTTGAAGGGGTTTTTTTTAAAAAATTAAAAAGTTGTGAAGGTTAAGTGAAAAACGACCAACTTTTTAAAGTGGTTTTTTGTTTTTAAAAAAAAAAAAATCCCTAACATACAATATATATGCATGACGGAGTACAAGACCAAAATACTATTATGTAACAGCCAATCATGTAGCAGATAGCTCAAATTTGTTAGGTAACAGCCGTTACATTCCTTTAAGTTGATTCCTTTCAGTACCATATACTAGAAAACTCATGTGAACAAAGACATGTTGTTTGCTCCCTTTTTTTTTTTTTTTTTTTTTTTACAATGGTAAAGCCTAGGGAGGAATGATGTCAGTTTTAAAGCTGCTTACCGGGGTTGGCCAACTGCCACTGTAGCCACTGGAACAAATTAGGGATCGGCATTGTTTATGCTCATACGATCCTTTAGAAAGAATGGTCTGCGATTCTCAGGATGACCCATTTAGCATTATCCCTTAGTTCTTCAAGGCTCTAAAAAGGAGTACTTGAAGGTCAAGGCATAAGTGAAGCATCAGCAACCCAGTGCCTTAATTTTATCCAGTGACTGCTACTGCAATGGCACATATGATATGAAGGTAGATCCCACAGCATGTTCTTATTCTAAAGGCTCCATTTGGTTCATAGGAAAATATTTTTGTCGTTCTAGCTAAGAGAAATGATTTCATTCCGTAAATTTGTATGAGATTCACATTTCACGAAGTTAAAATTGAAGTGGGACATATGATGTGAGCTTATTGGGGAAAATGATTTCCCCTGCACGAAGGAAAATGTTTTTTCATATCTCTCAAAGGAAGCTATTTTTCCTTGATGGAGAATATTTTCCATATTTGTGGTTCTTTGTAGAAATAAGAGAATTAAAACGAAAATGGTTTTCCTCAAAACAAACGGAGCATTTAATCCAATGACTCATGGCCAGATCTCTGGTCCTTGAAATATGGGATTAAATAAAGGCCGTTACATAAATGTAATGACTATTACATTATGCAAATTAAGTAACCCATTACATCATAACATCCAATGAACCTTTTAATCAAAATCAAAGAATTATGAACTCTTTTACATGATTAAACTCAATGTATTTACTGCAAACAGAAAAAAACAGAAATATCATTGAAAAATATATAGTATCAGATGAACTACAGATACAATTAATCCTTTGACTGTGTTTTTCTCCTAGAAAATTACGACCCTACAAGTCCCAACATTATTCTTGTCCTGCTTTGATATTCATTAATTAACGAGGCAACCAAATGCAAAACGGCTGCTGCAGAAGTATGGAGAGGGTCCAATCTATGCAATTTTATCGCCACTTTTGCAAAGAGGCTGTTTTCAAAACTTGAATCGTCGCTTGTAGGTCACAGTAGAGCATCCTTACTGATTACTAGGTGGAATCAAATAACATTTATATATACTGAATGTCTAGTATTTGTTATTTACTAAAACATAATGTAAACCCAACTATATGTTAAAGCTATCAAAACATTATCAAAAACAATAATTGTGTGGCTACTCATTCAATATTTTTCTAAACATAAGGCGCTCAAAAGACACTTATGTTCCCTTAAGAAAAGTTAATAGAATTGTTGTGAGTAACAGTCCCATCTGTCAACACCGTGATGCTATGGTTTACAAAAACTTTAACCGCAATCTGATTTCATACTTGGTATGTTTGCTTACTACAACAACAAAAAGACCCACTGCCTCAAGGGCTCCCGCTTAAACAGGGTCAGGGGGGATGTTTGCTTACTGATACATAAAAATGAAGTAATTTTCTCCTCTATTTCTATGACTCTCGGAAAAAGTGTCATGTGTTGTTAAGGACTTCACATGGGAATCTAGTAAGAATCCTCCAATGGAGTTGTGAGAGAGAAGAGATCAACATATAAGCCTATCACCTAAAGCCAAATGGTTTTAGGATGGAACCTCACTTGGGCTTATACGTGGATATCATATATGACAACTTCGTGGGGCGGGCCTAAACCGGTGAAATTTAACATTTGCATTGTCAATATTTGATCAAATGACCTTTCTAGCGCTAGCTTTTGCCTCTTTGAGGCTCAAAAGGAGCGCTTTAAATCTAGGTATTGTTGTCAGAGAAGCATCAGTCATATGAAGAAAGTCCTATGGCATGTTCTTATACTATCTAAACTCTTCCCAGCCACATTACTTGCCTTTTCTCCCCCATTATTCTTCATGTGGGACACTTGACTTACAAATGTCCTGATCATTGAATCAAATATCGGTTCACAGTTCTTGTTGTGGTGTCACAGAAGTAGGGTGTCTCGGATGTTCTTTCAAAGGTCAGAAAGTTCGTTTTACAGAATACATGTAGATTTTACACATTTTTGCAAATTTTTGAATGAAGAGTCATATAGTTATTAACTTGATACCTTGTTGATAGATTTTATAATATAACCACCTCTTGAAGTATGTTTTTGATAAATAAAATACAATATATATGCATTATTGAGGTCGTTATAAAAGTAGCATTGCCGGTAAGTGACAACTAGCTCAAAATCAGTTCCTTACGCGACAACCTTATATTTTGATTCCATGGTTCTAAGTCCTAACAACGATGACTTGTATAATGCGACGCCAATACCTCCTTTGGTGATAAGCAAATAATTAGGGACCTTTAATAAGGGTTTTTCCATTGAAAAATGTTTTTGTTCAATTGTTTCCATAATATTAGTATCTGTTAACAGATATCATTAAACAACAAAGTGATCAGTCAAATATCTATGATATATTATGTACTTTAAGCACGCACAAGAATATTTGAAATTTAGAAAGATAAGGAAAGAGATGTAAAGAAGCTTACAAATTCTCCGTGGAGACAGAAAGTCGTAAGTGCAGCAACAACTCTGGTCTCCACCCTAAAATACATGTATCTGATAAAGATACATAAACATTACTATGATAATTGAACACTTCGAATTAGACTAAAAACACATGAAAAATCTTAAAAAAATATACTGAATGACCTCCAGACGCTTGTCATGTTCGAATCTCATACCCGAGTCTGGTTAACATAATCAGAGGTTGGAAGGCCAAGTGTGAGGGACCATAAATCCACTATAATGGGAGGGAACCTGAACTGGATGTTGTGCCTTGTGCTAGCATATGCTACTTGGGTTTTAGTATATCCAATCCTGCAATGGAAATTGAATTAGCATATAAATAGAGTTCCAAGTTTAGGTCTAGTTGAGTGCAGAGAGATCTCAGAAGCAAAGAAACAGATGTTTGTTGGGTGAATTACAGTGCAATTCTCCTTTGGCTTGCTGACCATGCACACTTGCAATTTTTTTTTCCTTTTATTTTCTGGGTACGTTGGGTTGGATATTTGAACCTAGGAACACCAACTTTAATGGAGGGAGGGGGGAGGGGGGGTGGGGGGTGTGTTTCAAACCCAAGATCTCTCGCTTAGAAGTGGATAGCTTAGCTAATACACCAATTGCAACAACTCTGATAGTTTACGCACGTATCAGTTTTGCCATGCCAAAGGAGAATTGCCCTGCCATTCATCAACACAATTATTACAAGTGCCAAACAGGCTTTAAAATACATAACCAGAGTGGTTGTCTCAATACTTGCTATTCACAGCTTTCAATTATCAGCTTTTCTCCTTGTTTTGGCAGGTAAATGTGATCCCCCTAGACCCCATTTGGGCGGGAGCCTTGCGCATCGGGGCATTTTGTTTGATAAATCTAAATAACTTTCCGAAATTACATGTATAACTAGTAAATCCAGAGTTATTCCAACTCTCCATGTCACCCAAAAGTACCCATGTTAATGAGGATACTTAGACGTTGACATAAAATCTTGGGTAATATAGGGTAAACCTAAATCCCTCTACATGTTATTGTTTTTATGCTTTATGCTTCTCAGGTTGGGAAACAGCCTTCCTTTAGGATAGCACCCCAAAGGGATAAGGCTGCATACATCCCTCCCCCCAGACCTTGCTTATGCGGGAGCCCTCGAGGCACTGGTCGGTTGTTGTTGTTGTTGTTGCTGCTTTTTAGGTCGGGGTTCCTCGGACACAGCCTCTCTTTAGGGTAGCGCCCTAAAGGAGTGAGGCTACTTACATCTCACCCCTCCCAGACCCTGCATTGGCGGGAGCCCTTGAAGCACTGAGTTTGTTGTTGTTATTGTTGTTTTTGTTGTATAGGGTAAACCTGAATAATTTTTGAAGAACTTGAGTTAATCCAACGCTGTAAAGGTGAGCTAAGACAAGGCTAAAATTTTAAGGTAACATAGACTCTATCAGACTATGCCTAGAGGGGAAGACGACTTAGATTGTCTATTCTTGTTCTTGTATTTAGAATTTGCTAATTGATAATTTTTCTTCTCGATCACTGCTGCAGCTTAACACATAAGAAGGATTAAGGTTAAAAAACTTTCTAATAAAAGAAATTATGAAACCACAATATCTGCTCATGCAAAGGTGTCTCTATGGCATCCCAACTTTCCTTACAAAAACAAGCCATTTTGTCAGGAAAAGCCTTTCCTGTTCTCGTTTTATGGACATTTTTGAGTTTTTAGAAAGTTGATTATCTATTTTTTTCCCGGTTTGATAGAGAAGCGTTTCTTTTAGTACCTTTTGCGAAAACCTAGGTGTCTGGGCATGCACGTTGACCAATCCCTAAGTTACATGCATCACTACTTGGAAGTTCTCCTATATGCAACAAGATATGTTGAGGCCAAAACTTAGTGGGTGGCCCCAAGGAATCATTTTCGCCCAATTTCATCATAAATTAAACGTTGTATGAGGTGCATGCTCTAAATACACAATAATATTTGCGTTTCATAAAATTATTGGAGAGAACAATACTCGCATATAAACTGTTTTTGTTTATTTCATGTGCCAGGAGAATAATTCGCTTCAAATGCACACATTTGAACTTCGATAATTTATATGGTGGATTGAGATTCCTGGTCCCATCAGCATGTGAATGCTATGTTCTTAGTTTATAATTGATTTTATTCAAAATTCTCCATTTGCATGATTAAGATGGTAATATGTTGTTTATGCCTCGAATTCAGTCTGGGTTTAGAAACAGAGGGACCGGGCCCTATGACCCTTAATTCTGGGTCAACTAATGTGTGCCTATAAATTTTCGTTAAGGGTTTCTACCTCTTCGTGTGGGTGCAAAACACTTGTAACCTCTAAGGGACATCTTCCTGGAGTGATGAGATATGACTAAAATAATACAGTAAAAATTTCATTGGGATCTTAGGCCTCATTTGGTATGCAGGAAGTAGATGTAAGAAGTAGAAATTCATGAGAAGTACATATTTAAGCTCTTATTTGGTTTGCAGGAAGTAGGCAGAATGTAGGAAGTGGAAATTGCTAAGCAATTTTCAGTTCCTTCAAAACGCAAGAAGTAACTTACCTAGCCCCCTCTAGGTAAGTTCTAATTCCTTTGTTTTTAACGAACTTTCTAAAGGAAGTTCTATTCTCCATCCTGGCAACCAAACACGTTTTACCTACTTCCTAGGAAGTTAACATAGGAATTAAATCTTTGGAAAATATAACTTTCCACAGGAATTCTGATAGAGATTAAGCAACCCTGTGCCTAATCGAGGGGTTCCTAAGCATCCCTGTGCTTAGGAGGATGGTTGAACAATCCTGTGCCCAACCAACAAAGTATACCTATACTTAGCTTTAAGCAGTCATGTGCTTAAGAGAATAGAAAAGGAACTAAATTTTATTCAATAGTATGATGATCTCCTTTAGGCTTTGTTTACATTGGTATTTATAGAAAACAAACTAGAATCTTAAGTCAAAATAAACTCTTAAATGGATAATAACAAAGAAAGCTAATAAAATCAAACTCTATCATAAAATAATCCTAACTAATGATATATTCTAAAATAATCCTAACTAATATTATATTGTAAAAGATAGATTTTACAACAATTCAAATTCCTAATAATTATCCTAAATCTCCATCTTGATCCTTTCTCCTCTATCTCTATCTAATTCAATTCATGCGTCAATCAAACAAGGCCTTAGTAATTAGATCAACCTGTGCAAACTGTGAAAAATATTCTTTTGGGAGATGATTTTATGTAATCCCTCCAGAAGAATTGTCTAGGCATATGCCATGCTTTTCTCCAGCATATCTAAAATCAGTGTTGAACTGATGTGACTGGTCATGATTGGAACATCCTGGTGCAGACGTGGAAATAAAAAAATATATATGTTAGTCAAAAAATTTTAAGAAAAAGGTTCGTTTTAAGTACCAAAACCAAGTCTAAGCTTTAAATGAGAAGATCAGGCAGAAAGAGAAACAAAGATAAAAACATTTATGTGAAAAACCTTAAAAGTGAAGAAAATACCATGAGCGAAGGCAAAGAACTTCACTAGATCTAAAAAAGGAGTACCACAAGATTTCTTTCTCACTCACTTTCTATCTGCATTGTGTTTACTCTCTCTTACTAGGCAAAGGAACCCTACTCAACTATATATATACAAGAGAGGAAAAGGAAACAGGAGAGGGCACAGGTATAGTGACCCGACCCACCACTACTTGGAATCCAAACTAAAAATTTGGGACACGATATAATCTTAGAGATTAGTGTTTTCCTATAAACATAACTTTGTAATTAATTATTTTTAGTTTCAAAAAAATATTATTGAGATCAGTTTTTAAGTAGCAAGTTGTGATATATTAGTAAAATTACTTGAATTTTTTGCTGGTATTTTCTTTGTTTCATAGAGCTCGTTGGAGGGTTAGCAAAGGGGTAGCCGATGTAGCGGCTTAGAGTAGCGCTGCGTATTAAAGCTAACACTAGTGTGACTTCACGTTTTGACCTCCTATTATGCACTCACTTGCTTATTTGTTACTTGCCCTTTATTCGCTTGTAGCTGCCTTCTAACAAATTTTTGAATTTGGCTTCGTGGCGCCTGCTTTGTGCTATATCCTGCTCTTATGTTTTGTGGCGCCATGCTTGCAGGCTAACTTGCTTCCATGATGACGCGGTACTCAGGCTGGGGGTCCTCGAAAACAGCCTCTTTTCAGGGTAGTACCCTGAAGGGGGAAGGAGCGTACATTTATCCCCGACCCTGCTTATGTCTAAGCCCTTAAGGCACTGGGACTGTTGTTGTATTTTTTTTATTTCATCTTTCACTCAATGGGGCCCCTTGAAAAAAATGTCAACTACAAAAGCAAAAGGAAAAAGAGAGAAAAAGGAAAGGACAATAAATGGGAAGTTCAAAGCCCAGGAATAGCTAAAAAGTGAAGCATCAGCCAGCAGATGCTTCACTTTTTAGCCAGCAGTGGCTTACTTTTACCAAGTGGCACATATGACGAAGATCCCACAGCATGTTCTTATTGGGGCCGTTCTTGACATTTTTGGATCTCAAGTGAAAATTTCAGAAGGAGCTATTTATGTACAATAAATTATAATAATTTTGACCATAAAATTTACTAATATCAAGAATTGATATTTTATAAACCACAGCCGCAAAAAATTAAAGCCCCTAAAGTTTCTGGGGCCTTAAGCGGCTGCTTGAGCTGCTTGAGGTTATGTTTAGCCTTAGTTCTTATTATTATCAAGGAATTTTTCCACCCAAATCTGTGGCTGTTTAATTTTCTTCAGGTTGTGGAATTAAATAAAGGCCTTTACGTAACAAAATGATCATTATGTATTATCTTGAGCTAGTTTTTATGTGATTGGACTTTATGTAATGATACTTCTGTAACTGCCTTAATCATGCGCATATATATATATATATATATATATATATATATGTATATGTATATTAAAATTAGCAAAAAGACAGAGAATAGAAATGGTGATTATATGAATGTTTGTTCAACTTTACAAACATAATACTTAAAAAGAAACTTATAGTCTCTTAAAATATGCATCGCTTCAGCCTGTACATTGGAAAATATCAACTTGATAATTATGCCAAAAAACAATAGAATTGAAATGAAAAATGTTTAATATCATCACGACACATTCAGTGCTGAACCGTGATTTGATTCGATGGTTCTCATTAACCCGGGTAGTTAAATTTGGGTGCTTATTTAAACTACTTACCTGTGAGGAATCTACAGAAATCCCATGGTTGGAGCAGTATCTACTTGGGAGATGCCCTTGAACATGCTTGCTGCAGACATAAGCAACACATTCAAATATAATTAGTATTAGCACATAGAAGCACGCCTTTAGTAAAAAAACGCGTATAATAGACGTATTGAACATGGATCCTTATTTTTTCATTTAATAGGCCACTTATGTAAAATACAATTCTTTTACGTTATATGTAACAATAAACGTCTCATAATATATATCCGTATTTTTCTTATTTAAAAAATAAATGATTAATTGAAAGTAATCATACTTACAAATAAATTAAGTATTCATATTCTATACTTTACTAAATTTGTCACTTCAACTGCCATTATCGAGTACAATAGTTTACTATCTGTGTTATGCTTACTATTACCACTATTGTGGCTAACAATACCAAATAAAAGTCGAATTCATAGAATTATATCCCTTCCCAAGATATTCATAATTTAAAAGAATGAGGCCTTTTATACATAAATGTATTCAATTAGGAACTTTTAACTAAAATTTTCATGTACAATGCTGAGTAGTGGCGGAGCTACGTACAAGTGAGAGTGGGCAATTGCCCATACCGAAGTACTAAAATAATAAGATATATAGTTTCAGGACAACAAGCTATCACTTCAAATTTTTTTCCAATGAGATCTTCAAGATTCCATATGGGAGTCCAGTTATTGAAGTCTGATATGGAAGATAAGTTTAGTGAGCTGCACCACATACAATTAGTTTTGGGATGAAACCTTATTTGGGTTAGTATATAAACCTTGATGCAGCGTGTGAAATGTAAAAATAGGGAAATGAGAAGAATTCAACAACCTTCCCTTTAATTTTACAAACTCCAATAAAATTAATCTAAACAATTGGCCCCTTATGCCCTAGCATCGTCTCCCTTTATATAGAGAAAGTAAGAACTAAAATTAAAGAAGGAAATAACTAGAAAAGGAAAAGAAAATCAACGCTTGAAATTTGAATTTGAATTTGAATTGGAAATTGGATCCGTAAATCAAGCCCTAAATCTTGTTGTTGCCTTGATTCTCGTCGCGCCCCGGGCCTTGAGTTCCGCTAATGCCAAGCCCCTCCCGAACCCGCTAACGTCAAGCCTTAACGCGTTCTAACTGCCGTGAATGGCTTCAGCCCGCATACCAGTCATGCCGCCAATCATGTACCCGCCAAGCCATGCGCCAATCATGAATGCGAGGCCGCTTCCCGTCTAACCTTGGCGTCCTAATCCGCGTATTCTTGGCTAGCCCGTCTTGACCCGCCAGATCCGCCAAAGGCTATTTGGCGGTTGCATCATTTTCTCCTGGTTGGAAAGAATTCGCCCTCAAATTCCCCAAGGGATCTGCCATTGCAGACTTCTTTTTGTCGCCAAATCAATTCCCGGCGGCTGACTCAGCCACTGTAGATGTGCCCCTACCGTCGACGAAGCACCTGCAACTTTTCCCAGCCAAGTTCCATCCTTTGTCGGTGTCAATACCGCTGAGCCACCCTTATGTCTTACTCGGATGTAACTCCTAGAAAGTAGTTTCAACACTTGGTGTCTGGCACCCATATGTTCCGCAAGGTTGACTCGGTATGAAATCTTCCTTCTCAGTAAGGCGTCTATGGGAACCCACGCCAACTGGCACTGTGCTTGTTTTGTTTGTGGATATGTATACGCCAACCCCTTTGGGCGAACCTCCTGTGATGAACTCCCTACTTTAGCCGTCACCTCCTCCTCGTCGTGTATGGGCTCATCAAATAAGGGCTCTCCACTAATGATGCCTACTGGTTTAGGCCCCAACTCTGGCTAGCCAACTGCGTCGTTGCACGCGGCTCTTTCCTTCGATTTTGGGTTCTCGGATTTCGAAACACTTGGTGCTTCAACTTTCTTGGGCAACAAGATGATCCTCATCCCCTCGAACATGAAACTATAGGTGTTACATCGTCCGTCGTGGATGGCGCCTCTATCGTACTGCCATGGTCTCCCCAACAACAAGTGGCAAGCATCCATGGTCACCACGTCACACCACACGCCATCTTTGTACTTCGACCCAATTGAAAAGTTCACCAAGCAACGTTTAGACACGGTTACCAGGTCTTCGCTCTCGAGCCATGACATCGTATAAGGGTTTGGATGATCCTCCATCTTCAACCCTAGCTTCTGGACGGTTTCCTCGGAGATGGCGTTCTCACAACTCCCGGAGTCGACGACTAGGCGCCACACTCTCTCGCCAATTGTGCACGTCGTCTGGAAGATGTTATGTCGAAGCCATTCGTCCCCTTCAGTTTCTTCAGGCGTGAAGCCAACTCGCTTGACCAACAGCAAGCGACCTTCGTCACCCGCTATCTCCATCTCGCCAAGTGACGCCAGCTCGTCCTGAGTGTCGTCTACCTTTATGGCGCTTGCTTCTTCAATCTCCAGAAATTCTTCACGGAGGCCGGTGTCCCACCTCTGTTCTTTAACATTGGCGTCTCCGGTATTGTGCCGATGTTACTTCGGCTCAGGATCCAATAAGTCAACATCTAATGCTGGATTCTGGATCTCGTCCGTCTCCTTTTCAATAGCACCTGGTGTTAATGGGCATTGGGGCTAGGTTCCAGGTTCCAAATTGGGATTTGCCCTCCCCCACACACCCCCCCACCCCCCCCCCCCCGCCCCGGTTGAATCAAGCAACTCTTGATTCGCTGGAATCTTGCTTCCAAGTCCTCTAATCTCCTCTCGGTTTGCCGTTGAACATCAAGGTCAAGAAGATCTCCAACGGCAACATACCTTAGTCGCCCACAGGCCATCTTAGAAAACGTTCTAAGCTCTAATACCAACTGATGCAACTCCTAAAATGGGAAAATAGGGAAACGGGAAGGATTCAACAACCTTCGCTTTCTAAACTCTAATAAAATTTACGAAGGGAAAGATAAAATTCATCCTAATCTCACAATTGAGAATAGAAGAACTAAAATCAACTCATAAATTAATCTAAACAATTGGCCCCTTAACCCATAGCATCGTCTCCCTTTATATAGAGGAAGTAAGAACTAAAATTAAGGAAGGAAATAACTAGAAAAGGAAAGGAAAATCAATGTTTGAAATTTGAATTTGAATTTGAATTGGAAATCGGATCCGCAAATCAAGCCCTAAATCTTGTTGTTTCCTTGATTCTCGTCGCGCCCCGGGCCTTGAATCCCACTAACGCCAAGCCCCTTTAACCCGCTAACGCCAAGCCTTAACAAATTCTAACTGCCGTGAATGACTTCAGCCCGCCAACAATGTACCCGCCAAGCTATGCGCCAATCATGAACGCGAGGCCGCTTCCAGTCTAACCTTGGCGTCCTAATCCCGCTGCCTATTCCTGGCTCGCTTGTCTTGACCCCCTGACCCACCAAAGGCTATTTGGCGGCTGCATCATTATGTGTGAGCTCTTAGAGATAAGCTCTTGTTCTCTCTTGTCACCCGTCACCATGACTGCAAAATCCATCGAGAAAGACAGGATTTTCCATGACATAAATTATTCAAGGGAGCAGCAGAGATCAAAGAAGCTCACATCTGAGATGGAATGCTAAAGATTTCACTTCTGTTTCCAGTTAAAAAATTCTCCGCATGAAAGATTTAATATAGAGGCCAATATGTATGCTTCTTGAACTATTCCGCTTAAAATACTAATCGGTTTTAGGATAGACCGTACGTCACGTAAGCTGTCTCATGTGCCAACACCAAGGGTCAAGCCCAATGTTCAATTCCATTTCACAGTAGGCTTCTGATTTCTTGATGGTGGATATTTGACATAGATGAAGAAATTAATCTGCAAACATTTGGCAAGAAAAAGATGAAAACATAATCTTTGGATGTTCAAAGCATGAAGTATCCTATATCCATTTCACTCTGCCGAAAGAAGTTTGGGCTGAAATTTGATGGGGATGAATCGGATGTAGTTGAGCAGATTTCAATTATGGATAAAGGTTTTCGTTAGCTTGAATTTATGTTAACCTCAACCCCTTCTTTGGCATATTGGTTTCATTCCCTCTCTTGATTCTAGTCCATTCTGATTTTTCTCCAGTGGTGGCTTAGTCACTTTTGCGCCTGCTTGTTTCTCTGGTAACTCTCAGTAATTCTACTTTTTCGGTTTGGGATATAGTCTTGATTTTGTATCTTTTTGATTCCAGCTTTTATACGGGTTGGCTCATGTCTTGCTTGTACGAGTAACCTATTTTGTACTACGACTTTGTCACTAATTACAAAAAAAATCCATTTCATTCTGCTGCAACTTTTATTACAGCATTCTGTGTGTCCTGTCAAGCACTAAGTTCTTCCACAAATCTCCTGAGAGTTATCCCCATGGAATCAAATATGTAAAGACCAATACACAATTGAAATTATCCTATAAGTAAGAATCACCCCGTTTTTGCAATTTCTAGCTGTGACAGCGACTTAAGAAAATGATCTCATGAATAATATAACATAACAACCAGCTCAAAATCTATTACTAAAGATCATCACGTTTCATAGTAACATTTATTTGATTCCATAATGATACCCCTTAACTACATTTAGTTAGGGCTTGTAATGCCCACTCATAGAAAGCTCGAAAAGTTCGGCTCATTTCAAAGTTGAGCTGACCGAGCTGTCTATTTAGCTAAATGAATTGTGCCCAAGCCTGGTAAACTTTGAGCTCAAAGGCTTATGAGCATGCCAACCTCGATATAAATAATGGACCTAAATTTTCCTAATCTAGACATATTTGAGCCAAATGATTTGAGCTTGACCCAAACCAACGATCCCTTATCAAATTTAAATAAGCCTAAACAGCAAAACTTGGCTCAAAGCTCGTTAGGCTAGGTTTGAGCTCAACCAAGCTGAGCTAAAGTTGAGCTTAGAATGAGCAAAGCCTGAGATTAAAGTTCAAGCTAAATCCATGTCGAGCCTTGAGCCACATGCTTTCAGCATTCATTCCCCCATCTATTACCAGAAGCTGTAGACCCAGTTGAGCTGGTTCAAAGACAGACTTCCAACAATTCGATTCCACTTGCACCCTCAAAAACAATACTGCTATTTTAAAGTCCCATTTCTATATCTACTTATCCATGTTTGAACCCCAAGAGTGCTTCACAATGCTCAACCAAGTCAACAAAAATCTAAGAAATTGTAATGGTATGCACCATATCTGTGAAGTTATAAGCCTATTTTATTAAATAATGAATGAGGTTACAGGCTTTGCTATATACAGAGAGTGCATAATGATTACAAAGACTAAAATATCCCTGGTTGGATAATACAAGACGTAAACCTAGAGATAAGATGAATACAAGGGATATAGATCTAAGTGGAAATTATCCTATATGATAGCAGATGCAGATGTCAAGAGATAATATCTTCTAATAATCTCTATTTTCTAGTCCCTTTTATACGGAATGAAATAACTTATGAATGAATATCCAGATCTTCACAAAATGTTCATATATGCAGCTTTGACGCCAAAAGAAAAGAACAATAGACAGTACGATGTTGTTTTGGCCAGAAGAACCAATATTTCCGTCCAAGACAAACTCAGTTGAATTGCAACTTACTCTTACACATTATAATCCATGTAAATAAGAGTGGAAATTTTCAATCCAACTCAATGATCTGACATGAACTATGGACAATACTACAGTGGCCTGGCTTTGATAAAATAATATTACTCTGAAAATTTTTCTACCCAAACAAACTGAGCCTAATTGCAACTTCCTCTTGTATGTTAAAATCCATGTAAATAAGGGTACCTCTAAGGGATTTTCTCAATATTTTGCACACTTTTTAGGTTGGGGGCACTGGGAAACAGCCTCTCTTCAGGTTAACACCCTGAAGGAGGAAGGCTGCGTACATCCGCCTCCCCAGACCCTGCGTAGGCGGGAGCCCTTGAGACACTGGGTATGCTCCATTTATAACATAAATATCCTAAAAGTACCATATACATGACGACCAATAACATAAGGCTAGCTTAAGATATAATACAATCACAACTATCTCAGGATTCATACAAATATGACAACTACCTAAGAGGGTACCGACACGCAAGCACTGGATCCCATTAGAACACTGAAGTTAAGCGTGCTTGGGCGAGAGTAGTACCAAAATGGGTGACCTCCTGGGAAGTCCTCGTGTTGCACCCCTCAAGTTGGGGGTTCTCGGAAACAGCCTTCCTTCAGGGTAGCACCCTGAAGGGGGAAGGCTGCGTATATCCCTCCCCCCAGACCCTGCTTAGGCGGGAGCCTTTGGGACACTGAGAATGTTGCTTTGCATACAAATATGACAACTAGTAGATCAACATAGCAGACAAATGTAAATAACACAAAGACACGATTTCAGCATAAAACTGTTACCTTGCCCAATAACAGGTAGAGGAAGAAACTGAGATTGTGCAGTATAATTGCATAGCTGAATTGCCGGGCAAATCTCCTTTGGCATTAAGCTTACTTATTAACCTGTGAATTTCAATATCACAAGCAGTTAGTAAGTACTAAAATGCCAAAGGAGATCTTGCCCAGTAATGCATCTAAGCACTTTCTCAACTTGGCGAACAGATTTCATTACCTGTGTATATTTATACTTGCTGCACTATGTGAATATTATTACCCAAAACCCCATATCCCTCTTGCAGACTTGCTTCATCCCCACTGAGTCCACGAGAAAAGTCTAAGGTTAATCATGGAATCGAAAGGCAGTTCGCGGTTTTACGTGTTAGGAAACGCAACAACTAAAGCACAACGAAAGATTCAACGAGAAAGTAAAGATAAATACACAAAGTTTATGTGTTCGACCTAAAATGCCTACATTCATGGAGTTGCAAGGATATTTTATTACTTGGAAGGTTTACAGAGATTTTTCTCCTGATTTCACCACACACTCTCTCAAATCCTAAACAGTAAACAGGGTTTATATAAGTGCACATGGAAGAAATCCTAATCACCCCAGAATAAATCACTAAAATAGGCCTGGGCCTTCACCCCAAAAATCCTATCGGCCCAATCTTCCACTCCATGGACTTGGCCTATAACAGTACAAAACTAGGCTCCACAAAACAAGCCCAACATTACAGTCATGGTAAGGGTCACAATTTCACAGAAGCGAGGTGGCGTGATGTTACATAGCATATTATAAGGCCACTTTGAAATTTTTAGGGAACATTAGGTGTTTCCAAGCCTTACATTTGCAAAAACTTGAACGAAAAGTTACAGGACCATTAATTTTGTTGCATCATTTAATAGAGTATAACATGTAAACATATTTATAAGTTTGTTTTAGTAAATAAAATACAAATATATGCATCACTGAATCCACTAGAAAAGTACCGTTATCTAATGGCCAATCTTGAAACAACTAGCTTATATCCCATTACGTAACAACCTTTATTTAATTCTATACTGTTAATACCAGTTCTGGGAGAATAAGAAACAAAAGGCATGTACTATTCCATGAAACCAGGACAATCCAGGCATATCCCTTTGTTCTGGTCCAGAAACACTAAGGCTCCGTTTGTTTCAGGGAAAAACTACATTCTAGAAAGTGGTCTTCCCCTTTTCCTTTGTTTGGCGCGTCATTAGCTCATGGAAAAGGTTTTCCGATGGAAACCTTTTCCCTCAAATGAGGGGAAATGACTTCCCTTTTAAAATGGGGGAAGTCGTGATTCTAAGTGACTCAAAAACCTTCACGGTTATCATTATGCAAATCGAGATCGAATCAAAATAAACCAAACTGCACTGTAAACCTTTAATGTCAACATTGGACAAGAATTAGACTGAATAATTAAAAGCAGCTTCGATATTACTTTGTTATTATTGCAACAGAACAACTTTAATCAAGTTGAATTGTTACATAATATTATAGAAGGAAATTATTTAGGTAATTTTGCAGCATTTATTACATAGGTTCTGTGATATTTCAGTAATATACAATAACGTACCCTGAAGTTTAAAAATTTTCTCATAAATCAGGTATCTTTTACTAAAATTTAGTATATTTTAAATGAAAACAGTAATCTGTATGTATCCTATATCATATTACAATAATTTCTTTTGTCCGAAAATGGTAATATAACATATTTTTTAATAATATATAAGTAATTTTTGTTAGAATGTGGACAATTTTTTGATAATATGATATTTATACCACATCAATTTTTTGGCATAAATTACCTGAATTTTAATGAAAATTCACCAGAATTTGACACAGTATATACACAAGTGATAAAATTTCTTATCTCATGATACCTCATTGTATATAATAAAATGACAGAGCATTTACATGATAAATGCTTAAATTTTAGAATACCGAAGAAATAATTTTTCTAATTTATACAGCTTTGATAGTTAACTTTTTATTTTGTTACTTCATATATGTTCCTTTATATATGTTATATTATTGCTTATGTTGTCCTATAAAAAGATATAAAATGATTGGTGAAAAACATTTTTTTAAAACATACACAAAGACATCACAATGGGGAATTAAGTTTTTCTTTGAAACAAACAACGGAAAACCCCACTCGGAATTTATATTTCCTTGGAAAACCTTTTCCGAAGAAAAATCAATTCCTAGATTTTACTTTTCCGTCAAAACAAACAGAGCCGACAGCTACAAGGTTGGCTGTTGAAAGAACACGTTAATTTGAATGCACCAAGTTTTAGAGCATAAAATTATTCATGGATCTTTATCCATTAGCTTAAACTTTTTTTGCGGTTAGTTCCTTGATATGGTATCAAAACCTTATTGACGAAGAGGTCACAAGTTCGAATATTAACAACCACCACTCGAAATATTAGTATATACACAAGGAATGAGAGGGCTTACACATTATTCATGCTTCAAACCCAATATGCATTTATATGAGACGGCATTATTATCAAGGTATAAAATAATTCCTAAACCTTAACTTGTGAGGCCCTTCCATGTCCAGCAAGACTCATAAGTCGCAGCAGCCTCAAGGCTATTGCTGGGACCCATTATGCAATGTCTATGGCACCCCAATACTGCAACACTACAACTGTTTAAGTGATATTTAATATATTTGTCCAACCACCAATGCATCATTGACCAGAATTTGCAAAAAGATCAAGATAGCCTTATTAAAACACTTCATTTTGTATCTAACAAATGAAAGACTCTGACTAATCCCCATGAGACACGTTACCCACCCCAGCCCTCCCATCCCAACACCCCTATCCGCCATTGCTAGTCACCTTCAGCAAGCCCAAAAGAAAGAAAAAGATATTGCTAACTAAAAGTTTTTCGAGAAGAACATAAGTAAGCTAGTCCATAGTGCCCTTAGGTTTTTATGCTCCATTGTTTGCTTATGTTTGCTATTGCTGTGTGCTGCTTGTTGCTTTGCTGCTTTATTATTGCTTTATGTTTTCTCTGTCCCGTTTGTTTTTATGTTTTTTAGGTTGGGGGTCCTCAAACACCTCCCTTTAGGGTTGCACCCTGAAAGGGTAAGGCTGCATACATATTACACCCCTCAAACCCTACATTGGCAGGAGCCTTTATGGCACTAGATTTGTTATTGTTGTTGTATAGTATTTTCCTTTCTAACCAAACGAAGCATAAAATTGTCTATTTACTGAAAAGTTTGATGACTGCAAAAGAAAAAGAAAAAGATAAAGGGGAATTCAGGCTAGCAGGAGAACTGCTATAAAGTAACATACATGTGCTCTTTAAGGACACGAAATTCCAGAAACTACCCTACCAGAAATTCATTTAAACGAGTTACATTGATATCCTGAAAGAAGAGCTCTAATAAACATGCCATATAATAAGCAAGGAAAACACTTCATCTACATAACTTAAGTACCCAATTGTAAGCCTTGCTAAAAATAGAAAAAGAAATTAACTATAACATTAAATAATTGTCCTCTCATAATCTAATGATTTTATATCACGTGGATCATACGTGAATTAAATTACAGTCTTTTGACACATATAACATTGCTCTAATACCAAAAGTGAGTCGTACCTTATTTCATTAAGTACTTCACATTTCCTTTCTCAGCTTCAGGTGAATCTTATAGATCCAAAAACAAGGAGAAAACCTATAAAGAACAGCAAAAGGAAAAAAAGATCAATGGATTTAACTTAGATTTTCATATTTTTTAATCAAGATACACTTATGCACGAACTCAAACCAGGTGAAAGATGAAAAAAAGAAAACATATGATACATATTAGTTGCTCTTAATTATCAAAGAAAAATAAAGACAAAAATAGAACTTCTTATGGGCAAGACGAGTAGCATCTTTCTTCATATGAGAGAAATTCATGTCTTTTGAAGGAGCAAGGAAGTCATTTTCTTTCATACCATTCCTCCTAATCCGCGCAAAGGGTCAGACACTCGTTATCCCAGTCAAACCTCAAATGTGTTGAACCCTGATCAAATGGAGTCTTAAGGATAGTCCTTTCCTGTGATTCTATTTAATACATATATATCCTTTCAATTTTAAAAATATTGACTTATTTGTTAGCAATAGCATACCAAAACATTCTTAACGATTTGGTCAACTCTCTCTTCAAGACCCACTTTTCTCCAATGACTAAGCTCGATTGCGGTTATAGGGATTTAAACCAAGGTCGTGAGCTTAGCATAGTGGTAACTACCCTACTTCTATATAGCACCAGAGCCTTAACCTTGTTAGTATTTTATCAGTAGACCAAAGACGCGGTTCTTAATTTGTGAAAACTAGAAATAACCTTTTTCTGTGATTGTCCCTGGGTTGTACATAAATTGACCATTGAAAGATCAGAAAGAAAAAGTTCCAAAAGTGAAAATAAACATAGAAATAAAAGCATGGAGATTCTATGGGCATCTCCTATTTTCTGAAGGTTGGGGGTCCTCGAAAACAGCCTCTTAGTGGGGTTACACCCTGAAGGGGTAAGGCTGCGTACATCCACCTCTCCCAGACCCTGCTTATGCGGGAGTCCTTGAGGCACTGGGTCTGTTGTTGTTGTTGCTGCTGCTTCTTAGTGATTTCTCTTCTTGATTTGGGTTACGAGGCAAATTATCAGCGTACAAACCAAGATGACCAAAATATAAGTGCAGTTTTCCATGTGCAATTAGGGAAGTGTATGAAGGTGCCAGTGGATGTGCATTTTTGAGCAAGGAATAAAAGCATTATTCTCCTTTACCGTTCTAGCCCCAGAAAAGCAATTGGAAGACTTTTCAAGCCTCGACATATATATGTGCTTTAGTAAATAAAACACAATATATATGCATTATAAAAGTCATAACAAAAGAACGTCATGTAACAGCCAGTCACATAACTGCCAGCTGAAAGTATGCTGCGTAATGTAAGGGCCATTATTTGATTCCATAATGGTAAACTCAAAAACAATACAACATAAAAACTATATGTCCTCGGAATACTCATATACCAATTCTACATGGAAGAATATGCAGTTGAATGTCAACTTAGTTGATTGTATTCTGAGCCTGTAATATGGAGATAACATGAAAAGAATATAGAAAGTCCCTATGCAACAATGTGCTGGGTAGTATTTATGAGTCTTGTTGGACATAGCATGGGTGTCAAAAACCAACTTCGAGCAAAAGTTTAAGCACTTAGATAAAAAGACCCCGGAATACTCGATAACCCAAATGCTCATCAAGCGTATAGCAAGGATAATATACATGTCCGCCTCATACCTTATCTTGAAAGTATTTAGGGCATGTTTCGCTAAACTTTTTTTTCTGGAAAAATGTTCTTTTTAGGGAGAAAGTGCCTTTCAAATTTAAGGTGTTTTGTATGAAAAAAAAAAAAAAAAAAAAAAAGAGTGCCTTTAAATTGAAGCAAAACTGGATTTTTTCTGCTTTTAAGCCCAAAAAAAAAAAATTCCTTTAAAATAAAAATAAAAGCTAAAACTAAAAGTTTTTATATAAAATAGCCATATTAAAAGCTCTTTTGTAAATAAGTGCTTCTCGGAAAAAAAAAAAAAAAGTTAATTTCACAACTTGGTCAAATAGACCCTTAGTATTAAGAGTGGGAACTATTGAGATTTTGATCGTGAGACCTTTCAATCATAAAAGGTTCTAAAACGATGTAACTATCCGAAAAGCTAAAGTTGTTCGGTGAAAGCTCATGAATGGTTTGATACTCTAAAGAAACTGGTTTATGCTTCACGGTACTAGCTACATGCAATTTGACGTGTTCTTCCACTAGGTAACCCTTGTATTTTTGAGAGCTTTAGTCTGTATGGACCAGAACAATAGGATATGCCTGAATTGTCCTGGTTGCCAGGATAGTACAAACTTTTTTTTCTCATTCTCTCAGAATTGATATTAACGTCTAGAGGCGTTTCTAGTTCACGCAAATTTTCTTACTTTTCATAGAAAAGTGAAAAACTGGAAACACTTGAAAAATTTAGGAAACACGGAAAATGATTCCTCTATTTCTAAAGTAAGGGAAGATGTTTTCTAGTGTTAGTGCGAAGGAAAGCAGACTAGACAACCATGTTTTTCGTGGAAAATTTAGAAAATAAGATCTTTTGAACATGATTTCCAGGAAAAACTAGAAGTGTAGACGAGTTGAGCTAAATTGAGGTTTTATTAAGCTTTCAAACCTTTGTTCGATTTCGGTTTGATAAGACATTAGCATGTTCGGCACTCCGCTCAACTGCTCATTAGCCTAATCAAGCCAGGCTGAGCTCATTAGAGATTCGAATTCAATATCGAGTTGATCCTGCTATAAACTCGAGCTTGCTATCGAGTCGAACTATTCGATATACTCTTGAACTATTGTCAACTAATATTGATTGTTAACAAGCCTTTATGAAGCATTTAACGAGTCCTTACTAAAGTATTTGCAAACGTTAACTAGTCGAGCACCCTTTCCTTGTTCAACCTTAGCTTATTAAGCTTGTCAAGCCTGCTCGAATTTGACTCGATAAGCTATCAAGCTTCCCAAAACGAGCATCAGTAGTTCTTTCCACATTCAATTTGTTTACCCTCCTTGGAAAAGCACAGAACCATGAAATTTTACTGTAGAACTGCAAAACTTTCGTATACACCATGAACTTTTGCATGGACTCCGTTGGGATAAAGCATGTCTGCAAGAGGGATATGCCATTTCCAGTAATAATATTCAGAGTGCAGGAAGTATAAATATACAAAGGTAATGCAATTGGTCACCAAGTTGGAGAAGTGCTTAGATGCATTACTGGGCAAGATCTCCTTTGGCATTTTGGTACTTACTAACTGCTTGTGATATTGAAATTCACAGGCTAATACAGTAAGCTTAATGCCAAAGAAGATTTGCCCGGCAATTCAGCTATGCAATTATACAAGACAATGTGGGTTTCTTCTTCTACCTGTCGCAGGGAAAGGTAAGAGATTTATGTTGAAATGGCATCTTTTTGACAGTTTATGAGCTCTAAACTTTTTTTTTTCTTCTCATGTTTTGTACATGGAACGAAATGAAGGTCTTCATGGAATATAATGGAGACTACAATGAACTTTTAGCTAGCCATCATGATATTGATCATTGTATGACAGTACTTTTGTCACGGCCTTGTATTCATATGTATATATTGTGCTCTACTTACCAAAATAGATTTATAAATATATTTACATGATTAAACCATCAAGCTGATATATAGTTTAACAGTTTTATAGCTATTCATTAAAATATTTGCAAACATTAGACTCAAAAATAAGTTACATTCCCCTAAAAACCAATGCAATTATTACGACCCGTTATATATTGTCTATAACATATCGCAACATCAGACAATAGGCACAATTGTGAATTGTAATTGATTACGTAGTAGAAAGTTGAGACAATACACTATCTATGTACTAAAAAATGGAAGAAGCAGGGGAATAAAAAGGCTTCCGACCTATGAATATCAGAAATGTTCTGAGGACGCAAACTTCCAGAAATTACATTATCGCTAGAAGCTTCAATAGACTTACAAGAAGCAAGGAAAATACTTATATACATAATTTAAATACCGAATGAAATATCCAGCGCTAAATTTTGAATAGAATAATTTTAACACTAAATAGTAGTCTTCCGATGATCCGTTGATTTTTTCATGTGTACTGGGTTCATGAACTGGATACATTCTTTTGATACATATAGCATAATTCTAATAGCATAAATGTTAAATGTCCAACATCAGCATTGTGAGCGAGAAGAAATCAAATAGATGTTTGGGTTACTTTGTTTAGAGCCTGGTTTCATACTGCAAGGGGTTTTGGGCCCAGGCCGAGGTTCAGGCCGTTTTTGGAGATCTCAGCTGAAACTAGGGTTTCATATGGTACGCCTATTTATACCCGGTTTTAGGGCTTGAGAGAGTATAGCGAATTGAAGAAAACTCTCTGTAACAATTCCAAGAACAAAATTCTCCCTGCAACTCCGTGGACGTAGACAATTTTGGCCAAACCACGTAAATCTGTGTGTTTGTTATTTACTTTTCTGCTTTTTTTATTGTTTAGTTGTTGCGTTTTCTAATAATAGACTACTATTAGACTACAATAACTATGAAAGTGAAGGAGAAAGGAAGGAGATCAAAAGTAGAAGGAGGGAGAAGAGAAGAATTCAGATTGAAGAGGGAGAGAAGAGTTCAAGGGAGAAGAAAGAAAGCAGAAGAAAAATTCCAGTATTATCATTCATATAGTCAAAAGATGATTACAAGAGGGATTCTTAAGCCTTTTTATAGACGCTTACATCAATTGGACTGAAAAAGAAACAAAAATCAGCAACATAAAAGAAAAATTAAGCAAAAACAGTTTTCTTCCTAACCAACAACTTTCCTGCCAAAACCACATTTAAAAGTTGGTTGAACAATTTATGAGGCAAATCCTAATTTTTACTGAATTTGATACATTTTTACATGAATTAACTATTTTAAGGATCGCCTTGGAATTTGAATGATGAATCACATAATTCCAGGGCATATGACATACACTCAATACAAATTGGTTTTACGATGAAACTTCACTTGAGATTATATGGAGGACCTCATGTGCCAACTCCTTGGGCTAAGTTGCGGAGCGATAGGATTTCAGAAAAAAGTGCGTTGTACTCCTTACCATTATGTACTTCACCTTTCCATTCTTAATTTCAGGAATATCTGTCAGTGATCCACACACAAGGAAAAAACCAGTAAAAGACTGCAAAAACAGAACATCTATAATGGTTTAACTTAGATTCTGATATTACTTAACCAAGATAACAATGCACAAACTCAAATCATACTAAAAATTGAAAATAAAAGGGTTTTTTTTAAGTAAAACCACCAAAAAAAGTTAATATTTTTCACTTAACCACAACAACTTTTTAATTTTTCAAAAAATCACCTTCAAAAGTCTAAAATTTTTCAATTAACCATCTTAAATCATGTTGCTAACTATCCACTAAATATTATTTGACTTCTATATGGATTTTAGCTCAATTTTTATTTTTTTATTTTTTGAGAGTACATGAAACATGAGTCGAAAGTAGTTATGCGGCAATGCATTCATGCCCCCCCTCCCCCAATTAAGTTTGGTCCCAAGGAGATTTAAAAGAGGCATGAAGTAATTAACAGTAAAGAACAATTAAGGGTAAAATCTATATAACCCACTTGAGGATAAAGAACAATTAACGGTGTGATTTAAGGTGGTTGATTAAAAAATTTTACACTTTTGGAGGAGGTTTTCTGAAAAATTAAAAAGTTTGTGGTGGTTAAGTGCAAAATGACAACTCTTTTTAGTGTGGCGCTTTTTTTTTTTTTTTTGTAAAAAACCAAAAATAAAATGATAAATAGTACTTATTCTAAACATGTATAGCAAGAGATGATAATTCTTGGCAGGACTCTGAATAAGTATTGCTAGATACTTTTAGCTAAAAATATTTCTTAGGTCATGGTTGCTGGACAGAAGACATTGTCCTCCTATAAAGTAATTCTAAACACTTTTAGCTAAAAGTATTTCTTTCGTCTAAGTTTTCTTTTATCCAGTTCTCATAATAAATTTCATTGCATAACTTTGTACAGTGTCACATTTGAGGTTGGACAAGAATGAGAACAGTAAGAGGCTAGGGATTGGCCAGAACTATAAATTTCAAATTTTACTGCATTATTCCTCTTTTTTTTTTTTTTTTGATAGATGTAGAGCAAAGCTCTAGAAATACACACGGCGCCCCAAAAAGGGAACCGAAGAAAAACAGACCGGGGCCTACATTATTCTCATTTATCATTTTATCACATCTTGGAAGACAATACCCGGAAATTATGAAAACCTAGAAAACAAATTTTCGACATAGTTAGCTCCTATGACGGATCCAAAAAATATTTTCATCGGGGACAAAGAGATTTGGAGTACCATTTGATAGCTTAGGCTGGGGTGGGGGTAGGGAGCATCCGTACCAATTAGGAAAAAAACAAGAGTTTTAAGCGCATTAATCAGAAAAATTATTCCAAAAATCAAAACATCTCTCTATAGGATAGCAACCTATAGGGGTCAAGCTGTGTACATCTTATCCTCCCCAATCTTGCCTTGACGAGAGCCTCTTTAAGCACTGGGTTGTTTTTGTTATCCAAAAAATCAAAATAATAGTATCAACACACAAAAAATATGAAAATAAGATAAAAATCCAATTAAGAAATACATGAAAGTTGAGTTATCATATTACAATTTCATAAGAAATTTACCCTTTCGTTTTAGATTAGCAACACTAATAACTTGACAATTAAATGTTGTTTTTTTTTTTTTTTTTTTGATAGATAAATAGCAACCGCCCACCGTGGGGGGCATTAAATGTTGTATATAGTATATATTTATCATAGAATAGAGACATAGAAGGCCAGTAAATGGGGCCAATTTTATTTTGTATAAATAAATATACCAAATATAGCATCCAATTTTATCTATCTGAAACTCACTGATTGCGCTTGCCCCCCATGCTTGCAATCTGGCTCCGCCAGTGGTTACCTCAAGGATCCATTCAGCTTTAAAGTACCCATGTTAAATAAGGATACTTAAATGTCAATAGAACACTTAGACCAACAAATTAAACTGAAAACATAAAAACATCTTGCAAAATAACAAAGTCTAACCTCTAAATACATACTCATCTCCAACTCCCATACCCAAGTTCGGATAAAATACATCTCCTGTTTTGGGACAAAAATAACAGAGGTGAGGATATTATTAAATAAAAGCAGATAAGACATGCAAGAAAATATAATCTAACCTCATTGCATAGATTATCCTTCCCTGAACTACTTGGTCAATGGGCTAAAAAAAAAAAAAAAAAAAGAAAAAAAAGAAAGAACAAGGATTCAAGAAGTCCGTTTTACACATTATTTCTTCACCAAAGAGTTTTCTTTATCACTGATCACCTAACATTTGAGCTCCCTCTGTTTGGAGTGAAAATTAAATTCTAGGAATTGGTTTGGCACATATTAAAATTTTTAAGGGCAAAAGTTTTTCTTCAATGGGTGAAAAATGATTTTCATTGTAAAATTGGGGAAGTTATCATTCCAAAGCTTCCAAGTAGTGGATCGAAGAATGACTCATCAGGTCTGATCTTGAACCCAACTATGTGGTTCAATCTAGTTTTCAATCCTAATTGATATACCATATTTTAAAATTTTTCAATACTTCATATGTGAAGCAGAAGACCAATAAAGATATGAATCAAAGATAGAGGACCAAACCAAATAACAATTAGTTCATTCAACTCATAGACTAAATAGCAATGCCCAAGCTAGGTTTGTAGTTTGGACTGCTTGAATATCCCTACCAGTACTGTTTCTCTATGTGAAATTGCGATTTCCTTGTCTAGCTTGGAAGTCACCACCTTGAAGTAGTAAGATGCTGATTTGTCCAACCCCAGAGCAAACCCCACCGAAGACTAAACAGTAAATTTCACAATAATGACTCAGTGTAATCTTAGGGAAATGATTTTGAAAAAATAGTTCAGGGTGTCTTCGATTAAATCAGAAGTTCAGGGGATCACATTGACTAAATTTTATTTGTAAAAACTAGAAATAGTTTTGCTGTGGCTGTCTTTGGGTTGTACATAAATTGACCTTTAAAGATCAGAAGGAAAAAGTTTCAAATGTGAATAAAAGCAGGAAGATTCTACAGAATTATCGCCCTTGGCCATCTCCTTTTTCTGATCTTGTGGCTTCAATTTCTTTCTCATTGCTTTTCAGTGACTTTTCTTCTTCATTTGTTTAGGAGGCAAATTATCAGCATACAAAACAAGATAGCTGAAATATGAGTGCAGTTTTCCTTGTGTAATTAAGGAAGTGCATAAAGGTGCCAGTGGATATGCTTTTTGAGCAACGGATAAAAGCATTATTCTCTTTTACCGTTCTAGCCCCTAAGAAGCTATTGGAAAATTTTTCATGCGTCGATGACATAGAAATGTGCTTCTGTAAATAAAACACAACATATATCCATTATGAAAGCATAAATGAAAGTAATGTCATAAATTAGTCATACCACGTAACTGCTGGCACAAAATATGCCACGTAAAGTCCTTTATTTGATTCTATAGCAATAACCTCAAAAACAATAGAACATAAAAACTGTATGTCCTTGGAATACTCATATTCCAATACCCAGCAAGCAAGAATATGCAGTTAAATGTCAACTTAGCTGACTGAATATGAGCCTGTAACATAGAGATATCATGAATAGTATATCGAAAGTCCCTATACAAGAATGTGCTGGGAAGTATTTGTGACTCTTGCTGGACATGGGATGGGTGTCAAGAAACCAACTATCATCAAAAGCTTTAAGCAACAAAATAAAAGACCTAAGAATGATATTATACTCTTAAAAACCCCCTACGCAAATGCTCATTAAGTATGTCGGATATATAATATACATGTCCATCTCATACCTTGTACTAGAAGTATTTAGCATCAAGAATGGGAGCTACTGGGAGTTGATCTCGAGACCTCACGTTCATAGAGATCCTATTGGGACAAGTTGTTAGGTGGAGGTCCTAGAACCGTGTCAAGGAATCAACTAACCCAAAAGTTCAAGTTGTTAGGTGGAGGCCCCTTAATCATTTTATACAAGAAAATAAAATCAAGCACACAAGATTTACTTGGTTCAACCTAAAATGCCTATGTTCATGGAGGTGCAGGAATATTTTATTGCTTAGAAGTTTTACTAAGAATTTTTTTCTATTTTCACTCTACTCTCTCAAACCCTAATCAAGGTTTATATAAGCACACTCAAAGAAATCCTAGTCTCCCTAGCTCAAATCACCAAAATGGGCATAGGCCTTCACCTGGGCCCAAAGCAAGGTCCATAACAGTATAAAACTAGCCTCCACACAAAAAGTCCAACACATTGTACTAGCTGCATGCAGATTGACGCATTCTTCCAACAGCCCACTTTGTACTTTTGACAGCTTTAGTCTGTATGGACCAGGACAAGGGTATATGCTTGAATTGTCCTGGTTGCATGGAATCCTGCATGCTTTTTTTTTTTTTTTTTTTTTTTTTTTTTTTTTTTCCCCCCATACTCCCAGAACTGGTATTAACCTCTAGAGGCGTTTCTAATTACAAAATTTTTCTTACTTTTCGATGAAAAGTGAAGGAGTCAACTAGCTCAACCGGTAAAGTCTTTGGAAGGTGGTGTTCGAGACTTGGGATCGTATCCTGCCTTCGTATTTGTTACGGGGATTTCGGAAGGGTGTTAGAGAATTCTTATAAATTGGATATCATCAAACCGGTCTCAGGTCTTAAGGTGTGTAATCACTGTCCTTAAGACTTATTTCGAGGGTAGCGAAATAGTCTCGAGGATACAATGAGAATGAAAAATGAGGTGAGATGATGATTAGAGAGGAAGAGAAAGAGGTGTTGATAAGAGAATGACTTTTCCAAACAAAACCACTTTCAAAGTGTTTGCATATTCATTTTAAACATGAGAAATGAGGGGGGTATATATATAGTTTTCAAGTATCTTTTCATAAAAAGACACATCCCTTCACGAAGAGACACATCTTTTCACCCAAAAGACACCAAATCATCTTTTGTTCATTTTGAAAATACACCAACAGAGAGGGTTACCCCCTTGTGCAGCCCAAGTGACTTTCTTACCGTATATAAAAGAAATGAAAAGTGAAAAACTAGAAACACTTAGAAAATTTAGGAAACAGGGAAATTGACTCTTTTACAAAAGAAAATTGTAAACCAAGGTATTTTCTAATTTTAGCACAAAGGAAAGCAGTCAAAAAAATCTTGTTCTCCAAAGAAAATTTGGAAAGTCAGATCTTTAGAATGTGTTTTCCAGAAAAACCTAGGGGCATAAACGAGTTGAGTCGAGCCAAGCTTTTATCAAGCTTTCAAACCTTTGTTCAAACTCGATTTTGATAAGACATTAGTGTTTTTAATACTCAGCTCGACTTCTTGTTAGCCTATTCATTATTGATTCGAGCTGACATCGAGCCAATCTTGCTATTAACTCGAGCCTGCTATCCTGCCAAGCTATTCAAGTTACTATCAAACTGTTATCGAACCGTTCTCAAGCTAATACCAACAGTTGACAAGCTCTAAATGAACCATTATCGAACCGTTACAAAAGTGTTTGCAAATGTACCCCCCACTGAACCTTGGCTCATTAAACTTATCAAGTCTACTTGAAATCTACTAGATAAGCTATCAAGCTCCCCAAAACAAACATGAATGAGACCTAATTGACTTCAAACACTAGTTCATCAAACATTTGGTTCATCTACACCCCTTGGAAAAACACAAAACCTTGAAATTTTACTGTAGAACTGTGAAATTTTCGTATGCACCATGAATTTTTGCATGGACTCGGTCAGGACTAAGCACGTCTGCAACAGGGATATGCCGTTTCCAGTAATAATATTCAGGGAGTGCAGCAAGTATAAATATACAAAGGCAATGAAATGGGTGCACCAAGTTAGGAAAGTGCTTAGATGCATTACTGGGCAAGATCTTCTTTGGCATTTTGGTACTTACTAACTGCTTGTGTATTGAAATTCACAGGTTAATACAGTAAGCTCAATGCCAAAGAAGATTTGCCCAGCAATTCAGCTATTCAGTTATACAAGACAATCTTCCTCTATCTGTCGCAGGGAAAGGTAATAGTTTTATGTTGAAATACTATCCCTTTGACAGTTCATGAGCTCTAAACAATTTGAAATTTTTTATTTATTTATTTATTTATTTTTATTTTTATTTTTTCACTTTTTATGTTCTGTACATGGAATCAAATAAAACATAATGGACACTACAATGGACTTTTAGCTGGCCATAATGCAATTAATCATCACGTAACAATACTTACATACATATATTTAGGGTATTGTTATTGTCACATCAAAAAATGCTATTGTTAGAGCAATGATGTTACTTGTAGTGAATAATAGCTACAAAATTCCACAAATTTGCTCTGGCATTGACAATTTTGCGCTAGCAACAACATTACTATATATATATATGTATATACACATGCAAGGGCAGGCAGCACACACACACATATGTATTTACATGATGAAAACTATTATGCTGGTATATAATATAACAATTGTATAGCTATTCACTCAAGCAATTGAGATTTGGGGATCTTTGAACTTTGAACCTCTTATCCTAGGGCCTCAACATTTGTAATGTTTTACCACTAGACAAAAGCCACAAATGATTAATTTGTAAAAACTAGAGATATTATTTTCAGGGTTGTAACTATAGTTGCACTAAGCCGAAGCGGGAGTGGGAGCAAAAATGGAAGTGCGAATGGAGGAGCAGACAATAATAGAAGTTTCTAAGTTTGGGAGTGTGGAGGGAGCGCTTATTTTACTATATTTTAGATATTCAAGAAAAATTGATAAAATGTCATTAATTGAGCCATTAAAGAATAAAATATCAAAACAAAGTCAATATTTAGCAGTAGCCAAGAAAATTAAGTACTCCAATAAATAAGATGAAGAAAACTGACTCCAATATGTCCACATAATTAAACCATTCTTCAAATCTAGTGATATAATTTGCAAACAAAATCATCTGATAACTATCTTCTTAACAAAATGATTATACATTTGTTTGAATCATGTTTTGTCAAGTTTCATACGCGCGGGAAAAGCAAACTTGACTTCAAAACACCGAATCGTGTTTCTGGGCATGAAACGTTAGTATTGTAGGAGTTTCCTACGATGATGGTTGTATCCCAGTTGTGGATAATATTGACCATTTAAAGATCCAGAGGAAAAAAACGATGTTTCAAATGCGAAAATAAAATAAAGAAATGTAAGCAGAAAGATTCTATTGACTTTTGTCCTTTGGGCATCTCCTTTTTCTTATTTTACAGCTCCATTTCTCATTGCTTTTTGTTGACTTCTCTTCATTTGGGATTTACAGAGGCAGATTATCAGCAAATACAGCGAGATAGCTCTCCGGCTGGGGATCTTCGGAAACAGCCTCTCTTCAGGGTAGCCCCCTGGAAGGGGAAGCCTGCGTACATATACCCCCCCGACCCTGCTTTTGCGGGAGTCCTTGGAGGGACTGAGTTTTTTGTTGTTGTTGTTGTTGTACAGCGAGATAGCTGAACTAAAGTGCGATTCTCCATGAGAAATCAAGGAGGTGCATGGAGGTTACCGTGGACATGCACCCTTGAGCAAGGAATTAAAGCATTATTCCTTTTTGTTATTCTAAAATACCTCGTAAACAAACTTCTCTATATAGTTATCTCAACTATCCATTCAGCTTTAGTACCCATAACATATAAGGATATTAGACATTAATATATTACACTTAGACACAACAAATTAGACCAAAAATACAGAAAAATCTTGAGAAATAACGAAGTTGACCTCTAAATATATACCCATATTCGAATCTTACACCCAAGTCCAAATAACATAGCCTTTCTATTTGGTGACACGAATAACAGAGGTGATGGGATTATCAGATAAAAGCAGATAAGACATGCAAGAAAATATAATCCAACCTCATTGCATAGATTACCCTTCCCTGAACTACTTGGTCAAGAAAAAACAAGGATTCAAGAAGACCTCTTTACACATATTATTTCTTCATGCAAAAGGGTTCATTTACCAGGCAATAAGGCACCGGATCCCATTAGAGCTCCGAAGTTAAGCATACTTGCGCTAGAGTAATACCAGGATGAGTGACTTCCTAGAAAGTCCTCGTATTGCCAACTAGGGGTGTAAATGATCTGAGCGGCTCACGAGTAGCTTGAATAAAACTCGACTCAAACTCAGTTAACCGAGTTTGAGTTCGAGTATCAAAAGATACTCGATTAGTAAAACTCGATACTCGATTAAATACTCGACTAGATACTCGATTAATTACTCGACTCGATACTCGTAGTGGTACTCGACTCGTATAAAGTAGTTCTTGTATATTATTTTCTTTTGAAATGGATGGCTTGTGATATTAATAGTAGAATGAAAGAAGGAAGATTGAATTCCTTGTAAAAGATGGCATGTTACATTTGCGGTGGAGTGAAAGAACTTGTATTTGAATTGCTTGTATTTTTTTAAACTTAGGTTTTAATGCGTATTTTCTATTAATATATCGGTGATTTATGTTTGTATATGTTAAAATATAGTATAGGTAAGTATTAATAATGTTCTAGTGTATGAAATAATATTATAATGGAGCTAATTTGAGAATGTTCCTATCCAAAATAAACGAGTACTCGGGTCAAGTCAAATACTCGAATAGTTAATCGAGTTCGAGTTCGAGCAAAATTTACTACTCGAATCGAGTTCGAGTACCCGAGTAGTTAGTCGAGTTCGAGTACTAAGATACTCGACTCGACTTGATTACACCCCTTGGAAACAGCCTCTCGACAAGGTTACACCCTGAAGGGGTGAGGCTGCGTACATCCACCCCTCCCAAACCCCGCTTATACGGGAGCCCTTGAGGCACTGGGTCTGTTGTTGTTGTTGTATTTCTTCATGCAAAAGCAAAAAAGTGCATACTATTCCTTCATTTGAAAAGCCAAAAGAGTTTTCTTTATCAATAATCGTCTAACATTAGGGCTTCAATAGATTGGAAACAAGTGACAGTACAAACTAAGAAATACTTAACTTTGCGAACATGTCGAGTATTTTGAGATTGTTGAATATCTCATGTGAGTTAGTAAGACTTGTCTCTCCACCTAAAAAATTAGTTTGAAACCGAATATCACTTGGGTTATATGACATTAGGTTTGAAGGTGTCAACTACCTCGGGTGGTAAAGTCTCTTAGGGGTGGTAATTGAGACTTGAGATTGAATCCAGCCTTCATATGGGGTGAGGGAATTAAAGAGGGATGTGGGGAGGATTGCCTCCTCGTGCAACCCAATGGGACTTCTTACCATTTGTTAAAAAATTAAAAAATATGGCAAAAAATAACAAATTCTGATAAAGATATTCATATATTGTTGGAATCATGTTCCACCTTACTATTTTGCAACAAAAATTTATCAAATTTCGTTCGATTGATAAAATTTTAAAACATTAAGTTACCTAAGTGATTTAAAGTTTTAGGCCTCAAGGTACCCCTTAGCATATATCAAACCTCAGGATTCTTAACTAATAATTTCTCAAATGGAAAGTAAGGGACAAATTTGAACAAACTTATAAAGATCATAGACCAATAAAGTAAATTAACTCCCCGATCTTACTTACCAATTACGTTGGTGTCTTCCGTTTGAAATAGTATGGATTATTCATTAATGTTTGATATGCACTCTCTTGCGGCACAGATATGATATTTTTGGATTGTGCAATATGTTGGATTCCCTTGCTTTTCAGGGTTGGAGACCCTTCAGAAACAGCCTCCCCTCCGAGTGGTACCCTTTAGGGGTAAGGCTATATACATTTCACCATCCTCAGACCCTCCCTTGGCAGGAGCCCTATGGGGCACTAGGTGTATTGTTTTTGTTGTAAGGCATTGAGCGCCTTTTGGGAAATATCACTCATATTTGAAAGACCATCAAATTGGGACAGAGAATAAGGTCTCATTTTTGGTTACACAAAAGCATCTAAATCCTAAGAAGATGAGAAAAGGGATCCATAATTTCCTTGCAGAGGAAGGATCATTGCCGTTTGTTGGACGTTTGAGAAAGGGCTTCTCACTAGGATGATCCTAGCATATGCCTTCTCTTTTCTGGTATATGCAGTCCCAGGGTGCAAAACAAAGTCGTGTATGTAAGGCCTTGAATTTAGACATCTACCCAACAAGTATCCACTCAAATTTTAGGTTGCATGGCTAGAGCGGTCAAGGTCCCAAGTAGTAGAAGTAATTGCTTTAGGCCCCTAATTTGTTAAGGACCCCTTCTAAAAATTAGTTATATTATCAGCTTACATATGTGGCATATAACAGTTCATAAGTGGAGACATAAAACAATCTATAAACGCATATGTATAAGCCGCTACTATAATATAAAAGTGGAACATACAACGACACTGACAATTGAGGACCATGTCACCTAGACTGGGGCATCAGACTCAAACACGGATATACTGCCAAAGCTTAGACTCGGCTATTTTCTAAAACTTTTCTTTGTTTTTTGTCTAATTTGAAGTGTCAAAATGTCATACTAACACCGAGTATCCTTATCCAGCACAAGTAATTTAGGACGAAATGGGGAGTCATAGTACAAAAGTAGAAGGATATAAGCGTGGATTTATCAAGGATTTAGAGGCTGACCAAATGGTAGATTACTTTCAAGACTGATTCCCTCGATGAACATATGGCTGGTTCCACGAGGAAATGTCATAGGAACTCAAAAACTTGGCAGAAGGGGCCTTAAATCTGATCTAGCACAAGCAAATTATCTGAGGCAGTGTTCTTAATACTTTCAAGACTGATCCTATGATTATGTTATTGTTGTTTCACAAATTAGCTATAATCTAATTCATTACCAGCATATATCAGGAAATAGCTACAAATTCTGCTGAAGCATATAGCAGCTACATGCTATCTTTAAAGCATATCAAGGCCTAAGTTCGCTGTCCAAGAGACATTGGATTACCTGTCCTTTCTCCAGTGTTAGTTTGCGACGACCCGTTATAACATCTACTCCCTTCTTGTTCTTTTTCCAAATACAATACCGTTCTAGGGAATTCAGGCTCTTTCATATCTGCTGAAGCATAACTTCATGCTACTGTTAGAAACAGCCAAGCAAGTATCCGTTAGAAACTTGCAATTCAAGAGGATCATCAGATGCCACCCAAGGAGGATTGAAATATCAAGCAATGGTTTTCATTAGCAATGCTTGTTTTGGGGCCAGAAACTAAAATGATGACACGCTGGCATTGAACTAAGTATTCTGATTTAGAATATGTAGCATGGTTTGGTATATAACCAAAGAGGGTACCAACACGCCGTCACCGGATCCCATTAGAATTTCGAAGTTAAACGTGCTTGGGCAAGAGCAGTACCAGGATGGGTGATCTCCTGGGAAGTCCTCACTTTCAAGTTGGGGGCACTCGAAAACAGACTCTCTTCAGGGGTAATACCCTGAAGAGAAAAAGCTGCGTACATCCGCCCCCCGACCCTGCTTAAGCGGGAGTCCTTGGGGCGCTGGGTATGTTGCTTTAGCATGTTTTGGTATAGCTCCTTAAGAATGTTAGCCTCTGAAGATTCCATAAGACACCTAGAAATCATGGCAATGTCTGCCGGGCAACCACTGTATCTTTGCCTTTGATTGCCATTGATGAGGTAATTTGCAAAGCCACGTCTATTGCGAGGTGGTGACACCAAAATTGCAGTGTTCCTCGTGGTAAAATATTTAGTACAAATCTAGTACATAAAGTACAGATGGTAACGTCGGATTTGCAATATTCACCCGGGACTAGTATCTAGTACAAAGCCGACTCGCGTTGACACGAAATGCACAGCATGGTGGACTGTTACAAATCCAAATCCCACATCTGTGGGAGGACAAAAATACCAAGGGAGCTACTTGATACAACCTCCTTTGAGTCAAATATAACAAAAATCAACTGTCTCAAAAGGCATAAATCGTTAGATCAAGACATATGAATAGTTTTATAATCATTTAGTCCTTGTACTTTTAATTGTGTTAATTTAATCCCTTTATAATTTATATTGTGTCAATTTCGTCCTTTGATCAAATTCAAATTAAGTTATTGATATAATTTTTAACAGCATATCACGTTAGATGCAAGTGAGCCACTAAAAATCCACCCGTGACTCAATTGAATCCAACCGATGGCCAAACCATTAAAAGTTTCACTAACAACTTAGTATAAGTTTCACTTTAAAGACCAAATTGCCACAATATCAATTGTACAGGGGAATAAATTAATACAATTAAAATTACAAGGACTAAATTGACACAATAAGCAAAGTACATGGACTTTTTGTGTAAATAATCAATATATGTGATGCAGATCAATCTAAAGTTCCGACCTGCAACCTCAAACCTCGATGGTGCATGGTGGAAAGGGATAGGGTGCCTGTAACCCGTTAATCGTAACCAATAACGCTAGATTGAGAGAGTTCAGCTAAAACTCATTAATTCTGCGAATACTCGAGCAACAACCTAAAAAAGGAACTATGTAATTTTTATTGAACTCTTTCAAAATAAAAACTACAAAAATCAACTTATAACATAACAATTCATCAAAATTATCAAATAGCCAAAAGCTTCCTAAAACTACAAATTAATGGCCTATATATAGGCATAAAAAAAACCCTACTCATAATAATAAAACAACTCTAAGACCTAATCCTACTCTAAGTCAAACTCTGCTACTCCTAATCATAATCTATCTCTAAGACCCTAAACTTAATTACATAACTTAAGAAAATTAAACATTAATAAACAAAATCCTAATTAGACCATGTTGTCTCAATCAGGTTACTTCAATCCCTATTTCCATCAGTATGAATATAACCTAATCAAATAATCGACGTTGGACACAACAATTCTCATCGCCTACCCACTTCCCCGCCCCATCGCGCTCCGCATTTATCCTCAGTGAGGAATTTCATCGAACGGGTAGGCTGCAAAAATTTCCAGCAAGGGTTTAAACAGCAATAAGTTAACCCCATATTCATTCAACGTCAAAGGATTAATACTCTTCAAATTTGCAAGTAATCAAGAAACTTACTGATTTTTGCCCTTTGCAGCTTTGCTCTGATCACGCTTGTTTCAGAACTTTTCATTCTGTTTGTTTGGTTAGTTTCCCTATTACTCTGTTTCCCGCCAAAAGTGAGGGAGATAATGGCTCGTTATAAAGCTCGAAAGGCTATGCTTAGTTTGAGCTTGAATAGAACTGAAACAACTCGTTTAACTTATCAAATTGAGCCTGATCCTAATGAAGCTGGAGATAAGATTCGTGAGCCTTTTTTAATATAATATATCTGCTTATATATGCTAATGAAGCCAAATTTAAACCTAAATGGGTTGAGTCAGGGCTTAAACGAGCCTAAACAAGCTTTGAAATGAACCAAGATATTGCAAGTTTCATTTAAAACTCACTGAACTTCGATCAAGTCGAGCTCAAGCTTGAACTTTTCAAATTTGGCGAGTTGCGAGCAGAGCTTAATGCAAATGAGCCGAGCCTTGATCCTAGCAAGCTGAGGCTTGGCTCGGTTTGCTCAAAAACTCTCGTACATTTAACACAATCAAGTGTATGACTTTATCCATTTAAGATGTATATCTTTTACTGTTTTGAGTGCAATATGTGTTTGAGCTAGGGAAGGTAATGTCATATTAGGGTCGTATCTGTCAACGTTTTTATCCAATTGGGAAAAAGAAATTCGATCCAATCGAACTTTCCTTTTAATTTCATAATCGTAACTCAAATTTAAATTCGTCAAGTGAATGGATATTCTATTCAAATATATAATTTATTTAAGTTTTAGAATAAATCTAATACTATAATCTAATATCAATAAACACATGAACATGAAAGATAGTTAAAAATACGATACTTCATCTTACAGCGTACATTAAAAAAATTGGTTATAAGGGAGAAATCAGATTTCTTTGGTATCCATACTCAAGGGTCAATCAAGGATTGCTATTAATTAAGGTATATTCTTAATCTTAATGTTTGAAAATCATGAAGTTCAAAATCTATAGGAATTGTTATTGTATGTATTAATGTTTATCCGTATAATTAAAGTTTTACATATTTATGGTATAATATAAAACTTGTAAAATAAATACAAATGACAAAATAAAAAAGGAATATTTAATACAATTGCAATGTGATAATATAAAAAATTAAAAAATACAAACATCTTCATGCATCGCACAGGATAACACTCGTTTATATATAAGCCCAAAAAAAAGGTAATTATCAAAAAAAAAAAAAAAAAAATATATATATATATATATATATATATATATATAACAATAAGAACTTAAAAGTATATGAAAAGCCTCTTTTTTTTTTTTTTTTTTTTCAAGCATAGTATATCAAAAGCCAATATTTTGCTTTTATTTTCCTTTTACTATGTATGACAATAATAATGTAATATACTACCAAAAAAATTAATACAATATTAGGCATTAATTATATGATTTATGTGTTATAGATGCCCAGAGGTGGCCTGGGCCCTGGCCACCTCTATAGATGCTACAAAGTTAAGCATTCTTTGTCCCAAAAAAAAAAAAAACAAAGTTAACTATTTTTACTTTTTTTTCGATAATTAGTGATATAGTCACGATACAATACAGGTGACTTGAACAATTGAAGCCTAAGAGAACTCAAATAAATCGGGAAGTGGGAGCACGAAAACAGGAAAGTAGAGCAAAATCAACAAAAACAAGCACAAAAAAATAAAAACAGGCACCATATGGCTTAAACAAGATTGAGAGCGATGAGCTCGGAGTAGAGGTGGCCACGGGCCGGGTCGGGCCGGCACTATAGCGGGCCGGGCTGGGTCCGGCCTGGTTGGCCCGTTTTTCGTCAACTTTAAAAAAGATGCAAAATTTAAAAAATACAAAGTCGTTTTGTACTAAAATTATTATAATTCATTGATAAATAATACAAGATACGAATATATTTTATCCCAAGCACTAATAATGCTAAATATATATAATAAAATAAAATATATAATAAGTAATAGTAAATAAATAACGTAACAAGTACAACTACAACGCAGTTGGAGCCTAATATTTAAAAGTACAAATTTGTTTATCAAAAAATACAAAGTAAAAGTAATATGAATTTTTTTTTTTAAATTAGGAGGACTCCCGGGCCCGGGCCTGGCCGGGCCCAGCGCCCATCAAAAATGGGCTCGTCCCGGCCCGATATGTTTCCGGGCCGACCCGGCCCGTTGGCCACCACTAGCTCGGAGCGAGGGAGACGACAAACCAACAAAGCATGAGCGAAAATGATAGTGGAACTGACCAAATACCGCCTTACTCCATCATTGCAAAAAGCTCAATCATATCCGATTCGTCTCCATCATACGCCAAACCGAGCCTTTTCCCAAACTCTCATTTACGCTTTGCAACAAAAAGGTCGCCAACATCCTTGGCATTGTCACCCCTCCTTACAAACCTCCCCGTTTTCTATTTGCCAAAGGGTTTGGTCAGCTTCGTTGCACTGTTCTATGGAGACATTTCCTTAATGAATTCCTGCCAATCCCGCTTCGCTTTCTGTTTCAAGTTACACTTATGAGTAGGCGTGGCCAAAGGGCCGGGCCAACCTGAAAACCGGCCCGATTGGGCCAGTGTGGGGCCCGACCAGGCCCAACCCGGCCCGCACTGTAGTGGGCCGGGCCGCGGACCAAAATATAGTGGCCTCTGGGCCCGGCCCGGGCAACGGCTCTTTTAATCCTCCCCAACTCATTTCCTCACCAAATCTTCAATCCTCTCTTCTCTCTCTATACATTCATCATCTCCCATCTTCTTCAACCTTGCTAATTGCAAAATTGTGCTCTAACTTTGTTGTTCGTAAATTTTTTGGCTGAAGTTCAAATTTCATTGTTCTCCTGTTTCGGTAATTTTAGTATCGCAATTTTATTTGATTCGCATTTTTAGTTATTTAGTTTATATTACTACTTGCATTTTATAAATACTAATCACTTATACTAATATGGCACACAACTCTTCATCATCCTCTGGAGCCGGTCGTGCTAGCTCTAGCTCTTCTCGGCCACCCAAATCCCGAAAAGGAGTAGAATTGTCGTACTTAATACGGAAGAACGAGCTTTTATATAATCACGCCCATCACCCCAATACACTGATGATAGCATAGATTATGACTTTTTACAACAACAAGATTATCATGAGTCGGGTGGTGGTGGGGTTGGAGACTCACAAACTGAAGAGGAACTCACACCCACCATCGAAGCCTAGCATGAAATTAGTACCTTTACTAGTAGGCGTACAACTAGTGGGGTATGGAATCACTTTACCCTTAATAAGACAACTAATAAAGTAACTTGTAAATTATGTGACCCAGCTAGAACTTTTAGCCATCAACCTGGCAGTGGGACATGCACATTAAACAAACATATACTTAGGTGCCACCCCGAGCTATATCCAGATAAGAGCCAACAACGTATAGTACAGCAAGTGACCGGTGCACTTGCTAATTTTAGGTTCTCTCAAGAGAGCAACCGAAAGGGGATAGCTAAATATATAATTTTGGGTGAAAGGCCTTTCAATACCGGCGAAAACCCATATTTCGTCGACTACCTCCAACGAAATGTGAACCCCCCCATTGTAAGGATTCCTCGGAACACCGTAAAGCGGGACGCTTTTACGTTGTACCACGGAATGAAAGCTGGGGTCTTAACACTTTTTGCGACGAACACAAGCATGTTTTCTTTGACGTCGGACATATGGACGTCGAAACCCGGCTAACCTTATATGTGCATAACGGCACACTGGACCGATGACTCCTACATCCTCCAAAAGAGGATAATTCATTTTGGACTTTTAGATTGCCCCCACATTGCCGAGGTAATTACGGGTGCGATTATGTCGGCAGTCCGCGACTAGGGCATAGAGCGACGTATCTTTAGTATTACGTTCGACAATACTATCAATAACACTGCATCCGTTACACGTTTAATTAGGCAAATGAGACTCATGTTAGGTGGGAAGTGTTTCCATATTCGTTGCATTTGTCACATTTTGCATTTAATGGTAATGAATGGTTTAGATCTTGTAAACGTATCTCTTACCACCTTAAGATCCGTAATAATATCTATTAAATCATCTTCGACTTTTCTTTGACGACACTAAGCTAGAAGCTTGATGGCCTGGAACCCTCTTCCTTTTTTGCTTCCATTTGTCACTAGACTCAACGACAAGTGGCCCTGGTACTAGAGGTGGTTCAAAACCCGGCGGGTACTCAAGTCCAAAAGAGGTAGAATCATTATCATTACCAATATCCCGAACCTAAACCTAGTTTGTACAAGTAGAAATACGGCCTTCAGGTGTCGTTGCGTCATCCAGGTCTACGTCAATCCACAGTAAGGCAAGCTCATGCCACAAAATTGTTTCTCTAATATTATAGATGGTTTGTTTCATGTTATGCTGAGTAGAGGTGTATTTGAGCCGAGACAGGTCTGTGCTTGCTAGGCTTGAGGCTCGACTCATTTCCATTAAATTTGGCTCAGGCTCGGCTCGAATCTCGCCACACTTGAAAAGTTCAAGCTCGAGCTTCACTTGTCCAAGGCTCGAACTCGACTCGATAAGCTGAACAAGGCGGCTTTACTCGGCTCAAGCTCAAAGTGAGCCGAGCCTTTCGAGCTCTAGGACGAGCCAACTCGGTTCATTTACACCTTTAATGCTAAATCTGGGAAATATATACTATCGGATAGAGTCGTTTGCGAATTGATTTTTGTAAGATGTCGTGTTTAGTCTTGTATACTATTGAAATAGATATTAAGGGCCATGACTCTCCTATGCTGATTTAATACATACTCTACTTTTTATGGTCATAATGAATAGATATTTCAGAATAATCTTCATTTCTTAATGTCCATAGCGTTTAGACTATGAAGTATTCTATCCCAACTATGAGATAACCTCGGGTTAGATATACAGCGATCTCTTCTTCTTCCCTAGGTTTGTGAAAATTAATTTTCATGGCTCTAATATTATAGATAATTTTGTTGTAGCTTGCACTGAGTCTCTAATATATATTCTTTTATAAGGTCAATTTTATATAGAAGCGTCGCCTTGCCAAAGATGCATTCTATAAGAAGACAGGTTGATTCTCAAATATACTTAAATTATATATTCGTGCCAAGTTAAAAATATCATGTAACAAAAGAAAATATATCCTTTCAAATATATATTGTAACGGACTCGTGATGGCTACCTTATGTATCAAATTTAACATTTGTAATAGATATCTGTCATCGCAAATCCTTTATAATCTGAGACGAATTTGTGACTACATGTATTAGAAACAAATTTTGAACTTTGTGATAGATCTTTGCTATCACAAATCCATTACTATGTAAATTTTGAGACGGTTTTCAAACGGTATATTTTTTCGTTATAAAATTCAATTACAATTCTATTTTTTTCAATAATTAACGAGAAAACTTGCAATACAAAAGCCCCGTTACAAATTCATTACTTGTCCATTTCAAGAATTTCCATCACTAATTCACTTTGAATTTGAAACAGAGTTTTTCGATTTTTATATTAGTGTTTTGAAGTAATAAATTAAAGGGTAAAAGTGTAATTAACACACCCTAACACATGCCATTTTAAAACAAATTAGAAAAATCTTATAAATAGATAAATACAGGGTATTGATATTATCAGGTATTTTTTATTAATGCCAGCAATTTCAACACAACAAAACAACAAAAGTTTTTGTCATTGTCCTGACATTAATAAAAAATACTCTGACAATATCACTAACCTAAATAAATTAGAGTAAATATATTAGTACTTCAAAATTTGATATATTCATCTTTTAGTCTACAAATTTTGTGAAATAATTTTTTATTTTAAATATTATATATATTAAATAAAATAATCTAAACAACGGTATAAAATGGAGTGAAATTTGATGTTGTTTTGTTGTAACCTCACTATCCCCTTGCCATATTCCCCCCATCTCACACACGAACCATAATATTGTTGTGGTATTTATAATAAAGAAAGAGTTGGATGAGAGACTTGTTTTACAGTTTTACACTGTGTAGTTTATATTAATTTTTTGAAATTATATAACTTTTTTTTACTAAAAAGTTCTTTAACAAGGTTTATAAATTAATAAACTAAGACATCAAATTTCAAGTAACTAATATGTAATTTATCCTAAGGGCATGTCTAGACCCTACCCACCACCATCCACCATCCACCGCGGCTTGTCTCACCACCGATGCTCATATCCCTCCATTGCTCATCACCACCCGTGTCACTCTTTGCCACTGTTCGTCACCATAACCCACGGTTCATCGTTCCGCTATTTCGCTCCTCCCATCGTAGCCCACCAACCACTGCTCCTCCACCAAATCTGGTGTTTACCCTAGTGTTCTCAGATTGTGTTGCATCTGTACCAAATATAAGTAAGAATTTCCAAGAAAATAGTTACCCTTAAACCAAACAAAGCTAAAAGAAAATTTTTTAAAAAGGTAATGGTTACCCCATTAAAGTTTGCACTATAATTAGTTACCTCAAAATTTTAATCCCATACCAAACATGTGCCAAATTGTATGTGCGTTTGAGTCTGTTATTGTGAAAGTAAAAATATTATTGTCGGAGTAGAGTATAACCAATATTTTTTTTTTTTAATTATTATTTTCAGGGAGAGAATCATGATTGTAGAACCATGGGTCAAATCCACCGCAAATAATTTGGGAATTAATATTTGTCTGTTATACAATCAATAAAAGCGACATAATCATGAAACCTGCGATATCTTTGTTGGCAATATCCCCAAATTATCTTTTTCATATTATCAAAATTCAAAAAAAAAAAAAACTATTTATCTCAAAGATTCCTCCACTTTACCTATTATGTTATTTTAATTTTTATATTTTTAATTATGTTAATTTAGTTATTAAATAATTAAAATATGTCAATTTAGTTTTTTAATTAAATTTAAGTTAAGATAATGACATAATATTAAACGAAAATATTATATTAGATACAAATAACGTATTATAAATTTATCCTTTTACTTAATTTAACCTAATTTATGGTTAAATTATTAAAAAATTTCATTAATAACTTAAACATAAATTTTTTTTTAAGAATCAAATTGATAAATTTTAAATTATATAAGAACTAAATTAACATAACTAAAAATACAAGGATTAGATTAATATAATAAATAAAGTATAATAATTTTTAATATAAATAATCCAAAAAAAAAGCATAATAATTAATTTTATAATCACGGATTGGATAAATCAGAAGTATTTCTGAGGTTACTGCAAGCTTTTTAGGGGCATCATGTGAATCCTGGATTCCAAGGACAACAGGATAAGGGCAAAAACATCCTCCCTAAGTACACAAAGGCTATTATCACTATGAATAATATTAAGGGAGCCGCTATTAATATATATGAGATACATATATAAGTTTAAATAACTTATTTAGTTTATATATATATTTTAATTGTAATGTAAAATTTAACTAAACTGATATGTAGAGTTCTTAACAAGAAGTTTATATCGAAATAATTGATAATAAGTAGAGCAGCTTCAAGACAAATTTTGGGGCAAACTGGGGATAGTTGTGGTTATTCTCAAGGAATGTGTCCACCGACTTTTTTTGGTGTACCTACAAAAGTTGTCAACGTATAAGAAGGTGGGATGATGCAACGTGGAGATGGGCATTGTAGGAATGCTCTAACCAGTAATTTTAGGCTTTTTTTGGTGTTTGAGGTTGGAATGAGGGTATGACCAACTTCATGGGTTGCTTATCTCCTTTTTGATCGGGTTGTTTCTTGTATTTTGGGATATGTTTATTTTAATTCATTTTGTTCATCTTTTGAACTACATGCTTTGCATGTTATAGATCGAGCCACGCTTCTACAGGTCATCTGGTTTGTATTGCATGTTCTCTCATTAATTATCGAAAGAAAAAAAATGAAGGAAGTAACTTCCTCAATATATATGTTGGTTGATGTGGGATTGTATCAAAGTTTTACTCTCTGCATTTTGATCCATTTGAGTCGGTTGTTGCACTAAATATCTAGTCGCCCACTAATGCCACGATTCTAATTTTATCATTTGCACTTTAGGTTTGTCTTTGCGCTAGATATTTTACCTCGAGCGAATACTACAAATCTGACTTCACCATCATGAAATGTATAGGGCTTTGTCCTAGAGTTCCTAAAGTCTCGAAAAAACACTGCAATATTAGTATCACCATTTAAGGCTCAAAGTATGATGCATGAATATTTTAACAAAAATCAACTTTGTAACATGTCATACCCTGGCCCCTCTTAAGATGTTGAATGATATCGACCCCCATATGACCAATGAACGGCATCAGCCTCCCATATGGTTGGCAATCCATAACACAAGATCAATGTCTCTGATATCAATTATACACATTGAAAGTCGTTCTCTCAAAACTAATTGGTAATTAGTGCTATTTTGTGTGTGTGTGTGTGTGTGTGTATAAACTATATAAGTTAAGACAATATATTTTTTGTGAAAAAATGTTAAGGAATCATCTTTTCCAAAAGTTTAAGTTGATGGGTAAAAGCCCAGGAATAGTTTTATTCTCTAACATGCCCTCTTACGCGAATGTCAATTGGGCTTGAAGCATGGATAGTGCACAGGCCTACCCCATACCTTGTGCTTAACTTATTTTATTATTGAAAGTGGGGACTACTGATATTCAAACTCATGACGTCTTGGTCAACAAGGCTCTAGTATCATATTAAACAACTGTCTCACCCAAAAGCTTAAGTTGATGGGTGAAAGCACAGAAATAGTTTTATACTCTAACAAAGAAAAAGAATTAACAATATATTCCAAGAAAATAATTACAATCATAACAGAAACTTCAAGCTCTATTTTCAAAAAATATAATCTTTCTTATTCGTATAAGAAATATATTTCTTGTGCCTTTTTTCTTAAACTTGGTGCCTATTGAGGATGATAACGTGGTAGATAAAACCCACCACCAAATCCTAAAAACTAACACCCAAATGTTTATTAAGGATGTGAACTAGCCTCCATTGTAAGTGATGATCTTAATGCAATCTAGTCGCATCCTTGGGCTTCTTTGTGGTCGGGAAAAAAAAAGCCAAATGTCTTTTTCAATCTTTTATCAATTCAAGTTTAAAACAAATAAACTGATGGTCTCAGACAGACAAATTATGGCTAGAATTATGGAATTTCTTGATCATGAATCTTGTGTTCCTGGAGGCTATGATTTTAGAGGCTCATAAATAGGATCTCTTGTGCCATGGTTTGACAAAGGGGTACAAATATAGTGCAAACAGTGGGAGGTGGAGTGAAAGTGATCAACTTTGTTGTAATACCTATGTTCTCATAGTGAATTTATGTTGCTTCCCTTCATAGATATAGGCTTCGGTTGAACCATGTAAATTCTACTGTCTAAATTATTCCTTTAACCCTTTTACTCGGTTTGCTATTTTAATTTGTGGCTCAATACTTCGTGGGTGGTCCTAACAATAGAATCTGAGAAGGCATCAGTTATTGTGAATGTCCTAACAAGAGCAATGATAACTTATAAACAATAAAAGCCACAAAATTGTCTTAAAATGACGTAGGACGAGTAGTAGAAGAGTATTTGGAGCAGATGGACCATCAGAAATTCAAACGGGTGGGCCAGAAGAACTACTTTGTGCGGGCAACTTCAATCAGTCATAACTTTTGATCCGTAAGGAGTTACAGGGCCCGTAAGCTATCAAAACAAAGTTATCAGACTGAACTATGCAACCCCAGACGCTTCACCTTTTGCCCCACCTATTTTCCCCAAATTCAGCCTCTAAACATGATTTTAGGCCACTTTTATGTTTTCTGCATAGTTTAGTGGTATTTTCATAATTTTGTATTTTAGGGCATTTTCCTAATTTTGCATAGTAGGGTTTCTCTTTGTTTTCTTATAAATAGTAGCTTTGCCTGGTTGTATTATTCATTCTCCAATTTTATGAAATACAAACTCTAGTTTCTTTCTTTTTCGGCAGATTCCGAGGTTATGTTTCATTTTCAACCAGTTCGAATCGATTTTACGTTTTCGCTCCATATTATAAAAAGAATAAATTTACTCTTATAATAATAATCTTATTCTTATAATTTAGCACATAAAGTGTATTTGTTTTCTAGTTACAGAGGGACAACAAAGAGGAGACAGAGAATGCAAAGGAGAAGGAAATAGGGTTTTGTAGTTTATGGATAAACATTGACAAATGAGGACCATCACTACACATATAAAAGTACCTGACTCCCCTTAACTCCCTTAACAAACAGACAGAGCCTATCATGAGCCATTTCCGGTCTCATGTTTCTCCCTTTTTCCCCCTCTTATTATTGGGTTTATGTGGGGATGATCCACGATTAAGCACTAACGGATGCGTAAAATAACATAAAATATTCAAACAATCAACACCACTATTTACGTGAAAGCAAAAAAACATTTCTCAAATAGAGGGGAAAAAAAACCATGGGACCTAAACTGATACATGTCCAAATAGGTATATGGGTCTATAATAAAGAGTAGTCTAAAAGGTAGTAGAGCGAGCCTAACTCAGAAAATAGAATATTCTATAAATAGGGATAAGATATCATGCGTATTTGATCGGGAAAAGTGTTACAACATTAACGAGAGATTAGGCTTTAAATACATGCCCAATTTCCACCCACTACTGATACGTTTCCAATTTCCCTCCAAACCACGAGGGAAATGTCTCACTTGAGCTCTCTAACTTTTCGACAACGTTATTCCTTGTATCCTCAGTTTCGCCAAGCTCCGCCTTTTAGGTTTCCTTCACCCCTTTAACCTCCCCAGCGACACACAGCAGTGATTCCTCATGCGATCCCACCACCGATGAGTTATTGCCGACCCTATCTTTAATGTATAATTTATCGAAAGAAACAAAAGTAAAAAGACAATATTGATTTGGGTTTTGGCAAGTATATGGGTGAAATGGGGATGACAGAGAGGCAGAAAATAAGAGAAGAGAGGTCATGTCAATATAGTGTATGGTTGTTTTGGGAACATTGTGTTACTATTACTGTTGCTTGTCTTACATTCCTCTTTTTGCTTTTTTTAAACACTGTCACAGTGAAATGTACTCCCTGATACCCCTGCACCTACTTCTCTCAGCCATTACATAGGCCTCGTTTGCTATGTAAAAAATAAATACGAAAAGTAAAAATTAATAAAATGTGTATATTTTGGCTCTTGTTTGGCATGCATGAAGTAGGTGGAGTGAGGTAAGTTCTAAATTTTTTATTTTTAACTAGTCTTCCGAAAGAAGCTTTATTTCTCATCGTGGCAATCAAACATGTTTTTCTCACTTCCTAGAAAGTTGACTCGAAAATTGAATTCCTGGAAAATACACAACTTCCCATGGGAATTCAATTCATGTGGCAAACCAAACGAGGCCTTAGACATTGAGATCTGGTGTATTAATTTTTTAGCCCATAAATTTTATGAAATAATTTTTTGATTTAAAAATTTACGCATATATATAATAAAATGCTTGAAATGATAGTGTGAAGTGTTAAAACTTGTTGTTATTTGTTGATAAATTCACCATTTCCTCACTACTTCCTCTCATTCAGTACATCTCGTGACACTAATAATGAAGAAAATTTTTTTGTATAGGGTATAAGTATAGAGAGAGCTAAAGGGAAGATACTATAAGACGGTTGTGAGGCCAGCCATGGCGTATGGGGCGGAGTGCAGGGCGATGAAACAACATCATACACAGAAGATGAAGGTGGCGGAGATGTGAATGCTTAGATGGATGTACGGACACACAAGGAAGGATAGGATCAGAAACGACATCATAAGAGGCAAATTGGGCGTAGCTCCCATTGAAGATAAATTAAGGGAGCAACGTGTGAGGTGGTTCGGACATGTCAGAAGGAGACCGGACGACGCTCCAGTCAGGAGATGCAAACGGCCCCTTACTACATTAGGCAGAAGAGGCAAGGCAAACCAAAGAAGAGATGGCTTGAGACGATCCGACAAGATCTCACCCACCTAAATCTTCAGGAGGAGATGGCCTTAGATAGGGCTCAATGGAGAGCTAGCATAGGAGTATTAGATGATCCGGTTAGAGTAGGGTAGTCTTTGTCTCTACCTTATCTTTGGCTACACCTTATCTAGCCTTATCTCATTCTCATTCTCTTCTTTTTCTTATTTTTCTTTTTTTTTTTTTTTTGCATTACTCATACATTTTTAATGCTTCTCCTGTGCCAGGTCTTTGGCTGATGGATGCAAACCAACTTTTTAGACTAGAGGTCCTCGGAAACAGCCTCCCTTCAGGGTAGCCCCCTAAAGGGAGAAGACTGCGTACATCTACCCTCCCCAGACCCTGCTTTTGGCGGGAGCCCTTAAAGGCACTGAGTTTGTTGTTGTTGTTGTATAAGTGTAGAGAGAGAGGTTATAGATAGTTTTGGGAGGGGGTTTTTTCTTTGGATCATTTGGAACTGTGTATTTGTGTTCCAATTTAGGTAATATATCAGCTCTTGTCGTTTGACAAAAAGCTAATGAAGAAAATTTGAATGAAGGGCTTATTTTATACATTTACACACCATTATTTGGCCTGTTTTATTTAATACATATAACTTTTTGGATTGAAATCTTATGTCACAAAATTTGTGGACTAAAATATTAATATAACAAATATCAAGATGCTAATATGTAATTTACCCTATTTTTATTCTGATATCCAATATTTATGAAAAGTTATATACATTTAGTAAAACTATATATTATTACCTTGAGATTTTTTATATTAATTTTTTAGTTCTTAAATTTTATAAAATAATATTTTATTTTAAAAGTTATATGTATTTAATAAAATAGTTCAAATGATAGTATATAAAAATGTAAAATAGGTTTCTAATCCAAGGCTTTCCTATTAGCAATATCACAACATCAAAGATCTGCCTTGAGTCCCTTTCTATTCATACTAGTTATGGATGGGCTCACTAGACATATCGAAGGAGATGTGACTTGGTGCATGCTTTCTGCAGATAATATAGTTTTGGTGGGGGAGTATCGAGAAGAGGTAAACGAGAAGCTAGAACTGTGGAGAAGGGCATTGGAATCTAAGGGCTTACGAATCAGTAGATCAAAGACCGAGTACATGGAACTTAAGTTTGGTACCTCCACCATGCCTAGCATAGTAGACGTTAAGATAGGATCCAAGACCATACAGAGAAAAGAGAGTTTCAAATACATAGGTTCCATGGTCAACACATCGGCGAAGTGGACGAGGATGTCAACAACCGGATTAAAGTAGGCTGGCATAAATGGAGGGTGGCTTCCCCGGTACTTTGCGACAGAAGGTTTCCATTAAAGCTAAAGGAAAAATACTACAAGACGATAGTGAGACCGGTTATGTCGTATGGGGCGGAGTGTTGGCCAATGAAGCAGCATCATACACAGAAGATGAGGGTCGTAGAGATGAGGATGATGCGGTGGATATGCGGACACACAAGGAAGGATAGGATCAAGAATGACGTCATAAGAGGCAAATTGGGCGTCGCATCGATTGAGGATAAATTAAGGGAACAACATTTGAGGTGGTTCGGTCAGGTTAGGAGGAGATCATCCATTGCTCCAGTCAGGAGATGCAAACAACACCATACTGGATAGGGAGGAGAGGGAGAGGCGGGCCAAAGAAGAGATGGATGGATACGATCCGACAGGACCTCACCCACCTAAACCTACAGGTGGAGATGGCCTTAGATAGAGCTTGGTGGAGAGCTAGTATAGGGATAGCCAATGTTGCGGCTTAGAGTTGTGCATATTTACTGTTTGCACTAGTGTTTCTAGGTGTCTTGATCCTCTTTGGCGCACGTATTAGTGCACTTATTTGCCTATCGGTGTACTTATGCACTTGCTTACTTGCTAATTATTTGCCTGCAATACCTTGCTTTGAGTTTTGCTTCGTATAACTTCGCCTGCGCTTTGTATTGTTCTAATACTATGTTGCTCTCTTACTTCCATGCTATATGCTTCCATGACGACATGCTCCTCAGGTTGGAAGTCCTCAGAAACTGTCTCTCTTCAGGGTAGCTCCCTAAAGGCGAAGGCTGCGTACATCCATCCCCCCCTCCCCCGAAAGACCCTGCTTAAGCTAGAGCCATTATGGCACTGGAACTGTTGTTTTTGTAATGATTCTTCTATGATAAGGGCAATCGCGAGAAGATGGCTGGTTTATCAGCAAATAACGGTAAGTTTTATACCATTTTACACCATCAGTTAGACTATTTTATTAAATATAAATAATGATATCAACAACAATAACATTCCCAGTGCCTCACGGGCTCCCGCAAAAGCAGGGTCTGGGGGAGTGGATATACGTAGCTTTACCCCTTCCGAGTGGAAGAGAGACTGTTTTCGAGGACCCCCAACCTGAAGATCTTGCAGTCCTGGAAGCAAGGCATCCTGAAAAGGGGTTAGATCATGTCAAAGAGAAATCCACGGCACATAATAAGGCAGTATTAGAATATAAAAAAAAAAATTAAGAGTCATAAAATTACCTTAAAAATTACTATTATCAAATTTTACAATACTAATATACAATTTTTTTTGTCTTCTTTTTTTGGACTTTTTTTGTAAAATGGCCCATTTTCAAAAAAAATTTAGAAAATTGGCCCTCTTTAAAAAATATTTAGAGAAATGGCCCAGTTTACTGTAGCTGAATCATTGGGCGACCTGTGGAATGGCGTGCAAGAGTGAAAAACAAAAAATCGGACGTCGTGCAACGTTAGTCGTTGCACGACCAGCCGAACGGCGTGCAACCACCACTGGTTCACGCCAACCTGCATGCAACAGCCAACTTCCGTCCACAACCCATGCAGTACTGTTGTTCCTCTGTATCGGTTGCAACCCTACCTTCCGCTACTGATGTGAGAATACGGCTGCAACCTCACCCGTATAATATATTTCTTATCCATTATGTAATAGGTGATTGCGTCATATTATATAAATTACAGTAATGATAACAAAATATTAAAACTACATGAGTTAAAATACTGAAAATGTAAATAACTCAAACAGTAATAATAACAATCGTATATCGTATATCGTATTACAATACAAAAAAAAAGTATTGCATATCTTAAGGATCAAAATTTGATGTGGACCTACGACTAGGTTCCGCACGATGTCGCGAGGGTGTGGACTCCGTGTGAATGGAGTAACTGCGTCGGCGAGGAAGTTCATATCTACTTTCTTCCTCACCATGTAAAGTACTGTAGTCGACATCTTCGTTACACAAAATTTGTCGAAAATCAGGTCCTTCATCCAGAGCATTCATTGCAGTACTGCAACCACCTAGAACATTTTTGGAAATAGACAGCACAGTGTGGCAAGCAGTGTCACGTATTGCCTGAGCTACCCTTCTAGTCTGTTGTCTAAAAGCGCCAATCTGTCACGTAGTTCTTTATCATGTTATTAAAACATAATGTATAAGAAGTTACAGGACAAAGGTTTTCAATGTACTTACAGCTCGTTGAATACGATTGCCAGTTGGTTCATAAACTAGCCGAGGGTGGGGTGGAGGTCGAGCTCCAAGCCGTCCGATGACACGCCTAGTGATAGATAAGTACCAGTTCATGTACTCTGTAGGCGATGTCGGAGGATCAGGCACGTCGGCGATACTTTGCTCCCGTGTGTCCCACATCTCGACCCAGTGCGCGTGATATATAACCCAGTTCTCGTCGTGCCTGCCATGACGAGATGTACTGTGCAATGTGTCAAGAGTATAAACAGGATCTGGAATATACTGCGTTAATCCAAACTGACGCAACACTCTGTCTGGGCAATGTAATTCTACAATGCCGAAGAATATCAGAGGTCCTACATATGTCCAGATGTGATGGCCCTCGACACAAATTCCAGGCAATGCGTTCAACTTGGATTGCCGGTATGGTGTCCAATTAACCTAAGAACATATAAAATTACTCGGTTATACAATAAATATTGAATGTCAAAGAAATATGTATATCTACATGCACATACCTGATGGGGTTCTTGGACATCGAGCTGGTCCCTATAGAAGGATAGACTGCGCCTTGGAGCCTCGTAGAATGTTAAGTCAGCATTCCAACTGATTAAATAGAATATGAATTATATTAAAATGCATACGTGATATTACATGTACATTAAGGCCACATAGTAATAGAATATTTTATCTTACTAAGCCTCCAATAGTGGTGGCGGATCATTAGCTGCAACTTGATAGTGACGGCGGCCGACGATAAGTGGTCAACCGATGTGTAAGTGCTCCCACAACCACAACTGCACATAATGAATTATAAGATTTGGGATAATGCTACACATTAGAACATTAAACATGAATGTAATTGCAATCCGTACCTGGAGCAACAAAACACATCCACCTAATTGACTGCTACGCTGCATGCAGCATCGACACAATTATCTGTACACGTTCGCAAGCACTGCTGAGACCCAGCTGTACTGATTACATCTCTCCATGGTTTCAAGCAAGGGTAGGTAGATGAGCGATGTCCAACTATCAGTGCAGTTAGCGAACAGTACCGAGTCAAACAAATGGAGGATGTACAGTCTGGCGTGCTGCAACAGCACTTGCTCATCAGCGTCAGCTGGGGGTCCTTGCTGTACCTGTGCTTTCAACCATGTGGTTCGTATCATGCCGCCATGCCTGGGGGGATCTATACCCAACAATTGCACACACAGGTCCCCCCGGCGATAGCTAGAAGGACCAACGACTGCCAGGCCATCTATACGAAGACCCAATAAAAGTGCAACATCCTGCAGTATTGGTGTCATCTCACCAACACGTAGGTAGAATGTATGAGTCTCCCGCCTCCACCTCTCTACCAAAGCAGTAATCAAGGCATTATCAACTTGGATTTGACCTATTTGGGCCACTCCAATGAGACTAGATTGTACAATGAGATGTCGTATTGACCGGTGAGGGACTATCAGACGGTATTTCCTCGCCCTGATTTTGCCGTCCGCCTGTAACATGAAACATCAAGCATGTCACTCAACTATTCGAGCAAATACGTACATAATATATTAAGGCTAACCATTGCTTATGAACATACCACTCCATTCCAAATGTCCTCTGAACTATGCGTGGCCTAAAGATGCAACACTGAATCATCGTCTGGACCAGGGTTCTGCTCGGCATATCGACTGCTGGATGGCCGTCCTCCTTGTCCTCTTGCCATTGCTCTGAAAAAATATCATTCCAATCGATCGCAACACAAGGATAGGATTACATTTATTATACTTAACTATAATTTATAATAGTACGTATTACAACACTGTACTACATTTACAATAACTTACAGTTGCTAAAATGTAACCCTAATTCATCACTGTATGTATTTAACCCTAACCCTTCTTCTATTTCTCTATGTCATCTCACTCTAACTCCCAAATGTAACCCTAATTCAAGATAAATCCTAACCCTCACTCATAGTTATACCAATTGGTGTAATATTAACTAATATTGTAATAAGTAATTACATTAAAAATTATTCTACAATAAATTATTTAACAATATTACATTTTTATCTAAACAATATAAACACTTTTTAATTTTTGCTCTAAATCTCCATATTTGACATGCATTCTCATAAAATATGTAACTTACTATTTTAATAAATAGTATGTGACTTCAAATTAAGCATAATATTTTATATATATATAAAGATACTATAAATATTTAAATCATATGTGTATATTTAAAAAAAATATAGTTTTCTAACATTAGATTAAGAATATTTAAAAATTTTGCCGAAACTATAAGTGTATTTAAATATATTATACAACATAACATTTATGATAAATCCTAACCCTAACCCTTCTTCTATTTCTCTATGTCATCTCACTCTAACTCCCAAATGAAACCCTAATTCAAGATAAATCCTAACCCTAACTCATAGTTATACCAATTGGTGTAATATTAACTAATATTGTAATAATTAATTACATTAAAAATTATTCTACAATAAATTATTTAACAATATTACATTTTATCTAAACAATTGTTAATTTTTGCTCTAAATCTCCATATTTGACATATATTCTCATAAAATATGTAACTTACTCCAAATTAATTATAATATGTGTAATAATTACATGTGACGTGTATAAGTCCTTAAAATCACGAGTATATTAAAGTACATTTTACAACAGTATATTATTCATTATATAATAAAAAACCCATTGTATGAAATATCATTTTACACATTAATTAATTATATACTATTTATAAAACAAAAAAAAAACAAAACAAATAAAATCACTAAATTAACATGACAACAAAATAAAAAAGAATAACTGAAAATTTATCACAATAACTTATATAGTAATGAAAATGAAAGTTGGAGTGAAAGTATTTGATTAAGAAAGAATAGAATCCCATAGCTGTAAAAATTTAGTATTGTAATATTTTTTTTTGATCATCAATATTGTAAATTGTTATAAAATTTTGACGAATATAGTGAGATATATATAGAGGGAATAAGCAAGGAAAGCATTGTCTTCACGGGATGCAATTCCTCCATTTTTCACAAAAAAAGTCAGCAATAAAAGGAATCCCGCAGGGAATCCTGCAGCTACACGCTGTACGGCAGGTCGTGCAACACAGTGGTTGCACGCCGTACGGCAGGTTGTGCAGCCACTGTGTTGCACGACGTACGGCCGGTCGTGCAACCACCAGCCGGTTTTTCGTTTTTCACTCTTACACGCCATTCCACAGGTCGCTCAACAATTCAGCTACAGTAAACTGGGCTATTTCTCTAAATATTTTTGAAAGAGGGCTAATTTTCTAAGTTTTTTTTGAAAACGGGCCATTTTACAAAAAAAAAAGTCCTTTTTTTGAATGGGATAGGAAATGAGGACAAATGATGGGGAGCCAAAAGGAATGGGGGGGTTCAGGACATGTGACCCACGGCTAATTTGGATAGTGGAGGTGGGGAATAAAACACAGTCGTTTTGAAGGGACAAAAAGGGCAAAGCCAGTCACAAAAATTCTTAAGAGTGGCTCGTGATGTCTCTGCTGGTGCAGCTGCTGTGAATCTCTGTTTACCTGATCCACACTGTCTTATGATGCTGACTGTGTCCCAATACAAAAAATAAATTATATTTAAGTATCAAGATATTCGGTGAAATGTTCAAAAAAAGGATATTCGGTGAAATAATTTTTAAATTATTTATGTCAAAGGTCTCTGTATTTTATTTATTTTATCAATGTGGTTTTTGTATTTTTAGTTGTATTATTTTAATCCCTGTGTAATTTAAAATATGTTAATTTAGTTATTTGGTCAAATTTAAGTTATGTTAATAATATAATTTTGAACGGTTAAATTTTGTTAGATGCAAGTGTTAGAGTATAAAACTAATCCCGAACCTTTACTTATCAGTTTAACCTTTTGAAAAAGTTAGTTCGTTGACATGAAATCAGAGTTTTATTAACCAAAAGGTTAGGAGTTCGGATCCCAACAACCCCTAATTTTAATATTAAAATAATTTAAGCACAAGGTATAAGGTGGGCCTGTGCATTATCCATGCTTCAAGCCCAAACAGGTATTTGCGTGATGGGGCATATTATAGTATAAAACCAATCACGGGTCTTCACCCATCAACTTAAGCTTTTTGGATATATGACTTATTAATAACAAGTAACTTATTACAAATTCATCTATTTACTCAATTTAACTCAAATCGTGGCTGAACAATTAAAAATTTTATTAAAAACATAACATAATTTTTTCTCTAAGGACCAAATTGACATAAATAACCCAATAACTTTTTAATATATTTTTATAAAATTTGTATCTTTTTACATTATGTAGTTTAGTTATATAATGTAGAGATCTTTTTTACAGAATTAAGTGTTTAGTTATAATTTTTAAAAAGAAACTTTAAAGATAAAAAATAATCTGACAATATAAATTAATTACTAATAGTAAGTGGTAGAGGGCGTTGACCATAATGGTGGGGCGGATCATGGGAGCACCGAGCAACAAAGATGGATAATATAAGCTTTAAAGCTGATCGTAGTTTGTGAACAAGTTATGATTGCCAGTATTAGAAGAAAAGGGAGAGTCTTTTAGAGAGGCTCTGATACCATGTGAAAATATAAAAGAAACATAATAATTCTTATTGAATGATTAGAAGAATACATGAATGGCTCAATTTATAGAGCTCAAGAATTAAGAGGTAAGACATAATTACCCTATTAGTTACAAGGAAACTAAGGATATTGAAGATAAAGCAAAAGCAAAAGCAACATATATAGTGTTCTAAGGACTCTCACCTAAGCAGGGTCGGGGAAAGGACGGATGTACGCAGCCTTCCCACTTTGTCGCAATTTATCCAAAAAAAGCTATCACTTTCCACTTTATGATGTCATCTTTTACACCAAAAATTTTGATACCTTTTCTCCTCTACCGACATGATCTGGCCCACCTAGTATCATCAAATTTAAAATAATAATTAATCTAAAAGTAATCTAATTATATATTAATATATTAAAAAATAATCATACTCTATTTTTTAACTAAAAAATAATTCAATTCTAACTTTTTTATAAAAAAATAAACCAACTCTAACTTTTCTATTAAAAAATAATAAAACTCTAAAATTAATCTAAAAATAACCCAACTCTAAAAGTTTGATTTAAAAAATACTGAAGTGTGATGCTCCGACACTATACTTTTCTTCTATGTATTTTTGGTTTGGCTTGTTCTCTATGGGCGTTCTAATATAGTAAACGAGCTAAGCGAGCACAAATATACGGTTTAGTTAGATAAATGATACAAATATCAAGCTAGCCTTATTTAGTTAACAAGCCGAGCTGAGCCGATCAAGCTGTGATTCGGCTCGACTCGTTTGCAGCCCTAGTTCTCTGGTTGTATTCCTCGGTTGCTTTGCTTGTTCATTGACCTGGGATATTGACAAAACAAAAAATATATAGAAGAAAAATATATTATCGGAGCGTCATACCACGCTTCATGCTTAGCATTCAATTTAGTATTTTTTTTTAAATTACCTTTAGAGTTTGGTTTTTTTTTTTTTTTTTTTTTTGTTCAAAAGTTAGTATTGGGTTTTTTTATATAAAAGTTATAGCTTGGCTATTTTTTTGTTATAAAATAGAGTTGGGTTAGTTTTTTGGTAAAAAAATTAGAGTTGGATTATTTTATTAGTAAATAAAGTTAGATTATTTTTAATATATTAACATATAAATAGATTACTTTTAAATTAATTGTAATTTAAAATACATTATTACATATATATATATATTAAAATATTAAAATAAAATAATAAAACTTAGATAATACCTAAATAGGAAACAGGAATAAAGGAATAGACTGACAAATGTCATTACAAAGTAGCGGGCAGTACAAATATATGCTGGCCTTCTCAGGCGCATGCTCTCTCCCCTTTCACATCCTGCCACCCCACTTTTTAGAATTTTTTAAAAAAAATTATCGAAATAACATACTTTTAAAAATATTTACCAAAATAATACTAAAAAAATTACAAACGACGTATGTTAAAGGAACTATAGTAAATGGTATCATTTTAATAAATATTTTTAAAAATATGCTATTTTGATAATTTTTTTTAAAACTATGCCAATTGGGTAAAAAATTTTACTTTTTATGAATCCTATTTTTCTCATTTTCCTTTTTTACCCTTCTGTTACTAAATGTGTGTTATTTATTTGAATGTTTTTATAACTTTATTTAGAAAAATAAGCGAGAAGATAATCTTTTGTGGAGGGTAAATGATTAACACCACATATTGGAAAAATACGATTGTTCTATGACGATTTTGCTACTGCTCGGATACATGGTGGTCTAACTTTCAACATGCAATTATTAGTAGGGGTGTGCCAATGGTTCAAAGCAAAATCTAAATTGGACCAGACTATAATTTTCAGTTGATTTGACTTATGGTTTAAAAGTTATACTTTGGTTCACAAATCTATGAAAATGATGGTTTACGGTTTCAGTCCGATTTTAAATCAAACCAAAACTGTAAATAATAAAAATCATAAAACAAAGAAATGATCAATGGTCATTCACAACGTCAAAATCATTACTAAGTTACATTGCAAGTCAACAAAATTTTAGTTTAAGATAACTTGACAAAAATGTTTTGTTGGCCACCTATTAGTAACAAGTGGGATCGAAACCTGCCTCTCAATTAATCAGGTTACAACAACGAGAATCTAAACCTTTGTCTCACCTTATGCAAAGGTTTAGACAGAAAATTGTTGATATCTCGAACTTGTCGGATGAGACCGCAATTAGCATCTTTATAAACGGGCTATGAAAAAAATGGCCAATAAATATGTCACTGCTAAGGATATATGCTTTCTACTTAGGAGCTGTTTGGTATGAGGGAATGAAGAGATGGGAGTGGGAATGGACATCTCATTCCCGACTTTTGGCTGTTTAGTACAGGAGAGTAGGAATGGAGAGGGGGTGGGTGTGGGACTGAAATCCATTCCAATTCCAACGTTTTCATACCTAGGGGAGGGCCTGGGTTTGAAAACACGGGAATAAGAATGAAATTAAAATTAAAATTTTATTATTATTATTTTTGTTGTTGTTGTTTTTATTAATATTATTATTTTATTGTTATTATTATTTTTTATTGTTGTTATTATTTTCATTATTATTTAATTATAATAATAGTATTATTATTATGACTATTATTATTGTTGTAGTTTTTATTGTCTTTATTATTATTATTATATTAAAATTTATTGAATAGTATTTTGGTAAACTATGTTATTTATAAACATTCCCACTAGTTCATACCAAATATGAAAATGACTATTTTAACTCCTTTTATATTCATCAAATAGAGGAATGGGAATGATTAGATCATTCCCACTCCCCAAAAGTCATTCCCATTCCCTCATTCTCGCTCGTACAAATTCATTCTCTAGTACCAAACGACCCCTTAAAAAATACTAAGGGGCTAAAATGAGAAGCTAATTGAGATGTTAGAATTTAGGTCTGAAAAATAATTGTGTGAATGACACGAGGTTCCCACCAAAGAGTAGTTTCATAATGGTTATCACTCCACTTGGTTAAATGTATCTAACTGAACTTTTGTTTGTTTCCCTATATTGTATCTCCGGCCCCACTTTGTGGGTTGCCGGTGTTTTGTATTGTGAGTTTATCTTGCTAATTATCAAAAAACCTCCACTTGGTTAAATCTATTCTAGGAGCAAAAATAAAGTATAGAAGATACTCAACCGGCCAAAGACGATGAGTTTTTCCCACTCTTGTAAGATGGGGCAAAGCAATGCGAATTTCACTGTGGTCAAGGACATACAATAGAAAAATGACAAGCTTTGAAAGGTCGATTTGAAGAGTTGGTTGGTTGGGTAGGGACATCTTCACAAAGGATCTTTCACCTTGTCGGTTTACTTGTCTTCAAGGCAATCTATCATTGGTCTCCCCTACCTTAAGTGAAGGGGATTTATTAGTGGATTTAATCTCTTCTAGGATAGTCATTTTCATACTCGGACTTTGATTTATCCTATTATTTATTTCTCCTATTTTGTCTATCTATATATATATAAATATTACAGGATGACGACCTTAATATTTAGATTGTTTATTCTATTAGCTCTTGCGAGTGTACTGCTTTGTATCGTGACTTTTGTCTCTAGTTATTGAAAAAACCAGATATCAAATAGTAATGTATAGCTTAAAGAACTTGATATAACAAATAAATGTGTAAAATGTGTTGAAAATTGGTTAACTCAACTCCAACTCAAATTCAACCCACTTATTTAGAGAGATTATATGTGTCAAAAACAAATTCAATCTAGCTCCAGAAATCTCGAGCTCGTGTTGTATCAGATTTTCCCTACTCTAACTTTCAATTGTTCCCAAATACGACTTTTAAAAATAGTTTTTTCTACTATCTATACATATTTAGATCCAAGCATCCCTGTAGTACATTATAATCTTAGGTACTAATTTAATCATGACGACATTGCAAGGAACATTGAGTTTATCCGATCATGGTCTGGAAATAGCATGGCTTGGTGAGGATCAGCGCTGCTGCGGTTGGTCCATGGTTGGGCAAAGGAGGCGGTCTAGGTTCTGGTATGACTCAATGTTATAGTATATTTGTGGGTAAGGGGTTGTAACTCTACATCCTTTCTTACATTTTGTCTTGGCTTGTTGGGTTTGGGTTTTTATGTGTTTCAGCTTCTGCTCCAGTCTTTATTTATTTTGTATTATTGATGTATCTATGGCCTTAATTGCCAGTTCAGGCCTTGTGAAAGTGAGTGCGCCTGTCTTGTAACACGCTTCGGCGTTACTTATCAAAAAAATCATAGAAATGGAGCATAGAATTAAGGCTGAAACTTGAATTGCAATCCAGAATTCAAATTCTCTTATTTGGTGGATCCATTGATATTGGACTTCTGATTCTATAGAATTGGATTTTAACCATAAATCATGCATTCCGATTCCCTAGGGCAAGGAAAAGGAATTGACATTCCATATTAACTCTACTGACCTTAAACCAAAAATTAACCCAATTAACCTAAAACACAAGATGACTCGAAACAGAAACACGGGATCCAACCTATATGTTATGTGAAGCTAAAAATGGCCCAACTTGAATGATGCAAAACCTAACCCAATCTTGACCTCACTCGATCTGACGTAAAGTTGGATATAATCTAATCTAATTGACACAAAATCTGAGATGAACCAAATCCAATTACTATCTAACCATGGTGGAGGTGGCCAACGAGTCCGGAATCCCGTAAAATGACTCAACCAGACTCGACTTGCCTTATTGGCGGGTCGACTCGTCCCCTGTAGCGGGCCGGGTGGGGGTCAATTTCAAGAGTTCCAAACCCGAACCCGGCCCAACCCATGTGGGTGACATGGGTCATATGTGACCTGTCTCAAACACAAGCATGGCCTGTGTAGCCTCCGTAATGAATGAGGTTGCTGCATGCCTGTCGCCTAGCATGTAGCCTTCAACTTATGACCTATAAGGTGAAAAATCAATTAATTAATACAACAACAACAATAACAAACTCAATACTTTAGGAGCTCCCGTATATGCAAGGGGGAGTCAATTAATTATTATTAAAAAATTTACTAAAAGAACCCGGTTATCCCCCGTCCCATCCTCCCCCCACCCCCAATTTCCAATTTCAAAATTTTATCAATTATAATTATATTAAAATAAAAATATTTAAATTTTTTCTCTATTTTGATCATTGTTGTTATTATGCATTCATGATACATAATATTTGATTATATTCTTATTTTATTATACTCAACTTGTATTTAGATCTAAGATATGGATCTCAACTTATGTTAAGATTTAAGATAGGTCCCATTACTGAAAGTATAACAAAATGCTTACCAAAGTTAATTTGCTGCGGTGAAGTAAGCCACTTCAAGTGGATGGTCGAGTTGGAGGGCACATGGTAAGCATTTCGTTATGCGAATGTAGCATGGGACCGGAGGCTTGCAAGTTCTTAAATACTAAAAGGTTCTCAACTTGAAATTGAGAGCAAAGAAGAACAAAAGGGACAAAAGGGAACTATAAAAACAAAAGAGACAAAGTCCCAAAGGAGAACTAAGGAAACCAGAGTGACCGTATAAATTATAATGTTACGTAGTTTATATTTTAAACATGTAGGTAATCTATTGAAATAATAGTACGAAGAATTCTAATGTTGTGTATTTTATATTTTATACATTCATATGTTTTATTAATAGAATTATAATTTTTATGTATATTTTTTATTTGTGTGTTTGCTTTGTATTTTTTATTTGCCAAAAGACAATGGTAAAAGGCCAAAAAAAAGGGGTCAGACCTGGGTAATTTGCAGACCTGACCCAGGTCTAACCTGAATTTGACTCGCCAGAACCCAACCCATGCCAGACCCGTGACCCATCCTGACCTTGCCCATCCTTGACCCATGTCATGCACCGAAGCGGGTCAGGGATTTTACCCTCCCCAACCCGTCCCGGCCTGAACTGTGGTACAGACAAGTCTGACTAGTGTCTATCCGTCCGTACCCTTTCAACCAGAGGATCGAATCATAGGTTGATTTGGGTCAACCAGTTGGCCATCACTAAACCATGGACTAACTTAAAGACGGTGAACCGGGCATATTTAAGACCCGATATAAAATTTAACCGATGCCTAAGACTAAACATAACCCGATCCGACTCAATTTTATCTAAATTGACTTTTCAGGTAACTTGGAATTGGAAATTATGCAACTTGATGGGCCTGAAACCAAGATCACTCGAGTCCAAAATAACCCTATCCAACTCAAATCCAACTTGTGCTAACCCAAAACCCAAAATGAACCCATCGAATCAACCCAAACATTGATACCACTACATAACGACATAATTTGACCTTAAATGTTGAAATTGGTGTCCTAGAAAACCCAATCAGTTAATTTTAAATATTAAATAAATAAAATTATTTTATTTATTTATTATCTGATTATGTTTTATGAGTCAAACATGCGTGGGATTGTTTTCTAAAACATTCCATGAGATGGACGTAGTCCAAGATGACATGTTAAGTTTGGTTTAATTGGTTAATGAGATTGAACCACTGATAGACTTAGATTAAACCAGTGATATGATGTCAAAGTATGTTCGTAGTCCATGATAAGTTTGGGCAACTTGTCTGATAAAACTACAATATAACACTTTTAATGATTAGTCTTGGTCATGTGGATAGGGATCTAAGAGTACTGTGTCGGTGTTTTCAATAAGATTGGAATTATTAGCACGACCACCTGAATTATTTGTTTCTTAACAGCTATCAAAAATAATTAATTTTGTAAGACGATAACTCTAAATCTAGGAAAATAGTCTGAACTTGTGCATAAATTGTTCGTTGCTTTGATGTGCTAAAATGATTAGTCAAAGTGCGTTGATTTGAATCTTATGTCCGCTGGCTAATGGCATGAAGTGTAGTGGGAACAATTGTTTTATGTGGAATCTATAGTCAACAACGAGATAAAGATGTCCCATTAGTTGATTCACAAATATACGAACATATTCTAGAATCTTTGGCCAAAGTATTTCATATGTTTGACATTTGGAATTAATACGAAAATTATTTTGTATTATTAAATTGTTCGAGAAGGGCGAGTTGGGAACTACGTCGATAAATGTGAGAAAACTAACAATAATAATTAAAGTTGTTTTTTGCTCACGGATATCTAATAGAGAGGTTTGTCGTAATAAAACTTATTAGGGAAATATTTAATTTTAGAGTGTAGTAAAACTTATTCGGGGGAATTAAGTTTTAGTAAATAGTAATCAATTGTTATCATGAGATGATAATCAGATTTAACTTAATTGAAGCTAGAGTTAGATTGTCTTTAAGGTCTCTTCGCAAGCCTCAACTTAATTATTGTTTGAAAATATTTAAAAATAAATTCATGAGATGAATTCTTTATTTATGAGATAAATAAGTTTTTATACTAAATAAATATTAATGAGAAGAATGTATAATACGATAAATTATATAGTGTTTAAATAAAAACAAAAAAAAAATTTTAAAAAGCAACACAGTGCACGGACTTTTTTTAGAGAAGTGGCACATTTTTTTAAAAAATTTAGAAAATTCGTACAATTTTAAAAATATTTAGCAAAATAATACAATTTACTGTTTACCAATCATTGCACACCTCTTGAAATGGATTACAAGCCCATTGCACGACGTCTGAAATGTAACAATAATCTAAGAACATTATATGATATAATACTTATATAATCAAATATGATAATTATATTATATAAGGTTAAATTTTGACTTTTATAACTTCACGTATGATTATATGACTTCCATATTATATAATAGTATAGTGTTCATAGATTATTATTATTATATAATTAATCAATTAAAATTAAATATATAATTATTGAAGTAAAATAATTAATTAAAAATTATAGATATTAATATATAAGAAATAATATTAAATAATTATTATTTATAAGAAAATAAATTTATTCAAAGTAAAATAAAATATTATATAAAAGGGGAGTAGATGATCAAAATAAAATTTTAATAAAAGTTTAGTTTTCAAAAAAAGGATAAAAAAGTGAGTAAGTCTAGTGTTAAAAAAAAAACAAAAAAGGATGGAAAAGTGAATATGGGTAGTATTTTAAAAAAAAAAATGGGATGCAAGAGTGCACGTGGGAGCTCTAACCAAGGACCTTTAAATAGGGCTGTTAAAATCTGATACGATACAATAATACTATATGAAGATAGAGGGTTTCGGTTGAGGGTTTTGAAGCCGGGTTGAATTTGTGTTGACTCATTTTACCCATTTAGATAATTGGGTTGAATTTGGGTTTGACCTGTATAACCCAATTTCGACACAATTAACCCGTTTTTATAGTTGTATTAGACATTTAAGTAATATATTATTATCATTCTATATATTTTTTTTGAGTTAAAATAATGTAAACTATATTTAGTAATATTAATTTGATAGTTTATTTTAATAGTTATAAATATAACAAGTACTTATTAGTATTATCAGTCATAAAGTACATTATTAACATGTTTGTAAGTTGAAAAACTTGCATTTAATTGAAAAAAGTCATCGATATAATTAGGTAACCTGCGGGTTACCCGTTTAATAATTGGGTTGGGTAAGGGTTGAGAGTTTCTAACCCGCTTAATAAACGGGTTGGATTCGGGTTGATCCCATTCTTAAGACCCCTCACATAGCACGAACAGAACACAACACTACACATTTGTCACCCCTCCCTTTAAGGTGAAGGGAGGATAGTCCAACCACTAAACTACCAACCCTTTTATTGACCTTAGGGCACCTCTACTTTTATATAATACAAATTTGCAAGATGGGGAAACTCCAATTGCACGAAGTTTCTACTGTTGCACGTCGTTTTTAATGCCGTGCAACACTGCTCACCCATTGCACAACATTTAAGACATCGTGCAATGGGTTTGTAATCCATTTCAAACAGCATGCAATAGTTGATGAACAGTAAGGTGTGCTATTTTGCTAAATATTTTTAAAATTATGTCAATTTTTTAAATTTTTTTGAAAATGTGCCACTCCTCTGGGAAAAAAAAAAAAAAAAAGTCCAGTGCATGCACCCAATTTTTTGTTTTAGAAAAAGGGAAAAAGGACTTCATTGACGTTAGCATGACATCAGCGAGTAGAGTTTTAATACGCGTAAATAAAGCATTGCTCTGCAGGTTTAATTTGTTTATAAAAATGTTATTTATTGTAAAAAAATTGTGAAATAAGTTTTTGGAACTCGATTTTCACCTACAGTAAAAACTCTAAAATTATTTTAGGGATTTTTTGAATTATTATTTACCATAATTTTTCTCAAAAATTATTTTTCGAAAAGATTGAAGGAAAAATTTTGTTCTAAAATTTTTTCTAAGTTAAATATATTTGAGATCCCACACTCTCCATACTAGAAGAGGTTATAGCGAAGAAAATATTTAGGTGTCAAGAAACCTTCTTCCAATTTCAGATTTTTAAGTCGGAATCGGAATTCACGCTTCAAATATGTTCAATTAAATATGTGATATTTAAAATTTCTATTTTTTTTATTTCATTTATTTTATATACTATGTTTATACTTATTTTATTCCATATTTTTATTTGTCATATTATTAATCTATTAGAGTAATATCTAGATCTCATTAAATAGTTTAATTAAGTTAGGACTTTAGATTTAAAATTAAAAATTTTAAATTAGTATTCCATTGCTCCTGCTCGAGGAAAAATTTTAGAAATATACTAATTAGTTGTAGAATTAAAATTCTAACAATTTTCCTCTAAGGAGCCAAACAATGAAATTTAAATTTCATCCTAATTTTACTTCCATCATAATTGGAACTAAAATTACAATATCACATATCAATTGCAATTTAGTATACCAAACAGAGCCTTAGGTTATTGGCAACAAAAATACTCATTTTTTGTCTAATACGTAAATCTAGTCTTTATATATTTGATTGTATCAACTTGATCCATATATACTTTGAAGTCATGTTCCACTTTATTTTCTATTTATGAAGAACTACTCAATAGAAAGTCATTAACTTAAAAATAATAAACTCAATAGTACTTTTTATAATAATTTAATCATTTCATATCCTATATTTATATAGGGTTATTTATGTGAAAGTCAATTATTGAATGAATAATTGAGGTACATGCAATGTCTCTTTATATACGAAAAGTACATATGACAAATGATTAATAATGCCCCTAGGATTACATAAGACAAAGGGCACAAGAGTAAATCCTAAGCTAACCATAGGCAAGAGAATATTCTAGAAGGTTGCTCTAATAGGCCCCCTCAATTTGAACGTGGTGGTAGCACGCGAAGATTGGTCTTGTGTTGCAAAAAACTATCAGCAGGTAGACCTTTGGTCAGAATGTTAGCAACCTGTTTGGTAGTAGGAGTATAAAGTATTTGAAGATTGCCCTTGAGTACCTTTTCCCGAACATAGTAAAAGTCAACATCAACATGCTTGCTTTGATCATTGGAAACATGGTTGGCAGCAAGGTAAGAAGCAGACACATTGTCGCAATATATAAGTATTGGTCCTGGATGTCGAATGCCAAGATCTCTCATGATGTACCGGATCCAGTCACTTTCAGCAACAGCTTGAGTGACAGCCCTATATTCAGATTATGTGGTGGATTTGGAGACATTTGCTTTTTTTCTTAGCCCTCCGTGAGATCAGATTTGGTCTAAGGTAGACATCAGAACCTGTGGTGGAGCAGCGTGTGTCGAGACAGCCTCCCCAGTCAGCATCAGCAAAAGCAGTAATGTGGAGGCGAGGAACAGGATGTAGAAGAAGACCATGATCAGGGGTGGCTTTGAGGTACCGGAGGATGCGTTTGACTGCTTGCCAATGTGAGGTGCGTGAAGCATGCATGAACTATGAGACTAGGTTGACAGCATAGCATATATCAGGATGGGTCATGATCAGATATTGGAGGGCTCCCACGGGCTCCTGTACTCAGTAAGGTCCTCCAAAAGGTCTCCTTCACTTAGGGTGAGGTGTGCTCGGGTGGGTATAGGAGTTTTGATCGGTTTAGCGTCAACCATATCATGTTTGATGAGAAGGTCAATGGTGTACTTCTGTTGGGAGAGGAATAAACCTCGGGAAGTACGGTGTGCCTAAATGTCCAGGAAGAAATGTAAGGGGCCAAGGTCTTTCATGGCAAATTGTGATGAGAGAGATTGAATGAGGGTGTGAAGCTGAGAGGTGTTGGTACCAGTGAGGATGATGTCATCCACATATAGCAGAAGGCACGTTAGGTGGGTTGGGGTTTTATGAATGAACAAAGAAGGGTCAGCCAACAGCAAATAAAACCAAAACTAAGTAAGAACGTACTAAACCGTTGGAACCAAGCTCGGGGTACCTGTTTCAGACCATATGGCGCCTTCCTCAAACGGCATACATGGTTAGGATATTTGGGATGTATGAATCCCTTCGGTCGTCTCATATAAAATTCTTCCTTAAGTTGACCATGTAGGAAAGCGTTTTTGACATCCAACTGTTGAATTGGCTAGTTATGTGTAACAACAAGAGTAAGTGTGAAACGGATGGTAGCGGGTTTGACCACAGGGCTAAAGGTCTCCTTGTAGTCAAGGCCTTCGCGTTGATGAAAACCTTGGGCAACAAGACGAGCCTTGAACCTCTCAACCGAACCATCCGCTTTATACTTAACTTTATATTTCCAAGTGCTTCCTACAATGTTCTTTGACGGGTCAAAGGGAACAAGATCCCAGGTGTTATTGAGAATTAGAGCATTGAATTCATTTGCCATGGCTTCTTGCCACTTTGGATTTTTTACTGCCTATGAGTAACAAGTTGGCTCTTGTATGACAATTATGGAAGATAGAAAAAGTGGGTACTTAGTTTTATGAATGCCATTTTTAAGTCGAGTGCGCATCGGGTGAGTGTTAAGGTCGTGAAGTACGGGAAGCAGGCCTGGGTGGGGCTCGGCTTAAGGCGGGTGGGTGACCACCGTAGTACCCAATGGAGGACCGGGGTAGGGTAAGGTAGGTGGGGGTTCTAGGTGAGGGCTAGGTGCAGGAGACGTGTGACAAGTGGGAGTTGGGCTCGGGTGAGGACTGGCCTCGGGGGTGGTTTGATCGGGGGTGGGCTGGGTAGAGTCTAGGGCCAGGGGGACTACTCCGGAGGAGGTGGGAGGTAGGACCACAGTGGGGGAGGAGGGAGTCCGTGTTCCAGCCGAGGCCGCAGGCACTTGGGGTGGGGACCACTGTGAGGCAGGTGTGTGAATGACTTAAGGGTGGGAGTGTTATGGCATTAGTAGGTGGCCCGGTGGGACGAATTAGAGCATTATAAGGACAAATAGATTCATCAAAAACAACATGCTGCTTATGTACATTTGTTTGTTGATGGGGTCAAAACAACGATATCCTTTGTATCGGGCTGCATACCTTAAAAAACTTCAAGTAGTGGACCGTGCGGCCAATTTATGAGGGGCACAGGATGTGTTGTTTGGTAACAAGCACACCCAAAAACTCGAAACCGTTTGTAGTCAGGGTTTGTATGAAAAAGTTTTTGAAACGGGGAAAGATTTGAAAGTGTTGGTGTTGGGAGACGATTTATAGTAAAACATGCCGTACAAAAGGCGTCATCCCAAAATTCATAGGGGAGTTTCGAGTGAATTAAAATTGTCCGTGCCATTTCAAATAAATGCCGATGCTTGCGTTCCGCCACCCCATTTTGTTCAAGGGTATCAGGACGTGATAAGTGAAAGTCAATTCCAACATCCTGGCAAGGCGCATTCATGTGTTTATGATCGAATTCACCCCCATCATCACTTTGAAAAATTTTAATTTTGACATTAAATTGATTTTCCACTAATATTTTAAAAGCGGTGAATATTTCGTAAACTTCAGATTTGCATTGCATCGGATACAGCCACGTGAATCTTGAAAAATCATCAACAAAAAGAACATAATACTTATATGCAGAATTTGAGAGAATCGGAGATTGCCAAACATCGGAATGTATTAATTGAAGAGGCATGGTAGTAGTATGATAAACACGTTCAAAAGGTAATTTTGCAGACTTGCCTAAACAACAAGACACACATTTATTTAAAAACTTAACATCCGGACAAAATTATTGTTTACATAAGGAGTCAAAAACAGCCTTTCCTAAATGCCCTTATCGCTAATGCCACAATTCACCCTGCTTAACGCGTGCTATGAGGCCAACATCGTGCAGTGAGAATCTATATAGCGGTCCGTTATTGGGTACTTGTAGAAGTGGTGCCCCCATAGCCTTGTCCTTAACACAAAAGGAGGTGGAGTCAAATTCAACCTTACAACTATTGTCATGACACAATTGCTTAATAGATAGTAAATTATGAGTGAGGTTTGGTACAAGCATGACATTGTTTAGTTTAAGGGGAGTTTTAGGAATAGTAGTGGAGCCAATGTGTGTCACAGGCAGTAAGTTTCCATTTCTTACAAGAACACCTTTATGACCGGAGTAAGGAAGAAGATCAGAGAGAATACCTGGGTTAGGCGTCATATGGGTTGATGCACCGGAGTTAGGGTACCAATTGTAGTCGTGCGGTTCTCCAAGAGTCATGGCAGCGAGAGAATGACTTGGATCAGGGAAAGCGGTTGTATCAAGATGATGGGGGCAAGCAATAGCGGAATGCCCTATCTGAGAGCAGATCTGAAAAAAATTGAGGAGCGGGTCCTAGCACACCTACATTATAGTGAAAGGGGGACCAACGGGAGGTCGAACTGGGTATGGGGAGCCCGGAGGAGGGGGCACGGTCTGGGGGTGGGAACTGTGGGGGTTGGGGTTTCTGCCACCCCAACCACCGCGGTCCCCTCGGCCCTTGTTTCGACCCTGACCCCGACCACAGCCACCGTGGCTTGTGTTGGGTTGGGGAGAGTGGCTCGAGGCAACCACAGCGTGAGCCGAGTCAGGATTGGTACGTCCAGTGGTTCGTGTAATAGCACCTTCTTCATTGAGTCAAGCAGATTTCAGTTCATCATATGAATAGAGTTTCGAGGTTTGGCGAGTAAAGGTTGCAAAAGCAGCATATTCAGGAGGTAGACCATGAATAGCAAAGTGTTGAAATTCTCTAGCGGAAACGGGTGAGTTAATGGCAGCTAAATCATCTGCAATAGTTTTTAATTCGGAGATGTAAGCATCCATTATTTTGCCATCTTTGCGGTGATTTATAAGTTGGGTTCGGAGGTCATACTTCTTAGCCATGGAGTGGTCTCATAACCGCATCCCACATGGCTTTTGATGTTGGATGGAGAACAATGTCATTTATGAGAGAACGGGACAGGGTTGCAGCGATGCAAGATCTAAGACTTTGATCAGTACGAAGCCAAGTTATGTAATCAGGATTTGTATAAGTCGATCCATTTGGGTGATTTAATTGGGCTGGGGGCAGGGATAGGACCCATCAATGAACCCTAACAATTGGTGAGCAAGTAATAACATGTTAAACTGTTCACGCCTGGGGGGATAGTTAGTGGTCATTTCAAGTTTAATTGTGACTATGCTAGTAATATTGGACAGGGGAATTACAATTGGAGAAGATGGGTGATTATAAGTGTTAGGATTCGTGAAATTAGGGTTTGTTGAAGAGTGAGGGAGAGAGGGTAATGATGCCGCCATCAACCCCCCACCGGCATGGAGAAGAGCCTAGGAGAGAGAAGGGAAAGCGCCAGCCGCACCAGTCAACAAACCACCAGGCATGGTGGCTCTGGCGAAAGTGGGGCCGGTGGGTCCCGGGAGAGAGAGCACAGGGATGAGGGACGTGGGGGGTGGGATGCCCAAGTTAAATGTCAGGTTAATTGATGACCTCCTAATTGGTGGTGGAGTACCGAAGATGGCAACACTGGTATCAACTGACTGAGAGAAAGAGGCACTAGAAGTGATGGGTCCGGCATTCATGGTGTCGGGCACCACCGTGGTGGAAACAGACGCGGAAGTGACTGGTGGTGAACCGACATGGGAGGAGCTGGCTGCCACCAGGCCCGGGTCTGCACCGAGGGAAGGGGAGGGGGAAGAGGACAGGGCACTTGCGTAGGATCGATTAGGGTTAGATGCCATTACTCAATTAAAAAAAATTAAATTAAATTGCTAGAGAAATCAACACAAGAATGAAGCAAGTAACTGCGGAAACATAAAAAAAAAGCGAAAAGGAAAAGAAAACGAGAAGACTAATTCAGAGGGATGGCTCTGATACCATGTGAAAGTCAATTATTGAATGAATAATTTAGGTACATGCAAGAGCTCTTTATATAGGAAAAGTACATATGACAAATGACTAACAATACCCCTAGGATTACATAAGACAAGGGGTACAAGAGTAAATCCTAAGCTAACCCTAGGCTAGAGAATATTCTAGAAGGTTGCTTTAATAATTTATGCCATAATTTGCCCATTGTATAAATTCAGTCCTTATACTTTTAGTTGTGTCAATTCAGTCCCTGTACATTTCAAAATATGTCAATTTAGTTATCTAGTCAAATTTAAGTTAAGTTAATGACATAATTTTGAATAGCAAAATTATGTTATATACAAGTAACTTATTTTAAATTCATCCGTTTACTCAATTTAATCTAATTCACTGCCAAATCATTAAAACTTTGATTAAAAACTTAAAATAAAATTTTTTCTAAGTACCAAATTGACACATTTTGAATTGTGCAGAAAGTAAATTGATACAACTAAAAATGTAAGGACTAAATTAATATAATGAATAAATAACATAAACATTTAGTGTAAATAACTCAATTGTATATTACAAATATACAAAAAAGGAGTAAGAGTTCCAATTTCCTAGTATAAAAGCGGCACCATCATCACCCCCATTCATACGCGTGTTTACGAGAGAGAGAGAGAGAGAGAGAGAGAGAGAGAGGGGTACAATGGGAAGAAGGGGAGTTGAAAGGAGGGTGGCATTTCGCAGAAAGCTTCGCATTCTTCGTACGCTCACTCACTCCCACTCGGTACTTCTCTCTTTCCTTCTCTTCATTTCTCTTACTTTTAAGGAAAATTAATTATCACTTATGTACCATAAAGTTTGATTATTTATCATCTAGGTGCTCTGATATTAGGTACCCTATGCAAAAATTAGTTGAATTTTTGTGAAAATTTGGACATAAATATTGTATAAAATTACTATAATATATACGAATTATATTAATTTTTCAAAGAAAATCCAACCGAATAGGAAAAAAAAAGTCATTGAATTAATGATAGTAATGTTTTATGTTAGTATTTTACGGTAAATAAATTATAACATTATGATAGGTGACGCATATATATTGCTATAATTATGTCTTATGTAAGCAATTTTTAATGAAAATTGATCTAAATTTGAAAAGTGGTACTGTTAGAGTATAAAACTAATATTGGACTTCACTTATCAACTTAAGTTTTTAGTATATTGATTCATTGATATAGTATCAGAGCCTTGATGACCAAGAGGTCACGAGTTCGAATATTAACAGCTTCGACTTTCAATATTAACATAACTTAAGTACAAGATATGAGATGGGCATGTGCATCTGCACTAAAACCATTCAATATGTAAGACCATTCAATACCAAAGAGGGCACCAACACACCGTCATCAGATCCCATTAGAACTCTGAAGTTAAGCGTGCTTGGGTGAGAGTAGTACCAGTACGGGTGATCTCCTGGGAAGTCCTCACCCTCAGGTTGGGGGCACTGGAAAACAGCCTCTCTTCAGGTTAACACCCTGAAGGGTGAAGGTTGCGTACATCCACCCCCCCCGGACCCTGCGTAGGTGAGAGCCCTTGAGACACTGGGTATGTTCCTTTTATGTAAGACAATGAAGCTGAGTACTAGATATAAAAGAAAGTTCAAGGGTTGAGTTTATTTTGTCTTACGTAACACCAAAACAAAAGGAAATGTTATATGCATCTAATTTATGCACCGATGGGAACTCATTAACTTATGAAAAATTATATTAAGTTAATTATTTTTCTTATTTATTAATTTAAAAGCTTAAATCTTGGCTTGAAATTTAAAAGAAACTACTAATAGTAATAGGGAGGTTTAACCAATACAAACTAATTCAAATAATCAAGACAAGCTTTATAATCGATTGATTGATTAATCAAGCTAAAAACTTTCTTTTTGAGTACGCTAAATGTTATTATTATTATTGTTGTTGTTGCTATTTTTTAACATGATATATTCACGTAACAATGGTTACAGGTCAAAACAAACACAATTATAATGGATGCGTTTCTCTACATTTCGGCGTTAAAGCTCAAGCTCGAGAAGCTCACGAGACAAAACAAGAACATCATCCGCCAACTTCACTTGCCTTTAGTGGTCTTTCCACACTCTCTCTCTCTCTCCGTGTTACTATGACAATAACATTATCTGTATCTATAAAAATACAACTTGTGTATTTTTTTATGTATGACAAAATATCAATATAATAAAAAATGGAATTCATTTAGGCTCTATTTCATTAAAAAGTAGTTTTTTTCACGCAGTATTCAAAAACTAAACAATTTTGTCTTTTTAGTTAAGAAAATGGTTTCGTTCTACAAATTTGTATGAAAGGTTTACGCTTGACTAAGTTGATGTTGACGACAAGCATATGGCGTGTGAGTTTATGATGAAAAACGTTTGTCCCTTTGTGAAGGAAAATGTTTTTCCTTTTCGTTGAGAGGAAGTCGATTTCTCCTCAATGGAGGAAAATATTTTCTGTATTTATAATTGTTGCTATGAAAACAAATTGAACCTCACTATTACTAATGAAATGATGATTGTACTATATTATTAAAAACAATTAATCTAAAAGTAATCAAACTATTTGTTAATATACCAAAAAATAATCCAACTCCAACTTTTTTACCAAAAAATAGTCAAACTCTAAAATTAATCTAAAAATACCCCCAACTCTAAAAATTTGATGTAAAAAATATTGAGTTGTGATGCTCCGACTGTATATTTTTCTTCTACGTATTTTTGGTTAGGTTTGGCTTGATCTCTATAGGCAGTCTCATTTAGTAAACGAGTTGAGCGAGCACAGATAGCCCTAGTTCTCTGGTTGTATTCCTCGGCTGTTTTGCTTGTTCTTTGCCCCGGGATGTTGCCTTTTTGTGGGATTGTACTCAATTATCGGAAAAAACGTATTTTTAGTTCGGTTAGGTGAGAAAAGAAATCAAGTTAAACCAAAAATACACAGAAGAAAATATATTGTCGAAGCATCATACCACATGTCATGCTTAGCTATCAATTCAGTATTTTTTAAAATTAATTTTAGAGTTTGATTATTTTTTGGTAGAAAAGTTAGAGTTGGATTTTTGTTTGTTAGAAAATTTAGTTGAGTTATTTTTTGATATATTAATATATAATTGAGTTATTTTTAGATTAATTTTAATATTATTAAATACATAAATTATATATATATGAATTTAGTGTAAGCCTTTTCCCCGTTCCAAAAAGAAGCGTACAATACTATGTGTTTTGGGATATTATTACTTGTCATTTTAAAACCATCAATTAAGTATCGTTTCTACTACTAAACTAAGACTTATACGTCGTTATTGAATCGAGCAGGAAGTGAGAAAGATAGAAAAGTTTCGGAACGCGTTCTTGGTGAAGGTGATGAGCCAGAAACAACAGAATAACCTAGTCTCGATACTCGAGGCGTTCGAAGAGACGGGTCTAACAACATTGCAAGCAAGGGTTTCATGCAAAACACATTTTGAGATGGAGGCCACTATTTTCAAGGGTGATAATATTGCTGAGGGACAAGATATGGATGAGAGTTTTGTGATTCAAAGCGTTCTTAGTGCCCTCAACAAAGGTGCCAAGGAGGACAAAAATGTAATTACATCTACTGTAAAATAGGGGTCTGTTTGATATCATTTTCGTTTTAGCTTTTAAAAAGTTGAAATTTTGGGTTTTAGAATTGATTTTTTCTCGTTTCTAATTTTTTGTTTTGAATTTTTCTCAAAAATAGGAAAAACTGAAAACTAGAAACCTAAAAAACTATGAAAAAATCGTCGTTAAGATTTGATTCTTAGCTCTTTTGAAAATCTTAAGCTGCAAAGCAAGAAATGATATCAAACAAGCCCTAAATATTGTAATATTTTTTAATTGTGGCAGAGTATTATTTTTTGGTACAATATGGCGCGTGTGTTATTTATATATATATTTCTGATGATTTCCATTTTCACCGCATTGTAACCAAAACCCGATATACCAAAAATCAAGAGTCTCACTTCTACGTGATTATGTACACTCACATATATGTATATACACACTCCCTCTTCCATGCCCGCTCTTCTTTTTTCAGAAAATTTATTTCAGGCTGACAACAAAAACTAAGTTAAAAAATATGAGTTGGATCTAACAAATCAACAATGATATATTACGACTCAAAAGAGACTAATAAAATTAGGAAATCATAACACAACAATGATATTGTTTGACTTTTATTGAAATTGGAAATATTCTACAATCTCTGAGAAAATTAACTAATTAATATATGGAGTTATTATTATCATGATAAAAATTATTATTATTAAAGTAATAATACGACTTATAGAAAATAAGAGTCACAATATCAATAACATTTTTATCTTGATAACAATATTAATTTTAATATGTTTATTTTTTATTTGCACTAAATGTCCCTATACTTTACTCATTGTGTCAACTTAATCTTTATACTTTTAATTTTGTCAATTTAGTCTCTATACAATTTATATTGTGTCAATTTAGTTCTATAGTCCAATTAAAGTTAAGTTAATGACATGATTTTTAATGGTATAATCACAATAGATGAAAGTAACCCACTATAAATCCGCAAGCTGACTCAATTTACTCCGAGTCATGGTCAAACTATTAAAAGTTTCATCAATAACTTAATATAAATTTTACTCTAAGGATCAAATTGATATAATATCACAAATACGGGGATTAAATTGACACAATTAAAAGTACAATAACTGAATTGATATAATGAGTAAAGCATAAGGACTTTTAACATAGATAACCCTATATTAGGAACAACTTGATATTAACCGGAACACCATTTTATTTTTATTTTTTTATGACGGTAAGGATAGGGGGAGGGGGAGGGGGATAATACCCCTAAATCACCTCATAAAGAGGCCCACATTTGAGCTTAGTGGGAATCGAACCCGGGCCACCCCGTTGGCACCCAGTGTTACAAACCACTTTGCTATGTCCCTAAGGGACATTAACCGGAACACCATATTGGATATTGCGAAAGAACCTTTACAGTCACATGAAAGAAATTCACCAAAAAGTGGAGAAAAGCAGTCAATGGACTAAGAAGAATGTGAAGTGAGGAACAGAAAAAGAGAAATGAAACGAGTAGTGGTGGCAAATATATCATGTCATGTCATGTTGTATTGTGTTCTTGCTCGTGTTATATACAAGGGGTCTCAAAAATAGGGTCAACCCGAATCCAACCCATTTATTTAACGGGGGAGGTACTCTCAACCTTTACGCTACTCATTTATTAAATGGATAATCCGCGAGTTACCCATTTAACTATGTCAGTATTTTTTTTAATAATGAAATGCTAGTTTTTCAACTACAAATATATATAATAAATTATAATTGTTAAGATAAACTACAATATTAATATTACTGAATATAGTTTAAATTATCTTAAGTCCCAAAAATACATATATCATAGAAGTAGTATACCACTCAAATACCTAACATAACTAAATAAACAGGTCAATCATGTCAAAAACGGGTTACATAGATCAAACCCAAATTCAATCTAATTATCTAAACGGGTCAACCCGACTTCAAAACCCATGATCCAAACCCTCTATTTTCATGTCGTGTTTGTATTATGTTATCGCATCATGTTAAATTTTGCCACCTCTATAAACGAATCTGTGAAGCCAAATGAATACTGGGCTAGGGCTTATTTATTTTATTTATGTCATTTCAGCCTGTATGCAATTTATAGTATGTTGATAAAGTACTAAAGTAAATTGATATTAGTTCACAAAGGGATCTTTAGTGAATGGGCCACAAGTAGGTTTCAGTTCGGCCAATGGGTAGATTTGTATTGGGTCCCTTGCATGTGCCGTGTCGTCTTTGTAGTGGGCAAGGTTTGTTGTTGATCAACACCACCTAGCTCATTCGCAGGTCAACTCGTCCTATTGGTCATATTTGGTAACGTATACAGCTCATATTCATATTGATGGGGATGGTTTTAATTTCACTATACCTAAGATCAAGGAATTATTAGAACAATTGGCTTTTTATATAATGTGGGTTTGGTATTATAGTGATAAGTATGGATAATGTTATTCTTTTTGGTTATTTGGGTGATTTAGATCAATAAAAATAAAATAATATCTACAAAGAAAGGATATCTTTTGAAACATAACTGTGTAGTTGGATTTCTAGGTTAATATTTGATTTACTAATATTTTGTACAATCGAAGAAGATAATCAGTTGATCAGAAAGGGGGGGGAAAAAAAAGAGATACCTTGATGCAACTATTGTGCTAAAATATGGTCTAAGCGGTGATTTGAAAATAGGAAATATCGGTACCCCGCAATGCCATCTCTAATTTGGGTTTCCGTACATGCCCCTTTTGATCTTTTTGCTTTTTAAACTTATGATTGTATAACTATTGTATTTTGCCTCGAGGATAATTCTTATATCTGATTTAGAACCCCATCAGGTGATTTAAACAAACTATATGTTCTACATATGGGGTTAAAAATATTGCACTAGAGAGGCTAGTGCAACAACTTTAACCTCGCATCATATGGGCGATACATTTTTCGAAGTTAATATATAACTCTCTTTATTTTACATACCAAATAAAAAGAAGGGGAAATCGCACGTCGAGCGGCCCAATGGGCTCTTATATTGGGGCTGTCCTGAGAGTGTTTCAATCTGATACCATAAGCTTCGGCCCACATTTTTGTTTTCGAATTTTAACTTGTAAATTTGTAGTACACACTTGCACAATTTGATACGTCTGAACCCTGAATTTATTGTGAAAATTAGTGGGATAAATAAACAACAGCAGCAGCAACAACCTCAGTGCCTCAAGGGCTCTCACATAAGCAGGGTCTGGGGGAAGGTAGATGTACACAGCATTCCCCCTTCCTAGAGCTACACTAAAGGGAGGCTGTTTCTGAGAATCCCTAACCTGAGAAGCTTGTAAAAACTGCTCGAGTTCAGCATTTGGGTGGGGCGTAATAGCTAGGCTATTTGCTCCCTGAACATGAGGTTTTGGATTCGAAGTTTATCTCCCTCCTCCCCAGATATTAATGGCCTTGTTTAGGGTCATTTATGTTCTAAATAGGGCTCAATAATGAATGAATTGAGTTTAAACATGGGATACTCGACTCCGTATAGCTGGTGAACAACTCTTTAGTGGCTCATTAAGCTCTTGTAAATTGTTTGATATCAGCTCGATAATGGATAGATGCTAGTTTGCCAGTGACTCGAATATCAGCATGAAAACTATTCTAAGGGAAACCACTTTTGGTGTTCAAAATGATTGGAGAAAGCCTCCATGCTAAGCTTGTCTTTCTTCTCCATTTGCTACGCTAAACTTTTCGTGGCTCGCTTATCGTTGTCCCCTTCATCTGGGAATAATTTCTCGCACTCCTTTTTTCTGTTTTCTGGGCCTTGCACTCAAGCTTGCAGCATTCAGCACGAATTATACCACACAGAGATAGATATTGCATATCCAGGTTGGGGGACCTCGGAAACAGTCTCTCGTCAGGGTCTCGCCCTGATGAGGTAAGGCTGCGTACATCCTGCCCCTCCCAGACCCTGTGCAAGCGGGAGCCATTGAGGCACTGGGTATGTTGATGATAATGAGAGATAGCTATTGAACAAAAGATTTTAAATTGTCACTCATCATCCTGACAATTCTTTAGAACATGTTCAAACTTACCCCAGACATCACAGAAATTAGCTTTTGAACCAGATTTAGAGGTATCCTTTCCTCGCTTTTTAAAGAAGAAGCCCCTTTTAAGAGGTTGGTCCACCCTCACTTCAACTTTCATGCTGTTAAATTTGTACACGGTGATCTTTCAGCCTCATTAGCATCCACTTTTGTATCTTTTGGGACTAGTTTTCCTGTTCTAGCAACATGCTTCCATGTCATTGTATTTAATGGTGACATGCACCTGGACCCCAAACTATGTTAGTAGAGAATCAATGTTAGCTAAAAAATGTTATCAAGTCACTATTTAGTAACCAAATGCCAGTCCCATTCCTGGTTCTTGTGCTGGCCATTTGGTTCTTCTTCATCTAAGTTCCTTGTGTGTGATGGGTCTGTGCACGCTGTTGTTTCTTATCCTCGTGTCTTTTCTGGTCCTGTGCTCGGTGGTTGCTGTGTCGTGTTTTGAGGAAAGCATTTTGTTCTTGTTTTCTTGTTTTGTGTTTGCTATTGTTGGTCCCCATGTTGTTGTGGTCGGATTCAGGCCTCGCCTAGCGAGTGGCCGGCTTGTTTAGCGACTTTGTCGCATTTTATCAAAAAAAATTGATTGACCATGACATGCTATCCAAGATCTCAACCCTATCCATCGATTTCTAGATTACAAAGAGGAACAAGTTGTTCGAGAGTTTGTGGATCTCCACTTTACCTTTTAGGGGTTTGCTTTGATAAGGCTAATCAACGTTAAAAACCTTTTCAGTTAAAACCTTCCCCACTAGAGCAGGGCTTTTGAGAGCTTCGTTGAAATCCCCATCCTCTAGCAACTCCAAGCCATCAACTTCATCTTGAATGACCCTAAAACGGCATGTGATGTATCTTTATTAGATGCCAAGAAGGCAAAGGACTCGAGATGAGTACATACAGTATATTGAGACTAATTTGGTAGACTTAGAGCATCATCCAGGACGTACGAAGGATAGCTCATGATGGGATTATAACAAATCTGATATGCTCTGATACTAATTTGTACGGATAAATCTTGATGCGGAAGCGTAAACCCTAATCACTTGATTCGATTCAAATAATATGACTCACGCAAAACGAAAAGTAAACAAATATGAAGAAAGAAAAAACAAAAAAGAACACACAATATTTACGTGGAAACCCCTCTACAATCGAGAGGGGAGAAAACCACGGGCGGAGATGGAAATTCTTTATTGATACTGAACGGAAGAATTACAACGACACTTCCTCTGAACGAGATCTATGAAAGAATTACAATCACTTTCTCTAAACTCTCATAGCACTCAAAATCTGAATTAGAGGAATTACAAAATCACCTCTTTCTCTCTCAATGGCGGCGCCTCACATTTTAATTGGATACAGATGACAAAACCCTACGTCTAATTTATAGGCGCAAGTCAGGGAGGGCCAGATCGATCGGGAAACACCTGAGCAATCGGAACAGGCAGATCGATCGGCCCTCTAACTACCTAAAAAATCCCGAATCTTTCCTTAAATCACCCAATCGATCGAACTTCCCTCCCGATCGATCGGTAACCCTACGGCAACCCCATAAAACTAAAACAAGTAATTTATGACATAAACCTAACACTTTCAACCATTGTTGTGAGAGGCTAATTCGGCAGTTGACTAGATCATAATATTGGTTCTATGATGGCCTAACTCAGGTCTAGGCTTTATTATAGAGGCAGATGTGTTGTAGAGGGCCCTTCTTATGAGATGACTCTAAAGCTCTTTTCTTACTACCTTAAAAAGATATAATTGCAACTGAGAGAGAATGGAGAGCCCAATAAAGAGAGTACTGATGAGAGAGTGAAAGGGTGACAGGCCGCAAGATGAAATAGGAAGGCACGCATGAGCACTGAGTTGTAGAGACAAAGACTATACTCCATACAGACTTACGCTCTCTTTTGGTTATCAAAGTGGTCAAAAATAAACTTTTTGGTCATTAAAGTCAAATTTTAGAAGATTTAGTAACCAAACTCCTAATAAAAATCGCTTTTAGTCACCCAAATGGTTTAAAATGAACAAATTGGTCATCCAAATTAAATTTTGAAAGACTTAGTCACCCAACTCGTAATACAAGTATCATTTAGTCACCAAAGTTGTTTAAAATGGACAAATTGGTCACCCAATTAATAATTTGAAAATTTTTATCACCCAACTTTAAATAACAACTCATTTTTTCCCTAAAATAATTTTAAAATGATAAAAAAAAAATTATCCAAATGCAAAATAACTAAGTTAATTATGTTTTTGACTCATTTATTTCATTGGTTCTCATATTTTCTTTTCAAAGTCTATGTTCTATTTGTAATAAACATGTGCACATCTAGCTATTAACGTTATATAAATATTAAACTATTATACACCAATTTTGACATTATATAAAATTTGATAAGATATTCTAGAAAAGAGAATTCAAAAAATATTTAGAAAAAACAAGAATTGGTAAACGTTGTGTACATTAAAAATGATGAAGATCTATTTGATTATAAAATAGATTATTTTTTAAATCTTTTGGTTTTCATTTTTTTTAAATATTTTCTAATGTTTAAAGCACTTGGTATTCTTGATTCTCACTTTTTTATAATACTTTCCCATATTTTATTTAGTGAAATTATGAGCTAGGTATCCTGAGGTTTGATAATTTATCCCCTAAGTATCCTAATGTTTCAATATATACGATGAAGTACCTTGAGGTTTAAACATTTTATTACTTATGTTCCCTAAAATTTTATCAATCAAGCACCCTTTTGTCGAAATACGATAGATTTTTGTTGGAAAATGATAAAATAGAACATAATTCTGATAGTATGGTATATTTATTAGAATTTGATGATTTTTTGACAAAAGATACTAACATTACACCTGATGCCAGAAATTGTTTCCCAAATTGATCTTCATTATTTTTAATGCACCTGACATTTATTGATTCTTGTTTCTAAATATTCCTTAAATTCTTATTTTTAAAATATCTTATCAAGTTTTATTTAATGTCAAAATTAGTTTATGATCTTTTAATTTTAACCTCAGTCCTGACAGTTTTTGGGCCCCAAAAGAAAATTTCAAATGGGGCCCTTTATATATTAAAAATTGTAAAAATTTCAATAGTAAAGCTTATAATCACAAAATTGTAAGGGAGAGGAGGAAGAACTGTATTCTAGGTTTGGTGCCGATTTAACTTTTTGTGTAGGGATTAGGTGATAGAGTTGGTTTTTGGTTGATGTAACAGGGTGGGGATTTTTCTTTGGTTTTTGTTAGATTCTTGTAATTAAGATTCAGTTATATATCAGTTCTTGCCATTTGACCAAAAAAAAAAAAAGCGCTTATAATTACAATGTAAAATTTTGGGGGCCTCAAGCAGTTGCTTGGGGGGTTATGTCTAGTCCTGCGAGATGTGCACCAATTTTACAAATATAACATAGACTTTGAGAAGAAAATATGCTGACCTATGAAATAAATAAGTTAAAAATATAATTAAATTAGTTATTTTTTATTGGATGATAAATTTTTGGATAAATTACATATTAGTACCGCAAAGTTTAATGTATTAATTTTTTAGTCCACAAACTTTGTAAAATAATTTTTCAGTCCAAAAATTAACATATATTTAATAAAATAATCCAAATAATGATGTGAAAAAAAATTGAAAGCGGGGCCTATTTTGGACCCTTATACCCCATTTTTTGGACTATTTTATTAAATATATGTAATTTTTTGGATTAAAAAATTATTTCACAAAATTGATGAAATAGAATACTAATGCACCAAGCTTCAGGTAACTAATGTGTAATTTATCCTAAATTTTTTATTATTTTTAAATCATTTTAGCGACAAAAATATGTTGTTATTTAAAGTTGAAAGATAAAATTTTCTAAGTTATTATTTGGATGACCAACTTGTCTATTTTAAACCACTTGAGTGACTAAATCAAACTTTTATTATGAGTTAGGTGATTAAGGGCCTGTTTGGGATTACTGTGAAAAAATTATTTTTTCATAAGTACTTCTTGTAAAAACAATTTTGTAAAAAATATTGTTTCAAATAAGTAGTTTGTGTTTGGACAACCAGTAAAGAAGCGCTTATGGTAGTATTACAAGTGTTTGGCCAATGTTAGAAAAAATATTTTTTTTTATAAAATTATTAGAAAGGACACTAACAGAAGTCTTTTATAGTTAAAAAAATTCACCATGAGCCATTATAATATTTAATATATTTAAAATATTTTTTTTAATATTTAAGTCTTTTCTAAATATACATAAATATTTCTTAAATACTTAAAACAATTTTTAATATTTGTAAAATATTTTCTCCATATTTTTAAAATATTTCATTTTTAAAAAAAAATTAAAATATTTCAAATATTTAAGACATTTAATATTTAAAATATTTTCAAAATATCATAAATATATTATGAGTCATTAAAATATTTTTTTCATGTTTAATATATATTTTAAAATATATAAACTATTTATGAAATATATAAATTATTTTTCAAATATATTAACAAATTTTAAGGTACCTGAAATAAATTTTCTCAATTGTTTAGTTTTTGCTTCAGCTTTTGCTTAAAATAAGAAGCACCAAATTTTTGCTTCTGCTTAAAAGCTAAAAAATAGCTTTTGCTTTTAATAAAAAGTGCATTTTCACAGTTGCCAAACATTCTTAAATCTCAGAAAATTGCTTTTTTTAGAAAAAAAACACTTATTTACCTGAAATAAGCAATCCTAGCCCTAAGTCTTCCAAAATTTAACTTAGGGGACCATTTTATCCATTTTTAATCGCTTAGGTGGCTAAAAGGGACATTTATTATGAGTTTGGTAACTAAAATTTTCAAGATTTGACTTGGATACGCACTAATGAGGATCTTTATATTGGAGCTCTTTTTCTATTATTTCTTCCTGTCATATTTTTACTAGCAGGTTGGTTACACCTACAACCAAAATGGAAACCGAGCGTTTCGTGGTTCAAAAATGATGGCAAGATAAATTATGTATATTAAAAATTAAAAAATAACGATGTGGAAAACAAGACAAAGATTCTTGACAATGAAGCAACTTTTCTTGAATCAACAAAAAAATTTATTGATAAATACAATTACAATCATGAAACAAATCAAGAAAGGATTGAAAAAACAAATCAAAATATAATTAAGTTTATTTCGACTATAAAAAAAATCTCTACGCTCCTATCGAAATTCATTATGAATCTTGGGGTACCTATCATGAGATTTATGGACACTATCTAAGAGCCGGTTCCCAAAATAATGCTAAAAAATAAAAAAAAATAATGTTGAAAATAAAATATTTATGTTTGTATGGTTTTTAGATATTAAATGCGTTTAATTGAAGCGGTTCTTTTAAAAATTAAACCGCGTGAGAGTGATGCGACGTACACTCTAGAAAACCGTGTTAACTGAAAGAAACAAGATATAAAAGAAGAACACTCTGATTTGGTTGAGAATTTTGATAATTCTTATTGACATTTCTTCTCAACTTATATACAAGAGAAAAGGGAGAAGACTAAGGAACAAAGAAAGCAAAAATCCTGGACAAGAAATTACAGACAATAAAAACAAATAAGGAGAACAAAAAATCTCCTTCCTAATCAAAGAGACCAACAGCAAAGGAGGAGGAAAGAGGAGAAAATAAAGAAGGAAAATGCTATCCCTAATTGCCTACTATGACATGGAAAATATTACACAGATACAATAAATACAAAATATAATTAATTATTTCTACATTAACAAGACGGGTTTTTTAGGTAATTGAACCACGTTTTACTGACACGGTTTATAAGTAAACCGCGACTCCGAAACGCAGTTTATGTTCTAGTAAAACGAGTCCATGGGACGTGGTTTTATCTACGTAATTTTATTTAAATGTTATATTTGTACATTGTACACATATTTTATTAAAATAGAAGTTCTTTTTTCATGATATGAATGTGTGATATTTTATTAAAATAGAATTTTATTTAAACTACTGTATTCATATTGCGTAATTATTTGTATTAATTGTTGTTGGGGATATATTGTAATTAGGCAAAGGACATCAATAAAATTTTTTAACATTTAGAAGATGAAAATCATGATAATTGTATGAAAAGAGGATGTTTGGGATTTGCCACTGATATTAAACCGCGTTCCCGAAACGGGGCTCAATGACTGATAGTAGAAGATGGGTGTTGTTGGGCACTAGTAGTAAGCCGCGTTTACTAAACGCAGGTTTATCAAAAATAAACCGCATTAAGTAAACGCGGTTTACGTTAGATAAAGCCGCGTTAAATAAACACGGTTTAATGTTAAAAATGCGTTTTTTTTACGCGGTTTTATGTGAAAATAAACGTGTCTTGTTAACGCAGTTTTATTTGAAAATAACCACATTTTTTAAATGCGGTTTATTTGTTGCCATGTGGACCGTAAACAAGTAAATATTTTATTTTCAGCATTATTTTTTTTCTTTTTTTTGAGTATTATTTTGGGAACCGGCTCAACTATCTAATAGTAAGAAGTGTAAAAAAAGAAATTCTTTATATATATATTCGGGATCCACCTCATATCAATAACTCGAACCGTACCACCTATAGGTAGTTTTAGGCAAGTTTCTTCTAAAGTGGATACCTGAATGCCCAGTATGGCTTGTAATAATCTATCTTTTGCGGAACCGCCACCCAATAGCAAGAAGAACCCCGTATTTGTTCTAGAGAATCTCCTAATTGTTCCAGAGCAACTAGAAAGAGATTCTTTAATCAGAAAGAATTTGGCTCAGATGTAGGATACCTATCCAGAAGTTTTCGCAGCTTTGGGCCTGTCCTGCCCAGCTTAGGTGGAAGGCGAAGAAGCCGAGCCATTAAAATACATTTCAGGCGTGGATGATTATCATAAAAGATTCCTAACATATCATAAGATTCCCGTTCTTAAAAATCTGCAATTTTTCAAACCCAGAAAACAGACGAAATTCTAAGCGCCAAAGATCTTACCATCTCCAAAGGAACTAGAGTTCCATCCAAAAAGGATAATGGTGACCCCACCATTCATTTATGCATTTCGTTGAAATGGAAGGATTAAAGATCAATTGACCAAAAAGTCCATTTTTGAACACTTAAGTGACCAAAATGGGACTCTTAAAAATATACTCAATTACATATCTGACTTATATAGCATAAAATATTAAACTGCAAAAAATAATATTAGATAATATTTGATCTTTAATTGGTGATTCATTAACTTTACGTGTAGGTAAAATTGGCCGCCTTTCCCATATTATTGTCCCCTTTATGGACCCAGGAGTTTAAAACTAGTTACTTATTAAAATATTTTCCATTAAGGCTATGTATAAATTAATTATTTTTCTAATAAACATAAATATTTTAATTGAAGGAAAATATTAACCATTGGCAGGGGAAATAATTTAAAATATTCAATTATTTATTTTTATTATGTTTTATTTTTCAAATTGAATTATTATTATATATAATATTCGAGTATCATTATACTTTTTATATAGTGGACAACCAAAAGTTCATACAAGTCATTATATTTTATTTTCCAAAATTTATGCAAATATGATATTGAGAATTTATTATTGAGTACCTAGAAGCTTAAGCATTTATCACCTAACTAAGTATCTTAACACTTTAATATATAAAATAAAGTGCACTAAAATTTAAAAATTTTAGCAGTTAGATACTCTAAAGTTTAAAAACTTTATCAAATTAGGTACCTGCTACCATAATTCAAAAGATTTTCATAAAAAATTGCTCATGTGAAATATAGTCATAATAATATATAGGCGTCCTCTATTATGATGTTGAGATTTTTTGGCATAAAATGCTAATTAACATGACACATTATTTCAGTATTAGGGTGAAATGCTCCAATACGTATGGCTAAGGATTAAGGTCAGGTCTCGAAATTTCATCTCCACAAGTATGTATACAGGTGTTGTTGGTCCAAATTTGGACTAGACGAAGGATACGTAAAAGCCTAACTTAATAGGACAAAAAAGTAAACAATGTTGGAAAAAATCACACACTCATATATAATTAGAGCCTCTCTAAACTAGAGAGAAAAACCAAAAGACCCAAATGAATGTGAGCCTCATCCGCTATGACATTTAGAATTATAATCTCTAATTGAAAACCTAAAATCGCATCTCGCATCTCACATCTCTCAACACAAATGTGACTATTGCATGGTAAGCCACCAATCCTTCTCAATGTAACTTTTGCATGGTGAATCACCAATTCCCCTTAATGTAACATGCATGATGAGCGACCAACCCTTCTTAATATAAGTATGGTCAAAGGAAGCCACAAACTTTCATCACAACGTCCTAATTCTGACAAACACGCTCTCCCCAACCCGAATGCACCTCTTTACAAAACTCACAAACTTTCATGTCTTTTTCTCCTCTTTCTCTATTCTCAATAGTCACCTCATGAGCACTTTTATAATTTAGTTCTCAATACTTTTATTTTCTGATAATTAAAAGGGAGGAAGAAACCTCTAATAGATATAAGGTGCATACATAGGTGAAAACCAAAAGACATAAAAAAATGAATCCTAGTATCAAATTCCGCACCGAGATCAAAGTTGGTCCTATAGAGATCCTCAGCTCTTGTAACGAGGTCTGCAATAATAGTCTTTCTGAGGGAGTCTAGATGTCAAAATCAAACTAAATCTGAGATTAGTCATGATAATTAATCTTTGTAGGTCCTCCAAACAGTGATGAAAGGAGACATTGGAGTGTCCAAGTTTATTTCTAGACCTTATATTTTGAAAAACTCTAAATCAAATCTCATTGTGATTAGAAAACTAAATCTCAACAAACCATATTCAATTCAAATATAACTCAAATATCTTACTCTTTTTCATAATTATTAATGTCTAATTTTGATGTCAAGTTCATTTCTAGACCTAACAATCCTTTTTGAATTTAGTATTTTAAGTCTAAATTAGCATTTAAACATCCTTAACTACAAAAAATATATGTATGCATTCATACATGTCAAAGAATCACCTGTCCCAAATCTTAAACTGATAAATAAAAGCTCAAAAATAATTTTATACCATAATAATACATACTAAAAGAAACTAAAGGTGAGATATATAGGTGGGGCTGAACTCAATTAAATGAGGGGGGGGAATAAATAAATACATAATAATGACAAATAAATTACTTAATACTATTAAAGTTATGAAAAAAAATATAAAAAAAATAAAATAATTGTACATTTTGGACCCACGACTATTAAATTTCTGTGTACGCATTATTATTAGTTATTAAATGTTAGATGGTGCATGAAACTCGTGTTGATCTCAATTTCAAGTACGTAAGTCCCTTAGGGAAATAGCCGAGTGGTCATGATCACCGGGTGCCAACGAGGTGACCCGGGATCGAATCCCACAAAGCTTAAAAAAGTGGTCTCCTCTTTATTGAGGATTTAAGGGGTTTATCCCCTCCCCCTCCCCATGGCTTTACCATCATAAATAAAAAAAAATTTTAAGTACGTAATTAAAATTTTGCTGTTAAATTAATAAATTGGACCATATACTAATAAGTAATAAGAATTTCTTTCTATTAATATTTGTATAATTCATTTTTGTATTTGTATAATTCATTTTTATAATATATTAGACAAAGTAAAATGTGAAAATATACAAGTACTTTTAACTGACCTACAATATTAAAATATAAGATATAAAATAGAGAGATTCAATTAACTAACCCCAACAAGCCAAATATACGATACAAAAGTTGCCTTGATGAGGTTTGACTTGCGAAAGTACGAGCCCTACTCGGTCCACTAGGCGACTCTGGCACCACCATTTACGGACATTTTAAATTGAAATTTCTGCATGACACGATGACTTGCTATACAAATCAGAGGACGCTACTAGGTGTATTAATGGTATTCGAAGATGGAGAAATTGAGATGTGAGAAGAAGGAGCTAACAAAAGTTGGAAGACGCAAAAGAATGGACGATCTGTGTTGAAGGTGTAGACCAACCACACTTACAGAGGAAAAAATGGGACGTACTATTTAGAGAAAATTGATATAAAGTGTATTAGAATTATAAATTGAGATCTTTATTATGGAGGAAAATACTAAATATAATTAAAAATGTATTTCATTATATAGTATAAAATTAGTGGATTATAAATAATACTAAATTAATTATATTTTAATTGGTTTTTTTTGGGGGGAGGGGTTCGCTTCTAGTTTTGCCTTCTTTCTTGTATATTTTATTGGTTTTTTTATTGAAATCAACTGCATTTTAGGCGTGTTTTAAAAAATACCTAAATTTTTTAATTTTTTGAAGTCACTTTCGAACTTTTAAAATTTTTTTAATATCACACTTTAATATTAACACCGTTAATATCCGTTAGTTTTTGCTACTGTAGCATTTAAAATTTTTTTAAATATAAAAATTAGTTTTTAAATATTTACCAGTTTTTAGGTATTTAAAATATTTTTTAAATATTTAAAAGACTCTAAAATTATTTCAAATGTAAATTCGAATTTTTTAAAATTATTTTTTCTTTTTTTTTCAAAAGTCATGTTAGCAAAAACTAACGGACGTTAATGAAGTTAAGATTAAGATATGACATTGAAAAATTTTGGAAAGTTTAAATTTGAGTTTGAAAAGTTAGGTAATTTTTAAAATAGCATCTAAAATTTTGGTAGTTTTTAGTATAAAAAAAAAAGCCTATTTTGTTTTTATAAACACGAGTGTTATCCCCTGCGATACACAGAGATGTTTATATTTTTTAAATTTTCTATATTATCACATTATAATTGTATTATGCATAAATATTAGTGCATACAATAAAAATTACTATAAATACCGAACTTTATTATTTTCACACATTAAGATTAAGTATATACCTTAATTAATAGCAATTTTTGATTGATCGTTGAATATGGACACCAAAAAAATCTGATTTCTCCCTCTAACCACTTTTTAATTATCTTTTATGTTCATAGGTTTATATGTTGTAGTCGATAGAAAATCAGAAATCGAAAAATCTTATTTATAGAGAAGAAGGGGGTGATTTCCATTAGAATACAAATGGTCATGTCCTTTCGTTAATAGACACATCTTTTTATTAATAGATATATTTCTTTATTAATAGATATGTCTCTTTAATAAAAGACGTGTCTCTTCACTAATAAATATATGAAAGAAACATTTACATCTTTCTTACAAGACATGTTATTTTATTAAAACATATGCATTTTTCTTAATGGGTGTTTTATTTTATTTATTTATTTATTTTAAAAAGTTACTTTCTAATGGAATCACTTAAAATTGTAGAATTATTAAAATGTAGAATTTTAAAGGGGTTTATGGGAAGTGAGGGTTCTATAATAATATAATAGATTAGTTGCACGTCCTTTTCTATCTAGTCTAGGTAAAACTATACTCTTTTTTTTTTTTTATCAGCAGTACTACTAGACCATAATATAACCCATGCAAATTTAATTATTGTTAATGGATATCCAATAAAAAATTGCATGGGTAAAACTTTACCATAATATATAACCCATGTAAATTTTATTTTTTTTTAAAACGATGAATACAATTTTACCATAATCTAACAATTTGTTTAGTATCATTGTCCTTAAATTTTAATGTTAAATATTTAATTCCTTATAAATCAATAAATTTTTATTTATTTAAAATTAAATGCATAACTAGATAAATTAATTAATTACACAAAGCTCAAAAATTAAAGCTCAATTCCCCTTCCATTTCTCTCCTTTCTTCCTCCCATCTCTTCCCCCCCTCTTTCTCCTCTCCTTTGAAACCAAAAAAAAAAATAATAATAATAATAAAATAATAATAATAATTTGATTTTCCTCAAAATCTAAAACCTTTTAAAACAATACATATTTTCAAGTATCATGAAATCAAATCACAGTAGCACAAACTTCTTCTGTCACATCAATGTCCAAAAACTTTAGATCGTTAAGATTGGACTCATAAATAAATTTTGTTCTCCGTCGTTGATTGTACCATTTAGTTTGAAAGTAAAATTGCGCTATCACATTTAAACATATATCTAATTGCAAAAGTGTTTGAAACAGTTGGTTTCTTAGCTTAGTTCAAGTGCCTCTTTAAATATAGAATGCCACGTTTGATGTGCAAAAAGTAAACGCAGGAAGTAGAAATTCATAAGAAGTACGGATTTTGGCTTTTGTTTGGTAGGCAGGAAGTGAAAATTGCTAAGCAATTTCAAATTCTTTCAAAATGTAAGAAGTAACTTACCTAGCCTCAGGTAAATTTTAATTCTTTTATTTTTAATTGTCCTGTCCAAGGAAGTAATATTGTGAGGACACACAAAGCTCTCATATTGTCACGGTGGCTCACTAGCACGTGGAACAATTAATCATGTTGTATGTATAGGCTATTTTTTGAATTGTATTTCAACAACAAATTACTTCTTTTCTTTGCATTTAATTAAAGATTATGAGTAGACAACCAATACTTTAAAATTATGTATTCCAAAGTGATACTTTTATCTAAACTGATATCCAAATTTTTACGGATTGAATATACTAAAATCGGTCACTTTTGGATCTATTACACTAATTGTTAGGGTCGGATTCGAATTATATTATCGAGTTTTAGATTTAAGAATAGTATATATCCCTACCTTTTTTATTCCAAACATTGGAAAACTCGAATTTGAGCGTATTTTTCAGTTTTATATATTCAAAAACTGTTAAAGTGCTTCATACTACTATATGCATGCTTTAAATTGAGTTAGTAAATTAAATCCCCTTGTCCAATTTGAATATGGGCAGAGGATATTACAGATGCAGCAGCTCAAAGGGATGCCCGGCGAGGAAGCAAGTGGAGAGCAGCCGCATGGACCCTACCGTGCTACTCATCACCTACTCGTACGACCACCAGCACCACCACCACCAGCACCACCCTTCTTCCCCCACCACCACGCCAACGCTTCCACCATCCCAGCATCTGTGGATGATGATAAACTCGCCCACCTTCACCATCATCCACTCCTCGCTGCTGATGATATTCTTTTGCATTCCTCCGACGTGGCTACCCTATCATTCTGTTCCAGTGCCACGTTGGAGGGATTTTCTGATCTGGACATTGCGAGTCTATTTCCAGTGGAAAAGGAGGAGGAGGAGGAGCTGTTTGCCGATCTAGGAGAGCTACCGAATGCGCGGTGTTAAGGACTTCATATGAGTCCAGTAAGAATAGTCCCTTGTTGGAAATTGTGAGAGAAAATTATTAATATATAAGTTTAATGGGTTATTTTATAATAATTAGTTTTATGATGGAACCTTACTTGTAGCATATAGCAGTAGCGGTGAGGGTGGTTAGTTTGACACGTGTCATTACCTACCGGTTTGTCCGGTTTCCTGTTGGTGGGAATTATTTATTAGGATGCTTAAGTTGCACGTTAAGATAACCACCGCATTTTTTAAAAATATTTATTTTACATATTGTAAATAAAATAATATTATTGTCATAAAAAAATGAGTATTGACAGAGAAAAATCGTTACTCTCAAGATAATTTGTAGCTCTTATTTTTTTCTAAGTCACATTATTACTATAATAATCACAATTTTTATCTTAACAATAACAAATCCGTAAAATTATCGATACTTTTTTTTTGCTTTGATGAGGTTAATGGGAGTTGAATTTGATGTTAGAGAAGAAAATAAATTAAATTTGGCTGATTTCTGGAGTAATTTGTTGCTATCTATGTATTGGTTTAGGTTTTTTTATATTTTTAAATTATTTTTGTGTTAATTTATAGTTTTATCCTTAAATAAAGGGTAATATTATTATTATTGTAAAATTATTATTGTTAGAGCAAGATTGTAGTTTTTAGGATAATTTTATTGCTCTCATTATTTGCAAGTTATATCATTACTTTGACAATAATAATTTTTGTATTAATAATAACGACTTTCTTTATTTTTCTCTTCAAATTATCTTCTTATTGTAGTTGTTCGGGTTCTATTATTTTAAAGATTGAAAATAACAAAGCTTATATACTGAAGTTTGAAGTTCGTATTTTATATTTGATATTTTGTATTTTTGCATTCACTAAGGGAAATCAGATAAATTATCTTCGTATTTGGTCAAGTTAATTTTTGCGACTTTTTTCATGATTTGATGTGTTTAATCTTAAGAGAAATCAGATAAAAAAAATGTAGGACGCTAATTTGATCAGTCACTAATTTAATTAATATCTCATAAGTTGAGATTAACAGAAATCATCCCACTAATATAGTGGGAGGATTCTCTCCCCTTTTGTAGGGAGTGTTGGTTGAAGGAGGACTAGGTTCAGTACCTATAAATAGATCTCTCGTCTACCCATGTTATTATTTTCTTCTGATTGAAAATCAGCTACTCTCCAAGACTCTCCTCTCTCTCTAGAGTCACCATCTCCAACTCTTGGTTGTATGATGTGGAAACCTAGAGGACTCTGGTAGCCCTCTAAGTCGATACTCCATGTTCCTAACGCGATCTAGCAAGGCAGTCAGGCAAGTCTCGATCATGTTCTGCACTTGAAGTATTCCTAAACTTTGTCTTTGCTGATAATTTGCTAATTTTGAGTTAATTAGTAGAATAAATTGTTAGACTGCCAGGAATACATCACATGAATAATCTGAAATTTACAGGATATTGTTGCGTGCATTGATTTGCATGTTCTGGAATGCAAATTTGAGATTTTTGATACTGAACACCAAAATCTTAGCAAACAACCCTAGATTCATGTCTGTATCTATTAGCTATGGGACACAAAACCTGAGGCCATCTTCAAAAAGGTTGGGAAGGGGGACGGCGAAGCAAAAGGGGGAGGGAAACTTGCGACTTAGGACACTAAATGTAGGAACGTTAACAAAGAAGAGCTTCGAGATGATGATGAAGAGAAGGATCAACATCCTTTGCTTGCAATAAACTAAATGGGTTGGCGTAAAAGCTAGAGATGTATTGGGGTATAAGTTGGGGTATGCAGGCACAGTTAGAGGTAGGAATGGAGTTGGCATCATCGTGGATAACAGTCTCAAGGACAGAGTAGTCGGAGTGTCCAGGACTGGGGATGGGATCATGGGCATCAAAATGGTCCTAGACGGGGAGGTATTGAACGTTATCAGTGCCTACGCACCTCAAACAGAGCACGAGAAGGCAATATTTTGGGAGGACTTAGACAAGATGATGCAAGGCATACCCCAAACCGAACTAGTGGTGATTGGCGGGGATTTCAATGGTCATGTTGGCTCGGTGAGGATGTATATGCATCATACCATGGAGGAGTTGGCTTTAAAACTAGGAATGCGGAGGGCAAAGCACTCCTAGACTTTGTAGTCGCCTACAAGCAAGCAGTTGCCAACACCTTCTTCAAAAAAACGTGAGGAGTACATCATCACGTATCAAAGCGGTGGCACAAGGACCCAAATTGACTGCATATTATTAAGGAAAAGGGTACAAAGACATTGTAGGGATTGTAAGGTCATCCAAGGAGAAGGCCTTTCTACAGAACATAGGGTGTTGTGTGCTGATGTCAAGGCCAAGAAGAGGGCCAAAAGAAACAAGAAGCTTGCGCAGACATATACTCAATGGAGGGATTTGAAGGGGGAGAACTATAAAGTTTACAAGGAAAGAGCGGAGTCGGAGACTGAGTGGGAATTGCAGGGAGATACAAACCAAATGTGGAACCAGCTGGCCCAAAAGCTTAGAGGACTAGCACGTGAAGTTCTGGGAGTGTCAAAGGGCAGGGCATCTAACAACAGAGAGTCCTGGTGGTGGTGCGAGGAGGTCCAAGAGAAGATTAAGGCCAAATGAAACTTTTTAAGGAGTGGGAGTGTAGCAGAGATAAGGATAAGAGACATTAGTATCAGCAAGCCAAAAAAGAAGCAAAGAAAGCAGTCAGAGAAGCACAATCAAGAGCCTATGAGGATTTCTATAAAAGGGTGGATATTGAGGAGGGGGCTAGGGATATATATAAAATCATCAAAGCGAGAGAAAGGAAGACGAGGGACTTGGATCGAGTAAAGTGCGTAAAAGCCCAAGATGGACAGGTGCTCGTGGATGCGCTACAAATTAAAGCTAGGTGGAAATCCAACCTCCATGATTTGTTCAATGATCAAGGAGAAACAGAGATATCCCTAAGTTATCTCCAAACATCGAGTAAGCACCAAAATGACGGTGATTGCAGGCAAATTAGAGCCGATGAAGTCAAGGAAGCCCTGAAACATATGGGAAGGGGTAAATCAGTTAGCCCAGATGGAATACCTATAGGGCATGGAAATGCATTGGACAGAAGGGCATCAGTTGGCTTACTAAACTATTTAACCAAATTTTTGTGGGGAAGAAGATGCTTGATGAATGGAGAAAGAGCACATTGATCCCGACCTACAAGAACAAGGCGACATCCAAAGTTGCACCAACTATCGAGGCATCAAACTAATGTGTCACACTTTGAAGTTATGGGAGCGAGTCATAGAAAGGAGGTTACGGCAACTGACAGAGGTGTCCGAAAACCAATTCGGATTTATGCCTGGGAGATCAACAATAGAAGCCATCCACCTCCTAAGGCGGACGATAGAGCATTATAGGGAGAGACAAAAGGATCTCCACATGGTTTTCATTAATTTGGAGAAGGCACATGATAGAGTGCCAAGAGAAGTCCTATGGAGGGTTTTGGATAGGAGAGACATCTCTGTGCCATATATTCAAGCCATTAGAGACATGTACGAGGACTCACAAACTAAAGTACATACAGTGGAAGGGGAGACGGACGCTGCCCTGATTACAGTCGGGGTACACCAAGGATCTGCCTTGAGCCCCTTTTTGTTCATCTTGGTTATGGATGAGCTTACTAGACACATTCAAGGTGATGTCCCTTGGTGCATGCTTTTTGCAAATGATATAGTTTTGGTGGGGCAATCTGGAGTAGAGGTAAATGAGAAGCTGAAAATGTGGAGAAGGGTATTGGAATCGAAAGGCTTACGAATCAGTAGATCCAAGACCGAGTATATGGAACTCAAGTATGGTCCCTCCAACGCGCCTGGCACAGAAGAAGTCAAGATAGGTGCTGAGACCATACAAAGAAAGGAGAGTTTCAAATACTTGAGTTCCATTGTACAACAAAATGGCAAAGTTGACGAGGATGTCAATAACCGGATTAAAGTAGGCTGGTAGAAGTGGAAGATGGCTTCCGCGGTACTTTGCGATAGAAATTTCCCACTAAAGCTAAATATTATAAGACGGTAGTGAGACCGGCGATAACGTATGGGGCGGAGTGTCGGCCAACGAAACAACATCATACACAAAAGTTGAAGATGGCGGAGATGAGGATGTTGCGGTGGATTTACGGACACACGAGGAAGAATAGGATCAAGAACGATGTTATAAGAGGCAAATTAGGCGTAGCCTCGATCGAGGATAAATTAAGGGAGCATCGTTTGAGGTGGTTTGGACATGTTAAGAGGAGACCGACCACTGCTCCAGTCAGGAGATGTGATCAGCTCCATACTACACTAGAAAGGTGAGGGAGAGGCAGGCCAAATAAGAGATAGCTGGAGACGATCTGACAAGCCCTCACCCACCTAAACCTACGGGAGGAGATGGCCTTAGATAGAGCCCGTTGGGGGGCTAGCATAGGGATAGCCGATGTAGCGGTTTAGAGTAGCGCTACGAATTATAGCTAACACTAGTGTGAGTGCGCATTTTTGACCTCCTGTTGCGCACTTACTTGCTTATCTGTTACTTACCTTTTATTCGCTTGTAGCTACCTTCTAATAAATTTTTGAATTTGGCTTCATGGCGCTTGCTTTGTGCTTTGTGCTTTGTGCTTTATGCTTTGTGCTTCGGGCTATGTCCTGCTCTTATGTTTTGTGGCTCCATGCTTGCAGGCTAACTTGCTTCCATGACGACATGCTACTCAAGTTGGGAGTCCTTGGAAATAGCCTCTCTTCAGGATAGCATCCTGAAGTGGGAAGGCTACGTACATCTACCCCCCAGACCCTACTAATGAGAGAGCCCTTGAGGCACTGAGACTGTTTTCGTTGTTGTTGTTAATTAGGGTTCTAGTATATCCCTAATAATATAGTTATATTTATTATAAAAAAAAAACATAAATCTGATGCGCAGCTATACGGGCCAAGCAGGTCCCATTTTTGTTCCGGGCCATGCGGCCCACTCAGAAAGAACAAAAAAAAAAGAAGAGGGGGGGGGGGGGGGGGGGGGGGGAGGAAGAAGGGCCGTCCCAACTCAGTTTTGGGCGGCCCATGGACCTTTTTTTTTAATTAAAAGAAAGACGGATGAATGATATATTGTTATTTAAGGCCGTAATTATTAATAACTTGATCTTATTATATATTTTTAGTAAATATTTTATGGCCTATTATGTACCTTACTCATATTATTTGTGTAATATATTGAGTTATGTAGTCATATATGAGCTAATAAATTTCTAATTGAATATGTTTCATTAAAGTGAAATGGATTTGTTTCATACCTGTATTAAATCAATTGATATTGACTTTTATAGTTGAGTATGAGCAATTAAATTAATCAATTAATATCTCAGTTTAAATAAAAAAAAAGGATATGTTCCTTCGTTGAATAGAAGCAATTGTTAATGACTTTAGTAGTCATATGTAATTTGTTAGATTAACCAGTTGATTATCTTAATCAACGAAGCGGATTTGCTCCATAGAGATCAAATTTGTTCTTGTTATCTAACTGAAGTAACTTGTCTTTGACTTTTGTGGTAAAACATGAGTTTCAAATTTATATTTACAAATTGTTGATTCAATTAATAAATATTGAGTCAATTTATGATGACTTTAGTAGTCCCACATGAATGTTTAAATTAATCAATTGGCTATGTCATTTCAAGAAATTGATTTGTTCCTTCTTTTTTTCTTGAACTAAAATAAGTTGTTATTGATTTTTGTAGTCATAACATATATTGACTTTTGTGGTCATAACATTAGTTGTTAAAGTCAAAATGAATAACTATTGACTTTTGTGATCATAGCATCAGTTGTTAAAATCATAAAGTACTGTTTAGTTACTAAACAAGATTAGTTCCTTGTTTGAATTTAGTAGTTATTGTGGACTTTTGTCGTCCTTCTTGAGTTATTAAAATGGATTTGTTCCTTATTGAGTTGAATGATTGATTAGATTTTACATTACAAATTATATTGTTTGAAATGATTATGATCTTAGCAAAATTTTCGATCTAATGGCCTCATATGTAATGTGATAATCTAGTTAATTAAAAATTGAAAGTATGTGCCCTAGTTTATCGTTGCCTATGTTCATTATTATGATGTGTGGTACAAGAAGATAACTTATCTATTCTTTAGAAGAGCTTTAGAAACTCTATCCATAACTATGTCGGTAACAAAACTCGGTGAGTCCGAACAAATGGAATATGGTAACCGTAATTGTTGGTTGGAAAAGATTGTAATGCATAGTATATTGTGTTGTATTATATGTGCGATAGCCTTAGTGGCATTTGAGAACTATAGCAGTGCTAGATAGAACTATATGAAACTAAGTTAAGGATCACTTATGTTCATTTTTTTTCTCTTTCTTTTTAAAAAAAAAAAAAACCAAAAAGAGATTAAAATATTCAAATGGTCTTTAGGCGATCACTTCCGGGTGATGTACGCCACTATTCATGACTTGTAAGATTCTAGAAATGAGAATTGGCCAAATGATAGGTTCTTATAGTGATATGTTCACTAAATGACCCTAAGTATAGCCAAATGGAGTCACTAATGATCAATGATAAGTAAATTAAGATATATTTTTTTTATCTTAAGTTGAAATCAAAGTATCGCGAAGCCAATTAAGTCACTACTAATTGCTCCTGTGAGACCTAAGCATGAGGATTTGTTCCCAAGTCGAGCTAATGTTCCGCAATTGAGGTATTTCTCAATTTTGCGTTTATTAATTACCTATATTTTCCTTTAAAAAAAATCTTAAGAGAAAAGTATTTCTAAATAGAAATATAAGTTATTTTTCTATTTTTACAATATCTTTTATAAAAGTAGAAGTAAAGGTATAAACTAAAACCCCGTGGACACAAATAATTTATAAAAAGTACTTTATAAGAAAACAATTTCTCACATTTTAGCAAAAAAGATCTAGTATGTATGGTTATTAATATAGCATTTAGGTGTGCAATTAGCACGTGTTTTGTCCCCTGCCCTTCAATGGGACCACAAATGGAATCAACAGGCCGGGCATGATCCCAAGCAACCGACGACTATTTGGGACCTCGAATTGTAGCGGTCCCAAATTTTTGGGTTGTAACTTTTAAAATATCAGTTATTAATATTAATAAGTTTTATGATTAAAATTTTGGGTAAATTACAGAAGACACCCCTATCTTTTGCTTCAAAAACAGAAAATTCTCTATCAAGTAAAAGCACTAACAAAACTCCCTCACTTTTAAAAATTTATCACTTAACCCCTATGAAACTTTATTTTAACCATTTTGCCCTTCGAAAGTAAGGGGTTTAAGTGTTTAATGTTATTTTTAGAATGGTGTTTTATATTATGAGACAAAAATTAAAAATTTTATGTTTTTAGCAAAAAATTAAGGGGTTTTTCTATATTTTAAAAAATATAATTATTTTAATTAATTGTAGTAATGATATTATAAGTTTAGAAAATAAAAAGTATTTTTAAAATTTTTATGCAAAATATTATGAGACAAAATATAATATTTTTTATTAATATTATAATGTCACTACTAAAATTAATTAAAATAATAATTTTTATAAATATAGAAAACCTATTTTTTCTAGAAATACAAAAAAAATTCTTATTTTTCCTCAAAACATAAAACTTCTACCTAAAAATAAAATCAAACACTTAAACATTTTATTTTGAGGGGTAAAATGGTCAAAAAAAGTTGTTTGGGGGTAAAGTAATAAATTTTTAAAAGTGAGAAAGTTTAGTGAGTGATTTTATTTGTGAGCGGTGTTTTCTGTTATTGAAATAAAAATCGAGGGATTTTCTATAATTTATGCTAAAAATCTTATAATTTATATTATACAAAGGACCCTTTTAAAATTTTATTTGAGACTCGAAAATGTTAGGACCAATCTTAGTATTAGATGGATCCCTTAAGTTGTTTCTGATATATTGTAAATTGTAATGCAATGTAATTAAAAAATAGTTACCTTGATTTCATAAACTTTTTATTATAAAAAGGGATGAACTGATGATAAAAAAGAGGATCCATGTGAGAGTTTAGAGTCTTGTTCCTCGTTAAAATTCTTCATATTTGGAAATGGGTTTAAATTATGTCTATTTTAAAAATTGTAGTCAATTATTAATTCAAATAAATTAAGATTATCATGACAGTTTATATGAAGGTGATGAATTATCCCTTAATAACATTTGATTTGAACTTCAATTAAAGTTTGATACGATATGATAATATGGATCTCATATGCCACACGACAAGAGATTATTCAAAGTTACCTCCACATAATGTAAGACTATACAATTGTAATTTAAGCTTAATGAACTAAAATTTTCAATTTCTATATATATAAAGGATTCACATATCAACTAATATCATAATATTATATTAAATTATTAATATGTATCTAAACTGTCTTGGACATCTGTATTATAAAATCTCCAAACATTAATTTGATAAAACCACCAAAAAAAGGAAGCAAATATGAGTCTCTACCTAAAACAACCACCTAAATTATTATTGTGGGGTACATAATATGTACCATGGTTTAGTTTATATTTTTATGGCCCGTTTAAATAATATTTTATATATATATATATATGAGAGCAGTTAGGGGCGGCACATATAAAAAAAATTACGTAGAGAGAGAATTGAGAGCGTGAGGGTGAGCGGCTGCGGCACCAAACAACGAAAAATAGAGAGACGTGAGGTCTCGGCTTCGAGACAACAGCGGTGAGATTGGGTTTTCGATCTTGGAGCAATTTGGAGCGGGTATTCTAGGCATTGATTGGAGTTAATTGATCGGGAGAATCAATTGTTCTCGGGCCTGGGGAGGTAATCCTTGTACCGCTCAATTTGCTTGTAGGTTTCAAGTTAGGGCAAGCATCTTAAAACCATAAACGTTGTAATTGCTATTTTCTATTGTGGATTTTGCTATCGGTTTGCCCCGTGGTTTTTCCCTCTACTCTGGAGGATTTTCCACGTTATATCTGGCGTTGATTTTAATTTCCGCATATTTATTTCGTCATTGATGTTTGGTGATATTGGTGTGCCCTGTGATTTACATTTGTCATTGATATTGGCTTGAGTGGTTAATTGAAATTGGGTTTAGGTGTCTAGACCCCAACAAAGTGGTATCAGAGCCAAGGTTCATTATTAGGGTAAATAATAATGGACGGTACTAGTGGTATGATAAAATTGACCAGAGAAAATTATTTAATTTGGAAGCCAATAATGGAGGACCTACTTTATTGTAAAGATTTACATGACCCAATTGAGAGTGATAGTGATAGGCCAAAAAAAATGTCAGATAAAGAATGGGAAAAACTGAATAGAAAAACTGTTGGGACAATTAGACAGTGGGTAGATTTCAGTGTTTTTCACCATATATCACAATAGACTAATGCCGAGTCATTTTGGAAAAGTTTAGAGAGTCGGTATTAGAGAAAGACCCTACGAAATAAAGCTTTTCTGATTAAGAAGTTAGTCAACTTGAAATTGAAAGAGGGACGATCAATGGCCGAACACTTGAATGAATTTTAGGATATTATTAACCAGTTGACTGTTATGAAAATTACTCTTGATGATGAGTTGCAGGCTTTGTTCCTTTTAAGTTCTCTACCTGACAGTTGCGAGACCTTGGTGGTAACTGTTAGTAACTCAGCTCCTGATGGAAAGTTGGCTTTGAGTACCGTAAAAAATTGCTTGTTCAATGAGGAGATGAGAAGAAAAGAGATGGGTGCTAATTCTGCACAAGCACTTGTTACCGAGAACCGAGGCAGAAGTAAGAGTAAGGGGAGTGGTAAGTCAAGAGGCAGATCTAAGTCCAGGGGAGATAGACCAGAGTGTTGGCATTGTCATAAAACTGGACACCTGAAAAGAAATTGTTTTCTTTTGAAGAAAGAACAAAAAGGTGAAACGGGTTAGAATAAGACAGATAATAAAAATACTGTAGCTGCAGTGACATATGATGATAGTGACCACCAAGAAACATTGCTTTGTGCTCAGGGTGAGTGCAATCATATAAGTGATCCTGATATTGAGTGGATTGTGGATTCTGGTGCTTCTTGTCATTGTGTTCCCAAAAGAAAATATTTTTCTGCGTACAAAGCAGGTGACTTTGGTACTATGAAAATGGGCAACAGTAGTAATGATATTATAAGTTTAGAAAATAAAAAGTATTTTTAAAATTTTTATGCAAAATATTATGAGACAAAATATAATATTTTTTATTGATATTATAATGTCACTACTAAAATTAATTAAAATAATAATTTTTATAAATATAGAAAACCTATTTTTTCTAGAAATACAAAAAAATTTCTTATTTTTCCTCAAAACATAAAACTTCTACCTAAAAATAAAATCAAACACTTAAACATTTTATTTTGAGGGGTAAAATGGTCAAAAAAAGTTGTTTGGGGGTAAAGTAATAAATTTTTAAAAGTGAGGAAGTTTAGTGAGTGATTTTATTTGTGAGCGGTGTTTTCTGTTATTGAAATAAAAATCGAGGGGTTTTCTATAATTTATGCTAAAAATCTTATAATTTATATTATACAAAGGACCCTTTTAAAATTTTATTTGAGACTCGAAAATGTTAGGACCAACCTTAGTATTAGATGGATCCCTTAAGTTGTTTCTGATATATTGTAAATTGTAATGCAATGTAATTAAAAAATAGTTACCTTGATTTCATAAACTTTTTATTATAAAAAGGGATGAACTGATGATAAAAAAGAGGATCCATGTGAGAGTTTAGAGTCTTGTTCCTCGTTAAAATTCTTCATATTTGGAAATGGGTTTAAATTATGTCTATTTTAAAAATTGTAGTCAATTATTAATTCAAATAAATTAAGATTATCATGACAGTTTATATGAAGGTGATGAATTATCCCTTAATAACATTTGATTTGAACTTCAATTAAAGTTTGATACGATATGATAATATGGATCTCATATGCCACACGACAAGAGATTATTCAAAGTTACCTCCACATAATGTAAGACTATACAATTGTAATTTAAGCTTAATGAACTAAAATTTTCAATTTCTATATATATAAAGGATTCACATATCAACTAATATCATAATATTATATTAAATTATTAATATGTATCTAAACTGTCTTGGACATCTGTATTATAAAATCTCCAAACATTAATTTGATAAAACCACCAAAAAAAGGAAGCAAATATGAGTCTCTACCTAAAACAACCACCTAAATTATTATTGTGGGGTACATAATATGTACCATGGTTTAGTTTATATTTTTATGGCCCGTTTAAATAATATTTTATATATATATATATATGAGAGCAGTTAGGGGCGGCACATATAAAAAAAATTACGTAGAGAGAGAATTGAGAGCGTGAGGGTGAGCGGCTGCGGCACCAAACAACGAAAAATAGAGAGACGTGAGGTCTCGGCTTCGAGACAACAGCGGTGAGATTGGGTTTTCGATCTTGGAGCAATTTGGAGCGGGTATTCTAGGCATTGATTGGAGTTAATTGATCGGGAGAATCAATTGTTCTCGGGCCTGGGGAGGTAATCCTTGTACCGCTCAATTTGCTTGTAGGTTTCAAGTTAGGGCAAGCATCTTAAAACCATAAACGTTGTAATTGCTATTTTCTATTGTGGATTTTGCTATCGGTTTGCCCCGTGGTTTTTCCCTCTACTCTGGAGGGTTTTCCACGTTATATCTAGCGTTGATTTTAATTTCCGCATATTTATTTCGTCATTGATGTTTGGTGATATTAGTGTGCCCTGTGATTTACATTTGTCATTGATATTGGCTTGAGTGGTTAATTGAAATTGGGTTTAGGTGTCTAGACCCCAACAAAGTGGTATCAGAGCCAAGGTTCATTATTAGGTAAATAATAATGGACGGTACTAGTGGTATGATAAAATTGACCAGAGAAAATTATTTAATTTGGAAGCCAATAATGGAGGACCTACTTTATTGTAAAGATTTACATGACCCAATTGAGGGTGATAGTGATAGGCCAAAAAAAATGTCAGATAAAGAATGGGAAAAACTGAATAGAAAAACTGTTGGGACAATTAGACAGTGGGTAGATTTCAGTGTTTTTCACCATATATCACAATAGACTAATGCCGAGTCATTATGGAAAAGTTTAGAGAGTCGGTATTAGAGAAAGACCCTACGAAATAAAGCTTTTCTGATTAAGAAGTTAGTCAACTTGAAATTGAAAGAGGGACGATCAATGGCCGAACACTTGAATGAATTTTAGGATATTATTAACCAGTTGACTGTTATGAAAATTACTCTTGATGATGAGTTGCAGGCTTTGTTCCTTTTAAGTTCTCTACCTGACAGTTGGGAGACCTTGGTGGTAACTGTTAGTAACTCAGCTCCTGATGGAAAGTTGGCTTTGAGTACCGTAAAAAATTGCTTGTTCAATGAGGAGATGAGAAGAAAAGAGATGGGTGCTAATTCTGCACAAGCACTTGTTACCGAGAACCGAGGCAGAAGTAAGAGTAAGGGGAGTGGTAAGTCAAGAGGCAGATCTAAGTCCAGGGGAGATAGACCAGAGTGTTGGCATTGTCATAAAACTGGACACCTGAAAAGAAATTGTTTTCTTTTGAAGAAAGAACAAAAAGGTGAAACGGGTTAGAATAAGACAGATAATAAAAATACTGTAGCTGCAGTGACATATGATGATAGTGACCACCAGGAAACATTGCTTTGTGCTCAGGGTGAGTGCAATCATATAAGTGATCCTGATATTGAGTGGATTGTGGATTCTGGTGCTTCTTATCATTGTGTTCCCAAAAGAAAATATTTTTCTACGTACAAAGCAGGTGACTTTGGTACTATGAAAATGGGCAACAGTAGTGTTGCTAAGATCATTGGGATTGGGGTTATCCATGTACAGACTAGTACTGGTTGCACTGTTACTCTGAAAAATGTGCAACATATTGCTGAATTACGCCTTAATCTGATTTCTGTGAATGTTCTGGACAAAAAAGGTTATACACGTCATCTGGGTGATGGAAAATGGAAGCTTACCAAGGGGTCACTGATAGTAGCCAGAGGACAATTTTGTTGTTCATTATACAGGACACATGTGACAGTGTGTGGTGGTGAATTGAACGCAGTCAAGGATAATACTTCACCGAATTTGTGGCACAAACGACTAGCTCATGCCAGTGAGAAAGGACTGCAGATATTGGCTAAAAAGTCCCTCATCCCTTCATTTGAAGGTAAGTCACTGAATCCTTGTGATTACTGTTTGTTAGGTAAGCAACATAGAGTCAGTTTTGGTAAAAAGTTGAAATGAAAACAAAACAAGCTTCAATTAATACATTATGATGTATGTGGTCCTATAGAGATGGAGTCTCTAGGAGGAAATCGATATTTTGTTACTTTTATTGGTGATGCTTCACGAAAAACTTGGGTATTTTTTTTTGGAGATCCAAAAGCCAGGTTTTTGAAGTCTTTCAGCAGTTTTACGCCATGGTGGAGACACAGACAGGGATGTTGCTGAAGTGTCTCCAAACCGACAATGGGAGAGTGTACGTCAACCGAGATTTCATAAGGTACTGTAAGAAGCATGGGATTCGCCATGAAAGAACAGAACCAGGTACTTCTCAGCACAACGGTGTCGCAGAAAGGATGAATAGAACTATTGTGGAGAAAACCGGGTGTTTACTCAGAATGTCGAAGTTGTCTAAGGCATTTTGGGGTGAAGCTGTGAATACTGCTGTGTACATCATCAACAAAGGTCCATCAGTTCCTTTGAATTTTGACATTCCAGAGAGAATGTGGATTAGGAAAGATGTTTCTTATTCTCATTTGAAGGTGTTTGGATGCAAAGCCTTCATGCATGTGCCAAAGGAATAGAAATCCAAGCTTGATAGTAAAGCTACTCTGTGCATATTTGTAGGATATGGTGATGAGGAGTTCGGTTACAGATTATGGGACCCCATGAAGAAAAGGACCGTGAGAAGTAAAGATGTCGTGTTTCATGAACGTGAGAATATGGTTGATTTTGACAAGTTAGAGAAGACTACATGCGCTCCTAGTGGTATTGTTGATACTACACCGATTTCATCTTCATCAGGTGCCACAAATGAAAAGCAGGTTTATGATGGGATAGAACTCGAGAATGACACTGATCCAATTGTAGTTGATGATGCTCAAGGTACAGATGGTGTTGAGCAGGGGGAGCCAGCCCCCGAACCAGTGTCTGCTGAGCCTCAGTTGAGAAGATCTGATAAAGAGCGTAGACCGTCTACGAGGTATTCGAGTTCTTATTATATTTTTCTTACCGATGAGGGGAAGCCAGAGAGCTACCAAGAAGTGCAGACTCATGAAGACAAGGATAACTGGGTCAAAGTCATGGATGAGGAGATGAATTCTTTAGAGAAGAATGGAACCTATGTGCTGGTTGATCTTCCTAAAGGTAGAAAAGCAGTTCAGAATAAGTGGGTGTTCAAGCTGAAAAAGAATGGTGATGAAGTTGTGAAACATAAAGCTCGATTGTTGGTGAAAGGATTCAATCAAAAGAAAGGGATTGATTTTTATGAGATCTTCGCTCCAGTTGTGAAGATGAGTTCCATTCGAGTGGTACTAGGTATGGTAGCTAGTATGAATCTTGAGTTTGAGCAGTTAGATGTGAAGATTACATTTCTCTATGGTGACTTGCAAGAGGAGATCTACATGAAGCAGCCTGAAGGATATGAGGTTTAGGGTAAAGAGCACTGGTTTGCAGATTGAAGAAGAGCTTATATGGCTTAAAACAGGCTCCTAGACAGTGGTACAAGAAATTTGACTCCTTAATGGTGGGTCAATGGTACAAGAGAACAGCTGCAGATCATTGTGTGTATATCAGAAAATTCGCTGGAGGTAATTTCATTATTTTACTGCTCTATGTTGATGATATGCTAATTGTTGGTCAAGATGTAGATATGATTCGAAGGCTTAAAGAGGAGTTATCAAAGTCTTTTGAAATGAAAGACTTAGGTCCAACAAAGCAGATTTTGGGTATGGAGATTACCCGTGATAGAGAGGCTAGAAAGTTGTGGTTGTCACAAGAAAAGTATGTTGAACGGGTGCTTGAAAAATTCAACATGAAGAGTGCTAAACCAGTTAGCACACCTCTTGCCTCGCACTTTAAATTGAGTAAACGATCTTATCCTGTGACCAAGAAAGAGAAAGAAGAGATGTCATATATTCCTTACTCCTCTGCTGTTGGGTCTTTGATGTATGCTATGGTTTGCACCACGCCAGATATTGCTCGTGCTGTGGGTGTTGTGAGCAGGTTTCTCTCTAATCCAGGAAAAGTTCACTGGGAAGTAGTGAAGCGGATCTTCAGATATTTGCGGAGTACTTCGAAATAGTGTTTGAGTTTTGGAGGCTCGGGACCGATTCTTGAAGGGTATACTGATTCTGATATGGCAGGATATCTTGATAGTAGGAAGTCTACTTCGGGGTATTTGTTCACTTTTGCAAGGGCAGCTGTGTCTTGGCAGTCCAGGTTGCAGAAGTGTGTTGCTCTTTCCACTACTGAAGCTGAATATATTGCTGTTGTTCAAGCAGGGAAGGAAATGTTGTGGATGAAGAGGTTTCTTCAAAAGTTGGGTTTGAAACAGAAAGAGTATGTGGTATTCTGTGACAGTCAGAGTGCGATGGACCTGAGTAAGAATTCCATGTACCATGCTCGCACGAAGCATATTGACGTGAGATATCATTGGTTGCGTTATGTTATTGAAGAAAAGCTGATGATGCTGAAGAAGATTCACACTAACAAGAACATTGCTGATATGTTGACCAAGGTGGTTCCTAGTGGCAAAGTGGAGTTGTGCACTAGGATGGCCGGTATGGACTCCAAATAGCTTGATGTGGAGTTTTCTCCTCCTCGTGATGGGCTGGAGGGGGAGATTTGTGGGGTACATAAAATGTACCATGGTCCAACCCATGTTTTTATGGCCCGTTTAAATAAAAATTAGGGTTATATTAAGTAATAATAATATATATATAGGGTCGGCACATATAAAAAAAATTACGCGGAGAGAGAATTGAGAGCGTGAGGGTGTGCAGCTGGGGCACAAAACAACGAAAAATAGAGACGTGAGGTCTCGGCTTCGAGACGACAGCGGTGAGATCGAGTTTTCGATCTTGGAGCAATTTGGAGCGGGTATTCTAGGCATTGATTGAAGTTAATTGATCGGGATAATCAATTGTTCTCGGGCCTGGGGAGGTAATCATTGTATAGTTCAATTTGCTTGTAGGTTTCAAGTTAGGGCAAGCATCTTGAAACCATAAACGCTGTAATTGCTATTTTCTATAGTAAATTTTACTGTCGGTTTGCCCCGTAATTTTTCTCTCTACTCTGGAGAGTTTCCAAATTATATCTGGTGTTGATTTTAATTTTCGCATATTTATTTCGTCATTGATATTTGATGATATTGGTGTGCCTTATAATTTATATTTGTCATTAATATTAACTTAAATAATTAATTAAAATTAGATTTAGATGTCTAGACCTCAATAATTATGCTTCCCAATTCCCATGTATAAATATTGCACTATAATCATAGTGGCAAAATATAATATATGGTCCTGCATCTGACACATTGTCAGATGAGCTTTTATTGCATATCTTCTTCCCCAAAATATATCTTCTTCCCCAAAATAAAACCAAGTTTGATCCACTCAACAAACAAAGAAAATGCCATGGCACCAACTTCACCACATCTTTTCAAACCAAGTATTCTGTTTCTCACTCTTCTCCTCTGTTCACTCGCCTATTTCTTAGGCTCCTACACCACCAATCCCACCAACATCAGTTGTAATCTCTCAAAAGTGGTCATACCCACTAGCCCAAATGGTCAAGTTCTTAACTTTGAGCCTCACCATACACTTAGATTGACCCATGACCATGATTCAAGTCAGCCCTTTAGACTTTGCAGTGAGAACTTCACACATTACTGCCCATGTCAAGACCCTGCTAGAGAGAAGCTTTTTGCCTCTTCGAATTACCGAATCATGTTTCGTAAGGAGCGGCATTGCCCTGGTGTTGGATAGGGTTTGCGGTGCCTGGTGCCAAAGCCAGTTGGGTACCAGGCACCGTTACAGTGGCCAAAGGGCAGGGACATGGCTTGGTATCGGAATGTGCCGTTTGAGAGGCTTACTGTTGTGAAGAAGTCTCAGAATTGGGTCAGATTGGAAGGGGATTGGCTGGGGTTTCCTGGTGGTGGGACTTCATTTCCAAAGGGGGTGAAGGGATATGTAGATGTGATAAAAAATGTTTTGGGTTTGAAGTCTGGGAGTATAAGGACTGTTCTTGATGTGGGATGTGGGGTAAGAACTTTTCTTATGTATGCTTATGCTCATTATGTATATCTAGTTCTATGGTAAGTGACCCCATATAAACACACCTGTTAATCCAATTTAAATCTATTTATAATCCGACTATTAAAAGTGTCACTTGTTAAATTAATGTCAATTTATTCTAGGACAAGCTAAATTGACACAATCAAAAGTTAAGGACTAAATTAGCATGGTACATAAAGGAAAGGGATTATAACATAAATCATCCTTAATTTTTTCAAGGGTGGTAGTAATTATTCTGTTAGTGCCTTTTCATTATGATTGTACTGCTACGAGGCAAATCGACCCAAGACAGGTTCCATGCCTGAACTTGAAAGTTATGCCTTTTTTTTTTTTTTTTTTTTGTTTTTTGAACACCAAAGTTAATGCTTTCCTTATAAAAAGCAACATTTCTAATGCCCCAAGGGCTCCCGCCTAAGCAGGGTTTGGGGGATGGATGTATGCAGTCTTCCTCCTTCAGGATGTTACCCTGAAGAGAGGTTGTTTCCGAGAACCCCCAACCTGAGGGGTGCACGAGGACTTCCTAGGAGGTCACTCATCTTGGTACTATTCTCGCCCATGAACGCTTAATTTCGGAGTTCTAATGGGATCCGGTATTTGCGTGTTGATACCCCCTTAGGTATGATAATGGTTTTTGTGCTATTTTCTTGATATTTTTCAGGAAAGGTTTTCCTGGACAACGGCAACGTTGCCCTTAAAATCAGCAGAAAAAGCTGGTTCTTTGTGTAATTGTTCTACTCTTTTGAATTGGTCCTAGCTCTTCATTTCATGCTCTTTTTGCTGTGATGATACAAGTGAAATCCTATACGGATGAAAGAGGAAACAAATAAAAAGTTCTGAATAAGTTCTCTAATCTTACATGTTCGGGACTCCATATACAAGTCTATTAAGAAATCCCACATCAAAATTGTTTAAAAGAAGAGATTAATATATTAATCTAATAGGCTATTCCATCTAATGCTAATTGGTTTTAGGATGAAATCCTGCTTGGGCTTACATGTGGATCTCATATAGGTCTTCTTCATGGATGAATTTCATATTACAATATCCAGCTGCTGTATTTTCCATCCTTCAGATTCTGGTCACTTGTTCTTAGAGCTCCGAAAAAGGGGTCGCTGCCATTACTTTTTGGTACATGGATATTATCTATATATTACCATAATGTACAATTACAAGTATTTTCCCATCCTTGGATCTACAATTAAACCAATAGATGAAGTTTTCTACATTAAGGTTAAGGGCTCGGAAACAATCTTTCTCCAGAGTGGCACTGAATAGGGGTAAAGCTATGTACATCTTACCCAATTTAATAATGGCAGGAGCCTCTACGAGGCACTGGGTTGTTGTTACTGTAACACATAACCTTGATCCTTTATCCAACGCAGGGCTGGCTATATAATGGAAAATCTTACCCTATAGGCAGAGTAGAATTGTCTTATAAAACTATGTTTTTTGGGTAAACAGAGTTCTGATGTAATTTGTATACAGTTAGTTACTTTCAGCTTCTGTACATTGATCTTCACAGGTTGCAAGCTTTGGAGCTGCTTTATTGGAGTACAACATAGTAACAATGTCCATAGCACCAAAGGATCAACATGAAGCACAGGTGCAGTTTGCATTGGAAAGAGGACTTCCAGCAATGCTTGGTGTTCTAAGCACCTACAGGTTACCATATCCATCCAGATCTTTCGACATGGCTCACTGTGCAAGATGTCTTGTGCAATGGACTAAATATGGTACTGCTGTGATTAAAAAACTAGATAAAATCATTTGGGCCTTGAAAAAGAAACAATTTTCATTTTCATTTCCGGTTTTTATTTTTGTCTAGAATGATTACAAAATCTAGAGAGATCTGCACTATGAAATGCTGTGATTTTATAAAGGAATTTTGTTTAATTACAAAAAACCACCTTAGAAAGTAGTCAAAATTTTACTTAATCATCACAATTTTTCAATTTTTTTGAAAACTACCTTTAAAAGTTTAAAATTTTTCAACCAGCCACCTATATTGATGCCGTTAGTTTTCTGTTTGGGCTACATGTTTAATTTTGCTTAGGTTTATATATAAAATCGAGGAAAACGTAATACATGTGAGTTTTAGCTCAGTGGGTGAAACATTATACTGCTAAGGTGGTTCTACTTGCATGTTTGAATCTTTGTATGCACAAGTATGTAGCGGGATTCGAGCCTACATATAGAGACTAACTAAAGGTATATTGCTTAACCAAGTGGACTCATACTAACATGTATGTTTATCTCCCCATTTTTTATACAAGGAACATACCCAGTGCCTCAAGGGCTCTCGTCTATGCAGGGTCTTTTGGGGGGGGGGGGGGGGGGGGCGGATGTATGCAGCCTTCCCCCTTCAGAGTGTTAACCTGAAGAAAGGTTGTTTCCCAGTGCCCCCAACCTGAGGGTGAGGACTTCCCAGGAGGTCACCCATCCTGGTACTACTCTCGCCCAAGCACGCTTAACTTTGGAGTCCTAATGGGATCCGGTGACGGCGTGCTGGTGCTCTCTTTGGTCCCATTTTTTATAGAAAAAAATGTAAAATTACACGTGTGACCTCAACTTAAAACTAAGGGCATCATTGTAGGTTGTTAAATATTTATAACTTTCGAAGGTGGTTTCCAAAAAATTAAAAAGTTATAGTGGTTAAATACAAAATGATGCCTTTCGAATGTGGTTTTCTATTGAAAAACGACACCTTTCAAAGGTGGTTTTCTATAGAACAACTCTTCATGACACGATTTTGGATCGTGCCATTTGACTGTTCTTTTTCACAACTTCCTTGGCTAGATGGACTATACCTTATGGAGATTGATCGAGTGCTGCGTCCTGGTGGCTACTGGGTGTTATCCGGTCCGCCTATTAATTGGAAGGCTAGATATAAAGGTTGGGAGAGACGACCCGATGAACTTGAAAAGGAGCAAATTGAGTTGGAAGGTGTTGCACAGAGATTATGTTGGAAAAAGATTGCAGAGAAGGGACCAATTGCTGTGTGGAGGAAACCAACAAATCATGTTCATTGTGCTCAGAAGCTAAGGACTTTTAAATCTGTTCATTTTTGTGAAGGAAATGATCCAGACTTTGCTTGGTGAGTTATTTTCTTCCATCTTATTTTGTGTGTTTTCTTTTACATTGTGTTATATAAACTATATGATACCAAACCAAGCCTTTTTCTCACAATGTGGAGTCAACTACATGCATCAATGATGAATGGATCGTTGCTGCCCTGGACATAGCATTGGCAGGTTTGCAGAGAGATTGGAGGGTTTTGTGTTATTGGTTTTTGAGGTTTTATTTGATGACTGAGAATATTTCTCCTTGGCTTTTTCTATCTTCTTTCTCTCTTAGTGATATTTCTTTTATCGATAAAAAAAGATCCTTGCTGTTAGCTATAGGAAACAACTCTTCTTGATCAGTGCTTTGGACGAACCACAGAACGGAAAAGTCTCTCCGGAGGCAGAAGTTTTCTAAACAAGCCAATTATCACGTAATATTAACCTTCAGGCTCGGTATAGCTTAAGCATATGTGCCCTTAGTTTCAAGCAATGGTTGTTTTATTCATTCACCACCTCTCTATTTTTTCTGTCAAACTTTTTAGTTTCTGTTCTCAGTGGAGTTTATGATTGAATATGGAGTCTAGGTAAGGAACGGAGGAGATAATGAGCCTGCTTCTTTGGGGTTTATGCTCAAGGATTTGTACTCGTGATGGAAATTTACGTGCATAATTATGCACATGGAAGCAAATTGCGAATGAATTAACAGAAGATAAGTGCATATTGGGCAATCAAGCAATTTAACTATGATATGTATGCTTCCAGATTCCACTGCCGGACTCTGACTCAATGAGTTGGAAGAGATGCGAGGCTGGCGTATGAAAACGCCTTATAGCCACTGGTCAAGCACAACAAGTGTTGTATTCAGGTTTTATATTGAATGAATGAAATGAAATTATTAGAGTATAAAATCGATTATGAGTTTTGACTTATCAGTTTAAACTTTTGAAGCAGATGGTTTCTTGATGGAAATCCTTTCCCCCTTTTCTCTCTTCTCCTTTCTCCCTAGTTCCTATTCTCCTTCCCCCAGTCCTAATTTCTAACTCTCTCCTCCTCTAATTTTTAGAGTTCTTATATCAAATATTTTGGCTCGTAATAGAAATACTGCATAAAATGTGTTAGCTTTTTTTTTTTTTTTTTTAACCTTAATTTACCCATTTTTAAAGTCCCTGTATAAATTACCCGGAGCGGCTCCACCAACTTTTTCAAATTTCAATTTGGTACTCCAAATTTCAGAGTACACCGACAGTAGTAATAAATTAGTCCCCTGTCTATTTTTTGTGCATCCATCACAATTAAGTTGAATCTTCTACCGGGAGATCCACTGGACTACACTTCCAAGACGGATAACCGTAGACAAGATGCGAGTGGAATTCCAAAATAGATGATAAACTAACTCAAGTGAAAAAAACTGAATAACAAGAGGAGATACGGTAAACTCAAACTTTGTTTGGGTGACCCAAACAGACACAAGCTCTTTCGATTTTCTTTGAGTCACTATCTCACCTCTACATAACTCATCTGTATATAACCTACTCCAACCAATGCATCAGCTTGGAAAATAGATAAATGTGAACCTAGAAGATGTAATATATATTGTTAGGTTTATGCCTCAAATTCCTAAATTCTAAGTGAAGGCAAGCCGAGAGTCCGCCGATCGATCTGCAGAAGAGCCCGATCGATCGGGAATGTTACGTAAATCGATCCCGCCTGCAGAGAGCTCACCGATCGATCGGTGAACTACAGACCGATCGGGACCCCCTAATCAATCGAGAGCTGTGTTTTCATGCGAGTATAAATAGAGACGTAGGGTTACATCAAAACGGATCCAATTTCTTTTGAGAGATTTTCCCTGGCGGCGCCGCACCTAATAAAAGAGGGAGAGAGAGAGAAAAGGAGTGATTGTAATTCTTCTTTTTCGATTCAATAATAAAAGCTCCAATCTTCGCCCGTGGTTTTCTCCCCTCTCGATTGTAGAGGGGTTTCCACGTAAATTGCTGTGTTCTTGTGTTTGATTCTCTTTAGTCTATTTTACTTCTTGATTGTCGTGGTATTTGATTCGAATTCAGTACTTGGGATTTCCGCTTTTCCGCACAAATCGGTATCAGAGCCCTTGTTGTTTGAGTTGGTACAATGACGTCAGCAATCAAATCTGAGGTAGAGAAGTTCGGAGGTTAAGGAAGCTTCAGTTTGTTGCAAGTCCGTGTTAAAGGACTCCTGACTCAGAATGGCTTGAAGAAAGCACTGGATGGAAAAAAGAAGAAACCGGATAACATGACAGAGGCACAGTGGGAAGAATTGGACGATAAGGCTCTCACGGCGATACAGATGTGTTTAGCAGATGATGTACTAACAGAAGTCTTGGAGATGAAAACCGCCAAGGAGTTGTGGGAGAAGTTGCAAGAGATGTTTTGCCACAAATCGGTCTCCAATAAACTCGCAGTAAAGCGCTGGTTATTCATGTTTCGTATGACAGAAGGTGTATCGCATAAAAACCATCTTAGTGAATTTATTTCTATAATTCAAGAATTAAAAGAATTGGATGACACCCCTAAGGACAAAGATCAGGCCATGATATTGTTGTGTTCACTCTCTAATTCTTACAAAGGCTTTGTAGAAAGCATGATATATGGTGGTAGGCCAACTATCACATTTGATGAAGTTAAAAGAAATCAAGTGAGTAAAGAGAGAGTTGATAGAGAATTATTTGACTCTGGGAATAACTCTGGTAATGGGTTGTTTGTGAGAGATAGGACTAAAACTAAAGAGTCTGAAGGTAGAAAGAAGTCTAGGTCTAAATTTAAACATAAGAACCTGTCTTGTAACTTCTGTCGCAAGAAGGGGCACATAAAGAAAAACTGTTATACGCTTAAGAATAAGCAGAAAGATGATAACAGGAATGACCATAAGTCCGCTGAGGCTAGTGTAGTTGAAGATGAGGGAGATGTTGATGTCCTACTAGTAACCGAGTCACAGACCAGGTCCAGAGATAAGTGGATCATGGATTCGGGTTGTTCTTACCATGTTTGTCCTAACAAAGACTGGTTCACCACTTATAAGTCAATTCAGGGTGGAGTAGTCTTGATGGGCAATGATGCCGCTTGTAAGGTGATGGGTATTGGAACAGTTAGTGTGAAAATGTTTGATGGTACTATCAGGACATTTAACGACGTGAGACACATTCCAGACTTGAAAAAGAACCTTATCTCTTTAGGTACCCTTGAGTCCAATGGGTACAAGTACACAGCTGAAGGTGGAGCTATAAGGGTCGGTAAAGGTGCATTGATTGTGATGAAGGGTATGAACCTTGTATGAGCTTGTAGGTTCTACCGTGACAGGGTCAGTGGCTGTTTTTACATCGTCTATGACAGATACAGAGATCACTAAGATGTGGCACATGAGATTTGGCCATATGAGTTATAAGGGGCTGTCAGAGTTCAGTAAGAGGGGTCTGTTATGTGGTCAATCAACTAGATTGATGGATATCTGTGAGCACTGTGTATATGGGAAGCAGAAAAGAGTCAGCTTCAAGCAGGCAGTGCATCAGACTAAAGGAATGTTGGACTATATACATTCAGATTTGTGGGGACCGTCCAGAGTTGCTTCCAAAGGAGGTTTCAGGTATTTACTAATGTTCATTGATAATTATTCACGTAAAGTTTGGGTCTATTTTCTTAAGTAGAAGAACGAAGTTTATGAAGTCTTCAAGAAGTGGAAGACACTGCTTGAAAAACAGACAGGGAAGCAGATAAAGAGGTTGAGGACAGATAATGGTCTTGAGTTTGTTTAGGGTGATTTCCTTAAATTCTGTGAGAACCAAGGCATTGTCAGACACAAAATTTGTACAGGTCGACCTCAACAGAATGGAGTAGCAGAAAGAATGAATAGGACAATACTGGAGAAGGCTCGGTGTATGCTTTCAAACGCAGGATTAGGGAGAGAATGGTGGGCAGAGGCAGTTAACATGGCTTGTTATCTAGTGAATCGATCTCCTCATTCATCACTTCAGTTGAAGATTCTAGAAGAGGTATGGTCTGGTTCTCCTGCTGATTATTCTTTCTTGAAGATATTTGGTTGTCCTGCTTATGCTTATGTTAATGATGGAAAGCTAGAGCCTAGGGCCAAGAAGTGTATCTTTCTTGGTTATACGTCAGGTGTGAAGGGATATCGTTTATGGGATCCAAAATCTAATAAATTTCTGACTAGTAGAGATGTTACATTTGATGATTCAGCTCTACTACATCCGCCACACACGCCCTCCTTAGTTCGTGAATCAGTTCAAGCGCAGAAGCCTGATAACAGTCAGATACAGTCAGAAAGTTCAAATCAGCAGCAGGTAGTTCAGTTTGAGAGTATGCAGGCACCTCCAATACAGGTTTCTGATGAGATTGATGAAACAGAAACAAGTCAGCAGCTCGAGCAGCATACAATTGCAGGTGGTAGGCAGAAGAGGCAAATTAGGCCGCCACAAAGATATGGGTATGAGGAGATGATAGCCTATGCCCTTACTACAGCTGAAACAGTGGAAGACAGTGAACTGTCTTCATATTCAGAGATTGTATCGAGATCTGGCTCAGTTAAGTGGCTTATGGCCATGCATGAAGAGATGGAGTCTTTGAAGAAGAACCAGACTTGGCAGCTAGTCAAGCCTCAAACAGGAAAAAAGAGTCATTGGGTGCAAATGGGTCTTCAAACGAAAAGAAGGCATTCCTAGAGTGGAAGATGCAAGGTACAAGGCTCGGTTAGTAGCTAAAGGTTACAGTCAGGTGCACGGTGTTGATTTTCATGATATTTTCTCTCCTGTTGTTAGACATTGTTCCATACGAGCGATACTTGCTTTAGTAGCTATGTATGATTTAGAACTTGAGCAGTTAGATATAAAAACTGCATTTTTGCATGGTGAGCTAGAGGAGAGTATTTACACGCATCATCCTGAAGGCTTCATTGTTGAGGGTAAGGAAGATCATGTTTGTTTATTGAAAAGATCTTTGTATGGTTTGAGGCAATCGCCAAGACAGTGGTATAAAAGGTTTGATCAGTTTATGATTAGTCACGGGTTCTTCAGAAGCAAGTATGACAGTTGTGTGTACTTCAGGAAGACAGATTCAGGTTCTTTTGTTTATCTTCTGTTATATCTTGATGATATGTTAATTGCAACTAAGGACATGACAGATATTGATGATTTCAAAGCAATGTTGAAAAGCGAGTTCGAGATGAAGGACTTAGGAGCAGCTAAGAAGATTCTTGGCATGGATATCAGTAGGGAGTGAAAAGCAGGAAAGTTGTACTTATCTCAGGAGAAGTACATTGAGAAGGTTTTGGACCGATTTCACATGAAGGATGCTAAGCTAGTTAGCACTCCCTTAGTAGCTCATTTCAGCCTTTCAACATTGGATTCACCTCAGACTGAGGAGGATGTCAGGTACATGTCACAGGTCCCTTATTCTAGTCCTGTTGGTAGTATTATGTATGCTATGGTGTGTACCTGTCCAGATATTGCTTATGCTGTGAGCAAAGTGAGTAGATACATGGCGAATCTAGGAAAGGAGCATTGGCACGCTGTCAGATGGATTCTCAGGTACTTACGTGGCACTTCTGATGTTTGTTTGGAATTTGGGAAGAGTAAATGTTGTTTAGTAGGGTATGTTGACTCAGACTATGGTGGAGACCTCGATAAGAGAAAATCTACATCATGTTATGTGTTTTGTTTGGGAGACAGTGCTATCAATTGGAGAGCTTGTCTACAATCAGTTACTGCACAGTCGACTACCGAGGCCAAGTATATGGCAGTTACAGAAGCGTTTAAGGGAGCTGTTTGGTTGAGAGGTTTGATTAGTGAGATCAGTGTTGATCAGGGTACTGTTGGAGTTTACTGTGATAGCCAGTCAGCGATTCACCTAGCTAAAGATCAGATGACGTAGCATGACATAATGAAGCACATTGATGTCAAGCATCATTTTATTAGAGATCTGATTGATGAGCGGAAGGTGGAGTTGAAGAAGATTGGTACTAAAGATAATCCAGCGGATATGTTCATGAAAGTTCTGCCCGGCAGGAAATTCGAGCATTGTTCGAATTTAGTTGGACTTACAGTTTCAGTTTGTTAACCTCGATGTGGGGGTGTTATTGGAGAAGGTGGAGATATTTTATTTCAGTGATCGAATTTGAGTCAAGGTGGAGATTTGTTAGGTTTATGCCTCAAATTCCTAAATTCTAAGTGGAGGCAAGCCGAGAGTCTACTGATCGATCGGTAGAAGAGCCCGATCGATCGGGAATGTTACGTAAATTGATCCCGCCTCCCGATCGATCGGGAGCCGCGTTTTCACGCGGGTATAAATAGAGACGTACGGTTATGTCAAAACGGATTCAATTTCTTTTGAGAGATTTTCCCTGGCGACGCCGCACCAAATAAAAGAGAGAGAGAGAGAAGGAGTGATTGTAATATTTCTTTTTCGATTCAATAATAAAAGCTCCAACATTCGCCCCTGGTTTTCTCCCCTCTCGATTGTAGAGGGGTTTCCACGTAAATTGTTGTGTTCTTGAGTTTGATTCTCTTTAGTCTATTTTACTTCTTGATTGTCGTGGTATTTGATTAAATATTGTTCAATTAACCTAATAAGTGAACAAACCTACTACTAAGTGATGCATGGACCAAGTCTTTGGTATACTTGGCTAAAAAGAAATGCTATGATTTTCGAAGTTCAATAAACACTAGTGAATTCTTATAGGATAAGGTGTTTCTTTTAGGAGCTCTTTGGAATGAGAGCTTGGGGAGCTTCCTAAACATAGTGCAGGTAGATTCGCAGAGAGATTGGAGGGCTTTTTCTTTTTAATGTTTAGGTATTTATTTGGTGACCCAGAACATCTTGTAATTAGCTCTTTGTACATTCTTTCTCTCTTAATTATATTTTTCTTCTATAAAAAAATTGATGTATGAACCAGGTTAGTATCACAATTTTCAACATGGACCCTAAGCTTTCAACTATTTGTTAACAGGTACAAAGAGATGGAACCGTGCATTACCCAACTTCCAAAGGTGAAAAACATCAGTCATACCTCCGGAGGTACTCTTCAGAAATGGCCCAGAAGGCTAAACTCTGTACCACCCAGAATTAAATGGTTTACAGACAAATCAATTGCATCAAACACTTACAATGAAGACAATCTGCTATGGAAAAGACGAGTTCATCATTATGGATCCGTTCTTCAATCAGTTTTCAAGGGAAAATATCGGAACATAATGGATATGAATGCTGGTTTTGGTGGCTTTGCTGCAGCATTATCTCCATATCCAGTTTGGGTTATGAATGTGGTTCCTTTTGATTCAAAAAATAATACCCTTGGTGTTATTTTTGAACGGGGACTTATTGGAAATTATATGAACTGGTAAGATCTCATTGAACTTTGTAAATTTGTACTTCTTGCTTCATGGGTTCTTATCTCTTGAGGGTAAGGCTGTATACACCTCACTCCCCCGGCGACATGCTCAACGTGAGCCCCTAGGGCACTGGGTTGGTTGGTTGGTATTATCATGAGTTATGTTGAAGTTGGGAATTTATCACTTGAGTACTCTAAGATTTGAGTGTTTATTATCTAGGGTGACTTCTCAATGTATACAACTAGGTACTTTAAAGCTGAGAAAGTTTTTCACCTACGTATCCTAATGCTGGAATTCGGTGAATTTTTGTCAGAATAAAGCCAATTTTCAATATAAAATGCTAATGTAGTACATAATTATAGAAGTTGGTTCCTTAAAGAGGAATTTTCCTATTTTTGTGTGAATCAAGCCAATTTTCACTAGAAAACCCGTAAAGAGAAATACTTTCCCCTTTTCTTGAGGAGACATCACCTTCCTGATTATGGACGAAAACATTTTCCCTCAAGACAAACATTAATACTTATTAGTACAATAAACTGTAAGAATACAATGGAAAAGCTTTTTTGTCAAAACAAACGGACCCTTAATTTTCGGGTTTGAGTGTTTTCTGCAGCATATTTGTTGGGATTGAATCCTTCACATGATGGGTGCTGACTGGTGCAGGTGTGAGGCCTTCTCAACGTATCCCAGAACATATGATCTGATTCATGCTGATTCTGTATTCAGTTTTTACATGGGCAAGTAAGTCTTACAATTATTCCTATTATTTTGTCTTTTAGTTGTCTTTTTGAAAGTTACACGTATGGAATCAAATAAAGCTAATTACGTAACACAATAGTCTTTTATAATCTCTATAATGCATATTTATTGATTTTATTTTACTACGATATAGGGTTGTTTATGTCAAAGTCACTATATTTACATAAACTGTGATTTGATTCCATGGTCGTGCTTTATATTTACGAAAAAGTAGAAGTAATTCCAGCAGATTGAAAACACTTGAGGATGTCTAAATTTACTGTGCCTTTAGGCCCGATCTACAGAGTTGACATAAATGAGATCCACATATTAGTCCAAGTGGAGTTCCATCCTAAAATCAATTGGCATTAAATGGAGTAACCCACTAGGCTAATACATTACTTCTATGTGTGATTCTTACCAAACTCACATATGGAATGCTTAACAGGGAAAAACCCAGAACATAAGATACAACATATGTTTTTGAAAAAGAGCAATATTTGTAGTTCTTATATATATGTCTGGATGGTTATCGTGTTGTGTCATATTCATGTAACATTACGAGTTAAATAAGTAACATATATGTGCAGGTGTGATATGGTTGATATACTAATGGAGATGTACAGAATTCTTAGACCCAATGGAGCAGTTATTGTAAGGGATGGTGTAGATGTCATCATCAAAGTTAGAGACATTATGCAGAGAATGGGGTGGAAGGCCAAGCTCTCTCATAGTGAGCATGGTCCATTTCACCATGAGAAACTACTCTTTGTTGACAATTCTCCCAGTTGAAATCTTTTTCTTCCGGTAAGTAAGCACGGTTTTCGAGATAAGATATTAACATAAGAGCCTTTTGATCTAAAGTATCGGGACTTGTTTGGGCAAGTTATGAAAAAATTGTTTCTTCATAAGGTACTTTTTGCTAAAAGCATCTTTGTGCAAAGTGCAGTATGGATGTTTTTGTCAGAAAATTTTTCATTTTTTATTTGTGCTTCTTTACTAAAGCCAAACACTTTCAGATCTTAAAAAAAGTGTTTTATTCCTTAAAAAAAGCATATTTTTCTCTGGAAAGAAAATTGGCATAACAGGCCCTCAATTTTGGTAATTTCAACCCCCTGAATCAAGATCTCGTTATCATCAATAGTGATATGATATTATCACTTTCTTTATGTAGAGTTATTGTCATGGCAAAATTATTATTGTCAAAGTAATGATGTAAAGGACAAACAATGAGAGCACAAAATTACCTTAAGAACTACAATTTTTCTCTGATAATAATATTTTTACCCTTGCAATAACCATACCCTCTTTATAAGGGATAATTAAGTTTTGAAGTTTGCCTATTTTAGTGCTATTCTTAAGTATATATTTAATTTTGTAGTTTTGGAGGGATTTGGCTTGGTGTAGGGAGCTCTTGGGTTTGGTTATATAGATTCAAGGATTCATTTATTCGATAAAGTTTTTTTTGATGATTGTCAACCATCTAACACAACCCTCCTTTTTTCGAACTATGGATTCTTTAAGGACTCGTTTTGAAGGTGAAATTCATGTCGAAGTTAATCTTTTATTTGACTAAAATTGATACCAAGTTTTGTAACGTGATAATTGGTAAAATAATATGTACAGTTTATAATGTGATAATTGAAGGGAATGGTGTTGTAACAACTATTCTGTTAGTAACAACTATTTTGTCCCAACTTCAACGTGACTTGATTCTAAAACTCCTTATTGTAATATGCCTTTGATTGCTCTTTTGTAGAAAAAGTTTCTAAGATCTTTTCGTACTCTTTGAAAAAATAAACAAAAAGGAAAATTTATTTTTATGCTATAATATGAAACCAGCATTACAAACTAGAATCCTGTACAATCCAATGAAGGACAGAAATAGGCTGCATGGGTTAAGGAACTAATTATTCTAAAAGCTTAAGTTAATAGGTAAAAGTTTAGGAATAGTTTTATACACTAACATGTCTCCTTACGCGAATATCAATTGGGCTTGAAGCGTGGATAGTACATAAGTCCATCTCATACCTTGCCCTTAAATTGTTTTAATATTGAAAGTAGGGGCTGTTGAGATTTGAACTTGTGGGTTGTGACCATGGTCAAAACGCTTTGATGCTATGTAAAGAAATTAACTATCTCAAAAGCTTAAGTTGATGGGTGTAGGTACAGGAATGGTTTTATACACTAACAGGGAGTACCAGCACCAATGAATTTTTTACAGGAATGGTTTTATACACTAACAGGGAGTACCAGCACCAATGAATTTTCATTTTTGGTAAGTGTTTTGAGTATTGAACCAAAAGTGTCCTGTTCACGAAAATGAATGTCATTAACACTTCAGAACTATAACTATATATTATAGGGCAGACGATGGCGGTATTTTTTATTTTTTTTCAGATCCTACTTACGCTGAAGCCCTTGGGGCACTGAAAATGTTGCTTTTATGGTGGTGGGTTTTTATGGTACTGGCTTTGTTTCTTCGAAAATGAGTCGTAGAGTCCAAAAGCATAGGATTAAAGAACAAGCAAAGCGAGATCTACAGGAATTCGTAAAAGATATGTCTCCTGAGAAATGTGCAAAGAAACCGGTCAAACCTTATAGTAAACAAGAAAAAGGAGGTTAGTGAGGAGGGGCGACAATGCTATAGAGGATGCAAAGCTTATTGATGCGATGGGCTGACTTATGACGGTGATGAATCGGATATGGTTGAGTTGTTTGCAAAGATGTAATAAGGTTTTAGATATTTTGACCCCTGTCAATGTTAGATCCAGTTTTTGTACAATTGGTCTTTCCCCCTCTCCATAGCCCATCTCAGCTTGTTGTGTTATATACCTATAATACCAGTTGGATTCTTTCCTGCTTGTTTGTTTTTGTGTTCTGTTTTTGTCCTATTTTCCTGTTTTGTCTTGACTTTTTTTGTATTTGCTCCTTAATCCCGGCTTTTATGCCGGTTGACTATGGCCTCATTTGTACGAATTGCTATTTTGTAATGCATCCGTGTTGCTAATTGTCGGAAAAAATTGACCATTAAACCTGGCAAAATCTGACACGACACGAAAATACGACACGAGCACGACACGAAGATAGCGGATTTGGCTTGGAGTTTTTGAAGCCAGGTTGAATTCGGGTCGACCCGTTTAACCCGTTTAGGTATTTGGGTTGAATTTGTGTTTAACCCATTTAACTTATTTTCAACCCACTTGACATGTTTATATAATTATGTTAAGTATTTGAATGATCTATTATTGTTATTATATATAGATTTTGGGTAACCTATTCCACATAAGATAATTTAAATATATTTAGTAATGTTAATTTGACAGTTTATTACAAATATGTCGTGTATTTATTGCTAGTATCAACCATTAGGTATATTATTGACATGTATGTAAGTTAGAAATAAGCATTTATTGGGAAAAAAATCACAGATATAATTAAACGGGTAACCCGCAGGTCACCCATTTAATAATCCGATTGGGTCAGGGTTGAGAGTTCCTAACCCGTACAATAAATGGGTTGAGTTCGGGTTGACTTTATTTCTAAGACCTTTGCATAACACGAACACGACACGACATGACACATTTGCCGCACCCCTAATGACCACCATAAAATCTTAGGCTAAACCGCAAATATCATTCTAATTTACCCAAATAGAGAATCTTCGATAATTTATCCTGATTTTAGTTATGTCGCTGTAAGTCCATGTTTTCTTCTAACTTATCAAAACTAAGTCATTACATCACATATTGCAACAACAACTGACCTAGTACCTCAAGGTCTCCCGCATAAGCAGGGTTTGGGAGGGATGGATGTATGCAGCCTTACCCCTTCAGAGTGTAATTCTACTGAGAGATTGTTTACGAGGACCCCCAACCTTATAGAGTTAGCAACACGAGGACTTCCGAGGAGGTCACCCATCCTGGTACTACTCTCGCTTAATCACACTTAACTTCAGAGTTTTAATGAGATTTAGTGCCTTAGTACTTGGTAAATGAACTCTTATTATGTCACATAGTGATTTTGGTAATTTCACGGGATCATAATACAATACTACAGTTTATGAAAATGAATGTCATATAACACCTGTTGTATGACTACCACAAAATCATAGGCTTTATTTGGATAGAAAGTAGTTCTATTTTGGATAGCGAAAATTACTCCAGGGAAAGCGGCATCTTTCAGCTTGGAGAAAGTGACTTCTTGAGGATAATGATGACACATTTTCTCATCGGTGGGATATGTTGCGTAAATTCGTAAAACTGGTATCAAATTTAGTCACGGATTTCAAAACATGTAGCGAGCTATTTTTCTTAAGACTTATTTTGTGGATATAAAAATAGTCTAAGCAATGCAATGAAACTCAAAAATAAAGTGAGAGTAAGAGCATAGAAAGGAAAGTTAACCGAGACTAACGAATGAGAGAATAATATTTTTTCAAGTGTCTTTTCCATATTCTTTAAATTTGATTTGGGGGGTTTTATATAGAAGTTTCAAATATCTCTTTATGAAAAGACGTGTGTATTTACATAAAGAGGCACATCCTTTTCCAAAAATAGACCAAAACTATATTTTATTTATTCAACAAGATAAAGTAAGAAATACAAAAATATACATTAAGAGTTACCCTATTTATTTTCAATTGTTTTTGAGATAAAATCTTGTTAAATGTATATCAAATGAAAGTCACTTTTTTCATATCACTACTCACAACTCATCCTCGTACCCTTTTGTCCCACATCCAAACCCAATCCTGTTAAACCCGAATCTCATGTGAAGCTTTTTTTTTTTTTTTTTCCATCAATCTCATGTGAAGTTTTGTAATGAAATTTATTGTCAAAATTTTTTAAATTAAAGATATCTCAAAAAGAAGTTTGCTTTATAAGAAAATATTTTATAAAGATTATCTTTCCTTTTGAGGTAATGTTAATGACAGGGTAAATACTGTTAATGTCACAGCAGTTTTACAAAATTTTGTAACTATTATTCATTATAAGTCATATCATTAATCTTATAAGAATAATAACCTTTCTTTAATATTCAAACTAAAATCGGCCGAAAATTGGCCCAAGTAACCGCTTGGGACCCTCAAATTATAGGAGCCCTAGAATTTTAGGGATTGTAGTTTTTAAAGTATTAACCGTTAACATTTATAAGTTTTACTATTAAAATTTTTATTATTTATTATAGTAATATTATACTGTTAAGCAAAATATTATTATACATAAAGAACTCCGATTAAAATTTTTGCTAGGTGCAATAAAAATGTCAGGGGTGTGATGATAAGACATCTGTGTAATGTCCAAAGGTACATGTCCGTGGGGCTTTGATGTTTACAAGACCTGTAACAGAGCTTGGATATACGTTACGAGGAATAACTCATAAAAATATCATGAGAAGGGTCGGTCAGTAGATAGGACAAGTCGGGTAAAAAGATAGTCGTTAACAAATCAACTTTTCTTTAAGTGCGCGATTTGTGCAGCCTTTCCGACTTGTCGTCCTGTTCAATTTGTGACATTTTTATGGCTATCTTCTCATACAATGTAGAATTATTGCCCGTAAAAAGTGAAGAATAATACAAGTTCTAATATAATAATAATCAACAATGGCTGCTATTGGTCTTCAATAATTCAGCCTTAAATTGATATGTGAAATTGTGATTGTCCCAAAAAAAAAAAAAAAAATAAAAAATTTGTGAAATTGTGAACAATTAGGTCTCCAAAAGCATTTATCAATAGGAAAATCAATGGCAATTCAATCCAATTCTAAACAAGATGAATAATCCAATCAAAAAAAACAAAAAAACAAAAAAAAAATTGTGAAATTGTGAACAATTAGGTCTCCAAAAGCATTTATCAATAGGAAAATCAATGGCAATTCAATCCAATTCTAAACAAGATGAATAATCCAATCAAAAAAAAAAAAAAAAAAATGCCTTTTGTATTGTTTTTTAGAACATCAATATAAACCCTGACCTATATACCAAGCTGCATACTGTTAGGATATTATTATCTCAAAATTATATTAATTTAATTTATGTGAGATTTTGATAAGATAATTTACTTCATTATAGATAGGGTTATGGTGACTGGCAGAAATGACAGAAAAAAGACAGAAAAGATGTGATGGGTTGGCACAAGACAGGAGGAGAGAGAAGACGTTTTGATTGAGCGGTGTTTTAATAAGAGTTTATAACTTCCTCTTTTCAAAGTTATGTTGAGGAGGATTGGTAGCTCGCTGTACAAAAACTACATTAAAGAGGTTCTAGTTACTCGTTATGCAACAATTACATTGTGAGATAATTGGTGACTTACTGTGCAATGGTCACATTGATAATGATTGAGAGATTGTATATGGGATTTCAGGGTTTTTAATTAGAGATTGTAATTCCTAAATTTCATAGTGGATGGGACATCCGTTTGAGTCCTATGGTTTTTTTTCCCTATAGTTGAAAGAGGGTTTTCATGTAAATTTCTATATGTTGTTTCGATGTTCTTTTGTTAATTTTATGCTTCCATTTGTGCTTGATTGTGATTTTTCTCAACACGTACTTCTAACCATCTCCAAAATCTGCCTTAGCGGGAGCTTTGTTGAGGCACTAGGCTGTCGTAGTTGTAACATAAAATCTGACCTACATGCTAAACACAGGCTAACTTCAGATTGACCAACAATAAAAAAAAATACTGGACCAAAATAATAATCAAGAATATACTTCACATATTTGATTTAATTATCAATTTTAATATTTAATCGATACATAAAATTATAATTTACTAAATGAGTTGTACTTTACCCCTTAAGTGTTATTTAAATCATATATAGTACTACTTATAAGTTTATTTAGGTTGATCCCTAATTTTTTAAACAAAAGTGTACTTAATTTATTTAAATTAATCTTTTATTTTTTATTTTATTTAATGTACTTTCTCATTAATAGAAAAAGCATGAAGACGAGGGACGATTTTGTTGAAAATATACTACAAAATACACATGTATATGTAGTATATTTTCAACACTACATCAAAACAAATACATACCATGTTGAAATATACTACATATCACTACAACAAAACAAGGCAATTCTCGGCGCATAATTATCGGCGTTTATACAAACGTCGAGAAATTTCGGCCTTTAAATGCGTCGAGACAAAGCGTCGAAAATTCTCTGCGTTTTTAAACGACGCAAAAAATATCGGCGTTTATAAGCGCCGAGAATCTCTCGGGGTATAAATACCCCGAACAAACCCTCGCGCTCTCACTGTTGTCTCTCACCCTCACCTCCCACAAACCCTAGCCCTCGTCTCTCACCCTCACCACCCGATTTCCAACCGTGTCGCCGCCGGCGTTCTCCTGTCACCGTCGCCGCCTGGGTTCGCCTCTAACCGTCTCGCCCGGGTTCGCCTCTCACCGTCGCCGCCCGGGTTCCCCTCTCACCGTCGCCGCCCGGCTTCGCCTCTCACCGTCGCCGCCAGCGTTCGTCTCTCACCCTCACCTTCCGATTTCACAGTTGCTCTTGCTTTGCTGTTAGTATGTGATGTCCTTGCCCTAGTTTCAGTTTTTATTTTTATTGGACTGCTTATTCTTCTACAAGTGTTATATCATTTGAGTTGGTTGAAGTAGTTTTATTATAGTTTTGTATTATCGCCGTTTCACACTTTCCCCTGCTTCATGCACATCCTTAATGCTATGGTTCGAATGATTCTATCGTTGCATCTCATCATTTCAATTGATTAATACAAAAAATTATTATTTTGACGAAATTCTTGTGTTACTGTGTTTGATTGATGTTTAAAATTATGTGTTGGTGGCGCTTGTGAGTTCAATTTGTTAATGTCAGCGAGATTAGATATCGATTTCATAATTTTTAAATTTGGAAAAATAAAACTTTGTTGCTGTATCCCTTGTTTAGATGGATCCTTCACATTAGAGGATTAAAATTGATTATAAGGAACTCATGTGTCTTACTTTAATTTCTAACTTCTCCTAAGTCCCATTAATTATTTGTTTTTGTATTTGTAAATATTTTGATTGGTTGATTAAATATTTATCTTATGAACTCTATCTTTTTTCAATTTTTAAGTAATTTGATTGCACTACTTAATATTTAGAGATATGGATACGAGTTGGATCACGCAACCAAGGATTAGTCAAGCTTATATTGATGGTGTCATTGAATTCATTAAGTTGGCTAAAGAAAACCTTATAGAAGAAAAAACTCGATGTCCATGTAATAAATGCAAAGTAGTCAAATGGTTCTCATTAGAAGATGTGGAATATCATATCCTTTTTAAGGGTTTTTGGCCAAAGTATAAGAAATGGATTTTTCATGGAAAAGAAGATATTGTTCAACAATTGAGATGCAATAGTCAAACATCTATCAATAATAATGAGGGAAGGGCCATAGGGCGAGATGATATTGGTGGATTACTACGAGAAAGTATCGGAGTTGATATTCCTCACTCCACAAGTCAACCCCATTTGTCTGATGAACATGATTGGTCGGACCAAGTTCCTCTTGAACAACCCAACCAATCTCCTGAGGAGAAAGCCAAGTATAAGAAGTTGATATTATATATTCACCATTAATTTTGATACTACCTTTTATTCTATTAAGGTGCACAAAATTGATGCAACTACCGAAGAAGGCCGATTGAGAAGGGCTTTAGCTGGTGGGCTAAATCAGTATGCTAAAAGAATGAAGGGCTTTGTCCTTAATGGATACAAGTTTCATACAGAAGATCGTGAACGCTATATGAGGACACAAAATTCTGGGGTCATGGTCGTAGCTGATGGACAAGTTTACTATAGCAAATTGACAGACATATATGAACTAGACTATTATAGGAGTTGTAAAGTTGTCATTTTTCGTTGTGATTGGGTAGATATAAATAGGGGCTTAAGAACATTTAGAAATGATGGTGCTTGTGTGAACTTCTCTAAGTTGATGCATACGGGTCGATTGTTGAAAGATGATCCATTTGTCATCTCATCTCAAGCAAAGCAAGTTTTCTATATTCAAGATGAGATGCAAAAGGGATGGTATCATGTCAATAAGACTAAACCTAGGGACTTGTATGATCTAGGCGAGATTTGATCTTTGTTTTTTTAGAGTTGTGAAATAATGTTACGTGTTGTTTCATTTTGTCCATGTATGTTAGTTTTCTTTTGTACGTGTTGTTTCATTTTGTCCATGTATGTTAGTTTTCTTTTGTATGTGTTGTTTTATTTTGTCCATGTATGTTAGTTTTCTTTTGTACATGTTGTTTCATTTTGTCCATGATCTTTGTTTCATTATTGAAGGATTGTTTTACGGAACATATTTGCTTCTCATTTTATTTTTGTACGTTCTATTATACATCTACTAATTCTTTCGTTTTTGGAAAAGCTTGGATTCACAATGAGGAGGTTTTTTAGAAGTGGCAAATCAGTGCAGTCCTCAACAGCAGCACCGAAAAATGAAGGAGGTGATGACAGTTGGCCAAGACCGTCAACATCTGAAGCAGAGGGACCAGTCAGGGAAGCTGGTGTTTGGTCCACTGACGTGCCATTTGATGAGAGGGAGCTACTTCAACTTATCGGTAAATGTTTTTAATTTTATAGCATTAATTATGGTAATAATTTTCCAATCAATTAGAAAAGTAATGGTATATCTTAATCGTTAATAGATGGCCAAGGTAACTTGAGTACCTTAAGGACGATACCAGTTAAGGAAGTATGGCATCTTCCTGAAGGTGTAAGAATTATTGTGCGGTTCAATGACCTACGCCAACCAATTAGAAAGGGTGGCGATTTGTTGATCCGGTTTATTGGAGAGGTTGCAAAAACGGGACGGTTTTGTCCGCTCGGAGTAAGGGATTGGCGTACAATGAATAACCAATACAAAGCAGAAGCTATTGAGGTTATCCGAGTAAGTATTATTTATGTCTGAAGTTTACTTTATATATACGATATAATATGTATGTCTGAAGTTTTTGAACTTTATCATTGTATTAATTAAGGTTTTATTCCTTTGCCTTTTTGTGACATTGTTGTTGGATTTTATGTTTTAGGGGAAATTTTCAATGCCCGGTGATGTATTGATTGATAAATCAATACTACAGCATCTTGGCAAAATGTGGAGGGGTTATAAGACGAGCTTGAAAGGGCAATATTGCCAAGGGAACAAAACTGAGGCCGAAGTTACTGCAACAGTGCCACAAGGAGTTAATCGTGACCAATGGATAACTTTGGTACATTTTTGGTTTTCTCCACAAGGCAAAGTAAAACAATTTCTTTTTAAGTAATTTTTGATTGGTCAAAAAGGGGGAAGCAGATTGATATTGATTATGAATGTAAAGTTTTTCTTGGATTGATGTTGATTTCCAATGTCAGGAGAAGAGTAAATGCGGCAAAGAAGCACGTGCCAAACAGAATCAGTTTCACACGACTGGTTCAACAAGTTATGCCAATAAAAGAGATAGTTTTGTAAGGACTTAAGTATATGTTTAGTGTATTATTACTATCTACCTGTTAAATTAGTTAAGACTTATGTTGACGTGTTGATTGTAGGAAATTAATAAAGGAAAGAAGCCCACGAGTATAGAGTTTTACCAAGAAACTCATACCAGGAAAAGTGGTGGCTTTTTTTAGAACACGGTTTCACAAGAATTTATGGTGGATTTTATTATTATCTCACATTTCTTTTAATTTAAATGTATTTAATGTCTTTTTCTCTTCTTTGTAGGATACAGCTAGAGAAATAGTTGAGGCTCGACTTGGATCTTCTTCCAGACCTCGATCAGAAATCGAGGAGGAAGTATTTGCAGAGCTAATGTATGAACAGGAAAATCCGGGCTATCGAGCGGTAGGCTATGGATTTGGCGTGAAGAGGAGTGATATATACGGAGTCAGGGGTGAACTAAAGAAAAAGGGACTCGACCGTACCGGTGATCATGTCGAATTACAAAATATGAAAATAGAATTGGCCAATGTAAAGCAGCAAATGAGAAGGCTCCTACCCATCTATGATGCTGTTTCTTCTGGCCAAGCATCATATGAAATGATAGCAGAAGGTCGAGCAATTATTACTGCGGTTGCTGATCCGGTAAGATAATCTATTTAATTTGTATTTGTTTGTACTATAATGCAAATAATCGCCTTTCTAATCCTTTGTAAATAATGAAATTGATGATGTGAATGATTGAGACAAAAGGTGGCATTGGGGTTGGTACTTTTGGGGAACTATATGAATTTACCATGTGAAGCAAAATTTTGGATCAGATATACTAAATCTATTGTGTTGTCTATACAGAGTAGAGATGAATCGGGATCAGGTGACGGTGAACCCCCAAATTTTTTTGCATCTCCAAGCACGCCAAGCTCATTCGGTTGATTGATATATTTGTAAAGAATGTACTTGACTAAGTTAGCATTGTATACATTTTTTTTTTTGGTTATTAGATTAATTATGTTGATATTTGGAGTGAAAAAAATCTCAAATTTTGTCTTGAACTATCTAAGTACATTGACAATGATGTAATATTTGGTTGTCGAATTCGGAATCTTATGAAAAATTTATCAGTTTAGTTGATATTTTTTTATTAAGTAATTTTGTATATACATATATATATGTGTGTGTGTGTGTAGAAAATATGCACAAATAAATAGACAAAAGGTCTATGCTAAGAAGTAAAAGTAGGGTATTTAAAAAACTCGAAAAATCTAGATAATAAAAAATGCCGAAAAATACCGGCGCTTATAAGCGCCTGTATTCTCGGCGCTTTAATTATTCGGCGTTTTTTTTCTCGGCGCTTGTCCTAAGCGCCAATAATGAAATTCTCGGCGCTTTTTTGGGCCGAGAATTCCAAAAAAAAGTGCCGAGATTTACCCCCTTTTGTTGTAGTGTATACATGTGTATTTTGTAGTATATTTTCAACACAATTAAATTCAAGGTATTTACATCAAAACAAATACAAATACAAAATACACATGTATATATAGTATATTTTCAACAGATTTCTTAATAGAATGAAATACAGAAGAATATTTGAACAGACGTTACAAACATTAAAAAATCATTTTAAATAAAAATAGTAGTCAGTTTAAACTGACGTACAAATATTAGTATTGAACCAATTAAATTACTTACTCTTGGCTCCTTCTCGCTCTTTCTTTTATTTTATTACTATTTTTTTTTTTACATTGGTAAGGTAGACAAGAAAAAATGACATAGTAGAGAAACGAACCTGTGTGACTTCTTTGACTCCGACGTTACGAACCACTAGGCTATGTCATTGAGCAACTTCTGACTCGATGCTAAAAGTACATGATTGCCCGCCTCCTCTTAACTCTTCTTTGGAAGGCCGAGAACCAAATTGAAATGCACCCCCACAAGCTCAAACAACTACTCCCTCCTCGGCTGCCGCCGGTCCCTACCGCCCTATGCAACCGCGCCACCATGTCCACGTCGGACACCACCCTCCCGGAGTTGCCTAGGAAGGCAGTGCGCCTCACTGGTGGAGACCAGATCCCGCTCTGCTCGTACTCAAAATCGATATTGAAATCGAATGTATCAGAGTACTTTTCTAGCAGCCGATCGCTTTTTGATTTTGAGACTAGTAATACTCTGAATTCGATCTGCTGGTCTTTCAGTGTCGATGATGATGATGATGAGATGGACATTGAAGTTTCGAGTTTAGTGTTCAAATTTGCATCGAGAAATTGATTACGATGATGATGATGAAGCTGATTCAGTTATGGACATTAAATTTTCGAATTTGCTTTTTCAAATTTGGATTGAGAAATTGATGTTCATGATGATATTGAACTGCTTCTCTTTCAATGATGATGATGATGACCACGACGAAGAAGATGAAGCTGATTCAGATATGGAGATTGAATTTCGAATTTACTATTCAAATTTGCATTGAGAAGTTGATATATCGATGATGATGATGATCTCCTGCTCTTTCAATATCAATGATGATGATGAAGCTGATTCTGCGATGGAAGTTGAACAATTTTCGAACTTAATTTTCAAACTGGCATATAGAAATTGACATCGACGATGATGATGATGATATGCTCCTCTTTCAATTCGAGCTGCATTTTGTTTAACTTTTTAACAATTTAAAAAAAATAATAAAAAAACTCTAACTGACGATAAGACTTGCATTCAGCAACTTCTAAATTCGAACGGGGTGCTCTTTCAATATCAATGAAGAAGAAGATGAAGATGATTCAGGTATGCACATTGAGTAAGTTTTGGACTCAATTTTGAAATATGCAACGAGAAATAGATGAAATTGAGATAATATAATGAAGGATAGAGAAGGGAAGACATGGATGGTGGAAGGTGAAATGGGGAAGAATGATATATATGTAATGGGAGAGAGGGCAGGGTCGGTCCTAACATTTTTGAGAGGGAGCACTTTATATATAATAAATTATAATAATTTTGACTATATAATTTACTAATATTAAAAATTAATACTTTAAAAATTACAACTTTAAAAATCTAGGCCCTTAAAATTCGGAAGCCTTAAATGGGTGTTAAGATTATTTAGGGTTATATCGGACCCAGAGGAGAGGAATATTATTTATTGATGACAAGGACGTGTGTGGCTGTTTTTCTTCAATCATTGCCCGTCAGACGTGGGGATCTCATCTTTTCCCCCCATATGTTACTTGTTTATTTGCTCTTGTCACTCTTCTTTTTATTATGGTTGTTACTAGGGACGTATTTAAGCTGAGCAGCGCCTAGACTCATTTGTATTAAGCTTGACTCGGAGCCTTTCAAGCTTGGAAAGTTTAAACTCGACTCGGCTCGTCTCGATGAGCTTTGAATTAAGCTCAAGGCTAATCTTGATATTTTCGGGGCCTAAAGCGAAAAATTTAAATGGGGCCCTACATATACAATAAATTATAAAAATCTTAATCATAAAACTTATTTTTCAGTAATTAACAACAAAGTTGCGATACAAAGTAGGCAACTCGAACAAATAAGCCATGAGTTAACCCGTATATGGAAGGGGATCAAACAAAAAGAACAATACAAATAGGAATACAAACAAAAAAAGGTAAACACTAAGAGCCTCAAACACCATGAGAAAGGATTTGAAAATAGGGCAATACCAAAAGGTAGGAATATAAGACAATAAAAATTATTAGTTTTAGCAATTGATACTTCAAAAGTAATATCTTCAAGAATTTGAAGGCTCCAGAAATTCCAGGGCCTCAAACGGTTGCTTAGGCTACTTGGGGTTATGTCCGGCTTTGATTAAACTTACAAAATTTTGGCTCATTTAAACTCAGTCTAGGCTCATTTGGGCTTATTTATGCTCGAATTTGGCTCAAATTTGGCTTGATTGAGCGTATTTGAGCAAATACATTATATTAAGAAAGGCTTGCTTAGACTCATTTAGGTTCACGAGCCTATGAGCTTGAGCTTTACTAGGCTTGGGCTCAGCTTGATAAGCTAAACGAGTCGACTCAACTCGACTTGAGCTCAAACCGAGCCAAACCTTTTGAGCTTTATGACAAGCCAGCTCGCAAGGGCTTGTGGGCCAGCTTGGCCTATTTACACCCCTAGTTTTTAAGATTATTATTGGATCATGATAATTTTTGTTAATGATAGGACAATATCAACACAACAAGCTCAAAAAAGCCTTTGTAATCATCCTGTTATTAACAAAAATTGTCCTAGTATTTCTACTAGCCTTATTATTTTGTCAATTCTAAAATCTTAGAGGTTCAAAGTAAGTTTAATTAAGGGTAAATTGTAGAAAAACCTCTCTATATTTCACTTCAATAATAGAAAACTTCCATCACAAATAAAACCGAACAATCAACCCAATCTTTATGTTATATAGTAATATATGTAACTATATAATACATATTGTATAGGTCGTTATTTCTCTAATTATGAATGATGATATGTGGTAGAAGTAAACTAACAATATAAAAATTTTCGAAAGGGGTCTTCAACAAATGGGGCCTGAGGCCCTAGTCAACTGCTTTGACTGTTTGGGATCTTGACCAGACCTATTAATTACAGAAACTATATTTATCTAGTTTTTACTTATTAACTATAATCTTTTTCATTTTTAGACACCACCTGTTTGTAATTCTAAAATTATTCAACCAACCACTTCCATTTCAACATAGTTAACGTTCCTCCACCTAAGTTACATCACCATTTCCTAACTATTTTCGTGTTTTTTTACGTCCAACTCAATATTGTCCTTTAATTTTAAGTCACATCCCTCGAAACTCATGTGCATAACACGTGTTTTCTTAATGGACTGCTAAAAGCATTAAAATAGGTGGTTGATTGAGAAATTTCAGGTTATACCAACTGGTTTTTCTAAAAATAATAAAAGTGTTGGAGGCTAAGTGAACGCTGATACAACAACAACAAACCCAGTGCCTCCAAGGGCTCCCGCAAAAGCAGGGTCTGGGGAGGGTAGGTGTACGCAGCCTTCCCCCTCCAAGGTGAACGTTGATCACTTTGTTATATGGTTTTATGTAAAACCAGTCCTTGTTATTATGGGTACATGTGCTATATTATCTTATGCTTGCGAGTACATTGCATTGCCAAAATTCATGTTGTAGATTTGAAAGAGGTTGATCTCCTTCTTTCATCGTACAATCTTCCTCCTGATGAGCCCTCTTTCTCCTCGGTCACAATAAGCGACAAGGATACACGATCTCAATAAAGGAAAATCTAATATTTCAAAGTTGTATCAATTAAGATGAGCAGTTCCTGTGGAATAGGGTTTGAGGTTTGGAATCCAATATGTCCTCTTACTCTTTTATTGATAGCGCTTGATCCATCTATTCAATCAGCCCAACTATGAATTCATTTCTATTTGCACGACATTTATATGATAAATTTTTTAACAGAGTTTTTAACCAAACTTACATGTAGAGTCTTCAACATAAATTGTTCCCTCGGTTGGCCCCCTTAAATGGAATATCGATGATGCGTCTTTAGGAAAGCCGAGTTCGGCAGGAATTGAGGGTACCCTAAAGGATCATGACCCAAAAATCTTGGCAATCTTCTCGGTGAATATTGGGTACAAGGAGTCAAACCAGGAAGGTTGAAGCAATTTCTTTTGCTTTGGAAATTTTAGCAGCGAGATTATAACTAAAGAAAAAAAAAATATATGTTTATTGAGTCAGACTCATCTAATGCAGTGAGTTAGTCTAACAAGACTGATGAGACATTGTGGCACCTTGACTAATATAATTAAAACAATAGTCAATATCTTCAAATCGATTCACTTCACCCACATTAGAAGAGAAGGGAACAGTCAAATTGATGTTCTTGCCGAGAATGGAGTTTCTAGTCCAACACCCCCTGGTGGCATGGTTTCTTTAGTTTTTCGATGCATTGTTAACTGTTCAAGTTGCTCTGTTGTTGCTCCTTTTATATGATTCTATTTGGACTCATGAATGATCTTGCTTTTATATATATATATATATATACTTTGGTGTTAAAGAAAATCTCGTTATCATATTATATTTAGATTTCTTATGGTATACTCTAGTCTCTATTATCAAGTAAATTAAGGACCTGGATGGGCCTATCCTACCGAGGCATTGCAATAGAGTTGCTCATTTCGTTGCTTCTTGTCATTTAAGTAGAAAATGTTGTCATGGTTGGTGGTTGAATTTACCACCCGCATTCAACTCTCTTGTAAACAATGATTGTTACGTATTGTAGTTTCGTCTCCGGGCTTTTCGGTGTTTAAAAAAAAAATGGATGGGCCCATCTTACCATTAGGTGAGGCCATGCATTACAGGTTGCAGTTGAACATCATGTCCCCCTAATTTGGTGGGACTTGCCCGTATGTTATGCATGTGCAATGCGTGCGATTTGCAAATGTGCAATGTTATTCATGTTGGTAGATTTTTTTTTTTTTTTTTTTATAAACACAATTCATGTTGGTAGTTTGAAACCTTATTTTTAGGTGTCTTTTATCGTGATCTTTGAGTGACTAAAATAGCACATGAAATTGAAGTGCAGAAGGTGAACATGTGTTCGGAGTTTCAACCTCAGAGAGAGCAATCCATTGGCTCATGTCCTTTCCCTGCTGTTGCATTTTTTTATATTGTCGTGGGTGAGTTCATAGATTTTATCCGTCTTCTCATATACCTACATGTACTGATACAGAGCGTCGCTTAATTATAAAAAAACAAAATAAAAAAAACAAAATGAGAACTGTTGCAATAATATAATTCATGTCAATTTTATGTAATGTGGAAAATGATTGGAAATTTCGGGATTGTAATGAGGGACATGAAATATACATGTAACAACTTTGAGAAAAGCTTGAGCTAGTTGTATGAGCGCCTTCTCAAACAATCCTTTATAAGGCTTCCTTACCATTGAATAAAACAACTCAGCGATTCCTCTTCCATCAACAACTCTCTCGCTTTCACGACTTTTCATAGGATGATCCAAATTAGGTTTAGGCCTGTTCTATGTTTCTATTTCATGAGTTTATTTGGGTTATCTTAGGCCTTGCTTATTCTAGTCGTGTGTTACATATTGCGACTTTGTTACCAATTATCAAAAAAAGGCTTAGGCTTGTTACTCTCAGTGCTTAGCTCACACTATATTTGACTCAACTAAGCGTGGGTATCAAGAACTACGAGATCTTTGAACCAAACTTGAAGGTTCATTGTTTCGCTCTAATTCAACTTGTTTAAGCTAGTTTAGATTTGTAACCCATCTAGTTCAGGCTTTTTGCCTCGCGTTACTTGAAATTGCAACGTTCTGAGCTCTTAAAAGCATTTTATAAGAAAACCACAAGCCATCATGAGCCACTTAGGGCGTGTTTGATATTACTTTTTATTTATAATTTTTAAATATTAAGAAACTAAAAACTTGATCTTCAGGTTGGGGGTCCTCGGAAACAGTCTCTCTTCCACTCAGAAGGGGTAAGGCTGCGTACATCCACCCCCCAAGACCCTGCTTTTGCGGGAGCCCGTGAGGCACTGGGAATGTTGTTGTTGTTGAAGAAACTAAAAACTTGATTTTTAAAATAGTTCTTTTTCTTGTTTTCAGTTTATATTTTCAATTTCTTACTCAAATCAAAAACAAAAAGCTAAAATCTAAAAACTTAAAAAAAATCGTTTCCAAAATATAATTTTTAGTTTCTAAAAGATTGAAAAATAAAAATAAACAACGACACCAAAAATATCCCTAATGAATACTTGCAATTATTTACCCCCCAATTCCGTATCATAGAGCAAGGGCTGAAAATAAACAAAAGTTATGGTGAAAATGACCTCCTCAATTATAAAGAAAATTTTGATAAATTAAGGTTTTTTTTATGTATATTTAGTAAAATATAACTATGCACTTCCAAGTGGAAAATAATAGGTGATGACATCCGGTGGAATAATCATATCTGTTCATTTCACGAGGAAAAGAATTTTCTATAATATTAGGCCTTGTTTAGTTAACATAGAAATTGAATTCCTACGGTAAGTTGTATTTTATAAGAATTCAAAGTAATAACACTTCCTTTGGGGGGACCTCATTAATACCAAAGGAATTCGAAATTATATATTAGCTAATTGAATAATTAGCATAAGCTTGATCGCTATTGTTTGATATGCTGATTTAATAAAAGATTAGCTGCATTTTTGGTAATAAAACATTATACTATGATACTGTCCATCTACCAATTTGCTTAAGCGTTATGTATCCAATGTGTATCTCACTTCTGTTTGTCTTTGGGCCCTACTCTGTACTTTAATACTTTTTCGGGCTTGTATTCAAATTATCTTTAAAAAAAAAAATCCCAGCATTCACCGACCTTTGGCATTGGATGTTCACATGAGTATTGCACACTTGTCGAACAATCGATATATATATTACAAGTATACGATCATTCATGGGCTTTTACCCTACATTTCAATCTTTCAGAATAGTTGGTTGAAAACCACCCACAGATCTTTAGCTAATATAGCTAAAGTCGTTGAAACAATTAAGGGTGTAAATGAGTTATGCTAGCACACGAGTCCTTACAAGCTAGCTCGTCAAAAAGCTTAGCTTGATTTTAGCTGAAGTGGAGTTAAGCCGCCTCATTTAGCTGACCAAGCTACTCCCAAGCCTAGTGAAGTTTGAACTTTTGAGCTCTTAAAAGCCAAAAAACCTAGCTCAATACAAACTATTAGATTAAATATGCCTAATCAAGCTTAGTTTGAGCCTAAACAAGCCTAGATCAAGCATAAATGAGTCTCAGCCTATGACAAGCAAAGCTCGAGCTTGAATTCCCAGACTTCGCAAGCTTCAAATCAAGCCCAAACTGAGCTAAATACAGACGAGCCAACCCTTGACTTTGACAAACTCAAACTCAGCTCGACTCATATACACCTAAGGAAACAATTGGTCCCTAGACACCCAACAATGTATATACACCTGAAATCACAAAGCAGCTGCAGATTCTTCTCTAAACTTGCAGCCACAACTTGTTGAAGTAGAAGTCCAACCCATAATTCAAAGAGAAATCAGACTTAGCCAAACAGAAATGAGTGCTGAACCCAAAACAACTCTTAACCTGACAAGTCTTGAGCACATAACAAGCTGGCCAGTTCATTCCTCTTCCTTGTACCACCAACCCCCATGCCTTTGTTGTGCCTCCATTTTTACTCTCTAGTTCTTCCACCAAAACGACGGCGTCTGGGGCCAAGTTGCTGTTGTTCCATCTTCTTTTGATGAATGGCCAGCTCTCTGATGTCGCTTTCTCTATGATTATGTGTACTGAGGAGGTTGGTGATGATGGGGAGTTGTTGGGTGCTTGTGAGGAGATTTGTACTAGGAATGGTGCTTCGCTGATGTTCTTTACTATCTGTGGAACAAGAAGCGAAACTTGTTAGTGGAATGAAATAAGAGTAACGAGAGAATTTGATGAGAAACGGAAAATAAGATACGAGATTTATGTGGCTTGATCAGTTGTGTTTATGTCTATGGAGTCGGTGAGATTTTTCTCTATTTTTTTTAAATTAAGAGTTCCTCGGACATATCCCCCTTTAGGATAGCACCGTAAAGGGTAAGGTTGCATACATCTCACCCCCCAGACCCTGCTTTGGCGGGAGCCCTTGTGGCACTAAGCTGGTTATTGTTGTTGTAGTTTTAAGACTAAGAGTTTCTTCTCTTACACTAATATATAATGAGAATTGGCATACCAATGAAATTGAAATTCCATGGAAGATCTACAACAACAACAACAAGCCAAGGACCACAAGGGCTCCCGTTGAAGCAGGGTTTGGGAGGGGTGTGATGTACGTTGTGGGTGGTACCTCAAAGAGAGGTTGTGTCTGAGAACTCCCAACCTAAAAAGTATAACAACGTACCTCAAAGTTCCCGAGTTTAGGCAAAGGGGAGATTAACAGAGAAAAATCTCACATCGAAGTTGTGAAAAAGGACAGATTAACTTATAAATTTAATGAGTTACCTTATCTAATTCTAACTAGTTTTAAAATGGAAGCCCATTCAAACTTATAATAGACTCATAGTTGCCAATTACATGAGTCAAGCCAACAGCCCGGTCAGATTTTACACTATTCCCATATAGAATGCTTAATATTCTTCTTTGCTTTCATAACAAAACAAAAAAAAATAAGAACAAAGCCTAAGGTGCGCAAGTGAACAGTCAATCAGTAAACTATGGACATGCTGAACTGGTAATCAGACCCAAAAAAAATAAAATAAATAAAATAAAAAGAAAAGAAAAATCGATATCTACTAAGAGATACAAATAGGCATAAGACCTGGTATTTTATTACAAAATAAAAGCAATGAAAGTAATAGGCCAACAACAACGAAACTTCATTAAATAAAAGATTAGTACATAATTTTAAATTGTCCAAGTTTGTACCCAACTAGTAGCAATGGTTGGAATTTTATTTTGTTGGGATTCCTGTGTGGATTCGTCTGATTGGGCCGAGAATCTCAGCTGAAAATTTTAATATTTCTTTATGTGCACCTATAGAGAGTAGTGTGAATAAGGGAAAAAAAATCTTTTTGAAAATTTTCAATCCTCTGTGAACGTAGGCAATTTTAGCCGAACCACGTAAATCTTCTGTATTTGATTTTATTTTCCCGTTAAATCTTTCGTTGTATTTTCAACTGTTGCATTTCCCAACATGTTTCAAGGTCATAACTAAATTCTGAAGATACTTTCCATATAAGAGCAAAATCTTCAACTTGCTTGATAGGTTAGCTCATGGAATTTGAACTTGCAATCCATGTATAAACCCGAGCATATTTTAATACCAATTAGTATTACAAGAAATAATCTATTAGACTTATGTATTGAACTGTTAGTTCGTTAGAACTGTTTCAGATGCTATGATGCATTTTAATTATGCAGCCCACTCTACATTCTTTAAGTCCACGGACCAAGCCCAATATTCAAATGGGCACCTCTTATACTTTAAAGTCCTAATCCCGAAAAATTTTAAAGGTTGAAAATCATGAGAGGTTTAAGTATTTGTTATATAATATCATAATATATTAATATATATAATAAGGTACATCAAGGTTCAAAATTTTCATTATCTTGATACCATACCCTGAAATATGTTGAATTTTAGTTAGAATCCTAACAATTTTCACCGGAAAAGCTAATGTATTACAGAATTACGACAAAAATTTTTGGGTTTGGTTAGTGTTTTCAGTGAATTACAAAAAAATTCGTAAAAAAATATATATTACTTAAATAATGTATCATGTTAATATATTTTTAGGAAAAAAAATTACGAGATTAGATCCACAATCCTTTTATATTTTTGTTTGAAAAATATTTTTCAAATAAAATCAAATTTCACTTTAGATTTTTTGCACTTCATTTTCACAAAAAACTTGTTCTTATACTAATACCATCTTAGGAAGTTTCTTTGTTTAGTTTAAAAGAAACATTTTCCACCAATTATCTTATATCTTTTCATAACCAATATAAATTTGATCTGATTCAAACTTGAATTGATGAACACCTCAAGACTTTGGAATAATGACTTCCCAATTTTACATAGTAAGTCATTTTCCGTCCATGGAGGGAATAAACCTTTCTACTCCGAAAATCTTTTCTATCAAAAAATACAAGACGGACAGAAAATCGGAAAAGCAATTCGAAGAATCTAATTTGGACTTAAGTCATAAATTCCTCGAAAAATCGAAGCAACTAAAGAAGAAAATTAATTAAATTATTAAACAAAATAGAGAAACTAACCTCAGCCACAGACTCCTTCATCCATTGATCCAACTCTCCGATACTCAAACCCTTCCTCCTCTCATCCCCACTCTCCTTCGTTTCCGCCTGCAAAATAACCGCCTTCTCCACCGATCCCACACCGTAACTGCCGCCGCAACTCACAGCACACAGCCGCTGCCGATGAGAGCCCCAATCAATCAAACAAGCACTCCTATCAAAACGACGTCGTCTTTCACCAATAAAAGCCGAGCACGGTGGGGCCAGTTTCAAGCCTCCAATACACGCCATTGATCAATGTGATCCACCAAAAATATCAATCGCAAAAGTTGATTACGAATGATACATTGACGCCGAGAGAAGGATGATAGCCGGCGGATCTCCGGCCTGTTTTCCCGCTCTCTCTCTCTCTGTTGTTTCTCTCTCTTGTGTTTACGTGAAGTGAGATTCGGTTTGGTGGTTGTGGTGTGGTATTGCGTGTACGCTGACTCGCTTCTACTGGCGGGAGTTTATATAGAGAGCATTCCTCGTAAATAAATAAAACAGATTTAAATAAAAATATTTAACTTAGGTACTTACACAAACGTCTTCTATTTTTTTATTGCATTAATTTAATTATTATACTCTTAGTTACATAATTTTAATTTTTATATAATTTATATTATATACTAAAGTTAAATTAACAACATAATTTTTAACAATGTAGACATGTTAAATGCAGGTAATCAAATACAAATCTACTCATTAATCGAATTCAAACTAACATATGACCAAACTACTAAAAAATTTACCACCAATTTAACATAAGCTTTATTCAAGTACTAAATCGATACAATTTAACTTATATGAACTAAGTTAATATAATTCAAAGTACAAAAGTTAAATTAACAAAATAAGTATAGTATAAAAAATTTTGATTATATATATATATTATTTAAATATATAAACATAAAATTATATCATAGAGTATTATTATCATGAAAATAAAAAATATTATTTCAAAGTAATAATACAACTTGTATTAAACAATAACTATAAAATTTTAAAAATTTACACTAACGTTAAGAATTTTAACTATATTATATTTAGCATTATCTTGGAAATAAAAGGGCGAAAGAGTCCGACGTGGCATGAGAGAGAATCGACGCCGATGTACACGTTCCCGCTCGCGAATTTCTTATGCATCCTGTGTGCATTTGCGGGGCCCAGTTCCGCCACGTCAGAAATATTTGCCACGTCGGATGAATCCGATTTGTCATATAATTACAGCGCTGCGTTTTAGGTGGGAATTTAGAATGTGGGAGAGTGGGGTTCTGCGTTTCGACCGTGCGGTACACGAGCTAGAACGCTGGGATTAATTATTTTGATTTTGTCGGCCACATTAATCCCCATCTATTTTGGAGTAATATTTTAACTTTCATAATTAAAATTTACGAGGTTTTTCCCACGTCATACACACGGGCGTTGCATACATTTTAAAACACGTAGAAGGACTAAAACAATTATTTTTTTTTGAGATAGTTGCATTTTTCTTAACTGTTGTTCTTTATATATTTACATGAGTTCTTACAATTCACTCATTTGTAAATATACGTTATACTTGTTTTCATACTCATTTACAATGTTCCTTAATAGTCATTTTTATAATTTAGTTGTTAGTATTTTAATATGTGTTTTTTATAATTTTTCTTTTACCTTTTATGGAATTTGGTAATTGAAAAAGGGCAGCGAGTTAGAATTTTAGGATTAGAGATAGGAAGGCATTCGGAAGGGGAAAGAACTTTGCAATAATAATATAGATATATAGATTTAAATATGTGTTCCTTATAATTTTTTCTTTACGTTTTTTATAGGATTTGGTAATTGAAAGCAAGTAGTACGTTAGAATTCTAGGATTACGAGTAGGAAAACATTTGAGAGGGGAGGAACTTAACAATAATAATATAGATAGATTGATATTATTTTTATCGGTTCATAATTTTTAGGATAATTTACGCAGAGTCCATGTGCTTTGCTTACTATATCAATTGAGTCTTTTTATTTTTAATTATTTCAATTGAGTCATCGTATAAATTATATTATGTCAATTTAGCCAGTGAGTAAAATTTATGTTAACTGGGCAATGAAATTTTTAATGGTTGGATCATAAAAACTTTTTTAAATTGAGTGCATCGGTGGTCTATATTTGGTTATTTGCATTTGACATAACCGAGTCATTATTTGCATCATGAACTTAACTATAATTCCACTATACGACTAAATTGATGTAATTAAAAGTAAAGGGACTAAATTGATATAAAAGAAAAAGTATAGGAATATTCGGTGTAAATAAACCTAGTTCTTATTATATTTTCTTTTCTGTATAAAGAAAGATATTATCTAGAGCATACATAAAATATGAAAAATGTGAAACACAGAAAAAATAAAGAAATATCAATTATGTAAAAAACTAGATAAATAAGACACAGATCAAGCTCTTTTAAAGACGACTTCTACACTAGTACTAGTAGAGACTCAAATCAATTGGTAAAGAAAGCGATGACCCATAATACAACGCTCAACTTATACTGTCACTTTACATGCGTTTTTTCTCTCTCCTAAGGAGGCAACACTCTCTTTCTAAATCTGGGCAAAAACCCTACATGAAATATATATAGTGAGAAAAGATAGTAAACCTCAAAATATAACGGTTATATTAACCCAACCCAGCAAATAGGGTTAAAAATCCAAACTAAAACAGTTCAAGGCAAAAAATTTATAAAAAGAGGCTCCACACACGAAATCTAACATGATGTCCCATAAATTGGACCATAAACTTGAAAGGCAAACGGTAACCCTTTTTTTTTTTTTTTTGTAAGAGTACTTTTTGCCCTGTGTAAGACCACTGCAAAAGTTGAGCTCAAACAAAAATCTCGTGCTTGAGGATGGGAAGCCTTAACCACTACGTTGACCAATTAGGCTCCTTCGGGTATCTATAAATGTGAATATACAATACCAGTCAAACAGTACATACACTTGCCTACGAAGCCTTTTTTTATTGACAAACCCCAGCCAAAGTTAAAGGCCCGGAGACAAGAGTTCCTAGGTTCAAATCACTAACTCTACTTACGCAACTAGTAAAAAAGAGTCAATACACTCGTCGCTAAGGCAATAACGGCAGAGATGGCAACTTCTGTCTCGCATTTAGGGATCTGTTTGGCATCGTAATTTGTTCAGTTTTTAATTTTTGAAAATTAAAAGCTAGGTTTTTAAAATGTTCTCTTTCCTTGTATTTGGTCTTTCCTTTTCAGTTTTTTACTAGTCTCACTAAAAACCGAAAATAGAAAACTAAAATCAAAGATTCATTTTCAAAACCTGATTTTTAGCTTTTTAAAAACCAAAATCTGCAAGCCGAAAATAATACCATGCAACTCCTTAGATATCTGAAACGACGCTTCTTTTAAGTAGGCAGATATGGCACATATACTAACAATACATACAACGTCAAAGCTGACAATGACGGCACAACCAATCACACTGCCACCGGATCTCGTTCGAGCATCTCCTTCCCTGTGATTCCGTCCTTCAAAGTCTTGAAATACATGTCATAGTCCTTCTCAGGAGGTGGGTTTTCGGGGTCGACAGTGAAGGGCTCACTAAAAGGAATAACACTCTTAACCTGCCAAACACGCAAAGTATATTGCAATGACTCAAAGTGGAAGCAAAGTTCTAAGTATGCTAAAAAAGTCAAAAGAAGCAAAAGTGAAATAAGATATAGATTACTTTTGTACTGATTGGAGTAACAAAGCACTACTATTACTCATGAAAGATTGTGTTAATAGTTGATGTGTTGAGGTCGTTATATTTTTTTTCCGTGAAGTAGAGAAAACTCGCAATATAAAAATTGGTACCGCTCGGGAATTTTAAGGAAATATAGTTTGCTTTAAAGGCTTGTTTTCAAAAACAAGAATATAAAGCCGAAGGATCATCAGACACCCCAGATGGGAGTAAACATATAAACACATTTATAGCAACATTCCTGGTGCCCTAAGGGCTCCCGTCTAAGCAGGGTCTTAGGGGTGGATGTATGCAGCCTTCTCCTTCAAGATGTTACCCTAAAAAGAGGCTGTTTCCGAGTACCCCCAACCTGAAAGGTGCAACACAAGGACTTCCCAGGAGGTCACCCATCTTGGTACTACTCTCGCCCAAGCATGCTTAGCTTCGGAGATCTAATGGGATCCGATGGTTGCGTGCAGGTGCCCTCTTAGGTATAAACACATTTATAAGCCAGTTTTAATAAGTGAAGTTCAGTACAAACACATTACTGAGCTGATTGCAGAAGTATCATGTCTAACGCCTAATGTCATTAAGAATCCATCACATAGCGACCTTTATGTACATTTGATTTCGTGCTATTAACACGTGGTCAGGTTGACTTATAGTTGTGTTGTGTTAGCACTATTTTTCTTAAATTTCACCAGGCCTTATACTTGACACTTGGAATTGACATATATAAGATCCACATATAAGCCCAAATGGAATTTTATCTTAAAACAGATTGACATTAGGTGAAACAACTGGCTAGACTTATATATTGATCTCTTCTCGCTCACATCAGAATTCTCAGTATACCTCATGTGGTCTTACCTGTATCACTATTCTCACCTAAGCACCCTGCTACATTTCTAAGACTCAGATATTCTCCAAGAATTTCTTGTGTTCTTTGTCTAATTTGAAGTGCCCAGGGTCTCAACTCTGACATTCAATTGACACGGGAACTTTAAAACCAAATGGAGAGTCAAAAATAACCATGTATTCAACTGGACCTAAGTTACTTCTCGATAATTAGAGACGTGCACTACGCTCTTTAACATGGCATGGTATTACCTCAAATGTTTTGTCACAAGCATACTGGCTATCCATAGCAGCAACGCATATTCGAGCAACTTCTTCCCTTGATATCTTCCCCTGCAAATAAAAACGACGTGTCATTTCCTGATGAAATCATAGGATCGCCTAAATTTCGATATGGAAAATAGAGAACGACATTTCGCATCGAACAAATTTATGTTGAAAAGAACTGCTAAGGAACTAAAATGAAGAACAAACTGAAAAGCCAGAAATACCGTTATGTTGTCTCCTTGATCAAATACGAGATCAGCTCCAGCAGGTTCCTCAGTCAGGGCACAAGGCCTTATAATTGTACACGGTATTCCGCTGTCTCGTAACAAATCCTCTCCCTGTGAAAAATTATTCAATAAAATGGAATATACATACATACATCTATGCATACATACATGCATATGTCCACAAAAACAATTGAATCAAGAACTACAAGAACATTAATTTTAAGATGACTTTGATATTTTTCACTTGTAAAACATATATAATTATGTTTAAGAGATGAAAGACACTATATATGTTGGGCTTCTACTGTGGAGCCTGGTTTTACATTGTTATGGGCCAAGTCCAATGAAGTGGAGGCCTCGGTTTGGCCCTAGGTCGAGGTTCGGGCCCGTGATTGGTGACTTCAACAAAATATCTAGGGTTTTATTGTGCGCCTACATAAACCCGATTCTAGGGTTTGAGAGAGTACAATAAATTAAAGAAAACTCTCTGCAACGATTCCAAGGCAATAAAATTCTCCCAACAACTTCGTGGACGTAGGCAATTTTGGCCGAACCACGTAAATCTGTGTGTTTATTCTTTTTTTTCTCTTTGAATTTTTCGTTATTTAGTTGCAGCGTTTCCTAACAATATATGTCATATAGGGTACTAAAAAGAGTGAACAAGGGGGGAAAAAACCTTGAGCTTGTAGGTGAGAATATAGCCCAATTCCTTGTTTAAACGGACAGCAGGAGGCTGTTTACTCAAATCAAGCCCAGGCCTATCTGGTCGCGTTACTCCTGCCGAGCTCACATGGATAAACCTACACGAAATGTGACAATGAACGCTAAATTAATTGTTGTGTTAGGCAAATATACAACAATTGGATTCCATTTAGATGTGAAAAAACATATCAAAAAGAAATAGAGAAAAGAATAGAGAAAGAGAAAACAAAACTCAGATTTATGTGAACCCCGCAAATTGAGGGAAAAGCCATGGCAAAGGAGAAAACAAAGCACTAAAATCTAAAGGGAAAAGATACAACCAGTTGTTGCGTGTAGACAACTGAAACCCAGATCTCTCGTAATGGGCCTATTGGCTGAAGCAGCATAAAAGGACCTCCATTTCTAATCGAGACATAAATACAAGACACAGCACAAGATATCATGATTTTTCAAATGTATACAAAAAACAATTGATGAGCATATATACAAGTCTACAACAAAAGCCTCACATCATAATTGAAATAAAGAACAGATCAACATACAAGTTTATTGGGATACTCCACTTAATTCCAATTAGTTTTAAAATGGAATGTTACTTGAGCTTAAAAGTTACGAACCTGGGTGTGACGGGTTCTTGTATGTATGCCCGAATGGTTGACACGGGAAGCTGAAAAGCACCCTCTATAAAGGTTGGATTCAGTTTGCCATCATATTCAAATTTACTGAACATAAGCTGGAGAAGAGCCAGCAGTTATCATCAGAAGTATCATCATGGGAAAGACGTGAAAACCCGATGAGACAAAATATGAAATTGAGAGAGAGAAAGGCCTAGAATACCTGAAGTGAGACGATGTTACTCGGATCAAAGGGCAGAGCATCAGATACGGTTCGTGCTCGAAATACAGGCCTTAATGAAGAGAATGGCAATTTTATCTGAAATCAGCATGCAGAGAAATTGGAAACTATACCCATGAGATCATGGAACCGAATCGTGGTTTGCGATAGCATTGTAGTCACTATAGCAATGTCTTGGATGTGGGCGTCATGGACCTCATAAGTGTAGCTTTCATGTTGTGTTTTTTGAAGGGAACACAGTTGCTTTTAAGCCTTTTGTTTGCCAGGTTTGAATGAATAGTTATACAATCATTTAACTTTTTTAATGGTCCTTTCATGGTTTTTAGTAAGTAGATACATTTTCAAATTAGTTTTCATGAACAAAACATAGGGTAAATTACACATTAGTACCCTGAGGTTTAGTGAAATAATTTTTTAGTCCACAAACTTTGCGAAATAATTTTTAGTCCACAGGTTTGGGTGAAATAATATTTTAGTTCAACCACCGTTAAATCTTTCACAGAAATTTACAAAATGATCAAAACAACCTGACTAAATATATTTTTACGCTAAACAAACAAATACATAAAAATCGCCCCTTCCTCTTCTCTCTCCTCCTCTCCGCCGCCACCGCTAGTGCCAAAGCTGGCGGTGCTCCTCCACCCTCCTCCGACGACGGCGACGGTGGCAGCAAACAGGAGGAGAGAGAAAAGGGGAGGAGAGAAAAAAGGAAGAGGGATTTTTATTTATTCTTTCTTTTTTTTGTTTAGTTTAAAAATATTTATAATAAGGGTATTTTGGTCATTTTGTAAATTCATGTGAAAAATTTAACGGCGGTTGGACTAAAATATTATTTCCCCCATACCCATAGACTAAAAAATTGTTTCGCAAAGTTTGTAGATTAAAAATTATTTCGTCAAACCTCAAGGTACTAATATGTAATTTACCTAAAGCATAATATATTTCAATTACAATGGTCATCATAAAGTACTGTTATGTAATGACTAATCAGAATTTGATATGTAACACTCATTCTTTATTGGATTCCATGCATGAGACAAGTTCAATCAATTATAATGCAAAAACATTGCTTACTGATTGCCATTGGCCTTCCATGGTGTCGAAACTTGCTGTATAACCTACAGTATCCCAGTCATGGCTAGTACGGATGATAAGCTTATACCGGCGTCCATCACCCTTGAGACGCATTTCAAGTCCATCATATGGAGAGAGATCCTCAGGCACTTCAAAGTTCTGGAGAAAAAAATCCATGTAACCAGTGTCTTAAATGATTTTCTTAATACAAGATAAGCTATATATGTCACAACAAGTACAGAACAAATAAACAGACGATGACAGATACTTCTGAGCATCATAAACAGCCAATAACCAAGTACAGTGGGGAAAATTGAGGGAACAATAGTGTCAAGAAACCAACTTTCTCAAAAGCTTTGAGAAAGCTTAAGCTTTATACTCTAACATGCCCTCTCACGCGAAGGCTCCGATACCTTATGCTTAAATTATATTAATATTTAAAGTGGGAGTTGTTAGGATTCGAACTCATGACCTCTTGGTCAACAAGACTTTGATACCATATCAAGGAACCCACTTTCTCAAAAGCTTAAGCTTTATACTCTTAACAAATAGAACTTCTGGTCATGGAGATTGAATGGAACAAATGCAAGGAAAGCTGCTAGATTCACTGTCACGATTTCACAATCATGCAGTGATCATAGGTGACATTCAACTACTTTCTAAGATTTTTCTATATTTTTTAGCAATTTTAAGTGTCTAAGTGTCAAACTGACGTCAAGCACCTTTTTCAGGGAACAATGAAGACACAAAGTCGCTATGGCATTACCATATGATACTGATAACAAGCATATCTGTCATACAGGTACAGCAACAAAAGAAAACATACTTGACAAAGTGCACTGTGTTGCGAGTTGCAGTTTTTACCAACAGACATTCGTTTCGCAGACCAAAATCGATTGTTCACAAAATAAACTGATGCACTTCAAAGATAGTAAAAGCGCTGGAAAAACAAAACAAAAGACAACGAAAAATTCAACAAGAAGAAGAATAAAAGGCACAATTTTGTGAGGTTTGGCCAATTGTGCCTTTGTCTATAGAGTTGCAAAGATTTTCACCATCTTTGGAAATAGTCCAAGAGAATTTCTTTTCTTCTCACACCATACCTCGCACACCCTAAGCAAGTTTATGTCTCTATATAAATAGGAAAACTAGTGTTCAAAATATATGTATGTGTGTGTGTGTGTGTATATATATATACACATATATATGGGTGGCGTTTTTATGAGAGGGTGAGAACGTGAGAGGGGTGAATTCTGACCCTCCATTGTAATGGACGATCAAGATTTGTCAGACATAAAAAAAAAAATAACAATTTACGGCCAAGATTTGTCGGAAAGTAAAAAAAAAAATAACAATTTACGACCCATACCCCTTCATCGGCAAAAAGAAAGAAGGGGTAAGAGAGGGGGAAAAAAAAAAAAATTTCAATACTCAACAAATCTTGGCCGTAAATTGTTATTTTTTTTAATGTCCGACAAATCTTGGCCGTCCATTACAATGGAGGGCTAGGATTCATCTCTCTCACACTCTCACCCTCTCATAAGAACGCCACCCATATATATATATATATATATATAGGCCAACGCTAGGGCACCTCAAAATACCAACAGAGAATAGGGTCGGGCTGGGGCTAGGCCCAATCAAGCCCAAAAAACTTTCTACTTGGGATAAAATCAGACTCTACATAGGGAACCCAACAAACATTAATAAAGAGAGGCATGCCAACTTACCCTTGTTCTGATGCTGGTGAAACCTCCATTATTTGCTGTAGAAACAACACCTGAAATAATCATAATATAAGCTTTTTAACATTACCTAAAATGCGTCTCGCCTCTTTTGATTGTCAAATCTAATCTCATTCAAGGACTTCAGCTCCTTTTAACAAGTCTACTTTAGCCAGTATGCAATTCTGTCGAAAAATAGACCAATCCATGGGAGAAGGGCCTTCCATAAGTCGTTTTTTAACCAAACATAAGTTACTTTTCAGCCATTGTAAAATTTCAACAGACAACCATATACTCGTTAATATCTACATCCCTTTAACAACCTTTTAATATGTAAGTATATGTATGTTTTAGGACATCTACAAGGCAGCATCCTATAAGGGTGACGTTGTGTACATCTTACCCTCCCTAAACCTTGTTTTGGCGGGAGCCTCTTTGAAGCACTGGGCTATTGTTGTTATCTATGTTTTAGTACAAAAAACAATATAGTGGTTTGTAGTAGTTCATGAAAAAGTAAACATCACACTCGTCGACCTAGCCACGGGCTCCTTGAAATTTAAAATCTAACAATTAGTTGTATTGTTTTCAGTTTGTAGTTTTTGGTTTTTGAGAAATTAAAAACCATATTTTGGAAACCATTTGTTCTTTTTTTTTTTTTTTTTTTTTTTTTTAGTTTTTTCCTAGTTTGAGTAAAACTAGAAATAGAAAACAATAAACAAGAAAAAAAAAAATCATTTTCAAAACTTGGTTTTTAGTTTCTCAAAAATCAAAAATTGCACACAAAAACTAATACCGAATAGGCCCTAAGATATCAAAGTCATAAAAGAAAAAAGTATATGCTATGTCGCTCAAGAATGATATATAGATGGAATAAAAAGAGAAGACCTTTGAAAATCCCGGTTGGCCCACCATCTTCACCGCCGGTCGGGTCTATTAGGAATGTGCTTTCACTGACTCCTCCCATCACAACATCGTCTAAAGCACCCCAGGGTAGTTCCCTGAATGAATCCCCTGCATTGCTTGAGTTACTCGAGAAATCATAAAGCACATAATCAAATCACAGTTCATGACACAATCCCACAAACTTAACCAAATGGGTCATGAGATCACATTTGAGGTTTTTTTTCTTTGAGGAAATGTAAGGTGCTTTTAAGCCCTATATTTGCAAAAAGATTGGACAAGTATCCACGCAATCGTTAATTTCTATATCACGTTCATAATTTTGAACATGTAAATACGACGATAATATGTTTGAATAAAATGAAATATAATATGTATGTATCATGGAGCAAATTTACAAGAGCACATGATAAGGAATCCAAATGCAAAATCTAGTAATAAATCACGCATTAGAGTTGTGAGAAAGTAGAAGTCAACATATAATGCTAGTGGGCTACTCCACCTTATACCAATTGGTTTAGAGATGGAACCTATTTTGGGATTATACATGGACCTCGCATAAGACTAAGTTCAGGAATAGTAAAATTTAATAGTACCATACGTAATAGCCAATCACTAGTTAGATTTTTCTTTTTCCGACAATTAGCAAAAATCACTATTTAAATGTATTGTAACTTACCTAATATGTTTTCTCTTCAAAGATTGTGTAGCTAATTAATTCAATCTCTCTTGTGATTAATCAGATGTAAGATTTGATGATCCTCAACTTTCAACAAAAAACACTTCTGTTAGTCTTTTGTGGTCCTAAATTTTCATTTAACATTCTCAAATCTCGGAAAAAGTCATTCTCACTAATGTTAAAGCACATCATTTATTCGAATTTTTTTCAAGTGAACATAGTAAGTATTTAAAATTATCCTCATAGTATAATCCACATCTTCAAGCCATATACTAGTCCAAAAAGATCAAGCATTTGAAATTGTTAGAATCTACCTCAAGATAAAGAAACAATTAGATTAACTATATATAAAAAAAGTTAACTCTAAATATCATTTTGACAGTATCATTTTTTTTAATTAGTCCGTTTCTGTTTCTTTTATTCAGTCATTATCCTAGAAAAAATTGAAAAGATAGGTTAAATAGACAATGCTTTCTTTGACCTTAAAATCATTTCTGGTCAGGCAAAGCTCTAGCATTAGAGCCCTAATCTTGCTTTTTTATTAGCTACAACTTTCTCAAATAAAAACTTGGGCCCCCTAAATATAGAAACACAAGGATTTGAGATCCACTCGGCCTGGTGAAAACAACTAGCATTTCAGGACCTATTTGGTATTTATATTCTATTTGCAGTTTTTAGCTTTTCAGAAAATAAATATATCTAGAAACGACTTTTTTTGGTTTTGGATTTCTTGTTTTTCAGTTTTTTTTTCCTAACTTGAGTAAAAATTGAATACAAAAAACCAAAATACAGAAAAATGTGTTTTCAAGACCTAACTTTTAGTACCCTGAAACCAGAAACTGTAAATTGAAAACACTACTAACCAGGCCATTAGTTGCTCTCTCTTTTAGCCTCCTTTCTATTTCAAACTATTAAGCCTAAAGCATACGCGTTGATCCATGAACTCCACTCCAGTTTGAATTTCATCGTTGGCGAAGAATATGCTGTGCAATATCTCATCATAATGTCTAACTCCCACCCACGACAAAAGAACAAATGAAAAACAAAGAAGAAAGAGTAGTAAATAAAGGTACCTTCAAATCCAAACAGCAATTTTCCGGCCTTGAGTCCTACGCTCCCTCTAACAGCATTAATCAAATTTCTCATTCCGATGTACTCCACCTTTTCAGGTGAATGGCCTTTGATCTGCTCTCATCGAACAAACAAAGCCCAATGAAATAACAGAAAAGAACATAATTGCACGTGATGCACAATAGCAGAATATACAAAATTTCTGATGAAGAACATATTATGAATAAGCTCACCTCAGGTTCAAAGAACTTGATGCCCTGTGCCGTATCATGAAACTCAGGGAAGTCAGAAATTGAACACAATACCTCTATTAGTAAAAAAACACGTATACTATGAATACTGGACACATATCTATATTTTCCTGTTTAAAAATGGGGTTTAGTGTAACTGGCAATAATACAGTAAAATATGCGTTTTCTTGATATTATCCGTATAATAGACGTATTAGAGCACGTATCTGTATTTTTCACATTTAAAAAATACATTATAAATGAAAAAAGTTAACACCTACACCTAAATTAAGCATCCATATTCTATATTTTACTAAAATTTGTCACTTTAACTCTCAAATTATATATTATACCCTATCATTTACTGTGTGTTATGCTTCTACTAACGCTACAACAACAATAACAACAAACCCAGTGTCTTAAGGGCTCCCACATAAGCAGGATTGCGGGGGGGTGGGATGTATGCAGCCTTACCCCTTCAGGTTGCGACCCTAAAGGGAGGCTGTGTCCAAAGTTTCTACTAAAACTATCCTTTATTTTTATAAATAATGGAATTTTGACTGAAATTTTCACGTATAAAGGCGATATTAGCATACGTATTAAATCCCACCTAATTCCGTATGTTATTTTACTAACAGGGCAGAATACAGTTCAGAGCCAGGCACATAAAGCTATGAACCAACTTAATTTACTCATAAGATCTATAGTAGAATACAGTAACAATTGGTCATGAAATTTCTGCATCAGTTCAGTTTACCAGAAATAGAAAGAAAGTGGGTCATGCCTGGCTGTATTTGGCCCTATCAGGCGTGTCCCCTTCCTTTGGACCAACGATGACAGAGACGGCATTGATTACTTTCCTCACTCCTTTGAAGGACTGCGGAACGAGCATGCTCTCCTTGGTGATATCTCCAACTATCTGAAACGCCAACGCAATATCATGGTTTAAAATGAGCATGTCATTTGGTCAAGTAGAATCGGATGAGCATACAGAGAAGCTACTCAGTTACATTTGTATTGCATAGGAGTACTAACTCATATTAATTCATAGACGGATTCTGGGGCTAGAAAAAAGAATATATTACATTTAAGGTTCATGGTGTCATTAAGAATTTACGCTGCATTCAGTTTTGCTCGAAAATTTTCGTAGTTTAGTATCTATGTTTTTCCAACTAATTCTATGCGAAATGAAAAACTTTGGAAAAATTAGAAAATAAGGAAAAATGACTGCCTCAATTACAAAACCAAGAATAGAAAATATCACGTTATCCTATAGAATTGGAAAGACTGGGTCTTTTGACCACATTTTCCAATGAAAAACACGAGGGTTCGGAACATTTTTGTCGAAAACTGGAAAATTTTAGTGAACACAAGCTTAACTTGCCTATTTTCTAGATAACAAGGATCATCTCACGGGAATTTCTGATTGGTGTGCCTATATCAGCTCTGTGTAACCATCATACTTGTATAACGGCCTTGTTCTATTTCGAGAGCAGACCATTGACAGAAACAAGAACCATGTAGCACTAGAGCAAAGAACTTGGACCACAGAACAGGAATTTGAGCAATCACAGAATAGAATATGACTATGCATTATGATTTAACATATTTTCAAACAAGAAAGATTGACACCAATCAGTTTGAATTTGATAGCATTATAGAGTATAAAAGATCAAAGCAATATTTGTAAAAGCAGCATGAAGGCAATTAACTGCTACAACAAGAATTTTGGAATAAGACTTCCCAGAGATTTAGTTCAAATAGTATTCTTTTTTGTATGTAAAGTTGGAAGTTTTTAAGTCCTAGAACCTCAACTTTTATGGTGTTCTGTAACTGTTGCTGGCTTCAGCTTAAATAGTGACTAACTTACCAAGTCAACATCCGGGCCTAGCATTCTTCTTGCCTTCTCTTCATTTCTAACCTGAACAAAATTTATGCGTAAAAAGACGGTATAAGAAACCAACTTTGACTCGGCTTTAATGGATGAAATTAAAGACTTTCATAGTTTGTACCAATGCTTTCACAGGGATCCCTTTCTGACGCAAAACATCAACTACTCTTCTGCCTACGCCACCAGTCGCACCTGCTACCAGGACTATCCCTGAAGATTCCATTTTCTTTACAGGCTCAGTTGATGATTCACCAGACAGCTTCCCTATCAGAGATTCAAAGAACTTTGCAGCACCCAGAAATTAGTTTCATTGCGTTACCACTTCAATTAACGGCATTAAAAGAAATGTACTCAAGATTTTGAAACATTCCATCTCTAACCTTCAAAGGAGATGGAAGTGCGTCGAAGAAGTACAATGTCTTCAAAAATCTTCCCAAGTCCCAAGCTTGCTTGTCACTGGTGGCGAATATTTGTCCTTTATATGGTGTTGAAGGGAAAGAAAACAGCTGCTGCTGGTAAAAATTGGTGTGTGGCCCCTCACCAAGTTGAAGAAATGGCTTAGCAAGAGATACTGATGGCAGTTTAACATGCAAGTGTCTCCTATATAATCCTTTCTTAGCAGAAGATGAAGGACCCTGCAGTATGCATAACTTTCGATAGTTACAAGAAAAATAAAATGCACATACACCAAAACTTGGCTTGTCCAGATACCTTGCGGTACTGTTGTTTTATGCCCAAAGCGTTTCAGAAAGTACTACACATAGAGTTCGATAATTCTTAAGATTCTAATTTTCTTTATCTTGGTTAAATTAAAATTGAACTTTTTTTTATCTTTTCATATTCCGGGTACGTATTCTATGTATAGGACCCTAACATACCTTATGGAGATATCTTTTAATGAAATTGAATCCAAGAGCTCAATAATTGAGTTAGAAATTATTAGGTTTTCCTTTGTGCTACATCAGGTACATACCCCATCCCAAATGTTTCTTGCTCTATGCGCATTGCTAGCAAACGTCAATGCCATGCACTTATGTAAGATTCAACACAAATCACGAAATAGGAGAAATGCATCATTAGATGCACATGATACTCTAAAAACATCCCGCTTTTCTAAATCCAATACTTGTGGGGTTAAGGTTAATACCCCATGGATTGATATAAAGAAGCATTGTACATTTAAGTATGGTGGGATGTTCATACTTCCAATGCGCAATAGTTTTCATCTCAAGAATCCGCATTTACTCTGTCATATCACAAAGAACGAACCGATGACATTCACCAGAACAACTAATATAATCCTGAACATCTTGGGAAGGAGGCAATCTATATCAGTCCCAAAGGCCCTAACATTCTAGTTACTTGTTCCCTTAACTAAGGTGGATGAGCAGACCACCAAACTTCATCATATTTTGCAGCATGGATACTGCAAGATGAGCAGTTTTTAATATTACAAATAAACCAATCACTGTATATCGTACAAGGTGCATATACCCTATCTGCTGAATAGAGAACACCTCCTTCCTCAGGATATATGTCATATCAGTGATGCACCCACATCGCACAATGTGTCTGCCAAGAGCATTAAAGAAACTAAGATCACATCTTATTATGATCTATCCTTGCCTCATGAGACGCACTCCTAATACGATGCAAATGGATCAAGGTAGCATTTCCCACATCAAATAATTATCTCACTTTGTATAGAACAACCATGTCCAAGTTGAAATCATGAATAAAATTATAACCTCTTATAAGGCCCATAATGGTTACCCTTATCGACAAGAGCTCTGTCGTTTCACTCCAAGGCTTGGTAGGTTCCAAGGCTAGTCATTATGGGCCTGGGGCTTTACAAACGGTATTGGAAATCGACGGCTGATGCTCAACAGTAGTTCCAATGAGCTTCTGGATCAACGAATTTCCATTGGCGTATAATAGTATGATACATCGAAGAACTCGTACTATGAAATGATGGTTGAAAAGCTTCTGAATTAGGACCCAAGATCTCACGATATTTGCCTATTAAGGAGGATGCTTGGCATTTGGAGCTAGTTGCTATTGGTCCAGGGCTTACACTCTGAACCAGTATGTCCCGAAAATTAGGTGCATCTAATATTTGGGTTTCTATGTCATTGTTCTCTAAATTCTTAAATCCATGGCTCTGCACTCTTCCATTACCCACAATGAACCACCAGACAATGTGAAGCCAGTACCTTCTCAAAATGCGGAGCAATGATCTTGAAGATATGGAAATACAATTTATACCCAGGAATTACAACTACTTAAACCAGAAAAGGAAAGAAATTACAGAGAAATAAAAGATAGGCCATAACAGCAGCATAATTTCTATTGTATCATATGAAAACAAGGGTCATTTACATTATAGTACCTTATATTTTGTCAAATGTGTCAATTTTATCTTTATTCTTTTAATTCTGTTCATTCAGTCTTTATATTATTATAAGTACTTAAATGTTATCAAAGAGTCGACTACAACTCAGTCTCAAGTCTTATCAGTGCATGGCACGTCCTTCTTCTTCAACCAATAGAGCATAGATGTCACATAACAATGCATATGCAATAAGCCGTTGGTTTGTTTATTAATTCATGGCCGACAACTATAAGGACTAAATTGACATAACTAAAATAAAATGACTAATTTAACACATATAGTACTGCATTGTAGCGCAACAACAACAGACCAGTGCCTCAAGGGTTCCCGCCTAACCGGGGTCTGGGGTAGATGTACGCAGCCTTACCGTTTCAGAGTTTAACCCTGCCGAGAGGCTGTTTCCGATGACTCCCAACCTTATAGGATTGGCAACACGAGAACTTCCCAGGAGGTCACCCATCCTGGTACTGCTCTCGCCCAAGCACGTTTACCTTCGAAGTTCTAATAGTATCCGGTGCATTAGTGCCTGGTAAATGAACCCTATGGTATTGTATTGTAGCACAAATAGCATAATTAACATTTGAACAAAAAAAAAGAACTTGCCCTGTTTGGCCTAGTAATAACTACCCCACCCAAACTCAGGAGTGGCCTAGATTTGAAGTTCATCACTCCTCTCCAATTGAAAATGCTTTAGGTACCTCATTACCTAGAAAGTACTCGTAACCCTATTAGGAATTCCACGTGTAAGTCTAGTAAGAATCCCATATAGGAATTATGAGCGAGAAGATATCAATAATATATAAGTCTAGTAGGTCACCCCATTTAATACCAATTGGTTTTACGATGAAACCTCACTCGGGCTTATACGTGAACCTCATATATTCCAACTTCGTGGGTCAGACCTAAAGACCCAGTAAAATTTAACATAGCACCGAAGAGGATGGATGATGGGCTCTTATTTGACGCATCAATGTCCTCAAATAATGGGTCACCTCGCATAATGCCAATTGGTCTTAGATAAAATCTCACTCACTTAGGCTGACATGTGATCATATATTGTCAAGAGGCCAAGAATGATTTTCTACTCTAACATGCCCCCTCACGCGAATGCCAATTGGGCTTGAAGCGTGGATAATGCACAAGCCCACCTCATACCTTGTGCTTAAATTGTTTTAATTTTGAAAGTGGGGCTGCTGAGATTCGAACTCGTGACCTCTTGATCAATAAGGGTTTGATACCATGTCATGGAACCAACTATCCTAGAAGCTTAAGCTAATAGATAAAGGCTCAAAAATAATTTTATACTCTAACATATATTCCAACTATATGGGTCAGCTCTGAAATTTAACAAAGCCCTTCTTTTACCTTTACCCTCATGAAAAGAGAATAAAAAAGACAAAAGAATTTGCCAAACATTTTGAATGTTTGAACCCTAAATTCATACAGAAATCAGAGTGCCAAAATTGAGCAAAATGGGGAAAGAAAGAGGCTTTATGTTGAGTCAAACTTACCTGGAAGCTAACAAGTTGAGTAAGTGAAGAAGATAGAAGATTAGCAGAAGAACAACACTCCATTTTCTCAGTCAGTAAGAAGAAGATACATTAATTGATGGGAGAGAAGGGAATCAAACGAGGAAAGGCAGCTGACAACTCAAACAAAGGAAGTAAATATGAGCCACAGAACTACGAGGAAAAGTCCGAAAAAGGGTTCGGGAATGGGATCATGGATTTCCCTCCTTTCACTCTCCAACAACAACACCACTTAACGTTCCAGTGCCTCATGGACTTTCACATATGCAGGGTCTGAGGGTAGGATATATGCAGTCTTACTCCCTCAAGACGGGACCCTAGCGGGACCCTGATGAGAGGTTATTTCCGATGACCTCCATCATGATAATTGATAGTTAAGAAGAGTATGTAAGTAGAGCATGTATAGCATATCTGAAGAACATATAAAGTATAGAGATCATGAAAAATATGTAAAGTATGTGAGTATATAAACAAGTAAACATGGGAGCATGTAGACAAATAAGCATGGGAGCATAGCCACCAAGGCACACAAGGTAAAAGTAAATAAGATAGAACGAGAAATATCTATATACGACACACTACAACAAATAGAGAGGGTATAGCGTATAGAAAGCATAGGAAGATAGAGAGAGAGAAAGAGAAAGAAAGAGCTAGCTTATGTGTGCTTCCTGTTCCTACAGTGCTAAATCGGATACTCCTCCTATATTAATCCTCCACTGAGCTCTATCTAAAGTCATCTCTTCATTTAGGTTGAGGTAGGCGCGGTCCATTCGAATTGTCTCCATCCAACTCTCCGAGGAATGTAAATGAGCCAAGTCGGCTTTGCTTGGTTCATTTTGAGCTCGAGCAGAGTCGAGCCGACTCGTTAAGCTTATCGAGCCAAGCCCGACCCTAGTAAAGCTAGAGCTTGTAGGCTCCCAAGATTAAACTAGCCCTTTTTATTATGATATATTTGCTTAAATCTCGGAAACAGCCTCTCTTCAGGTTGACACCCTAAAGGGGTAAGGCTGCGTACATCTACCCTCCCCAGACCCCGCTTTTGCGGGAGCCCATGAGGCACTAGGATTGTTGTTGTTGTTGTATATATTTGTTTAAATATTGATCAATGAAGCCATATTGGAGCCTAAATGAGCTGAATCTGAGCTTATACGAGCCAAACGAGCCTATATTGAGCTTAAACGAGCCGAAATATTGCAAGCATAATGCAGAGCTTGTCGAGCTTAGATCGAGCCAAGCTTGAGCTTTTAATGAGCGGAGCTCAAACCTGAACTTTTAAAGCTCGGCGAGTTTCGAGCCGAGCCTGAGCTAAGCTTAATGGTAACGAGCCGATCCTCCAGCTTGGAAGGCCTGGGCTCGACTCGGCTCGGCTCAAATGCACCCCTACACTCTCCCCGTGGGAGAATAAAATAAGAAAAACTATACGTTAAGTACTTTAAGATTTAAATATTTATAGGAAGGATATGTTGATATTTTAATATATATAATAGAGTATCCTGAAATTTAATTATTTTATTATTAGGTACTTTATGTTAAAATTTGATAAATTTTTATAAGAATTTAATGAATTTTATATAAAATTGCTGATATAATACACGATGACAATAATATATATAGTCATCCCAATATTTTCATCAAAAATTCAATAAAAAGCAACATATCCAGTGCCCCAAGTGCTCCCGCCTAAGCAGGGTCTGGGAGCAGATGTACGTAACCATCCCCCTTCAGGATATTACCCCTAAAGAAAGGCTGTTTTCGAGTGCCCCCAACCTGAGGGTGAGGACTTCCCAGGAGGTCACCTATCCTGGTACTGCTCTCGCCCAAGCACACTTAACTTCGGAGTTGTAATGGGATCCGGTGACGGCGTGTTGGTACCGTCTTTGGTATAAAACATTCATTATTCATTGCTTTGAGCCCTTTGAACTACCTAAATATTATCGAAATCATATGTGATATTAGCATTTTTCAGCAAAAAAATCATAAAATCCTAATGAAAACACTAATATATTGACGGAATCGTGTTCAATTTTAACATTTTCCATCAAAACCTATTGAATTTCAACAAAACTGTATTTGATTGATAAAATTTTAAAACTTCAGGGTGCCTAAGCAATAAAATGTTTGAACTTTAAGGTACCCATTATATATATTGGAATAATCAAAGATCAGGATACCTATATGATAATTTTCTATGAAATATAACACTTTCATTAATAAAATGTCACTAGACTCCAAACTAATAAAAATATTTAAAGAACGATTTTTTATTTCGATAACTAAGATTTGATATATATTTTAGATATTTTTCGGTTTAAAATGTTTGAAATGCTCTAAATTTTGATAAGTTTCTTTTTAAGTAGAATTTCGTTAAATTATGTTAACATGACTAAAGATACAAGGGTTATTTATTTAAGAGAATCTTAAATAATTAACAATATTTGAAAATAATTATAAGATAAATTTTTTATTTTTTTTTATTTTTAGAATTATTTATTGGGAGTTTTATATTTTTTAATTCCTAAAGGAAATTTGATCTTTGGAAAATTTAAAATTATTTTGAGTATAAATGATCTTCTTACTCTTGTTCAAATTATGTTTTAGATATTTTCTTCTTTTATTATGTCAAATCAACATAATTTAATGGAATTATAATGAAGTTATTGGGAGAATCTTTAAAAAGAATGAAAGTTTAAAGTATCTTAATAGTATTTCAAAACTTCAGAATACTTAACCAAATTTTAATAGTTTCGAATGTATTTGGTAAAAGTTAAAGTACGAGGATTAAATTTTTTAGTAACAGTTCGGGGATGTCTTTGATAAAAATAGAAGTTGGGGTCAATTTTGATCGATAGTTTGTAATGTATTTGATGAAATTAAAAGTTGGGGTTACATTGATTTTAGTTAATATATGAAAAAATTTCAATACTTGTCTGCCGTTGGGAGCATGATGTATGTACATAGCTATACTAGAAAAAATATCAATTTTCCAGTGGAAATGTCAGATAGATACCAAAATAACCCTAGATTTGAACACTAGAAGACAACAAAGAAAGTTATAAGATATCTAAAAGGAACGAGGGATTAATGCTCACATATGAGAGATCATATCAGCTTGTAGTGATTGGGTACAGAGACATAGATTTTGCTTTGCTGCACATATGGTAAGAAACCGTGGAAAATATATCGCGATGACACTGTAGACGTTTTCTTCTCTAAGAATGTAAAGTACTATGATGGTTCAAAGCACATAATAGAGTTGAAGTACTTGGTTGTTTACTATAAATTTGGCAGTGTGCTTATTCATCATGCTTGAGGGGTTTGGTAGGATGAGAGATGAACTCAAGCTCAAACTACACGTCTGGCTCAATATTTCCTATGAGACGAGTAAATGGTTAGAGTGACCCGTAGATTAATCCATGCGGGAGCTGCTCTGATGCTTAAGTTAGTCTCAATCAAACAAAATAATAAGCAAAATAAATAATAAATACTTAAGCATAGTAATAAAGAGTCGGCCAATACGTAAAATCAAGTAAATATAATATAAAAAAAAAACTAAGCTAAAAATCCATAAAATGAGTGTGATGAAATGGGTTAATATTCGGCCAAAAAAAGGGTTAATAGAAGACCAGCTTAGTATCGTGGCCCAAGATGTAGGGTGGGCTAGCATGGAGAGCTTCTCTGGGTTTAAAAACTTTAAAACCTAATCAGTTTAGTAGATACGTTAATGTAAAGTCTTTCACGTCTTGTCAAAATGGTCCATTAACCAAGTTTTATTCTTTTATATTTTTATATTGGATGTAAAATTATTGATAAGTTGACAAATAAGTTTACCAATCATATTTGAATTTGAATATTAGTTGTTAAGCACCTAGAAATTTCAGGGATTATGATGGACAATTTATTTCATGGTGGTTAGGGTTGCAAATGAACCAAGCCGACCCAGAAGCCGATTTAATTCGGCTCGCTAGGGGCTCTGCTCAGGTTCATCTAAGCCGACTCGAGAGCAGGCTAGGCTCTTTTAAATAAATGAAATCAAACTGAGGCCAACTTGGCTCGAAAGGCTCACCAGCCGGCTTGTTTATTGGCTCATGAGCAAGCTCGTTTATGGGCTCATGAGCCGACTCATTTATGGCTTCAATTATTGGCTCGCATGTCTAGATTGCGGAATTGAATAACATGTATGTTTTTTTTTCTTTTCAATTTACATGCATGATTTATTTTATTATCCTTTTCTAGCAAATCCAAATAACAACAATCATAAATGAGCCTAACAAGCCAAATAATTGAGCTTAACAAGCCCGGTAAATGAGCCCAATGAGCCAAGAAAGCTCAACGAATCAACTAACCAAATAATCAAGCCTAAATGATACCGATTCCAAGCCAGTCTCATATAGTTAATGAGCCAAGCCGAACACAAATATGCGGCTCAAGTAAATAAATGATACCAATACCAAGGCGGTCTCATTTAGTTAACGAGTCAAGCTGAGCAAGCTGTGACTCGGCTCGACTTGGCTTGTTTGTGGCCCTTATTGTGGTTATCCCTTGACCCAATTCTCTCCTCTTTAAATGTCACCTTTATTGAATTTTTCTAACATTGCATTGAAGTTCTAAAAAACATTAGCTCACGGTACCCACTAGGGCCTTGCCTCAGTAGTAGGAGGCAGGTGAGGGATATAGTGTTTCTTTATACCAAAAGGTTTGGAGTTTGATTCTTTTTTTAAACATCTCTTTGAGGAATTCCTGACTTAAATGGCTCTTGTAGTGTGTGGGTCGCTGCATGGGCCAAGGCTTATCGAGTAACTGGGTTCCTCGTTAGTCAAAAAAAAATAATAATAATAATAAAAATATGACTCACGGTATGTTTTCTAACCCGAATTTTTCCACATTACTTGATTATTATAGCAAAGTTCATGCTAAAACTAGTGTACAAATTTTTAAAACGACCGATTAAAGTCCATATGACTTCAATGATGAAAAAAGGGTCCTTATAACTTTCGTACATAAATATAGGGAAAAAATCTACATCACTGAAATTGTTAACTGATTCCTAAAGGCTCACATGGGTTGTAAATGACTCGAGCTAACTCGCATCTCTCTACAAGCTAGCTTATTTAAAGCTCAAAAAGTTCAATCTGTCAGACAAGCAATCAAATCTGAGCTCAATAAAACTCAAGTTTAAAGCATCGTGAGCCTAAACTACTTTGATAGGCTAACTCTATCATAAACTATATAAATGAAAATTTGTCAAATTAAGTCAAGTCTGAGCGTAAAAGATCAAGTTGGAGCCTAACCCAGCCTAAAACTAGCCTATATCAAACTTAAATGAGCCTACACGACAAGGAACTTAGCTCGAAGTTCATCAAACCAGGTTTGAACCAACCATGCAAACTCGAGCTCAAATTTAGACTTGGCGAGTTTTTAGCCAAGCTCGAGCTAAACGAAACATTAGCAAGCCAAGTTGAGCTAGAGCTCGTCATTTTGCTCAAACCAATTTGCATAGTATCCTTATCTCTGATCCTATTTTCGTAAAGCTTATAAGTAATTATTAGTTGTTAATCGTATCTCATCATTATCTAATAATAAAATACTGTCAAGATTAAGGTATTCGAACTAGTAAAGAATTTCATTTTAAACAAATATTTCTTTCACTTTAAAATTTTTACATTTGTTATTGATAAAGACAATATGTTGTGACTAGGCACTAAGGAATCAGATCCCATTAGAACTCCGAAGTTAAGCGTGCTTGGACAAGAGTAGTACCAGTATTGGTGACTTCCTGGGAAGTCCTTGTGTTTCCAACCTTGTAAGGTTGGGGGTCCTACACTTTAAAGGGGTAAGGCGGTGTACATCCACCCCTCCCAGACCCTGCTTATGCGGTAGCCCTTAAGGCACTGAGTTTGTTGTTGTTGACAGAGACTATGTTATCATTTTAATCAACAAAAATAACGGTTCAATCAATAGAAATAGGGTGGGAGATCAGAAGATGAAACTTATCGTATCTATTCACATATTAGCTTATGCTTGTTGAGTTCACCGAGCCTTAGGTCCGACCCATGAAGTTAACATATATATGAGGTCCATATGTAAGCTCAAGTGAAATTTTATTTTAAAATCAATTGGCATTAGGAGGAGTAACTCACTAGGATTATATATTGAACTTTTCTTTCTTACAATTTCAACGTGGCATTTTACTAGATTCGCTATGTGGAGTTCTTAACAAATGTTATACTTTTATCCCCCCTAAATTGTAAAGGAGCCAGCTAACTATACCAAAAGTTCAAGTTGGCAAGTAAAAACATGAGAGCGGTTTTATACTCTGATATGCCTGCTCACAAGAAAGATTATTGGCTTGAAGCTTGGATAGTGTATAGATACATTTTATACCTTGTATTGAAATTGTTTAGTACTGAGAATGCGGTTATTAAGATTCAAACTCGTATGAATATGATATTATGTCAAGAAACCAATTATTCCAAAAATCTATACTAACGTGTGAAGGCTCGTGAACAATTTATACTCTAACACAGACCTCTGTGTATGTGTGTTTTTGGTGATAAATTGCAACTAAGGATCAAAAGGCATTATACGTTAAATAAAACAAAAATGTAAAGGGTTATTTACATTTTAGTACCTCGATATTTCTGGATATAATAAAAATATATTTTTGAATTATTAAAAAGACCCTTATTTTTATTGTATTAATAAAAGGTCCCTAAATTTTTGTCGTTTTAGTTAAAAAAAACTCTCTCCAGTGTGGTGACGTCATTTTTTGTAGACACATTTGACATGACCACTACTTTTTTATTAATACTATAGTACAATGACGAAAATACCTTTAAATAATCATATTTTTAAGCAAATTAAGTAAAAATAGATAGTTTTTACGAAATAAAACCTCTCGAATTTTGTGCTTATAAAGCAATAATATGAGTATTAAAGGATATTGTTGTCATTTTACCGTTGCATTCTAAAAGAAGTAGTTGCTATATCAGCTCTATTGACGAAAAATGATGTTATCACATTATAGAGAGGCCTTTTCATTACTACAACAAAAACTTAGGGGACGTTTTAATAATTTAAAAAGGTAAGGGTTCTTTTTATTATTTTTAAAAACGTTGGTATATTAAAATGTAAATAATCCAAAATAAAAATACCCAAAGAAAAGTTACTCCGTTAAGTTGTAATATTTGTAAATATATTAAACTAGTCCTCATTTTTTTTCCAAAGTCGCCCTTTTTGTTTTATTTTAACTGGTCCTCCATTAGGTACTACAACAACAACAACAAACTTAGTATCTCAAAAGTTCCCGATACTGCAGAATCTTGGGGGGCGGGGCGGGGGGGGGGGGGGGGGGTGGGTGTCAGATGTATGCAACCTTACCCCTCTAGGGTGTTACCCCAAAAGGAGGCTATGTCCAAGCACCCCCAACCTGAAACCTGAAAGCATAGCAGTAATAGCAAAGGCAATAGCAATAGCTATTGGGAAAATTCACATAATCAAGCACAATGGAAGCATAAAATCAACAACAATAACATCAAAACAGCACACTGATATTTTACATGGAAACCCTCTCTCAACTAAAGGAAAAAATCACGAGACCTAACGAGTGCCTCAATCCACTATGAAATCAAATATTACAATCTCTAATTATAACCCCCAACCCAATATACAATCATCATCATCAATATGACTATTGCACAGTAAGTCACCAACCCTCTCCAAGTGTAACTGCTGCACGGAGAGTCACCGACCCTCCTCAATGTAGCTTCTGCACGGCGAGCCACCAACCCTCTCAAAGTGTGACTACTGTACGCCGAGTTACCAACCATCTTCAATATGTAGCTTCTTCATGGCGAGCCACCGAACCTCCAACACGTAGCTTTGGAAAGAGGAAGTTACAAACTCTCATCAACGCTTAATCAACATACGTCTCAATCTCTCCCCTTGCCCGGGTGCCGTTACAAAACCCTATAACTCTCACATCTTTTCTCTCTTTTTCTCTCACACTAAAACAATGACACTTCACCTCTATTTATAATCAAGTTAATTAAATCTAATCTAATTTAAAATATCAATTCAAATCAAACTTATTTAGGTAACTCATTCTTAATCAAATATCTCACATATCCAATCTAAACCATATCCAAATCATATCAAATTAATATTAATTTTGAGATAAATAATATCATACAATAGCAATGGCAATATCTATAGCAATAGCACAGAAAGAACATAAAGCAGCAATAATCAAGAAAACCATAGAGCAACAAGCAGTAAGACGACAAAGCAACAAGCATCAATTGGTCCTTCATTAGGTGATCGGCATTAAGTAAAAATTAAAAGATAAATTATTAATTTATCATAAAATAAGATAAAAAAAACTGAAAATAAGAAATTTATTTAAATAAACTTATAAATATCAAAAAAGAAAAGTGAGAAAATAACTCCCAAAATATGTCGGTAAAACTATAAAAGAAAAAAGAAATGGTGATCATGTAGTCAATTGTCATAGAGTAATGGGGGGCCATAATTTCAAAGATAAGATCCCACAAAGGGTCAAATATTATTATAAAATCCTAAATGGATTATATATATATATATATATATATATATATGACGGCATTCTTCCGAAAGGATGAGAGTGTGAGAGGGCGAATTTTAGCCCTTCATTATAGTGAACGACCAAAATTTGTTGAACATTAAAAAAATATAATTTATGGTCAATAGTTGTTGGATATTGAAAAAAATAATTTCCCTTCCTTATCCCTTTTTTTTTAACCCCATGAAGGGGTATGTGCCATAAATTATTATTTTTTTTAATATAAAACAAATCTTGGTCATCCATTACAATGAAGGATTAGGATTCGCCTCTCTCACGCTTTCACCCTCTCATAAGAACGTCACCGTATAAGTATATATATATTTTGGTCGGTCAACAAGGGATACCCCATAAAGGGAGCCACATGTACCATAGTGGAGACTCAAATAGAGGTAGCGTGTAAAGCCGCGAATGTTCTCTGCCAAAACTCAAATTAGCCTCCCTTCATATTTTGTGTAGCGTTTGTTTGACCAAACTTCCTTTTTAAAAGAAAAAATGCTTTAATACAAGGTAGTTTTTTTTTTTTCTATATTTAAGGATGTTTCATCTGAAAATAAAAGTATTCTTTAACAGGGTAATAAAATATTTTTTATTTTGCTAATGAGGAACCTGATTACTCTGTAAATTCCGACTCATGCGAAAAATCACACACTATAGAAACCAATTAAGTCAAGTATTTCTTAAAAAGAGGTTCAATAAGAGAATCGAACTCTATACCCCTTTCTTATTAGTTAAAAAAAAAAAAGAGGGTCAAGAGAAGCGGACCACATATCGGCTCACTACCCCTCACCAACTTTTCTTCTTTGTTATCCTCATTCAATATGCCACGCCTCCTCCTTCACCTACCTACTCTACCATTTATCTATTTATTCTATTTACAACGTGTTTTATTATTTCTATTTTATTTATTTTTTTAATTATAATATATAATAGTACCAAAACTAACCAATTAGTGATTATCGGCATGAGTTCTTGATCCAGTTAATAAACCTGTCGGATTTCCTTTGATCCCCTTTTGTAGCATAATTTTTTAAAATTTTAAAATGACAGCGTAAAAATTTAAAATTATCAGAATAGCACGTAAAAATTTAAAATTATTAAAATAATACGCTCAATCACCAGCATGCATGACAAAATGGACACATATGCAAGGGCAAAACGATTATTTTACTTAATTAGAAAAAAATTGACAAGACAAGACTTAGATTGCGTTTGGTTCAGCTTATCTTTTTTTAGCTTATTTATTTCAATAATATATATTTATTTAAGATCTGTATTTTTTTAAAGTGAAGTATTGGGCTGTGGAGTGCAGAAATATCTTTTTTACATAACAAAGTGTTTGAATGCAAGTTTAAAAAAGAAATTTATCTATTATAATTATAAAAATAACTTAATAATATAAATCAATTAATAATACGAGATAAGAGAGAATCATAATAATAAGTAGTCATGATAGTAGAGGATGATAAGTATAGCAACCCATAGGCATAAAAAGGGTGGTCGTGAGCATGATAACAAGTAAAACTAAGTCATGGTGATGAAAATTTAATGTTAATTTTTAAGACATATTTCTAAAATAAGCTGTGAACAAAATCTAGTTTTGCATTTTTTCTGGCTAATTATAAAATAATTTTTTTCGTCTTTCTGTATAAGATGTAAAAAAGATATAAAAAGATCTTTTCTGTCAACCAAACACAAGCCTCACAATCAGCTAAATTTTTTTCATAGCTTTAAGCTGTTAAAAAGCTAAACAAAATGCAGCCTTACACCACCTTGCATCTTTTTTTTTATTTTTTACAACAATTAATCTAAAAATAATTCAATTACGTGTCAATATATCAAAAAATAATCCAACTCTATTTTTTGACCGAAAAATAATTCAACTCTATTTTTTAACCAAAAAATAATTCAACTTTAACTTTTCTATCAAAAAATAACTCAATTCTAACTTTTGTACCAAAAAAATCTCAACTCTAACTTTTATACCAAAAAATAATACAACTCTATTTTCTGACCTAAAAAAATCTAACTCTAACTTTTTTTACTAAAAAATAACAAAACTCTAACTTTTCTATTAATAAATAATTAAACTTTAGCTTTTCTATCCAAATAACCCGATTATCACCCTCAAACTCAGCTTGGCTCGACTACACAAAAAATGGGTGGGACCAATACATGACGTTGGGCTGGGCCATAGTCCACTAAAGCCACCACGTCGGCCCAAAATGAATACGTGGCAAGTGCCCTATCCAGACGCGTGCGCCTTCCTAGAAGAAGGAGAAAAACTAGCGCGTGACAGAAAGACAGCTCAGCTATGCCAGCTGGCCTATCTTATCCTCTTTTGTTTTTCTTTTTTCTTTTTTTTTTATTTTCCCCATTAAAATAAAAATTACGAAATTTTTTTAGGAAAAATATTAATGTAAGAGCTAAGTTTATTATTATTAGAAAATTTATATTATAAAATATAAAACAATTCTACATTAATTAAAAAAATCTAATAATTAGACTTTTTTTTAGTGAGAAGTAATTTTATCTCTTTGGTAATAGTAAACATAGTAAGATATTCGTATATCTCTAAATATATTAATTATAAGTTATAAATTATATTATTAAAATAAAAAAGGCAAAATATAGTAAGACCCCTAAACTTTGTAATTAATCACAACACACTCCCGCACTTTTAATTTTAAAAAATAGCCCGCTGAACTTTATAAATTAGCATAACATACTTTTACACTTTCAATTTTATAAAATAGCCTCATAAACTTTATAAATTAACTCAATATACCCCCTATTATTATTAGAAAATTTATATTATAAAATATAAAATAATTCTACATTAATTAAAAAATCTAATAATTAGACTTTTTTTTAGTGAGAAGTAATTTTATCTCTTTGGTAATAGTAAACATAGTAAGATATTCGTATATCTCTAAATATATTAATTATAAGTTATAAATTATATTATTAAAATAAAAAAGGCAAAATATAGTAAGACCCCTAAACTTTGTAATTAATTACAACACACTCCTGCACTTTTAATTTTAAAAAATAGCCCGCTGAACTTTATAAATTAGCATAACACACTTTTACACTTTCAATTTTATAAAATAGCCCCCTAAACTTTGTAAATTAACTCAATATACCCCCTATGCTATAAAAAAAATCAAATTAAAAATAATTTCTAATTTTATACAAAATATATGAATTTATATTTTTAGACAAAAGGTAAGAGCTTTGTATCAAATTAAAAATGTGAGATTTTTTAGTTTTATACAAAAGATAAAAAATTATATTTTTAGATAAAATGTATGAGTTTTATATTTCTAGATAAAATATAAGAGAATTTTTTTTGATATTTAAAAAAATAATTATTTTAATTAATATAGTAAAAATATTATAAATTTATAAGATAATAAAATATGTTTTTAGTTTCCATAAAAAAAATACTATAAGAAAAAATATAATAATTTTTTAAAAAATAAATTCTAAAATTAAATTAAAAATTTGAAACTAAAAAAAAATGTAAAATTTAAAAATAAATACCGAAAAATATTTTTTATAAAAATTGAAAAATAAAATTTAAAATTATTGTTATATTTTTCATACTTTTTCCAAAAAAAATCTTTCATAATTTATTCAAATTTTTTCATACTTTTTCATTTTAAAATTTATGATTGTATAAATAGTGTGTTATGTTCAGTAACAAATTTCGAGAGTGAGGTTTGTGTAATAGCAAAGTTCAGGGGATCTATTTTATAAAATTGAAAGTGTAGGGGGTGTGTTATGTCAATTTGCAAAGTCCAAAGAGCTATTTTTTAAAATAAAAAATGTAAGAAATATGTTGTGTTTAATTACAAAATTTAAGAGATCTTACTATATTTTGTCCAAATAAAAATTATTACAGTTAGAATTATTATATAATTTATAAATAATAAAAGATATTAAATTGGCTTAAAATTTATTTTACTCTAATAATAATAATTTGAAACTGGGAATAACATTAACCTTTTTAAATATCAATTAAATTGTTATCTAGTTCCTCATTTTCTTTTACTGCTAGAGAACTTTAGAGAGAGAACGAGAAAAGCATTTTCTAGAGAGAGAGAGAGCGGACGACGGTGTGAGAGGATAAGGAAGAAGAAAGTGACCGAACCCTAGATTTGTTCGAACTGAAAAATTGAGATTTTTCAATTTCATTTTTCCAATTTAATTTTGCAGATTAATCGGACCAATAAGCGAAGGTCAGTCTTCTACTTTAATCTGTTGATGTATTTTTATGCTGTTTCGTGCGATTTGGATCATGAATTTAGTGTTTTCGTGTAGAAGCCCCTAATTTGTTTGGTTGAATGTTGTGTTGGTATTGAGTGAATTTGATGTTGATAGAATTTATCGTGAGATAGATCTTGTGTGATTTTGTGCAGAAAGCTGCAATCTTTGGCTTGGATTGGAAAAACGTTGAAGTTTTGGAGGATTTGATAAGAAGAAAAGGGGGAAAAAGAAGAGGGTTTGATCAAAATGATGTCGAGATCGTATACTAATCTATTAGATCTAGCTTCTGGGAATTTCCCTGTGATGGGGTGGGAAAAGAAGCGGCTTCCTAGGGTAATGACCGTTGCCGGAGTGATATCGGAGCTTGATGATGATCAGGCTAATAGTATATCATCCGATGTACCATCGTCGATTATCCAGGATCGTATAATAATCGTTGCGAATCAGTTGCCTGTGAATGCAAAGAGGAGGCCGGATAATAAAGGGTGGGCTTTTAGTTGGGATCAGGATTCATTGCTGCTGCAGTTGAAAGATGGGTTGCCTGAGGAAATGGAGGTTATTTATGTAGGATCATTGAAGGTTGAAGTGGATGTCGATGAACAAGATGATGTGTCACAGATTCTGTTAGAGAAGTTCAAATGTGTACCGGCGTTTTTGCCTTCTGATATCCATTCGAAGTTCTATCATGGGTTTTGCAAGCATCATTTGTGGCCGCTTTTCCATTACATGCTTCCATTTTCAGCCAGCCACGGTGGTCGTTTTGACCGATCATTGTGGGAAGCTTATGTGTCTGCGAATAAAATATTCTCGCAGAGGGTGATTGAAGTGATAAACCCTGAGGATGACTATGTCTGGATTCATGATTATCATTTGATGGTGCTTCCCACTTTCTTGAGGAGGCGGTTCATCAAATTGAGAATGGGGTTTTTTCTTCATAGCCCGTTTCCTTCTTCGGAGATTTATAGGACTTTGCCTGTGAGGGAGGAAATACTCAAGGCGTTGTTGAATGCCGATCTTATTGGATTCCACACCTTTGATTATGCCCGGCATTTTCTTTCATGTTGTAGTCGGATGCTGGGTTTGGAGTATAAATCAAAAAGGGGATACATTGGGTTGGAATATTATGGAAGGACCGTTGGAATTAAGATCATGCCGGTTGGGATCCATATGGGGCAGATTGAATCTGTTTTGAGACTTGCAGATAGAGAATGGAGAGTGCAGGAACTGAAGCAGCAATTTGAAGGAAAGACGGTATTGCTTGGTGTGGATGATACGGATATTTTTAAAGGTGTCAATTTAAAGCTTCAGGCTATGGAACAGATGCTCAAGTTGCACCCAAAGTGGCAGGGAAGAGCTGTTTTGGTTCAAATTGCTAACCCTCCTAGAGGGAAAGGCAGAGATCTTGAGGAGATACAATCTGAAATTCAGGCTAGTTGCAAGAGAATCAATGAAACCTTTGGCGGTCCTGGTTACGAACCCATAGTGTTTATTGATAGGCCAGTGTCTTTGAGCGAACGTGCTTCATATTACGCGATTGCAGAGTGTGTGGTCGTTACAGCAGTCAGAGATGGGATGAACCTTACTCCATATGAGTACATTGTCTGCAGGCAAGGGGCGTCTGATTCTGACTCTGGTCCAACATCAAGCGAGCCCAAGAAGAGTATGCTGATAGTATCAGAATTCATAGGGTGTTCTCCTTCTCTGAGTGGTGCTATCAGGGTAAACCCGTGGAATGTTGAGGCAACGGCTGAGGCGATGAATGAGGCAATCTCTATGAATGATGCTGAGAAGCAATTGCGCCACGAGAAACATTATAGATATGTTAGCACACATGATGTTGCGTTTTGGGCAAGAAGTTTTTTCCAAGATTTAGAGAGGTCGTGCAGAGACCATTTCAAACGGCGCTGCTGGGGAATTGGTTTGAGTTTTGGTTTTAGGGTAGTAGCACTGGATCCCAATTTCAGAAAGCTGACCATTGATGCCATTGTCTCTGCGTTCTCCAGGTCCAAAAGTAGGGCCATACTGTTGGACTATGATGGCACAATGGTGCCTCAGTCATTCATCAACAAGGCACCCAGTCAACAGTTAATTAGAATTATTAATACGTTGTCGGGAGATCCCAAGAACACTGTTTTTATTGTAAGTGGAAGAGGAAGAGATAGCTTAGGCAAGTGGCTTTCTCCTTGTAGGACGGTTGGCATCGCAGCGGAGCATGGGTACTTTATGAGGTATTAAAATTGTATGCTATTATAGTAAATTTCTCCACCAGTTTTAGTTGCTTTTTATAATTATTTTTTGTTCTTACCGTGTACATTTGGAAAGGTGGTCTACGGAGGATGAATGGGAAGTATTTGGTCAAAATGGTGATTTTGGATGGTTACAAATAGCTGAACCTGTGATGAAATCGTATACAGAAGCTACAGATGGTTCCTATATTGAAATTAAAGAGAGTGCTCTGGTTTGGCACCATCGTGATGCAGACCCGGGTTTTGGATCCTGCCAGGCAAAGGAGATGCTAGATCATCTAGAAAGTGTTCTAGCAAATGAGCCAGTTGCTGTGAAAAGTGGCCAGCACATTGTTGAAGTGAAGCCACAGGTATGCACTCCAATTTTATTTTATTTTGTAGGTATGAACAGTTCTTCTGTCAATCTCGTGACTAATCCCACTTCCAGAAGTTGCAATTCAATCGTTGTATTGTATAATAGCTGCATATAATTGCCAATTGAAGCATATATGGACTACACTATGAGGTAGTCAAGTAAAGTAAGGACGATATAGCCTGGAAGAGGTGGTAGAAACATCAAAGGGAAGGGTATGGATACTTCTTACACGGATTAATTAGGCTGTGTGAGTTAAAGGTGTGAGCCCTTTCCTAATTTTAAAGACAAAATGAGGTTTCCGTGCCTGGGGTTATAATACATAGTCCCGAGTAGTACATTTGTTGAGACATCCACTTTGCAGTAATTGTTTTCGTGGAATTTTTAAAGCTAACGCTTGGTCAAAGGTGGGAGTCTGTCGCAATAACATTTGAAGTGACCGTGATGTTGCCATTCTTTTTGAAAATACTCTCCAAGCAACTGGGCTGGTCCTGCATTATGTATGTGACAGACAGAGAATAAGCTAAACCTGGTGCTACCAGACCCTGCTTAGGCGGGAGCCCTTGAAGGCACTGGATTTGTTGTTGGTGCTACCAATTAAGGAATCCATAATGTTTCTAGTAAACTGGTCTTAATCTAGATTCCCTCTATGTAATGGAAAAAGTAAAAACCACATTGTGCATTAGGTCACCAAAGCGCTGGAGCAGAATCTCTCTTGAAGCAGTCTAAAACATGATGCTTTCTTTGTGTGCCTTTCATATGTTTTGAATCTTGTACGAAATGTGTATGGTGGCCGACTTAACCAACTATGAGAAAATCAGGAATTTCCCTCGAGTCAGTCGAAATTACTCGTAGTGCTTGTACTACAACTCTCCGGTCCACACTGTCAATATGATTCCTTTTAGATTCCCCCCCCCCCCCCCCCCCCCCCCCCCCAAAAAACCCAAACCCCAATTTCTTTGGGAGGGTAGCGCCTTACTTTGCGAGTACTCTACACATTTCATACCTTCTAGAAAAGTGGAATCACACTTTTTGTTTGTATGGAGTCCTTCAATTAAACAGGCGGCAATCATCTTTTGTTTCTTAAACCATCTTTATGTTGAAAAGAAAGATTCTGTACTGAGATCAGCAACAAATTTGGCTAGAACATATGGCTGGAGAGTTGTGATCATGAAACCTTTTAGTAATCTTATTTTCCTTTTGTATGAAATTCTGTGTTCCTTTCCTGGTTGGATGATAGGGATGAACTATTGACGTTCTAGTCCATGTACATCTTGCTCATATTAAGGCTTGACAATGAACTATATATGGGTTAGGGTACTGTGCAACTTCGAGGTCATGAATGCTTATGATCATGTTGTGTGTGCAATGGCCAGCATTTTTGTGAGTGTCCCTTGGTCAATTAGTTTGACCACCAAAAAAAAAAAAAAAAAAAATGAAGGGAAATGAGAAACAATATATGTTGTCTTATGCTTCAAATTTATGTCTTGATTCAGAAACGAGAGTCGGTGTTGGCAATGGATTTTATTTTTTTTTCCTTGCTCAGTAGGCCTGTTTATGAGTGAGTGGCTCTTGGTTGTATCTTCTCCTAGAGTTCAGTGGGTTGCTTTCCTCATTTTTGCCCGTGGTTGTTTTTCCTAGTTGACGGCTTTCCACGTAAATTTTTGTTATTGTTCTCTTTCTCTCTTCTATTTTCAATTTTTTTGAGATCTTTATTTTCGAATCTAATTTTCGGGTATTTTACCCGAATAAAATGTTAATGGAACAATTCATTATCGTTGCATTATGAAGGTATCATGCGGTCTCTTTTCTCAGAGGCAGCACAAGTTCATATGATGTATGGTTCACTTTTCTTGTTACTTGTAGGGGGTGAGTAAAGGTCTAGTTGCAGAGAAGATCTTCACTAGAATGGCCGAAAGTGGAAAGCAGGCTGATTTTGTGCTGTGTGTCGGGGATGACAGATCTGATGAAGACATGTTTGAGACCATCGTTAGTGCAATAAACAGTGGCATGCTCTCATCGAATGCTTCGGTATACGCTTGCACTGTCGGTCAAAAACCGAGCAAAGCAAAGTACTATCTAGATGACACAACTGAAGTCATAACCATGCTTGATGCCCTTGCTGAAGTTTCTGACCCTTCTCCCTCCTCTGATATCGGGACACCAAGCCCCTCTTGATGGGTTTCTTCAGTTTTGTCTAGTTTGAGTGAAAACTGAATTTGTCCTCATCAAAGCTGAAAATGGAACTGAATTTGATCCAAGCCAGGCCATATTTAATGTTTCACGTAAAATCCGAAAACATCAGAAGCTTCAAGTTCTGGAACTGACACCAGAAAGTGATCAATGGACCTACGAGAGGTCAGATTCGGTTATTTTCTAAGATTTTCCTACCTTTCTAAACTAATTAAAGTGTAAGTCTCGTACAAATGTTCAAGCATAAGCTTGGACAATCGAAGATAAGTTCGGAGGGCGAATTTGAACATGAAAAGGAAAAATACTGACCTGGATTGATAGATGATTGGAGAGTAGGCAAGTATGAAAGTGTAAATAGATAATGCTGAAGAATTTGTCATGTCAGAATTTGCAGCTGCAGCAGCTTGTTTGAACTTCATGGCAGTATATCATAAGGGAGATACCTAATGGCTTTGAAATTGTATGGGATATTTGCTAGTAAGTCCTTTTCTCCTTAAAATTATTTTTTTTCGACCCCCTCCTTTTTTCTGAATTGTTTTGATATGTATAATGCACAGGGCTTTTTGTTTGAAATTGCTGATAATATTACAAAATTCCTGTCTTGACACTTTTGGCTTATCCTTTCTGATGTATCTTACTGTACTTCTTCTGTCTCGTTCCTGTTATGTTTTTTTCATTAGGTTTATAGTTGGTCAGTATTTGTATGGAGTTGACTTCTTGACCGTGAATGGGGAAAACACTTTTCTTCATGGAGGGAAACCTTTATCCGTTGTAATAGCACGTTATGTCTCATTTTGAACTTGATTTGGCCAGATGGTGATCTGCATGGATTTATATAATTTAACTATTTTCCGATAAGTTTTTGATATTGTAAGCAAAAGCAACATTTCCAGTGTCCAAGGGCTCCCGCCTAAGCACGGTCTGAGGGTGGATGTACGCGGCTTTTCTCCTTCAGAGTGCTATCTCGAAGAGAGGCTGTTTTTGAGAACCTCTAACCTGAGGGGTGCACAAGGATTTCCTAGAAAGTCACTCATCTTGGTACTATTCTCACTCAAGTACGCTTAACTTCGAAGTTTTAATGGATTCGGTATTTGCGTGTTGGTACTCTCTTAGGCAAGTTTTTGATATTGTAAATGATATCTATATAACTTTAGGATCTCTTGTTATCGCTTTTCAGTTATTAAAAAAAAAATAATAAAATCAGATTTTTAACTTGGATTCTTCTACGTGAAAATTTTTCACTTTGGTCCTTTTTCTTTTCTTTTTTTTTTTTAAAAGCCCTTTTCAGCTTTTCAGATTAGGGGTCATCAGAAATAACTTCTGGTTAAAGTATAACTCTAAAAGGCTAAGGTTGCGTATATTTCACCTCTCTCAAACCTTGCTTATGCGGGATTCCTTGAAACATTGGGTGTTTTTTATTTTATTTTTTTACCTTTTTGAACTTCATAAAAATTATTATTAATCGAAAAAATTATTTTAGAAAAAGATATCATTTTCTCAACAAATACAAGTTACAAAAATACATGTAATTGAAGTGAACTTGAGCAGGCTCAACACACATTCTAAATCATGTTTGAAAGAATGGGTGCTCGACTTATTTATAATCATGACAATCTGTTAAAAGATCATTAGAGCTTGTCAATTGATCTGTATTATCTCGATAATGGATCAGTTATTGCTCGTTAGTAGTTAATTGATAATTATTTGCTCAAGATAATGACTTTTGTTAGTAGCGTAACCAGGAAATAGTTATTTATAGGTAACTTGTTAAATGACAATCACCGACACAAACGAAATTAGTTGTTAGTAACTCATGTGGGTTTGATCAGAAATAAGTGTTGCTCAACTCGGTTAAATTAATGAGCCAAGTTTAGCCACTATTGAAATAAGGCTCAAATCAAGCTATAAAAATTTGTGTAAGGCTCGACTTGGATTTGAACTCGTCAAGGCCCTTTTGGCTTGAGTTCAGCTATGGAAATGCTTTTGTCTGATGCTTTTCAGTTACATGTATATTCATTGTTATGACCCAAAAAGAGCAAAAGCAAAACGCAATATTGTAGAATACGGTAATGTTTAATCTCCAATGGAAGTCTATAGATCAATGCAACATGAACAATTAAATCATACTAAATTTGAAACCCAATATGTAATAAAAGCTTACTGAACACAAAAAGTAATTATTCGATATTATCTTGTTACTGAGAATACTTTCCCAAGTCTGAATCATAGCAAGAACTCAAGATCATGTGTATGATTAACGGCAATGAGTAACTGCAGAATGATGATAGAATAGGAAAAATTTCGTTATTCGCAGTTACCAACCATGCATAAAGAAAGCATGAGTGCAAGCAAGCAACAAGTGTGGTCAAGCATGTATAACATCTATCCTTCCTTGTTGTCATTCCTCGGGAACTTTGCAACAGCAATAGTAACCGCCAGCGCTACTATGGTAACAAAATGCCAAATCAGGAGAGTGGCCTAAGCTTTGACAAGATTTAGCACAATCAACCTTGGTCTTGCATGCTCCTAATAACTCCGCACAGTCCCCTGCATAGTCTTGAACATGTATTGTCGATGTCCCTGTATCATCCATCAAGTCACATGATTTCAATGAAATGTAACCAATAGATTTTGACTCTAATTTGACGTCTTTATATATTTTATCATGTCTTAAAATAAGTGCAAATTTAACATGATTGTTTGCTGGTATGGGTCATGGTACAGTTGGTTTAATATTCCTTAGAGAAGAATTGATGGAATATTGATCGATTTTAGAACTACTTCATCTTATCTGCTCTTTTTCCCCCACGGGATTTAACAACTTGAATTATCTTTGTTTTGGAAAAAAGTTTTATCCATGCAGTAATCCTAGGCCAGTTTGTTGCCTCAACATCTAATTTCACCATCAATCAATCGAATTGACTTTGATATCGATCAAATAACTCAATCATCCAAAAAGTCTAAACTCGATCGCTCAAAAAAAACAAAACTTAGAGTGAAAAAGGCATGAATGACAACAAAAAAAAAAAAAACAAATATCAATCGGTTTGTCAAGTTACTCTTTTCAATCTTTTCTCAACATAAACATAACATATCAAATGTATAACAGTATCGGTATACACTTACTTGTAAAATGAACAAAGAGACACATAGAAATAATGAGAACGAGGCACAAAAAGATTTTTGGAAATGCCATTGTGCTTTGATTTAAAATTTTCTTCTTGTTTCGGGTGAAATATTTTTAGGGTTTATATACAAATTTTACAGTAAAAATTCAGGTCTAAATTTATTGCATCATTTGATACTACAAAATCTCCATTTTAATTCATGGATTTTCATATATAGCATGCAATCATTCAATAAATATAAATCTTAATAAACATTGTTTTCTGAATCTGATGTTCGTAGTAATATGGACATGTCAATTTTAATTTTCAGTGTTAGGTTTATGTGTGGAGCTGGGTTTTAATGGGTCTTGTATCTGTAAAAGTTACTATAAAAGGATTTCTAGGGCGTATTTCCTATCCATTGTGTTGAGGACTCCACATTTGAATCTTGTGAAATCCCATATTGGAGTTAAGAAAAAGAAGAGATCATCTTATAAGCTTAATGGGCCAATTGATTTTAGGATAGAACCCCACTTGGACTTATATGTAGACCTAGTGTGTCCATCTGTATAGGTCAGGCTTAAAGGGCCCAGTGAAATATAACGCATTATTGTTTGTAATTTATATTTTTTTTTGAAATTAAAATCAATATTTTTTAAACCATTTTTGCGGTTTTTGGTTTTTATTTTTAGGTTTTTGACTAATTTGACTGAAATTTGAAAATAAAAAAACTAAAAGTTAGGAAAAAAACGTCTTTCAAAATCAAAATTTTAATAGTTAAAACAAAAAACTGTAAATAAAAAAGTGATGTCAAAGAAGCGATTGATGTATACATAATTGTTCTTATGTTTGTGCTTTTCTGAGAGGGACTGAAGACTTTTCTGCAAGTGGGTTGCCATGAAGCCTTTGTCAAGTTGCATTTTTCAATAAACTTTTAGGCTCGATTTATTTCGAAGGAAATTATTTTTTTTTAAAACTTTTCTTTTTAAGTATTTTCATTATAAATATTGCGTTAAAAACTATTTGATAGTTAAGGAAAATAATTTCATTACCTATATATGTTTATAAGAAATTTACGTTAATCAGATTTAGATTGAAGTAAGATATTAAACATGACATTACAGTCTAAAATATTGTTTTTAAGTTTTGAGAAGGAAAATATAGACTACCTTTGGCAATATGATAACATTTAAAAAAAAAAAAAATTAGGAATCTGATATGTCAACAAAAATTTTAGCAAAATGACACGTTTTAGTGTATAATTGTTACGCGCGTCATTTGAAATAGCATGCATATACTGCACGCCATTATGCACGCCATTTCAAATGCATAATTATGCATGGCATTTGAAATGGAGTGCAAGTTTTGCACACCATTTCAAATGGCGTGTATGCACTTGCACGCCATTTCAAATAGCGTACATATGGCGTGCAATGTGGCGAGCGTAAAAATTGTATAGTAAAGTATGTCATTTCGCTAAAATTTAGTACTAACATGCCAAATTCTTAATTTTTTTTTTTTTTAACAACAACAATAACAATAACAAACCCAGTGTCTCCAAGGGCTCCCGTCTAAGCAAGGTCTGGGGGAGGTAGATGTACGCAGCTTTCTCCCTTTAGGGGGCTACCCTAAAAAGAGGCTGTTTCCAAGGATCTCCAACCTGAGAATTTTTCTGTCATAACAAATGGTGCCTTAATGTTATTATTATTTTTTTCTTTCCTGAATTTCTTTTCTTACTTAGAGACTCGAAATTTGCTTTGGTTAACGTTATGAAATTTTTTTTTTTTTTTTTTTTTTTTTTTTTTTTGGTTGAAGTAGTTTTGTTTATTTTCGTGATTATATTAATAGTGATGCCGCCAGTTAATTTTGATATAATATGTATATATAATTTTTATCGAAATTGTGGCTTAGTTACCCTAAGATTTGACTAATTGTTACGTAGATATCTTAACGTTTCATATATACAATGAGGTAACTTAGGGTTTAAATATTTTATAACTTAAGTACCCTATAAGTTTAAAGTTTTATTAATCAAGAATTTTTTTGTCGAAATTTGATAGATTTTTATTGAAAAATGTTAAAATAGAACATGATTACCGTATATTGGTATTTTTATTAGAATTTGATTTTTTTTTTTTTTCCAGAATATGATAATATGACACATGATTTTAGTAATATTTAGGTAGTTTATATCACATTCAATGAGTTTTTTACCGTATTTTGTTGAATTATATTGCTGAAAACAATGGTATGATTTATATATATTAGGGAAATTATCACTGAGATACCTTAAGGTTTGAGCATTTATCTTGTAGATGACTTAATATTTTAATATATATTAAAACGTTAGTGTATATAGGTGATAAATAATCAAATTTCAGAGTATCTAAGTTGTAATTTTCTTGTATATTGCTATAATTAAGTACAATATAGCATCTTATGTATAAATTCGGCCAGATATTTATAAAAATTCATCAAATTTTGACATGCAATACCTAGAAAATAATATATTCGAACATAAGGGTATCTCATTGTATATATATTGAAACATCAAGGTACGTAAGTAATAAATGCTCAAATCTTAAGACATCTGAATGATAATTTTTCTAATTTTTAAAACAATTATTGTATGGCAACTCTATAATTTATCCTGAATGGGAGACTCTATAATTGGTTTAAAAACAAATGTATCAGATCTTGCCTTTTTATAAATGTCAAATTGTCAATAATAAAGTAAATGCACACCGAAATTCGATTTTAGGAAACATTCATCTCTCTTTCCTCTTATTTGGTTTGCATTTGGTGGAAAATGACTTTAGAAAAGTTGTCATTCCAAGTGACCCAAACCTCCGGGTGAAATAAACCGGAAGCGATACTAGAATGTTAAAGGTCATAACATTGTACATATTTTGGCCCTGAGAATGACAAGCCAGGCCTAGTCTTGGATCAAATTACATTATTTGGACTAATTTTCGATCATGATCGATATCTTATACTTTAAGGGTGTTTATACTAATTCACCTAAATTGAGCTAGACTGAATTTGAGAGTAGGATTGAGGAATGGACCAAACAATGACATACCATTTTGATCAAAGCATACACTAAATTGCTGGGTGTAATACGGGTTTATAGTCCAGATTGGTAATTGAACTGCTTGACCAGCGTTGGTCCTCTAAAAAATTAAGATTTTTTTGGTGTGTTTTTTTAATCAAATTTGTAAGTCTTAGAAGTCACTTTCTTGAACTAGTAGAAAAACTCAATGGTCCAAAATCAGAGCAGACCCAATTGAAGATCGAGGAGTAAATCAAGTAATACCAATTCAATTTGGAGTTCGAGACAATTTAATAAGTCTGGTTCATATTTTTGTTCCAAAACGATATTTTATCATGTTTAAGATGTTTATAAAAATGTTTACATATGAAATAAACAAGGAAATATCTTATTTGAAATTATATTTTACTGTAAGTAGGATAAGAATAATTAGAGAGTGGAAGAAAGGCTGGAAGGCACCACATATCCGTAATATAAGTCAAAAAGTAAAGCAAAATAATATTTTTGTATATCCTAAGAAAATATCCCCATTTCTTAAACAGTGGTTGTCCCTCTCTTTAGTACCAAAGGAACGTATCCAGTGCCTCAAGGGCTCCCGCCTACGTAGGGTCTTGGGGGGACGGATGTATGCAGCCTTCCCCTTTCAGAGTGTTAACTTGAAGAAAGGTTGTTTCCTAGTGCCTCCAACCTGAGGGTGATGACTTCTCAGGAGGTCACCCATCCTAGTACTACTCTCGTCCAAGCACGCTTAACTTCGGAGTTCTAATGGGATCCGGTGATGGCGTGTTGGTGCCCTCTTCGGACTCTCTTTACTACCAATGTTAAAAAAAATAAAGCAAAGCGACATTTTCAGTGCTCCCGTATAAGCAGGGTATGTGAGGTGGATGTACACAGCCTTCTCACTTTAGAGTGCTACTATGAAAGAAGGCTGTTTCAGAAAATCCCCAACCTGAGAGGTACAATACGAGGACTTCCCAGGAGGGTACCCATCTTGGTACTATTCTCACCCAAGCACTCTTAAATTCGGAGTTCTAATGGGATCCGGTGCCTGCGTGTTGGTACCCTCTTAGGTACCAATGTTAAAATATATATATATATATCATCAGAAAATTGGCTAAAGTAGGGGTGTATTTTAGCTAAGTCGAGAACTAGCTTGCCAAGTTCAAAGCTCGGCTTGGAAAGTTCAAGCTTGAGCGCAACTCATCAAAGGCTCAAGCTTGGCTCAACTGAATCTCAGCTTAGCAAGCTTTAAATTAAGCTTGCAATATTTTGGCTTATTTAAGCTCAATCTAAGCTCGTTTGGGCATGTTTAAGCTCTGACTCATATCATTTAGGCTCAAATTTTGCTTGATTGGGCAATATTTAAGAAATTATCTTATATTAGTAGATCTAAATCTGAATAATCTAAGATTATATTCTAACAATTAAGATCATGTAAGCTCATTTAGACTTGCGAGCTTATGAGCTTCATGATGAGCTAATAAACTAAACGAGTCAGCTCGACTCGGCTCGAGCTCAAAGTAAGCTGAGTCTTTCAAGCTTCGTGATGAGCCGGCTTGCAAGGCTTAGCTCGGCTCACTTACACATCTAGGCTAAAGTGGTAAGTAGATTGAAAACAGAAATACTTTAGAAAAGTAACTATGATAATTTGAGAGGAAAACTACAAGAAGTACAACATTTACAATATATATAAGAAATTAAGACATGGCTTTTTGAAGCCCCATTTTTACCCCCACACATATTTCATTGAAAAGTTATTTTTAGTAATTAAATTTAATTATTTAAATATTATTTAAATTAACTTTTATAAAAAAATCAAAGAAGTTTATGTAAAAGTCACCACGTCATTATGGCGACCCTAGGTCACACAATAAATTCTCATTTTTAGGACACTAATGAAGAAACCATAAACTTTTAAAATATTATCCAATGTTTTCAAAACATAACAACAACAACAACAACAACAAACCCAGTGCCTGCAAAGGGCTCCCGCAAAAGCAGGGTCTGGGGAGATAGATGTACGCAGCCTTCCCCCTTTAGGGGGTACCCTAAAGAGAGGCTGTTTCCGATGACCCCCAACCTAAGAGGCTGGTCCGCAGCATAGAGCATGTGATCTGACAGCAGGAGAGCATCATTTCTTTGTCAAATATAGATAATATTACTGTCGTGACCAACCAAAGCAAAATTGTGTTGTTGTTGTTGTTGTATATTGCAATCAAGAATTGGTAAGAACATCATAGTTATAGGAGCCAAAAATACAATATATAACATTACAAAGATATCAGAAATCAAGCATCATCAATTCCGATATAAACAACGACAAATACAAGAAAAACAATTTATAAAGAGAAAAAAAGTTTTAGAAACCATATATTGGATTGGATTGAGACACGTGAGAACGCTCTCCTTAGAAAGAAAATTGTCCCTTCTGCACAAGTATTGCTATTAAGCTTCTCCTTTTCCAGGATTCAACAATCCGTCGAACCTCTATATTCAGTAATGAAAGATCCCCGAACGACAACCACCAATCTCACAATTTTTCATAAGAGCGGAGGAGATTGAAAGAATAAAGTATTTCATGTTTTGTGCATATTTTTCCCATCATATTCATGCTTTATATATACAAAATATATACACATAAAAAACTTTTTTCCTCTTTTCTTCTTTCAATGAATGCTGAAGCCCCAAATATGACTTTTGTAAAAGCCCAACGTTCACAAACAGTGGACACAACTAAGGTGGTATAATTTAGACTTTAAATTATTTGAATAACGATTTAATTTTGGAGCATTAAATTTTTTTAAAATAAATAATATGATAACAAATAATTTTTGAATCGATAAAATACATAATTTTTTTAATAGTAGATTTAAAACAATTTTAGGACTTTTATTATTTATAAGTTATATTATTATTTTGATAATAATAACTTTTATTATGACAGTAACAACTCTTCAAAAATAACGTTGTTTAAAAGATTAAAGAAAAGGTGATGCAAGATTGGGGCGAGAAGCCCTTACAACTTCCCGCAATTCCTCTCGGCCAACCGTACTGCGCTTCTTTGAAAATGATATAATGGCTTTAAACTGTGTAGCCAACTACTCTCTTTAAAACTTATTTTATACTTATTAAAATAGTCTCAGAGACATAATGAAACCAAAAACACATAATGAGAATGAGTGTATAGAAGATGAATTTCTGATATGGGAGAACAAAAGAATGATTAAATATTATTTTTAAAAAAAATAATACAAGCTAAACTTAAATATTGTAGTAAAATTATATCCCATTTTGAGAATACAATAAAAGCACTCTATCCCACAGATAAATTAAGGGGTTTAGTTGATTTTATAAGGGTATATGCCATCAACCCATTTGAATTAAGCCATGGGTGAAGGAATGGTGGGAACCACATGCGCACACCGCCCGCCGTGCTCGGGTGAAGGTGAGGGTGATCTTTTTGTTAACGGATATATTTATTTTACTGAAAATAAGTTACCGCTGCTATTGTTGTTTCATGTTAATTCATACATTGGTAATAAATTGGGCATATTTGTAACAGCAGCAATTATATTTCAAAACGTTGCAAGGTAGCTGTTGATCTCCATTACTGCTTATACGTGTTTCTAGCTGTTGGAGATAGGAATTAACTACAGAATTTATACCTGTTGGCATTTTAGATTAGTGTAAATAGGATGGTTAGCTTAGCTTGGAAATCATCCAGAAAAACAACAACTTCTTCATCTCCTTTCTCCTCTCAGCTTTCTCTCTCTCTATGTGCGAGTACCTGGGCAAAGCTCTCGATCTCTCCTACCCAACGTTTAGCGAGTGCGCGTTAAAAGTTGGACCGTGTTAATCCTGGAAGACGACCGCCAATATCACTGTTTGCATCGGAACAGCGGAAAAATCGTCTTTGAGGACAGTGCTATTTCCCACGGCACGGTATCTTCGGTATTTTATCAATCTAATCAACTTCCCCTCTTTCGGTATTATATGATTGTCGTGTTTAGGTACTTCGTTGCGCTTTTTCACTAAAATTTTCGCTCACCGTTACTGCTGTTTCGTTGACAAAATTACTAGAATTCCTTGCAATTCTCACTGAAAATTTCCACTGATTTTGACTACACTTACTGAGATTCTAACAGCTAAATTTTTCAGATTTATAGCAAATTTCGATTTAAGCTTCTCTGTTCAATTTGCAAAAATTAGTCGATTAATTTTTTGTATTTTCGGCAGCATTTTCAGCAGTATTTACGCTGTATTTTGCGTTGTAATCATTTCCTACAACAATTGTCCAGTATCCTAATCTTGAGAATGAAATGGGCATTTATAGTTTTTTAATTATCTCTTAAAAGAGATGAGTACCAAAACTCACTTTTTACTTATTTTAAAAATATATCAACAAATGATGTTGTTTATGTTATATATCTTATTTCGTAATAGATTGTTGCTCCCACTTATAAAATGGGTGCTATTGTTTAGGATGGTCGGAGGCTTGAAGCCTTTTTTTGTTCTTTATCGTTCGCTTGCGTTCTCCGCTCCTATAATAGGGCCGCCCATTTAGTATCTGTTGATGTATTTTCAAAATATTCGTTGTATAAAATGTATATATGTGTGTTAAATATTGTTTATATGTATATAAGATGTATTTGAGATTGTCCCGATACTTGTATGAGTGATTAGAGCATTATTGGGAGTATGTGTCGACACATGGGTCATATGTGTCGACACAAAATCCTATAGAACGCAGGGGAGATAGCTGTGTGTCGACACACATGGCCCGTATGTCGACACACAGCCCGTTTCAGGTGCGCATGAAGGAAACCTGTGTGTCGATACACAGAAATTGTGTGTCGACACACAGGCTTACAGTGAGCCAGTGTGTCGACCTGTGTGTCGACAGTATCGACACACAGGCTTACAGAAAGCTGTGTGTCGATACTGTGTGTCGACACACAACTTCGACACATAGATCGGTTTTGACGGTTTTCTGCGCGGTTTCTTCCCAGTTCTTTTATATATTGATGCTCTTGGTTTTGGGACGTTTTTACAGAAGAGGATAATACCAGATATTCTCCCCTCTCATTAAGAAGAAGAAAACATATGAAATGGTAGTGGAATTTCACAAGAAAGTAATTTGAAGAACAACTTCTTGGTTCTTGTGTTCTATATGAGTTTGGCAAAGGGTGAGTTCTCTAAATCAACCAATCTCTAGACATCTTCATCAATCCCTTCCCATACACTTCTTCACTCCATATTTTGGTAGTTGTTGTATCCCCGAGGATATTTCGTATACCGAAATAAACCTTAAGGATAGTGATCACACGCCTCAACACCTGAGATCGTTTGGATACCCGGTTGCAAGGTTTTGTAAGTATTTTCTGAATTTTTTCTAACAATCTTAAGGTTTACCATTCTGGTTTGGGTTATGGCTTCATCACTAAGGGAGATGACATCCAATTTTGTAAAATTGGACCGGTTTGATGGGGGAAATTTTCGACGGTGGCAGAGGAAGATGCATTTTCTCATAACAACGCTGAATGTGGTGTATGTCCTGAATACACCGTCTCCATTCCCCGTTTCCGAGGAGGAAGAAACGCTGGCCGAGCAAAGGGCAAGACTGAAGTGGGAAAACGATGATTACATTTGTAGAGGGCACATCTTGAATGGGATGACCGATGCCTTGTTTGACATTTACTCTAACATGTCAACTGTGAAAGAACTATGGGACGCACTTGAGGCTCGTTACATGGCCGAGGATGCAACAAGCAAAAAATTCCTGGTTAGTCAATTTAATAATTATAAGATGATTGATGGTCGTCCTGTCATGGAGCAATTCCATGAAATAGAACGTATATTAAATAATTTTAAACAACATAACATGAATATGGACGACACAATCGTTGTTTCTTCCTTAATTGACAAACTTCCTCCCTCTTGGAAAGATGTAAGGAAAAATTTAAAACATAAGAAGGAGGATGTGTCAATTGAGGAACTTGCTAACCATTTACGTATTGAGGAAGGTTACAGGGTGCAAGATGACAACAGAGAACGCCCGAGTGATGTTGGTAAAATCAACGTCGCAGAGGAAGGCCAATCTAGTAAGGGACCAAAGAGAACCGGACACTTCCAAAAGAACAATAAGCACAAGAGGCTGAAAGTTGTTTGTTGGGAGTGTCAGAAGCCCGGTCATATGCGAAAAGACTGTTATCGCCTTAAAAAGAACAAAGGCAAGGGGCTTGATCATCGCACTAAAAATTCGAACGAGAGGTTCGTGGCGATGATTTCGGAAGTCAATCTAATCGAGAGTGATAATTCTTGGTGGATTGACTCGGGGGCCACGAAGCATGTATGTAATGATAGGGGGTTCTTCTCCACTTTAGAGCCCATGGACAACGGAGCTGAGTTGTTAATGGGAAATGGGGAGTCGGTACCGGTTAAAGGGAAAGGAAAAATTGACTTACTTTTCACATCCGGAAAAACCCTTACTTTAACCGATGTATGCTTCGCTCCTGATGTTAAGAAGAATCTTGTATGGGGTGGCCTGTTGAATAGGTTTGGGTTCAAGTTGGTCTTCGAGGCCGACAAGTTTATTTTGTCAAAGGGTGGTGTATTTGTTGGGAAAGGATACCTATATAATGGTATGTTTAAACTAAATGTTAATAATAAGAACGTTGATTCTGTTTATATGCTTGATTCGTCGTTTTTATGGCATTATAGACTAGGTCATGTGAATTTTCGTAGATTACATGAAATGGATAATTCTTCGTTGATTCCTCACATAGATAAAGTTGTTGACAAATGCAAGACTTGTATGCTAACAAAAATAACGAAATCTCCATTTCCTTCTGTGCAAAGAGAGACTAATATACTTGATCTAGTCCATAGTGACTTATGTGACTTCAAGCGAACACCGAGTTTGGGTGGAAAGAATTACTTTGTTACATTTATCGATGATTATTCAAGATTTTGTTATGTTTATTTGATAAGTAACAAAGACGACTCGCTTGATAGGTTTAAAGCATATAAAGCAGAATCTGAATTACACTATGAAACCTTCCTCAAGCGTTTAAGGTCGGATCGTGGTGGCGAATACTACGATCCTAAATATTTTGAATCCACAGGAATAATACATGAAATAACTGCACCTTATACGCCACAACAAAATGGCGTGGCTGAGAGGAAAAACCGGACTCTAACTGAGATGGTTAATTCCATGTTATCTTATTCCGGTCTCAGTGATGGATTTTGGGGTGAAGCTATGTTAACGGCCTGTCACATATTAAATAGAGTTCCAAACAAGAGAAATAAAATAACTCCATATGAGTTGTGGAACAAACGAGCCCCTAATTTAGATTACCTAAAAGTGTGGGGGTGTAGGGCAGTTGTTAGAGTCCCTGAACCTAAACGGAAAAAATTAGGTGAAAGAGGCATTGATTGCATCTTTGTGGGTTATGCGTCTCATAGTAAGGCATATCGGTTCTATATTGTTGAACCTAATGATTATATCAACGTGAATACGATAGTAGAATCGAGAGATGCAATATTTGATGAGAATCGGTTTACTTCTATCCCTAGACCGAGGAATTATGTACCGGTTGAGATTGACACGCAAGTGTCTAATGACGTTGTTCGTCATGAGAGGGAGAATGTCCCTGATAGAGCTCTAGAACTCCGAAGGAGTAAGAGAGCAAGGAAGGAGAAATCCTTCGGTTCGGACTTCTACACGTATTTGGTAGAAGGTTGAACGATGTGGACCAAGTGGTTCCATATTGTTGTGTCATGGAAGCCGATCCCATGACGTTTGATGAGGCGATGAGGTCTCATGATGTCTCGTTTTGGAAAGAGGCTATAAACGATGAAATGGATTCCATTTTAGGTAATAATACCTGGATTCTTGAGGATCTTCCACGAGGAAGTAAACCCATCGGGTGCAAATGGATCTTCAAAAAGAAGATGAAAGTCGATGGATCGATTGACAAATTTAAAGCCCGATTGGTGGCTAAAGGATTCACCCAAAGACATGGACTGGATTACTTTGATACCTATGCCCTAGTGGCAAGGATATCGACGATAAGGGTACTTATTGCTCTTGCCTCCATTTTTAAACTAGTGATACACCAAATGGATGTCAAAACGGCATTCCTGAATAGTGAGCTAGAGGAGGAAGTATACATGGAACAACCAGAAGGGTTTGTTGTTCCGGGCCAAGAGAGAAAAGTGTGTAAACTCATACGTTCTCTGTATGGACTGAAACAAGCTTCGAAGCAATGGCACCAAAAATTTGATCAGGTTGTATTGAACAACGGATTCGTTATAAACGAATCAGATAAATGTGTCTATAGCAAGTTTGATAATGGCAAAGGGGTCATTATATGTTTGTATGTCGATGACATGCTGATTTTCGGTTCTGATATGGAGCAAGTAGAGAGAACTAAACTGTTTCTCTCTGAAAACTTTGCTATGAAAGACATGGGTGAGGCGGAGGTGATCCTCTGTATCAGAATTGTAAGGAATGGTAATTCTATTTCCTTGACACAGTCTCACTATATCGAAAAGGTGTTGAAAAGGTTCCATTTCTTTGACTGTGCACCGATTTCCACACCGATGGATCCTAGTGTGAAATTAGAACCGAATGAGGGTGCTCCAGTGGCACAATTGGAGTACGCTCGAGCTATTGGCTGTCTCATGTATGCCATGACAAGCACTAGGCCTGATATTTCCTTTGCTGTTGGAAAGCTGAGTAGGTATATCAGCAAGCCGAGTAAGTTGCACTGGAATGCAGTGCACCGGGTACTGAAGTACCTAAAGAAGACTATGGATTATGGTCTCAATTATGTTGGGTATCCTCCTATTTTGGAAGGATATACTGATGCAAGTTGGATCTCCGATGTGGAGGATCATGGATCCACGAGTGGATGGGTATTCCTGTTTGGTGGGGGTGCGGTTTCTTGGGGTTCCAAGAAACAAACTTGCATATCTGACTCTACAATGGCAGCGGAGTTTATAGCTCTTGCTTCTGCGGCTAAAGAAGCCGAGTGGTTAAAGGATCTCTTGTATGAGATACCTTTGTGGCCGAAGCCGATTTCTCCTATTTCTATCAATTGTGATAGTCAGGCTACGCTTTCTAAAGCATACAGTGAAGTGTATAATGGGAAGTCCAGACACATTGGTGTGAGACATAGTATGGTGAGACACCTTATTCGGGAAGGTGTTATCACTGTGGACTTCGTGAAAACCTGTCAGAATCTAGCGGATCCGTTTACTAAAGGCCTGGCTAGAGATTTGGTTTTGAAAACAAATGAAGGGATGGGGTTGAAACCTGTCATATTAAGTCGCCCATGATAGGCCCTCAACTCGACGTCTAGTATGACGCTAGGTCTCGGGTTCAATGAGAGAGACTTGTCATCTGTGTGACTGCAAGCACTAAATGAGTTAGTTTCCATCCCGAGTGTGAAGTGCTTGATACCTACGTTAGTGATTATAAAAGGATGAGCAAATGCTCTTAATGGACCTGGTTTTAGAACTTATTGAATGTCGTATCGCAGGGGCATGATCAATGAGGTCCACCTTAGTGAGTGTTGAAGTTTGGCCGCTTCAAAGGGGTGATTTTTGACAAGGGTTTGGCCCTGAAACACTCACGAAGGGTACAGGACACAAGGCCATAAATGTGTCGATCTGGGAGGTGTAGGGAGTGTACGGGGAGTACGCCTTGTGCGTGATTAGATAGTCGGTTAGTCAAATGGGTTGTATGGTTCAAAGCTTGGACTACCATTTTCGATCCGATTAACTGTATGGTCTTTTCACTAGCTGGGGGTTCAATCGTGAGACACCCACGTTGATGCACAATAAGGCCTCCTTTAAACGAGATGTCACTTTAAGATTGGTTGTATTTTGAAAATGGTGGGAGATTGTTGATGTATTTTCAAAATATTCGTTGTATAAAATGTATATATGTGTGTTAAATATTGTTTACATGTATATAAGATGTATTTGAGATTGTCCCGATACTTGTATGAGTGATTAGAGCATTATTGGGAGTATGTGTCGACACATGGGTCATATGTGTCGACACAAAATCCTATAGAACGCAGGGCAGATAGCTGTGTGTCGACACACATGGCCCGTATGTCGACACACAGCCCGTTTCAGGTGCGCACGAAGGAAACCGGTGTGTCGACACACAGAAATTGTGTGTCGACACACAGGCTTACAGTGAGCCAGTGTGTTGACCTGTGTGTCGACAGTATCGACACACAGGCTTACAGAAAGCTGTGTGTCGATACTGTGTGTCGACACACAACTTCGACACACAGATCGGTTTTGACGGTTTTCTGCGCGGTTTCTTCCCAGTTATTTTATATATTGATGCTCTTGGTTTTGGGACGTTTTTACAGAAGAGGATAATACCAGATATTCTCCCCTCTCATTAAGAAGAAGAAAACATATGAAATGGTAGTGGAATTTCACAAGAAAGTAATTTGAAGAACATCTTCTTGGTTCTTGTGTTCTATGTGAGTTTGGCAAAGGGTGAGTTCTCTAAATCAACCAATCTCTAGACATCTTCATCAATCTCTTCCCATACACTTCTTCACTCCATATTTTGGTAGTTGTTGTATCCCCGAGGATATTTCGTATACCGAAATAAACCTTAAGGATAGTGATCACACGCCTCAACACCTGAGATCGTTTGGATACCCGGTTGCAAGGTTTTGCAAGTATTTTCTGAATTTTTTCTAACAGTATCTAGGCTCCATTTTTGCAAGACATGTACTCATCAATGATGGTGTAGTCCTCCTAGTAAATTCTTGGCTGTAATTCGCTTTGATTCTGTTTAGTGCTTGTTGCGATTTCGAGCTGTCTTTATTTTTAAAAAAATGTTCGATTTTCTTAGAATATGATTATTGTCATCGACATTTTTAGGATAAATTATCACTCAAGTATGCATAGATAGAACTCGGTGGAGGGCTAGTATAGGGGTAACCGATATAGCGGCTTAGAGTAGAGCACCTTTGACTGCTTGCACTAGTGATTCTAGTTGTCTTTACCTCCACTTTGGCAAACTTGTATTAGAGCTTCTGTTTGTGTATATGTGCCTTTACTAGTCGATTATTTGTCTGCAGTCACCTCCCTTCGTGTTTTCCCCGAATTTTCTTTGAGTTTTGCTTTGTACCTTGGCTTGTGTTATGTATTGATCTATACTAAGTTGTTTTCATGCTTTCGGGCTCTATGGCACATGATGACACGCTCCTCAGGTTGGGGGTCCTCGAAAACAACCTCTCTTCAGAGTAGTACCTTAAAGGGGGAAGGTTGCGTACATCCACCCCCAAACCCTGCTCATGCGGGAGCCCTTGTGGCACTGAAACTGTTGTTGTTGTTGTTATAAATATTTAGATATTTTAATATATATAATAAGATATTCGGATGCCAGAATATTTTATCAACTAGATACACTACGTCGAAATTCAGCGATACTCTGTAAAAATATGACAAATTTATATAGAAACCATTGATTTGGTATGTATTTTATAATAATATATATGTCATGTTAATGTCTTGAGCAAAAAATCAGTAAATTACAATAAAAATTTACTCAAATTTAATATAAGCTACCTATATATTGTCGAAATCTATATCAACCCTTTTTGGCAACAAAATCATTAGATTGTGGCAAAAATACTTATATTGACATAATAATGTTTCACTTTTGTATTTTTCAATAAAAATCTATTAAATTTTACTAAAAGGCTCATAGATTGCTAAAACTTTAAAACTTTAAGATATTTAATTACTAAATATTTTTTCAGTGAAAAAAAGAAATTAAATGTTAAAATTTTTAAATGTTAAAATATCTCATTATATATTTTAGAATATTCAAGTACATCAGTCGTAATTTAATGCCATCCAAAGTCAAGATATTTGACGTGCCACGTGATCTGACTTGGTGACTTTTTAAATGACATTAATGTAAAAATATATTTTTGGATAATTAAAATAACTTTACAATTTTCATTATAAAATAAATTAACTACGTTATTTAAAAAAAAAAAAAAAAAAAAAGGCATGAACATTCGTAAAGAGATTTTTTTTTTTTTTTTAATTCTTAAAGAGATATGGGCCCTTCAATTGCACTATGTTTGTGCTTTAATAGAAGTTTTATTCCGTAACTTTGCATTGCATTTTGTGTTTATCTTGTATTTATAATCGAGTGCATTAAGTTTGGTGAATAAGCTTCATTATCATCACAAATCCTTGAAATTTAATCCGTGACAAACGACTAGTACAATTGTACAAGTACTGAAATTATTTCTAACTTATGGAACGATGAACAATATTATTAATTCGTTAAAACTACTTCAAATTTACAATGACATTACTATCGTAATATTCAAATTTCTATTATAATTTTGTATTTTCCTTAAATAAATTAGCTTGATTAATGTTATGTTTTACACAAACCATTATTAACGAATAAAATCATATTATTGTAATTTTGATCAGTCTAGGTCTATTAGATAAGTAAAATAGTCGAGTTTATCTGACATTTATATTACAAAAACCGACTATTTATGAACAATTCAAAACTAATAAAACTACAATTAATTAGAAACCAACCAATTTTAACAACTATCATTCAATGCCGTGGCCAAAAAAAAAAACAAAAAAAACAAAAAAAAAAAAATGAACTATCAATTACTATAAATACATCCTTAGTTTATCATATTTTAACTTGTCCCAAAAAAAAAAAGTTTTCTTATTTAAGATAAATATAAATATGAACCAACATTGCCAAATTAAAAAATGAGATGTGATACATAAAAAATAAGTTAATCACGCGTTAGATATGTGATAAAATAGTATTTTATTACATAGCTTTTTATTAATAATAATATAGGTACGTTTTCTTTTTATTACGTAATTAAGATACTATTAGTTAGTTATTTCCCTCTCCAATTTCTATAAATAGAGGCATTAGACTTGTCATGAAGCTCATAATTTAAAACGTTAATAAAATTCTCCCTCTCCCTACTATTCTCTCTCTCCCCGTCAATTTCTTCTAGACCCTCCCCTAATTTTTACTATCTAATCTTAGTTAAGCTTTAAAAAGAATAATCTAATCACTTTTTTCAGTTTTAACCGTATCAAGATGATACTAAAGTATCAAATCTAACTGCAAAAGGATACTAAAGCTTATGAGACAACAAAATCTCAAATTTTTATTGTTTATTGTTCGATTTCCGTTCGCTTTTGTGTCAGACATAATTTTTCGGCTGTTGAATTTTTGTTGTTTTTTTTTTGGTTCATTTTTGGGGTAAATATTAAACAATAGTCCAGTTATTAGACGTACTTGAAATAATATCTATATTTATAATAATTGTATCAAATATGGGTTTATGTCAAATTATTTCTTTTTCTATAATTAGCAATAAAACTCGCAGGTCAAATCCGGAGTACATGTGAAAGTAAGGTCCGAGTTAACATGCAAAGCACGTAGTACAAAAGATAAACAAAGTAAAGTAAAATAAAAGTGTCCCAAAATACAAGAAGATCCCGATCAAAATAGACTCTGCTTCATATCCGTATTTCAACGTCCAACACCCAAAAAACAGCTAATAATCACGAAATATGACAGACCTATCACGTCCATCTCTATACTTTCCCTATAATTAATGTTGATATCTTTTAATAATATAATAATATATTTTAATATTTAATATCTATTCAGGTAAAGAAAAAGACGTGTCCGGAAAAAAAGAAGAAAAAGATGGTATTGACAGAGAGAATAAAGTTAGCCGTAAACAGGGAGCTGCAAAAGAACAAGAGAACGTATTGACAATCTTTACTTCACTACATTTGGTGAATACTAAATATTTTCAAGTATTTTTAATATGTTTTATATTATATTTTATTAGCTAGTATTTAATTTAGCATGTGATGTAATTAGTCTAGTATTTTCTATTCGTAGAGTTATTAGGGTTTATATATCAGGCAATAAGGCACCGAATTTTATTAAAACTCCGAAATTAAGCGTGTTTGGGCGAGAGTAGTATCGGGATGGGTGACCTCCTGGGAAGTGCTCGTGTTGCCAACCCTATAGGTTGGGAGTCCTAGAAAACAGCCTCTCGATAGGGTTACACTCTGGAAATGTAAGGTTGCATACACCCACCCTTCCCTGATCCTGCTTATGCGGGAGCTCTTAAGGCACTGGATCTGTTAGTTTTCTCTGGCCTTGTAACCGACCCTTATGACTAGCATGGACATCAACGGTGGTTTTAATCACCTCCTTTATCTTTCTTAGGATTCCTAGAATATTCCTAGTATTTTTCATCTTCCCTTGTATTATAAATATGTAAGTATTCCAAGCAATGAAATTATCCCGGGGTTCTAAATCTAAAGTTTCAAATCTTTATTCTATCCAAGTGTACTGTGTCTTTTATATTGTTGATCCAAATATTTGGATCAAAAGTATCGAATCTTGTGAATTTTGATCCAAGTCTCATTCTATTTTGTTAAATCTTATCTTGGTTTAATTCAAGATGTTCTTGAACTATTTTATTTTATGTTTTGTTTAAAGTTTTATTCAAGATATTCTTAAATTATTTTATTTTCGATTTTATGTTTTTAACAATATTTGGAGGTTGCTTCCCTCAGTTCTCTAAACGTTCTTGCTCCTTTTTTTTTCTTCGGAAATGTAAGGGCTTGTTTGGTATTATTTTTTGTTTGTAATTTTTAGATTTCAAAAATTAAAAAATAAGTTAAAAATGTAAGGGAAGTTCAATAAAACAGATACAATGATCATAATGGCTTCAAGCCGTATGGTGAATCACTTTCCTTAAAACTTGTTTTGGCCTTATAAAAAATAGTCTCAATGATACAACGAAATCAAAAATACAAAGTAAGATTGAGTGGGAGAAGGAAGGATAGGGAGGGGGGTTTGGCTAGGGGCGCCTGTACCCGAAAGTGGTGTCGGTTGGCTCATTGGAGGGGAAAGAGAGGAAGAGGACTCTCTTGTTGCCATTGAAAACCCTAAACCACGAGGGAAGAGGAGGAGAGAGGGGCGGCGTAAAGGGGGCCGCTGTGCAGGGTTAGGGTTTGGGGGGAAGAGAATTATTTTTGGAGCTAGGCTTCATATTTGCTCTGATATCATGTGAAATCTTATGTTTGTATGGGATATCTAACATGGTAGCCTGCAATTGTATATATAGAAAAGGAATTACAGGATAGGATAAAGATTAATCCAAGCTAGATAATAATATAAAATATAAGATAAATAGACTTACTTTAGATTTAAATATAATATACCCTAATAATTTTCAAGATGGAGGTAGAGAATGATATGATTTTCTCAAGTATTTTTTAAGTTTCTTTAATCTGGATTGGTGGCGGCTTTATGTAGGCGAATAAGTGTTTTTTGATAAAAGACACAATCTTTCCAAAAAGCCAAAAACATCTTCCCGAGCACATAGAAACAGTGGCGTGTCGACACGTAGAGACATAGGACTGTGTGTTGAAGCTTTTTGTGTCAACACACAGCTACGTGTTGAAGCTATGTGTCGACACACAGCCTCAGCCTTTGGGCATTGACACTTTCTATAAGATTGTATGTCAACATACACCTTCTAATATGCATTTCTATAATATGTATGTCGACACACAGCTTTGGGCATTGAGGTTTTTTATAAGATTGTGTGTCGACACATACCTTCCAGTAAACATTTATGTAGTATGTGTGTTGACACACACCAACTATTTGTCGACACATATCATACCCGAGCATAAACCTTTCCAAAACACTTTATTTGAATGTACATCAACAAAAAATAGGTTTTACTATTTATTGGTTTTCTATTTTCAATGTTCAATCAAGTTAAGAAAATATGAAAACACGAGACCAAATTACCATGAAAAAGAGTTTTCAAAATATAATTTTTAGTTTCTAAAATATTAAAAAATACAAACAGAAACGAATTTCAATTTACTTACTATATTTTGAAAGAAATATAAATTATTAAGGAATTTCCACTACTTCCCATGTTCAACCAATTTTCTAGTGATCAAACGAAGAATTCGAATAAATTTTCATTTCCTACATTTATTTTTTGATAACCAAACCAGGCCTAGGGCCTCATTCGGTATGCATAAAGTAGGAGTAGGAGGTAGAAAATCATGAGAAGTATGGATTTTGGCTCTTATTGGTTGGCAGAAAGTAGGCAGAATGCAACAACAACATTCACGGGGCCCAGGGGCTCCCAACTAAGCAGGGTCCCCCGGGGGGGGGGGGGGGGGGGGGTTGTACACAGCCTTCCCCCTTCAGGGTGCTACCTTAAAGGGAGGATGTTTCCGAGAACTCCCAACTTAAGGGATGCACCACAAGGACTTCCCAAGAGATCACCCATCTTGGTACTACTCTCATCAGAAGTGGAAATTGTAATTTCTTCAAAAGCATAAGTAATTTACCTAGCCTCCCCTAGGTAAGTTCTAGTTCATTCGCTTTTAACCATACTTCCAAGGAAGTTCTATTTCCTATCCTAGCAGCCAAACATATTGACACTATTTTCTAAAAAAATGATACAAAAATTAAATTCCCATAAAATATAACTTTTCACAGGAATTAAATTCATGTAGCAATCAAACGAGGCATAAATTTTCTATATATATGTTTTAAAAAAAAAAAGGGCCATATAGGCAGGGTTATAGCAAGGGGGGCACAGCACCTGATGCACCACCCCAGATGTTGTGATTATGAAAAGGAAAGAGAGAATGATGAAATTGTAGTGTAGAAGACGTGCAGTTTTGTACTCATTTTGTTGTGTAGCATGAGTACACACCACAACCTAGCTAATTACATTTAAAAATAACTTATATATAATGCAATGGACCCAACCCTAATTGAATACATGAACCATCATGTGCCCTCACCCTTATCATGCATCTACGTGCTTATGTTAAAATATGGCCCTATGCCCATAAGCCCTTCGCATTTCTAACTCCACCCTTTTTTTTTTAATGCTCGTGAGGTCCTTACGGAAAGCAACAACAATAGTCCCCAGTGCCTTAGAGGCTCCCGCGTACGCAGGGTCTGATGAGAGGCTATTTTCGAGGATTCCCAACCTAATAGTTGCTAGTTAAGAAGGGCACGTAAGTGGAGTAAGTAGAGCATGTAAAGTATGTATATAGATCATGAAGAACATGTAAAATGTAGAGATCAAGAAAAGCATGTAAGGCATGTAAAGCGTGTGAGCATATAGCAAGTAAGCATGCAAGCATATAGACAAATAAGCATATAAGCAAGTAACTATGAAAACATGTAAGCATGGAGTAAGGGAGCATAGCAAACAGGGCAAAAGGGAAAACCAAACACGATAAGAGGAGAAATATCTATATGCGATACCCTGCGACAAATAGGGAGGGTATAGCGCATAGAAAGTATAGGAGGATAGAGACAGAGAAATTAGAGAGCGAAAGAGAAAGAGAACTTTTCTAGCACTAATCCTCCATTGAAGAAAAATTCGTTTAAAGGTAAGTAACATGCTCTTGGCAGGGATTGGATCTAGATGACTTTTCTAGCACTTGGAGTTTTCCGCTCCCAAGCTGTGTCTAGGGGGACAACCCCACTGTAATTACTATTGTTTTCTAACCATTTAGTGTTTGTACCGAAGAAAAGTTCAAAAAAAAAACCAAAGAGCATTATATTTGAGAAAATAACGTAATATTTACTGTACACAGGAAGGTTAAAACATAAAAAGAATATTAATGAAAACTTGTTTTAGAAAAAGAACAAAGATAGTATTGGGCTTCTTTAGCAGTATCAAACATGTCATGTTTGAAGATACTGTTTCATTTGCTACGTCATCTTTTCAGTTAACATATCGTTTTTCATTTGTAATGTTATCATTTCAGACTTGTAGTAAAACAAAAGCATTTCTTTGTTCTTTTCGTAAAACGTATACTTTTCTCCATCTTATTTCAAATATGTTTCCCCTCTTTTTTCCTCAAAATGCATTTACTTTTCTTACACTGAAAATAAATATGATTTTATTTTTATTATTTTTTTAAAAATAATGTTAATTTTCAAAGTTTAATCTAGCCAAGGATTCAAAGAATTTAAGAGCAGGTAAAAAGAACTTTTTGGAGATGACCAATAATAATCATACAATATAAAAACTATATAAAATTTAAAATGAATAACTTTGGACTATACCTTGTACAATTTCCCCTTTGCTCTACCTTATTATAATACAAATTACAAAAGGGGATCTCTCTCTTTTCCTCTTTCGTGATGATACCACCCTCATTTCCAGATCACATATGTCCCCATTACCATATGGTTATGCATTTTCATTGGCCATTTTTATACTCATAAATCCTCCCCATGCGCCACCACACGCGCCGCGGTAACACCCATCACTTTCAAGGACAGATAGTAAGGACAGTTGTAGGACCGTCCATGACACAGAGACGTGAGACGAGAGGGCCCTGTCTGGTGGACTCTGCCGCATTAAAAGATCAGACCCCTTTAAACCTGCATTTGCTAACCATTCCATTGGTCCATCTGCTTCCCGAAAATAGCGATTGAATGTCACCCGGATGGAATAGAACATGGATGTTCATGATGTTGCCGGAGAGAGATACACCTGGGACTGAACCACCGTTTTCCCAATCTTGAACCCCGGAACCACCGTGAATGCCACCGGGAACCCACCAGATACGACATCACCCTCGGTTACAGCGACGCTTTCCATGTACACTTCCGAGTATCTGCACCCTTTCTTCACCTGAAACGCCGCAGTGGGTGGCTCATAACTGAATGCCAAACAATGCAAAAGCCACATCCTTTTGGCCATTTCAGCAAATGCCCCAAAGAATTCCGTCCTTGGAAAAGCGCCGGAACCGATGATTTTCCTCTGATCTAAATTCCCAAAAAAAGAGCACTCCATCTTGGGATGAACCAATTTGAGATACTTTTGCCTACAAAATTTGGCAAATTTGCATTGTGGGTGATGAGAAAGAACTTGACTTGCACCAGATTGTTCCAATTTCTGAAACCTTGAAAAGAAATGCTTCTTATCTTGCTTAGTTTCATCCAATACGAGAAACCCCGGATGATTAAACCCGTCGAACATCAATCTGCATACGAACGACTCAAAAGCGAAGACTCTATGCTTCGGGTTGGAGAAATTCACATTGGGTTCGATCGCTTTCGCTGCTAAATCAATGTCCCAACTCTTACTCTCCATTTCCCTCACCAAATTCTTCACAAAATGCCTGATAGACCTCAATGTATACTGAAGAACACTAATAAAATGACAATGATTCAAATCAACCACCCCCAAATTGCTCCCCAAAAGAGGAAATACCCCACTAGAATTCAACTTCTTCTCCATTAATCTATTCCCTTTTACAATGTCATCTAATCTCGTCTTAAGCTCACAAATTTGACCCTCTTTTTGCTGCACTTTACCCTCCAATTGCTTCATAGTAATCTCGTAAGTCTTGATATTACTCTGCTGCTCTTGAATCTCCGCCAACAATTGAGTGACATGGGTCGGCGGCAAATCCAAAGATCTTCCCAAAAACCTCTGCTTTAACTCAGAAACAACCATCAATTCACTCACCAAAGCCTCATCTGCAGCCTGAACAGCAGCGCTATTGTAGGGAAACTGAGCGCACTGCAACTCAGCGTAGGCGGCTTTAATGGAGGACAAACTAGCAAAGATTTTGGCAAGAAGGGCATCTTTGAGATCCCTTTGAAGAGTAGATTTTTGGGTTGATTTGAAGTCTTTGAGAGAGATGTTGAGTTCTTCAGAGAGAGTGCGGAGTTTAGGAGAAGGAGATGGGGTTTGGGGATGAATACAACGAGAAAAAGCGCGGGAGAATTTGCGGCGGTTGGGATCTGAAGGGGGTTTGATGCAATCCATTTGGGTTTTCAAGGGGAGATGAAGGTTTGATTCATGGAAGATGATGAGAGAGAGAGAGAGAGAGAAGTGGGGAAGAAGGATGACGGGGGAGGAGAAAGAGAAGATTTTTGATGGGAGAGGGAGATTCCTGTGTATTGAATATTGAAAGAAAATTTTTTTAAATTATACATTTTAATATTTTTATTTTTAAGATAATATATAAAAATTTAAAATTATTAAAATAGTATTAAAAAATTAAAAATTATTAAAATAGCACGCTCAATTAACATATTATTACCTTTTAAATAAAGGCATTTTAATCATTTTATTTTTTTAAATTAAAAATAAAAGTTTTTTTAGACCGGAATAATTTTTTACCAAAATGTAAAAAAATTAAATGGTGCTTAAATTTTTTGTACAATGTATAAATTTAGATATATAACAACAATAATAATAGTAAATATACTTTTTTTATAATAATTTTTTTAAATTTTAATAAATTTTGACATATCAAATAATAATATCTATATAATATAATACTAAAAATTTAGTCAACATTTATTTTTTTATTTTGGTAAAAAGTTGTTGCACCATTAAAAAAAAATTTCTTTTTTAAATTTTAAAAAAAGTAAAATAATCAAATTGCCCTGGCTTTTGTGGTAATGGCATACTGACTGGATGTATTATTTTGATAATTTTTAATTTTTGTGTACTATTTTAGTAATTTTAAATTTTTGCATGTTATTTTTGGAATAAAAATATCAAAATGTGTTATTTGAAAAAGTTATCCGAATATTAAAATACCATTTTAGGATTTTTTAAAATAAATTATATATTAGTACCTTGAGATCTAGTATATCAATTTTTTTGTCTACAAACTTTATGAAATATTTTCTTAGTGTAAAAAATTGTATGAATTTAATAAAATAATTAAAATAGTGATGTGTAAGGGTATAAAATATGCCCCTCTTTCATTCTTTTTCATTATTATTTGTACTGTTTTATTAAATACACATAGCTTTTTAGGCTTAAAATTATTAACCAAAGTTTGTGGACTAAAAAATTAATACACCAAACCTCAGGGCTCTAATATGTAATTCGTCCCTTTTTTATCTTTAACATTATTGTCATGAGAAAGTTTTTATTGTTAAGGTACGATTGTCGTTTTTGAGATCATTGCTGCGGACAACTTCTCAGGTTGGGGGCCCTCGGAAACAGCCTCTCTTCAGGGTAGCCCCTTGAAAAGTGAAGGTTGCGTACATCTACCCTCTCCAGACCCTGCTTTTGCGGGAGCCCTTGCAGGCACTGGGTTTGTTGTTGTTGTTGACGATTGTTGTTTTTGAGGTAATTTTATGGCTCTCATTATTTATAAGTCATATAAGTACTTTGGTTATAATATATATATATATATATATTTTTTTTTTTTTATCCGGTAATAATAACTCTCATTTTTGTAGTTGTTATTTTGAATATATTTAGCGTAAAATATACACTAGTAATTTAAGGTTTAGTGAGTTAAATTTTTTATTTTAAAAGTTTGAAAAGTAATATTTTGATTCAAAAGTTGTATACATGTCCAAATGACAGTATATAAGGGAGTAAAATGAGCATCTCATCCAACTTTTCTTTATTAGTAGTGTCATGACATTACGATTCATGTTTGAGATGGGGGAAATAGAGAGTAACAGTGCCTTTGCCAACAAATACCAACAAGTTTTACCCCTTTTATACCGTTATTTGAACTGTTTTATTAAAAAATTATGGCATAAGTTCATAGACTAGAAAATTATTACATCAAAGCTCAGGGTACTATTGTAATTTATCCTTTCTTTTAGTTGTTATAAATAAATTTAAGTAAATTATATATTAGTAACTTAAGTTTAGTTTATCAATTTCTTATTTTACAAATTTTGCAAATTAATATTTTGGTTTAAAAGTTACATATATTTAATAAATTAGTCTAAATGACAATGTGTAAGTTCTAAAATAGGCCTTTCACCTGGCTTTTTTTCATTATTAGTGTCAAATGAGAATAACTGCAAGGGAATGGTGGATATTCTAACAAATAACGATATGTTTTACACCCTTAACTTTTGGATTAAAATATTATTTTATAAAATTTGTGCACTAAAAAATTATTATATCAAAACTCAAGATAATACTATGTAATTTAGCCTTTTTTTTAGTTGTTATGAATATATTTAAAGTAAATTATATATTAGTAACTTGAGATTTAGGATATTAATTTTGTGGACTAAAATATTATTTAGTTGTTATAATTACAAGATCATGTTACCGTATAAATTGAGAACTAAAATACTCAAAAGAAATACATATCTATTGCATAAAGGTCAAAATGATCTAAGATTTGAAAACATATCGCCAAGTGTCAAATATTACAGTGCTAAAAAAATTAATTCTTGTCTACTTTAATATTGAAAATATTTATTTTATCTAGTATAATACCTTTTTTAATGTTTATAAGTATATTGTAAAAAAATTCATATTGGGATAGTTTATTGTTTTATTAATTATTTTTCTATATTAGAAATGAGTAGGGCTGCAAAAACCGAGTCGAGTCGAGCCGAGCCATAGCTTGCTCGGTTTGGCTCATTAACTAAATGAGATTGTTTGGTATCGGTAACATTTATTTAATCGAGCCGCACACATGTGCTTGGCTCGGCTAGGCTCGGCTCGTTTACTAACTAAAACCGACTTGGTATTGGTATCACTTAGGCTTGATTATTTGGCGAGCTGATTTGTTGAGCTTTGTGGCTCATCGGGCTCATTTACCGGGCTTGTTAAGCTCATTTATTAGGCTTATTAGACTCATGTATGATTATTGTTATTTGGATTGCTAGAAAAGAGTAATAAAATAAATCATGTATAGAAATTGGAAAAAAAAAATATACCTGTAATTAAATTCCGCAATCTATGCCAGCCAATAATCGAGTGGCTCATGACCCAATAAACGAGTCCGCTCATGAGCCTTTCAAGCCGAGTCGGTTGTGGTTTGATTTGCCTCATTTATTTAAATGATTCGCCCTTAAACGAGCCGAGGAGGCTCTAGATCGGCTTAGACGAACCCGACCCGAGCCCTTAACGAGCTCAATCAAACCGGCTCAGAGCCGGCTTGTCTTTGCAATCCTAGAAACGAGCTATATTTTCACCACTTGCACAGTGGCAAGTGAGTTTGAAATTCTATCATGTGGTACCAAAAGAATTATTTTATGCTTAGTTTCGTGCTATAAATTTTTTTTGTAACTTCACAAATTGTGCAAAAAAATTTATATAAAATCAGTTTAGAATTTTTTCATTATTTTTCTTATAATATTATATTCCATAGGTGACCAACACGCTGTCACCGGATCCCATTAGAACTCCGAAGTTAAGCGTGTTTGGTCGAGAGTAGTACCAGGATGGGTGACCTCCTGAGAAGTCCTCATCCTCAGGTTGGGGGACACTGGGAAATAGCCTCTCTTCCGGTTGACATCCCGAAGGGGGAAGGCTACATACATCCGCCCCTCCAGACCCTGCGTAAACGGGAACCCTTGAGGCAGTGGGTATGTTCCTTTTTAAATATTATATTCCATAGTTTTGCTTTTTAACAATTGTATGTGGTTTTGTATTTAATTTTTTAGTTTGATAACCTAAAAATAAGTTTTTAAAAATATAGATTTTTTATTTTTGGTGTTTTTTTCAAATTTTTTACACAAGTTAAGAAAACATTGAAAAAAAGAAGGCAAAAAAAAAAAATCCAAAATAGAGTCTGTTCAATATTGTTTTTTTATATTGATTTTATTCTTTAAGAAAAATACAAATTATTTTAAAATACAACTTTTAAAAGACTAAAAATTGAAATTAAAAAAAAAATCCAAATATTCTTTTATCCAATGAATTAGGATAAAATATTGCTCAAGACCACAATAACAACAGCGTATTTATTCAAAGAAACTCTCGTATACCTTAATTTAACTTTTTATTCGTATACCTTGATAGAATTGAGGGTAGATCAATAGAATCGTAAAATCGTGTTACAATTCTATACCTTAGTTTCATGTAATATCAACGAATCATAAAATTTTACAAAATTAAGATTCTACTTAAGATTCAGATCAGTCGACAATTGTAGAATCGTAGAATCGTAAGATTTTAATATTCGAATCGGGATTTTAATAACCATGCCTCCAACCAATTTAGGGTATCTATTAAAAAAAACTAATTGTCTCAAAAACCTTAATATATATATATATATATAGGGTAAATTATAAAAAACTCCCTGTCTTTTGCTTCGAATATAAAAAAATTTTATCACAAATAAAAGCACTCACAAAACCCCCTCACTTTTAAAAATTTATCACTTGACCCCATACAACTTATTTTTGACCATTTTACCCTTAACATTTAATTTTATTTTTAGAAAAGAGTTTTATATTATTAGACAAAAATTAAAAATTTTATATTTTTATATAAGTTTAGAAGATAAAAAGTATTTTTAAAATTTTTAGAAAAAAATATTATGAGATAAAATATAATTTTTTTGTTGAAAGACAAAATGGTCAAAAAAAAGTTATTTGGGGGCAAAGTGAAAATTTTTCAAAAGTTAAGAGGTTTAGTGAGTGATTTTATTAGTGAAAAAAAAAATTTATTATTAAAGCACAAATTAGAGAAAATTTTCTATAATTTATCCTATATTTTAATAGGTACTTTAATGTTTAGGGAACGAAGGCGGAGATGAAGGGGGCTAAAGCGCGGGAAAGCAGAAAGCGAAGTTGATTGGTTCCTACGAGATACGATACCACCACTCCTCTTCTATATTCTCTTTCTAAAAGATTATTACTTTAAATTTACAGCCTCGTTTGGTATGCAAGAAGTAAACATGGGAAATTTTAATTCATAAAAAGTGTCATTTTTGGCTCTTGTTTGACATGCGGGAGTTGGAATTGCTTAAAAGCTGGGAAAGTAGCTTACCGAACTCCTCCTAGGTAAGTTCTACTTTCTTGATTACTTTTAATCCATATGACAATTCTATTATTTTAACTTATGTTAGATGAATAATGTTAAAACATTGATCAGGTGTATACTAATTATTTTAATTGTATTTTATGAAAAGTTGTGTTAACCAAACAAAACGTAGAAATTGAATTCTCAGATAGTCATATTTTTCATATGGGCAACCAAATACTTTTATACTACTTCCTGGAAGGTTGACAAGGGAAGTATATTCCTGAAAAGTACGACTTCCTGTAGAAATTCAATTCTTTCGGCAACCAAATGAGACCTATGTATTATTATAAAGTTAGAACCAACCTCCGTAAAAACCTTTCAAACTCTAAATCTTTTAATTTTAAAGTCTCGTATGGAAGTTAGGAAATAATAGAAAACCAAAAAAACAAAATGATAAGTATTCATGGTATTTAATCATATTAAATTGGCAACAACATATAAAAGTAAAAAAGTAAATATAATTGACAAAAAAGGAAAAGAAATGAAGACTTCACACAATTACAAATATTTAATCCTTTTATTTTTGATATATCAATTTAATTATTATACAATTACATTGTGATTATTTAATCCTATGGTGAATCGGAGTTCGATTAATGACGTATATTTTAAGGATGCGGTGATTCTTTTAAAATATAAACACCTTCCATATATCACACGTAAATTATTTTATTTTACAAACTTTGCAATTTTTATAATTGACTAATTTGAAGTTACAGTGGGGAAACAACGTGAAAAAAGTTATATTATATATATATATATATATATAAGAAATCAGACAGAGCATTATGTGAATTTTGATGCAGGATATTAATAGATTGTATGATTTCATTAGTTGTGTCAATGGTAATTCTTGTATAAATTCAAGTATAAGCTCTTCTCATAGTTAGTTACAAGTTAATGAAAGGTAGTTAGAGTTGCTCTTGTGAAATATATTCATATAAATAGTTTATGCGTCACTATAAAGGGGTATTAAAGAAAGTAATAACAATTTCTATCTTCTCCTTTACTACTCTTCTGCTGTCTTTTTCCTGTCCTTTCTTCTTTCAATCCCTTAGTAGTATGAATAACAAGTATCAGTGTAAGAATTCATTTATTTTGATCTTTTACTGCGTGAAAATTCCTATTAAAACATTTAGCTCGAGTATGAATTAATCTTGAAAGCTTCATCTATACAAGTAAATCAATTCATTATGTTAGTTTAGAAGTTGAACTATTAATTTTAGCTTGTAGAAAAAGAAAGAGTGGTCATTTAACATGAACGTAGAAAAATGTTTTGTTATAAAATTAGGGATATAAAATTCACATAATAAGAATAAAAATGCAAACATAAATATAAGTAGAGAGGACAAAGGAAAATTGTATTTAAAAATTATGGAGATTATATCTTTTTAGAACTATTTCTCACTCAAAACTCTTATATATATATATATATATTCATGACAAAAATTATTATTGTAAGAATAATAATACCACTTATAAATAATGAGAGTTATAAAATTACTTTAAATATTATAATTTGACTCTAATAATAATAATATTACTTTGATAATAATATTATTATATTATATATATATATATATATGCGCCCAAAAGTATAGACGCATGACTCATCTAATTTCCTTTCCATATTGACAGGGTTAGGTGTTCTGTTTTCAAATTGTGCGCCCGCGAATATATATATATATATATATATATATATATATATATATATATATTTGTTTTTTGATTGAAAATGACCTCAATTTTAAATACAGTATTAGAAAATTACTTAATTTTTTTAATTTTTTAAAAATTACTTATACTTTTTAATTTTGTAATGCCATACCTTAATATTGATGTTGTTAATATCCCTTAATTTTGCTAATTTGGCTTTTGAAGGAAAATAAAAGGAAAATAATTTGATGGAAGATACTTTACACCTACCTCTATTTTTATATATAATATAAAAACTAATTGATGTTAATAGAAAGTTAATACTAAGATGTAACATTGAAAAATTTTGAAAGTTTAAATAAATTTTTGAAAAATTAAAAAATATAGGCCATTTTTTAAAGCCACACTTAAAATATAGTTGATTTTTATGTGTGTGTGTATGCGATTGTGTGTGTGTACTTTACATAATTCTTAGGGAAGGCAATTGGCGGTCAAAACTCGTTACTAACGAGTATGGGTATAAATAAGGCGGGTAGCGGGTCAAGGTTGGGTATTCCCGCTAGGGGTTTGGGGCAGGTACATGTATAGTGTTGTACCCACTCCGCCTCGCCCCGCCTTATACCCACTACACCCATTTCATTTTGTATCTAATTAATTTTTAAATAAAAAATATATACTTAATTCAATTACCTAAGTTATTTATTAATGTTATAAAAAAAATACAATTGAATTTGTAAGAATAATATTAAATAATTAATATGAACGAGTACGAGTAATTATTTTGTACCCACATTAAGACAGGTAATGGACACCTACATGGAATGGGGCTGGTACAAGTACGGGTTTTACCCTCTAGAGCAGGCATGGTTATCAATTTCGTACCTGTGGCAGGGTAATAGGATAGATATGAGTATGCATTTGGATGACATGTGTAGATATGGAGAAGGCACGCCCGTAACAGCTCCGCCCAGCTTCATTGTCATATCTAATAATTTCTCCATTAATATCCAATTTTCTAAGTATTTGATAATGATCAATATTGTCCACCAAAATTGTATTTAAAAAAAAAAAAATCAACGGTGACAATATGTATTAAATTTATGAAATGAATTATTATAAAGGATTTTCAGTTACCACTTATTTATTTATTTTTGTTTTTTAAAATTTGAAATGCAAAAGTAGGAAGATAGAGTTGCAAAGTCATAATTTTTCTTTTATCTTGCACGCCAATTTTTGCGCTCATCAATTTGAGACCAAGTGCTACCTTCCATCATATTTTATGGGGCCAACTTATTTTTTATAAAATAAAATTATTATTTTTAATAAATATTTTATTTTATATTTATAACTTTTACAAAAAAAACCTTTTTTTGTTTTTTCTTATATTTTTAATGCTTACTTAAATGTCAAAACAATTTTCACCTTTCAATTAGATTGGTTTTTTAAGGTAATTTATATCATATGTCGTATTTAGTTTATCTTTAATTTAATTCTTATAATTGTAATACTATTAATTTAGGCATTTATAATTTAAATTTTTTCAATTAAATTATGAAGTAAAATTAAAGTTTTAATTTGCAGCAAAATAATTAAATGATTGGGTATTAGGTGGATTGAATTTCGGTTAAATGATGAGTTTAAATCGACTCAGTGATTCTGATATGATTAATCATTAAAAATTAAGTAAATAACTTAAGTTTTAATTTCATCTAATGATTAAATTGACACAAAATAAATGGTACAAGAAGTGAATAGATAAAACTAAAGATAAAAATCTAAATTATTCAAATTGAGCGTAAAGATCCTTGACATAAATAATATATTTTTATCATCTAATTTGATGATTTTGTACCATGAAAATTTTGTTCGCTTCTCGACATGTCAAACTTGAAGTTCTTATTTGTAAATGAAAAATGAAGTGTACTTGTGAATGAACCAACTTTTGTAAATGTTAAAAGTTAATGAGTGAAGGTTTATTAATAATTTTATACTTTGACATATGTTAAGAATTTTTTCATGTTTGAAATACTAAAAAAATGCAGGACTGAATCTTTAGGCTGTATGTAAACTTGGAAAACATTGTAAAAGAAAAAAAAAAGTTAAGAAAATCATTTCTTCGCGTCTGGAATACTAAAAAAATAAGAATAAAAAAAGATGGAAAACTTTAAAAGTTTACAATAGATTTGAGGAAAATTATTTTTTACTTAAAAAGATTTGGAAACTGGAAAAAAGAAATCACAGTCCAAACTCACTCCAGCCCTACTTTAGCTAAATACTAGCTCGATTCTCGAACACATTATTTCGAGCTCTTTTATTTTGTAACCTATCTTTTTCTGACCTTTTTATTTGCAACCCCTCATTTCTTAAATTTTTTTCTTTTCTTGTTTATTTTCTCCTTTTTTTTTTTACCTTATAAATTCTTTTCTCATTTTTTTAAAATTTTCTTAATTTTAAAGTAGCATTAAAATAAAATTACAAAAATATCAATTTTTTTCTATAAATACTTAAACCTTCCCAACTCATTTTCTCACCAATTCTTCAATCTTCTCTTCTCTCTCTATACATTCATCATCTCCCATCTTCTCTAACTTTGCTAATTGCAAAAGTTGTGCTCTAAAGTTCGAAGTTCGTAAAGTATTTGGCTGAAGTTCCAATTTCATTGTTCTCTCGTTTCGGTAATTTTAGTATCGCAATTTTATTTGATTCGCATTTTTAGTTATTTAATTTGCATTACTACTTGGATTTTATAAATACTAATCACTTATACTAATATGACACACAACTCTTCATCATCCTCTGGAGCCGGTCGTGCTAGTTCTAGCTCTTCTCGGCCACCCAAAATCCCTAAAAGGAATAGAATTGTCTTACTTGATACTGAAGAACGAGCTTTTATACAACCAGACCCAACACCCCCATACACTGATGATAGCATAGATTATGACTTTTCACAACAACAAGATTATCATGAGTCAGGTGGTGGTGGGGTTGGAGACTCACAAACTGATGAGGAACCCACCCTCACCACCGAAGCCCAGCCTGAAAATAGTACCTCTACTAGTAGGCGTACAACTAGTGGGGTATGGAAGCACTTTACCCTTAATAAAATAACTAATAAAGCAACTTGTAAATTATATGACCCACCTAAGGATCTTAGCCATCAACCTGGTAGTGGGATAGGGACATTAAACAGACACATACTTAGGTGCCACCCCGAGCAATTCCCAGAAAAGAGCCAACAACGTCTAGTACAGCAAGTGACCGGTGCACTTGCTAATTTTAGGTTCTCTCAGGAGAGCAACCGAAAGGGGCTAGCTAAATATATAATTATGAGTGAAAGGCCTTTTAATACAGGCGAAGACCCAAATTTCGTCAACTACCTCCAATGAAATGTTAATCCCGCTATTGTGAGGATCCCTCGGAACACCGTAAAATGGGACGCTTTTACGTTGTATCACGGGATGAAAACTGGGGTCTTCACACATTTTGCGACCAACACGAGCATGTTCTCGTTGACCTCGGACGTATGGACGTCGAAACCCGGCCAACCTTATATGTGCATAACGGCACACTGGACCGATGAATCCTTCATCATGCAAAAGCGGATAATTCATTTTGGACTTTTAGATTGCCCCCACAATGCCGAGGTAATTACGGGTGTGATTATGTCGGCAGTCCGCGACTGGGGCATAGAGCGACGTATCTTCAGTATTACGTTTGATAATGCTACCAATAACACTGCAGTCGTTACACATTTAATTAGGCAAATGAGACCCATGTTAGGTGGGAAGTGTTTCCATATTCGTTGCGTTTGTCACATTTTGCATTTAATGGTAACAGATGGTTTAGATCTCATAAAAACATCCCTTATCACCTTAAGATCGGTAATAATATCTGTAAAATCATCCAGCACTAGAAAAAGAAAAATTTAAAAATTTATGTAGGTTGCATAACATAGAATATAAACAATTCAAATTAGACTCCCAAAATAGGTGGTCGTCTACGGTAGAAATGTTAGAGCGCCTTCTACCATACAAAGACGTTCTAATGGAATACGCCCAGGAAAATCATGCAGAATGGAGCGATTACAACTTGGTCGGTATAAATTGGGAGACAATAGATCAAATTTGTAACTTTTTTAGCATGTTTAAAGAGGCAACAACATTTTTTTCGGGTTGCTACTATCCTATCATGCCTCAAGCAATATCAAGATTGCTTGATATTGTCAATTGGATGATGGGTAATGAATCCAACCTCGTTTTATTCGCATCGATTCAGGCAATGAAAGAAAAGTTTGCCAAATATTATTTTGAACTACCTCTTACATACTGCTTTGCAACTATTTTAGACCCTCGTTGTAAACGCTCGGGTTTCAACTTGTTTTGCCAACATTTTTTCACGTATTTGAATCCTACTCTTAATATCGACACTTTCATTTCCGATGTCGATAACGACTTGCATAGTTTATTTTCTCAATATTCCCGTCGATTAGCGTCCAATAATCCTAGTAATGCTACAGTAGGATCTTTCACATCTAGTGGAAGTAGTTTACACACGTCATATTCGTGGAAGCTGTTGGAGCAATTTACGCACACAGCAGCCCCCACATCATGTGACGAGTTAGATTATTATTTACGGACACCCATGGTCCATATTTTCGGGCCGCCGACCAACCCGAATTTTGACCTGTTACAATGGTGGAACACAAACCAAACCCAGTATCCCGTGCTTTCCACCATGGCACGTGATATACTAATTTGTCCGGTGTCTTCAGTAGCATCGGAGTGTGCTTTCAGTCTTGGTGGCAGGTTGCTTGGAACGAAGAGGGCGAAGCTATCGCCGTCAAGCTTGGAGATGTCCGTGTGCTTAAAGGATTGGCTGCTAGCAGAGGCAAGAGATCAACAGAGAATGAAGCTGGATTCATATAGTGACGAAGAAGACGACCGTACAACCGATACCTCAAATGATGGCCTAGATACCCCCGAAGGCGACTGATTTCAACACTTTTGTATGTCAATTATTTACTTTTGAATATTGACGTCAAAAGACGACCGCACCCCCCATATACCTCAAAAGATGACCGCACCCCCCATATGTCAAACTTTGTATTTGTACTTATATTTGTTACGTTATTTATGTACCATTTATTTTTTTTGATAAGATATTTACTATTACTTATTATGTATTTTATTTTATTACATATATTTAATGTGTATTTAGCATTATTAGTGCTTGAAAAAAAATGTATTTACATCTCATATTATTTATCAATGAATTACAATAATTTTAGTACAAAACGACTTTGTATTATAGCTCTTTTTTTTTCCCTTGAGTACAAAAACGACTTTAGTACAAAAAATCGGGCCCAGGCCTGGCCCGGACCGGCCCGCCCTCATTGTAGCGGGCCCGGGCCTGACCCTCGAGGCCCCCGGGCCGGGCCGGGCCGGGCTAGGCCCGGTTCCCAGAGGGGCCTCGGCCCGGCCCGGCCCGCCCGTTGGCCACCGCTAAGCACATAATTTCAGCAACATTTTCAAGAAATTAACTGAATTGTAACCAAAGAAAATATTAAATTTTAGTAAAAATACATATATAAAAACCACAAATTAAATTACAACAAAGCTGGACACCAATTTGTAGTTAGAAAACACATTCTACATTAACTTTTTTTTGGCAACATTTATGGGATTCTAATTGAAAATATCTAAATAATAAAACTTTTAAATCTTGAAACAACTTATTATATACATTAAAGTATGACAATTATGTTTAAGGTTTATCTAATATATACCCATTGGACACATGTTAAGGTTTATTAATTAAATCAAATTTATTACTTTTGAATTAATTTCCTTTCATTCTCTTGATCAATGCGAAAAATAATGGGATAGTTTTTAATAAAAATATATCAGCTAATACAGAACACATGTTAGAAAAATCCTTATATTTATTGTAAGACAACAAATATTTAGTGTATTAATAAAAGAAAACGATATTTCTTATAACACTTCTGTATGCAGTCTGGCAAATAAGAATTTCAAAAGTAGGTCCTAATAATTTTTCAGTACTATTTTTATTATTAAATATTATTAAATACTTTGGAATATTTTGCTTTTTCCTAATTAATTAATTGGTAACTCAAAAAAAAAAAAAAAAGTTTGAGAGACATCACGTTGATTGTTCAGTAGGTGGGGCACCGGAAAATCGGAATATCTTTATTTTTTTCTTTTCTTTAATTTAATTTGCCAAAATAAATCAGTTAAATATTATGATATTTTAATATATATAGTCGGATATTTTAAACTTTAAGCATTTTATTATTTCGGTATCTGAAGTTTTGAAATTTTATTAATTAAATACCCTTCTGTAAAAGTTTGAGGATTTTTGTTGAAAAATGTTAAAATTTAATGTGATTTTAGCATTATATTAGTGTAATTATTAGAATTTAATATTATTGCCAAAATGCTAATATGACACATGACTTTGGTAGTATTAGACATTAGATAGTTCAAATCAAGATTTGATGAATATCTTATCGTAATTCGCTGAATTTTTGATGAAAAACACTAGGATAACTTGTTTATATCATTATAATCATATATTATATTAATATATTTATTCTATAAAATATTATAAAAATTAATCAAATTCTAATTTTTTTTGATATTTGAAAAGAAAATTCTTAGTACAAAATATTCAAATCTTATAATAGCTTATTATATAAATTAAAATATTAGAATATTAAGTATTAAATTCTCAAAATTTAGAGTATCTAAATTATAATTTCTCTAAATTATTTTAATTATTTTTTGAGGGACCAAAATTCAAAATTTAATAAAATTTAAAAGTACAAAATGTCCCCACAACTTAGCTAGCTTCAAATAATCAGCCGCCGCATATTCCGTAGAATTGCCTTGGTGTCAGGTATTTATTTATTTAGTTTTTTAATAATTAAGCTTAATATCATAGAGAGTCTCTACATTATAAACGAAGTAAAAAAAAAAAAATATCTCAAGAAAAAAAAGTCACAAGTTGGAAGCGTAACATTGGCAAAGCAAAGCATTGCACGCCCAGCTTACCCATGGTCCGCGATAGGGACCATTGTTAAAAGGGATTTTGAGGAGAATTGAAAAAGGAAAATCTAAAACAAGAACCAATATGAGAAGATGGTAGTCTAAAAGATGTCAGGAGCAGCCAATATTTGTATTGATCTGACAATGGAATTACTAGTCAATCTGTGGGGCTCCTTCATGCAGTGGTGAGTGACTATATCAGTAGGATCAATTATTGCTTGAAACCAAGAGATGTTAGGTATTTATTTTTGAACATTAGCTAATGGAGATGGTAAAAATAATCGATTTTTAATAATTTAATAAAAAAGTATTAAATTATAAAATATAATGTCAAATTAGTTAGTTTTAATACATTAATAATAACTTATTATAGGATATATGGTTTATTAAAATGTTCACAATTGATAGAGCGTTTGTTGTCTATACTGATCTTGTGTCAGAACCTAAACATGTTGAAGCCAAATACTAAACCAGGTGATTCCGGATGACAAACCCACATGTCCCTCTAGCATTTCTCCGAAATCTATTAAAATTCATTTTCACACATCCCACATCATGTGATTTCCATTGAACATAACAATGTCGTTCACCAAGAGGCTCGGGATTTGTAGAAGCTCTACCATTGTCGATTTGGTTACGCTGTTTCCATTCCATATCCTTCGCTTGCGCTTCCAACAAATCTCTAGTGTTATTGCTTTAGGACTGCTCTCATTTGACTTGGTTTTCGGTACTATGCTCTTTGCCTACCATACAAGTCAAGGAATTATACCTCTGCTTCTTTATGTCGAAGACATTAGTATTACTAGAGATAATACCAGCCTTGTCTCCACTCTCATCATTTCTCCTCTTAATTCATTATGATAAACCTATGGGACCTTCATTATTTCCTCAAGATTGAGGCTCGATATAGCTCCACTAGGCTATTCTTGTCTCAGCATACATATCTCACTAGTTAAGCCCCCTTCCTTCCGAGAACAAGTTTATCACATAGTGATGGCTTGTTAATAGCATAACCAATCACTCATAAGAGTGCTGTAGTTGCTCAACAGCATATTTCCTTCACGCAACTATTTCTTTTGTTATAAGTCTCATCAGTCATTTTATGCACTTCCTCGGGAATCACACTTGCAAGTGATCGAACGGATCCTTTTCTAGTGAAGGGCATGATTGACCGTGGTTTTTTAAACCACCCTACTAGTGATGCTCGCATTACTGATATTTATCCCGATGGTAGACATTCAACTTCAGGTTATGCAATCGTTTTTGGTTTAAAATCGGTTTCTTTTAGGGTTAGGAAGCAACTTATTGTTTCTAAGACTACCACAAATCGGGGTATAGGGTCTAGCTTATTGTGTAGCTAATACATTTTAGATTCATCATTTATGGTGTGATATTGGGGTGTTCCTCAAACATCCACTTGATACTCGGTGTGATGACATCTTAGCCATGTTTCTTTGACCAATTCGATCGCTCATAATCAGATTAGCAAGTTCACAGTGATATTTGAGGTTGTTACGTACCTACAGTCCATAGAGGACCAATTGGCTAACATTTTCACAAAGAATCTCCCTGCTTCTTTAAGTAAGCTCCCCCCTTCAGATTGTGGGGATATAATAGCATATATAAAACTTTTTTAAGGTAGTTATTTTTCTTTTCAGACCTTGCTTTACTAATCCTGTATTTTATATAATTACCCTAGATTTAACAATATGACAATTTTGATATTCAGGTTGTCTATTTTACTTTTTCTCTTCTTAATTTTAACAATTTATATAATAAATATTATGCCGTCCTTTTCATGGATATGGTTCTTTTAAGCTACTTTCGATGAAACTGGAAAAAGAAAAAGAAACACATTCCAGTTCGAAGTACATTTCTACCCCATTAAAGTCATAGACATCTTACTTATATTGCTTTCTTAGTTTACTTAGACCTACCAAAGAGGACACCAACATGCAAGCACTAGATCCTATTAGAACTTCGAAGTTAAGCATGCTTAGACGAGAGTAGCATCAGGATGGGTGACCTCCTGGGAAGTCCTCACCCCTCATATTGGGGATACTTGGAAACAACTTCTCTTCAGGGTAGCACCCTGAAGGGGAAAGGCTGCGTACATCTACCCCTCCAGACCCTGCTTAGACGGGAGCCCTTGAGTTGGGGCACTGGGAATGTTGCTTTGTTGTTGCTCAGTTTACTTAGACCTATTTGGTTTCATTTTCTATGTATAAACTTTTAGTTTAAAAAGAACTAAAATTTAAGTTTTGAAAACAAATTTTCATAGTTTTTAATTTTTTTTTTGTTTTCCGTTCTTTTCTAATTTGAATGAACACCAAAAATGTAAAATCAAAAACAAGAACTTATTATTGAACCCTAATTTTTGTTTCTTAAAAACCAAAAATTACTAATAGAAGACAGTATCAAACAAACCCATATTTTTTCAATAAGTTTGAGTACAAACTTGAGAAAGTACAAAAGTGTAGATAAGGTTAGAAGGAAAATAATAAAAATATGCCTACAACCAGGACTCCAAAACAGAAAACGCCTGATCAAGGACAAGCCAAACCTAACACTAATTTTTTTTGGCTAATGGCCTCTTGCCACGAGGCCATTAGGTCTTTCAAGCGTTACAACAAGATTAAACACCAAAAACGATGAAGAGAAGCTAACCAACACAACACACCTAATAAAACCTACCCTAGTGACAAATAAAATGACCAAGGCATAAAAGGCCGAATCATCCGCAAGAAACCACAATTGGACACCAACAAAGTACAAGAGCACCACAGCAGAACAAAAGCCTTACACACTTCAAAATGATACCTTCTCTAAAGGATATGGATAAGGAACTGACTTCGGCTCATATTTCTCAATGTGACTAGCTTCTTCACAGCGGTATAGACGTTTCCATAGAAACACAACCCAAATTGCATAATTAACGTAGGGAGAACCTATAATCAAGAGCTACATAAAAATATAATTAGTAAAGAGGTATAAAACGCAATCATTAATTGGTATTCAATTACAAATTAGCCTTGCTATACACTCAAGGAGAGTTGCACTAATTGCATACTATCATGTCTTTAACCCCCTACCTATAATTTCATTATGTAGGCTAATTGCAAAGCTACATTATAAGTCGTATAACAACGTACGTAAAGTTTAAAATTTTAATTTAAGTCATATATATATTTATGTCGGTTTAGAACTGTATTCACATGTAAACAAACGAAAGCTAAAAACTACTTCTTTTGCATCTGTTAAAGTCTCCAAGTGTATAAGTCCATTAAGAATCTTACAATACAGTTATGAGAAAAAAGATTAACATATGAACTTAGTAGGCTCTACCACCTGATGCCAATTGATTTAAGATGGAACCCAGCTGGGCATATATATCGACCCTGTATGTCCTTACTCCATAGATTGAATCTAAAAGTCCGGTGAAATTTTAAAACTTCAAGTTTCGGTTTTTAGTTGGAAAGAAACTCTTAACTTTTGACTTGGTTGTTAAAGTCAACAGCATTGCGTTACTTGGGTGTATGGAAAATCCTTTCACTACAAAAGATTTTATCCTTAAAATTATAATAGAAAAATATTTTTTTTCCTTAACCAAAATATTTTTTACCTGAGGGTGCCAACACGTAAGCACCGGATCCCATTAAAACTTCAAAGTTAAGCGTACTTGGGTAAGAGTAGTATAAAGATGGGTGACCTCCTAGGAAGTCCTCGTGTTGTACCCCTCAAGCTGAGAGTCCTCGGAAACAGCTTCCCTTCGGGGTACACCCGGAAGGGGGAAGGCTGCATATATCCACCCCCCAAGACCCTGCTTAGGCGGGAGCCCTTGGGGTACAGAGAATGTTGCTTTGCTTTGCTTTGAGTCTGATTAGAAAATCAAATTTGCTCTTAGTGGTAGAGTAACGCCACGGTAAAGTGTAAGTCATCGATTCAAATCCGGTAAGGGGCTTTTGAGTTTCTTTTTTCATAAAACTATGATCGTAGTATTAATATTTGGACGGGGAATGGATATAGTGTTTGTTAATATTTACAAATATAAAGTAAAAGGTAATCAATTATACGTATAAATTTATATGGGATTCGTTTTTAGTCTATTTGAAGTTGCCGTGTGGTAGAACATGTAAGTTTCGAACGTTTCTTAAGAAATTTTTAAGCAAAAGTCTGCGGAAGGAAAGATTTTCTACTTGAGCTATCAGTAGCGACTAGCTATATAAGGGAAAAAGATATTATAGCCTATAAAAACGTAAAAGTGTGCCGAATTAACACCCAATACACATGCGATTTTAGTTCATTAAAAATAAGGGTTATTTACAGCAAAGATCCTTATACTTTGCTCATTACGTCAATTTAGTCCTTGTTCTTTTAATTGTATCCTTTTAGTCCATGTACAGTTCATGCATATTGAGTCAATGCGGTCCTTAGAATAAAATTTATGTTAAATTATTAATGAAACTTTTAATGCTTCGGTTATAAGTTGGGTTAAATATAGTCAACTGATGGATTTGTGTGGATCACTTGTATCTAAGGTGATTTGTGGATCACTTGTATCTAAGGTGATTTTGCCGTTAAAATTTATCTTAATAAGTTAACTTTTATTGACCAAAGGACTATAAATTGTAGATGGATGAAATTGATATAGTAAAATTGAAGAACTAAATTGAGACAAAGAGAAAAGTGTAGAAAACTTTAGCGTAAATATTATTTTTTGTAATATAAAGATTCTATCCATGTGTTTCGTTACACATTTGGCTATATTTCAGATACATGCAACCACTCTTTTAAGAAAAACATAAAAATACGGCTTTTTTGGTTGAAAAAGCCCGAAGGCATATCATTGATTGCGATCATTTACAAGACAAGATAAAAATGAAGGGGTAGGGGTACAGACCCGATCATGGAAACACGATCCTAAATGATGGACTCCATTCACTTCATGGGCTGCCATATTGGCCCCTCTAGAACACCAAGAAAAAGAGAAACAAGAAAACGAAGAATATAAAATACGAATGTCCTCAACAACAGCAAAAATCTTCTAAGTGGGGCGAGAGCCCTCAACACAAATGCGGCTAATCTCATCAAAAATGCGACAAAAGAAATTTTCTGTCAAATCAGATACAATAATTAAAAAAATGAAAAAAAAAAAAAAACCTGGAAAAGAAGTTTCTAGGTCAGGCCTTTCTAATATTTGGTTCTCCTCACTGTGCTCAACAATTGCTGGCACATCTATTTTTCTTCCGTTAATTGACCGTTAATTGATAGCAATATTTAAATTTCAAATGGAATTGCCCAATTATGATATAATTATCATTAATTTGTGAAATTTTGAAAGTTACTATTTCTTAGGGGTCACATTACTGTTATACTAATAATAATTTTTGCACTAATAATAAACGAGTCAAGTATATTAAAAATAAGTTATTTAACTTAAATCCAAATTCTATTTAATTACTAAAACATATTAAACCCGTCAATCCAAATTTAATATGACTCCGAAAATCTTGGCCAAACTTATTATTTTCATATTATGCACTTTTATCATATAGGGGTGTAAATGAGCTGAGCCGGCTTTGTCATAAAGCTCGAAAGGTTCAACTCGCTTTGAAATCGAGCCAACCCGAGCCAACTCGTTTAGTTTATTGAGCCGAGTTAAGCATAGTGAAGATCGAGCTCATAAGCTTGTGAGCCTAAGCGAGACTACACAAGCCTTTTCTAATATAATATATTTGATTAAATATGCTTAATGAAACCGAATTCGAGCTTAAATGAGCACAAACAAGCCTAAATTGAGCTCAAATGAGCCGAAATATTGCAAGTTTAATTTTAACCTTGCCGAGAGAAGCCTCGAGTCAAGTAGGCTCGGGCTCAACTCAACTCACCTCAAATATGTAAAACCTAATATTAGGCAACCACCTCTACACTTTCCTTACTAGTTACCTCATCTTGGTCACGACGTGAAGTAATTCTTTTTTAAAAATCATGAGTAGTCGCATTATTTATGTCAAAAACTTTTAGTTTTGCTTATATTTCTGAACTAAAAAAAACATTATTTGTTTACTTTCGAACATAAATATTCTATTTTATTTTAAATAATTATAAAAGCTCAATAATTTTTTTAGGGTTATTTATATCAAAGGTCTCTATACTTTGTTCATTATATTAATTTGGTCCTTGTACTTTCAATTGTGTTAATTCAGTCACTGTACAATTCAAAATGTGTTAATTTATTCCTTTGGTCAAATTTAAGTTAAGGTAATGACGTAATTTTGAATAGTAAAATTATGTTAGATACAAGTAACTTGTCAATTTAGTTCTTGTACTCTTAGGCTTCGCTTGCTCGAGTCGCCTGTTTTGTATCCCGACTATATCACTAATTATCAGAAAAAATAAGTAACTTATCATAAATTCATCCATTTACTCAATTTAACCCAATTCGCGACCAAATTATTAAAAATTTGATTAAAAACTTAACATAAAATTTTCTCTAAGTACTAAATTGATACATTTGAATTGTATAGGGACTAAATTGACACATTAAAAGTATAAGGATTAAATTAACACAATGAATAAAGTAGAGAGACCTTCGGCATAAATAACTTCTTTTTTTATGATTGGAAATACACTTTTTAGAAGTATAGTACAAACATAGAACATTCCAATGCCAATTTTTTGAACTCTTTCCTAATTCTTTTGGGTTAGGTTTACATATTGATTCCTTATTCTAAATCCCTTGGAAATTTTAGAATCTTATGCCAATCCTTAAAAGTTTTTGTAAAGAATCTTCTGATGATATTCGGTCTAATTTATTATGAAAAATAAATTTATCAGAAAAAAAAGGACGCTTTTACCATATAAGAGGCTTTATTGTTCTGGAGTCTGGTTTAGATGTAGTCTATTGCCTTGGGTATTGTATCTGTTTGCATTCAGGCCTTGCCCTGCACTTATGCATTATCAGGCTTGTACTTCTAAAAATCAGGGGGAAAAAAAAAAGAAACACTTGTACCATATAAGAGGACATTTATGAAAAAAGTGTCGAGGGCTCAAATTACTAAAAAAGTGAGGTCTAATTCTAATACCATTTTAACAAATAACAGCCTGAGTTTTACATCTGAATTATATATCGATCCATAGTATTTAATAACAATAATAAATAAGACCACATTCTTTTTTTGGTTACATTGGTAATCCCTTAGGGGTTCCCCGTAAAGGAGAACTACAACGTCCCCGGTGTGTGTCGAATCCAGGTGGCATGGTTCATTGTCGTCGTTCTCGACCACTAGGTTATGTCATTAGGAGACTGAAAAAAACCACATACACGTATAAAAAGTTTGCAAATTGTCAAAAAAAAAAGAATATTCCAAAAGTAAAGGGATAAAATTAATTACCCATCCAAAAAGGCAAAGAATTAGGACAGAAATTATTCTCTTCTGAGCCTAATAGATTGCTCCCTAAGAAATGCATTCACCAAGCAAGTGACCCTTCAACCATTGCAAAGCATCATATCACAATTAACTTAATGTCAAATTTTTTCTGTTAACCATACTGTTTATCTTATTTATACGTTAACAACTCAACAACTATAACTACACATATATGTAATAGTAGACATAGACATTGACCATTGTCTGTCCCCTCGATGCGGATTATGTCCAAAACCAGATGTTTTAGTCTGGCTTTGACTATGAGGCACAACCAGATTGGAGATTTATGTTCATGTTTTTTGCCTTTGCCTTTCCTTTTCTTTCTTTTCTTCTGTTTCTTATTTTTTGGAGAATCACATCTTGTACTCACCTGAGAACCTCATCCTCTTAATTTTCTGAAAAAACAACTATAACTGCCCATTTAAAACATTTTACCCTATTTTGGCTATAATTTTTTTTATTTAGTTAGTCGGATTGCCATTAGTTAAGAAAATACATCTAGAATTACATTAAAAACATATACATATATATCAGAACAGATGATATCTTTTAAGGGATTTTTTTTTTTTCCTTGGAATAATTTTAAATTTCAGTTAACAAATACTTATGATATCTAATTTCTAAAAGAATTTTTACTTTAGTATATATTTAGTTAATCGGTTTATTAAAGACAAAAACCATAGCTACTCGCATTTCAGTACCAACATTTAGAATTCGATACTAGATAAAGTAACTCCTTATACTTAAAGGTTGATTATTTTTTTTATCCAGATTAACTCCAAAAAATAGTTGTTATGCTGATGCGTAAATTCCTCTGTAATGTTGACATAATGTTAATGATGATTCGTATTTGATTATATATCGAAGTCATTGTCGATGAATTGGAATCAAATTGACTGGACTTCAAAGGGAAACCCTAATCATATGTATTCATGGACTCTAGGCATTTCTGTATCATTGCAACTCAATGCTCAACGAGGTGTGGTATTGGATGTTGGGTAGGGCTACTTTGATGGTATACTCGGTTTTGTTCTTGTGGGTGTATTTGTTATTTTCTTTTTTTCACACTTTGTGTGTGTCTTTCAGGTTTCTATTAGGAAACACTGACTTTTGTATCGCAAGTTTTTCCTTGCTAACTATCGAAAAGAAATTGCAACTCAATGCTTTTTGTATAACAACTTGCATGGACAAGGAGGAAGGGGGTTGGGCTGCCATTGAATTCCTTGACCTAATTAGGGTTTTGCTAGAGTTAGGGTAAATGGACAAACGCCAAAGAGAAGTGTCAAATAACCATCTTTTTCAAAAGTTTAGGCCGATGGATAAAGGTCCAAGAATAGTTTTATACTCTAACATGCCCCCTCACGCAAATGCCAATTGGGTTTGAAGCGTGGATAGTGCACAGGCACACCTCATACCTTGTGCTTAAATTAAAAGGCGGGGCTACTTGATACAGACTAAAGGAGGTTCCATCCCAAAGCCAATTAGCAATGGATGGAGTAGCTCCTCTATTATATAAATTGGTATTTTTCTTGCTTATCCACCAATGTGGGATGCGGGATGCCCCCCATTTTTATCTTTTTGGGCTGTAACATGTTTAACCATATAATTTCAAAATAAGATACAATGAATCTAGAATAGATCTAACTCTAGAAAATATACAGGAGATAAGTGTAATTTTTTTTTTTTTTTTTTTTTTTTGTAATTTGTTGGAATACTATTATTGCCTCAAAATTATATTATTGAGATATGAGCAAGATTTTAATTAATAAATGATTTGCTGGGACTGGGGTACATTTTGTTACCTCGTCAGATTTGATTGGACTTGCTCCTAAGAATAGGTGAGAGTTATAAGTAGGAGTTTGCTCATTTGGTGGAGTGGAGAGAGAAAGAAAAGAAGTGAAGAAAAGAGAGGAAAAGACGTAGAACAATAAGAGCCTTGTAAAAGGGGGCCCGGGGGACCCGAGTAGGGGAAGCGTGAGAGATTTATCTTGAGAGGTTTTGATTGAGAGGTATTTTGATGAAAGTTTTTGTAGTTTCCTCAATCCAAAGCTATATTGAAGAGGATTGGTGACTCATTGTACATCAACTATATTGTGAGAGGGTTGGTGGCTCACCATGCAGTAGTTACATTATAGGAGGGTTGGTGGCTCACCATACAGAAGCTACATTGTGAGAAGATTGGTGACTCACAGTATAGTAGTCACAGTGATGAAGATGATGGCTATGTTTGTATGTGGGTTTGGGGGGTTATAATTAGATATTGCAATCCTTAAATTTCATAGTGAATAAGGCATTCATTTGGATCCCATGGTTTTTACCTCTCGTTCAAAAAGGATTTTTCCATAAATATCGGTGTTTATCCTTTGATACCTTTCATACTTTACGCCTACATTTGTGCTTGATCATGAATTTTCCCAACATAATCTAGGTACGTATGAGGGTGGGGGAGGTGTGCTGCGGAATCTAGTTGGTTCAGGCAACGCCTGTGATGTCATGACAGTGGTGGAGGGTGCTGGCTATGTCGTAACGGTGGAGGGAGGTCGTCGATGCTGGTGCATGTTGAGTGGATGCAGGCAAGGACTATGGGGAGGGCCGACAAAGACATTAGTGGTGATGAAGGATGACCAGCCACAGCGGTTGCAGAGATGGAGGAGGTTGGTGGCTGCCGGTGGCTACGGTGGAAGTTCAGGGTTTGAGGTTTTTTTTTTCACTTTTAGAATTATTTTAATAATCCGACGACAATTTTACCCTAACAAAATCACTTCTTTTTTTGAATGCCACATCAAAAATTTTACACAACTTTATACCGTTAAACAGAGGAACCTTCAAATAAAAAAGTACCGAAAACATTCCAAAACCTTGTAAGAGTAATTGATCTATTTTTCTCTCAAAAAATTTTCTCTTTTAGCTAATAAAATAGTTTTAATCCATAAATTTATGTAGCGTTTATGCTTGACCAAGATAAGGTTTAAAGTAAGTCATATAACATGTACGAGATTATAGTAGAAAATGTTTTCCACCATAAAGAAAAATGTACTCCCCACTTATGGAAAAGAAGTCAATTTTTCGCAATGACGGAAACTATTTTTCAAAATTTTCATGTTTACATCCAGGGCCGGCCTTGACATTCTCGGAGCGCAAAGCAAAATTTTCAAATGAGACCTTCATATATACTAATATTTCTTTTAAAACTTATTAATAATAATAACAATTGTTACTTAAAAAATCACAACTTCTAAAATTTTGGAGCCCTTAAAATTTGGAGGCCCCAAGTGGTTGCTTGGGGTTATATCAGTCCCTGTTTACATCAATATTGAAAGTGGCAGCTGTATGGATTTGAGCACTTGACCTCTTAATCACCAAGACTCTGATATTATATAAAGAACTAACTTTTCAATATATATATATATATTACTTTTATAGGGCTTCAAGTTGTGGTATAAGAAAATTGTATTGTACCAAACTCATTGTGAGTGATAACAAAAACCTCATCAACCCACTTTGATAATTGCTGTCGCCATTATTAATCTTGGTAGTGCACGCTAAGTATTTTACTCTCTCTAAATTTTAATTATATTTCTATTTTATTTTTTAATTTATTTATATAATTAGTAGTATGACAATGTTATTTATTTCATTACAAAATAACATTCACGAGGTACTAATGCACCGGATCCCATTGGAACTTTGAAGTTAAGCGTGTTTGGACGAGAGTAGTATTAGGATAGGTGACCTCTTGGGAAGTCATCGTATTCCCAACTCTATAAGGTTGAGGGTCATCAGAAACAGCCTCTCGGCAGGGTTATACTCTGAAGGGGTAAGGCTACGTACATCCACCCCCCGACCCCACTTAGGCGTGAGTCTTTGAGGCACTGGGTCTGTTGTAATTATTATTATATACTTTTTATTTAAGCACGTTTATTTTCATCTTAATAATTTAGTTTTTGCTTTTGCTTTTACTTTATAAGATAAACACTATTTTTTCTACTTAAAAGCAAAAAAAAAAAAAAAAATTCACTCGTATTTAAAAGCAAATTTTTTTTCCTATGTCAATCAAAAGCAAAAAGAATGTTATTTTTTTTTCAAATTTGTTTTACTTAAAAAAGAAGCGTGACCAAACTGACCCGAAGTGTACAATTTGGGGAAGTGAATTGATTTTGAACATTGATGCATAATATTGTTGAATGAGCAATGCTATACGACACGAGAAGAGGGTGCACAAAAATGCTACGACTAGGGTATAGTTTGTCGTTAACGACAAATTAATTTCTAAGCACCTATTTCTCGTGATATTTTTGTAACTTTTTCCCTCGCGATGGATAGAATTATACTTGTTGAATGGGCATCAACATCCCATGGAAAATTGATACTAAAAAATTAGAAAGAAAGTGCACGCCTGAGCTTGAGAGGCACATAATCAATACGATCAAAGTTAGTGTTTAAAAAAAAGTTGAAAATTACTGAGCTTGTTCGTTTTTGTTTAAAAACTGTCATTTCCGTTTTTTTTCCTTAAAAGAGGGAACGATTTTGTTCGGTTGCTCTTGTTTATAGAACATATTTTTAGTGCTTTTAGATAGAGTTGAAAGGCGGTTCAAAATACGTATGGTCGATACAGCTATTAGGAGATAAGAGCATACTAGTGCTAGTTTACTATGCCTCCATACTTGCATATTTGTTATTACTGATGATTTATTATTATTCGCATGTCTGATATCGCTTTATGTGGCCTAGATTTTGTAAATATGTTCCTTCTTTCTTTTAAAGTTAGGAACTTTCGTAAACAACCTCTCTACGTGATAGCACCTTATAGGAGTAAGATTGCATACATCGTACCCCTTTTAAACCTTGCCTTAATGGGAGCCTTTTTGAGGCACTCGGTTGTTATTGTATTGTTTTTAAAATTTGGAAAAAGGTATTTCTAAAACGTTATTTTCAATTTTTCCCTAGCATTACCTGCTAGCGCCGGCCACCTTCTGATGTAGAGCATCGTGAAGATTAACTAGGATTTGATTGGTTAAATTTAAATCTAATTTAGTTTATTATAGTTTATCATGATATTTATCGATTAGAGTTAGTTTATCACTATATTTTATCCATTAGGATCTAGTTTATATTTATATTTATGAGTTAGGGTTTTTTTAGTCTATAAATATCCCTAGAGTTGAATCATGTAATTCAAAAAAAAAACAATTTTATGAGTTTCAAACTATGAATAAAACTGAGAGTTCCTCTTTTTATATCTCGCTGGACTGAGAGTTTTATTCTGTATCCTTAGATTAGACAACCAAGGTGGTGAAACCGGCTACTATCTATATCATTGGCTTAGCCTACCAAGGTAGTGAATTTGGCTATCTATATCCTTGGCTTAACCTACTAAGGTTGTGAATTTGGCTATGCTGTAGTGAGGTTTTGCGCCTTGCCAAGATCAACAACTATCAATTACCGTAGTTGGGTTTTTAACCTTGCCACAACTGGTAACATATCTGTTTTACCCCCTAGGTTCCTACGTCACCTTCGGCCTGTCACCCATCATCCATCATGGTTTTTCGTGTATCCTAACGCTGTTTGTTGAAAAATAAAAATTGCTTGTCAAAAGTTAAAGATTAAAAAGTGTAAACAGTTTCAACGATAACAACAATAACAACAAACCCAGTGCCTCAAGGGCTCTCGCATAAGCAGGGTCGGGGGATAGGATATGCGCAATCTTACCCCTTCAGGGTGCTATTCTAAAAGGAGGCCGTATTTGAGGACTCCCTACTTGAGAAGCACGAAAACATGAAAGTATAAAATAAATGTTGTAAACAATTTGTTTTTCACAAATCAAAAATAGAAAATGAAACCAAATGGAACCCAATTGTATTAGTATATAGATTAGACATTTAAGTCGTCTTTTAACAGTATGATAGAAAATAATTAGATTATAAAAAATGATATTAAATTAACTTATTCTTATAAAATATAGGGTTATTTACACCAAAAGTCCTTGTACTTTGTCCATTGTATCAAATTAGTCATTGTACTTTTAATTGTCCCAATTTAGTCCCTAAACGATTCAAAATGTGTTAATTTAGTCTTTCAGTCAAATTTAAGTTATATTAATAACGTAATTTTGAACAGTAAAATTATGTTAGATGCAAATAACTTATTATAAATTCATATGTTTACTCAATATAACCAAAATCATGGCTGAACCATTAAAAATTTTATAAAAAAACTTAATATAATTTTTTCTCTAAAGACTAAATTGACATATTTTAAATTATACAAGGACTAAATTGACACAATTAAAAATATAAGGACTAAATTGATACAATAGATAAAGTATAGAAACCTTTCGTATAAATAATCCTAAGATATAATAATCTTATATTATATGAAATTTTTTTAAGTATTAATTGCTTAAAAAATATTGTGCGGTGGTCAAGAATAATGCTTAATTTTTGAGAGTGCTTGGAACACAAATGATTCTGTTCCTCGGAAGTTTCAAAGTCTATCCTCATTATAATTGCTATTAAATAAAGAATGATGTTATTTTCATAGTAAAATTATTACTCTCAGAGTACGAATATAATTTTAAAGATAATTTTATAATTCTTATTGTTTGTAAGTCAGATTATTGCTTTGTCAGTAATAATTTTTGTCATAATAATAATAACTCCCTAGATAAGGCTTTTTAATTTTTGTTCCTTATTTGAGGGCCTAAAAAGTAGTAGTAACTTGTAACTGTATATTATTAGCAAACAACAACAACAATGTACCTAGTGCCTCAATTGCTCCCGCATAAGTAGGGTCTAGGAGGAGTGTGATGTACGCAGCATTACTCCTTCAGGGTGATACCCTAACGAGATGCTTTTTCCAAAAATCCCCAACATGACAAACATATATTATTAGCAAAATACGCATATAATTGACGTATTGAATACTTATCCATACTTTTCCATTGAAAAAAGACATTTGCGTGTCATTTCCACTAATGCAATATTTATACCTATTTTTATGTTAGCCAATAGCCATATAATTTCTATTTTATACGTATTCGTATTTTTCTCATATAAAAAACAAATAATGAGTCGAAAATAAACATATTTATTATACCTAAATTTATTCTATATTTTGCTAAATTTGCCATTTTAACTCCTAAACTTTTGACGTATATCTTTTTTGTTTCTTTATATATAAAGTTAAATTGACATTGTTTAAAAAAAAAGGATCAATTTTGTCCTAAAGTAACATGAAGGACTATTTTAAATAAGAAAAAAAAATGTGGAGCAATCTGAACAACTTAATATTTTAAGGAAATAATCACTTAGGTACCCCGAGGTTGATAATTTATCACTTAGGTACTCTAACATTTCAATATATATAACGGGGTACCCTAAAGTTTGATTATTTTATCACCTAAGTACTCTATATTAGAATTTGATGAATTTTTGTTAGAATTTGATCAATTTATACAAAAAATGTTAAATATAATACACGAACATGATAATGTGTATAAGTCAATACCAATGTTTTTATCAAAAACTCAACAAATTGTGATAAAATATTCACTAAATGTCGATATAAACCACCTAAAAATTACCATAATTATGTGTCATTTTCTCAATTTTTGGCAAAAATCATCAAGTTTTAAAAACAAATACTAATATATGGTTGAAATCGTGTTAAATTTTATCATAGTATAACGAAAATCGATCGAATTTTTGATAAAAGGGTATCTGATTGATAAAATTTTAAAACTTCAGAGTACCTAAGTGATAAAATGTATAAAATTCAAAGCACATCATTGTATATATTGAAATATCAGGATACCTAAGTAATAAATGCCCAAACCTCAGGTTACCTAAGTGATAATTTCCCTATGAACATTATGGATCATTTTGAACAAAGAAAGAGATACAACAACAACCCCAGTGCCTCCAAGGGCTCCCGCATAAGCAGGGTCTGGGGGGTAGATGTACGCAGCCTTCCCCCTTCAGGGGACTACCCTGAAGAGAGGCTGTTTACGAGGACCTCCAACCTGAGAAGCTGGTCTGCAGCATAAAGCATGTGACCTGGCAGCAGCAGAGCATCAAAGCATGAGTAGGGCAAAACACACGGCGAGCAAAACAACAAACTCAAAGCAAACTCAAAGCAAGCCGCATCAGGCAGAAATTAAAAGATAAGATAAAGATAAGTAGGCAAGTAGCAGCTCATGAGAGCAAGTACACAACCTACGTGCGTCAAGAGGATGTCAAGGCTTAGCACTAGTAAGCTAGACTACCCTACTTCAATTGGAGCATCTATTACCCATATGCTAGCCAAGAGATAAAGATCAATTTAAACAAAAAAAATTTAGAAACTCAGCGATCAATGGAGTATATGACTAACTCTTAGAGTACAGCATAATAGTTACTAGCTCATCCTTCTTTTACAATTTTAGGGTTTTAGTTGCATTTTTTCCTCGCTAACATGCCATTCCTACCTTTAGTAGAGGTAATAGAGCTGAAAACGCACCTGAAAGCGAGCTAGTAGAGGCCCCCCCGGGGCTAAGGGTGAGCATCGATTCAAGATCAGAGCGAATTGGAGTGGACCAAACCATAAGATCTTGGAGTGGACCAATTGAAACTAGGTTGGACCGATCCAGGACTTGTTAGCAACTAGATCGGACCGGACCTAAGAGATTTGGACCGGTTTTCTGATTAATAAACACAATTACAAGAAAGGAAGTTTCCACATAGAAACTAGAAACTTAAAATAATAATATGATCATAATATGCACAATTTATAAAATTTAAGGATAGTTATACAATAAATATCTACAATTATCAAAATAAAATATTTCCGATGCATAGAATATATACTTAGTTGTATATTAAAATTTATATTCAAAATATTTAACATGAAAATAGTGTAGATTGATCGTCGGTCTAGTCTTTGATTTTTTTGATCTTAGACTAGGCCAGATAAAAGACCAATTAGGCTCATAATCTAGGACCGAAGACCGGTCCGGTCCAGTCAAGGGTCTTTTTAAAAAAAATGAAGCTGAAACCAATTGTAAGCAAACAAGGGACAGCCCATTATGTTGTGATTTGGGCCAGGAAAGCCCAATTCTCAAGCCCAATCCATTAAGTTTGGGCATTGGATTTATTTTTCTTCCACGTACGATTTAGCCCATCTGTTTATTAATTTATTCCTTACAAGTTGGGTTTGGGTAGACTGCATGTTGAATCACTGGACACGTAAAGGTTAAATATAATAGTTTAGTGGTTTGTCTTTCAACTCTCAAGTTAGAGATTTTGGGTTCAAAACTCATCATCTTTAAGTCGGGTGTTGGTTTCCAAATTTAAGAAAATATACTGTACTCTTACTTAGAGGTGACTTCAGGACGGGCCCGGGTCTGGACCTGGCCTTGGACTAGCAGCAACGGGCTTGGGCCCGACCCTCTTTTTAAGAAATATATATATGTATATATATTCATTTTTGTCAAAAAATAATTATAATTTTGTTAATAAATAATATAACATACAATATAATCATAACAGTGCCTTATAAAATTACAAATATATTTTGTAAAATGAAATGTATTGTAACTTGTTAAAAAATATAACTATAATAATATAATAGCACCCTATAAAATTATAAATGTATTTTTATAAACTAAAATGTATTATAACTTATTAAAAAATAAAACTATAATAATATAAATAAAAAATACAATTATAAAATAAGTTATTTGGGCACTAGCCATCGGGGCCAAAGGGCCCCGGCCTCCCCATTTTTGAGGAGGCCAGTGGCCCTGCCCGCTATAGTAGATGGCCGGGCTGGGCCTCGGCCCAAACAGGCTGGGTCAGGCCGGGCCGGGTTGCTGGCCGACCTAGCCCAGCCCACTGGCCACCTCTACTCTTACGAACATAAAAAAAGGGGTTATTTATATTTTAGTTTCCCAACATTTTGGAAAAAAATAAAAAGACCACTCTCCAGCATGATAGCATCAGTTTTCATCGACAAAGTTAATATGGCAACTGATTTTTTATTAATGTCACAGTAAAATGACAAAAGTATCTCTCAATACCCTTATTCTTACTTGTATTATGCAAAAGCTATATATTTTCTCTTATTTGTTTTAAAATATGGCTATTGAAGGGTATATTTGTCATTTACTGTACCATTAATAAAAAAAGTAGTTACCACTTCAGCGCTATTGACAAAAAATGATGTTATCACTTCGAAGAGTATATTTTTTTTATTAATACAATAAAAATTTAGGGCATTTTTATTAATATAACAAAAATTAAGAGACCTTTCTATTAATTCAAAAAGGTCAAGATTTTTTTTATTATTTCTAAAAACATAAGGACACTAAAATTTAAATAATCATAAAAAACACACACATTTAATAATATTAGAACCCATATTCAATCCAAAATTACAAAATAGTAACAACAAATGATTAATGTAGAGACAAGGACTGTCTAAATTAGACTCGAAGACTTGTATTATTGTCAAAATTCGACATAAATAATTAAATTTAGATCTAAAAAGGTCATATAGAATATTACAATTTGAAATGCTAATTACCTTATTTAAAAAATCATATATGGATTGTTATATTTGTAATTCAATTTCACCTTAAACCTCTTCCTAAAGAATCTTTGACTTAATTATCTTCGATGGTGTATGGATCGCCGCATGAACTGGGGTTTACCGGGTAACCGGGTTCTTCATTAGCAAAATGTATGCGATATTAAATTATAATTTAATTATAATAATTATCCAGAGTGAAACTTTTTTTTTTTGATTATTTAACTCGTTAATTTTCCTTTGAAACTCAACAATTGCACTTAATGGATTTGGGTTTGAATTGAGACGGATGTATACCTATGCAGTTTAATTCGATATGTTACCAGATTGTATGTATCAACAAAAAGAGAAAAATTTCAACATGTAATTTAAAATAGTTATGTTTACCTCTTGTGCTACACTTGTATTTGGCCATTGTTACATGCAATATTGTAGTTTGTTAGTTTGTTACTTGCAAGGGTATTAGTTTGTTAGAGGGTTGTACTTAGTTACTCTATAAATAGGTCTGTACCTTAAGTCATTAAATAACAAGAATCAAAATATCTTTCCCAATCCTCTTCTATTCTCTCTCTCTAACTTCTCATCCCCTTTTTCTATTTCTCTTTCTCATCTCACTCTAACTCACAACCCCAACCTTAATCTAGGTTACAACCCCAATTGATTGTAACAATTGGCATCAGAGCAGGTTACTTGCTGCGTTTTTTATCCATGGCAGAAGGTACGCGAAGCAGTTCAGACCTGCGGCTGTTGGAAGCTCTGTTGGGCGACATTAAGAGTCGAATTGATGGGCAATTTCACACAATTGATGAATGCTTTCAAGTAGTACAATCTGATATTGCTTCGATCAAGCAAGAGCAATGTCAAATGATGGAGATTCTGCGGGATTTGCAGCATCATCATCGACCTAGTGATGATGCTACCCTCTTGATCAAAGTCACGGAGGTCTTTTATCCTATAACCGAAGATGTCCTTCATTAGGTGTTCTCTCATTTTGGTCACATTGCAAAACTTGAAGTCATCTCATCATCAATTCTTGAGGCTAAAGCACACATCACATTTTCTTCAAGAGAAAATGTAATTCCTGCGTTTTTGTTCAATGGAAGAGCTATATATGACCATTGCTGTTACATGGATATTCAATTTCTCAATCTTGAGCCTCAAGTATATAATATGACACAACCTATTGGAGGGACACATGATGCCTCATTTGGTTGTTATGAGCACAATATAATTGATCAAGAGAATGAGTTGGATGAAGTGGCCGTTAAGTCAATGGAGGATCAAGATTCTATTCAGCAGCTTAGTTTGCAATCAAAGGTGACTGAATTCGGATCTGGTGATGTTGGAGCTAGAAGTGAACAAGATACTGATGCTGCAACACATTTTAAACCATATCAAGAATTGCTAATGCAAGCTCCTGCGAATCCTTTAAAGGCTGTAACAATAGTACCCGAACTTCACATTACAGAAATTTCAGTGTTGCAACAAATTGAACGCGTTGATGACTTCCTCGATTTGAATGTTGAAGTACTCCTTCACAATGGCCATACTATAGTGCATCTCATCAGCACCATCTTTGTCAACATGCATCAAATGATACTTGTGACAAGAAATGAAATTCCAGGTTCTGTAAGGGTTGCTTCTGCGTTGGGATTCCGTATGAGCATATTAGTTAGTGGAAGATTGAATTCCAGGCGGAGAAACATTGTTCGAAGTTTTCTCAAAGCCCTTACATTTCACTCGTTCTCATCCTTGAGGACAAGGATGCTTTGTGGGGAGGGTATTGATGCATGTAATAAAGGAGATAATATTCTTTACATAGGAAAATAGTAGTTAGAGGTATTATTAGTTAGTTAAAGATATTATTAGTTTGTTAATAATTGTTAGCTATAAATACTTATATTAGTTGTGATATGAACAACAATGATCAAATAAACACTTTTCTAATCTATCTCTCTCTTTTCTCATCCCCTTCTTCTAATTCTCTTTCTCATTTCACTCTAACTCACAACCCTAACCCTAATCTAGGTTACACCCTAAATTGGTGTAACAACCAACCATTGGTTGCAAATGTTGTGAGATTCTAATCGGGTTGCCCCAAAAAAAATTTTGATGGTGAACCGACTTGCTAATTTTTCGACTTAGTCATGGCATTACATTGAGCGTGGTTCATATTTGAAGCTGACTAAGTTGGAAAAAATGGGTTCATCTGTCTCTCTTGTCTAAAATTTTAAAAAATTAGATGTTAATATGTGATTCATGTTCGTATTAGAATAATAACCAAAGTGGATTACGAATTTGAAATAAAAATTATATAATTCATGTTCGACTCTCCGAATAGAGACTAATTTACGAAAGAGAGCGAGTTATTATTCTAGGCGGTCTAAAAGTTTCAGTTATATGTCGACCCAAACATGTCTCGAATTGAAACAAACTAGAAAATGACAAGTCAAGTATGACAATGGACGAAATTATGCAGTTTCATCTTATTTTAGTTCCAAAATAATATTTGATATTTGAAATATTTTAATATACACACACACACACACACACACACATATATATATATATATATATATATACATATATATATATATATATATATATGTATGTATGTATATATATATATGTATGTATATATTTATATATAATTTAAAATAAGGCTTTAAATGTGTTAAGAAAACATCAAACAAAAATTATTTAAATTTAAAAACATCATAAGCTTTATAACTAAAAAATTTCAGAGAATTTTACTTGATTTTCAATAATTTTAAAACAAAGTTGTATTTTAGTTCATATTTAGTTGCTATAATATCATTTCTTTATTGATTTGGACTACAAAAGTCAAGGCTTCGGACTGTAGTGGGTAGCGTGGGATTTTGGGTTGAAGGGACGCATTATGGTTGAAATGGGGGGCAAATGTAGAGGCGCGAGTAAACAAGATTGCATTGCGGGGTAAGGTGGTTATGAGGAGGGCTTATGATTTGGTGAGAGAGAGGAAAGAGGTAGTCATTGGGGTTGCACGATATGGGAGAGTTCAGGCTATCCCAAACGTAATTTTATACTGTGGATGGCGGCTAAGAGAATCTTGTTGACGGATGACCCGCTACAGAAACGAGGTTTCATTTGGGCAAGTGTGTGTTCGTTGTGTCGTTTGCAGGAGAAAGATGGTCCTCATTTATTTTTCTCTTGCCCATGGGTGCAAGAAATATGGAGGCAGATTTGTTCATGGAGTGGGATTCGATTGCACTTATCGCTTAAGTCAGAGTTAGATTGGTTCAAGAACACAGTCAAGAACCGATTGCCTTTAAGCAAAATTTGGAAAATAGTGTTAGAGACCACGGTTTACACTATTTGGAGGGAGAGGAACTTTAGGAGGTTTAGGGATATAGAAGAGTCACGAGAAAATGTAATTAGGATTATCAAAATAAATGTGTGGTACCGTCTTAACTTTTTGCATTTACAGGATAGGAGCATAGTTTGATACATGTGAATAGGGTTTGAGTTTGGTGACTCCTGAGATAATGTGGAGAGTTGGTGTAAGAAGTCGACAATTTTGATATATATAGTACTGCTATATGCACTTGTCTATTGGCAAAAAAATATCATTACTTTACATTATTATACTAATTTTATTTTTTCTCAAATTTGAACATTGTCGATTTTTTTTTTTTTTAATCAAAAAAGCCTACAAGGCATATCATTGCATACGATCATTTAAAATAGCAGACAAAAATCAAGGGAAGGAGACACACCACCCAATTTGCGGGAACAACCTCACAACTTATGCAATTTAGCCACTTCATGGGCTATACCATTAGCAGAATGAGAACACCAAGAAAAAGAAAAAGGGCATAAAAGAACGTAACAAAATTTTGATGTCATCCACAATACCCGCAATGTCCCATTGTGGATGAACATCACTTTGGAGAGCCTTAATCATATCAAGGCAGTTAGACTAAAAAATAATCGACTCAAATCTATCCCGAAAAGCAAAAGCGATAGTCGCTCGGATGACTAGGCATTCGACCTCTCTCGCCGAACTCTCAAAGTGGGGCCTGCACCATCAAGAAATTAAAGCAGTCCTGGAATTTTTAACCACCACTCTGATACCCGCAGTATCAGTAGAGCAAGACTAGCTAACATCAATATTAAGCTTTGATCGAACCAGCAGGGGAAGGACCATCAAGCAACAACATGAAGTGTTCTCAGGGGAAACTCCGAGTGAGATTGGGGAGGAGAAACGGAAGTCGAAGCAGCGCACTCTAAGCTTTAATAGAAGCTCGAACACCCTTTGAAAACCAACCTACAACGAGATTTTTATAATTTTTGTAATTTAATTTCCTTCTTAAAACAAATATGATATACTCTTTATCTACGTGAAAAAAAATAATTTAACCATACTTTTTTATTTTTAATTATTACAAAGTAGGGTGGGGGAGAATGAGGAATCGAACACGGGACTTGGAGTAGAACTCCACCCCACTTAACCGGGGGGGCTCCCGTGAGTTCCACAATTTAATCGTACTCAGACAAATATTTAACTATAGTATAATTTGAATAATGTTGTTGTCATGGCTTTTTCTCATTAATACCATGACAATTTCGACAAAACAAAATCCAAAAATATTTTATTTATTATCCTAATTTTAACAAAGGTACTAAGGCACCGGATCCCATTAAAACTCCGAAATTAAGTGTGCGAGAGTAGTGCCAAGATTGGTGACCTCCTGGGAAGTTCTTGTGTTGCCAACCCTATAAGGATGGGGGTCTTTGGAAACAGCTTCTCGGCAGAGTTATACTCTGAAGGGGTAAGACTGTGTACATCCACCCCTCCTAGACCCCGCTTATGCGGGAGTCCTTGAGGCACTGGGTCTGTTATTGTTGTTGTTGTTGTATCCTAACATTAACAAAAAAAAAAAAAATTTCCTAACAATTTCATAGGCCCATTGGATAATGTTATTGTCATGTTAAAATTGCTATAAATCGCTATTTCCAAGACAATATGATAACTCTTATTTTTTGTAAGTCATATCATTACTTTGATAATAATAATTTTTTTTCCTAATAGTAATAATTTTCTAATAATTTTATTATTACCTCAGTATTAACAAAAAATGTCATAAATTTATTATTGACCTATAGTAATTATGTAATATTATTATCAGTATAAAATTATTATAGTTAGAACAATATAATTATTTTTAAGATAATTTTATAAATTTTATATTTTATAAGTTATATTATTACTTTAAAAATATGGATTTTTATTTTTTAGTGACAACTAACTCCCATTTTTGTAATCGGAAAACATGTTAGCGAAAATGGGCCATGCCAAAAAGCCATCATCACCCTTCTAGTGCAACTCATCTCCGATCAGCGATCCTCTCTCTCTCTCCCCCTCTCTCTCCCCGTCTTCGTTGAGTCGGTGACTCCCATGGCGGACGCTTAATCTTCTCTCTCTCTCTATCTCCCTTCCGTCTAGATCCACTTCCAGATCTTCAAAACCTCTTGAATTCTAGGGTTTCTGTTATGAAATCGAATTGTAATGGTAAATTGAGCATTTGATCTTGCGAGATTTTGGGGATTTGCAGTTAGGGTTTGTGGATGGCGGCACAAAACCAAGGGGATCTCTTCGATGCGTATTTTAGAAGAGCGGATTTGGATCGTGATGGTCGGATTAGTGGCGCCGAGGCTGTTGCTTTCTTCCAAGGTTCTAACTTGCCTAAGCAAGTTCTTGCTCAGGTCTTGTTCTATCTCTATGACCTGTAATTGTTTAGTTTTAGGGTTCTTGGCGGTAGTGATTTATGTTTTGAGTCTGATTTTGGGCGGAATTGTTGAGAAATTTACGTGTGAGTCCAGTGTGAATCTCATGTAGGAATTGTGGGAAAGAAAGGACCGGTATATAAGCATAGTGGTTTACTCCGCATAATGCCAATTAGTTTTAGAATGGAACTGAACTTGGGTTTACACGTGGATCTCATGTATACTAACTAGGCAATTATTGGGAGTTATCTACATTGTTTGTCCTTAATGTTTATAAGTTTGTTCTATGCTTTTGGGTTCTTGCTCAGGTCTTGGTCTCTTTCTCTATCCACCCTTTGATGTCTAGTTTTAGGGTTCTTGTGATATGATCTGAAATGGAAAATAGATTGAAACTAAAGCGAAGCATAAATTGACTGAAATTAAAGAGACAAGGGAGAAAAACATAAATTGCTTGATTTGGGATACGATTCGCTACCTTTATGTATAGAGTTTCCCCCCTTTGTGAGGCAGGGCCTGTTGTACTTCTTATTGGGCTATTCTATTACTCTAGGTCTATATTCTTAATTTGGGCACATATCATATTGGCAACACCGATTTATGTTTTGAGTTTGATTTGGGTGGAATTTGTTATGGATGTCATCTTTGTTGGAATGTTGTGTGCAATTCTTTGGAGTTATTTACACTGTTGGTCCTCTAATGTTCATAAGTTTGTCTTGTGCTTTTGGGGTTCTTGCTCAGGTCTTTATCTCTCTCTCTACTCCCTTTAATGTCTAGTTTTAGGGTTCTTGTGATATTATCTATAATGGAAAATAGATTTAAACTAAAGCAAAGCAATAAATTGATTGCAACTAAAGAGATAAGGGAGAAAAGATAAAGATGACACGATTTTCATTACTTGGTTTGTAATACAATTTGCTATCTCTATGTATAGAGTTTGCCCCCCTTTTGGATCGGGCCCGCTTTACTTTTTATTGGGCTACCTTTCTACTCTGGACCATAAACCTAATTGGGGTGCGTATCATCTTGGCAGCACTGATTTATGTTTTGAGGTTGATTTGGGTGGTTGTTATGAGGGTTGTTTTTGTTGGAATGTTCTGTGCAATTATTTGGAGTTATTTACACTGTTGGTTCTTGATGCTTATAAGTTTGTTCAAAAAAAGAAATATCATTAAGAGAGAAAGAATGTACAAAGAGTGAAGGATAAGATATCTTCAGTCATCAAATAAAATCCCAATAAACTATTAAGATAAAGCCCTCTAATCCCTCTGCAAATCTGCCAACGTTATGTTTGAGAAGCTCCTAGCTCTTAGTCCAAAAAGATCCTAAATAGACTGTTTTATCCCACGGGAAATTTGCTCTTATGTGTCGGAGCTCGAGTTTGATTTTGGGTGGAATTTCTTATGGATGTCGTCTTCTTTAGGATTTTCTATGCAATTGTTTACATCCAGCTTGATCCAGTAGAGGATTGTTTGAGAGAAATATTAATTTTGGGGTAAATCTACATTAGTGATAGTTTAGTTCAAAAGTTACATGTATTTAATAAAAAAGTCCAAATGAAGGTGTGTAAAGGTGTAAAATAGGTATCTCGTCCGACTCTTTTTCATTAGTAGTGTCATAGCATTGCGGTTCATGTGTAGGATTAGGGGATTAGTGAGAGCATTGCGGTTTTACAAACAAATAACAACAAGTTTTACACTCTTCCACACCGCTAGGATTCTTGGCTGCATTGATTTATGTTTTGAGTTTGGTTTTGGGTGGGATCTGTTACGAGGACTCGTCTTTGTTTCAATGTTCTATGCAATTGTGTGTATACATCTTGGTTCATCAGAGGATGTTTGAGGGAAGGATTGAAATTTTGCTTGCAAAAATGTTGATCACTATGAGAAGAAAGATGTTTTAATATTGTTCTCTACAACCAAGATTGTGATTCTCTGGTGTAATAGCTTGAAAGAAATGCTATGATTTTTAAAGATTAATATACTCTAGTTAATTTCTTATGGGAGGAGGTGGTATTTTAGAAGCTCTTTAGACATAGAGCTTTCAATGTTCCATTGACATAGCTTTAGTTGATTTGCAAAGGTACTGGAGGGCTTTATATTATTAGTTCATGGTTTTTATTGTTGAATTTTAAGTTTGGTGACATCTTGTCCTTAACTTTTTGTACATTTTTTCTCTTAATACTATTTCCTTTTCCGAACAAAAAAAATGTTGATCACTGAGCAAAAATGCTGATTAGTTATGGGGGCTAGAAGTGTGAGCTTATGAATATTACTTGGCTTATAGGGGTTCTTTGCACGGACCTGCTCTTCGTTTTATGGTTATAGTCTTGGTGTATCACGGATATGGATAAGGAGACGAGGCACTTCAATTAAACGTAAAAGTTTAAGCAACCTTGGAATTAGCAATGAACTGGTGTGCATCTACTTAAGTTCTGGTAACATGTAGAGTGTTAGAAATATTTCTAGGTCAAAATGGAAAAGATGACATAGAATTCCATTTTTATTCTTGCATTCATGGATGAGACTGCTGATTGATAAAGAAGAAAGTAACTTGCATTTAGGAGTATTTATTTACTTCTTTTGAGTGGTGTGTTGAGATTGATCTTGTAGATGTGGCATGTATTTATAGTAATTCACGGTGATAGAGATTAGAAATGCAATTTTGGGTCTTGTTTGGACCATGGAGTTGGAGTTTGGAATTGGGGTTGAGATTGGAATTTGGGCCTAGAATTCCAATTCTGTTGTTTGGTTCACTTGCTGGATTTAGAATTACAATTTCATTGCACAATTCCGTGAAATTGGATTTTAGCTGAAAATCATACATTCCAATTCCTTGGGGTGGAGGTAAGAAATTGCAATTTCATATTAATTCTATTGGCCTGTAACCCAAAATGACCCCACTTGAAACCCAAGATGACTCAAAATCGAAAGACTTAAACACAGCTAAAATTTGACTCAACAACAACAACAAAAAAAAAATAAAAATTTGACTCAAACCTAGAAATCATCTAACTCCAATGACTTGAACTTGAAATGATCGAAATCATCTCAACTCAAAGTCCGAAGTGACTCAACCCTATTGACCCGAAAGTCGAGATGCTCAAATCCAGAAAATGAAACTACTCATCAAGTTGAATGTAATGTGAACAAGTTTGAGTTGAAGTCAAAATGACTTGACCAATTGACCCAAAACTTAATATGACTCAAACCCAAAATGACCCGACCCATTTCACACTTAGCCTAAGATGTATCTAAATTTGAAATGATGCAACCTGTTTATCCCAAAACTACGATGACTTGAGCTTGAAATGACCTAAATTAACTCAAACCTGACCAATTCTTGCTTGAATACCGAAAGACCTAACTCGATTAACTGAAAATCGGAGACGACTTTAACACCAAATGATCCGACACGATACTAGACCTGATTTGACTCGAAACTCGAATAACTTGAACTTAAAGTGAATCGCTCCGACCATAATAGCTCGAACACGATGTGAACCTCTCTGACCAAAATCCATTGATCGAAAACCCGTGATTACTTGAATCATTATTTTATTATAATTCCGACCTCTAATTCCTTTAATGAACCAAATAATGAAATTTCAATTCCATCAGAATTTCTATTCCACTAGAATTGGAATTAAAATTGCAATTATACAGTCCAATTCCGATTCCATGTGCCAGATAGAGCCGTGTTCTGCTCCTAAGCTTGAATCCATTGTTCTCCTTCATTCATTGGGTTTTTGTTGAACTTTAATCTTGTTAAATGTTCACGTTGTTAGATTTGAATATTGCATGACAATCGTGTTGTTAGTCACTAGTTCCAAAGCACAAGAGGTCGAGTCCTATAGAATTTCCTGTGTTACCCGGCCTTCTTGGACCAAACATCAAAGTTGATATAGATCTGAAAGCACAGGAGGTTGAGTCCTATCGAATTTCCTGTGTTACCCGGCCTTCTTGGACCAAACATCAAAGTTGATAGAGATCTGAAAGCACAGGAGGTTGAGTCCTATCGAATTTCCTGTGTTACCCGGCCTTCTTGGACCAAACATCAAAGTTGATATAGATCTGAACATGTATGGAAACTTTCAAGTGACTTCTGCCCAATGGTAGATTGTAGATCAAAAAATAGCTTCCACAACCTTTCCAGTGATAAATTTGACTAATGAGTTGCACCATCGAACATACTGAAATTGTGGTGTACAGGAATATGTACACTGATTTTGTACTTGCCTTTCTAATTTCTTTATTTTGTTGAAAGTGAATTCCCAATTTATTTTCCTTTTTTTTTTTTGGGTAGGTCAGCTGAGGGGTGGGGGGGGGGGGGGGGGATGCCCCCTTAAAATCCCCATAAAGGGGAGCCACAAGTACCCGGCCGCCGGTGTTCTCTGCCATTAGGCTATGTCCCGAGGGCACTTCCCAATTTCTTTTAATAGCCACAAATTGCAAAACCTCCTAAGTTTATTCTACTAGCCTAGGGAATAGGGATGAGCCCTGAAGAGCCCATTATGGAGAACCTAAATACCTTTGCATCCAAGATGATGGTGCATTTACTTCTTAATTGCCTTTTTTTCGAGCTTGGCATTTATCTTGACATGTTGTATTGCTCTTAGTTTTTATTATGTCTAGCATTTCAATTTGGCTGAGAACCTCCTGGCAGTAGACATGACCACGCTTTTGCAAGGTTTGATGCTGTGATAAATGCCAGGAGGTTCTTGTTTGTCTGTTTAATGGTTCGTGAGGACATAACCATTTTTATTTCTGGTGTTGGATTTTGCATTGTATATGCTTTATGATTTTCTTCTGAATTTTCTCTCCTCCATGCCAGATATGGACATATGCTGACCAAAATCGGATTGGCTACCTTGGGAGGGAAGAATTTTACAATTATCTCAAGCTTGTTACCGTGGCACAAAGCAAGCGAGAATTGACTCCTGAGATAGTCAGGGCAGCCTTATATACTCCTGCTTCATCCAAAATACCTCCTCCACAGATCAACTTTACTGGTACACCTGCGTCTCAACCAAGTGCTGCTGGAGCAAACCGGCCTTCTTCTCAGATGGGGACACTGCAGAACCCTGGGTTTAGACCTCCTCTGTCTCAACCTAATGCAAACGTGAACCAGCAATACAGCCAGGCTCAGCTAAGTGGACTAGTGAGGCCCCCAAACACTGTCTCTGGTGCAGCAACCCCTTTGGCTCAGGGGGTTGGATTTCAAGGAATTGTCGGGGACAGTGGAAAAACTGCGGTTGGTGGACCATCTGGAGTGGCCTCTCAAGTATCTGATAGAACAGTTGGTCCCTTGCCAAAGCAGGTTGGATTTGGGCCTGGAACATCTGTGCCAATGCCTACGTTGCCACCTAGGCCGCCAGCAGCTTCAGGAATGACTCCATCAACGGCTCCTACAGTACCTTCTAAGCCACCAGTTCCGCAAAATGGTTTTGCTTCTGGATCTGTTTTTGGAGGGGATGCATTCTCCATGACTTCATCGCAGTCAAAGACAGGTGATGCAGGAGTGACTGTGTCTCCTGGCAGTGTACCGGTCTCATCAGCCATTGGTCCCGTATCAGTTGGAACACAGCCTCCACCTAAGCAAGGATCCTTTGATTCTTTACAGAACTCATTCACTGTGCAGCCTGTTGGTGGACAGACTCAAGGAATGCAGTCATTTCCCAAACAGAACCTGCAAACTCTGGCCCGAAATGCACCCGTAGTTCCACCTAACAATTCTGCTGCAACTCAGTCCCAAATGCAGTGGCCAAGATTGTCCCAGACTGACGTTCAGAAGTATGCTAAAGTGTTTGTGGAAGTTGACACCGACAAAGATGGGAAAATTACTGGTGAACAGGCTCGCCATCTCTTCTTAAGTTGGAGGTTGCCACGAGGTATGTTTCCTTTCTTGAAGCTGCTATTTTGCAATAATGTTTTCCTTCATAGTTCTTTTCTTGCATGTCTCTTCTTTGTTCTTTTAGATTATTTTTTTAAATTAATTTGGCGGGTCCAGTAGGCGTTTGGCATGATGGCAAGTTGTGTTGTTTTTGTATGGGGTTTCCTGTCCATGTTCATCCTTTCCTGGCTGGCGCAACATATAATTAGACTTCCAAATTGGTATGGGTGCATTTTCAAGGGGAGACCTTCAAGGCCAATTTGGAGGTTGGGGATATCCTGACCCTATTATAATTATGCCTTTGCAACCCTTCTTTTATCCCCTTAAAAATCAGAAAAGTAACCCCTGATTCATTAAAACATAATACAATAATATGAGATAGTGTATGCCATATGAACTGCCATTCTCTGAAGTCCTTCGATAGGTAGAGTGGTGCCACACTTCATGTTGATATTAAATTCTGAATGGCATTGTACTGTCTCAATGTATAATCATTTACATGGGAATTTTTTATTTGATGTTTAGTAGTAAGGTTATATAGCCTGCTTCATGTTGACAAGATAAAATATTCATAAGAGCATGTTAAACAACAACAAATGTAGTGCCACCAGGGCTCCCGCCAATGCAGGGTTTGGGTTATAAGAGCATGTTATATATATAAAATAATATTGTCAAAAATGGGACATTGTTGATATTCTGTAATTTGTTCCTGCTACTACTTATGAATATTTTTTTGACAACATAGTTCAGTATGCACTCAGACATGTAAATTTTCGTCCAGTGCCTCACTTGTTTGATTACTGTTGACATGATCCAGAGGTCTTAAAGCAGGTGTGGGACTTGTCTGATCAGGATAATGACAGTATGCTTTCTCTAAGAGAATTCTGCATTGCACTTTATCTCATGGAAAGGTACAGGGAAGGACGTCCTCTACCGGCAGTGCTCCCAAATAGCATTATGTTGGACTTGCCAGCTATCGTTCAACCAGCAGGTGGATATGGTAATGCAGCTTGGGGACATGCTCCTGGTAATCCTTTTAGTTGCAATAATTTTCTTATCTCAAATATTTCCTTACAGTGATATATAGGCAGATTAGTAAAGAAGTTGTTATCCTTACATTCTCATTGCTGCCGGTGGTTCTATTGTAGGCATGCAACATCAGCAAGGTGTTCCTGGATCTGGACATGCTAACGCACGCCCACCTGCTCGTGCAAGTGGAAAGCCTCCACTGCCTGTTCCTGCCTTGCCAGCTGATGATAGAATGCAGCCTAAACCACAGAAGGCCAAAGTGCCAGTCTTGGAAAAACACCTGGTGGACCAACTGAGCGAGGAGGAGCAGAAAACTCTTAATGCCAAGTTCCAGGAGGCATCGGAAGCCACCAAGAAGGTGAGTGTTTGGAATATGTTCTTGATCTATGCTCCTGTTGTGATTATTTATATGGAGATAGAAGCAAAGTTAGAGATATGTAGCAGTACTCTGTGCAATCCTTTTTGTTGCTTGGAAAGCAACTTATTGCGTGGAATGTGGTGGAAGTTGGGGAGAAAACACATTCTTGCATTAAACCCTTGTGCAAGTCCGCGGTCTACCTGTGTCAAAGTCATATTCATATTCTTCTCATTGAAGAACTTCCTCTCCTTAATATCATGATCAATATTAAAGTTGTGTGCATGAAATGAATGCTAGAATAACAAATTATTTTGTAAAGGTTGTATCTTATATGGAATGATATTAGTACATTATGGACTCTTAACGAATTTTAAATCTACTCCTCAATATGGAAAACCTGCCATACTTGCAGGATTTGTGGAGGCTTTTATAAATAGTTTTTAGATTGATCAAGTTCCCATTGTATTTTGTTTGACGGACTAACGTTGAAAAGAAAGCAACATAAGGTTCCTATTATACTTGCTACGGTGTATGGCATGGTCTGCTGGCAAGGAAAATGCGAGCATGTGCAGGAGATGCGGGGTGATATTTTAGGATGTTGTGATGAATATTTGCACATGCCATAAGAGATAGACATGTGAGTGGAGTTCTTTGGAAAAGAGTGGAGTAAGCATCAATGTGGGAGTAAATGAACGAAACATCTTAGATGGTTTGTGCATATTAAAAAGTGACCGTAAAATCCCCCCTGGAAGAGTTGTGAATGTGGGAGATAAGGAGTGTACGAGGTGAAGAGGGATATTCTTAAGAAAAATTTGTAAATGGAGTTTTGAGACATGACTCGGAAGTTCAGAGCAGTTCAAAGAAGACTTTAAGACTTGATCTCGCTTAGTTTGATTCACTGAAGCAATATCCCTTATTATTGCATTATGGTGGCACAGGATCTGTGTAGCTAACGTAGTGGAAAAAAGTTATATTTGTTTTGGTTATTTACTTGGGTAATCATCCTATATTATCTTGTGAATGTTATGATCTACATTTTTTGTTCTCTGGTGGAGGTTTGGTTGTCTTTTTGTTTTGTTCTTGGAGGGGAAGAAAGAGAGAAGATGTGTGTTCTTTTTTTTGTTTTTTTTTTTTGGGGGGGGGGGGGGGGGGGGGGGGGGGGTGTTGTTTCATCTATCCTTCAAAGATCATCAATCACATTGATGGAAATTATAATAAAATCCAAGATAGATGATATCACAAACATCCAGATACACCATGTACAGCATCCTCTAGTGATCCTCATAAAGGGTGCTAAATTGGTAGTCTCTCACATAGCACTGCAAGAAATGGGCTTTTGGGGGATTCCTATGCCTCCCTTATTCCAGACTGGGTTCTAAGAATGAATGTTCCAGTTCCTTTATCCATGGATCAATAAATCAAGATATCATGATCTTGAAAGCACAGGGTACTATGTACCATTTTCATCAATTAGTCAACACCAGAAGCTGTTCTTGCACTTTGGGCCTTGCTTTTTTCGAATGGAGTTTGGTTGGGCTCTCCCAAAATCCCAACCCATTGGGGGTTTCCTAAAGCAATCTGGGGTCACTGCACGCTTTTAAGTGTTTTGTTGTGTATCCCCTGGCTTTCATGAAACACCTATGTGAAAATGGAAATTGTGCATGTCATATTAGGCTGCTGCATGGTGTTCAGGGGGTTGAGGATTAAGTGGGTTCGGGAAGTGGCATGCTTGAAAGCTACATATGACCAATGGGGTTCTATCTTTCTTATACTCTTTGCATTTAGTTTCATCCTTTTCTTTCGTTTAGTTGCATGAGTTCTAATGATATGCTTTGGTGCTTATTGAAGGTTGAAGAATTAGAGAAAGATATCAAAGAATCAAGAGAGAAAATTGAGTTTTACCGCGTTAAAATGCAGGAGCTTGTGAGTAATTTTTATAAGTTTTATGCCCTTCGCTTCTTCATCTGGAGT